>OZ017741.1:16995167-18306417 GCA_963969285.1 Odontomyia ornata | reverse complement strand
TTTTATGCTGTGGCCACTCTGGTCTAATAGCTCATCTTCTTTGCTCTTTTTATAGGCCAATACACGAGAAGCGCAACAAATTCCGCCAACCCCAATGAACAGCGAGTCAAAGTCAAAAGTGTTTCACTCAGTATTGATCTTTACGATTTATCGAGTAATGTAAGGCCAATTTCAAGCAATACGAATATCGAAGTAGTAAATTCAACTAATGAAAATGTAGTTAGTCACCTTTTTTGTAGTGAAACAATCAGATAAAAGTCTTTCACTGAAACCCCTAAATCTTTGTTGATCTAGTTTGAAATGGTAAATATCAGCAGGTAGGTGTCATGCAGTCAGGCTTCTCTCCCCGGGAGCTCTGATGTGTATATAGGATACACATAATATCAAACTCCCAATTTATGCCAGTATACATGGGGTATACTGATTATGTAACAAAATTGGAGAAGATGGAAAAGACAGCATTATAACATAACTCACAAACGAGCTTAAGTCAGCCAAGTGAAAGCTTCACAGAGGAAGATGCTTCTATCAGCTCGAAAACTCTCCTTGCTCTTCCGCAAAGACTATTTCTTCTACGAGAATATTGTTTTTTGGCTCCAACCGTTTACGTGCAAACGAGATGAAACAGGGTGCAATGGGAACACACGTGCTCACGTATTCAGGCATTTTTGAGAAAAATTGAAGTAAAAGCTTGCTGTTCAACTAAACATATGCACTTGGTTGTTTACTGGCAGATTAGCAGGAATTCAACGCTGGATGATTGCCACTGATGTGTTTTCTAGTAATGTTCCAGTTGTATATGAGCAGTACGTTAGCAGGGCACGCTCATACAGCCAAAAAGTGAGGACTGAAATGTTAGCCTAAGCCGAGAACCTCACACTTCCTTTTGGTGTCTAACTCTGTCAGGAAAACCAGGAGGTCGTGCAAGAAAACTGTTCAGGTTTATTGTCCAGTAACAAAGATTTACTAGAACACAAAAGTACAACTTGTCTCGACAGAATACAAAGAAGAACTGAATTTGACAACTATCGTTGTGTTAGATTAAGAACAAAATATAGGTGGCTCCACAAGCGATTAAAAGGGAATTACAAAAGGGCGGTTCGATTTGAATATAAAACAAAGGATAAAAGTACTGATTCAACACTCCCCCTCAAAGCGATAATCGTCTAAACAATCTTTTTTTCGATGCCCATGTAATTTAGACAGTTCCAATGTTTGGGACTGGTTAGCCCTTTGGTGAGCACGTCTGCTGGCATCTTCTCAGTAGGTAGGTACTCCAGACTGATCTCGCCTGCGGAAATAGCCTCTCTCACAAAATGATGTCGTGTACCTATGTGTTTGGTTCTCGTGTGGTGCACAGGATTCTCTGCCAACTTCTTCGCACCCTGGTTATCGATGTGAATGTTGATTTTCTTCGGTGGACGAGCGCCAATCTCTTCGCTCAGTCTCTTCAGATGCATCGCCTCCTTGGAAGCCTCGGTGAGTGCCATGTACTCGGATTCCGTCGAGGACAGCGCAACTGTGCGCTGCTTCCTCGACTCCCAGGAAACAGGACCGCCACTCATCGTGAACGCGTAGCCGGTGTATGACCTCCGGTCATCAATGCAGGCAGCCCCTTCACACTGTAGCTTAGGCCCACGTCGAGCGTACCTTTGAGGTATCGCAAAACTCGCTTTACAGCTTGCCAGTGGCTGGTTCCAAAGGAATCGTTGAACTGGCTCAGAGCACTCGTAGCATGTGCAATGTCCGGGCGTGTGCACACGGACAGGTAGAGAAGGGCGCCGATGAGTTCTCGATACGGTGGTGTCTCCCCGTCTTCCTCACTCCAGATGTCGCCCTTTGACAGCTTAACTCCAGGAACAAGTAGCGTTGCAACTGGCCGACAGTCCGACATCCCGAAGCGATCGAGTATGTCCAGCACATACCCGCGTTGACTCATGGTGATCGTCGACTCGTCCCGAGCAAACTCAATTCCCAAGCAGCATGACACGTCGCCCAAATCATTGATCTGGAAGGACTTGCTCAGAAACTTATAGACTTCGTCGATCCTCTTGGTATCACGTGACAGGACAAGAATGTCGTCAACGTACACAACGATCAGCAGTGGATCGTTGTCTGCATCCTTTACGTAGACGCTCGCATCTCTTGACGTCGGTCTCGCCCCAAACTTCACCAGCTCCGAGTCCAGACACTGATACCAGCATCGTCCCGCCTGTTTCAGGCCGTATAGAGCCTTGTGCATTTTGCACACCTTATTCCCGGACGATAGTTGGGACAGCATCTTTGCAGCCTTGTTGACCACTTCACGGGAGCCGTAGTTGTTCTCGAAGATGAACTTCAGGACATTACTTGCGTAATGTGGCAACTCCATCCAGATCTCCTCGTCGCTGACACCGTTCAGGAAAGCGGTAGAGACGTCAAACTGTCGTACATGCATGCCATGTTGTGCCGCAAATGCCATGGCGAGGCGAATTGAGCTGAATCGAGCCACAGGAGCGTAGGTCTTGCCGTAGTCCATCCCGCGGCATTGGGTGAATCCCCTGGCCACGACCCTAGCCTTCCGTTTGGTGACTGCTCCATCACCTCCGTACTTGTTTCTAAGTACGATGCGGCTGCCGACAGTTGTGCGATTTTTCGGGCGATCCTCCAAGGTCCAAGTGTTGTTTTTTAAAAGCGATGAAAATTCGTCTGCCATCGCCAGCATCCAGTTGTATTCCTCTGACCCGGAGACTGCTGACTTCAGTAGAACTTCCGCGATGAGGGCAGTATCTTCTTCTCCGGTTGTATAGTCCTCATCTCCACTCGCGTCGTAATGTACAGCATCGTTCCTCCCCGCGACCTCATTTCTCTCCACGACAGGATGTTCCCTTGGTCTACCAGGACGACCCATGTAAATCTTCCTCGGTCTGCCTGGTCCGCACTTCGTCGTTGGAGTTTGTCCGACTGGACCTGGGGCTGGAACTTCAACTGGCTCAGGAACTCGGAGAGGTTCGTCGTTTTCGCCAAACATGGCCGGTTGCTGCTGTTGCTGATCTGGTTGCTGGACTGTTCTTCTCGGTGAGCGATTCTCTCCTAGTACAACGTCGATGTATTTGTCCGACGATGTGGCAGGACCCTCTACATCCTGCTTGGTGTTTGGCTGAACATCCGCCTGTTCTGGGAAGAACTCCTCGTACTGGTCGACCTTGTTTTCTGCTGTTGTTTTCAGGAACTGGACATCTCGTGAGATCTCGACACGTCGCTCCTCAGGTATCCAGACCCTGAGTGCCTTCGAATCTGCAGCGGGGCCGAGATAAACGCCTTTCCGGCACGAGGTCCAAACTTTCCGGTATCCTTGGTCCAGTTCAGGCAGTAAACCGGTGCTCCTAACTCCTGAAAACTGCTCACATCCGGGACCTCTCCCATCCACAACTCGAACGGAGTTCGGCCGTCCAATGCTGAAGTTGGACAGCGGTTTCTGGTGAAGTTCGCGGTGCACACTGCTTCTGCCTAGAAGGTAGGAGGAAGGCTGGACTGGATCAACAAACAACGAGCCATCTCGACCAGAGTGCGGTTCCTCCGTTCAGCTATACCGTCTTGTTCCGGATTGTTCGGAACGATTAGTCGACGTTTGATCCCAGAGCACTTCAGGAAGTCATCGAACTGGTTGTTTGAATATTCGGTGCCATTATCGGATTGCAGGCACTTAATCTTCCAGTCGTGCTGCGTCTCGACCATCTTCTTGAACGCCTGGAACTCGGAGAACACCTCGTTTTTCCGTCGCAAGAATCGCACCTCGCCCCATCGAGTAGCGTCATCTATAAAGGTGACGAAATACCTGGCGTGACCGTTAGATTGCATGCGCATCGGTCTGCACACATCCGAGTATATCAGCTCGCCTGGGGCTGACTTCCTCTCAGAGACATTGGGGAAGGGCTGGCGTGTCATCTTCGCCTTGATGCACACCTCACAGTCCACCGTTGTATCGTCGTCGCTCAAATCAAGTCCTCGGAGAACGTTGTTTTTGGATGGCTCGCGAAAGTCCTTCACGTTTAAGTGACCCAAAGCCTTGTGCCAATCCATCAGGGACTTCTCGTGATCCCGGCTGGCAAGCGCGGCGCTCGGCTGCTCGGCAGCGCGCGAGTCGTTCACTAAATAGAGTCCGTTGACTCGCTCCGCGCACAACACCACGCGATCGTCCTTCTCGCTGACGACTTCCGCCGAACGTTTGCAAAAGGTCACTCGGTAACCTTTGTCCACGATCTTCGCGACCGATAACAAGTTCATGCGTAAGTCCGGCACGTACAGCACGTCACTCAAGTTAACTGCCTCATCGTCTTCGTTCACTCGGGTAACCAATCGCGCGACACCCTTGGCACTGATTTTCGTGGAGCTAGAATTGGCCAGGTTCAATGAGTCTGAAAAGTTCTCATCTACACTCTGGAAGCTGTCAATGTCACTGGCCATGTGCGTGGTACAACCACTATCTAGACACCACCGTTTTTGCGTCGAATAAACCAGCATGGAACTCTCGTCACCAGGCGCACTCGATTCCACAGCAGCGTACAGGGTAAAGCTACCAGTTTTCGTCTTGTCCTGATCGCTCTTCTTCTTGGATCGACAACCTGCTGCTTTGTGACCCGGTTTGTTGCACTTGTAGCACTTGAACGGGAATTTGCTTCCGTCGCGTTTCTCCGATTTACCCGTTTTCTGTTGATTCGACCTGTCCACTACCATCGCGTTCTGCACTGGTCCATTGTTCTTTCGCGCATCACTTTCTTCCACGATATTGATTTGCAGTGTTTCCGGAGTGGGGAGCTCGTCACGTGACTCGGTAGCAATTCGGAAACTGTCGAAGTTGGCCGGTAAACTGTAAAGCAACAGTATCGACAGTAGGTCATCGTTTATCGGCACTTCCATGTCGCTCAGTCGGTCAACAGCGTCAAATAATTTTCGCAGATGGTCACGAACGTCATCGCCCTCGCTCATCCTCTGTAAGACGATTTGTTTCAGCAGGTTCACTTTCCTCGCGGGGCCCTTAGACTGGTAAACAGTCTCCAACTTTAGCCAAAGTTCTCTCGACGTCGCACAATCTTTGACCTGTTTCAGTTCCGAGGATGAAATCCCCAGGAAAATGTCCGACATATCCTTGCTATCGCCCGTTTCCCATCCTTCTATTTCGGCGTTGTTCTCTTTGCCTGGCTCAGGCTTTACCTTTGAGCCATTCACGTAGCCCCACGCGTCATTTTTTATGAGTAGGGCCCTCATGTGGATCTTCCACGTGTCAAAGTTGTCCTTTGTTAGAAGTTCGATGCGCGTCATGGCGGTGGTAGCCATCTTGAATTTTGGTTGCTTCGTCGAACGTTCGAGAATCAAACACAACCTCACTCTCGCGTACCGATTTCCGATCAATCTAACTTATTACAGTTTCTTTTATTTCGCGCCGCGTGACCTGGGCCCATAATCTGTCAGGAAAACCAGGAGATCGTGCAAGAAAACTGTTCTGGTTTATTGTCCAGTAACAAAGATTTATTAGAACACAAAAGTACAACTTGTCTCGACAGAATACAAAGAAGAACTGAATTTGACAACTGTCGTTGTGTTAGATTAAGAACAAATATATAGGTGGCTCCACAAGCGATTAAAAGGGAATTACAAAAGGGCGGTTCGATTTGAATATAAAACAAAGGATAAAATTACTGATTTAACACACTCCGTGTGGCCAACCGGATCTAATAGCTCGTCTTCTTGGTTCACCTTGCAGGAAAATGCTCACACATAAAGCGCAACAAGTTCCACTCACCCCAAGGAATATCAAGTTAAAGTCATTCAATAATCGACCGTTATAAGTTTTCAAAGAACACGGAGAAACTCCAAACAATGCAATCATTAAAAACTTAAGCAATGTGTGAATGTACAACAATATTATCAATAAAATCAAATTGCTAAATCAAATGAACTCTCGTCTTTTTTTATCTGGCTTGGATGGATGCATTAATAGGTAAGTGTCATGCAGGGAGAAATCTCCCCAGGAGCTTTGATGGTGTACAGGAAACACGTCAAACCGAGCCCCCAGTCTAATACTGGTTATGTAACAGCTCCTCTAACTATCTCGGTCTACTGACCACGTCCTATAATGTTGAAATCCGAGCGATGAACTGTCTCTGTCGACCAAGGCAGACCCACGTTTCCTCAGTGTTTCCACTAGTCTTCGTCCTTCAGCTACCCCAACGGAGCCTTTTTGGGTATCCGTTCTTCGTCCAGACAATTTATATAGCCAGCCCACTGTAGCTTCCATAGCCTTACAATCGTTGAGACCTCTGGCCTGTCAAAAATATCAAACAGCTAATGGTTTTATCGAATTTGCCAGTAGTTAGTGTCAAGCTTCGCTCCAATTATCCACCTCAGGATGCGTCGCTCAAAGGCATTCAATATACCTGCAGATACTTGGATTAGGGTCCATGTTTCACACCCATAGCATCACGTAGGTCTTATTGCAGACTTGTATATTTGGAGCCTTACATTCCTGTGTATGCAGCTGGTCTTCAAAATCATCAAAACTGAATAAAACTTTTGTTTTTACGAGCTGTATTCTTCGGCGTATTTTGTATCTTTCATTGGTGATTCGCGTTATTTTGGCATACTAAATATATAAATTGGCAGCTTGTTTGAGATCGTATTTGCCAAGTGATTTGACTTGTTTAGTAACGTACCTTTTGTTTCGACGGGTAGTTTTCTTATGACATATTTCAGAGACAAATTGAATAGCAATGGGGCCTGTGCATCTCCCTGCTCTAGTCCGATTTTTAAGTCAAAGCCATCGGTGAGTTGGTTATTGATTCGGACTTGAGAGGTCAATGTCATTTTGGTAAGATGCACTAATTTGACTGGGATACCAAAGCAAAGCATGACTTGCTACAGTGCGTTGCGATCAATACTGTCACATGCTTGCTTAAAGCCAACGAAAATCTGATGTATCTTTATGTTGAACTCCCAGCGTTTTCCAAGTACATGTTTGACAGTGAACAATTGGACTATCGTTGATCTTTCTGCTCTAAAACCACCTTGATACTCCCCAATAATACTGTTGGCGTATGATCCAATTTCATTTTCCAAAATGTTAGAAAATATTTTGTACGCCGTACAAAGTAGTCATATGCCTCTATAATTTTCGCACTGTAGCTTGTCACTTTTTTGTGGATAGAGAATATAACTGATCGGTTCCACTCTTTCGGCATATGTTCTTGTTGCCAAAAGCGCTGGATAACTTTTTGAATAGCTTTATAATACTGAAATCACCATATTTAATAAGCTTCGAGCAATACCCGCCGCTTTATTATTCTTTTGGGCTTTGGTGGCAGAGAAAACTTGGTAGAGCCAATGGAACCTCTCCGGAAACATCTACAGGCTTCGATGTTCCATAGGTATGCTAAAGATTAAGCAGATTCTTGAAATATGATGCCCATCTTTCCTTAATCTTGGCTTCATCAGCGATGATATTGCCGACTTAATCTCGACAAAGCGTGGTTTTGAGCTGCTAGCATGGTTTCAAGCTTTTCACTACTTTGTATGCTTGTCTTGTGTTTTTGATTGCTAGTCTTACATCTGTATACTTCTCAATTGGTCATCATAGTATTTATTTTTTTCGCTGCTGTTCTGAAATTTTCATAATTTTCTCTCTTCGTTCTGGTTTTCCTACCTCCGTAATGCTCTCTACGCCAGACTTTTTTTGTCTAACGCATTCTGGCACTCATCATCGACCTGATCATTTCCTTTGCACTGGACTGTAATCGTAATGTGGTTTCTGCCATGATCTTAAACGCCGCTTTCACTTCCATCCAAAGGTCGTTGCTTATTTTCAGCGAAGCGTCTGATAAGATGGGAGCGAGCTGTTTGTCGAGGACCTCAGTGAAATTTTTTGCCACAGGCGTAGCTCAGAGCCTTTCAATGTCAAATTTTTATAGCGGGCTGGTCTTCGATGAAAACGCCTTTGACATAGGATATCGACAGGTTAAATTGATCAAGTAATGATCTGAGTTGCAATTAGCTCCTTGGTATTTACGGACGTTAAGTATACTCAAGGCCTGACGTTGTTGGATCAGAACATGATCGATCTAGTTTTGTGTGTTACCATCCGATGATACCTAGGTAATTTTATGGATGCGTCAATGAAGGAAGCAAGTCAAACGTATGACTAGATTACTGCTACACGCAAAGTCAATCAGGTACTGGCCGTTGTCATTTGTTTCATGATGGAAGCTATACCCTCCAGTCGTTCCGCAATGAGATAACTCATTGGCCAATCATCGCATTGAAATCAGCCAGAACTATCTTTGTGTCATTTGCAGACAATGAGCTGACATTTCCTTCTTTTCTTCGTCCTTGTCTTTGATCGGGGCGTGCACGTAAATCAGCCCAAATTTGAACAATTTCACTTTTATACGGATGGTACACATCCCTTCATTGATTGCCCTAAAATCAATGACGTTCAATTTGGAATCCCTATTCACAATGAAGGCCACGCCATATTCTCGTTTTCCAGTAGACTTCCCACTTTTGAATGTTGTGTGCGATCTCATGTCTTGAATATAATTTCCAGTCCAGTTCATTTCCTGGATTGCCAGTATGTTTATATTATATTGACTAGCATATTATAAAAAATCCTTAACAGCGGCAGGGTGATTGAGTGATCTGACATTTCAGGATCCAATGCCATAGTCCTTTTTCCGTTTGCGAGGTCGTTGAGTCCAATCCATCCTTAGGCCCTTCTTCAGGCTTCGAAGCATTCTAAAGTTTTCTAGGGACGGGGAGCTAGCCCATCGCTATATCTCCATTACAGTGGCATACTTGTTGCTTCAATTCCGTTATCAGGTGTGGAAGCTTTGCCTTCACCCTGTTACGCCTTCACAAAGGAGGTGTAAGTACGATTTAGGAGTAGAGCTGTAGATGTATTTGCAGCTATTAGTATTTCTCGCTTTTTAATGTCACATTATTGGGGAACCAGTAAACCCAATGTGCTTCCCCGAGAACATTTACTACTACTGGGAGGTTTGGAATGAGGAATCAGGGAAGCTGTGGGATGAGGAAGCAAGGGAGTTCTCCTCGGCGGCGTTGGGTATCCAATTTAAGTTGAATTTAAAATTATATTTTTTAGTGCATTGAACGCTGCAGATGCAAAACAATATATTTTTTTATTGAACATAGGAAAATAGCCATTTGAGGTGTGCGACAATTTATGGTATTCTTAAAAAATTATGTTTAAGAGCATGTTTTTCAAAACCCAAGTCAACTTAAACTCATCATTGCTTGCTAAGGAATCTACCGCGTCTTAAATTGTAGTAAATTTTATATTAAACATTAGCAGTTGACCTACACTACGTAAAACAGGAAAAAATATTACAGAATGTCTCAATTAAACTTCCAAATTTAATTTACTACCAATACAATTTATTACAATATCTTATTTATTTCATATCACAAGAAGTCAGTCAAAGTTTAAGCAGCAGCCTTTTTTTTTCATGCTACAACGGTAACAGTGGCTGGGACAGCAGCTGGCAGTACTGAACGTACCACGGCTGGACCAGCAACAACTGAAAGATACGCAACTGAATAAGAGCTTACAACCGGACCACCAGCGTAGGCGCTAATAACTGGAGCGGTTGCAGCGGAAGTCCTGACTACACGGGCAGCAGCAGCATAAGTGCTTACTACAGGAGTAGCAGCACCGTAGGTGCTAACAACTGGAGCATGGTAAGCACTGATGACAGGAGCAACGTATGCAGCTGAAGCAGCACCAATGAGGACAAGGACGAAGGCAGCTTTGTATTTCATTTGGATTGGTGTGTATCTGTGCTGAAAAATGAACTGTGAATTATCCTTCTATAAGAAATTGCAAGATACCCTTGAATTAGTGGAGTCTTGTGGAAGCCGTGCATCGTTGCGGACATTCGAAAGTCGAAGTCGTCAATTAGTGAGTGTATATAGGCAGTCATTATATAATCAGTTAGTGATTGAAAAGTGAAAAGGGCGAGCAGGAGGGAAGATTCTTAACTAAAAAAGAAAAAGAACAAGCTGGCAAAATGGCACGGACTCTTCTGGGTGAGTGATTTTTGCTTTCCTTGGTCGCGAGAGCGTGTTGTTTTGATTATTTTTGTTGATTCGTATAGCATTTGTGTAAATAGTTGAATAAATTTCTTAGTTTTTGAGTTTGGTTTGGGCGGATTGTGGATATGACAGACATATCCACAATGGACAAAGACCGCAAGCTGTGCAGGCACAGCTTAACGAAGTTATAGAGCAGTTGAGACAGGCTCAACAGCAACTGATTGGGGTTAACTCGGAGTTGGCAGAACAACGCCGAGTCAACAAAGAGCTCATGCAGCAATTGAGGGATTTGGCGCTGGCCAAATCAAAAAAGAAAACCAAAAACAAAAAGAGAAAAGTGGAGTCATCATCTTCCCCATCAGAGGGCCCGCCGCTCTCTCCTCCTTCTTCTGTGGAAGAAGCTATGAAAGAGGAAGCAATACCAGAAGAAGATGAAAATGAGTCGACGCAGGAAGACTCTGCTGAGGAGGATGAAGAATTTCCTGTTCTGCCACCGCCGGGTCCCTCAATGGCTCTCTACCAGAGCTGGCCATCCCACCGACAAAGAAAACTACTCCCACAGCGCCCACCACATCCTAATTCCCAGACGGCGACAAGAAACGGACAACGGTACCCGTCCTTCTCCGAGAGCCTGAAAAGGGGACCCAAGTCCTAAAGGACATGAAATACCTTGGAATAAAACACGAATCCGCCAAAAGGGTCTACTTGGGACACAGAGAAAATGATAGAAGAAATCACAGACAAAATAATACAGGCAAAAGAGGACAACACAGTCACAACTCTGACAAGGGTGACCAACCCCTCTGAACTCCCTAACGACATCAAAAATTTAATAAAAGAAATAATCGAGTTCGGAGAAGGGCTAGGAATACATGTGATCCTAGATTACGCCAGGAAGCAAATCAAATTACGAATGAAATTCGTGATCGGATATCAAAATTCTCCAATGAACAATGGGAGAGCTTCTTGCAAAGTCTGGAGCTTGGGAACGACGCTTTCTGGAGGGTTTCCAAGTACTTTCGTATTAAAAACAAACTTGTAATACCACCAATATCAAATCCAATAGTTCTGGTAAGGCGAAGGCCTTTGCAGATACTCTAGAACAACAGTTCTGTGAAAATTCGTCGGATGAGGAGGACCTTGACGAACACGAAGACCACGTCAATCGGTTGACTAACAGGCTCATGAGGTCAGACATTACAGACTCCGATCTAAAACAAAGCATCTGTCTTCAAGAGGTTAAAGACATCATACAAGTACTGAACAGACGGAAAGCACCGGAATTTGATTTAATATCAAACACCATGTTAAAATGGCTCCCGGATAACATTCTCGATGCAATGGCAGCGATTATAAACGCAGCTTTCCGCTTGCGAAAATACCCCAAAATATGGAAATCGGCAATACCTGTAGTTATTGTTCTTCCAAAACCTGATAAAAACCTCATGTTCCCACAAAACTGCCGACATATTGGCCTATTATCCTCTCTGTCGAAAATAGTAGAGCAGGTGCTACTAAATCGACTAACTGAGGTTGTTATCGAAAAAAAATACTCTCAGAAGAACAATTCGGCTTCAAGCCATTACACTCCTTAGAACTACAGCGGTCCAAAACATTAGAACAGGGCTAAACCGCAGGAAATAAACTGGTCTGGTTATGTTTGACATAGCCAAAGCCTTCGATAAAGTCTGGCAGCCAGGACTGCGGCTCACCCAAATCATTGGCTCCTTTCTAAAAGGCAGATCATTTCGTGTCAAAATTGACAACCACCTCTCAACCATGCGACCAATTCAAGCTAGAGTCCCACAAGGATCACCCATTTCCCCCATACTGTACAACATCTTTACTGCAGACCTACCTCGGCTGCCTTTGAATGTCCACAAGTCCCTATATGCCAACGATACCTGTGTTTTATACTCATCCAGACAAGCAAGAGTTATCCCCACCAAACTGCAACTCTCCATAGACATACTTTTGAAGTATTTTCGCAAGTGGAAGATCAAGTTAAACTCAGACAAGACCCAGGCATTATTTATAACCAGAAAAAGACAACAAAAACCGAAAACTTTGACTGTTGAAAACGAAAATATTGCCTGGTCTAGAACAGCCAAATACTTAGGACTAACATTCGACAACAAACTCTCCTGGACCGACCAAAATAAACGAGGACATTACTACAATGTGCTATCCCAACTCTTTCCACTCCTTAAGGCCAAGAACTCAACATCAAGAACCGTCTGCTGATCTACAAACAAATAATACGACCGACGCTACTCTATGGTACAGTGTGTCCCAAATTTATAGGGGCAACCAGTTTTTTAGTCAAATTTTTAATGTTTTTGAACCTTACAAATCTTAATTTGCACAAGCTATTTCTACTCATAATTCACGATTTCTGTCTTCTTTTGGTGAACCTACGACAATTTGTTCGTTTATTATGCCATTTAAAAAAAAATAGTGTCCCAAGTTTATAGGGGCAGTGAAAAAAACACGATTTCCCATAGAAAATTTTTTATTATTGGTAAAATCCATTGATTTGCAAAAAATCAGTAATTAATAACGTTACCATCGTTTTTAAATAACATTTTCATCCGTTTTTGCCTCGAATTGTTGAGATTTGTCAAGCTGCTCATACTGATGTTTTCCCAAGCTTTTTTGACGCCCTCCTCCCCCTCTGTGACTGATGAATATTGACGAGCGTTGTCATAAACTTCGTGGACCATCATGCCCCAAACATTTTCTATTGGATTTAGATCCGGAGAAATGGTAGGCCACTGAAGTACAGAAATTTTCACTTTTGACAACCATTCCTTGGTATATTTACTGGAGTGAATTGACGCGTTGTTCTGTTGAAAGATCAGTTTTGCAGAGTGGTTACGGAGGAAATAGGGCTTCAGATGCTTTTCTAGCACTGCCTGATAGTCTTCGCTGTTCACTCGATGCGAAATGATTTCTATGCCAACTTCTCCGAATCCACTGTAGGCCGCCCAAACCATAAGGTAACGTTGCTCTTTGCGCAGATCTCGCCAATAGTCTCGAAAGCCATCTGGGCCATCTAAGTTAAACTTTTTTTTCGTCAGACCAAACAATCTGAAACACATAAACAACCACATTTTTAATCTTACTCCACCTGCAGATGATTGGAATGTATAAACTTCAAAATAAGCAAGTTACGTACCTTAGACCATTCATGGGCCCAATGCAACCTCTCTTCGGCAAATTTGTAGTGAACTACCATGTGATGAGCTTTTGATTTCGGGGCTTCTGCATTTTCTCGCGCACCAAATTTGGAGATTCTTTCAAAGCTCTATGAACTGTGCTTTTTGAGACGTGAGGCGTGTATTCATTTCTGATACGCCAACAGCCTTTGGTTGATTGAGAGGCAGCAGCAATGATTCAACGTTTGTCTCGTTCCGAAAGTTTTGACGGTGGACCACGTTTTTTTTCGGTTTCCTTGATTTTCTTTTTTAAATAACTATCAACGGCATTACTCAAACGGTTGATTAGCCTAGCTATTTCTCTATTACACTCGCCGCATGTCTTGAATGCATCAATAGATGCCTTTTCTTCTCTCGATAGCTGTTTTCCTCTACTCATTTTCACACAACTCTCCACGGATAAATCTTTGCTGGCGATTAGCACGCAACTAAGTTTTCTGAACAAGCGTGCCTGTATTTATACCTGAGCCGATTGTTCCAGAAAATTCAAGATTATGCTGGTTGTCTAGAACAGTCTGGAATTTTCTATTATCCTAAACCAGCCAATTCGAAACTTCTTCCAACATCAGTTACCGCAAACCACGAGTTTATCTTTGATTAGGGCTCAAACCGTAAGCACCAAACGAAAAAAAAAGAAAATGCAGGTATACAGCAACCGGACGACCGAAAAGAAACCCAGTTTTTATAGTGCCTCAAAATTTCACGGTGCAAAGAAGTATTTCCTTTAGACTTGTGTAAAATTTGTTGGTAAAGTGTTCAATTTCAACAGGAACTACAGTATAGACACAATCATTTTTAGTTCACGATAGAATTTCCCCAGCAAAAATAATTTTCGATAGAAAATTGTGTTGTTTTTTCACTGCACTGAACACTTTTTTAAAAGAAAAAATCGCATAATAAACGAACAAGTTGTCGTAGGCTCACCAAAAAAAAGACAGAAATCGTGAATTAGAAGTAGAAATAGCTTGTGCAAATTAAGATTTGTTTGGTTTAAAAACATTAAAAATTTGACTAAAAAACTGGGTGCCCCTATAAATTTGGGACACACTGTAGTACAACCTTCTACTAGATGACAGAGACCAACAAAAAGGCACTACAGTCCATCCAAAACAAAAGCATTCAAAAAATCTTCGGAATCCAATGTTATGTTAGAAATACGGACATATACAAGGACCTTAGAATAGAACCTGGCGACATATTCGTACGTGACAAAGCACTCAAACTGCTAGACAAAGTAGACAACCACCCTAACACTACCCTGGGAATCCTAAGACGCAAAGCACTATCAAAAGAAACTTATCCAACTATCCGCACTAACTTTAAGAAAATATAATTCACAATAATCAGAATAAAAAAATCTTATTAATCATGTTGAGCAAATAATTGCTCACAGATAGAAGGGAGCTAGGGCGCTGAATCGCACCAGCTCCAAGGAAAACGAGTCCAAGGGGCTTGAATTAGTTTCTTAAAACGGATAGTACTAGTGACATATGCACAATAATGATGATTGAGTTGAAATTCTATTTAAAGATTGTTGGTTCTAAACCTACTTCTTGCCAATTTACTCTGAGATTCATGGATACTTTCAAATATGGAATACTGACTGATGACTTTATGTTCCACGGATCAGCGCGCCACAGCAGCTGTTTATGTATTATACCATTCTGAAAATATTACGTGATATCTAATGTTTCTTCGCTTTAAAATCACGTATAGAAGCATCTCAAGTTTCGGGTCATGTTATCCATCATATTTATCCCTTTTAAAAAATGATATAAGAGATGATTATTCCAGTCAACAATTGCGTATACAATAAATTCCCCATGAAGGAGAAACCAACTTCCGTATGTTTACAAAGCAATGTACTCGTTAAATTGAAAAATCTGCAAGCTGGAATTAAACTAAAGCTTATTGGAAATATCGCAATTTCCGGGTCAAATTATCTATCTGATTTATTCCATTTTGAAACCATTAAATAGATGATTACTTCATTTAACCATTGCAAACACAAGAAGAACTTTTAAGACGGGAAAGCCCAACTTACGTATATCTACAAGCCAATGTACTCGTTCAAGTGAAAAGCCTGCATGCTAGAATTATTTTCAAAGCTTATTTTCTTTGAAAACCAGTTCGCGCATAAGTTGAAACTATTGCTGTAGTGAGTATTGTATTTAGGCAACATTTTATAAATAAACTGGAACCACTTAAGACATAGAGATCAAATAAGTAAACTATTCATAAACTATTTATTCAATACGCATCGATGTACTATATACAAATGAATTCTCTATCATGCCTCGAGCGTGCCAAAGTTTAGTGGTATAACTATCAAAAATCATTCAAGGTCTAAATTTCATATAAATACCCACAAATTTTTTGTTAAGAGTATCATTCTTAGTTGATTCTTCAGAAGAGAAACACAACAACCAACCAATCAAAATGAAATTCGTGGCTGCCTTCGTCCTTGCTCTCATTGGTGCTGCTTCAGCCAATTTGATTGCTCCCGTAGCTCCAGTCGTCAGTGCTTACCATGCTCCAGTTGTTAGCACATATGCCGCTGCTCCTGTAGTGAGCACTTATTCTGCTGCTCCAGTAGTCAGGACATACTCTGCCGCTGCTCCTGTAGTAAGCACTTATGCTGCTGCTGCCCCTGTCGTCAGGACTTACGCTGCCGCTGCTCCAGTTGTCAGTGCCTACGCTGGTGCCCCAGTTGTAAGCACTTACTCAGCTGCTTATCCTTCAGTTGTTGCTGGTCCAGCCGTGGTACGTTCAGTATTGCCAGCTGCTGTTCCAGCCGCTGTTACTGTTGAAGCATGGAAAAAGAAGGCTGCTGCTTAAATTTTGACTGACTTCTTGTGATATGAAAAATGAATATTGAAATAAATTGCCCTGCTAGTAAATTGAAAACGGAAATTTTAATTGGTCAACAATGGATGTTATGGTTTTGATTTGGTAAAATGAATGCGCTGCTACTATTTTATTCAGTTCACATGTAAGCAGTTCAAAGTAGCAAAAGAGTGCTCCTGAGAGAAGGGTGTTGGAAACAAATTTGTAAATCAAACGATGTCTGTTGAACATCAAGACTTACTACTTATTAGGTTGAGGAAAAATAAATCCTCTATTTTCATGTGAACTTCAAGACTTGATTTAATTTATTTATATATGTATGCACGGTTTTGTTCTACAATTGTCGGAGACGGTACCAAAAACAATGAAAATAAAGTCGGCACCAAAATTGTTTATTCAACCTTATTTATTAAGTACGAGGCGTCCCCATTGACCGATTACAATCAACTAACTATCTATGGTATCTTGGTGCTCGCGTCTCACTCTATACTGTTGCCAGGTGACAGCTCGGCCAATCCTGTTTTGGAATCGTCCTCAGTTTTGTCGTTTTCATCTTAATGGTCACTGGCTAAGGCATTGCTGATGTCATCTAACTCTGGTGCCGATTTACACCATTTTCTCTGACGTAAACACTGAACTAAAATGCTATCCACTATTGCTCTTTAATCCAACCCATGTCTCCGCTAAATATTGATTGTTACTGAGACATTTTTGAACAACAAATGGGCCTTTGTACTTTGGCTCTAATTTTTGTGAATGTTCCGTTGCAGGTGACTCGTGTTCCAAAAGAACCAAGTCATCAACAGCGTGAATGGAGTGGGCAGCGTGTTGTTGATCAAACCGTCTTTTCCATTTTTCGCGTTCATTTGAGATATTCGCCATGGCAGCATCTCTTCTTTCCTTCGTATTTGTATCGATCGAATCTCCAACGTTTTGTTGTAATGCAAATAACAGACGATTCGGGAGAATGTCATTAAGCCGGAAATTGAACACAGTCTCGTTCGGGCTATACCCAGTCGTATAATTTTTCTTGGTGTTAATAATCAACTGAAGTTCGCGCATTTCTTCGTCCCAACGATTATTGTTTGCAATCCGAGTGCACAAATAATTCAGGGTCGATTGATGCGGTCGCTCTACTTGCCCGTTAGCCCAAGGGATGCAAACTGCGTTTTGGATGTGTTGCATATTGTTTTCAGCACAATATCGAGCAAATGACTTTACTGTAAACGCAGAGCCCCGATCAGTGATGATGCAGGAGGGAAGTCCATAATACGTCGTCATTTCGTTTAAACATCGTAATACTGGAACGGTTTTTTATTGTTGACGGCTTTTATGATGATGTATTTGGTGAAAGCTGGGAAGATTACCAAAAGGTACAAATTAACAGAGCGGCTTCACAGAAATGGGCCTAGATGATCCAAAGGAAGTCGTTTGAATGGAACGGGCTCCATTTCGGCAAAATGTAGACATTCTTCGGTCTGATGTAATCCTTCACATATTTTTGCATATGTGGAAACCAGAAATTTTCTTTTGTTCGACTTATCGTTTTTTCCAATGCAAAATGATCTACGTCATCATGGCACGACAGCACAACCTTCTTACGTACTCTTTTTGGAACGACTAAGCTTAGCTCCTTGTCGATGACATGGTTAAAACGGTGATCCATGATTCGATACTCTAACTTCAATTGTTTTTCTCGCACTGACGTGCTGTTTCCCTTTAGAATGGCAATTATATTTTTCAATGTTTGGTCTTGAAGTTGCATCATTAGAAGCCAGTCTTGTTGACCGATTGAGACAGTAATTATGAAACCAGCTGTTTCCATATCCTTCTTTGAGCCTACCAGAGCTTGACTGAGCGCGTCGACGTGAGCCATCTTAGATCCGGAACGATGAAAGATATTGGAGTCGAATTTGAGAAGTCGGATCCACCATCGGGAAATTCGGGGTTTCATCTCGCGGCGATTTTTAAGTTTTGCGATAGCACCATGGTGTGTCACCAGCTCGAAGTGTTTTCCTAGGAGGTTAATTTTGAAACGCTCCAGCCCATCGACGACTGCAAGGACATCCTGCTCGTAACTATGATCCAGGCTCTTGGCTACGGTACAATGTCGACTGTATATTACAGTCTTCCAGTTTCTACCATTTTTTGAAGTAACGCAGCAGCAACACCATGGCTGCTGGCATCGGTGTGCGCTTGACGTTCCGCAGTTACGTTATAAAGTGCAAGGAAAGGTTCTTCGTACAATATGTTTTTGAGCTTCGTAAAGGCTTCTTCGTGTTCCAGATCCCAAGAGTATGGAGTATCTTTCTTTAGTAGCTTTATAAAAGGACGAGCAATGATCGCGTAGTTTTTCACAAACTTCCGTCAATCCCAAGAATCGATGAGTTTCTATGATATTCGATGGACGCAGCCAGGAATGATTCCATCTTCGTTCACCCAAGACCCAAGAAATTTATCTCGCTTTGCAAAAATCAGCATTAGTCTATCCGTAGCGTAAGTCCAACTTGTCTTAGTAGATTAAGAAATTTTTCGAGTTTTTCAATGGCTTCGGGTATAGTCTTTGCGGAGATGATCACATGATCCAGATATGCAATAATCTTCAAAGAAGGCTCCATTTTTAAGGTCTTGGCAAAATTTTTTTTTACAAAGACCTACTGGTTTCGTGACCTGTCTTTCCGTCCGTCCGTCCATCCATCCGTCCATCTGTCCGTGCGGCACAGCTGATTTGCTCAGAAACTATGGAAGGTAGAATGCTCGAAATTTGTGAAAAGGTCAAAAGTAATAATCTCTCAAAAGTTAAGGTCTTACCAAAAATTTAAAAATTTTTAAGGGGGTCCTCCCTTATAATGAATTGGTCCTTAAAATTGTTTTAAATCAAAGGTAATCGAGTGGGGTATCAAATGAAAGGTCTTGATTAGAACTTTTAGAATCTGAAATAAAATATTAGGGGGTCCAGGGGAAGGCAAAATGTACCAAAAGCCTTCTGGACTTCTGTTTCTTTTAATTTTCATGAAAATTTAAAGAAAATTGTTTGACTTGAACATATTCAATTGGCCGAGCATTTAGAAAAATCCTCTAAGCTAGAACAAAATGGCGGCTGCACTGTGCTTATGAAAGAAACTGTGCATCTGTGAATTGTTTTGACGACACATCTACTTCTATCTGATGATACCCGGTACGGAAATCCAAATTTAAAATGTATTTATTTCCTGGAATGGACGCAAATATCTCATCGATTACCGGCATTGGGAAAGATTGTTTCACGGTAATTTCGACCAAAACTATTGGTGACGCGTATAGAGAATTAGGCGGGTGGATTATTTTATGTTCAAGAAGATCTTTGGCGATACTTTTAACGATCGACCTTTTCACAAATGGAGCACGGTAAGGTTTTAAGTCGACTGGTTTATCTATTGTCAAATTTATCCGGAACTTCGTTAACAAACACTTCTCAAGCTCCAATAAGTCTTTCGCAAAACATTTTTTATTGGCAATTAACACTGACTCTAATGTATTTTTGTCCAAGTCCGATACTGACTCACCAACTTCCACTTTGTCTAAGCCCACGATTCTTTCCATACGGCAGTTTCCACCTTCTCTTATCAAACGTTTAAAGTTTCCGGACAAAACGTCACTACCCAAGAGTACATTTTCGCTAATAAGACCATTGTCCACGACCAACATGGTTGTCTCAACCGATTCATTATTGAATGGCCTGTCACTCGCACTTTTTTTGTACACATATACAGGGTGGGCCATAAGAGTGTTGGTGGTTTAAATATTCGATTTAAAAAAAAACTACGAAACATAACAGAAATATATTTGTATTGTTAAAAAGTAGAAGCATAGGAATTTTTAAGACTTAAAAATAATGTTGTCCAAATGGCTACCCTCGGCTGCTTGGCACTCTTGGAACCGAAGTCGCAAATTTTGGAAAACTCGTTGAAAAGTTGTTCTCGGTATTTTGTTACTTTCCTGAATAATATTCCTCTTCAGCTGCTCTAAATTGGTCGGATTATTCTCGTAAACTACCGATTTGAGGTAGCCCTACAGAAAATAATCGCATGGAGAGAGATCGGGGCTACGTGGGGGCCATTCAATATCCCCCCTTTTCGAGATGAGTTTTCCGGGAAAAACATTTTTCAGCAGCTCTATGGATACCCTAGCCGTATGACATGTGGCCCCATCTTGTTGAAACCACATCCTCGAGGTATTGCCTTGAAGTTCTTGCAAAGCTGGCACCAAAAAGTCTGTTATCAATCAATCGCCAACACTGATATGGCCCACCCTGTATTTACTACCCACAAATCCCTTCAAATATGTTTTACATTCTTACAGCGAAACATCTGTAAGACTTTCCGCAAACACTTTCCGAACAAGCATACGATTACTACCGGTATTGTTGAAAGCTACAGTTTCTTTATTGTTAACTTTTATTTTTTATTTTTTTGATCGGCCTCGTCTAAACGTTCGGTTTCACAAATCTCAAGAATGCTTTGACCGAGTTAAATATGCGGACATTGGTGCTCTACGTGCGTGCATAAATTGCACCTATCGCAACTTTGAGATTTCGAGCAATTAATGGACAAGTGTCCTAGAAAAAAAACAATTGAAACATGTAAATGGCTGTCTTTGGTCATTTGCCTTTACACTATTCGAGTCGGTACTTATTTTCAGGGTTGGAACGGGGTTGCCTCTAGCACCGTTTGCTACATTTACACTTTCACTTGGTTCATAGAGTTGCTTTGTGCGGCTTGCGAAAAATTAGCGGACAGCTTCGAATAATTCTACTGTCGTTGCAAACTCCAAACATGCTAGCTCATTTTGCAGAGCTCTATGACCAAGGTTGGTAGGAATGTATCGCGTCATTGTCTTTTCATTAACGCCACCTCTTTGAGCAATCGCGCACATGCGATGAAAAACTGAATCAATCGATTCCCCCAATTTCCTGGTCATTGTTATCAGTTTCTCATGGATGGCACTCTCGTTTAGATCATTTAGAAAATTTTTTTCCAAATCGCGTGCGAGCGTTTCCCATGAAACGTGTGGCTGGAGATGGATGTCAAACCATAATTTTTCTGCTCCCTTAAACTTTGACGGTGCGGCGGAAGCAAAATCTGGTCGCCCCAGTCGGATGTGTCTCGTAGTTTGTTGATCCGACTTACAAATTGAGCCGAGGTAAGTGACAGCTCGCAGTATGGGTCAAAATTGGGCAGCATCTCACAATTTCACGAACGGTGAATGAGCGGCTACTAGTACATGAAGTGGGCAGTATCGGTGTTCGCTCTTCCGTATTATGATGCGTTGTCGATGCAGCACCCGACGGAAAGGCAACGAGCGGTTGTGGTACGTATGAAACGCTGGACGTTTTCAGCGGCAGCATTGAGACGTTTAATGTTGTGTTACGGGGTATTGGAGACGGTAGTCAACCGAACTACCACTTAAACACCACCACCGGGAAACGCGTTCCGAAGGATGCACCCTCGAGCCAAACTGGGGTAGGGAACTTATGTATTGTACATAGTTTTAGTAAGGTTAGGAAAATAATCAATTCTAATGCTAACGTTTCCAATAGAGTAGATTTTAAATTTCCTTAAGCTACATCAAATAAACAGCTTAAATTAGTTTAGCTAGGCTTGACAAAGTTCCCGATACCACTCCTGTAGGTGCACGGTTGCTCCACAACGACATCATCTGCGATCAACAAGTGCAAGAAAGATGGCGAAAGTGTGTGGTGTGACGGTGGGATTTTGTGTGATTTTTCTCTTTAGTTTGGATTACTGCAATTCCTTCACAAATCAAAATACATACGAAGCATATAAAATAGAAGGTTTAAAGCATTTCGACCTACCCACTATCCACCAAATTCAAAAACGCCAAGCCAATGCAAGTCCACAGTATGAACAAGTTCCTCCAACAGCAGATTTTAATAACAATGACCGATTGCTCACTAAAGACAATTCTGATGTGAAACAAGAGTTGTGAATGCAACAACAATACCGTCCATACGTGAAAAGCAATTATTAGGAGTAAATGTAAAGATTATTCGATACCGGAGAAGCCGGAAATCGTATCGGAACCAATAAATCCAGTGCCTAAACTGACGAAACTATCCACACCGAAGAAAGTGAATTTGTCAGCTATAGATCCAATGACGATACCCGATATTATAAAAGATGAAATTGATCAGCCGGAAAATAACACTAGGAACGAGTTGACTATGATCCAGAGTGCTGGGGATGTATGAAACATTGAACGGACGCTATGGGTGGCAATCGCCCAAGACTGCGAGGACTGTTATACAAGAATATAATGATTCAGCCAACAAAGGACTTGCAAATTGGCTGTCCAAACATATAAAAACAACAAGTCCCAGTTCAGTTCGTTTATGACACAATGAATAAACCTTCAATTCTTGCTCCTAACCGCGGTAAGCATTTACATCAGCTACTAAACTTCTGATGGATAAAATAAGCGAGGCCCAAAATATCCAGCCCCAAAAGATACAGCACCCGCCAAACTACAGCGGATCTAACAACACCGCTGAATGGCGAAGATTATATTCACCAGGGCACCTGGATACCTGGAAAGAAGGAAAAAAAAGAAACACAAAGTGTCTTGTCCAAGGGATAAAGTATAAACGTGCTACTTATCTGATAATCCTCAGTGATCCATCCAAAATCCGAGAAACCGCCAGCTTCTTTACCGCATCAGACATAAACAAAACAACATCTGTTTACACTTGGAAAACGTCAAATGTCCGTCACAGTGACAATTCCGAAGACAATATCTACGACTCCGAATTTCGGAAACACCAGTTGAAGTGTGGTGGAAATTGCGATGGAATTGCCCAATCGCACGAGCCGGGTTACAATTTCAGCACGTGGGAGGAAAAGTATAAAGTTCACTCCGAAACTAGCGGTGCTCCGTTGGGAGCGAGCTAATAAAAGGGCGAGGGACAAAGGAAAAGCCCTCTTTCCTTTTTTGGTGATCAGCACGTGGTGAAAGTTATAGAGAAAAGTGAACATTGAGAAAGTAATTAAAAGTGAACACTGAGAAAGTAATCAATAGTGAACATTGAGAAAGTAACCAAAAGTGAACATTGAGAAAGTAATTAAAAGTGAACATTGAGAAAGGATTCGAAACGTGAATGTATGAAAAAGCGGGAGTTCGAAGGAAATCGGAAGGAAGAAAAAAAAGGAGGAAACAAAGATTGGCCACTACAACGCGGGATAGTTTTCGCCGTGCCGTCAACGACGGGAACCCTAACAGGAGGCCTCCTCGTAGATAGGTGGAAGAGTAAGAGTTGTTGTTTTTTTTGATTGTATAAAGAAAGAAAAGTAATATTATTTTTTTGTTTAGTCAATTCCTTAATTAAAGGTAAAAGTAACTGGAATTTGCTTTGTTTCCTTTTCCTTGTATTATATTCACAGGAGGAATTTCAGATACTTCTTTTTTTCCACAGGAAGTGTAAAGTTTGGCTCGGGGTGATATCGCGCGCGGGAATCCGACAAAGTGGTGGTTTTTTTTTTTTGTATCCTTTGTGGTGTTTGAGTTGTGTGGAGTTGGCTGGGGAGATAGGGACCCCCCGAGTAGTGCCATTCGTTTTAATGCAAGGTGCGTCCATCTAACGAGCTTCGGCAAACCGCCTTACTCACTGGGCGGTCAAGTGTGGGGCCTAGGCCAAAACGGTGAGTTGGCGCCCACGCCCGTCTGCGGCGAGCAAAGCCGGGACCGCAGGGCCCCCGTTGCCGGAGCACCCCAGTGGTCTGGGGTGACGAATTGGGGTGACAGTTGTAATAACCGAGGAGCTATGGCTCTAAAAGCCAGCGCTGCCACAGGCACACAGCACAAACTCAATTTAGCAATGAGTGGCCATTCGGTCGCCTTCTCCATCGCAACACTCGTTTTTTTTTCAAGTTTTCATTTTTCGTATTAATAATTATGATGTCATGTGTTAATTCTTTACAGTGCAGAGTATAAATGCGAATTTCGAAATAAGAATTTAAAAGAAATAATAACTTTGACTTATAGAGCATTTTCAAATATAAATTCATTTTAAATCGTTTTTCTTGTCACTGTGCTCTACATAGTATTTCAATAGCGATTTGCTTAAAAAAATCATTCTCTGCATTTTTCCCACTTAATTACGCCTAATCATCATAAACGAAAATTGCTTTCAATTGATAACTTAAGCGAATCTACAAAAGACGACGTAAATGTTAAAAACAACCGAAACGAGTGTGCATTATCACCATCGCGGATTCACCATGGTACGCATCATCGATCGAAAATCGTCGAAGTGCATCGTCGAGGGGAGATCTATTACAGACGCGGAGTCGAAAGTGCACCAGCAGAGAGGGCAGTACGAGACAGCCACTGCTTTTGTGCGTGGTGTCCGCGAGATTTTAATTCTATTGTCGCGTTTTGTTTTTACTGCGGCTTAGAAGCCTTTCAGTTCTACATAGTTTGTTTCGAAAGTTTATTCACATTTATCATTAAAAGGCTTTCGCTAATAGTTTAATTAGTGTGTGCATTCTCAGTACACCAACAGGAGTGACGAAAGTTCTGCTGTCGGGAGCTATCAACACACTCCGCGGAGTCCGAGTGAATAATATACTGTTTTTGCAATTTCGACACTTTCGCGTATCGATCAGAGTAGATTTGATTTCAAGCCGTGAAAATTAATGGAAGCGATTGACTCTTCCGTCGCGACTGAAGGGAAAAAAGATTGCATTGGGAGAAGTGAGTGTGCCGGGGCAATCAGACTTGCGTGGTGTGTTAAACACAAATGGACATTATTCAGTGAAGAAATGAAAATTGTCTCCGGGAATTAATTAGAAATCTGATTTCTAGCGCTGATAGCCGAGTTCACAATATTTTTAAGTGTCATAAGAATGTTGGCTAGTCCTAGACAAGTGTGTGTGAACGAGCGAGAGAACGGTTTGCAAAGTGTGGTGGTTTGATGCGCATTGAATTCCCCGAGGGTAAATAGTGTAAGCGGGTTGAATAGTCATTGAAGTCACCGTTCAATAACGGGAATTCCTTTACTCTTATCGAGGAAAGTGATTTAAGTTCGGGTGAAAAGAATAGAAGTGTTGATGTTGACATCGAGGCTACTCAATGAAAGAAGCGCCAAAGAACTGCATACTGTCGCTGAGGAATATTTCGAATCTGTTTACTTGTGAACGTGATTGAAATTTTTATGAGGGTGGCTTGCAAAATGTCGGCGGTTTAGGTGTATAGATAGAGAGATCGTGAAGAACCACGTGATAAATTGGCGAATTTTTGTTCGAAAAACCCTTTTAAATTCCGTGTGGAATTAACGCAGAACGAACGGAGGATTTACAATTAGCATATTCGCGTGCCAGTTCCATTACTCGAGAATGAACGGAGTAATTTGAAGGAACATGTTTGTGATATAGCGAAAGTGCCCGGACGGAGTTATAGAGGAGACACGATGCGTGGGTTTGGATTTTGCACTGCGGAGTACAGTGAAAAAGGGGGATTATGTCTTTTTGCGATTTGAGGACGTCCAAATCGTCTGGAATAATACCACCATTATTATCAGTGTTCAATACCACGAGTGAATTGTACAATATAACAGTTGTAACTTTATTAAGTGTCTAAATTCCACCGTGAAATATTCACCCGTAAATATGCCCAAGTCTGATGAGTCTTATGGGAGTACAAGTGCAAATTCAATTTCCCCATTCCATTGGAAATCTGAGTGTTACCTCATTCGCCTAAGTGCCTTACGTGATACAATACGTCCTGGCTACGAGTGAGTGTAAAGAAGATCGCCAGACGAGCGTGCAAAAAAAAAAAAACGTGAGGGGGTTAATACTTTGGAGATACAGTTGGGTATCAAAATCCCGAAATCGGTGTGAATATTGTGGGCGACGTTTTTTTTTTTACGTTGCTATATCCTAATGAAAAGGACAATATAATTCAGTGTATTTTATTGAAACAAACTTCAATTCATTATGAATAATGTTGACGTTATGTCCGCGCAACAACCTGACACATCAAAAGTTAAAAGTAATTCATACAGACTACAGGAAAAGGAAGGTCAAAGATTCAAGAAGGAAGTTGATACAACGTCTCGTTACGATGAATTTCTAATAGCATCTGCATCTTTATATTTGGCTGGAGAAATCACAGACGATTCCCTTGAAAATTAGTGATGTTATTAATGTTGCACATAATACATTGAATCGTGGATCAAATCCTCTAGAATAAGGAGATGAATATAAATCCATTATTAATTTATACAAAAACAAAGAAAAGTTTCCAGAACTTACTCACCCCACTTCGTCAACGAGCGCTCGTTGTCGGAAAGGCTGTGTAAGTACCTTTAAATGTCCTTATTAAATTTTTATATTGGTTATATTTTTATATTTGTGATATTAAATAATTATAATTGGCATAATAACGAGTGATTGATATAGAACGACTGTTTAGAAAGAAAATTCATAGAAACTGATGCAATGATGCCGTTCTTATACATCAACTAGGAGTTAACATAATCGATGTTTTATAATCGTCTGCGCTGCTTCGAATCAATCAAAACAAATTGTATTTCAGATATTGTACATATAAATCATACGTTTATGAAACGATACGTCCTTATTGAAATTCTTGGAAATTAAAACGCAACCGATTATAACTGTCGACTAAGCTCATTTCTATGATCATCCTAATAAACTAGATAAATGAGGGCAATAAATTGTGTTTAATCAAAAAACTTATACATATTTCGGTTATCTAAAACTATCCTGAATACAAAGAAAATCAATTCTACATTTTATTTTTCACATGAACCGCTTAATCGTAATTGTCAATGTTTTTTTTTTTGAATCCAATTGAACAATAAGAAAATGATGAATTAAACCTAAAATCGGTCTTTCCCTTCCGGTTTTTCTAATCGGGTATAGGACCCGGTACGGTGGCAGGCTTCCACTCCAAAATATGAGCCAGCCGCCGGGTACAAACTAATTCCTTCTTTTGTTTCAGGTGACTTCATGGGTTGAGTGGCCCAAGCCGAGTGCCTTTTTATGGCATAGAATTATGCAATCTGATTGTATGATTCTATGACATAAATTGGTCACCGGGGTACTCTCCTTCTGATGGGAAGGTTCATACAATTCAAGTTGTATGAGTTTTCCACTCAGAAGAGGAATACCTGGCCACTTCAACAAGTTATCAATGGATTTATTCCAGTTGGGTGGGTATGAAGGGGTTCCACCACCACCCAGTTGCCCCTCTTTCATTTGTGGGCCATGAACTTCGTTGGGTAACGACGAGGTCACCCCAAGTTCGCCTTTCTTCTCAGGTTTCACTTGTTCTCGTAACAAGTTATAATTCCCTCTGTGTGGTTATCTACAATTTTTTTGCGACTTCTGTCGCCTTTTGATCCGCAGTCCAATTCGTGAATGCGAAATTGTTTTGTAGTGGGTCCTCATGCTGGGGAAACGAACCCGCCCCACGACACCGCAATGCTAGCCTGCCAGCGCATTCACGCGTCTCCAGACGAGGGCATTCTCGGCAGAAACCGACACCTTCCTCTGCCGAGGCAGCAGAACATCGCTGTAGTCCTTCACGGACATTATTGAACATTATTATTCACTACACAGTTGCTGACGGCAGCATCGCGGGGCATGTTGCGCGGCTTGCATTGCTGCCATCGTATGAGTCGGCATTGCTGGGGACGTCTGTACTGGTCGTTGTTTGCGAAAACGATTGTACGTTGTTTTTGTTGGCAATGTGGGCAGCTTTTGCGTTAGTTCAATTGATACTTTGCGTTTGTATAGCGGAAGGTGTTTGAAACATGTTCTTTTTGGCCAGTGCCTTCAACAATTACGTAATGGATGACATGTGGTTATTCATTTTCTCGCACTCTTCACGTGTTATCGTATTCGATGTTTCGGATGGAGAATCCTCTTCCTCAATTTCCTCACATTTGTCGTCTACTTGGTGGTATCTAATATTCCTCCGATCGCGCGTGATCTAATTTGCTTTAGTGCCCCACATCGAACAATTTTAGACCTTCAACTTAGCATGTAGCTGTTTGCTAAGCAGGTCTTCAAGCTTAAACCTCGCGACATTTTAGGGTGGTATCCCACTTCTGAATCTTGTCAGGGACGGTACCAAAAACAATAAAATTAAAATCGACACCAAAATGGCTTATCAATCTTATCTATTAAGTATAAGGCGTCCCCATTGAACTTTTACAATCAACTAACTATCTCTTGCATCTTGTAGCTCGCGTCTCGCGCTTTAGTGTTGCCAGGTGACACAATTTGCAGCCAATTTAAATGTAGCTTTATAATGCCTCTTTCATAGAAGTCTTGGACGAATAATCGGAGCGAAGCTAGACGGGGACCTATGGTGATACAACCATGAGCTGTATGAAATTTTTGAAGAGCTGGAGTTTTCAACAATTGTAAGACTGTGGAAGCTGTAATGGGCTATCCACATGAATCATATGGACGAACAACAAATACCCAAAAAGTTATTCATAGGGAGAAGTGAGGGCCAGAGACGAGTAGGGAAACCGAGGAAACACTGGTCTGTCTCGGTCAACGAAGACAAATTATCACTGCATGCATTTTAAAATTTGAGGATGCGGTTATTGGAACGGGACAGTTAGTGGTGATACTCGCAAGAAGCGAAAGCCCAAGAGGGACTGTAGTGTTACGATGAAGAAGATAAGGCAAAGTAATTAGATCTTCTAAATAGCTGGCCTAAACGGTTTCAAGGGCCCAAAAACCAACAGATTGGTGTAGTGCTACGAAGAAGATATTTTTAGCTTTCAAATTGCTGACAAAAATATAATAACCATGCAGCCTGTTCAGTTCAAAGTATTTCAAGCAAAGAATCAGGCTACTTATGGAATTTGAAAACGTTTTTTCCAGTTGCATAGGTGAAGGTAGCAAAGAGGTTCTCTCCACCTTGTGGCAAAATTTTGACTGCGAAAACTGTAAGAAATTCAAACGTTTCAAATTTGAGTTTATCAATATTTTAGAGACAGTATCCTGGTGGTATGATGTAAAGAGAATTTTGTTTTTCAGTATTAAGCCAAAAATTGTGGATGGAAAGCTCCTATTAGTAGTCCGCATGGTGTAGTGGTTAGAGCACTAATCCCGTAAGCCGAATGTCTCTGGTTCGAGTTTTATTGGTATCAACGAGATTCAGTTCGAGTGATTCTTTGGACGGACTATAAGCCTGTTCAGTTGTGATACGTGCTGGTTTAAAACCAGAACATATCGCAGCTGCGTGGCCGGACACACGGCCAACGCGTAAAAGTGATAATTTCACCTTATGGAGTGCCGATCTATTCGATCATGATAATGAGATATTCTAACTAGCTCTAAGCAAAGGTCGAAAGGGGCTGTAGTGCTACGAAAAAAAGTAAAATCCTGGTGCTACCTTCACCATATTAGTTTGGGCTGTTCTTTCTTACAAATTCCAAATCTTTAAATGTCGTTGGGTACTTTAAATTAGTTGGGCTTCAAAGAGAAGAATCTGAACGCTGAAATACTTGAATAATTTGGCATCTTGCGTCCTGATTTGTACCAATACAGAATCAAGTCGTTTGACAATTGTTAGAAGTAGCTCATTATTTCATCTTATAATATTTTAATTTTTGTCTGATCTGAGCACCTCATTGTCAGCTGTTCTAAATCTCGAAGCCACCAAAGTAAAGTAGACTTACTTTACAATTATAAGTAACTGCTACTAGAATCACGGAAAGCTCTAATTAAATTTGATCTTGCTAGTCATTTCGCATAGTTTATCATTAATTTTATGAGGTTCACAAAGAAGTATAAAGTATTGATATCACAAAATGATTTTAGGGTACGGTTTGTTTTATTTTTATACTGTTATTATGGTTTCATCTCATCATTTTTTTTGATCAATTTTGAAAGTTCTTATTGATTCCATTTCATCCAAATGTATATCACATTCGAGTTTCGAATTAGGCAGCAGCCTTCTTCTTCCAGGCTTCAATGGTAACGGCAGCAGGGATGGTAGCTGGAACCACTGCAGAACGCACAAGGGTTGGGCCAGCAACGACAGATGGAATTGCAGCTGAATAAGTGCTTACCACTGGGCCAGCAGCGTAAGTGCTAACAACTGGAGCAGCAGCGGCGTAGGTCCTTAGAACAGGAGCGGCTGCATAGGTGCTAACAACTGGAGCATGGTAAGCGGTGACGACTGGTGCAACTGGAGCAACGAGTCCAGCTGAAGCAGCACCGATGAGGGCAAGGACGAAAGCAGCTACAAATTTCATTTTGGTTTGTGGGTTTTGATTTTCAGCTGAGAAGAACAAACTTGAATGATAGCCTCAATAAAAAATACTCGTCAATTTATACCATACTGTGACCTTCATTTATCTTCTTATCTAAAGTCATAATGTTGCACATACCAAAATTAATGTGCAATTCAATGATTGATGATTGAGCAAAATCTTTTCGCTCTTGTACAATATTTGCACAATCTAGTTTGCTATACATTAAAAATATTTCCATTGTCAAGGCTGCTTGATTATTTGCATTTAAAACTTTTTAATGCACTGAAATTATGAACAAGTCTCGTAAAATATCCAAAATTAATTTTCACGTATCTTTTGGACGGTTTCAAGCATCAACGGGGGAGTCTTAAGGAAGTAGATATGTAATAAAACTGGTAATGGTGGTACATTCATATGTTGCTTACACTAACTTAAACTAAGTTGCAGCTCAATGTTTAAGAAGAATATGGGATTATTGGTTGAGAGAATATAAACTACAATACTAATGTCGTAGTATGAGTCAAAAGCGCTTTATTCAATATCAATCGTTATAAATTTTAAAAGAATACAAAGCAAAAACGAAACAATTAGAATACAAAAACTTAATGGCCTAAATAGCTCTCTAAATTTATACATTATTAGTTAAACACATTTATTCAAAAAAAAAAACTATAGCAAATTCAAATTAATTAAGATTATTTCATATTTTATGATTCGATTGGAATAAGGGAAAAAAATCTTTCAACTTTATTCCAAAATTATTTATAATTTTAACCCATTTCCGGCTAACGTTGCGAAAACGGAACATCTTACTTTTAAGCCCCTGCAGCATTCTTACTCCAATATTTAATTGAATTAAATATAGATTAACAAAGTTAACGGAAAAATCTAATCGACCTGCTTTTGGATTTTAGAATTAAATGTATTTTTTAGAGTTTTTTTGGTTAACGAAAATGACAGTTTTTGAAATTTTAGAGAATATTTTTTTGAATGATTAGAAATATACTAAAAAGTTAAAAATTTTCTGAAAGATTCTCACCTTCTTCATTAAACTATTTAAATTTTATATTGATTCATGTAGGAAGGTATTGTGATCATTTACGAGTGCTGTAGGCACGATTAAAGTCACGCGTTGCGTTTTTGCAACGTTCGCTTGATGCAGTATCATTCGTATCTAAAAATAGACATGGGATGCATTGTGATATTGTTTCAATCACTTTGATGACACGTGAAATTCAAGTTTCCTTGACGGTTTTTTCATATGGTTTGGTTTTTGGTCCAGTTACGAGTAGTTGCGTTTGTGTTTTGTGATTATTGTGGAATAAAATAGTACTATGTACCGTCAAAGGTATTTATCCGTTCGCGAAATCGAAGAACTATTAACTGCAGCTTCGGATGAAGAGGAAGAGATGCAGTCAAGAATAAATACCGCAGAACGCACCGATGTTGTAATACTCCCACCAAAAACCATTGATGACATTAGTGACTGCGAAGAAATTGATGACAATGTACAACTTCTAAATGAGGATAACGTTTTTCCCAACGACCTCGTTGGAGAAGTGGAGCTGGAATGTACTTTTGGGGACTCAAATCAAAAGTATAGTCAAACAGAAATTGATTTTATGACAAATCAATCATTGACCCAAAAAACAGCAAATCCATCAAGTGAAATTGAAAAAGATACGGATTTTCATTATGAACCGCCAAAGTGGTCAAAGAGTCATCGAAATGAGTTTTCCAAGATCCCTAAGAATGCCTCTGACGAAATTATAGGCCAGAATTATAAAAAAGTTGGTAAGTTAACTTCCGATATTTATTTTTTGAAAGGAATGCAATAGCGGCTTTCACCTCTTTGATTCAGGTAATTTAAATCCACTTCAAATGTTGCAGCTATTCATAGATAACAATATTATCAACTTTATTGTTGAACGAACAAATGAATATGCTCATGAGGACAAAAATGACCAAAAATTCAGAACGGATTTCAATGAAAGCCGAAAATTCATTGGAATATTATATTTTTCTGGACTGCATTCAGTGCCTCAACTTGATTTATATTGGTCTGATCAACCGGTATTTTGGTGTGATATCGTGAAAGCTGCAATGAGTCGAGATCGATTTAAAGTTATAAAATCATACATTCATGTTTGCAGCAACAGAACAATCGACTCGAGTGATAAATTTGCCAAAATAAGTTCTCTCAATAATATGCTAAACGAAAAATTTCTACAGTTTGGCGTTTTTGCTCATCACCTATCAATAGATGAGCAAATGATTCCATACTATGGGCGTCACTCCGCGAAAATGTTTATCAGAGGCAAACCAATACGATTTGGATACAAATATTGGAATTTATGTTCGGATCAAGGTTATTTATTCCAATTTATTCCTTATGCAGGCGCAACTTCTGAAAACTCGCCAGAATTTGGTTTAGGCGAAAATATGTGTCACGGGAACGATTTGCACCTTGTTCTTTATTTCTTTCTCAGCGGTTGTTAAAATACCACCCGAGCCTAGGTTAATGTTAAAATAATAAAATAAAAATGTCAAAAAGATTAAAATATAAATGTAAAGTAAAAGAAAAATAGGCAAAAGAAACGAAATGTGAAAAGATTAAAGTAAAAATGTAACGTAAAAATAGGGAAAAACGAAATGTTAAAATAATAGAATAAAAATATTAAAAGTAGTCTAGCGCAACCCCAAATGATGGTCGTAGGCGATACACATGAAATGTTTATGCCACTCCTTGATGGACTTTTATGTGACCCAGAAGAATCTGCTCGAGTCATCGAGGCACTCATGGAGCAAATTCCTCTGATGTTTGGTGAAACGCGTGAGACGGAAACAATTTTACTGCCGGCAATACAGGCTGGTCTCGAAGCATTGAAAGCTTCATCATGTACAGGAAAACTCTTTGTATTTAATTCTTCACTACCAATCGCAGAAGCTCCTGGCAAATTGAAAAATCGAGATGATAGGAAGCTGTTGGGAACGGAAAAAGAAAAAGTAGTTCTAACCGCCCAAAACCAAGCATACAATACCCTGGGACAAGAGTGCGTACAAGCAGGATGCTCTGTGGATTTGTTTGTGTTTAATAATTCGTATGTAGACATAGCCACAGTTGGACAGGTCTGCCGACTTACAGGAGGTGAAGTGTTCAAATATACGTATTTCCAGGCTGACATTGATGGTGAACGACTTATCAACGATTTAATAAAGAATGTGTCAAGACCAATTGCATTCGATGCAGTGATGCGAGTAAGGACGTCCACAGGAGTGCGACCAACGGACTTCTATGGCCACTTCTACATGACTAATACAACTGATATTGAACTTGCGAGTATTGATAGCGACAAGGCAATTGCAATCGAAATCAAACATGACGACAAACTTCCTCCAGATGAGAATGTTTATATTCAAGTGGCTCTCCTGTATACATCATGCAGTGGACAGCGACGATTACGGGTCATGAATCAAGCTCTGAAAACAACTACTCAAATGGCGAACGTATTCAAGAGCTGTGATTTGGACGCTGCAATGTTATTCTTCGCGAAACAATCGATGTTCAAACTGATGGAACTTTCACCGAAAGCCGTTAAAGATAATTTGATTCATAGATCAGCTCAACTATTGGCATGCTATAGAAAGAACTGTACATCTCCGACGTCAGCTGGCCAATTAATTTTGCCGGAGTACATGAAACTGCTACCGCTATATGTTTCGTGTCTAATGAAGAATGATGCGCTATCAGGCGGATCTGATATGACGTGTGATGATCGTTTCTATGCAATGCAATTTGTCTTGTCGATGGATTTGAATGTCTCGGTGTCATACTTCTATCCAAGATTAATTCCGATTCACGATGTAGACATCAGCGATACAGAAGTCCCATTACCAATTCGGTGCACACATGAAAAGATGAGTGATAGTGGCGCATACATTCTGGAGAATGGGTTACATATGTTTATTTGGTTAGGATTAAATTTACCTCCAGAGTTCGTTCAACCAGTATTCGGTGTCCAATTGGCGCAGCAAATTGACACCGATAAGCTAGGAGTACCTGTCCTGGACAATCCTCTATCAAATAGAATTATGCAGATCATTGATAAACTACAAAGTGAGCGAATGAGGTGCATGAGGGTAACGCTGGTTCGACAACGAGACAAACTTGAGAGTGTTTTCCGCCACTTCTTGATTGAAGACCGTGGAACGGATGGTTCGCCAAGCTACGTTGATTTCTTATGTCACATGCACAAAGAAATCAAAGAACTTTTGAGCTAGCCGATCTCGGTCGTAGTGGGCAAGCAACAGACTCAATATTACACACGAAGTGTATCGCAAAATCGAGCGCGAGCACTACGATATAAGCGGGAATTTTCAGGCAGGCGGTAGAGTTTATTTAATATTGCTATTTCATATAACATGATAAACTAAAAATAAACATGAAATTGACAGAATGTCAGTCACTTTGACATTCTACACCTGTTGGATGAGTGTACTAAAAAAGGGAAATTTAGATTTCAATTGCCCGATGCACCCCAGTTGGGGGATCTGAATTGAACATCGAATCGCCCAAGGATGAAGTTAACGGCTCGCCGGTTGAAACCGAGCCGATGAAAAACCCAAGAAAGAAGAACGGCTTTTTCTCTTTTCTGGCGGGTTCAAGACGACAACGTGGCTAAGCGAGGATAGCGTGGTGGAACTGAGGGAATTCAATTGGAAAAAAAAAAAAGGAATTGCGACGAGGGAAAATTCCACAGTGGAGAGGAATATTATTATCAGCGAGACAACCAAGGAAGATTGGCGACTTCAGGCGATAATAAGCGCGCCGGCGGAATATTGCAGGCAGAGTACGGGGGGCCCCCCGCTAGGTAGAGTAAGTGGAATTTGTACTTTTAACTACATTGTATTTTTAGCACTTTATTTGCATTTAGCAGTGAAATATATGTCAGTGGAAGAGTGGAAGATATATTTTGTTTGAGCTTCATTTCGCATTCAAGTAGTGTAATAGTGAAAGTTTTGTGTGCGTGTTGCAGAAAGAGCGAGTCTGCCGCGCATTGTAATTGTACACCTGGCTCGGGTGTGTCTAAAGGTAAATCTCCTTGCTGGGTTTTTCAGGGATCTCTGTAGCGGAAGTGTTCCTTTTTCTTTTTAGTTTCTTTTGCTCGGTGTGAATTACGTCGGAAAATCTGTGCCCGGCAAGGGCGCAACTGATCGCCCGGGGAGAATAATCTGCCCCGTTAGGGAAGCGCTTAAAGAGCGTTAGTCTGGGTTGTGTGAGGGGTGTTCGGCGGCCGCGTTCTCGCTTGGCGGCTTTTCTAGGACCAGGGGATAAGCGAGTGGTGCTACCTACGACCGTCTTCGACGGCAAGCCGGGTCCGAGATCCTTAGCCGAAGGAACTCCCACGCGGAGGGTAACCGGAGGTAACATATGGTATTGAGATTGCTCTCAAAGGTTAAAATACCGGAACAACACACGGTAACTTTTGATAACTTTTTTACATCACACAAGCTTATGTGTCGGCTTTCGAAACTGGGCTATTTTGCAACAGGTACTATGATGTTCTATTTAATATAAGCATGTTTTGAAATACGTACTTTTTGTTCACAGGCACTGTTCGCGAGAATAGAACTGCTAAGGCTCAATGATGTGAAACAAAAGCTATGAAAAAGCAAGGTCGTGGTTCCATTGACTTCTGTTTCGACCAAAATAATGAGATCACCGCTGTACGATGGCATGATAATTCGATTGTGACAGTTTTATCCAATTATTTGATGGACAAGCCGTTACAACAAACAAAGCGGTTTGACCGAAAAAAAAGGCAGCACCTCAACATTCCCATGCCAAATGCCATCCGGGAATATAATAAAACAATGGGGGGAGTAGATTTATTCGACAATGCGGTAAGCAATTACCGCATAAGGATACGAGGAAAAAAGTGGTACTGGCCACTTCTAATAAATGCGTTTGACGCTGCATTAGTAAACGCATGGAAAATTCATTCCCTTTGCAAAAAGTTTACAAAAGACACACCAATGTCTCAGCTGTCTTTCAGAACTTTCGTTGTGGATTGTCTATTGCGATCAGAGTCTCGTGATCAACCGTCACTACTAAGAGCAGGAAAACCGAATGAAGTTATTCGTTTTGACAAAATTAACCATTCTGTTGTCAAGACCGAAAAACGTCTAAGATGCCGCCTTTGTCAAAGCCAAACCATATTCGTTTGCAAGAAATGCAATATTCCAATATTTGTAATCAAATTCATTTTCGCCTTCACAAAATACTCCAACTGAAAAAAGAAAAAGACAGCTACCTTTTAATTTTGTGTATTTTATTTATTTTTATTCTCGAAATCGATTTTCGACCGTAATCGTTCGGTCTTCTTCAGCGATTAATTCATTTTTACTCACATTCCTGCTTATATACTAGCTGTGTTTAAGGAAATTTACTCTAGATCATTAAAAAGTAATTAGGGAAATTCGCTTAAGCTAATAAAAGGTAGGAAAGGTAATTTACAAAAGGGGTAGTTATAAAAATATTATTTTTACATGATTCAGAAAAGATATTATTATTTAATTAATTTAAATAGCCATGATCTGCAGTTTCCGTCATCCTGATTCATCAACTTTTTCCTTTCCCGGGTAATTGCTAGGCTTTCCATCACATCTTATTCACGTGTGTCTCTAGCTTCCTTGATGACTACAGCGTCCTCCATTGTTATCTCGTGTCCCTTCGTGATAATATTGTCGCGTGTTATTGGTTCGCGGCCAATAATTTTAATGTTCCGGGAAAGTGAAAACGCAATGTCTTTTAATTTAAGTTAAAAGAGTTTATTTAATTGCACAATGATCAATCTACACTTTCACTAATTTTAATTTTCACTTAATTTTTAAATCTAACACTTGTCCATAAATTTCTTATCGCAATTGTCTTCTAAATCACTTCACTATTACAAAACACACTTTGCACTCAAACAATCAATTGTCTTTACTTCGCGTTCCACTATATCGCAGTTTTCTTATCGCGGTCGAATGAATGATGATGCCCCCCATTCATTCAGCTCGCCTTTATATAGGGTCTCTACCTATTCACCCATTTCTCGTACGTTGGTGAATGTTCTACCGAGAGGTACCTGGTAGATTCGAGCAAATTTAATGAATGGAGTGACGTCACTTGCAGATGTTGATCATGCTTGTTGGGTTCTCGTGGTTTCGAGTGAATTCGTGTTCTTCATTGTTGTGAAAACAATTGCGACAGTAGCTCGCAGAATTATTTGTACATGTAATTATTTGTACATGTAACAATATGTTCCGCTACCGCTGACTTGAAATTCGAAGTTCTTTCTTTCTTTCTTGGTGCTGCTGCTTCGCCTAGATGCTCCTTGATTCGCGTGCCGATGAGCCTCTTCGTTTGACTTATGTACACTTCTTCACAAGTGGGACATTGTCTTTCGTTGATCCGAGAACGTTTTTGAGCTGGTTCTTGCTGCTTGATTCGATTAACCGTACAGAATTGAGCTGATTTATTCACCGCTTGATCCGATTGCTGATGCCTTTGTGATAAGTTAGAGCCTTCCAGTACGTTCTTTCGGTATTCGCATTTGATAATGTTGATCGTCCCTGACGCTGTCTATTAATCTGGATCTTCTGTGCCATTCTCCTAATCGTCGAGCCCTTGAAGCCGTTTAGTTTAACTGTCTCAACAATTTACCTCATCTCCTTTTCCTTAGCTTCCTTGCTTAAGCCTGGCAATTACCCGGAAAAGGAAAAAGTTGATGAATCAGGATGACGGAAACTGCAGATTATGGCTATTTAAATTAATTAAATAATAATATATTTTCTGAATCATGTAAAAATAATATTTTTATAACTACCCCTTTTGTAAATTACCTTTCCTACCTTTTATTAGCTTAAGCAAATTTCTCTAATTACTTTTTAATGATCTAGAGTAAATTTCCCTAAACACAGCTAGTATATAAGCAGGAATGTGAGTAAAAATAAATTAATCGCTGAAGAAGACCGAACGATTACGGTCGAAAATCGATTTCGAGAATAAAAATAAATAAAATACACAAACTTAAAAGGAAGCTGTCTTTTTCTATTTTCAGCAATATTCCACTCCACCCAAAATGCTTTGATCGTTACCATTCGCAAGAATAAATAAAATAAAAATCTCCGGGAAAAACAAAAAACTCATGACTCCGAAAGTCCTTTAACTTGTTATTAGTTTTTTTGTATTATTGTTTAAGACCGTAAGTTCTTTAATTTATTTTAAATCAAAAAAAAAAACAAAAAATGCAAATAATTCTCTTTTTCAAAAATTTTGAATACTGCTTTCAGCTAACGTTATGAAAACGCAACACCGATTTTCTCAAAAAAAGGGGAATTTACAAAATATGTTATTTCAAATTTCTTCAAATTAGGCCAAAAGTAAAGCGTGTACGAAATTTCGTGGTTGTAGGGGGACTGCATCTGGTAGCCGCCGGAAATGGGTTAACACAATAGTTAACCTTTATCCTGCACCTAATTTGTTTAAACCTAATTATAATAAAATTCAATCAAAAGCTTTATCTTATACTAAGAACAATCACAATATTCCTAACCTAAGCGTTTAACCTTATCGAGTAAAATACGAGTAAACCTAACCTATACCTAATTTTTAACACAACTAAACAACAACACTAAATATAGTAATAATGAGCTGAAACTCAAAAATAAGTTAACGAAAAGAAAAAAAACTGAAGATAAACATGAATAATTTAGATATTGTCATTCAGCCACCAATACCTAGATTGCTCCGTCTCAGCTCGACCAGCTTCAACGAATCTAGCAAATGAGTATCTCCACTAGAATTGATGATAGCTATTCATGCCCAAATACACGAATGCTTCTGGAGGAACGAAGCCAGCAGCGAGGCAAGTCGCAATATATCCGTTTGTAAGGTGGAACGGCTGTGAAATCCAAGGGTTCTCAGTCACGGTTACAGATCATGCAATGCAATTTCGAAGAAATTTTGGTATAAAGATATCGACTCGTGTCACTTTAGCAGTTTGATAAATTCTTCTATTTGATATATAATGCTTCCAATCCTTCTCAGGCTTTTTGTACAAACCAATACATGCACGAAGACATTTCCTTTCGAAAACCCTTGAGTTTTCCATAGTATTACCTTTTCGGTTGTACCAGATCTGACATCCATATGTCAAAACTGGTCCAACCAGGGTCTTGCAACAGATAATTTTGACCTTTTGATCAATGTATCTGAAATGAAAGAGTCCTCGTAGGAGCATGACTACATTTTGTGCCTTACGGAGCACGTTTTTGACATGCTCAGTATAGTACAGATACTGATCGAGATGAATACCGAGGTATTGAACACAGGATTTATGTAGAACCCGTTCTAAACTACTAATGTAGAAATCCTTCCAATAGCGTTTCAGTTCTTGACTGGCCCTCTGAAGCTGTGGTAACCTCGCTCATGGTACCCTATGCCACTGACGCCGACCAGCCGATCCATATACCCTACGCCACTGACGTCGACAATTTATGAGCGACTTTTAAACTAATCGCTGCCGCTGAACCGTGACTTGACGTGTGTCAGGAAAGGATTCCGGAAAAGCCAAAGCGAAAGAGCATCCCATTCGACTTGTACTGGGCTTCAGTTCCACATTAGCAGAATTCATAGAAATCACGTACAACGAGTCCCGGACGTGTTGATGCAACTTCTGCCATATACTTTGCAGCCATTCTAGAGTATTTGACGACTGAGGTTCTCGAATTAGCAGAGGTCATTAATTTCGAGAAAAGCTCCAATTAGGGTACGTATCGCCCCTATGGTTACATCTGAACAAGGGTTCGAAAGGCATCCTTCATGCAAAATGTAACAGCTCTATTCTTTGAAGATGGTTATAGGAGTAATAGCGTTTGGTAGTACTTGAGAGAGAATATTGTTTTCAGAATATGTAGATTTTTTTTTGGCAAGCATACATTTCCAATCCTTGGAAGTTCATCAATACGAGTCATCTTCATTGTACACGAGTTACGCCTCGCGAGTATGCCCAGACGAAATCCGCAAGGATAGAGCGTAAAATAATGTGGGAAAATATTCCGTTGATGTAAAAATGTAATTACTTCATGAATTATGTTAGTAAAGGGTTAATCCCATGTAAAGTATAGAATTTTATCAGCGTGGGTAAAATTTGCCTTAAACCAACACTTGACTCAGTTTGAGTAAAAAATTTATATTCTTAGTGCCCTGGAATACACATATAGGATGACATGTATCAGCGCAGATTTTAGAAATTTGTGATAAAACATATTAATTGCCATTTTTTCAATTCCAAGAAATTAAAATATAAAAAAAAAGAAATTTAATAATAATAAAGCTTTATCAGAATAGAAATGATACAGGATGACGATAACTAACAACCATTAGTAAAAAAATTAAAACAAAAAAAAATCACATGAAGTAGATTACATCAGTGTTCTTATTATTGCTGTAGATACATAATCTATTACAATCTGTTTTATTTGTTTTGTTACAACGTTTCATAGGATTCCCCAAATATTTAGTAATGAAATGATAGCATGAATTGCTTACTAGACAAAACGTCTTTCTTTTCCAGTAAAACCCTTCCCTCGCAGCAGGATAATGTCGGTGATAGGTAGGTATGCCGCCGTCAGGGTAGAGTTCTAGTAATCCGCGAATGGTCAGTTTTGCGTTGCGGTCGGTACGCGGTGTCTTAATTTGTATTTGCATTTTTATTAGAGTAGGTTCTTTTCGGTTTTGCATTCGTGTAGTGTATTTCGGCCACCGCGTCAGATATTCGGGAGCGCGTACTGTTTCAGCGATTGTTTCCGTTTTTTTCCTCTGGAATGAAGTACGGAATTTAAAGTAGAATCGATGAAAGTTGTTTCACGCGTTTTAAATCGGGTATTTGAACCGGTGGCTGAGTTTTTTTTTGGACTTAGTCTTCTCGCGTAAGACCCGCAACAGAAACTCTTCTCTGAACTAACTAGCTAGCCAGCAGTCACTTCGGAGTAGACTTAGAGAGTCCGGACTTGTCAACCTGATGGGTACAGTCCGTTGTCACGCTCCCAGACTTCACGTCTAGAACCGATTAGAGGTCGGCTTAGGTTTCCTTCTGGAAATCTCAAGCCTTCCAGACGTGTTGTTAAATTATGACAAATGGTGCTCTACGTGGGATCTGAAACATTCTATAGGGAAAATATCTCGTATTAGCGTCTTTTGACGGTAACGCTATTACTCATATCTTCGGGTCAATTAACATAGATTGGGGACGGCTTTTGTAATGTACTTGGGGCAGGGATAAATTTTAAAATCGACCAGTAGTATTTTCTTCTCAGTAGCCCACCATTCGCTTTCATTTCCCTATAAAAGAGTTGGCCCTGCTGGAAATGTAAGAGTTCTAAAATTAACTTTTTTTGATAGGGTACTTATAGCTCATCACTATCGGTCACATAAATATAGTAGCTAAGTTTTTTTATATAGTTAGTATTTTTTTCATATAGTTTATGCTTCTTTTTGTACCATTCCAGACATGACCATCAAGCAAACTCCAGAGAAGCGCTGGACCTGCTCCAAAAATGTAGAGCCAGCCAACTGTGGGATCTGCTATGTGGACGTATAGAGGGCTCTACCAGTGTAAGATTGGCGTGCAGACACCTGTTCCGCCGCATTTGTGTCCACCAGCTCCTGCAAACCTCCGATTTTCGTCCTCTATGCAGACGCACAAATGAACAGAGTGTCTTAGACAAACCCCTCGGAACGCAAGCTCCTATGCATGGAGCAGATGCGAAAGACCTCCGGGCCGTGGGTGGGGAAGACCCAGTTCCAGGCGCACATGCAGATATCTCAACAGTGCCCCCAAACGCAACTGGCAACGACACGACTCTGTCCTTACTACAAGGTCTCTCCGGCAAGATAGGACAAATGGAGAGAGAAAGTTCCAAGAATTTAGGATCAGCCAGCCACTCGCACAAGAACTCCACCGAGCTTTGAGGTGAATCCTAATGCCGCTATTCCCACCTCTAGACTGGTTGAAGACTCATTCCCCCCAAATGAGATCGGGTATGGACCCCAAAGCCCCAGAGTATAGAGCCTGGTTTAGTACGGCACCCCCCACCGATACCGACAACGCACGATCCAGTTTCGTACGGTGGACTGAACAGCGATCAACGAATAAAACCGACCAGCGATCTTTCCGATGCAAGCCCGAGACCCGACACTGTGCATAATGGAGAGTTAGTGCCTCTACTTCACCGGTTTTAATTCTTCTTCTCTTTTTTTGAGAGTACAGTCACTAGTAACTAGTACGCTGGCAGGAGACTTCTTCTTTTTCTGAAAAGCGCAGCTCCTATTCAGCGGGGATGCCACCAAATGTTACTGGAGTTTTAAGGAATATGCAGTACTTCTCGACCTTTCTCCAAAACGCGCATCTCTTATCCATTTCGGATACTACCGAATGTTACTGGAGTTTTAAGGAATCCAGATTGAAATTTCTTCTTTACGGCTCTTCGCAACCACTTTGATGACGATCTTACTGAACGGGAATTGCCTGAAGAAACAAGAAAGCGCAAACAAGACTCTCATGAAATATTTGACCAATTATACACCAGTATACTATACCTAACGAGTCGATTACGAATACCGATGGCCACAGATAAACTCGTGGAAACTATCAGGGAGAACATGTGGTTGGAGCTTCAAAACAGCTGTCTTTATGTGCCAGTATAAACTGTGCAATCCTTACGTCTCCATGCCCAAATACAAGAACGACTAGATGAACGGCGAGGAACCTTCGGTCCACAACCTCACATGACGAGACCTAATCAGCGAAGCAGTCATACTGCAGAACTGTTAGCAGTAAGTCACGTAGATACTGAGCCGACCCATGTCCTGAGGAGTAGAGCCTCTCTAGATCGCGATTTCGAACGAAAGATTGAGCCACCTTTCGTAGAGGTAGTTGCAAGACCCCCAGTCTGTTGGAACTGCCGACAACTGGGACACTGGTTTTCCGCATGCCCAGCTGAGCCGACGGTCTTCTGTTACCACTGCGGGAAGGCGGACACTTACGCCCCAGATTGTGTAGACTGCAAGTTGGGAAAAAACTTGTCAACGAGTGCCACAAATATCCATCAGCACTCCTAGAGTCTGACCGAAAAGGAACTGACAAGGAACTGACGTTAAGCGCTACAGAGCCAGACTCTCAAGGGAACGGCTATGAATTGAGTAACCCAGGGCATTTTATGTCCTGTCATGTTAGACTGCGGGAGTATCTAGCTACTTGTCAACACGCCTTCAATAAGAATATGATTCTCACCACTCCTCTGAGAAGGAAGCGAGACATACTATGGATGCGGAGCGAGCCATACTATGGAGAAAGGTGAGGCAGTCGAGGAAGATGTTACGCATGATCCAGGGAGACGAATTATTGAAGGATAACGTTCACCGATAAGCGTCAGTAAAGATCTTGAAAAATCAACTGGTAGGCTTGATTGATACTGGAACCAGTGTCAACTGCATAACAGTCCTGACAAACTGTGTGGATCAAAATCAGCATTTTACTACTTGGTTAAGCACGGCGGACGGAACTCGCCACTCCATAGTAGAGAAACTCACGATGGATGTCATCTTTAAAGATGCAAACAAGCCCCTGGATTTTTGCATAACACCCCAACTGATACAGAATCTATACTAGAGGCTTGACTTCGTCCAACGATTTGGCCCCGTCACCATCGTCAATGATGTGATATTAAATTCTCACTCCCTTCGACATGCACTGGATGCCAATCAACAGCTACAACTAAACGCGGCTATAGCAGTTATCTTTCACATGAGTAGGAAGGTCTCGACTCGACAATTTTGGTGTCTCACATGATAGATGTAGGGGATGCTAAACCCTTCAAGCAGAGACATTTTGCCATATCTTTGGTGAAGAAAAAGACGTTATACGCCGAAGTTGATCAAACGTTGGCACTAGGCGTGATTGAAGAATTGCAAATTGCATGAGCTTCAACAGTCACCTTAGTCGTAGAGCAAAATAAGGCCTGACTATGCTTAGATGCCCGGCGTTTGAATGCCATCACTGTTAAAGATGCATATTCCTTACCATTGATCAAAGGTACCTTGATTCGATTACCTAATGCCCATTTCATTACTAGCTTGGACGTAAAAGATGCTTTCTGGCAGATCTCATTAGATCCATCAAAGGAGCAGACAGCCTTCGCGGTCTCAGGTTGCCCATTGTAAGAATTTGTGACCATGCCATTTGGACGGTGTATTGTCCCACAGACAATGACGCACCTTATTGATAAAATAATACTACTGCGGCTGCGACACCAGGTTTTCGTATACTTGGATGACTTATTGTTAATAACGGAGACCTTTAATGAGCATATCTTCCTACTTCAGGAAGTTGCTTTGCATATCCGGAAAGCAAGGTTAACCATCAACATCCAGAAGAGACAGTTCGTAATGATGAAGGTTAAGTATTTGGGTTACATCATTGCCCACGGCAACATCAAAACCGACCTTAACAAATAAGGACCTTAAGACCAACAAGCAGTTACGCCGATTCCTAGGGTTATGCAGATGGTATCAACAATTCTTACATGACTATGTGACCCTCATAACACCCTTGACCGACACGCTGCGTAGGCGACGAAAGTTCATCTGGGAAAAGCCCGGCTTACGAGCCTCTGAAGAGCTAAAGAAAAGCCTGGGGACAGCTCACGTACTTCAATAAACCGTTCCTAATCCATTGTGTCATAGTCCAGGTTATGGAAGACGGCGAGGAAATCTTTATAGCTTTTATATACCATAAGCTGAACCCATCCCAGCGGAGCTACACTTTCTCTGAGAATGTTTGGTGGCGGTGTTGGCGTTGAAACATTTTCACGCATATGTCGAAGAAAACCCCTTTGAAATCGTTACGTCCCTGAAACCGTTGATGAGCCAGACGGCCTTCCATAGCTGTTTGGCGAGATGGGTCTTGAACTTGCAGTTGTTTAACTTTACGATTCGACACCGGAAAGGAAGCCAACATGTAGTACCGGATGCCTTATCGAGGATGTTCACTTCAGAACGAGCCGAGTTGACAGCTCTGTATTGATCGATCTCGACCATCCCGTCTTCAAGTTGGCAGGCAACATCCAGCTAATACACACCATCCAGACCCATTTACCACAGCTACCAGGCCCGCGGGTAATGGAGGGATTTGAATGCATGCAGATGGGACACGCCTTCGAGACCTCATATAAGAAGAGGAACAGTAGAAGCTATGGGTGACCGCAGAATCGACCATCGGTCTTATCAGACGGGCTCATGACCACCCATTGAGTGCGCATGGCGGATTTGGTCGCACGCTACGGCGGCTGAAAACTTATTTCTTTTGGCTAAAAATGGCACAATAAATAAGTGCACCAAAGTGCTAAATACAGTCCTTTGGCCTCCAATGGGTAAATTTGAACTACCCGAGCATGTGTTTTAGCGCTTGTATATCGATCTCATCGGTCCTTATCCTCGTTTGACGTCTGTTCACATCAGAGCTGTCGCAGTCCTGGACCAACTGTCAAAGTTCCCAAAAATTGAGCCGATTGGTAGCTTGCATATAGCCTCGATCATAAGCTTGTTGGAGAAATGCGCCTTCCATGTATTTGGAGTACCGGAGTATATTGTCTATAGAACTAACTTTATGCATTTTATTTGAGATTAAAAACCAAAGCTCATAATGAAAGTTCAATTGTTAAAATTAAATATCTCAACTTCGTTTTCTGGATTTTGGGTAAATGGATTATGTAAATTGTTATTTTGTGCATAATGATAATATGATTTTGGATTTTGAATCTTTTTAAATTGGCGTTCCCGTAAGTAAGAAGTCATAGAAACAATGTCCAACTTTTATAGGTTGTAAGCTATTGCAACTAGGATTATGGGACTGGAAAAAATGGTCAGTGGACCGTGTCAATTGTGGGAAAAACAAGGACCAATAAAGTAATGATACAAAAGGCTTCCTGTATATTTTACTTTATGCGCGATTTTGACAGTTCTCATTGAAATAAAATTCAACAGTTCCAACTTAAGCTGCGGCCTTCTTCTTCCAAGCTTGAACAGCAACGGCAGCAGGAACAACTGGGGCTGGGACAACTGCAGATCGAACAACGGCGGGTCCAGCAACAACTGATGGAATAGCAGCTGAATGAACCCTGACTACTGGCGCTGCGGCGTAAGTGCTAACAACTGGAGCAGCAGCAGAGTAGGTGCTTACGACAGGACCAGTGGCTGCATAGGTACTTACAACCGGAACATGGTAAGCACTGATGACTGGAGCGACAGGAGCAATAAACCCAGCTGAAGCAGCACCAATCAGGGCAAGGATGAATGTAGCTACGAATTTCATTTTGATTTTCTGTTTAAGGTTTTCTATTCAGATGAAACAATTCGACAGCTAATTTCAGCGAAAGCTGCTCTTAAATTTATATCAAGCCACGATCTTCAATGCAAACTGCATGGTTCCTTGTCAATAACCCTTTAGCTTTTCTTTCTATTTTCTCAACAATCAACCCCATATTCTTCTTAAACACTGAACTGCAGCTAAGGTTGAGTTAGTTTAAGCAACATATGAATATAAGAGCATTACCAGTTTTACGAGTTTTATCTGCTTCCTTAAGACTCACCCATTGACGCTTGGAACTGGCCAAAAGATGCGTGCAAATCAATTTCGGATATTCTTCGAGACTTATTCATAATTTCAGTGCATTAAGAAGTTTTAAATGCAAATTATCAAGCAACTTTGACAATGGAAATATTTTTAATGTGTAGAGAACAAGATTGTGCAAATATTGAATAAAGCAAAACGATTTTGCTCAATCATCAATCATTGAATTGCACATTAATTTTGGTATGTGCAACATTATGACTTTAGATAAGAAGACTAATGAAGGTCGCGATATGATATAAATTGACGAGCATTTTTTATTGAGGCTATCATTCGAGTTAGTTCTTTTGAGCTGTAAATCAAAACCCTTTAAACCAAAATGAAATTCGTTGCTGCTTTCGTCCTTGCCCTCATCGGTGCTGCTTCAGCTGGACTCGTTGCTCCAGTTGCGCCAGTCGTCACCGCTTACCATGCTCCAGTTGTTAGCACTTATGCTGCCACTCCTGTTGTAAGGACCTATGCTGCTGCTGCTCCAGTTGTTAGCACTTACGCCGCTGCTCCAGTGGTAGGCACTTATTCAGCTGCAATCCCATCTGTCGTTGCTGGCCCAACCCTTGTGCGATCTGCAGTGGTTCCAGCTGCCATCCCTGCTGCCGTTGCCGTTGAAGCCTGGAAGAAGAAGGCTGCTGCCTAGGTCAAAACTACTCATGTGATAAATATTTGGATGAATTAAATTGCAATCAATATAAATTGTGAAGAGCATAAAAATTTGACTTTATTTTGTATTGGAATTAAAAAGGACTTTAAAAATTGAATTGATAAACGTTTTTGGCATGAAACCATAATCTTTTACTTCTTAAAACTACAGCTCCTCTCGGAGCTCCAACTGTCCCAATTTATTGATCTGTCCTTTAATTTTGGTATAACTAAATAAAATATTTTATTTGACAGCTGTATTTTTCAGCATATTTCGTGTCTTTTATTACCGGTTCACATTATTTTGGCGCCTAAATACACAAATTTGCCCACATTTTTGATACTGTATTCGCCAAGTGTGCTGTTTTGTGTATTTGAGATGTTTTTCCTGGACTGTGTCGTGAGCTTTGTTTTATTCTCATTGATTTGCAACAGCTTCGCTGCTGAGTTTTAGGAAGAGTCCTTTGGCATTTTCTAATGAGTGTGACAAAGTGTTGATGTTGTTCGTATAGGCTACTACTTGGCTTAACTTGTATAGTAACGTACCTCCTGTGTCTACAGGTAACTTTCTTGTGACATTCTAGAGCTAAATTGAAGACTAATTGGGCCAACCCATCTCCCTGCTTGAGTCCAATATTTGTGTCAAAGGCATCAGTAAGTTGGCTACTGATGCTGGCTTGGAAGGTTGTTGACATCATTGTCATTTTGGTAAGACGGACTAATTTGGCTGGGATACAAAAGCAAAGTACTATTTGGTACAGTACCTTATGATCAATACTGTTGTATGCTTGTTTAAAGTCAACAAAAACTTGATATACGCCTATGCTGAACTCCCAGAATTTATCAAGTACCCGCTTGACTGTAAACAAATGGTTTATCGTCGTTTTGCCCGCTCTAAAGCCCCCTTGATACTCCCTGAAAATACTACAAATCAGATCCTGCGATTTTATTTTCTAAGGTCTTTGAAAATATGCCATAAAAGTCATGATATGCCTTTTTAGTTATCGCACTGTTGCTTGCTACTTTTTTTGTGGATAGGAAATAGAATTGATTGGCTCCACTTGTTTGGCATATATTTTTGTTTGAAAATGTACTGGACGGCTTCTTGAACAACCCTGCAATCATTTTTGATGAGCTCTACTAGAATCTTATCGATGCCAGGCGCTTTATTATTCTTTTGGGCTTTGATGGTGAAACAAACTTCAACTAGAGTTAGTGGTGCCAATGGAAGCTTTCCAGGAACACATATATAGGCTACGATACTCTTGAGCTAAGCGGGGAGTTCAGGACGTGCTTAAATTATGATGCCCATATTTCCTCAATCCTGTCGTCGATGTCATCACAGCAGAGTATGATCTTGGGCTCATAACCTTATTTCAAGCTTTGCACTGCTTTGTATGCGTGTCTTCTGTCGATATCACTCAACTAGTTGTCATAATAACATATTTAGTGGTTTTGATTCAACCACAAATACCTAGGTTGCTTGCTGAACTACTCCGCTTCAGCCCGCCTAGCCTCAAGAAACCTAGCAAATGCGTATCTCCAATGGGATTGTTGATCTCGGTAGGGTCAGAGTTTGGAAATCCCTTTTCCAGCAATATTTTTTTGTTCCCTTCGCTCCGACTGGACGAGAGATCACCCAACTTAGAGCCATCAATTGAGTGGCAAAACGAGGCTTTGTCAGAATAATGTGTCAAAAAGTTCCCAGTTAGGTTCTCAGGTTAACAAGTGATGTATTCAGTAGATTAAAGAGATTTTTAGTGGATCAAGGAGCCCCAGATTCAGGGTGAAAGCAGCTTGAACCTCTAAATCAGAACAAAAGATCTCGTTTTTCTATGCCATGTGGTGGTTTCAAATCTGAAGGTCTCTCCTCTAGCGGGACGTAAGGAAGGAAGAGGGCTTGCGAGAAAGGTAACGCTCCAACTTCAACTGCTGTGAACCCTTTTAATCTTTAAGGATAGCCCGAGCATTTCCTGCATCAGGATTATATTGTTCAACTGACCCAAACATCACCAGATGAAACCATCCAGGATACCTACCCTATTCCCTTGTGCAGGTTTCAGTGCAACTTGTACCAGCTTTGCATGCAAAAATGTATGAAAGGCACTGTTTTCCTCGATCAAGTTAGGAACCCACGACTTGCCAATCTTGTGTAAGTAAGACTGAAACACCCATGCCTACCGGAGACCCGAGTCAAGTAGGAGTCGGTCTCAGCATGCGTACAATGGAGCCACTATCTCATGTCAAGGATGAGACAAATAGCCCATGTTGTTTTCGAGCTCTTAGTCCAGGACCGCTGCCAATCATTCGGTGAGCCTTGTCTCCCCTGGCAGGCAATTATCTCACTCGTGTCTTCATTTTGACGCAGGTAGATAAAATAGTGTTGCCTAGTAACGGTGACTAGCACCACCAAAACAGAGGCTGTCACATATGAAAATACAATATCAGTGCTCCTCTTCTTTGTACTTGTGCCAAACATTATTGGTGCAGGTTTCTACTGAGAGTGTCATCCTATGTTTCTACGCTGCACTGCAACACTGACTCCGTGGTACTCACTTAGTTGATAATAAGTCCCACAACATTATCAAGAAGTCTACTTAGAGGCAATGACCTTGAATCAGATTTACCAGCCATTGGTTAATTTACTCAGAACATGAATCTATAAACAACTCTCGAGACTCTCACCTAGCACATTACGATACCTAGTCTAAATTGCACCTTTTTGACGTTACGTCCACCAACTATCACTACAACATCACCTTCACTTGGTATTTCTAGTCCTAGCAGCCCATTGTTCAATATATTTCACAGGCCATTGTTCAATATATTTCACAGGCCAAGGATAGGTCCTTCAGGAACATCCAATGTCACTTCCATCCTTGATTGATCTTGCATCGTATCCTAAAGTGAGCTTCGTTCCCTTAAAATCCACATAAGATATTCTGGAACATGAAAAGGGAAAGTTCACCCGTCTAGAAGAGTTGATGGCGTTGCGAACCTCAACTATCCGTCTCTCAGGAAGAACATTTGCCTTTCAGACCACGCTTGCCGCATCTGTAATCACATCAATTGTGGAGCACTTGACTCTAAAGCTAAACTGTTTAGAAGATTTGTTCCAATCAGAACGAATTGTGTCAGTGAATTTTCCCTTGGTGAGCTTATTTGACAATTTCCCAGCCATTTGTCACATGCATAAAGGGCTATGTTTAGATGGTAATTCGGGATTCTCCTTTTCCTTGTTGATTCGGGAAGACCCCGTCTCGAACGCAAGTTTGGAATATACTGAGTAGTGACTTAAGATAATAGTGAAGGACGAGCTGGGCCACCGTCTGTACCTTGAGCCTTCCTTGATTTCAATCATAAGCTTGCCTTCCAATTTCAGTTACTTGAAGAGTAAGCATTCAACTGTTGTTTCGTAGTAGACAGTGTCAACATGGACGGGATGGACGGGAAAAAGTGCGCAAGGTGTGCATAGGGTACTAGATTCTAGCCAAAGCCCCATGGATCCCTGTTCATATTGTCTACTAGATCTTGCCAGCAACTAGCCTTACTGCTGTTAAATATGACCAAAATATATACTGCCAAATGCTTGCATTCCTCGTCCCAGTCCCATGCCCATTAAGCTTCACCTTGAAGCTTGTGACACTCCCTTCACTTCTAAGTGATTTTAGTCAACCAGGTTTGCCATGCTGAGGTCCCCAATAGACCATAGAATCACTGCAAGCATACGTGCTGATGCTCATGTAGGTTGTTTTTTAGATGCGGAGGAATTAAAAATGACAAAACTCTTCCCGAAACATCCGAGGCCCGTTTGAAGGTTTCGAAAGATTTTCGGGCTTTCCAGGGACGGAAAGTAAGCCCGTCTAACAACCTCTAGTTCGGTGACATGGTTATTACGAAGATTCGCCTTCGGATTCAGTAGCAAAACTTTAGATGTATTTACAGTTATTGGCGTTTCTCAGCCTTTAGTGTCCAATTATTGGGGAACCAGTAGTCCTAATGTGTGACCCCGAGAGCATTTACTACCATTTAATTGGGGAGTTTAGGATGAAGAATCATGGAAGCTGTGGTTGGGGAAACAAATGGGCTCCCTGTTCCTTTTTAAAACGAGCTTGGGACTGTCTACTGTGTATTTTAAAACCTGCAGATGTGCCTTGGAATGGATTGGACTCAGGGCAATGACCTCACCATCGACAAAAAGGGCTATGGCGTTGAATCTGGGACTATCAGATCAATCAATGACCCTGGCGCTGTTAAGGACCTTTTACAACAGGTCAGTAAATATAAATTAAAAAAAACTGGCAATCTCGGAAATGAACTGGACCGGTGATTAAAACGAGAATTCGGAGTGGAATTTAATATTGGTAGGGAATGCAAATCGCACGTTATTGATTTTAAGGCAATCAATAAACGGTTGTGTCTGATCCGTACAAACGCAAATTCTTCAAAATCTGGCAGATGCCTGGTCGACTTTGCTTGTAGCAGAAATCTAGCCAAACGTTCGACTTGCTTTCCAAATCGACGCATTCATAAAATGACCTAAGTATCACCGGATGGCAGCACACAAAACCAGATCGATCATGTTCTGATTCAAAAACGTTGAGCCTCGAGCACACTTGACGTCCGAACATACCAAGGAGCAAATTGTTAGGCCAATTCAGACCGTAGCAGAACAGACGATTGGATATCAAGCCTGGCGCAAGAGAAATGATTGGTTCGATAATGAGTACCAGAACGCGTTAGACAAAAAAATCAGGCGTGTAAAGATTACGTAAGTAAGAAAACCAGGATGAAGAGTGAACACTATGAAAATCTCAGGAGTGTAAAGTATAAGATAATTAGAATTAAAAAAAATACTACAACGAGCAATTGAGAAGTATAGATGTAAGTTTAGTGAGCAACAACACAAGACAAGCAAGACAACATAGTGAAAAGCTTGAAACGTGGTTATCAGCCCAAAATCACGCTCTGTCGTGATAAAATTGGCAATATCATCGCTGATGAAACCATGATTAACAAAAGATGGGGTTCATATTTAAGAACCTCCTTTATCTCCGCACAGCTTCAGAACATCGGGGTCTATAGATGTTTGCGGAGAGCCTCCATTGGCCCCACCAACTCTGGAAGAAGTTTGTTCTATCATCAAAGCCCAAAAGAGTAATAGAGCGCCGGGCATCGGGCATTAGTCCGTCTAACCAAAATGACAATGACGTCGATAACCTCCCAAGTCCGCATCAATAACCAACTCACCGTTGCCTTTGACATAAATATTTGACTAAAACAGGGAAATGGGCTGTCCTCATCGCTATTCAATTCGCCTCTGGAGTACTTCATACCTGTCGATACACAAGGTACATTTCTATACAAGTCAAACTAAGTAGTAGGCTTTGCAGACAACATCAACATTTTGTCACGGTTATCAACAACTGCCAAAGAACTCTTGCTGAAACTCGACAGTGAAGCACAACTAGTAGGGCTACAAATCAATGAAAATAAAGTGAAGCTCATGGCGCAGTCAAGAAAGACTGCCTCAAATACACAAAATATCACACTTGGCAAATACAGTATCGAAAATGTTCGCAAATTTGTGTATCTGGGCACCAAAATAAGGAAGACGGGTAATGAAAGAGACGAAATACGCCGAAGAATACGACTCGCAAATAAATTATTTTATTCAGTTTTGACGATCTTGAAAACCAACTGCACACACAGGACAACGAAGCTCCAAGTATAACAAGTTGAAGTAGCAGGAGGATGCTCCTGCCAGAAGGGTATTGTAAAACAATTAGTAAATCAAACAATATATTCTGCATATCAAAACTTGACTAATATATAGATTCGATAAATTGAGTTCGAAAAATTATTATGGTTGTTATAATTTTAAACTCACCACCATTTTGTTTCAAGTGGTTTGACCTCGTCGCTTGATTAGTCATGATAACACATGGATATTACTAAAAATTTCTAAAATTTTTATCAAAATCCCTACATATTTGTAGTGTCTCGGTCCGTTGCAAGCGTGTATCTTCCTAGTATCACGTGTTAATGTTGTTGTAATTGTTAAATTTTCGTACATTTCCCCTTCCCCTACACCCGTCGAAGCAAAATTTTTTTTAAGACCAGTTTTGAAAAGTTCTTATTAAGGCCTTTCATTTGATACCCATATTGCCTACATGCGATAAAAACTTTTTTTTAAGGACAACTCCCCTATATGGGGAGACCCCCCTTAAAGACCTTATAAATTTTTTTTCGTGTTGAAACTTTGAAGAGGGCGTCACTTTGCACTTACTTACAAAATTTTATGTTTGTAGCTTATGTAGTTTGCGAGAAAAAGTGGTGTGACACACGGACGGACGGACGGACGGACGGACAGACGGAAAGAGAGGACGCGAAACTAATAGGGTATTGTAAAATAATTTTACAATACCCTAAAAAGGAACAAAGAGGCACTTGACGGGCGCCGAGCACCAGATCACGGATTCCAGATAGTGCTGAGCGAAGAAAGCTGCAAAGAAACTCCTTCAAAAAGTTCACATAGACGTCCAACAAGAAAAAAGACGTGATGTGAAACAAGAGAGATAGAAGCCCCGACGAAGGCCCCGGCAGCAAGCACTGCTCGCAAACCCCCAAGATGGCCAATCCTACGTGGAGGGTCGGCGGGACATCAGGGGAAACGTAAGGCCCGAAGACACCAAAACTACCATCAAAGCAGTACAACAAACGCAGTCGGGCTACATACTGGTCGAATTTGGAGCAGAGGCCAACAATAAGGAAGCCTTTCTCGACGCAGTACAGAAAGTCCCCAGCAAAAGCGCAGCTATGTCCTTACTCGAGCTGATGGCAACGATCGAAATAAGAGACACTGACTGCTCAAAAGATCTGGCCGAGGTGAAGGAGGCCATCAAAAGGGAGCTCCCTAGCGTAGAAGTATCAAAGCAAGACTGACAGTAGAAAACAACAGGGCACAACGCATGGCCACAGTTGGCTTGACGAAAAAGAATGCTGAGCAATTCCGGAACAAGGCCAAGGTACGAATAGGGTGGGTTGTCTGTAGGATACGGCAAAGAGCAAAGCCTCTTCAATGTTTCAAATGCCTTAACTTTGGTCACACCACACAAGTATGCAAAGGACCCGATAAGAGTTGTCTATGTTACAAATGCGGTGACATAGGACATAAAAGAAAAGATTGTACAAAGGAGACACACAGTATTCTCTGCAAGGATGCTGATCCAAGACCTGATTTTAGACACGTTTTGGGATCAGGAAAATGCCAGGTGTTCCAGGAAGCCCTAACCAAGGCAAAATCAGAACTCCGATGACCCGCATCCTGCAGTTAAACCTACACCACAGTTCAACTGCCAAAAATCTACTTGAGCAGTTTGCAAGGGACATGAAAGCCAGCTTTATGCTGCTAAGTGAGCAACACCAAGATAAGGGTTCTGCATCATGGTATCCTGACGAAACTGGTACTGCCACCATCTGATTTCAGAACAGTGATTTCCAAGCGAAGAGTTGTGGATGGGGGGATGGTTTCGTATGGGTGCGGTGCTCAGGGACCACCTTCTTTAGTGTGTACCTAACACCAAACGAATCGATATCATCTTTTCAAGCCAAGTTTAATGCTCTGCAGAGTGCTGTCTCAAACACAGACGGCAACGTGCTCGTTGGGGGAGACTTCAATGCTAAAGCAATCGAATGGGGCATGTCTCAAACAGATCCAGGGGTAAAACGAGTCCTGGAAATGGCGGCCAGGATGCCGCTCATCATGCTAAACACCGGAAATACGCTGACTTTCGGCCGTATTAGCTGTGAGGAAACCATACCGGACGTGACATTCGCCTCGGAGTCCTTAGTACGGAGGATACACAATTGGAAAGTATTAGAGGACAACTCAGCCAGTGATCATCAGTGCATAAGTGATGTTGTCTCCCGACGTCCCTGCTCTCAGCTTTTTACAACTGGCTGGAACATCGGAAGGATGGACGTTGAGAGGTTTTTCGAGATGCTCACAGCAGGTGAGCCTGTTATATAACCAGTATACCCTATGTCTACTGGTATGAACTGGGAGCTCATTAGATGTGTATCCAATAAACATAATCAAGGCTCCCGGGGAAAGAACTCGCTGTAACACCACTTACTTGCTACTCTGTCCATTTAAACCAAATCAACAAAGACAAGAGTTGATTTTAAAGAATTGCTTTTATTTTATTGTTCATCTTATTAAAACATTTTCATCGCAACTGGATTTATTTTAATTTAGTTTACAACTGGATTTATCTGCTATCAGACAGCCTGAAAAGGGTAACATCTGGACGCGCTAATAGATCAGGGTGGCCATACGGCGTGAAACGCCAAAAGGCCGATTGAGGACCGCGGCACGGACCAACGCCTCACCCCTCACCATTTTGTCGAATACTGAACAGCACTTTGAATTCGAGCTTAAATCGTGTTATTGCACGTACGGTTAAACGTACGGTCCCTTTTGGACTTGAATACCGACTGACTGAATGTACTCCATAAATTGTTTATAAATGGTCGCGAAACGAGCTTTTGATCTAGTTTGCCGCTAAAATCGCTGAGACGATGAGAACGTGAGTTCTCATTTACTGTGAACTTCTCCTCCCCGCTTTACCTTATCAATTTGTAGATGATGAGAGCCATTCTGCAATATTACGATATTATCGTAGCCAGCTTGGGGGAAAAACGTTTCATATGAGCGAGGAAAGCTTTTCGCCCCCCATATTCGCCACAGCTCTCAGTTGGCAGACTAAAGCTTTTACATGATCGCTATTCCATTAGCTTGCTCATAGATAGAGCTTCTTGCATGTAGTTACTCGCTGCCATGTATGCTTCATCCGTATGTTGAAGCTTCACAGCGGCATCTTTCCCGCAACGTAATGGTTATCATGATGTTGTTTATCTGCCGTAATGTACATTGGCATCATTGGCTTACGCTTTTAGCGCTTAATGATAGGCGGGAGTTCCACTCGCCCGTTTATAGTATGAAGCCTCCATTCGCTGGCGCTGAACGGTAGGTGGTGAGTTTTCTTCGCTCGTTCACAACAAGCTGCTGCAGCGCGCTTCGGAGGGGACGGAAGAACTGGCAGCTGAAAATGTGGCAAACTCAACTATGAGCATCACTGCTTGCAACCTTTCTATGCCCCGTCAAAGATCCGGGCCCGGCAAGCCTCCAGTGTACGGTTGGTCAAATGAAATCGCTGAAAAGCGAAGGGAGTATCACAAGCTTTGACGTTGGGCTCAACGGGCACGGAATCATGACGAGGCATGCAACCGGAGGGCAGCATATAAGTTGGCCAGGAGATGCCTTCGCAAACTGATTAGCAAGGCTCGCTGCTGGTAAGACCTAGTGGACAATGTGGACAAGGATCCGTGGGGCCTTGGTCAAAGCTAGTTACTACGGAAGCCTTGCATACATGATGCGGAAAAGATGGACGAGGTAGTGTGGATACTCTTCCCCACCCGTCTTGTCCATGTTGACGCTGTCTATGGTGAAACAGCCGTCGAGTGTCCACTCTTCACACAGCAGAAACTGGAGGAGGCAGTCCTTTTATTGAAAGCGAGGAAGGCTCCAGGTCTAGATGGTGTTCGGACTGAGCCGTTGCAGCTTGTATATCACCATTGTCCTGACTTGCTGCTGAGCACATTCAACGCTTACCTACGGGGCAGGGTTTTCCTGGTACGATGAAAGGTGGCACGGCTTGTACTGATCAGCAAAGGCAAGGGAAATCCTGAATTGCCGTCTGCATACCGGCTGGGAAAGTGCTAGACAAACTCATCAAGGGAAGACTCACTGACGCGAAACGTGCTGCTGGGGACCTATCTCCTTAGCAGTACGGCCTTAGGGTAGGACGTTCTACCATTGATACGATTGCAGACGTGGTGAGCGCGGTCCAAAAGACAGGCATATAGCCACACCAAGCGACGGATCACCCTGTTGGTGATACTCGATGTCAAGAATGCCCTCAACTCCGCTAGATGGATGAATAGTCTGGATACGCTGGAAAACTCTTTTCAAGTTCCACAATATCTACTGTGGCTTTTGAGGAGCTATGTTACCTAAACGACTATAGCCTGCTCTACGACACGACACAGGGCCAACGAAGGATGGAAGTTACACTGGGTGTAGCCCAGGGATCTATCCTTGGTCCGGACCTGTGGAATGTATCTTACGACGGACTTTAGACACTGGAGATGCTAGGTGAGTCATGCTTGATCGGCTATGCGGATGATGTTGCTCTGGCCACTAGGCGCAACTTAGCCTAGGTATGCTAATACGCCGAGTGAGGGACTGAAGAACAGTTCGTGGACTCACTTTGGCACTGGAGAAAACTGAAGTGGTCATCTTAACAAAAAAAGAGAATCCCTAGAGTAAGGCTGATCAGTATTGGAGACATACTAATCAAATCGACTCCAGCGGTAAAGTACCTGGAGCTACTGATGGACTCTAAGACGAGTTTCTCTGAGCAAATCAGGGCAACAACTGAGAAGTCTGTTTCTGGAATATCGGCTCTGAGTCGACTTATTGCCAACACAGGGGGATGTCTCTTGATGAGTGCTGTAGGGTCAGTGCTACTAGCCGCAGCAGAAATATGGGGCAAAACTCTCATTAGGGATTTATACCGTAAATGCTTGGCACAAGTATAGAGAAGAAGAGCACTAAGGATTGCATTTTAGTGTCCGACAGTCTTTGGTTTGGCAGTAAGAGTTATGGCAGGCATGATACCTTTTGCCCTCCTTGCTAGGGAGTGCAACTTTTTATATCTGCGTCGAAACACAGATGCGAGAGAGGCAGCGCTCACTCAACGATTGGCAGCAGTCTTGGGTAAATTGCACGAAAGAAAGGTGGACTGCGCACCTCATTCCGAATGGAAAACTGTGGCTAAATCAAAGACCTGGTGAGACTGACTTCTATCTGACGCAGCTTTTGAGCGGGCTTGGGTGTTTTCAGTCTCACCTGCACAAGATTGGTAATTCACGGTCCCCCAATTATCAGTGTTGCCCAGGAGAGAAGACAATGCCTGCCAAACACTTTTTGCGTGCACCAAATGGGACAAGTGACGAAGGAACCTCTACAGGGAGACGGAAGAGTCACCCCGAATAATATAGTTGCAGTGATGCTCGAATCGGTTGACAAATGGAACCAGGTAGCACACTATGTTCAGGCAGTCCTAAAAGATAAAAGGGACTCACAGCTGCCGGGGATGTTGGCACGGGGGATCACATATCTGGCACTTCCCCTCTCCCCTTGCTCTAGGAAAGGGATCCCCTAGCTTGAAGGCGCCTCATGGCGTGACAAAACGAGACCTGGCCCGAAGTAATGTGTGAAACGGTTCCAGGCTAAGTTCTTAGGTTGACAGAGGATGTGTTTAGTGGGTAGTCTAGTCGCCTCCCTGCAAACACGGGAGCCCCACACTCTGTGCGTGAATGGAATTCACCCCCCTACCAAATAAAACTTCTAAAGTAGGTGTTGGGTAGTTGTCCTACGTAGGAGATTTAACTGCAGGATATGAGCCTATTAAGTTTTGCTTTTTTTTTGGCCAAGGCTTCATTGAAGATATAACACTTTCCTATTCCGAAAGTGTGCTTTGAATTTGTTCTTGGATCAGCATACTTACAAAGGACACTTTGAACTTCTTTCAAACATTCTTTTCGCTTGTGATCCATGTCACCATATTTATAGCATTGGAAACTTCTGTCGGGTGCCTTGCATCTTTGTGTGGTATGACCAAAACAAGGTCACTTAAAGCAGTGGAGAGGTACTACACTTTGGCACACCCTGCACTTGAACCACTCTTACTCAGAAGTTGTTCGGTTTTCTTCCCGGTCAGGTCGATGATGGTCAAACGTTGTTCCTTTTCGTTTTCTGAGGTCAGCCTCGCTTTAAACGGATCCGCGGGAAAAACGAATCCTGGAAATGGTGGCAGGACGGCGCTCGTCGTACTAAACTCCGGAAATACGCCGACTTTCCGCCGTATTGGCTGTGAGGGAACCATACCGGACGTGACATTTGCCTCGGAGTCCTTAGTACGGAGGATACACATCTGGAAAGTATCAGAGGACTACTCAGCCAGTGACTATCAGTGCATTCTGCTTGAGATAAGTGATGTTGCCTCCCGACGTTCGTTCTCTTGGCTTTCTACAACTGGATGGAACATCGGAAGGATGGACGTCAAGAGGTTCTTCGAGGTGCTCACAGCAGGTGAGCCGCTACAGGAAGCTTCGTAGGGGACGGAAGAACTGGCAGCTCAAGACGTGGTGAACTCTACTATGAGCATCATTACGACTGCTTGTTGCGCTTCTATGCACCGTCGAAGACCCCGGCACGGCAAGCCCCCAGTGTACTGGTGGTCAACTGAAATCGCTGAAAAGTGAAGGTAGTGTCACAAGCTTCGACGTAAGGCTCAACTGGCGCGGAGCCGTAACGAGGCATACAATTGGGTGGCTGCATATAAGTCGGCCAGGAAATACCTTCGCAAACTGATCAACAATAGCAAGACTCGCTGCTGGCAAGACCTAGTGGACAATGTGAACAAGGATCCGTGGGGCCTTGGCTACAAGCTAGTTATGCGGAAGCTTGGTGCGCAGAAAAGATGGACGCGATAGTGCGGGGACTCTTCCCCGCCCATCCCGTCCGTGTTGACGCTGTCCATGGTGAAACAGCAGTCGAGTGCCCACTCTTCACACAGCCGAAACTGGAAGAGGCAGTTTTCTCATTTAAAGCGGGGAAGGCTCCAGGTCCAGATGGTGTTCCGGCTGAGGTGTTGCGGCTCGTCTATCACCATTGTCCTGACCCAGCACATTCAACGCTTGCCTACGGGACGGGGTTTTCCCGGTACGATGGAAGGTGGCGAGGATCGTGCTGATCAGCAAGGGGATGGCAAATCCCGAATCGCCGTCTGCATACCGCCCGTTATGCACGCTAGACACGGCTGGGAAAGTGCTAGAGAAACTCATCAAGGGAAGACTCACTGTCGAACCAAGTGACGGATCGTCCTGTTGGTGACACTCGACGTCAGGAACGCCGTCAACTCCGCTAGATGGTTGGATATTCTGAAACGCTGGAAAACTCTTTTCAAGTTCCAGAATATCCAATGCGGCTTTTGAGGAACTACCTAAAGGACCGAAGCCTGCTTTACGACACGACACAGGGCCAGCGAAGGATGGAAATTACATCGGGTGGTGCCCAGGGATTTATTCTTGATCCGGGCCTGTGGAACGTGTCTGACGACGGGCTACTGAGACTTGTGATGCCAGATGAGTCACGCTTGGTCGGTATGCTAATGCACCGAGTGAAGGACTGGATGAGTGCTCGTGGGCTCAGTTTAGCACTGGAGAAAACCGAAGTGGTCATCTTAACAAAAAAGAGACTTACGAATCGAATCGAAGCCATCGGTGAAGTACCTGGGGCTACTAATCGACTCGAAGATGAGTTTCTCTGAGCAAATCAGGGCAACGGCTGAGAAGGCTGCTTCGGGAATGTCGGTTCTGAGTCGACTTATGGCGAAAGTAGGGGGACCCAGCCCGTCAAGAAGATGCCTCTTCATGAGTGCGGTAGGGTTAGTGCTACTGTACGGAGCAGAAGTATGGGGCGACGCTCTCAGCAAGGAGCTATACCGAAAACGGTTGGCACAGGTACAGAGAAGAGGAGCACTGAGGATTGTATCTTCGTATCCGACAGTCTCTGATTCGGCGGTGAGAGTGATTGCAGGCGTGATACCTGTCGCGCTCCTTGCTAGAGAGCGCCGCGCTATTTACCTGCGCCGAAACGAGGATGCGAGGGAGATGGTTGTCCGCGAGGAGAGACAGCGCTCGCTCAATGATTGGCAGCAGTCTTGGGTCAATTGCACGTAGGGAAGGTGGACTGCGCGCCTCATCCCGGATGTGAGACCGTGGCTAAATTGAAGGCACGGTGAGACTGACTTCTATCTGACCCAGCTTTTGAGCGGACATGGGATTTTTCAATCTTACCTGCACAAGATTCGTAAGTCACGGTCCCCCGATTGTCGGTTTTGCCCAGGAGAGGAGGACAATTTTTTTTTGTGGTAGGGAGGTGAAGGCATTTACGCCCGCCGAGTCTGGCAGTGTGGTACTCCCATGGAGGATACCCTTGGACTACCCACTAAACACCTCCCCTGTCAATCTGAGAACCTAGCCTGGAACCGTTTGACACATTACTTCGGGCCAGGTCTCATTTTGTTACGCCGTGGGGCGCCTTCAAGCTGGGGAGTCCCTTTCCTAGCGGGAGGGGAGAGGGGAAGAGGAAATGCCAGAAGAGCGATCCCCCAGCCCCAGCGCCTCCGGCGGCTGTGAGTCTCTTTTATATTTTAGGACTGCCCGAGCATAATGTGCCACCTGGTTCCATTTGTCAACCGATTCGAGCATCACCGCAACTATATTATCCGGGGTGAGCTCTCCCGTCTCCCAGTAGAGTTCCCTTTGCAGCCTGACCCATTTTGTACACGCAAAAAATGTGTGACAGGCATTGTCCTCCTCTCCTGGGCAAAACCGACAATCGGGAGACCGTGACATACCGATCTTGTGCAGTTAAGACTGAAAACACCCGTGCCCGCTTAAAAGCTGGGTCAGATAGAGGTCAGTCTCACCATGCCTTCGATTTAGCCACGGTCTCACATCCGGGATGAGGCGCGCAGTCCACCTTCCCTTCGTGCAATTCCCACAAGACTGCTGCCAATCGTTGAGCGAGCGTTGTCTCTCCTCGCGGACAACGATCTCCCTCGCATCCTCGTTTCGGCGCAGGTAAATAGCGCGGCGCTCTCTAGCATGGAGGGCGACAGGTATCACACCTGCAATCACTCTCACCGCCGAGTCGGAGACTGTTGGATACGAAGATGCAATTCTCATAGCTCCTCTTCTCTGTACCTGTGCCAATCGTTTTCGGTATACCTCCTTGCTGAGAGCGTCGCCCCATACCTCTGCTCCGTACAGTAGCACTGACCCTACAGCACTCATCAAAAGGCGTCTTCTTGATGGGCTGTGTCCCCCTACGTTGGCCATAAGTCGACTCAGGGCCGATATTCCCGAAGCAGTCTTCTCAGCCGTTGCCCTGATTTGCTCGGAGAAACTCATCTTCGAGTCGATCAGTAGCCCCAGGTACTTCACCGCTGGCTTCGATTCGGTTTGTATATCTCCAATACTGATCATCCTTACTCCAGGGATTCTCTTTTATTTTTGTCAAGATGACCACTTCGGTTTTCTCCAGTGCTAAACTGAGCCCGCGAGCAGTCATCCAGTCCCTCACTCGGCGCATTAGCATACCTAGCCTAAGTTGCGCTTGTTCAACGGTGCGTCCGGCGACCAGAGCCGCAACATCATCCGCTTAGCCGACCAAGCGCGACTCATCTGGCATCCCAAGTCTCAGTAGCCCGTCGTAAGACACGTTCCACAAGTCCGGACGAAGGATAGATCCCTGGACAACACCCGATGTAATTTCCATCCTTCGTTGGCCCTGTGTCGTGTCGTAGAGCAGGCTTCGGTCCTTTAGGTAGTTCCTCAAAAGCCGCATTAGATATTCTGGAACTTGAAAAGAGTTTTCCAGCGTATCCAGAATATCCACCCATCTAGCGGAGTTGAAGGCATTCCTGACGGCGAGTGTCACCAACAGGACGATCCGTCGCTTGGTGCGACTATATGCCTCTGACTTTTGGACCGCGCTCACCACCTCTGCAATCGCATCAATGGTAGAACGTCCTGCTCTTAAGCCGTACTGCCGAGGAGATAGGTCTCCAGTCCAGTCTTCCCTTGATGAGTTTCTCTAGCACTTTCCCAGCCGTGTCTAGCATGCATAACGGGCGGTATGCAGACGGCGATCCGGGATTTCCCTTCCCCATGCTGATCAGCACGAGCCTCGCCACCTTCCATCGTACCGGGAAAACCCCGTACCGTAGGCAAGCGTTGAATGTGCTGAGCAGCAAGTCAGGACAATGGTGATAGACGAGCCGCAACACCTCAGCTGGAACACCATCTGGACCTGGAGCCTTCCTCGTTTTTAATGAGAGAACTGCCTCCTCCAGCTCCAGCTGTGTGAAGAGTGGGCACTCTGCTGCTGTTTCACCATGGACAGCGTCAACATGGACGGGACGGGCGGGGAAGAGTCCCCGCACTATCGCGTCCATCTTTTCCGCGTCATGTATACAAGGCTTCCGTAGGGCACCAAGTTTCCCCATGACCAGCTTGTAGCCAAGGCCCCACGCATCCTTGTTCCATTGTCCACTAGGTCTTGCCAGCAGCGAGCCTTGCTACTGTTGATCAGTTTGAGAAGGCATTTCCTGGCCGACTTATATGATGCCACCTGATTGCTTGCCTCGTCACGGTTCCGCGCCCGTTGAGCCTCACGCCGAAGCTTGTGACACTCCCTCCGCTTTTCAGCGGTTTCAGTTGACCACCAGTACACTGGGGGCTTGCCGTGCCAGGGTCTTCGACGGGGCATAGAAGCGCAGCAAGCAGTCGTGATTATGCTCATAGTAGAGTTTACCACGTCTTGAGCTGCCAGTTCTTCCGTCCCCTCCGGAGCTCCCTGCAGCGGCTCACCTGCTGTGAGAACCTTGAAGAACCTCTCGACGTCCATTCTTCCAATGTTCCATCCAGTTGTAGAAGGCCGAGAGCACGGACGTCGGGAGATAGCATCACTTATCTCAAGCAGAATGCACTGGTGATCAATGGCTGAGTAGTCCTCTAATACTTTCCAGTTAGGAGAGGAGGACAATGGCTACCACACATTTTTTGCGTGTACAAAATGGGTCAGGCTGCGAAAGGAACTCTACAAGGAGACTGGAGAGCTCACCCCGAATAATATAGTTGCGGTGATGCTCGAATCAGTTGACAAATGGAACCAGATGCCACATTATGCTCGGGCAGTCCTAAAATATAAAAGGGACTCACAGCAGCCGGGGGCGTTGGGGCTGGGGGATCGCTTTTCTGGCACTTCCTCTTTCCCTCTCCCTTCCCGCTAGGAAAGCGATCACCCCGCTTGAAGGCGCCTCATGACGTAACAAAACGAGACCTGGCCCGAAGTAATGTGCCAAACGGTTCCAGGCTGGGTTCTCGGTTGACATGGGAGGTGTTTAGTGGGTAGTCCAGTTCTTGCGAGCATGGGAGTCCCACACTCTGTGCATAAATGGCATTCACCTCCCTACCACAAAAAAAAATTCCGCAATTCTTTTATTCTCCATTACCGACGCCGCATCTGGGTAACGTAAAGTTCATTACACTTCGATTACGCTACCCACACATCTTTTTCGTATCGACAAATGCAACAATTTCCATTTTGCATGCATATATGGTATTTTGCATAACCATGGAAGCGTTTGATTAAATGCAAATAACATATATATATATATATATATATATATATATATATATATATATATACGGAAACAATTGCTTTTGCCGATACTCCAAAAAGAGTGCTTTCTTGCGCTCGGGGAACTTGAACCCAGGGTCCCAGCGGACTCCCGGTCGAGAATCCACGACGCTACCAACGGAGCCACCTTCTGTTGATTTCCTATTCATTGTATTAACAACTTCCACTATTAGGGAAACGTGAATGAATTTTTTTGTTAGTATGAAAATTAAGATTTGTTAGTGGGAGCTAATGAATAAAATTAGTTAGTATGAAGGAAGGAATTAGGTTTTGTTAGGGAAAATGTATCGAATGAAATTTTGTTAATGGGAATTAATGAATGGAATGTTGTTAGTTGGAAAATTAAAATTCTTATATAATATTTTTTTTTTGTAATTGAAAATAACGGAAAAGGGTAGGATGGAGATGGTGGGGAAATAAAAATAATAGGGAAATTGTTAAATGATGATAAAAATAAATAAATTTACTGAGGAAAAGGGTATATGTGCCCAAACGAAGGGGGAGATGTTATGGCGGCAAGTCAGTACGCAAGAATTCCCAACAGTATATTTGGACATCGAAGCGCCTCTTATTGAGGCAACTTCCGGGAATAAGTACATTTATCTTGGTGGCTTGATATACTCTTTAGTTCGATACATAGTGTATCAAAAACTCGTAACATTTCCATCATACCAGTATTTAAATCAAACCAGATCTGACACCCATATGTCAAGACTGGCCTAACCGAAGTCTTGTAACAGAAAACTGCATCATCGAAGGAAGATTAAACTGTACGCACTTTACTGAGCATAGTTTGAACATGCAAGTTATAATATACGAGTAATGATACAGAAGAACACCTAGCAATCTAACACAGGATTTACGAAACACCCGCTTTGAATTGCTTTCTTGAACATAATGTGGCTATCTTTCCAATTACATTTCATAGCCTAAGTGGCCAACCGTAGCTTCATTAGCCAAACATTCATATAAAACTGAATGACATTCAAAACTTCTTGACGATTTTTTCGACTACAGAAGCTTTTTCTGCCGTGTAAATAATCAGATTATCAGTGAATAGAGGACTAAATCATGACCTTCTAATAAGGCGATGATAGATGTAATTATCAACGTGGAAAGCGCAATTAAATACCTGAGTATGAATGAAAAGGAAAACACCCGAAAAAAACTGAAGGAAGCGATCCAAAATAAAAGAAGCAAATCAGAATAGAAGATACCGACTACATCAGGTACTTGGCATAGGTAGAGCAGGCCATCAAAATGTAGTTCTCTAGCATTACTATCGGCTCGAGCAAGGCTACAGTTGACGTTTTGCTGAGAAGCTTTTTAACTGCATTGCATAATACTTTTTTATTCTTGGCTCTGCTGCAAATTCGAACAGCATGTTGACAGATCAGGCTAGTGTCACTGCTTTAATGGCAGTTTTGGTGTCTTTAGGTCTTACATCTTTGCTGATTTTCTGCAATACATCTGCGTAAGATTGGCCAAACCTCGCATCAGGTACTTCTTTTTGTTAGGCATTTATAAAAAATTTATTTTTTAAATATATTGGAAGACTTTTTTCCGGTTTTTTTGGCTGCTTTTGCCAGCACTGCCTAGAGCTCCTTATCCGATATTTCAAGCTCATTAAGTGCCCTTACTGTGTTCCTTTTAGTCTGGTCTCCTCTAATTGGACTGGAGGCCATTCTTCTGATGGTGTTTGGTGCTGAAGCTATCTGCGCTTCTTCACTAGACTTAGCCTTTGGTTAGCTTTGCACTCTTCTTTGGCTTTCTTCTCTCCTTTAGCCTTCAACTTGCTCCGGTAGTAGTGACCGATGCCGTCTAAGAGCTTCTTCATCTCTAGTAAACCGTTTTTTACACCTTGGCTAAGGTTTTTTATAAGTCGTATGAAAGTTAAATTTCCTCCAAATGTTTGTTGCTTTTTGGAGCCTTTTTTTCTGAGTTTTTGAAATTGGTTAAAATCAGAAGTAAAAACTAGTCGCAAAAAAGATGTTAATCAAAACCTTGCGTTGTTAGAATTTTCTTTCTACAAACATTCTCGAACATAGTTTTTTTTTTTTAAATTAACTTATGACGCTTACCAAAATGAACATAAATAAAATTAAGAAACAATTAAAAGTATTCATTGCAAATTATTTATTTAAATCATATATAGTTCCATCAAGTAGTAGACATAGTAGAAGAAACGCGAACAAAAACCTAAGCTGCAGCCTTCTTCTTCCAGGCATCGACAACAACAGGAGCGGCGTAGGCGGCTGGAGCAGCATATACCGAAGGATAACCAGCAGAGTAAGTGCTAACGACAGGAGCACCGGCGTATGCGCTAATAACTGGAGCACCAGCACTATAGGCAAGAGGAGCACTGTAAGCGTATGGGCTGATAGCAGGAGCGATGATAGCAGCTGAGGCAGCACCAATGATGGCAAGGACGAAAGCGATTAAGAATTTCATTTTGATTTTTGTATGCTTTGATCGGAGACGAACTACGAATGATGTCTTCTGTAAGATTCGATCGAGTATTTATACTTTGGATAATCTGAATAAATTCCTTGCAAGAATATTTTTTGTCTGTTCATTTTTTGCACCCAGTTATTCATCTTATCGTCTCAAAAATAATTCGACAGTCATAATAGCACTTGAATTCTATTAAATTTCACGGTTTCGTAGTTATTTATTGTTTGAAACTGGTTCACGATATCAAGGACGGATCGCGTTGCAAATATGTTCTTCGTTGGTTCTTACGCATGTTGATTTGTTGAAGTATCTTGAGGATTACATAAGATTTATTTATTATACACACAACAGTGACAATGGAATTTGCTCTTTGCCAATCATTATAAATAAATTAATTATCATCCCCGCTGACCCAAGTGCGCTGGTTAGTTGAAATTCCATTTAAAATGAACTCTTCGCTTATGGTGAGGAGTATATTAGCCTCTACCATTACTGGAAGTTTAGGAGAAAGGAAAAGAATATGAGATCCTAAAATTATACATTTGGTTATCACAGGTGATAGTGGTGGATTTAACCATATGTTTTTGTTCAAAAAGTTAAACAACAATGGATTGAATTGTGGTTGCTGTTTTCAAGGGGGCTTAAAATACTTAAATCCGTACCTATCGTCCATCTGATAGTTATTCCAGCACCACAGTAAATTTCCCCAGAAAATGTTTAAGCCATGAACGCCAAATTTAAGGTAAATTTCAACAAAAAACTAGGTGGAATGTTTTATAGTGAAAAATGAAAAGGAGTTTCAGGAAAAATTTTATACTAAATATTCAATTTACGCAAGACAACCCTCAATTGAAAATATTTATTGTATTGGTTATAAACAAACAAGAAAATTGTCGATAGCATTTATTTTGGATGAATGGTCAATTAATCGAAGAAATGAACCAAAGATGGACTTGGAGCACAAATATTAGCCTTAACAGTGCGATCTTATTTATGATGCAACATTCGCACCTCCTACATCACAACGAAATTCAAATCATACAATAGTCACATCCATAAGTAGCGAAAAAAAATTAATTCATGCAAAAATGACTCAAAGAAAAAAATTCCAGTCTAGTTATTTTAATTTTATATATTTCAATTGAACAAATGCAACAACGACGACACACGGATGTTCTTAACTATAAATACTCGACAGAATCTTGCAGAAAACATCATTCGCAACGTGTCGTTCGAAATATTCAACAATCAAAATGAAATTCTTAATCGCTTTCGTCCTTGCCATCATTGGTGCTGCCTCAGCTGCAATCATCGCTCCAGCCATAAGCCCATACGCTTACAGTGCTCCTCTTGCTTATAGTGCTGGTACTCCACTTATTAGCGCTTACTCCGGTGCTCCTGTTGTTAGCACTTATTCTGCTGGTTATCCTTCTATTGCTGCCTACTCCGCTCCTGTTGTTGTCGATGCCTGGAAGAAGAAGGCTGCCGCTTAAAATGGGATTTATGATTTTGTTTTTGTTTTCAACGGATGGATTTTATGGTTTAGTTTTATAAATAAATAATTGTGCATTGTAGATTTTCTGATTTTTATTTGATGGTTTTGGGTCCTTTTATTTATTCATCTTCTGTTGGAATTATAATAGCACCAAGGATATAACAAAGTGATCTAGCAGTTGATATATTGTGCAAAATAAGCCTGAAAACGTTAACAATACGAAAGGCATAATTACCTAATAGCCAGAAGGTCTCTAATCCTTTTGCGGGTTCAAAGCTCCAAGATTGCTTCCTAATCATATAAAGGCTCTAAGGTCTGAGTTGGAAAAACATTTCTTATCCATTCAGTTTTAAGATCCTACAGCATCGAAAACAAGACTCGAGTTATATTTCTACTTATATGGATGTACTGATATTAGAACAATTTTTGTGAATGGTACTCTGCCAATGATCCAATCCTTTTTTTTGTGGAAAAGGGTTGAAAACCGTTTACAAATTAAATGTGGCATATCCGAGAATCATAGAGCATTTGCACTACACACTTAATACTTCCCTTTCAACCTGTGTACCTATGTTGGGACCTTTTGAAACATTTCTTCAGTCTAGGCCTCGTTTTACTCCGCCCAGAGGTGCCACCAGGTTAACGTGAACTCTTCTCTAGCTGCAAGATAGAAGGAGGGGTGAGGAATTAACAGAAAAGAGACTGCTTTAGCCGTTGATGCCTCCACAAGCCCAAGTAACCCCATTTTATCGGGTAGGACTACCTGAGCGTTCTTTTTGTCAATCGATGTAAGTGTTTCTCCAATTAAACTATCTAAAAGGGGAACTTCTTTTAAACTAAAAAGTTCCCCATGCCCATATTTTTGCCCAAAAAAATTTACCGCAGGTAACGCCCTCCGCTTGTACGAGTATGCAGTCAGGATACTGTAACTTACAAGTCTGTGCAGTCCTGAAAATTTCCATGGACCCAAAAGGTAGGAAGCGAAGACCCGAGAGGGGCTGAAGTGCTACGAAGAAGAAGAAGAACTCTTAAATATTGTTACATATACAAAGAATTCTGCAAGCTAATGTCGCAATTGTTTTCACAACCATTAAGAACATCAACAAAATGAATTTATTTATTTATTTATTTATGTTGCCATTAACAGAGTTACCTCTAATACAAATGGTGAAGTATATACTAAAAAACACACAAAATTAACAAATTAGTAAACTAATAAGTTTTTGTTTAAGTAAATAAAGAGAACGAGGAAAAGGACCAATTTGTAGACGATCATGATTACGAGGTAGCCTTAGCAGTGGAGAATGGAAGTACGGGTTAATCCGAGCAAAGGGTACAAGAAAGATACTAGCATTTCTACCCGAGCGCAGATTTAGCCTATAATAAATTCGAGAATCAAGATTTGTATCCGTAAGGCGGTTACATATTTTAAAGAGAAGACATTCATCAAGTATCAATCTGCGAATTTCAAGAGAAGGAATCTGAAGGAAGGACAGGCGATTTTCGTAGGTCGCATAAGGGATTTTGAATTTGAAAAATAGAAAACGGGTGAACTTCCTCTGGACAGATTCAAGGAGAACAATCAGATAATCATTGTGAGGTGACCAAATTTGAGAACAGTATTCAAGAAGGGAACGTACGATACAGATAAATAGTTTGATAGCAGACTTAGGGTTAGAAAAAATAGAAGTATGCCTAAGAACAAAACCCGAAACACGGGAAGCTCTAGTGACTAAGTTTATAATGTGAAGGTTAAATTTGAGCTTTGGGTCGAAGATAACCCCTAAGTCTTTCACCTGATCCACTACTGTTAGAGGAGTTTGATTCAGTAAATAGGAATGGGATATTGATGAACTTTTCAACGAAAACGACATTTTGTGGCATTTTGGTACATTTAAATTCAAAAGGTTATCCTTACACCAAGAAGACAGAGATAACAGATCGTTTTGGAGAATATGACAGTCAGCAGGCGAGCTGATTACTCTGTAGATCTTCAAATCATCCGCAACTAAGAGACAGGAAGAGTTAAACACTGATGGGAGATCATTGATAAACATGGTGAAAAGGAACGGACCTAATATGGAACCTTGTGGAACTCCAGAGCAGGGATGAAATGACTTAGAAACCGAGTCATCAATGACAACTTGGCATGTTCTAGAAGCTAGGTATGAAGTTAACCATGACAAAACGGAGCCACTCACACCATAATGCTGCAATTTGCAAATAAGAATGTCATGGTTGACAGTGTCAAATGCCTTAGAGAAATCAGTGTAGATAGTATCCACTTGAAGACTATCATTTAAGGCTACCGCCACAGTGTCCGTAAGTTCCAAGAGATTGGTTATGGTAGAACGATTTGGCACAAAACCATGCTGCTCAGGAGCTATTTGGGAACAAAGAGAAGAATAGAGCTCTATGTGGACAATTCGTTCTAAAATTTTAGAAAAGGATGAAAGTTTTGAGATAGGGCGGTAATTCTCCACCATGGTCGGGTCACCACTTTTGTGTATTGGAGTAACGTTAGCAATCTTCCAGCAATCTGGCATGTGACCTGTTGTCAAACTTAGATTGAAAAGCAATGAAAGTGGAAAGCTAATGGTAGATGCTAATGCTTTAATAAAGAAATTGGGAATGCCATCCGGCCCAGGTCCAACGTTAGGATCAATAGAGTTGATAATAAGGTCAACTTGAAGAGGATTCGTGACTATCGAGGTGATAATAGGCGAAGGCAATACGGAAAAAGAGGAAGGTATAGAAGTCTTGTTATATGAAGAAAATGTAGAGGAGAAAAAGGTGGAGAATAAGTTAGAAATTTCAGAAGGGGAAGAAGCAGTCTTGCTATTCCACTGAAAAAAATTTGGGAATGCACTTGAAGATCTTTGAGCCTTAACAAAAGACCAAAAGGGCTTAGTTTGGTTGGAATGAAGAGACTTTTCGATACTGTCATAATATGCTCTTTTGGCTCTCAGAACCTCCATATTGGCAATTGACCGATACCTAACAAACTCTTGACGATAATCAATTGTTCCATGAGATTTCCACAATTTATGAGCTTTATCCTTATTTTTAATGGCTTCCTTAACATGCCTCGTAAACCAGAGAGGATTAGCGCCTGCTGAGGAGGCATAAAGTGGAGTGAAGTTATGGATACTAATAAATGGAAAGGAATAGAATTTTGATATTGCTTTTTCACAATCCAAGTCAGCAAAGAAACTTTGCCAGTCAATGGTAGAAATATGCGTGGAAATTGAATGGAAATCGGATTTGTAAAAATTGAAACTAGGCCGCGTACGAGTTTTGCATCGTGCTAGATATTTCAAAGAAAGGACCATAGAGAGGGGAGGGTGAAATGAGTCAGTGTCTACATACGGAACCGCCGACCGAGATACAGAAAGATGTTGATCAGCAACGTTGGAAAGCACTATATCCAGAAGTTTGTCGTTAACATTATGTACAGAATTAAATTGAGAGAGGAAGCAGTGATTGAAAAAAGAGGAAAGAACGATGGATAGATTATTCGTAGAAGACGGAACTGATGCAGGAAAAGATGACCAAGAAACCGAGGGCGAGTTGAAATCTCCACAAATTAATAAAGGGGAGTCTGGGAAGAAGGAGTCAATGTAAGATGAAAGCTCATCAAAGAACGTTTCATATGTAGGAATTGAAGAGTTACAAGGAACGTAAGTAGAGGCAACAAGAAGAAACTTATTGTGTGAGGTTTGGACTTTTACAAGAATACATTCTATAGGAGACGATGGAGAGAAATTCGAACAGGCTGAAGCTGACAAAGTTTTCTTAGTAGCTATCAAGACACCCCCGCCATCGATTTTAGATGAAGCTGTGATGTCTCGATCTCGTCTAAAGATATTGTGTTCAGTCGAAAGTTCATTATTAAGGATACTTCCATTCAACCACGTCTCTGTAATACAGATGATATCATCCGACGCGGTAAAGCAAGACGTGTTAAAAATATTTAATTTGATCCTTAGTCCCCTAACATTTTGATAATAAATTTTAATGTTATTAAAGCTATTATGTACTAATTTCTTGCGTGAACCGAAGGATTGCGGAAAAAATTTGTCTTTTTAACAGGTACGAATGGTTTCACTAGTGTACCAGGAAGCCAGAACTCGGGACGACATACAGAATCAATGCTTGGTAGAGCTGTAAGTTTAAAGGAGGATACTACTCGATCCGGCAGATTTTCCTTTGTAATCTTAGTACAGCTTATGATTCCATTTAGATTTCCAAGTTTCGCTTTAATAAAGTTGAGAATGTCGTCTACCGAAATCTCATATGCTAGTCTCGAGATGAAAATTTGATTCGGTGGAGCAACAACACGGTATAGTTGATTATTATTAACACCTGCAGGAGACGTTGAACGACCAGGGTCACTGTTATCGATAATTGGAATTACGATTGGATCGCTTCCAGGACCATCAAAAGCAGGTTTACCAATAGAAAGAATGTAGTCAGCATGGCTATTGCTTGGGTTATTAGATCCTGCAGGAGATGGATACATATTTTTAGAATATTTCCTGCTTCTGGTTTGAATTGTTGAGATGACTGGTGACGTATTCTGCACTGCATTGAACTCAGCACTAGCTGTAAATTGCTCGAGATTCGAAGACGAAGACTTGTTCTGCAACGAGCGCTTTGTAGCGATGGATGGTGTTGAACCCAACGTCGTAATCGAAATATCACAAGCTACAGATGAAGATGACGATGAAGGGACAGTTGGCTGCAGCAACAAATCTACATCAGAGAATGCACTCGCGCATTTAATTTGCAGGGTAGTGAGTTCCTCACTGAGAGTTTTAATAGTTTGATGGGCCACACGTAGGCCAGAAACATAGTCCAAAGTAGGCTGTCTCCAACAGGTATCGCAGTACCACTGCAGGCCATTGTCCGTTTCGTTTATTAGGTCAGCTATGGTACTTTTAAGCTTCAGACACACCGAGTGAAAGGAACGATTGCAATGCCCAGAACAACGGACCATAGGAGATTTGTCGTTTGGATCCTGACATTTCAATGAATCACAGGTCATCGTAAGAGAATTTGAAAACAAAAACCAGAAAAAGAGAAACAAACAGATTTCTTTTGGGGTTAAGAGTTTCTAGCGTTAAATTAAGTTAGTTGATTAAGTTGCCTATCTCTTGGCGCAAAAAATTATAAATAAAAAGTTAAATAAAAAGTTCACTTCATCATTAAAGTTCACTTGATCACTAACAAAGTCAACAAAGTTAATCAATACTATTCAATCCAAATATCAATTTCACTTTCATTGATCACTAAAGTTCACTTGTTCACTAACAAAGTTATAAAAGTTGATCAATATTATTCAACCCAAATATCAAAATCACTTACAGCTTCAACACAAAGGAGAAAAAAATAATATCAGAATAATGATGATATTAAGAAGCCAATCCACACGCAGTAAATAATGATCGCGCAGAAAAGCACAACGGCTAAAATATCACACGAAAGAGATAATCTTCGACGCAAAAGGTCAAGGAAAAACGTGAGAAATCGCGGAGCACTCTAGCGAACGACCAAGTTGAACGATGATGAACGTTATTGAACGATGATGAACGTTATTGATTGATTCACTTTCATTGATCACTAAAGTTCACTTGTTCGAACTTCAACACAAAGGAGAAAAAAATAAAATCAGAATAATGATGATATTAAGAAGCCAATCCGCACGCAGTAAATAATGATCGCACAGAAAAGCACAACGGCTAAAATATCACACGAAAGAGATAATCTGTGACGCAAAAGGTCAAGGAAAAACGTGAGAAATCGCGGAGCACTCTAGCGAACGACCAAGTTGAACGAGTAGTTCTAAGCAGACAGCAAATTTACTCGAAACCACGAGAACCCACCAAGCATGATCAACATTAGGAAGTGAGTTACTGCTCCATTCATCTGCTCGAATATACCAGGTAGCTCTCGCCAGAACATTCGCCAATGTACGAGAAATGCATTGAACGGATGGAGACCCTATATATAAGGCGAGCTGAATGAATGGGGGATCATTCATTCAACCGCGATAGTAAAAACGGCGATAGTGTGTGGAAAGCGATATTGATCGAGTAATAGTGAAGTGATTTTAGAAGACAATTGCGATAAGAAATTTATAGACAAGTCTTAGACTTTTAATAGTGAAAATTAAAATTGTGAAATAGTTAAATAAGTGATTGTGCATTTTTTGTAATTAAATAAACTCTTTTCACTCAAATTAAAAGACATTGTGTTTTAACTTTCCCGAAACTTTAAAATTATTGGCCGCGAACCATAACACGCGACATTGTTGTCAGAAAGGGGATAGAAAATTTTAGAAGTGAAAACGTTTAAGCATTTTTTAAGTGCACAATAGTGTAAATTAACGTAGCAACTGGTGGAAAAATAGCCAAAACAATAAAAATGCCAGCAAACTTACATCTGAAAATTAATCAATTGAGCATATCGGAGCTCAAAGAGGAGTGGAACAGCGAAATCTGGCCACGCAACGTAGAAAGGCCATACTGATTGCACGCTTGCGTGACGCGATCGAGTCGGAAGGCGGGAATCTGGATTCGGGTGAGCTCTTAGATGCGGAAAAAGGCGCAGAAGGTCGAGAAGTGGAAACACCAAAATCAAAGGAGCCAGAAAATGCGCTGATGCAAATGTTAATGCTGATGTCATCCAGTCTAACTGCGAAGCTAGATGAACAATCAGCGAAGCTAAATGAACAATCAGCGCAGCTAAATGAACAGACATCCAGTTTAGCTGCAAAGCTCAATGAACAATCAGCAAAGCTGGATCAAAAAGCGATCGAAATCAAGGCAGATTTTCAAAAACAGTCCACCAATTTGAAAGCAGATTTGCAAAAACAGTTAACCGAAATAAAAGCGGAGCTCGGTAATCTGAACAAACAAATTAAATGCGTCGAAGAAAAGGTTTACCAGGTCGAGGAGAAAATTAACCATGATACAAGCCAGGTCAAGGAGAGAATCAACCATGAGATGGAAAACATGAAAAAGGAGTTGGGAGCAGCGAAGGTAATAGTAACCACCTCACCAGCCCCGCTTATAACCGCAGTGCAAAGCACATCCAGAAATGTGCAAGCACCAATATTCGATGGGCAAACAGTCTGGACTATGTACAGGTCGCTCACCTAAATCACTGGAATGAGCAACTGCATTGATTCTTGCTCTAAGAGGCCCAGCTGCCGAGCTTTTGCAGACCATCCCCGTTGAGTTGCATTCAAAATCGGCTGCTTTAGTGAATGTGCTCGACATGCGTTATGGAGACGATCATCTGAAGCAGATTTATCGGTCACAGTTAAGGCGTCGGGTGCAGAAGTCTGGTGAAACCCTACAGCAGCTAGCCCAAGACATCAAGTGACTAGCACTTTTGGCTTACCCAGCCTACGACCCAGAACATCGAGATGATGCAGCGACAGAAGCATTCATCAGCGCACTAAAGGACCCGGGATTGCAACAAGCCGTGCGTTTAGCTCAAAAGCAAACGGTTAAGGACGCATTGGCTTACAGTCTGAACTTTAAGGCAGCGAAAAATGCGACTCGTCCCACTGCCCGGGTCCATGAGGTAGTGGCAGATGAGTGCAGGTGTGATCGCGTGGAAATTGAGTGAGACCCGCATGTAAATGATGTGCCTAGATGCTGGAATTGTGGAGAGAAGGGGCACCTGCAAAGAGACTGCAAGAAGCGAAGAAAACCGAGCTATTGTCCAGGGTGTGCAGCTAGGAGGAGATCCAGACCGAGTCAGGAGCCCAGAATGGAAACACTTCAAACAGAGGGGTCGGGAAACATGTAAGAGCCAGCTTCGTAGAGCAGAGGTTGTCTAGGAGGATCGACGTCCCCAGCACCACCATCATCGTGTCAAGACTGCATCGTGGAGGAGCGGACTTATGCCTTCCGGGTCAAGTTGACGGAGAACACTGCACCATAACAATCGACACTGGTGCAACCCGATCGGTTATCCGACCAGACCATGTGAGGCAACAATTACTTCACAAGGGCAGAATTTTCTCACTACGGACAGCTACGGGAGAAACTGCACCTGCCCATGGAGAGATTAACCTCCAGATACAGTTGGGAGACTTTGCGTTCCGACATAATTTCCTGGTCGCGAACATTATGGATGACTGTATTCTCGGAATGGATTTTCTGCGACGTTAGATTCGGGCAAACGGCTTTTGAAATGGCAGAATGTCGGAGTATTGATGGAGGATCCCAGTGTCCAAATTCCCCAGATAAATGTAGTAGTATGTGCCGACACTGATGTACCAAATTCTTCTGAAAGCATTGTATGGGCCAAGCTTGATGGTGATTCTGGAGACCAGCGATCTTATCTGATAGAGCCAACGAAGACGTCTACATTGCGCAGTTTGATTGTAGGATGAAGCTTCGTAGCATCTATAAGGAACGGATATGTGCCGGTTAGAGTCCTTAACACCGCAGACTCAACCACGAGCATCAAAGCGGGAGAAGTCATCGGCAGCTGCCAGCCTGTTTCCACCATCACCTCCTTGGAAGCTACTCATGACCATCATTGGAAAAGGAAGCAAGACACAGGCAAGGCCCAGGAATCCATGTCTGCAATATTGAAGCAGGTCAAATTGCCAGCGCAGCTATTCAAGCAAGCCTCTGATCTGGTCACCAAGTAGAGTGACATCTTCTCAACAAGCCCGGCTGACCAAGGCCGAACGAGTCTGGTAACTCACGTCATAGATACACAGGGAGCCAAGCCGATTCGACAAGCACCGAGACGTCTTCCTATAGCCAAACAAGGAAAAGTGAGCGCACTGATCTCGGACATGGAAAACAAGGCGTTATTGAACCTTCTGTCAGTCCATGGGCCGCGCCTGTAGTTCTAGTAAAGAAAAAGGATGGTAGCACTCGTTTTTGTGTCGACTATAGGCAGTTTAACGGCGTCACTACGAAGGATTGTTACCCGCTCCCACGCATCGATAACATCATGGACACTTTAGCCGTCGCAAAATGGTTTTCTACACTCGATCTCAAGAGTAGCTACTGGCAGGTAGAAATTGACAAAAAAGGCCCGAGAGAAGACCGCATTTTCGGTTGGGACCGGGTTGTGGCAATTTGTGGTGATGCTATTTGGGCTTTGCAATGCTCCAGCCACTTTCGAACGCTTGATGGAATACATGCTACGTGGTCAAACCTGGAAAACCTGCTTGGTGTACCTAGATGACATCATTGTCATCGGTAGAACGTTCGAAGAGCATGTGCGGAACTTAGAAGAGGTTGTCTGCCAATTGCGACTGGCAAATTTGAAACTTAGTCCCGACAAGTGTACCCTTTTCGCAGCTGAAGTAAAATACCTGGGACACGTCGTATCAGCAAAAGGGGTCAAAACAGACCCTGAGAAAATTGAAGCCGTGAAAAGCTAGCCAACACCAAACAACAAGCGCCAACTACGAAGTTTTCTGGGTTTGGCGACCTACTATCGAAGATTCGTCAAAAACTTTGCCAAAATAGCTAAGTGCCTCCATCAGCTAACCGAGAAAAATCGTCCGTATGTCTGGAATGAACAATGCCAGATAGCCTTTGAGACCCTGAAGGAGAAGCTGTGTGAATCACCCGTGCTGGCATATCTGAAACCCGGTAAAATGTTTGTAGTTGATACCGATGCGAGTAACGGCGGTATTGGAGCTGTACTCTCCCAGCAGACCAATGGCGAAGAAAGAGTCCTCTCGTATTGCAGTCGAGTTCTCTCAAAAAGTGAGAAGAACTACTGCGTGACCAGGAAGGAGCTATTGGCTATTATAGAGGCCACCAAGCAGTTCCACAAGTACCTATATGGCCAGAAATTTGTTCTTCGAACGGACCATGCATCGCTGAGATGGCTACTTAACTTCAAAAACCCCGAGGGACAAGTTGCGAGATGGATCGAAAGATTGCAATCATACGACTTCAAAATTGTTCATTGGAAGGGTGGAGTTTATGTAAATGCTGACGCCCTATCTCGTCGTCCATGTCCAGCTATTTGCAAGCATTGCCGAGGGATTGAGGGAAAAGAACCGCCTGTTGATCTGCGATTGATAAAGGCCGAATTCGATGAAGGTTGGTCACCGGAGGAGATTCGAAATGCCCAGTTAGCCGATGAAGACATCGGACCATTGCTCGTATGGAAGGAGACGACTGGGCAACCTGGGTGGAAGGACGTTTCAATGCATGGCGCAACTCTGAAAAGCTATTGGGCACAATGGAACTCCCTTCAGGCGGAGGGTGGCGTATTCAAGTGGAAATGGCAAACGGCGGATTGCAGCTCCTATAGGATGCAAACTATACTACCCAAAAGCCAAGTCCACGATGTGGTTAAGGAAATGCATGAAGGATCCTCGGGAGGGCACCTTGGTGTTAACAAGACCTTAGCGAAATCACGGGAAAGGTTCTACTGGTGTCGCAGATACACAATTTGTGCTTCCGTCAAAGGTCCAAAGCGACGACTGAGAGGACAAATGCAAACCTATAACGTGGGGGTACCGTTTGAAAGGATTGCTGTTGACATCGCATGACCCTTTCCTGAATCTGAATGGGGAAATCGATATACGCTGATTGTAGCCGATTATTTCAGCAAGTGGCCCAAGGTCTACCCCATTCCCAACCAGGAAGCAACTACTGTAGCCGAACAGCTAGTGTTAAATTGGGTCAGTAGGTACGGCGTACCTTGTGAACTACATTCAGATCAAGGCCGAAACTTTGAGTCACCAGTTTTAAGCGAGATGTGCGAGCTGCTGGGAATACGAAAACGAGGACAACGCGACAATATCATCCCCCAACGTGTAATTCACCTCGCCTACCCGCAACCCCTTTGCGTCATTTATCCAAGGTTCTTCTTGTTGAGTGAGCGAGGACAAGCTTCTCTGCTTCCTTCATTTTGTTGCAGGTAGATTATCTGCACTCTCTACTAAAAAACGTGATAGGTATCACCACTGGTAGAGTCAGTACCATCGACTCGGCAGATGCAATCGTTAGCACTCATTGTCTCTGTATCTGCACCATACATTTTTGGTAAGTCTCTTTGCTGAAAGCATTACCCTATCACTCTGCTCCGTAAAGTAGCACTGACTGTACTGCACCTATCAAAAGTCATGTTCTTGATGAGGTGGGTTCTTCTATATTTGTCATATGTCGTATGACTTTCGTGGAGAAACTCATCTTCAAGTCTGTCTTTGAGTCTATCCGTAAGCTCAGGTACTTCATGGTAGGGCTGGAATCAACTGTCACCCCCTGGTAAAGAAAATTCGAGTTCAAAAGATTATCTTCTGTTTCGTCAGGAAAGTCACTTCAGTTTTCTCCCACGCTAGGCAAAACAAGTGAGCAGTCACCTCGCCCCATACTTGTTGCATTAGCGTGCTCAACATTATATCCTGCGACAAGTGCTACAACATTATCCACATAGCCAATCAAGCGCAACTGATCTGGTGGTTCGTGCTTCAGTGGCCCGTAATTCAAGATATTTCAGAAGTAGAAGCTAAAAATGGAGGTTTGGGCGACATTCAATGTAACTTGCATCATCCTGCGACCTTCTTTAGTGTCATAGAGGAGGCTTTGGACCTGTCGATAGTCTCTCATAATCGGCAATACATATTCTTAAAAATAAAAGGCATTTACGCCTTCAGAGTATCCGTCTTACTAGCAAGATTGAAGGCATTACTTACATTTAGTACTAGTGCATCCTATACTAACCATTGGGTGGCATCGCTGTATGCCTTCGCCTATAGGACTACACTCACCAACCGTGCAATCGCATTAATGGTGGGATAGCCTGCTTTAAACCGGTACTGCCATGGAGATAGGGCCCTGTTGGCATGCCCGTGCCTGTTTTTCTGGCCATGACAAGCATGCATAACAGGTGGTATGCAAATGACATTTTAGAGTTCCCCTTCCCCTAGCTGTCAGTGTAAGCCTCACTACCTTTTAGACTCCGGGAAGATCTTTTCATATAGTTAAACGTTGAACCTACCAAGCAGCAACTAAGGACAAAAGTGATATACCAGCTTCAACACCACTGCTTGGACGCCATCTAGTCCACTGATCTTTCTCATCTGGTGAACAAGACTGCCTCTTTTGATTTCCTGTACATAGAGGCTGGGCTTTCAAGTTGTGTTTTGCCAAGAATAACATCAACATGGGTAAGGAGTGCAGGAAAAAGAGCCTGTCCTACCTCTTCTATCTTTTCTAGTTCAAGTAATCAGATTGTCCGTAAGATACTAAGCATCTGCGAGACTATTTAGTATCAATGGCCCCACAATGCTGTCAGAAATGGTCTCAAACCTGTTGAAAATAGGAAGGCTTTCCATGATTTCTTAACTCATAAATCTCTGTAAAAACTTAGCTCAGCGGAGCCCCATAGAAAAGATATATTCTCAGAACAAAAGAAAAAGCAATTCGTCCATGAAGCCAAATCTAGAGACGGCAAATCAGAGCATTATGCCTGAGAAACTAGACGCAAAGGAGGCAAACCGAGACTTACCTTCATAAGAATGGGACTTAGAGTAGGTAAACCAAGCTATAACTGGATCCGGAAAAAATGACTTGGACTATACGAGTATGCTCGATGGGTTTTGACCTTTCTTTGCTGCCCTCACATCGTGCACATATGAGAGCATCTTGCAATGCAGTGATAGGGTCAATAAATCCTCCACTGTCGGCAGCTGGGTCCAGTGGTTCTTCCATATTGGCCTGTAAGCCACTAACCAGAACTCAACGCAAGAATGCCCACCGCAGACTAGTGCGTAAGTTAAAGCCAGCAGGTGGAAGGAGGGGCAAAATAATCTCTGGTGCACCGCAAAAGAGGAGCAGGTTTGATGAGGACTCATATAAGCTAGAACATTTTATGGCAATAGCGCCAAGTAGCTAGAAAGTGTCAATAAATAAAAAGAGGAAGACATTCAGCCCAAAACAATCAGGAATACTAGCTGGTCACTATGAACTAGAACCCTCAAGGTACTGACGTTCAGGAGAAAGCGTTATTGGTTGCGCACATTTTTTTGTGGTAGGGAGGTTGATGCCCATTTACGCACAGAGTTGGAACTTACATGCTCGCAAGTAAGCGACTGGGCTGCCTATTAAACACCTCCCCTATCAACCTGAGAACCCAGCCAAGAACCGTTTGACATATTACTTCGGGCTAATTCACATTTTGTTACACCGTGAGGCATCTTTAAGCTGGGGGATCCCTCCTCTTGCAGGAGGGGAGAGGGGAAGAGGAAGTGCCAGAAAAACGATCCCCCAAACCAACACCCACGGCTGCTGTGAGTCCCTTTTATCTTCTAGGACTGCCCGAACATAATGTGCCACCTGGTTCTACTTATCAAGCGATTCGAGCATCACCGCAACTATATTATCCGAGGTGAACTCTTCCATCCCCCTGTAGAGGGCCCTTTGCAGCCTGTCCCATTTTCTGCACGCATAAAATGTGTAGCAGGCGTTGTTTTCCTCTCCTGGGCAATACCGAGAACTGGGGGACCGTGACTTATCAATCTTGTGCAGATAAGACTGAAAACACCCTTACTCACTCAAAAGCTGGGTCGGATAGAAGTCAGTCTCACTATGCCTAGGGTTTGACCCTGGTCTAACATGCGGGTTGAGGCACGCAGTTCACCTTCCCTTTGTTCAATTCATCCAAAACTGCTTCCAATCGTTGAGCGAGCGCAGTCGCTGCTTGCGGACAACCATCTCCCTCGCATCCTCGTTTCGACGCAAATAAATAGAGTTGCACTCTCTTGCAAGGAAACTGACAGGTATTACGCCTGCAATAACTCTCACTACCGGATCAGAGACTATCCGATACAAAGATGCAATCCTCAGTACTCCTCTTCTCTGTACCTGGACCAAGTGTTTTCTGGTAAACGTCCTTACTGAGAGCGTCGCCCCATACTTCTGCTCCATACAGTAGTACTGACCCTACAGCACTCATGAAGAGGCGTCTTCTTGATGGATTGGGTCCCCCTACGTTGGCCATAAGTCGACTCAGAGCCGATACTCCTGAAGCAGCCTTCTCAGCCGTTGCCCTGATTTGGTCAGAGCGATTTATCATCGAGTCGTTCAGTAGCTCCAGATACTTCACGCATGGCTTCAATTCGATTAGTATATATTCAATACTGATCATCCTTACACTAGTGACTCTCTTTTTCGTCAAGATGACCACTTCGGTTTTCTCCAGTGCTAAACTGAACCCACAAGCAGACATCCAGTCCTTCACTCGGCGCATTAGCAAATCCAGCGTAAGTTGCGCCTGTTCAACGGTGGGTCCAGCAACCAGAGTCACAACATCATCCGCATAGCTGACCAAGCGCGACTCAAGTCTCCACAGGTCCGGACCAAGGACAGATCCCTGGGCAACACCCGATGTAATTTATATCCTTCATTGGCCCTGTATCGTATGGCAGAGCAAGTTTCGGTCCTATAGGTAGTTCCTCAAAAGCCGCATTAGATATTCTGGAACTTGAAAAGGGTTTTCCAGCGTATCTAGAATATCCACCCATCTGGCGGAGTTGAAGGCATTCCTGACGTTGAGTGTCACCAACAGGACGATCCGTCGTTTGGTGCAACTATATGCCTCTGCCTTTTGGACCGCTCTTACCACATCTGCAATCGCATCGATAGTTGAACGTCCTGCTCCAAAGCCGTACTGCTGAGGAGATAGGTCCCCAGCAGCACGAATCGCGTCAGTGAGTCTTCCCTTGATGAGTTTCACGATCATTTTCTCAGCCGTGTCTAACATGCATAACGGACGATATGCAGACGGCGATTCGCGATTTGCCTTCCCTTTGCTTATCAGCCTGAGCCTTGCCACCTTCCATCGTACCGGGAAAACCCCGTCCCGTAGGCAAGCGTTGAATGTGCTGAGCAGCAAGTCAGGACAATGGTGATAGACGAGCCGCAACACCTCAGCTGGGACACCATCTGGACCTGGAGCCTTCCTCGCTTTCAATGAGAGGACTGCCTCCTCCATTTCCAGCTGTGTAAAGAGTGGGCGCTCTGCTGCTGGTTCACCATGGACAGCGTCAACACGGACGGGATGGGCGGGGAAGAGAATCCGCACTGTCGCGTCCATCTTTTCCGCGTCATGTATACAAGGCTTCCGTAGGGCACCAAGTTTCCCAATGATCAGCTTGTAGCCAAGGCCCCACGGATCCTTGTTCTCATTGTCCACTAGGTCTTGCCAGCAGCGAGCCTTGCTACTGTTGATCAGTTTGCGAAGGCATTTCCTGGCCGACTTAAATGCTGCCACCTGGTTGCATGCTTCGTCACGGTTGAGCCTCACGCCGAGGCTTGTGACACTCCCTCCGCTTTTCAGCAATTTTAGTAGACCACCAGTACACTGGGGGCTTACCGTGCCGGGGTCTTCGACGGGGCATAGAAGCGCAGCAAGCAGTCGTGATTATGCTCATCGTAGCCTTCACCACGTCTTGAGCTGCCAGTTCTTCCGTCCCCTCCGAAGCTCCCTGCAGCGGCTCACCTGCTGTGAGAACCTTGACAAACCTCTCGACGTCCATCCTTCCGATGTTCCATCCAGTTGTAGAAGGCCAAGAGCACGGACGCCAGGAGACAGCATCACTTATCTCAAGCAGAATGCACTGATGGTCACTGGCTGAGTAGTCCTCTAATACTTTCCAGTTGTGTTTCCTCCGTACTAAGAACTCCGAGGCAAATGTCACATCCGGTATGGTTCCCTCACAGCCAATACGGCAGAAAGTCGGCGTGTTTCCGGAGTTTAGTACAACGAGGGCCGTCCTGGCCACCATTTCCAGGATTCGTTTTCCCCGCGGATCCGTCTGAAGCACGCCCCATTCGATTGCTTTAGCATTGAAGTCACCCCCAACGGGCACTTTGCCCTCTGCGTTCGAGACAGCGCCCTCCAAAGAATGCAGGACTTTTATTATCGTGTTGCTCACTCAGCAGCAAGAAGTCGGCTTTCATGTCCCTCGCAAACTGCTCAAGCAGATTTTGGGCGGTTGAACCGCGGTGTACATTTAGCTGCAGGATGCGGATCATCGGAGCTCTGATTTTGCCTTGGCTAGAGATTCCTGGAACACCCGGCATTTTCCTGATCCCAAGACGTGTCCAAAATCAAGTTTTGGATCAGCATCCTTGCAAAGAATACAGTGTGCCTCCTTCATACACTCTTTTCTTTTATGTCCCATTTCACCGCATTTGTAACACAGGGAACTCCTATTGGGTCCTTTGCATACTTGTATGGTGTGACCATAACCAAGGCATTTGAAACATTGAAGAGGCGTTGCTCTTCGCCGTATCCTACAGACAACCCACCCAATTCATACTTTGCCCTTGTTCAGGAATTCTTCGGCGTCCTTTTCGGTCCAGTCAACTATGGCCATGCGTTGTCCCCTGTTGTTTTCTGTTGTCAGTCTCGCTTTGATACTTCTCACGCTAGGGAACTCCTTTTTGATGGCCTCTTCTACCTCGGCCAGATCCGTCACGCAGTCAATATTTCGTATTTCGATCGTTGCCATCGGCTCGAGCGGGGCTATAGTTGCGCTTTTGCCGAGGACTTTCTTTACTTCGTCACAGAATGCTTCTTTATTGCCGGCCTCTGCTCCGAATTCGACAAGTATGTGGCCCGACCGCGTTGGTCGTACTACTTTAATGGTAGTATTGGTGTCTTCGGGCCTTACGTTTCCCCTGATGTACCGCAGTACCTCCACGTAGGATCGGCCACCTTAGGGCTTTACAAGCAATGCCTGCTGCCGGGGTCTTCGTCGGGGCTTCTGGCTCTCCTGCTTTGCATGAGGTCGTTTTTGTTATTGGGCGTCCGCACGAACTTTACTTTCTGGCTTTTTTTGAAGGAGTTTTTTTGCGGCTTTCTTCGCTCCTTTTGTAAGCACTGTCTGGAACCCATGATCTAGTGCTCCACGCCCTTCAAGTCCCTCTTCCTTTCTTCTTTTATCCCGATCTCCTCTGATTGGGCTAGACGCCATTCTTTTATTGACGTTTAATGGTGGAGGTATCTGCATGTCGCCTTTAGATTTCGCCCCAAGCGCCTCTTTAGCCTTCTCTTCATATTCGGCCCTTAACCAGCTCCTCCAATAGTGCCTTATGCAATCTAGGAGCTCCTCTAATTCAAGGAGCCCTTCCTTTGCTGCTTTGCTAATTTTCGGGGAGTCGCATGCAGCTTGTATTCTTTTCAGAACACCTCCCGCTTTTCGGAGAAGTCTTTCTTCTTCATATCGCTGGGCCGCAATTGTACCTTGCAACCATCCTTGGGAGAGGTTATCGCGTTCCGTTTCCGAGTGCAGTACTTCCGCCACATTTTCAACTTTGGCGGTGCATTCACGCGGTGTCTGGTCACTCTTTGCTTTTAGTGCCGTAATCTCCTCGTTTGCTTCTGGATTTTTCGTTGCAATGTCGGGATTTGCGACGCTTGCATCGGTCGCTTCGGTAGCGATCGCAGCAGTGACAATCGAATTTTCGGTGCTCTTTATGTTATCTCCCACCGATCGAACACTTGAAGTGTCCTGCAGAGTTTCCCGTTTCTCCTTAATAGGACGCTCGGGCGTTCGCATCATTTTTTTGCTGAGCCCGAACGCCGCAGGAATCTCAGTCTGTATTCTCTGTTTTTCGTCCATCTTCACTGTCGTTGTGTTAGTCTTTGTTTTTATCGTTGTTAGTGCCACTCGCGATGTACCCGCAACCGCTGGTTGCGTCGTCGTCATTATTTTTCGTTTCTTTTTCTGGGTACTTGTGGTCTTTTGATTTTGTTTGCTCCAGTTTTGTTGGATCCCCCCTCGGAGCCGCTATCTCCGTTCGTGTGTGTAGTCGCCTTTTTGGTCCCATGGTTATCTTTGCCGAACAAGGAGGCCATGCGAGGGGTGGCACAAGCCCTTATGGGGACAAGTGATCAGAGCCAGACCAGCGCTAATCGGGAGTCCGTCTCAACCGAACTTACACCACCAACCCAATGGTGCGAACTTCGAACGTACTCTGAGGCCTGCCAAGGTTTTACCGGGACGGAGACGGTATGATAGTTGAATTGGAGCCGTTCACACACGAGTTTCACCTCGGCGCTACTGTGCAAAGCAACTAGGTACAAACCATCATATCTGCCAGCCCAAAGCGTCATTTCCAGTTCGTTGTCCAAAGCGTAGTCCAGATCCAATCAGAGTCGTTACCTGTCATCCCAGGAGGGAACCTCACGGCGCCCCCCATATCCTCGGGTCCGTGGGGGCGGCACTCCCCAAAGAATGCCAGCCTCCAAGAGTGCTCTTGTTGACCGGCATTCTCCCTGCGAGAATTATCTCGTGCACCATTCTTGGATGATGATGAAATACTTCGAGTAGGGGGGAAAAATTCAAAAAGTTACCTACCATTTCGATCATAACACCCGATGATCATTTCAAAAACAAATCTCATCTCGAAGCCAATATTTGAGAGCCTTCACCAACAATATCTACATGCAGGTCCCCAAACTTTGCTGCGCATCATAAGGCAATTTTCCTGCTATACAGGGGAAGCAGACTTAGCTAACACTACTCTAAAATATTGTATTTGTTGTGCTCGAACCGAACCGGAAACTATTACTCAACTCATGGGCAATCTTCCTTCAGAAAGAATTCAACAGTTTCGGCCATTCTTAAATGCTGGGATTGGTTTTTGTTGACCAATTAAAATTCATTTTCAAATAAAAGGGAAACAACCTGTTAAAACATATGTTGCAGTTTCCGTTTGCTCGGCGAGAAAAGCCGTACATTTAGAGCTTTCATCTGATTTGACAGCTGCTGCATTCATTGGAAGCTTCAAATGATTCATTACAAGACGAGGCCTTCCCACTAAAATATTCTGTGACAATGCCAAAAATTTCGTTGGAGCACGATTGGAATTACAAAAAGTATATAATATAATATTCATTCAGGGTGGGCAAGATATAATTCAAACATACTGCAGCAAAGAAGGGATTGATTGGCTGCACATGCCACCAAGATCACCTAATTTTGGTGGAGTTTGAGAGGCAGCAGTAAAGTCTGCCAAGTACCATCTCAAAAGACTACTTGGAAATGCATCTTTGACTTACGCACAATTTCACACAATAATATGCCAAGTCGAAGCTGCACTTAATTCAATTCCACCGTGTCATGTGATCCAAATGACCTTCAAGCATTAACACCCAGCCATTTCTTGATTTGACAACCACTTTCCACTTTTCCGGAACTGTCGCTGCAACCCGAAAGCTCAAATCTGGTTACAAGATGGAAACTAGTTCAGTCATTGAAAACTAGTTCAATGTTGAATTTTGGCAGCGGTGGTTAAAAGAATGCTTGCAGACTTTGCAAAACCGATGCAAGTGGAAGAACTCCCAACCGGAATGCACAGCAGAAACTCTTGTTCAAACATCTGGTGACCCCAACGTGGTATTACTTCATTCACTGAAAATCCAGGAATATTCTTCGAGGACGTAAGATCAATGTACCGAACGCATAACAACTGGAAGATTGTCTCTTACTACGACCTATTCAAAATGACTAAATCAATTCAAAATTTGATGGGGCTTTGCTCAGCACAAGAGAGACTACTAAATGTTTAAACAATCATATTCAGCGATGAGGCTCATTTCTGGCTCAATTGCTTTATTAATAAGCAAAATATGCATTATTGGTCAGCAACAAACTCACATGTGCTTCTTGAGACACCATTGCATCCGCAATACTGTTTGGTGCGGTTCTCATGCCGGAGGTGGCCTCACAATCGGTTTATTGAAAGGCAAACCGCCTCGTTCATGCGATTTAAAGCCATTGGATTTCTTTTAATGGGGCTATATCAAGTCACTTGTCTATGCCAACAACTTCAGACGAGCTCAAAGACAAAATCCAATGCGAAATTGCCAGCGTTCCTGTGAGATGTGCGCCAGAGTTGTGGAAAATTGAGTCCAAAAAATCGACCACTGTAAACGGGCTCGTGGTGGTCATATGACCAAAATGTAGTGCTTGCACTACATTCACAATAAATTTCAACTCAATATCTTAAATATGTCTGTGTTTTATTAATAGAAAAAGTCGTTATATCCTTAATGGAAAGCGCCTTATAGTGAAACACCGACTTACTTATTAACTTGAGCTGGACTTGATTTTGCATCTTATGAACACACTTTAATAGTTTAGTCACAATTTGCCTAGTATGTCCGTATTTGATTTGCCTACAGCTATGTAGGACATTCACTAGTGTGTATCCATTCACTGCTTTGTACCCAGGTGGTTTTATTCTAGCCTTTTTTTCTCTCGGTGTGTTCATGTGCCCAAAGAATATTATTTGCATATACATAATATTTAAGCTCAAGTTCATAAAAAAATGTTCACTGTCATTATAAGGAGTATTAAAGGCATTTTACAAAAAATTTGATATCTAAGATACTATGCGTGTTCAAAGTTTCTGTAATTTAATAATATTAAGAAAAGGAAAATTTGATCCTTTTGTCAATTTTATCCTAGTAAAATAATTCAAACCTTTTTTAAGTGCTGCTAAAAGAATTCTAGCTTCAATAAAAAGAAGAATCACAACTTAGAAAACCAGTTAAAAATTAAACCAAAAAATGTTCTCCTATAAATCTTTTATTTTGCCATTAAATCCATCCAATATCTTCAAAACTCAATCACCAAACTTAAGCGGCAGCCTTCTTTTTCCAGGCATCAACAACAACTGGAGCTGAAGCAACGGCTGGGAGAACTGGAGCAGCATAGGCCGAACGGACAAGAGCTGGAGCAGCAAGGCTTGGGTAGACGGCTGACCTCAGGAGTGGAGTAGCAGCTGAATAGGTGCTAACAACTGGAGTACCGGCAGCGTATGCGCTAACGACTGGAGCACCGGCAGCATAAGTGCTTACAACTGGAGCACCGGAATATGCGCTGATAACTGGAGCACCGGCAGCATAGGTGCTGACCAATGGAGCACCGTATGCGTAAGGGCTGATGGCTGGAGCGATGTATCCGGCTGAAGCAGCACCGATGAGGGCAAGTACCAAAGCTACGAATTTCATGTTGATTGTTTTTGGGAAGAGCTGAACTTTGCTTCTGATGAACGAGTTCTGAATGATACCTTCTGCCGATTTTCATCAAGTATTTATACTGAAATTTAGGCCTATCCTAGACCCCAAATTTAGAGGTTTCTCCGGTAACCAGATTATCTGAAAGCATACGAGTATTCAAATATGCGAGAAGCATATGTAATAGGTAGTGTAATTAATGATTTGCAGAAATCAATCAGACTCGATTTCAATTGTTGCGCGCTGTATGTACTATCGGTTCAATAATTCAATGTCTGGAACCCGTTCGAGGTGACCAAGGCTTAACACTCCGCCATTCTCGAGTGCTTGATCTTCTTGTTCCGTGATCCAAATCCATTCTTATCGTGTCAAATGGAAATTAAATAATGGACCGGTACCGCCAGCCTATTACGAGATGATCTAAGCACCCACTCGATACCTCGCTTCCGATAATATCTTATTGTTGACGACATGGGTAAATTGTAACGAAGAAGTAAATCAAAATAGACACGTTCGACGATGGGTGAGCTTTTTGGACCAGTTTGTCGACTTTTTTGGCATTGTTTGCAAGAAGAATAATGGACAATCGATAGTTCAAGTACACGCAGGTATTTCTTTTGATTGATCCGTCGATGACTGATATGTGTGGAGACAGTGAAAATGTTCTTAAGCTGATTCTGGTAAATCAATGGTTTTTCTAAGTAGGTTTGTGATGTAATAGTGATGATGTATTCTTATTTAGAACTTTGTTAATACTTTGTACACCTGTAATATTCATTTTTTTGCTTAAATCCTAATAATGTTTAAGTTTTATTTATTGGAAATACGAAGTTATATTAATTCAAAATAACTGCATTTTAATCGAAAAAGTAAGATCAATTCAGATTTTGTACTTAACTCCTAAAAGCATCTACTCGTTAATATCGAATCGAATTCAGTTTGAATGAATAGTAAAATTATGCATTAATTCCAAGTTATTACCTGTGTGTACCAGTAATTTTGCCGGTTAATTCAAAGTGTGGTAGCTTTTATTTAATTTTTCCAAATTGCTTATGCGTTTACATAAATTCATACTTAAATATTGTATTATAAAATTTAGATATAACAAATTATTAATAACAAGAAATTCTTTCAACGAATTGTGTTTGTCCCTCCAAAAGACTTCATCGACCCCTATTTCGTGTTTTGTGAAATAATTTTAAAAAACTCTATTATATTTCTAGTAAACGACATAAGCTAGTAACATTAAATTTTGTAGTTACCTGTAGAATGGTGCCTTCTTCAAAGTTGAGCTACAAAAAAAAATTTTCCGGCATTTGAGGAGGGTCTCGCCATACAGGGAAATGGCCCCTGAAAAAAAAAGAAATTCTTCAAAGCTAGCCAATCTGGGTATCAAATGAAAGGTCTTGATGAGAGCTTTTCAAAAAATCTTAAACTCTCACTTCTCACTTCAGAGGGTGCACAGAAAGGGGAAATAAGCGACCAACTTGTGTCCCCCCTTGCTGTTGGACACCTGTGGTCTGAAAAATTTGAAGAAAATCATGGAGGCAGGTGTTTATGAGAAGAACAACAACAAATACCTCAGAAGTCAAAATTCGCTCAGCTTTGTTAAAAGTAGTATGGTTTTCGGATTTCGCATTTTCCCCAATGCATGCGCTTAATCTCAACGAAATTCAATATTGAAGTGGCCATATAAAAAGCTCGAACACTCTCAAAGTTTCATAAAAATCGAATGATATTTACAGAAGTAAGAGCCATTTGTAGATTCTCCAATTCAAACAACAGCAACACACGATTGCGGTATTTCAATCGAATCAGACACTGCCGTTTTTGATTTGAAATTCATAAAAGCCTCAGATAAGATCAATAACATGAATACTCTTCCGAATCTACTTCTACTTTTTCGTAGCACTACAGCCCCTCTCAGGCCTTCGCATCCTGCAAATAGCGCCTCCAACTGTCTCGGTCCATTGACTGCGTCCTCCGATTTCGGAATCCGAGCAGCGATGAACTGTCTTCGTCAACCGAGTCAGACCAGCATTTCCTCTGTTTTCACACTGGTCTCCGGCCTACAGTTCTCCCAACAAATACTTTTTGGGGTATCCGTTGTTCATCCATATGATTCATGTGTCCAGCCCATTGCAGCTTCTGCCCACAGTCTTACAATCGTTGAGACCTCCGGCTCATCAAAAATTTCATACAGCACATGGTTGTATCGGAATCGCCATTGGTCCTCGTCTAGATTTGCTCCGATTATTATTACTATTATTATTATTATTATTATTATTATTATTATTATTATTATTATTATTATTATTATTATTATTATTATTATTATTATTATTATTATTATTATTATTATTATTATTATTATTATTATTATTATTATTATTATTATTATTATTATTATTATTATTATTATTATTATTATTATTATTATCATTATTATTATTGGATTAGGGTCAACGTTTCACACCCATAGCATAACATAGCTCTTATCACAGATTTGTACACTTGGTGCTTGGTTTTTGTGTGTGAGCAGCTGGTTGTCAAAATCGTCAAAATTGAATAAAATATTTTATTTGCGAGCTGTATTCTTCTGAGTATTTCATCTCTTTCATTACTGATTCTCGTCATTTTGGCGCCGAAATACACAAACTTGCTCTCATTTTCGATACTGTATTCGTCAAGTGTGATATTTTGTGTGCTTGAGGTATTTTGCTTCGTCTGTGTCATGAACTTTGTTTAATTTTCTTTGATATGGAGCCCTACTAGTTATGCTTCCCTATGAAGTTTCAGGAAGAGTTCATTGGCTGTTGTTAATGACTCTGACAAAATATTGATGTCGTCTACATAGGCTACTACTTGACTTAACTTGTATGGTAATGCAACTCGCGTATCAAGCAAACAGGACGCTAGCACGGAGAACCCTTTCAGGCAAAAACCGCTGTTGGCAAGAACACCGATAAAACAAGTCACCGATTGCGGGGGGAGCCAGCAAACCCCAGAAACACTGTCAAAGTCAACATCACAGGTTAAATCATCGGAGACAGACCACAGACGGACTAACGAACGAAAGAAGGCAGAGTGCGTTGTGCAACCTGGCATCATTGCGGCCTTTGGGCGCAGTAGAAGGACTATGCGCACCCCGGAGCGCCCAGTGCAAGACGTACACAATCCGGATCAAGCTGCGACACCAACAGAGGCCAGTGTAAGACTGGGGGAGGGAGAAGTTTTGCCGTTGGCCGACGCCACTTCAAACGCGACCCAAGCGATAGAAGCAAAAGGGCTAGGAAACGGGGGCCTCTCCCGAGAGGTGACGCCAAATAACACAATCGCCCTTGACCGCGCCGAAGAGGAGCGGCTTACTCGGAAAGCGGGGAATATCGTCAAACAACTGAGGGCTGCCTGCGAAGTGCAGAAAAACATAGGCAAGAGTGTCAAGAATGGCATTCTTGAACTGGAGGAGCTTTTTGGCCGCATAACGCACTACAGGCGGAGGTGGCTTGCAACCGAAAAGCACCAAAAAGACACACTCTCCCTCGAGGCATCAGTGGGTCCTAGCAGCAGCAAAAGAATGGCCGGTAGCCCAATTGAAGGCGACCGTGAGAAAAGGAGGACGGACGAGACCATAAACGAAGTTGACTTTCCAGGCGAGGAGTTTCATGTGGTGCGAAACAAGGCAGCAAAAAAAGCGGCCAAAAAGCTACTCCTAGAAAAAACAGACAAAGAGCTCACCCACGAAAAGAACAAAGAACCCCCCAACATACCGCAGAAAACAAAAAGCAAACCGCGGCGCAAACCCTTGCGAGAGGCACTGCTTATCAAACCAACTAAGGGCCGAACCTACGCAGATGTCCTCCGTGAAATTAAAGGAGCGGTCAAGCCAGACGACACCAAAACTGCCATCAAAACAGTTCGACCAACCCGGACCGGTGGCTTGCTGGTGGAATTCGGGCCAGAGGTCACAAACAAAGATGCATTCCGTGACGCGGTTCAAAAGGTTCTTGGAGATGCGGCAACGGTTGCCTCGCTCGAACCAATGGCCACCCTGGAAATCAGGGACCTCGACTGCGTCACGGACAAAGCTGAAGTAGAGGATGCCATTAGGAGGGAGTTCCCCAGCTTAAGAGAAGTCAAGGCAAGATTGACACGTGAAAACACAAGGGGACAACGCATGGCTATTGTCGAACTAGCTGATAAAGACGCCCAGCAAATCCTGGCGAAGGGCGAAATTAAGATAGGTTGGGTGATCTGCAGGATACGGAGAAGAGCGATCCCTATCCGCTGCTTCAGATACTTCGAATACGGACACACTGCGTATGGCTGTAGGGGACCCTACAGGAGATCTCTGTGCTACAAATGTGGTGAAACGGGGCACAAACGAGGCAAAATGCATTCTTTGCAAGGATGCTAAGCTAGCACCCGGCGACTTCAAACATGAGCCGGGGACAGGGAGATGCTGGGTTTTCAAAGAAGCCCTAACTAAAGCCAAATCGATACTCGAATGATCCGTATCCTGCAGGTCAATTTGCACCGAAGCACAAACGCCCAGGACCTAATTGAGCAGTTTGCGAGGGATAAGAAAGCTGACCTCCTGTTGCTGAGCGAGCAACATCATAACAAGGACTCGCAAGCGTGGTACCCTGACGAATCTATTACCTCGGCCATCTGGGTTCGAGACAGCGCCCGCCTTCAGGTGCAGGGCCATGGGCGCGGGGATGGTTTTGTGTGGGTGCGGTGTTCAGGGATAACATATTTCAGTATTTATCTGACGCCTAACGAGGCAATGCGATCTTTTCGAACCAAACTCGATGCCCTGGAGGACGCTGTCTCGAACACAGAGGGCCACATGCTGGTCGGGGGAGACTTCAACGCTAGAGCCATTGAATGGGGTATGCCACAATCCGACCCAAGGGGAAAGCAAATCTTGGACATGGCTGCCAGAACAGCGCTTTTTGTCCTAAATACTGGTAACACCCCTACTTTTCGCCGCTGGGGTTGCGTAGGAACCATACCCGATGTGACACTCGCTTCGGAGTCCCTGGTACCCAGAGTACACAACTGGCGAGTACTAGAGGACTACTTGGCTAGTGATCACCAGTATATAGCTGTTGAGATTCACGACGGTGCCACTCTGCGTGCATATGCCCAAACTTCAATCCTCGGATGGAGGACTGGGAGGATGGACGTTGAGAGGTTTGCTGACGCGCTTACGGCAGGCGCACCGTTGCTGGGAGCTCCGCCAGGGAGTGGAGGGCCTACAGCCAAGGACTTGGTGAACTCAACTATGAGTACCATCATAGCTGCTTGCGAGTCTTCCATGCCCCGTCGGAGACCCCGACATGGTAAGCCTCCAGTATACTGGTGGTCAAACGAGATCGCCGAACAAAGAAGCGAGTGTCACAAACTTCGGCGAGAGGCCCAGCGGGCGCGAACATGGGAGGAGGCAGACACTAGGCTAGCAGCATACAGGTCCGGCAGGAAATATCTTCGCAGACTTATTAACAAGAGCAAGGCCCGATGCTGGCAAGACCTCGTGGACGATGTAAATAGGGATTCGTGGGGCCTTAGCTACAAGCTGGTCATGGGGAAACTTGGTGCCCTACGGAAGCCTTGTATACATGACGCGGAAAAGATGGACGCGATAGTGCGGGGACTCTTCCCCGCCCATCCCGTCCGTGTTGACGCTGTACATGGTGAAACAGCAGTCGAGTGCTCACTCTTCACAAAGCTGGAACTGGAGGAGGCAGTCCTCTCCCTGAAAGCAAGGAAGGCTCCAGGTCCAGATGGTGTTCCAGCTGAGGTTTTGCAGCTCGTCTATCACCATTGTCCTGACTTGCTGCTCAGCACATTCAACGCTTGCCTACGGGACAGGGTTTTCCCGGTACGATGGAAGGTGGCGAGGCTCGTGCTGGTCAGCGAGGGGAAGGGAAACCCGAATCGCCGTCTGCATACCACCCGTTATGCATGCTAGACACGGCTGGGAAAGTGCTAGAGAAACTCGTCAAGGGAAGACTCACTGACGCGATTCGTGCTGCTGGGGACCTATCTCCTCGGCAGTACGGCTTTAGAGCAGGACGTCTTTTTGTTGAAAGCGACGAAGGGTCCAGGTCCAGATTGTGTCCCGGCTGAGGTGTTGCGGCTTGTCTATCGCCATTGTCCTGACTTGCTGCTCAGCACATTCAACGCTTGCCTACGCCTAAGCACATTCAACGCTTGCTGGTGCTGATAAGCAAGGGGAAGGAAATCCCGAATCGCCGTCTGCATACCACCCGTTATGCATGCTAGGCACGGCTGTGAAAGTGGTAGAGAAACTCATCAAGGGAAGACAGACTGATGCGATTCGTGCTGCTTGGGATCTATCTCCTTGGCAGTACAGTTTTAGAGCAGGACGTTCTACCATTGATGCGATTGCAGACGTGGTGAACGCGGTCCAAAAGGCAGAGGCATATAGTCGCACCAAGCGACGGATCGTCCTGTTGGTGACACTCGACGTCAGGAATGCCTTCAACTCCGCTAGATGGGTGGATAATCTGGACACGCTGGAAAACTCTTTTCAACTTCCAGAATATCTAATGCGGCTTTTGAGGAACTACCTAAAGGACCGAAGCCTGCTCTACGACACGACACAGGGCCAACAAAGGATGGAAATTACATCGGGTGTTGCCCAGGGATCTATCCTTGGTCCGGACCTGTGGAACGTGTCTTACGACGGGCTACTGAGACTTGAGATGCCAGATGAGTCGCACTTGGTCGGCTATGCGGATGATGTTGCGGCTCATGTCGCCGGACGCACCATTGAACAAGCGCAACTTAGGCTAGGTATGCTAATGCGCCGAGTGAGGGACTGGATGACTGCTCGCGGGCTCAGTTTAGCACTGGAGAAAACCGAAGTGGTCATCTTGACAAAAAAGAGAATCCCTAGAGTAAAGATGATCAGTATTGGAGATATACAGATCGAATCGAAGCCAGCGGTCAAGTACCTGGGGCTACTGATCGACTCGAAGATGAGTTTCTCTGAGCAAATCAGGGCAACGGCTGAGAAGGCTGCTTCGGGAATATCGGCCCTGAGTCGACTTATGGCCAACGTAGGGGGACCCAGCCCATCAAGAAGACGCCTCTTGATGAGTGCTGTAGGGTCAGTGTTACTGTACGGAGCAGAGGTATGGGGCGACGCTCTCAGCAAGGAGGTATACCGAAAACGATTGGCACAGATACAGAGAAGAGGAGCACTGAGAATTGCATCTTCGTATCCAACAGTCTCCGACTCGGCGGTGAGAGTGATTGCAGGCGTGATACCTGTCGCCCTCCTTGCTAGAGAGCGCCACGCTATTTACCTGCGCCGAAACGAGGATGCGAGGGAAATAGTTTTCCGCAAGGAGAGACAACGCTCGCTCAACGATTGGCAGCAGTCTTGGAGGAATTGCACGAAGGGAAGGTGGACTGCGCGCCTCATCCCGGATGTGAGACCGTGGCTAAATCGAAGGCATGGTGAGACTGACTTCTATCTGACCCAGCTTTTGAGCGGGCACGGGTGTTTTCAGTCTTACCTGCACAAGATCGGCAAGTCACGGTCTCCCGATTGTCGGTTTTGCCCAGGAGAGGAGGACAATGCCTGTCACACATTTTTTGCGTGTACCAAATGGGCCAGGCTGCGAAGGGAACTCTACAGGGAGACGGGAGAGCTCACCCCGGATAGTGTGGTTGCGGTGATGCTCGAATCGGTTGACAAATGGAACCAGGTGGCACATTATGCTCGGGCAGTCCTGAAATATAAAAGGGACTCACAGCAGCCGGAGGCACTGGGGCTGGGGGATCGCTCTTCTGGCAATTCCTCTTCCCCTCTCCCCTCCCGCCAGGAAAGGGACTCCCCAGCTGGAAGGCGCCCCACGGCGTAACAAAACGAGACCTGGCCCGAAGTAATGTGTCAAACGGTTCCAGGCTAGGTTCTCAGATTGACAGGGGAGATGTTTAGTGGGTAGTCCAAAGGTATCCTCCATGGGAGTCCCACACTGCTAGACTCGGCGGGCATAAATGCCTTCACCTCCCTACCACAAAAAAAAAAAAAAAAAAAAATGCACCTCGCGTATCAACAGGTAACTTCCTTATGATATACTTCAGAGCTAAATTGAACAGCAAGGGAGCCAGCCCCTCTTCCTGTTTTCTTATTTATTTTTGTTTATTTATTTATTGCCAAACAAGGCTTCATTTAACAAAACACAAAGATATTACAATTTATACATTAGGTTACTTAATGATCTACTGTATCCGGGAAGAGCAGGATTGTGTAATCATGGACTTGAAAAAGGACTTGGAAATGGTTGGGGAATAATGACTGCTGAATTTGTTAAATGCTTTACAACATCTATTTATTGGCGCGTTATCCGCATATATTGTCCGATGTGTTCTTGTGGTGAACAAAGGAGAGTTTCTGGTAACTCTAGAAGGGTTATTCAGCCGTACCTTCTCGGAAATAAATTTCACGTTAATATTACCCCTAAGCACATCGAAAATTAGGCATGAGGACAACGCAGTACGCCTAAAAGCTAGTGATGCCATATTCAATATTTGGAGTCAGTTATCGTAGGGTGGAAGGCTATGGAAATCTCTGGGGTCATAGAGGGACCTTTGGGCAGTAAAAGTAAAAGTAAAAATTGTTTTTGTTTATTGTAGCATAACACCGACTCAAATCTAGTTTTATGAATGTTGTAAATTGGGTCCCAGATCAAACGAGCGCATTCGAGAATGGGACGAACAAGTGAAGTGTATGGCGATTTGTTGCCCAAATATTCTCGAATTCCTTGGCTCTCCTTTTGATGAAACCTCGCATCCTATTAACTTTAGAGAGGGTTTCGTCATGTTGAAGATTGAACAGAAGCTGTGTGTCTAAGATTACGCCTAGATCTACTATGCTCTCAACTCTGCTCAAACTCGTGCTTTTAATTTGATAATCGTTAAGGATGATTTTTTTTCTGGAAAAACTTATGAAATGGCATTTATCCAAATTGAGTGGAAGTTGATTATCGTTGCACCATTGGAGCAAAATATTTAATTTGGATTGAAGAACCTACCTTCAGACCATCGGCATAAAAAGGTGAGGTATATCGGATAGTGCTGCTGAAAGGTCAGATATGAAGATATTGAAAAGTAATGGACCCAGATGACTTCCCAGAGAGGACATTAATTTTCTTCGATAAGCGACCTTGGAACTTCACATATTGGATGCAGTTTTTCAAATATGAATGAATCCAGTTAAGCGGTGGGCCAGTGATTCCAAAACTATGCAGTTATTTTATCAATATTTCATGATTCACGCGGTCAAACGCCTTGCTGAAATCGGTGTATATGGCGTCGATTTGGTTACCTTTTTCCATCGCACATAGAATGTCTGACGTCAACATGACAAGGTTGGTGGTAGTAGATCTGCTTTTCCGGAAACCATGTTGCTCGTCGTTGAGATAAGGTTCAATAAGAGGTGAAATTTTATCGCATACAATCTTTTCAAAAAACTTCGGTATGGAAGATATCTTAGCGATTCCCCTATAATTTTCAACAGACCGCTTTTCGCCTTTTTTATGGATTGGTCTTATATAAGATGGTTTCCAATGTGAGGGGAAAACACCACTCGAAAGCGATTTATTAAAAATGAGGAAAAGAGGGAGGGACAAATTATCTTTACAGAGGGCCAAAAAACGAGGGGAAATGAGATAGGGGCCAGGTCCTTTGTTCAAATCAAGAGCTTTGATGGCTTGACAAATTTCCTCTTCAGATATCGAAACACTATCGATCTGTGCTCTTGGTGCTATTTCAGAGGACGGAAGGTTTTGAGAGTTTCCAGGATCGCAGTAGATTTCTTGGAAAAAATCAGCAAAAAACTCACAGATTTGCTCTGGAGAAGAAGAGATAGAATCATTGTATTTCATTGCTGAAGGGTAACTATGTATCTTACGTTTTACGTTGACGAATTCAAAAAATTTTCTAGGATTCCGAGTGATTTCTTCACCTACAACATTTATGTAGGATTTATATGCTTCTTGAGTTTTGGTCCGATATTTCTGTCAAAGGCATCGGTGAGTTGGTTTTTGGTACGGACTTGGGAGGTCGTCAACGTCATTGTCATTTTGCTAAGACGGACTAATTTGGCTGCGATGCCAAAGCAAAGCATTGTTTGGTACAGTACGTTACTATTAATACTGTCGTATGCTTGCTTAAAGTCAACAAAAATTTGGTGTACGTCTATGCTGAACTCCCAGCATTTTTTGAGTACCTGCTTGACAGTGAACAATTGGTCTGTTGTTGAGATGCCTGCTCTAAAACTACCTTGATACTCCCCAATAATACTGTCGCATATGATCCGATTTTATTTTCTAAGATCTTTTGAAATATTTTGTATGCCGTAGAAAGAAGTGACATGCCTCTGTAATTTCTGCACTATAGCTTGTCACATTTTTGTGGACAGGGGATATCATTGATAAACTCCACCCTTTCGGTAAATGCTCTTCTTTCCAAATGTGCTGAATGACTTTATGAATAGCTTTCTGTAAACTGCTCCCACGATGTTTGACGAGCTCCACTGAAATCTCATCGATGCCCGGCGCTTTATTATTCTTTTGGGCTTTGATGATGGAACAAACTTCATTCAGAGTTTATGAAGCCAATGGAAGCTCTCCGCAGACATCTATAGGCTACGATATTGTGAAGCTGTGCGGAGGATTAAGGAGGTTCTTGAAATATGATTCCCATTTTTCCTTAATCTTCGTTTCATCAGCGATGATATTGTCGATGTCATCACGATAGAGTGTGGTTTTGAGCTGATAACCACGTTTCAGGTTTTTGACTACTTTGTATGCTTGTCTTGTGTTGTCGCTTGCTAGACTAACATCGATGCTTCTCAATTGTTTGTCATAGTATTTTCTTTTCTTAATTCTAATTATCTTATTCGCAACTCTTCTGTGATTTTCATAGTGTTCTCTTTTCATGCTGGTTTTCCCACCTACGATATTTTTGGTTGCTTGATTCTTTTTGTCTAATGCATTCTGGCACTCATCGCCAAACTATTCGTTTCACTTGCACCGGGTTTTATGTCCGATCGTCTGTTCTTCCACGGTCTTAATAACCGCTTTCACTTCTATCCAGAGCTTGTTCTTTGTCTTTAACGATGCGTCTGATAAGGTGGGAACCATCTGATTTGAAGCTGCGTGCCACAGCTGCCCCGCACTCGGTTTCGCGCACACTCTGCTGCATTTGGGTAAATATCACTATTACACTCCGCATCGAGACAAAAACGATTTCAAATCCCAGACGTAATGCACCGAGGGGGTAAAAAAATGCCAGTGTAAAATAGCCGTTTGCCTTTCTCACACAACGATACTAAAAAACTGGAACTCAATATAAAAAGTGCAAAATCAATGAAATACCGAGTAGCAGAAAAATTGTGAACCACTAAACCAAACTAGAATGGCAATCAACCGTGTGTGAGTTGTAACCAGCCCAAATTGACCTTGTGCAAATGATCTGTCACCAGGCGTACGGATACCGATCGGGAACCCTCAGTTAAAAGTCACCGCTACCGCGACTCCGATTTCCAAGTCATGCCCGAAAACACGCAAAGCGTACAACCTCAAGTCCCACCGACTCTGTTGCTTGGTTTCGACTCCCGTTGTCGCTAAGCACGCCGCTACTTGCCATCGAAGAAATGCAAAATTTTCTCTTCATATTTACCCGCCAGAACGAGATCCCGTCCAAGTGATGTTTGTTGTGGAATATTTTGGAGAAGTTTTCAAGATACAATTGAATTCCAAGTGACAATTGTAGGAACTGTAGAAAGTAAATGTTGAGAAATTTCATCATAAACTGTTAACACTTGTCGAATGACCTTTTCCATTAAACTAATTATTTTCAATATACTGCCGCGTGTTATGGTTCGCGGCCAATAATTTTAATGTTCCGGGGAAGTGAAAACGCAATGTCTTTTACATTAAATTATAAGAGTTTATTTATTTACTAAATTAAAAAATGCACAATCACTATTTTAACTATTTCACAATTTTAATTAGAATCTAACTTTCACTTGTCAACTAAATTTCTATCGCAATCGTCTACTAAAATGATCACACTCAAACAATCAATATCGCCTGTATTTCGCGTATCGCAGTTTTCTATCGCGGTTGGAATGAATGATCCCCCCATTCATTCAGCTCGCCTTTATATAGGGTCTCTACCTATTCATCCATTTCTCGTACATTGGCGAATGTTCTACCGAGAGGTACCTGGTAGATTTGAGCAAATTCATTTTGTTGATGTCCTGAATGGTTGTGAAAACAATTGCAACAGTAGTTCGTAGAATTATTTGAACATGTAACACTGTCCCCACCTCAGTTCTTTTCGCCCAGAAAAAAGAGAAAAGTTCTAGTCAATTCTCCCTTGATGTAATATGGGGCAAGACGGTCCAGGTGCACGATTTTCATTTTGGCTCTTGGCTTACGATGTTCCTGTATTCGATTTACGACGTCATTGATTCGCTTTGTAACTCGGTGTGGTCCCTCTAAATTATGTTGCAACGTTGGAGACCTACCCTTCCGTCGCTGTGGGTTATATAGCCACACCAAGTCATCTTGCTGGAAGCCAGTAGAATTTGCCTTTAGATCATTCCTAGTCTTCATGCGGTCAGTAGCCGATTCGAGGTGTTTTCGCACTGTCCGGTGTATCTGGTTCAACCGTTGCCTTAGCTCACTTGCGTACTCCGTGATCGTTTGGGGTTTCTCGGGGGGTGTTCCAAACTTTATATTGGCTAGTAGATGAAAAGTCTTTCCAAAAAGGACTATGGCTGAGGCTTGGCCCGTCGATGCATGTTCGGCAGCTCTGTACGCCATTAAGAATAGTGGGATATGTCAGTCCCAGTCCCTTTGGTTCTCGTCGACCATCTTGGCCAGGTGTTTATTTAGCGTGCCGTTGAAGCGTTCGACCATTCCATCGGATTGGGGATGCAGCGGTGTTGTCCTCGTTTTCCGTATTCCCAGTAGCTTGCATATTTCGCTAAAAACTAGTGATTCGAAGTTTCAACCTTATCTGAATGTAGTTCACAAGGTACGCTGTACCTACTGACCCAATTTAACACTAGCTGTTTGGCTACAATAGTTGCTTCCTGGTTGGAAATGGGGTAGACCTCGGCCCACTTGTTGAAATAATCGGCTACAACCAGCGTATATCAATTTCCCCATTCAGATTCAGGAAAGGGTCCTGCGATGTCAACAGCAATCCTTTCGAATGGCACGCCTACGTTATAGGTTTGCATTTGTCCTCTCAGTCGTCACTTTGGGCCTTTGACGGGAGCGCAAATTGTGCATCTGCGACACCAGTCCTCTACGTCTTCTCGAGCGTGGAGCCAGTAGAACCATTCCCGCAATTTCGCTGAGGTCTTGTTAACACCAAGGTGGCCCCCCGAGGATCCTTCATGCATTTCCTTAATCACATCGTGGATTCGGCTTTTGGGTAGTATAGTTTGCATCCCATAGGAGCTACCATCCGCCGTTTCCCATTTCCGCTTGAGTACGCCACCCTCTACCTGAAGGGAGTTCCATTGTGCCCAATAGCTTTTCAGGGTTGCGTCATGCATTGAAACACCCTTCCATTCCGGTCGCCCAGTTGTCTCCTTCCATACGAGCAATGGTCCGATGTCTTCATCGGCTAACTGGGCATTTCGAATCTCCTCCGCTGACCAATATTCGTCAAATTCGGCCGTTATCACTCGCAGATCAACGGGCGACTCCTTTTCCTCAATCCGCTGGCAATGCTTGCAGTTAGCTGGACATGGATGACGAGATAGGGCTTCAGCATTTCCATGAACTCTGCCCTTGTGAAGTATTTGGGGCCTCACTAAGTCTGGTCGGATCGTCGATCGGGTTGCACTAGTGTCATTTGTCATGGTGCAATGTTCTGCATCAACTTGACCAGGAAGGCATCTTTCTGCTTCTCCACGATGTTGCCTTGGCACGGTGATGGGGGTGCTGCGGATGTCGATCCTCCTAGCCAACCTCTGCCCCATGAAGTTGGCCTTTGCAGTTTGATGAGCCTCCATTCTAGGCTCCTGACACGGTCTGGATCTCCACCATCCTGGACAATAGCTCCGTTTTCTTTGCTTCTTGCAGTCTCTTTGCAGGTGCCCTTTTTCTCCGCAATCCCAGCATCTAGGCGCATCATTCACCTGCGACTCTCGCTCATTTTCCACGTGCTTACACCTGCACTCATCTGCCACTACTTCACGGACCCGGACAGTGGTACGAGTTGCATTTTTCGCTGCCTCATAGTTCAGACTATAAACCAATGCGTCCTTAACCGTTTGCTTTTGAGCTAATCGCACGGTTTGTTGCAATTCCTGGTCCTTTAAGGCGCTGATGAATGCTTCTGTGCTGCGTCATCTCGATGTTCCGGGTCGTACGCTGGGTAAGCCAAAAGTGCCAGTCGCTCAATGTCTTGGGCTAGCTGCTGTAGGGTTTCGCCAGACTTCTGCATCCGATTCTGTAGCTGTGCCCGATAAATCTGCTTCAGATGGTCGCCTCCATAACGCATGTCAAGCGCATTCATTATAGCATTCGGGTTTGAATGCAATTCATCGGGGATCGTCTGCAAAAGCTCGGCAGCTGGGCCTCTTAGAGCAAGAATCAGTGCAGTTGCTCGTTCCTGCTCATTCCAGTGATTTGCCCTTGTGGCAGCTTTAAACTGGGTCTTGTAAATACTCCAAACCGTTTGCCCATCGTATATTGGTGTTTGCACATTTCTGGATGCGCTTTGCGCTGCGGTTACAAGCGGGGCTGGTGAAGTGGTTACTACTGCCTTCGCTGCTTTCAATTCTTTTTTGACTTTTTCCATCTCATGGTTCATTCTCTCTTCGACCTGGCTGAGCTTTTCCTCGACCTGGTCAACCTTTTCCTCGACGCCTTTAATTTGTTTATTAAGACTACCGAGCTCCGCTTTTATTTCGGTGGACTGTTTTTGAAAATCTGCCTTGATTTCGATCGCTTGTTGATCCAGCTTCGCTGATTGTTCATTAAGCTTCGCTGATTGTTCATCTAGCTTCGCAGTCAGACTGGATGACATCACCATTAACATTTGCATTAGCGCATTTTCTGGCTCCTTTGATTTTGGTGTATCTACTTTTCCACCTTCTACGCCTTTTTCCGCATCTGAGGGCTCACCCAAATCCAGATTTCCGCCTTCCGACTCGATCGCGTTACGCAAGGGTGCAATCAGTATGGCCTTTGTACCTTGCGTGGCCAGATTTTGCTGTTCCAACTCCTCTTTGAGCTCCGATATACTCAATTGGTAAGGGTTTAGATGTAGGTTTCCTGGCATTTTTATTGTTCCGTCTATTTTTCCACCAGTTTTCACGTTAGATCTCTATTATAATGCATTTATTTTTCTTTTTTTTTATGTTTAAACGTTTTCACTTCCAAAATTTTATTTCTCACTTCTCGACACCATTGTCGCGTGTTATGGTTCGCGGCCAATAATTTAATGTTCCGGGAAAGTGAAAACGCAATGTCTTTTAAATTAAATTAAAAGAGTTTATTTAATTCGTCAAAAATGCACAATCACTTCACTAACAATTTCACAACTTTACTTTTCACGATTAAACTTCTACCTTCCACTTGTCCATAAATTTTTATCGCAATTGTCTACTAAAATCACTTCACACTCAAACAATCAATATCGCCTGTACTTCGCGTATCGCAGTTTTCTATCGCGGTTGCAATGAATGATCCCCCCATTCATTCAGCTCGCCTTTATATAGGGTCTCTAATCATTCAACTCAGTTCTCGTACATTGATGAATAAGCGGGAACATTCCAGCAGCGTAATTATGTTATAAAAGAAAATTAAAGAAGCGAGAAAATTGAGAAGTATTTCTCCATATGCTGGCTCAAGGCGTGTACCCGAGGTTATTCTATTCCAAGGCATTAAGCCCGGAATAAGCGAATAAGAATACGTTTAACTGCGTACTCAAGGTGTCTGTCCGATCGTTAGCGCTCCTAAGCAGTTACTCCCGGGGCCTAAAGTGGAATGAATAATTGATTGATTTCTCAATCTAATTACACACTCAAGGCATCAGGCCGAGTATTAGCGTATCAAGGCTTCTATACCCAGGGACTGCAGATTAAGTCTAATTTGATTGGTTTTTTCGAATTTCCTTTTCTAGCATAATTATGCTGACTTAATTGCTTACCAGCTAAAATAATGAAGACAATTTAACAAGTACATGATCTAAATTCAACTGTAATGTTTATTTACTGCCATCTCTCTGTGACTGGTGCAACCACAAAGCTCAAGCTTTCGCTTGATTTGCCTAATTGCAAATGCGTGTAACCAATTCGTTCCACTAAGGCGGTACGGTCGACTGCAAAGATTGAATCTGTTTAATACTAAATACGAGTAGAGATACACACCCACTTCTGCTAATGCATGATACGACACCGCGCACATATATGCATATGTTGCCATTTACAGTACACTGAGAGGAACGATGGAACACGGGCCGAGTAATATTTGCACTGCGGCTCCCGTAACAGCCTGCTCTAAAGTCACCTTTTCAGAGATCTTTGAAAATATTTTGTACGCCATACAAAGTAGTTATTTGCCTCTATAGTTTTCGCACTGTGGCTTGTCACTTTTTTTTGTTAATAGGGGATATAATTGATTGACCCCACATATTCGGCATATAATTTTGCTGCCGAATATGCTGGATGACTTTATGGATACTTTCTGAACACCACTGCTACCATATTTGATGAGCTCCATTGAAATCCATCGATGTCCGGTGCTCTATTATTATTTTGAAGTTGGATGCTGGAACAAATATCATCTGGAAATGGTGCGACCAATGAAAGGTTTCCAGGAATTCCTATAGGCCCCGATGTTCTATAGCTGTGTAGAATATTAAAAGTTTCTTGAAATATGATGCCCATGTTTTTTTGGTCCTAACATATTTTCATCAGCGATGATGCTGCTAATGTCTTCATGGCAGAGCATGGTTTTAAGCTGATTGCCTTGTTTCAGGCTTTTAACTTCCTTGTATGCTTGTCTTATGTTGTTGCTCACTAAACTTACATCGATCCTTCTCAATTTGTCAGCATATTGCTTTCTTTTCTAAGTTCGAATTATCTTATCCGCTACTTTTCTAAGTTTTTCACGCTGCCCTCTCTTTGTCCTGGTTTGCCTATCCAAATACGGTTTATACGACTGATTCTTTTAGTCTAATGCATTCTGGCACTCATCATCGAACCAATCATTTCTTTTGCGCTGGGCTTGATGTCCAATCGTGTGTTCTTCCACGGTCTTGATCACCACTTTTACTTCCACCTGAAGCTCGTGGCTAGTTTTCAGTGATGTGAATGATAGGATGGGAGCTAGCTGGTTGTCGAGGGTCTCCGTGAAATTTTTTGCCACAGATGCCATTTGAAGTCTTTCGATGCCGAATTTCTGTAGAGGGTTGATTTTCGTTCAATATGCCTTTGACATGCGACACAGGTAGGTTATTTTTATCGAGTAATGAGCCGAGTTATAATTAGCTCCTCGGTATGTACGGACGTCAAATATTCGCAAAGCCCAGTTTCGGTGGATCAGAACATGGTCAATTTGTTTTTGTGTGTTGCTTTCTGGTGACGCAAGGTATCACCCGGCAGTATATTTCTCATCAATCGCCTATTGGTCATGAAGCCCTCGTCAATTGTTGCTTGAGCTAAGCTTGCTGAAACAAGGTTTAGTTCACTAAAGAAGGTCTTGGTAACCCCTAAAACATAACCAGGGTGAACAGAACCTTATATTTGGGCGGGGCTATTTCCTACTCCGCCAGCTACATTGATATAATGCTCTGCCTCTATACCAAATGTCGGGCCAATATAACAGATAATCTAATAAATAAAACCGTACTTCATTTCAATCTAATATACATTTTAAACTGAGAGGTAAAACATATCCTCGAAAACTGCATGTTGCGGAAACTTTTCTATTTGAGTTACTTTCCATTTGTTTATTTACCACTACTTTCATATAAAACCATATATATTACTTTCAATTTATAACATTTACCACTAGAGTCATATTAGCATGACCATTTTCAAGCTCCTTGTGCTTCACAGATGCTTCAACTCGATATATACCGTCTGGAATAACTCCTATTGGAAGAATATTAGTTGCCGAAAAATTACGGAGATAATATAGATCCTGAAGAAAAAGAAAAGAGATACCCGTATATTCTATCAAACTACCCCTCTGAAAATAATATTGTACCTCCTTAACAGGACATCCAATATAATTAGTATGTTTCCGCACCTTATCGAAAACCACCTTAACTAAAGGATCTCTGGAAGTAGTCTTGAAAAAGTCACAATAATCTTGGTTTGATGATTTAGTGAGCATAGTATAAATTTCATTAGCTCCAGACTGGATTTCAATGATCCATGATAAAATTGCATTTCCTTTAAGGACGGGCTTATGCAACTTGACATTCACATCTAAATAAGTTTTATTTGTTATAGTTTTGGATACAGTCATAAAATCGGGATCGACATCAATATCCAATGTTAAGAACTCCACTTGAAAAGGATTCTGAAATAATGAAGTAATTATTACATTTGGACTTACGATCAAATGGGATCCACTGACCGTTTTTACGATCCTGCCTATCACTGAAGAGTATGTTAACACAGAAATGATAGCCCAAACTAAAGTAATTTTCTTCATCATCATTTAACTGCACTGGTACCTAAACTATAAATAATTTATGTAATTATTTGTATTTATATGACAAACTTATCTCGGTGCACTAATGAGAGTCTCGTTACGTTCATTATTGACTGATGACAGTCATTTGTTTTTAACACATGTACGGTAACAAATGAGGGAGTTTCATTGCTAAGACATTAATTGGTTGAAATTTCGGGCAAATTTATGATGCATTAAATGTGAAGCATTAATGCACTGCTTAAGGCGCAGCCCCCAGTGGAACTGAAATTTTGGGTAAACTTTACAGCCGTTCACCTCAGAAACGTTAAGAATATTTGCAAAAATTGTTTAGCAAGAAGTTGGAATGAACCTTTGGCTATCGAATCAACTCATTACATTTTGCAAAAAGTTTGTTGCAAAAGTTATTAAATACAAACAAAATAGCACGTTTTCGTTAAAAAATGCAGTAGATCTCGGAAACTACTTAACGCACCGAGTTGGGGATTGGATCGTAGTAGTCTTTGCGTATAGACGTCTTTTAAATCGCTCCTGTCAAAAGTTTTCAAAAATTAAATTAATTTTTTAAAAACGTTAGTCCGAAGTTAATTTTTATCGGAAAAAATCTTATATTGTCGAAGTAATCAACTCAGGAAATTTCTATCAAATATTTTTACTTCGATTGGTAACGAAAAACGAATTCGCAAAGAAAATTTCGCCGCTGGTATGGAGGAGCCCGACGGCTTCCCACCGTTGGGGCAACCTGGGGAAACGACGAATACGAAACTGGCGACAATCACTAAAAGAAAACATAACGAAGAAAACTCTGTAGATGGAGGGTGCAAGCTGCAAATAATAGCGGATAATTAACAAATGGCCAAATTGCAGAAAGAAAATGATGAACTAAGGCAAGAGATACAGTCTCTCAAGGAACTTTTCAAGCAAGGGATGAAGCCTCAAAAGACGCAGCCACAAAATCAATGGCAACATGTAACAAAGCCGAAGAAAAGTGCAAAGCAAGTAAATCCAGAGGAAATTCTAAGTGCTGGTGGCACCAACGAGAGCCAAAATTATTTTGCAGCGCTGGAGGGATTAACCGAAGATATGGAAATCGAAGAAAACATCAGAGGTAATTTTAATCAAGATAATGACGTCAATTTTATTCAATATTCAAAGAACAAAAATAAGGAGAAAAAACCAGCCCGCAGTTCTGCTGGTTCCTCTGAAAAAGATTCCAACAAGACAGAAAAAGTTCCGCCAATCAACGTGTTCGGACAAACCGGGAAAGATATGTTTCGGCTATTGGCAGCCGAAAATAAACTGGCCAATTTCGAAATCAAAAGAGTTAATGCCGAAAAACTAACTACAAAGACGAAATCACTGGTTGATTTCAAGTCAGTCAAAGATGCGCTGATTTCTGGGGAGGTTCCACACTTCACCTACACCCCAAACAGTGAAAAAAATCAGACCTTCTTGTTGAAGGGTTTGGACAGCGGAGAGGATACGGTCGATCTTCTTCAGGTGCTCAAGGAGGCTGCACCAGATATTGATTTTGTTTCAGTCAAAGCCTTTGCGACAAGAAGGTCGACCATAGAAAGGAAGAATTTATCACTTTACCTGGTACGAATTGCAAATAAGAGCAGTCCAAGTGCCCTTCAACAAATAAGGTACTTAAATTTCAGAGTGGTGAGGTGGGAACGCCTCCAGAAAAGAGAAGTCAACTAGTGTTACCGGTGTCAAAGATTTGGAAATTTGGCTGCCAATTGTGCCATGCACTATCGTTGCGTTAAATGCAAAGACGTTCATGCTCCCGGTGAGTGCAAATCGGCTCAGACGGAGCCTAAAGAAAAATTATACTGCGTTAACTGCGGTGTTTTTGGTCACCCAGCATCATATCGAGGATGCTCCCGATATCAAGATGCAAAAGTTAAATTTACTCCAAAGCAAACACAAGTACACCGTAATATCATACCTTCCAACTTCGTCAAGCCTGGAGTATCATTTGCACTCGCCGCTAGAGGACCATCAGAAAATGCTGGAAATAATGTAAATAATGTAAGTGGCAATAATGAGCTGCTTCTCAAAATTTACCAGCAACTTAATTCTTTATCGGAGAGAATCGACAAACAAGATTCAAAAATTAACTTTGCTTTTCAGCGTTTAGGTCTTTCAAATGCCTAATAATAACTTGTCATCCAGTCATATTCCCATGGATAGGCTTCGCCTCATATCGATCAACGTCAACTTTATCGTTGCTATACATCGACGTGATTATCTCCTTGAATTTGTTGTTAAGCAAAAGCCTGACATCATACTTCTCACTGAAACCCACCTCAATTCATGGCATTCCATGGAATTCAAAGATTTTGCATTCGTAAGAAACGATAGGGTAATAGGTGATGGGGGAGGTGGCACCGGGATATTGGTTAGAAGACCCTATTGTTTCCAAAATATTGAAAAAGTCGAATTCAAAAACTTTGAATTTCTTGAAGTGTCCGTCATCAAAATTTCACTGCCAGGTGGGGATAACCTCTTCGTTATCTCTGCCTATACAACTGGTCAAAATGTTCTCAAGTTCAAGGAGGAACTCAATTCCTTGTTTGGAATACTCGAATTGAACAGGCTGCATAATTATTATATTTTTGCCGGTGACCTGAATGCCAAGCATACATCATGGCTAAATGCCACCAATGATCCAAGAGGTGTATTCCTGAAATCATGGATAACAGAGAACCAAATTGAATACAGGTGCAACCTATATGGGTCGGAGTTCCCAACATACCCTAGGACAAATTCATATTTGGACCTCTGCATTGCTGACGCAAGACTTGAATTCAGCTTTAATAGTCCTCAACGGAAACTGCAGGTGCTTCCTTACGATAGCGACCATAACGCAATCGTAATGGAAATCAATCATCGAAGGGATGATTTCTTCCTCATTCCAGTTCAACATGAAAACCATCGGTTGAATTTCAAAAAAACAGACTGGGGAAAGTTTCAAAAGAAGTTTAATCGGGATTACCAGAAGCAATGTCCTCGTTCTGATGATGGCACCGCTTGCTCAATGGTTCCTAATAACAGAAATCTAACTAACGATGAAATAGATGTCTATTTGTCGAAATTAGAGAAGCTGACGTTGGAAACGATTGAGAAAGTAGTTCCCAAGATTAAACATCGAAACAATATGGAAGGATATGAAACACCAACCATCGCAAGGTTGTAAAGATTGAAAAGCCTTCTTCTCACACGCGTCAACAATATTTATCGACGATTTTTGGACTACAACCATCCCTCGTTGGCTTTGTTGAAATTACACCTGAAGAATGTCCGGAACTTAATCCGTTCATACTTCAGGAGTGAGGTCAGCAATCAATGGGCGGAAAAACTGAGGGGTATTAGCCCACAGGACCCAGATGGCGTTTTCGCGAAAGTGAATAGCTTATTCCGCAGGAAGTCTCGAGTGAAGGTATCGAATCTTGAAGTCACTAGTGATGAGATAAATCTTCTCGATAGAGCTAGTATCGAAATTGATAGTACGACTCCGGATAGAAATGGAAACAGGATTATATGTGATGGATTGCAGAAACTTGCCCTGATTGGAATACATTTAGAATTGGTCCATCTGCCAAACCCAGAGAGAAGGAATGAAATATTTTCGGAGGTCGTTGAAGCAAAAGTTTCCGACTTCAAATCAAGCCTGAACGGCCAATCAATTCTTCATTTCGATGAAACATTCACATCTGACCTCATACCGAGCTTGAATCTTATTGATTATTTTGTCATCTATCAAGACTTGTGTTTCATATTTCGCAGAATAAACAACAAAAAATCATGTGGTACTGACGGTATTCCAAATATAGTTCTCCGACATTTGCCTGAGGTTGCTATTAGGAATTATTGCATATTGTTCAACAACATGTTGAACAATTCATATTTCCCAAATGAGTGGAAAAAGGCTAAGGTATTTCCGATCTTGAAGAAAGGAAAAGAATCTTCATGCCCTAAAAGCTATCGCCCAATCAGCTTGCTGCCTAACATCAGCAAGGTGTTTGAAGTGATACTCAACAGAGCATTAAACGCCCACATTGAGAAATATGAGTTGATGCCGAATTGCCAATTTGGTTTTCGTGCCAGGCATTCGACCATACATGCAATAACGAAAGTAACCTCAGACATCTGTTGGAAACTAAACAACAAAGAATGTGTTGGAGCATGTCTCATTGATATGGAGAAAGCCTTCGATACGGTGTGGTTAGATGGACTAGTTTTCAAACTTCTTCAGGACAGGTTCCCCAGACACCTTGTCGCCATGATGTGTAATATGTTATACGGAAAATCATTTGTTGTAACTGATGGAAATCTGACAACAATGCGCGAATTCAAGGTCTTGAATAGTCTGCAGCAGGGAACAGTTACTGCGCCCCTGCTTTTCTCAATATTCATTCGCAAGCTATTGAACAGCTTTGATTTTAATGTCTCGCCAACGCAATCATTGGTAGCGTTTGCTGATGATCTGATCATCTATACGGCAGACCGAAAAGCTGCAATAGTTCAGAGCAATCTTCAAAAAATGTTTAATGATGTGCAGCTCTACACCGACAATTGGCGAATGAAAATCAATGCGCAGAAGTGCGAAACAATCTTGTTTCGGACAACGCTGCAGGGGGCCAGTCAAGACCTGAAACGTAATTGGAAGGATTTCCACATTGTGGCTGGTGACTGTAGTTCAGAACGGGTTCCACATAAATCCTGTGTTCGATACCTCGGTGTTCATCTCGATCAGTATCTGTACTACACTGAACATGTCAAAATCATGCTCAGTAAGGCACTCAAAGTAGTCATGGCCCTTCGGCGACTCTTTCATTCCAGATACATTGATCAAAAAGTCAAAGTTATTTGTTAAAAGACCCTGGTTAGGCCAGTTTTGACATACGGATGCCAGATCTGGTACAACCAGAGTGCTAGTACAATGGAAAGATTAAGAGTTTTCCAAAGGAAATGTCTTCGTGCATGTACTGGTTTGTACAGAAAGCCTGAGATGGATTGGAAGCACTATATATCGAATAGAAAAATTTATCGAACCGCTCAAGTGACAAGAGTCGATATCTTCATATTGAAACTTCTTCGGAATCATATCGCAAGATCTGTAACTGTGAGTGAAAACCCTTGGATTTCACAGCCGTTCCACCCTACAGACGGGTATATTGTGACTTTCCTCACTACTGGCTTCGTTCCTCCAGAAGCATTCGTGTATTTGGACATGAATCGATATGTTTTTGATTCTGACGGTGTCCCAATCATATATCACATATACCGACGGGCCACCGATAAGAAGATAAAATATCCTCCTAATTTGAGTTCACGAGACCAACAATTCCAATGGAGATACTCATTCGCTAGATTCATTGAGGCTGGTCGAGCTGAGATGGAGCAATCTAGGTATTGGTGGCTGAATGACAATGTCTAAATTATTCGTGTTTATTTTCTGTTTTTGTGCTTTTTCTCGTTACTTAGTTTTTTAGATTCATCTCATTATTGCTACATCTAGTGTTGTTGTTTATTTCTATTATAATTTAGGTATAGGTTTCAATATAAGGAAAGGGTTTTTTTGTTTTTTTTTTTTTTTTTGATAGAACTTATTTAGAACTAGGGTGTAACATATTAGGTATAGGATAATAAGTTCATTGTTGTGTTAGTAATATAAGTAATTTTTGAATAATGCTGGTTGGTTTTTTCTCCTTTTTGCAATTGAATCAAAAAATATCTAATAATCTTAATTAATTTAAATTTGCAAGTGTATTTTTTTCATTAAATGTATTTAACTGATAACGTATAAATTTAGAGAGCCATTCGGGCCATTAAGTTTTTTATAGCTTTATTGTTTGGAATTTGCTTTATGTTCTTTTAAAAATTTATAACGATTAGTATTAAATAAAGCGCTTTTGACTTTGACTTGACTTTGAACGCACCGAGTTGATCTAAGCTATGGTTGTTAGATCTAAATTATTTGCAGTGAATTAGCTCATCAAAAATTTAAAAAAGTTTTTTGCAAAAAAATTTCTAGAACAAAATGTGTAATTTGCACACACTGAACAAATATCATGCATGCACATTGATTTGTATCAAATTTCCACTTTTTGTTCTAGGAAATTTTTTGCAAAAAACTTTTTTAAATTTTTGATGAGTTAATTCACTGCAAATAGTTTAGATCTAACAACCATAGCTTAGATCAACTCGGTGCGTTAAGTAGTTTCCGAGATCTACTATATTTTTTAACGAAAACATGCTATTTTGTTTGAATTTAATAACTTTTGCAACAAACTTTTTGCAAAATGTAATGAGTTGATTCGATAGCCAAAGGTTCATTCCGACTTCTTTCTTAAAAATTTTTTGCAAACATACGTCACGTTTCTGAGGTGAACGGCTGTAAAATTTACCCAAATTTTCAGTTTCACTGGGGGCTGCGCCTTAAGGGAAAATCCAGTGACTTGAATTTAAATTCATATATTGCAATATTGTTTGTTAAATGTGTTTTTAGTACATCCATAACGAACATTTTTTTTAATAGAATTTTCTAATCTCAACTAAGCTTACTATTCTAAAGTCAAAGTCAAAAGCGTTTTATTCAATACCAATCAATATAAATTTTAAAAGAATCTAAAGCAAATTCCCAACATTAAAACTACGAAAACTTAATGGCCCAAATGGATCTCTAAATTTATACGTTATCAATGAAAGATATTTAATGAAAAAAAAAACAATAGAAAATTAAAATTATTGTAAATTTTTTGATTCAATAGAAAAATGGAGAAAAAACCAACCAACATTATTCAAAAATTGCTTATTTTACCAACACAACAGTGAACTTTTATCCTACACCTAATATCTTACACGTAGTCCGCGTGGTGTAGTGGTTAGAGCACTAGGCCCGTAAGCCGAAGGTCTCTGGTTCGAGTTTTGTTGGCGTTAACGAGATTTATTTTGAGTGATTCTTCGGACAGACTATAAGCCTCTTCAGTAATGATACGTGCTGGTTTAAAATTAGAACGTACCGCAGCTGGGTGGACGGGCACACGGCCAACGCGTGATAATGATCATATCACCTTGTGGAGTGCCGATACATTCGATCATGACAATGAGATACTCTTACTATCTCTAAGCAAAGGCCCGAAAGGGACTGTAGTGCTCTAAACCAAAAAAAAAAAATTTTACACCCTAATTCTGAACAAATTCAATAAAAAAACAAGTTGAGTAAGCAGGAGAGTGCTCCTACCAAAAGGTCTTTGTAAACATCCTAGAGTTAGAAACAAGTTTTCTAATAGCGTGAATCGATAACTTGAACAATCCATCCAATACTTTGATATGAAATCGCTCAAATTTCTGCAAAAAATGCACAGTTTCTTTCATAAGCACAATGCAGCCACCATTTTATCCAGCTTAAACGATTTTTCTGAATGCTCCGCCAATTGAAGATATTCAAGTTAAGCAATATTCCTTAAATTTTCATGAAAATTGAAAGAAAATAAAAGTGCCTAGGTCAATTTGAAATCTGTATCAACCATAAATACACGTTATTGTTGTTGTAATGCCATACAATCGAAATGGCTATAACTACCTTGATTACAATTCGATCTTAATTAAATTTTGTAGACAGAAATAACTTATATTAGTCTATATAATTGCAAAATTTCAGCAGGTTTAAAGGTACCGTTTTGATTTTATGGGTGAAAATGTAAAATCTACAAATCATACTATTATAACAAAGTTGAGCAAATTTCGATTTTTGAGGTATTTTTGCCCTTGTACTCATAAAGGCCCACATCTATGACAATTTTCAGATTTTTCGGCTCAAAGGAGTCCAATCGCGAGGGGGGGGGGGGGGGACACAAATTTTTGGTACATTTTGCCTTCCCTTGGACCCCCTTATTCATGAAATAAATTTTTTTAATTCAGATTCTAAAAGTTCTAATCAATACCTTTCATTTGATACCCCAATCGACTAACTTTGGTTCAAAAAATTGTTTAAGGACTCATTCGCTATTAGGGGGGAGCCCCCTTGAAAAAATTTTAAATTTTTGATAGACCTTAACTTTTGAGAGGCCATCACTTCTGACCTTTTCACAAAGTTTGAGCATTCTAGCTTCTATAGTTTCTGAGGAAACTTGCTGTGACGCACGGAAAGACGGACAGACGGACGAACAGACGGTAGACAGGTCACGAAACTAGTAGGTTTTTGTAAATTTTTTTTTACAAAGACCTAAAAACATTATCTTATACTGAAATCTATCCCAAACTTTTAACACATCTAAACAACAACATGAAATGTAGCAATAATGAGATGAAACCAAAAAACTGAGAAACGAAAAACACAGATACAGAAAACAAACACGAATAATTTAGACATTGTCATTCAGCCACCAATATCTAGATCGCTTATTCCAGCTTGACGAGCCTCGAAAAGCCTAGAAAATGAATATCTGCATTGGAATTGTTGGTCTCGTGAACTCAAATTCGAAGGATATTTTATCTTCTTATCGGGGGCCCGTCTACGAGAATATTTGTGATATATGATTGGGGCACCGTTAGTTTAAAAAACATATCAATTCATGTCCAATCACAAGATTGCTTCTGGAAGAATGAAGTCAGTAGTCAGACAAGTCTCAATATATCCGTCTCAGGGGTTTTCGCTCACAGTTACAGATCCTGTGATTTGATTTCGAAGCAGTCTCAATATGGAGATATCGACTCTTGTCACTTTAGCATTTTGATAAATTCTTCTATTTGTTCTATAGTGCTTCCAATGCGTCTTAGGCTTTCTGAAGAACAAGACATTTCCTTTGGAAAACTCTTAGACTTGCCATAGTACTAGCACGCTGGCTGTACCAGATCTGACATCAAAACTGGTCTAACCACCGTCTTGTAACATTTTGATCAATGTGTCTGAAATGAAAGAGTCTTCGCAGGGCCATGACTACATTTTATGCCTTACTGAGCATGACTTTGACATGTTCAGTATAGTACAGATACTGATCGAGATGAACACCGAGGTATCGAACACAGTATTTATGTGGAATCCGTTCTGAACTACTCTCACCAGCCATAATGTGGAAATCCTTCCAATTACGTTTCAGGTCTTGACTGACCCCAACAGCATTGTCCGAAACAATATTGTTTCGCACTTCTTTGCATTGACTTTCAATCACCAATTGTCAGTGTACAGTTGCACATCTTTGAACATTTTTGGAAATTACTCTGAATTATTGTAGCTTTTTGGCCTGTCATAAGGGATGTTCGTTGATTCAACGAACCTGTTTTTTAACCAGTTTTCCTACAATTAACTGATAAACTGTTTTTTCATTATAGAAAAACAAGTTGATTTCATCAACTGTTTTTTCAACACATTCATCAACTGTTTCTGCAACGAACAACGATCAAAACAAAACATGAAAAAAATTCAACAATGCTTCTCTCATCCCATAGCCGTGCTCACATCAGATCTAGTGAACCGCATCAATTGTTTGTTTCAACGATTGTTCAACTACATTCATTGCGAAACTAGTTGATTGCATCAACTTCTTTTTTAATAAAAACGAAAACCATTTGAACGATAAACGCACAGAATCTATCAAACGTTTTTTCAACGATCAAGGCTCGTTCGTTGATCCTTGAAAAAACGTTTGGTCGGCAACGTTTGTGGCAAAATAAGTTGAATCGTTGAATGCATCAACGAATTTTCCGAAAGATTAACGTTGACCGAATAGAAGAAAATGTGTTTAGTTGATTACTTGCTCATCTTTACTTGTGCGCTCGAGCTACGGCGCTTGTTGGCGTTCAGTATTCAGTTAATATTTGCGACTGAAGAAGTTTAGCGAAGTTTATGAAAACAAATCGTTTTTTGATTGTGAATTTTTTTTTTTTTGATTGAAGAAATTAAGTAGAAACTAAGTGCATAGTGTGTAGTGTAAATTTGTAATTTGTAATTAAGTGATAGTGATTAAGTTAGAATTAGTGTGTAAATTAATTAGTAATTTAGTGACAGGAATTAAGTTAGAATAACTAAAGTTAGAAACGCTTTAAAAAATAATTGTCAAAATTTCGGCGGAAGCGCGAATGAACTGTAGTATCTTGTGGCGCCATTTCGAAAAAGAAAATAATAGCGGAAGGGCAGTTTGCAACATTTGCAGAGATAAAATTAGTTTTAAGTCCACAACTGCAAATCTACGGAGTCATCTGAAGCGCAAATATATTTCGACCTCCACATCTCTTGCATCAGAGGAGAAAGGAAGTTTTCGAGACTCCCCACGAGTTCCTGAATATAAAATTGGTTCTCTGCTCCTCTGCCAGCCGAATAGTAGCAATACCGTAAGTATACCACCGCCGGCTCCAAAGCGTCAAAAGGAAATTGACACTTATATACAAAAAAAAATGTTAGTTCAGAGCAAAAAATGCAAATAGACCGAGATTTGTTAGACTTTGCGTAGATGGATTTCACTCATTTTCGATTGTAGAAGAAAGGTCTGTTAAGAAATTCTCAAGGTGGATACCGGGGTATACTCTACCATCTAGGAAAACCTTGTGGAACTCCCTTCTACAAGAGATCTATACACAGACTGACCATCGAATCAAAGAAAAAGTTGGCCAAGAAGTTGATAGTATCTGTGACAGACAGTTATATAGCCGTTACGGCCCATTACATAATCATGGAGCTTGTTTTTAATACAGTTTTATTAGGGTGTTGTCACTTTTCTGGTAATCATACTGCAACGAACATTGCGGAACAAATCAATGCTTTGATTGATAAATGGAACCTCAAAGGCAAGGTCAACTTCGCGGTGAGTGACAACGCGGCAAATATCAGCAAAGCAATCAAAGAAGGTTTAGAGTGGCAGCATTTTGGTTGCTTTGCTCATACATTAAACTTTATAGTTGAAGATGCGTTGAAACTTGCTAAGCCACTCATCAACAAAGTAAAAACGGTCGTTTCTTATTTAAAAAAAAGTACCGTGTCCTCAGAAAGGCTAACAAAATATCAAATACAACAACAGCAAACACCGAAGCGCTTGATACAAGATATCGAAACAAGGTGGAATTCCACATATTACATGCTACGCAAATTTGTAGAGCTACAAGAGGCCATACGTTCAACACTGGCACTGGTCAATAAAGATATGCCAACCATTAATAGTGAAGAGTGGTCTATCTTAGCACAATTTTGCCAAATTCTGCGGCCATTTGAGGAAGTCACTAGCATGATGAGCGGTCAAAGTTACTTAACGGGAAGTTATGTTATAGTTATGACGCGATGTCTTACAGAATCCTGCAACAAAATTTTGGCAAAAACCGACCTATCAAGCAAAGTTGTTGAAATGGCACTTTAATTGAAATCGGGCCTAACAGGAAGATTTAAACATGTGGAACAAAGTGGAAGTTTTTCTGTAGCTACATTCTTGGATCCTAGGTTTAAAATGCAAGCTTTTTCAGACCAGGACCAGGCTATTATTACAAAAGAAAGAGTACAAGGTCTCGTGTCTTCACTGATTTCTCAAAAGCAAAGCGCCATAAATATTCCGCAAACATCAACAGAAACGTCGCAAACTAACGACACAGTTGTGAAAGATGAGTTGAGTCCGTGGCAAATATTTGATTCATTGATTGTACAAAAAACAACTCACAGCTCACCAGAGTCAATGGCAATAAAAGAAGTCGACATGTACATATCGGATGAGGTCCTACCGAGAAAAACTGAATCTGGAGCATGGAACTGCCCTTTAAAATGGTGGAAAAATCACCGATATGTATATACGAATTTGACAAAATTATTCATTACACACTGCAACATAGTCGCAACTTCAGTTCCATGCGAACGTTTGTTTTCTAAGTCTGGGATCATTATCAATCAACGAAGAAGTAGATTAACAACAAGCAAAGTTGAACAGCTTATGTACCTAAATGTAAACATGGATCCCAATAGATTTAAATAAAACAATTAAGCAGAGAAAAATTTTAAAAATTTGAAGCAAGAAGCAAGCGCAATATAAAAATCACAAAAAAAAATTTACCCATGTAAATATTAAAAAAGGAAAAAAATACATAAAAAAATTAAAAAAAATTATAAACTTTAATAACCATAATGGTTTTAAAAATGTATATAAAATGTAAATAGACCTTGCTAAATGGATTAAGCTTTTAAATACGCCTGGTTTATGTGAGTCCAGTCAGTTCTAAGCCTGGAAAAGTATGAAGGGAAGTTTATTTCATTCTGTAAAAATATACAAATTCATCCACCTTGCTGTAGTATCAATCAGTTTAATGGAGGGCACAATTCAATTGATACTCACTTGCATGAACAAATAATTATTCATTTAACTTTTTTTCAAACCAGTTAAAAACGTCAACTGATTTTTTAACTAGTTAACCGTTTGACGTAAATGGTTTCGTTGCGTTGAAGTAAAAATCGTCAACGACCCATCTCTACCTGTCATATAGATGATCAGATCATCAGCAAACGCTACCAATGATCGCGTTGGCGAGACGTTAAAATCAACGCCGTTCAATGGCTTGCAAATGAATATTGAGAAGAGCAGAGGCGCAGTAACTGTTCCCTGCTGTAGACCATTCAAGACCTTGAATTCGCGCATTGTTGTCAGATTTTCATCAGTTACAACAAATGATTTCCCGTATAACATATTGCACATCATGATGGCTAGGTGTCTGGGGAATCTGGTGGCTAAAAAATAATGTGACCGGTGAAGCTGATTGCCTAATTCGTCACCTCCACCTTTCTGACGGTAACTATGCCATCGCATGAGAAACACTACAGGCACGGTACAACAACCAACGAATCCTGGTTACGTCACTCATCGACAGGTTGGTATCACTACCAGTAGTTGTCAGTGAACCCACTGCATGAATAAAGGGATTCCACGACACAACAAAAGAGTGCTGTTAGGATTAGCAACCTTGGGCATTTCAACAAAAGGCTGAAATCCCATCATACTTCCCCTCCTACTCAAATAACTCGACAGAACAACACATACGCTGTACAAGCAAACGCTTCAACCAGCTCCCGAAGTACAAACGATTGACACGTTTTTCGCATTTATGGAAACTAGATTTCAGTGGCTGGAGGCTTTAACAAGACAAGGCAATTAACAAGACAAAGAGACCAGCCATGACAAACAGTAAGTCTCAATCTGTTACTCCTAGCGACTCCACATTAGCAGCCCTTACCAAGAAGACATCTGGTAGCAAGTACGTTTTATTGGACACAGCATTAGTCAACATCACAAATTATGCTGGGTAAACCGAAGTTTGTACAGCCGTTTTAAATTCCGGATCTCGGCTCAATTTCATTAGTGCTCGAATTTAGCATTCGAAGTTGAAAATATCCAACTCAAATTCTAACATCAATATCTGCGAAGTAAGGACAACAAAAACACATGTCTCGAAGAGAGCGAGCATCATCATTTCCTCAAGATACTCCGGATATTGAACCCGATTGAAGTCATATATCATACAAACAATTGCCTCTACTCAATCACCGTCATTCATCGATGTTTCTTCGTGGCCAACCCCACCGAACATTCATCTTGCTGATTCAAGGTTCAACACTATGAAACGAATCAACTTACTATTGGAAGTAGTGTTTTATTGTGAGCTTTTTTCCGTTGGACGGAAAAGGTTGGGACAAAACCTCCCAACCTTCCAGAATACCGTCATCAGATGGATCGTGCTTGGCCATGTCGCAACAGGTGAAACATCTGATTATTTTTGTAGAATTGGCATCAGTTATCTTGAAAAATACATGGGAAGATTCTGGGCCATTGAATAAGCACTGTTGGCAACGACCTCTAGTACTGAAGAGCTTGCAATCAATCTTCAACGAAAGTATGACAAACGCTTTGAAGTGAAACTTCCTCTGTGTCAGAATCCACCCGTGATTGGCCAATCGAAAGACACAGCAATTAACCGCATCCTTGCTTTCGAAAGGAAGTTCCAAAAATACCCAGATGTCAAAAGGGAGTACACGCAACTCATCAAGGAATACGCCACTTTGGGTCACATGAAAGAAGTTAAGTCACCGATACCAGAGCTTAAATATTTCTTGCCTCACCATTGCATAATCAAGCCAACCAGTAGCAACACTAAGTTGAGTGTTGTATTCGATGCTTCAGCAAAGACATCAATCGGCGTCTCACTCAACGATATCATGTTGAAACTCCCTGTAACACAAGATGACTTATTCCGTTGCCTTCTTACTCAGGCCCGAAAACGGAAACAACGTGTCACGTCACGAACTAACCTCTTCGAGTAGCCTAATCAGCGCCATCTAGTGCTATCTACATCAAAAAAATTTGTTAAAGATTTTTGACAGTACATATAACTGTAGTTTGAAATTTTATCAGTACTATGTCAACGATTTGTTTTAAATATGAGACGTCGAAGATATTGGCGCGCAAATATATGTATTTCGATCCAGTTTGTATCATTTCGGCTAAATTTCATCTGAGAAATGTCATATTTGACAATCTAAAAAGTAGCTGTTTATCGAAATTTAGAGCTACTGATCAGCTGTTTCCGGTACGGGAAGTGGCTTCAGGTACGTCAATTGATTTCCTTATGGGCCTGAGTAAGATGGCAACGCTTATTCTCAATCCTTCTACGTTTCAGGAAACACAAATGAATGTGACAACGGAAAACAGCCATTTATAGCTCATCGTCTGGAGAGACAGCACTTCCGATGACCTAAGGTATTATCGCTTAAAGACAGTGACGTACGGGATCACTGCCGCACCATACCAAGCGACTCGATGCCTGATGAAATTGGCCAATACATAAAAAAAGTTCCATCCACTAGCATCCAAGGCTATCAAAGGCTTCTATGTGGATGACCTAACAGCCTCAAAGAAGCCGTATGGATTCAGCATGAAGTGAAAACGCTTTTGAGATCAGATAGTTCAATCTGCGTAAATGGCGTGCGAATCATGAACAACTCCTTGTATCAACGCCAAGCGAAGATAGAGAAATAGAGCTCTCGGTCAATGAAGGACACCGTTAAAACATTAGGGTTAACATGGAATCCCAAGCTAGACCATTTCCGCATAGCTTACATTTGGGACGAGCCAACCAAGGTGACAAAGCGGACAATTCTGAGTGACGTTTCACGGTTGTTTGACCCATTGGGATTCGTGAATCCAGCAATAACATTGGCCAAGATTATTCTACAGTAGTCACCAAAACTCGGCTGGGGTGAAGCCATATCAATGGAACTCAATGGAATGGAACAATGGATATTTGGAAACGAAAGATGCCACACTCAGTTTGCATGCCTTTTCCGATGCAAGTGAAAGGGCTAACGGTGCTGGGACTACAGAGAGATAAATACGATATGTCTCTGTTCCAAATCTAGGGTCACCCCAGTTAAAACCATCAGTTTACCAAGACTGGAACTGTGTGCTGCAAACTTTCATGGCCAACTTAACGAATCGTGTTAAGAAAATCCTCAACATAGACATAAGCACTATACATTACTGGACAGATTCACATATTGTATTAGTCTGGATCTGATCCAGCCTGTCATTCTTTCATACCTTTGTGGCCAACAGGGACTCATCAATCCAAGAACTAATAAACATATCTGACTGCAGACTTGATTTCAAGAGAACCACGGCCTAGCGTCCTCATCAACTCTACGTTCTGGTATAGGGGACCTGAATTCTTGCAGCATTCCGAGACTAATTGGCCATGTAAAGTTATCGGAGATCCAGGGGAGCTTCCAGAGTGGAAGATAATTCACAAAGTCCTCAACTAGCATTATCAAGGAGCAACTCAACGCTTCAAGACAAGGAACGATTCATGGGAAGAAAGACTCCTTACAGTCGCAGAATTAGAAAAAGCTCTAAGTCATGCAGGCCAGGGAATAGAATTGAAGAGCAAACACCTCAAACTCACACCATTCCTAGGTGATTCCATTCTTAGAGTCGGAGGGAGTTTACAGAATGCCAATATACCACACATCGCAAAACGTCCCGTAATTTTACCTGCTTCACATCCATTTACTAAGCTAGTACTCACTGATCTCCACAGACATAACTTACACATGGCTTACACATGGCGACTCAAGCTCTGCGAGCAACAGCACGACAGCAGTTCTTGATTCCTCCAGACAAGCGTTTGGCATCTGCAGTGGTGCACGAATGTGTTCGGTGTTCCAGACTAATCCCACAAACCTTCAAACAAATCATGGAAGTAATTTCTGAAACACGCGTTCATCCAGCCCGAATATTCGTCAACGTCGGCATCGACTTCTGTGGTTTGGTCTACACTCATTACAGAGTTCGAGGCAAGAAACCAACGAAAACATACATCTGCGTATTTTGTCGTTTCACAATAAAGAATTCATTGCTGCTTTAAAGCGGCTTATCGCTAGACGTGGCTGCTGCCAAAACGTGTACTGCGACAATACTACCAACTTTTTTGGGGCTCGCAACCAATTAGAAGAGTTAGAAAATTTACTGCAAAATAAGCGTTCTCAGGAGAGAGTTCACTCGCAGCCGCAACTCAGAAGGGGTTCGATTTCACTTTATACCACCGTGCAGTCCACACTTCGGGGGTATTTGGGAGGTGGCAGTCAAATTAATAAAGAAATTATTACAAAAGACTATCTCATCCGCATCCGTAACTTACAAGGAGCTATGCACCGTCATTTCGGAGGCTGAGGCTGTGCTCAACTCACGTCCAATACAGCCATTATTAGATGACTTTAACGATATGACAGCACAACACCGGGACACTTTCTTATCAGGGAACCACTCACTACAACAATACATAGTCGTGCATGTGACATTAATCCAAACCTGCTCAGCAGGTGAAAACTCGAACAGTACATCTACTACAAAATTTAGCGCAGGTGATCAATCGAATACCTTTCTGAATTATAACAGAAAGCTGAGTGGACCCTAGGTTGTGACAACGTCAAACCAGACATGCTATTTCTCATCAAGGATGACAATGCCCCTCCCTTCAAGTGGCAACTGGGACGGATGGTGCAAACAATTAAAGAAAGCGACGGACGGTGCAAAGTCGCAGAAGTCAAAACTAAAAGTGGCATCTTTCGAAGAGCGATACACAAACTCTGTCTTTTTGTAAAGGCATGCAAAGATTTCAAGAAAACCACGTCAGCAACAACTAAGGATTTCGCAGAAAGTGCCAAGCCTAGCCAACTCAAAAAACGGTTACCTAACCAAGATAGATTCCTTCCAATCAACTCAAATTGGGGTAATAGTCAGACGAGGAACCACCCAGAATAATCAAATGGTGAAGCCCCTGTAAAGCATTCTCATCCTACATCCATGCTAGCAGTAACCTTAATAACCTTACTCGTTCTACTTACCTTTAGCACCGTATCTTCGCCTGTAACTGTTCATCCATTCACAAAGCACCCTGGAATTTATTCCAAAGCAATCAGACAAGCAAAGCTAGCAACTAACAAATGGAACGTAATCACCTTCTACGATCTAAAACACTACTGGGAGGAACTAGGTGGGATTTGTAAGGGTATACTCAGCATGAAAAAGCTGTGTGCATCAATCACTATTCAAGGTCAAGTGTGTAGTCAAACCTAAAAGCAATTCACACACCAACTATCTCATATTGAGTAGCTAAATGAAATCCTTCACAAAGGAGGAAAAGGCAGAAGGTATCCTACTACAAGAAAAATAGCACTCCTGGACATTGTGGACAACGTCGCTAATAAGGTTTTCGGGATTCTATATTCAGACTTCGCAACATACCTTGAAGTTGAAATTGAAAAATCACGAGCCAATGAGCATTATCTAGACTCAGTCATGGAGAATCAAACCTCACTTCTCAAGATCACCACAAATCTTTATAAAAAAGAGACGTACCTGATCCAGGAACAATTTAAGACGATAGATGATTACTTAAAGTGACTATCAAAACGTATAAGCAGTGTATCTCAGCAACAAACTTTCATCACATTTTGCTTCCGCACTATGATGGCACCACACAGTTACGAAGAAACAGAAAGGGCATTATGGGATATACTGCTTGATCTACAGCACGGCATCACCAATCCATTACTTCTCACTCCGCGACAACTTCAAGAACAAGTAACGCCCATACGTAAGGCACTTCCTCCAAGTCTAAGTGTCCCAATTAGTAAAACAGTTGGAGATCTACCATTGTACAAGACGCGATACGGATTTGCGATTATAAAAATTGACTTATTTTTAATCTATACTATAAAAGACTTTAACAATAAAAATAGATTATCAGTGGCTCAACAGGTCTTTTTGAGAAGCCAGACGAAACACCATGTAACTAAAGGGCAATTTATTTTTATATTTTTGCTTTTTGAACATTGGTCTTGATACGAATCGCACAGAACGTTTCGTTAACGGGCTTGAGGTCGATGAAAATTTGTTTAAATGTGCCGTCAACAATGAAGGCCACTCCAAACTTATGGTTTCCTTACAGTTTTCCGCTTTTAAACACGGTATGCGTTCGCATGTCGAATATGTCGTCACGTACCATCTGGTTTCTTGCACTGCAAGGATATTGATTTTATGTTTCTTTATTTCATACCGAAGTTATCACAGTGCATCTGGTCTGTTCAATGATCTAACATTCCAAGTTTCAAGAGAAAAGTCAATTCATACGTCTGAGGCTGTTGTTCTGGTTCCATGACAAGTAAATACTAAATGGGGCAACTTAGGCGGATTTGGTCCACGAGTGGTATTTTACTTCCCACATATCCGCCGGCTATCTGGTTAGGGCATCCTGTATCCGCTACCTGACGGCGCGTTCAATGGGGGACTGACAACCTCACACGGACACACAGAGCACTTAGCGCACAAAAAATGATTCGTTCTTCTGTCTCACCACTAACCACCGTGAAGTACAGGAAAAAAATTCCGATCCCTTAAATAGCTTCGGAAAGCAATGGAGCTTGTCCACTAACTGAAACTGACAATGATCGGCCATCCAGGTGTTATTATTTAAATTCGAATTGGCAACAAAATTCCTTGCCGTAGTTTCCAAAACTGATGACTACTTGGGCTTAGCGTAAACTCGATCCGATGTCCAAAACATCACAAATGAACTTGGTCGAGCCTCGATCAAAAACTTGGAACAGTTTGCTGCGACAAGTGTTACGGATGACCAGCTCCCACCCGGAGTCTACACCACGACCACTAATGAGAACAAGATGCATGCCATTAACATACCCCAACCCCGTTTGAGCGTCGAGGTAAGATAGTGACAAGTTGATCCATTGTATTTTTGTTTAACTTTAATACAAATATTTCGTTTAACTTTAATGCAAAAAAAGAATGTTAATGTTGGATACCAAAGAAATGTTAACTTACCAGTTGAGCTAGAGTAGAGCGTTTAGCTTAGTTATGGAGCAAACGGCGGCAATGGTTAATAAACGACACCAGAAGGGGGCCGGTCGACCACCACTCTTCCCAACAAAAGGTAGCCTATGGAAACGCATCCAACACAAGCGCTCCACAAAGGCTATCACCGACTCGGAAGGCGTTTAAGGGGCCCACTCCTGGTCACCGCATGTGGAAAAGAACGCACACCTGCAATGCAGTACCACAGACAAATACCAACATAATCTCACCTCAAGACAACTGCCGGCTCCAATCTGCACTTCCCTGACTGTGTCTCCGATGCGACACCAAAACGCGGCGACTTTCGAATTTGTCAATATTCACGGCAAAACACAGGCACCACGACCAAGTACACAAAACACATGTACTGCGCTCAAGTCGGCCGACATGCGAAAATTTCTAAATTATTTCACCAAATCCTGACATGCAACATTTTCGTGACGTGCAAACCAATCACTTGCAACATATTAGTAATGACGCGGCGAAATGAAGCGGACAAACATTTCTTTCGGGGACACTATTTCACAATTCATTTCACATTTTCTTTAAAGACAAATCTGAACACTGACTTGCGAACCATTCACTTACACTGTTGTCATAACAAGCGATTGAATGCAGGGCGTGCAAATCTAGCGACAATTAAACGTTTTCAGGATGGAAACACAACTCAAAGGGCGTAAGCTAATTGATCTGGACTAATAGAATTCGCTTTGTTTTAACTTTCCGCTGCTAACACGAAATGTCATTCTGCGATGTCCTAGTGACCAACATATTGAAACTGCTCAGCTGATACGAAATGATGGATAATGCAGATTTCGACCAACTCGCATACAACGACCATCGGTGCGGAGCTGAGGTAGTTAAGATTGTTGGTGGCCGCGCTACGAACAGCGCCAAAGAAGAATGAAAGACCATCGTGTGAATGGGAGGACAACCACCTCAAATGTAGCGGCCGTCCGTTAAGGCGAGCTAATTTAAAGGGCTGAGGGATAACGGAGGGCTCTTTTCTTTTGGCGATAGTGACTAATGAGGAAGGATCGAGGAGTAAATTTTTGGAAAGTGAACGAGTGGAAAATTTTGGAAGCGCGGAAAAGTACGAGGAGTGACGAGATTTTGACGAGTAAGTGTGCAGGCGGATTCCACAACTGAGTTGGCGAAAAATTCGACAGGACGAGTATCCGGCCCCCGTGATTGGCGCGAGTAACCACCCTACGGACGATCGTTTGCTGGGGCCCCAGGTTAGGAATAGAATAGCTGAATCTAGGAAAAGGAACCTTTCTTTTTTATTTATTGATTATTATTTCGTTTGTTTCAAATTGCGCAAATAATGTTAGGTAACCGATTCAGATGAAATCCAATTTAGTGCTTTAGTACTCCCCGTACATTGTGAATATGAAAGTGAATTAAAATTTCAATCGTAGAGAATATATTGTTTAAAATTTCACCGGGGATATTCTTTTTGATAAAAGAAAGATAAATTGTGTGCGGCGTTCAAGTGGTGAGATTCTGTTTTCTTTCAGCATATCCTTTTTCTTTCAGGAGGTCGTGGTGTGGACAAAACGGGTAAGTTGGTGGATGTTTAGCACAAAGTGTGGTTAGAGGAGGTTAGTAGATGCCGTGATAGGTGCACTGCGGAAATTCAGCATCGAGTACGTGTAGAGGGAAGAATTGGTTTTTCTTTGTTCTGGTTGATAGCTTTCGTGCGTGCGCTGTCGGATCGTTCACTCGCTGACGATCCTTTTAAAATCCTTCCAGCCTAGAGGCAGCGAGTTGGCGTGACGGCCGCAAAAGTATGTTTTTGTTTACGTGCAGAGCTCGTGGAGTAAGCTCCAGTTTCTAGTTTGTAGTCGGTGAACGTTTTGAAGATGCTGGGTATAGTGCGTTTAAAATGCGATGCTATGAACCAGCACTTGTAGAATATTTCAGAGCGAAATGCATTGTTCACATGTTAAAGGTAATTTTAGTTTTATGTTTGCAGTGTCATCGTTAACAGCATTTATTGATGCATTGAATGTTCCATTTAGAGTCTTATCAGCAGAAACAAGTGTGTTATTCTGTGAGATTTGCCAAGGCTTATCAAGAAGGTTGTCTCTGGTGTTGGTTGTCCATTATTTTTGGAGTCAAACATTCCATTTCAATTTTGCTTGGCAGATTATTTTGAGGGGCTTTTATGAAGAGGTTGAACTCTGGTTTCAAAGAATTTGATTTCTAATTTTGGATTATCAACAATTTTGGACTTATACAAGGACTTGGTGTCGTTATTCAAGTTAGACTCATTATTGGTTGCGGCTGTGGTATATGTTAGATTTTTCTGTTTGGTCGGTATGACAAGTTGTATCAGCGTCTATCCTTCCATTAAACTTTCCATTTTATTTTGGATCTTTTAAAACTATAAAATCACAATCATTAGATACCGCAACTTCTGAAAAACCACATAAAACTGAATGCGTAGATTGTAAGTCTGTTTGGAAGTCTAGAGTTTGAAGTAACATAAGTAGTTTCAACAAAATCGAATGTATCAGTTATTTGGTTGCTGCGGCAAAGCGGACTATAATTTGAATTAGGGAGAAATATGTCACGGGGCTACCAGGGCGAGTGATAGTGCTACCTTCATTTTTTCCAGATATGAGCAGAGTTAACTTTTGGCGTGAGCCCGCATTGCTAAAGGCGAGAATGATTAGGTGTCCAGTATACTTTAAGCCGTTATTGTTAGGAATCGGTACCCTCCACGATGGCTTTCTAATTCAGCGACTGGTTCCTTCTGTTCCGATTTTGCAATTCACAACAATAAAGTTAATATTCGAGTAAATTTAGAAGAAGAATTTACAACAGTATCAGCACATAATAATTACGTTACATTGATGAAATTTTTGCAAAATTATGACATTCCCGAACCAAAAAGGTTTCCTTTTTCTCTCCATTTATTCCAAGTTAAATAAAAACGGCTGGCAGCATAACTCTAGGAAGCAAGCAGTTTCACTTGTAACAACCCATTTCTTTCATGGGAAGATTTTTAATACGATACCTTTAGACAAAAATTAAGGACTTAAATCCTTCCTCAGTTCCCTGACGGTCGCCCTTTCTACTTAAAAAATATCATATAACACATGAATCATAGCCCTTCATATTTATCGTTAATATCAACTTTTCATCCTATAAAACCCATAAATTTCCATCAATTTTTACACATATGCCATACAAATTCGCTCAGTTGAGCGAAATTGACCGAATAACTTATAAAACCCAATCATTAATTTCCAACTTTCCAACCAGAAAATCCCGTCAAACGACTTTACGTAATTCCTGCTCCGGATTTGATTAAAAATTATCGCGAGGGCTTGTCGTTTTAAATTATTTTACATATTGTTCATCCGCTCGCTTTTAATTCGCTCATTCCATTACACAAATTAATTAGCTCGGTTTTTTGCCATTTTTTACTTAAACCCGGGTGCAACTCAGAGCCTAGCAAAACCGATTTCACATTGCGGTTGCATAAAGTGCATGTACTCGTACAATTCTGCAAAACGAATTGTGTGAGTGAGGACCAGATCCTGTCTGGCCGGAATCGGGTGGTTTGACCCGAGTACTATATATGGAAGGACCTCCGTATGGGCAATGGTTGCATTCTGGCCCAACATGCTACATATATTTAGATTGAAGTATAGTATGTATATACATGCATGTCAGAGCAAAAAGGCCGATCCCTGTCAAGAGCACGTGGTCTACAAAACGATTTCTCAAGTCTGGCGACAGTAGCAACAGACGAAGGACGAGACTAGATGAATTTGTTGTTGCTGTGTGGGGTATGCTTAAAGGAAAGGAATAAAAAGTTTTGTCGATGGGGTAGAGCCTAGTTAGGCTCCATCACAGTACCTCTTGCCATAATTTTACTGGTTGAAGGACTATTGTTCAATTCTACTTTCCGCGCGTTGATTGGGTTGGGATAATATAAGAATGTGCGCATGTCGCGAAAATGCACAGGACATTACATCGTTTTCGTTAGACTGGACTGGGAAAAAAGTTGGTTGAGGTGAACGCTTTTCAGGAGCGTTCAAGGGCGTAGATATTCTAGGGACTTATTAAGGTGGGCACGTTAAAATTTTGTGAAGAATCTTTCACATATTTGAGCCGGATTGATTATTCTGGCGAATCTTTGAACAACAAGTTTTCAGTAGTAAGTTCCTACAAAGGTAAATAGTTGAATAAATAAAATTAAATGCCAATATCTTCACGTATCTCTTTCAAAAAGGACAAAATACCTCGCAATTCACTGAAGGTAGAATGCCCACAATTTTCAAAAGTTAGTTTATCAGAATTTTTTGAAATTTTTTCCATCATTCTTACAGAAGAATTTAGCAGTGTAGCTGACAAAATGCTTATACAAGGAAAAAGCTTTAGCAGCTCCTGCCATAAGAATCAAATGGCTGAATTACGTATCCTTAAAAGCTTTCGCAGCCCTACATACAGACGATTACCCCATCAAAATATAGCAAGCTCCCCAATTGTTAGTGTCTGAATGAAAACCATGATGGGTGCAATGCAAAGGCGCACGACATGCTTGCATGCATGGTGAGCCCACAGGACTCGGCTGCATGGCAATGTCCTTGTCTTGCTGAAGGTGGCTATGAGAGCCCAAAAATAGAATTGCGAGCCTACGATTGGAACGTGTGAGACGTAACGTTTACGATTGTAAACGGCGGCGAGGTCGTTGATGGTGATGCCAGCACTGAACAGGACAACGAGAGCTACAAGGATGTCGGCATCGATGGGGTGTTTAGTAAATACTTCCGCAATATGGGAGTCCACAGAATTCGGAGACATTACGGCGGGATGACTTTGTGGGACTTGGGGGGGCTAGTATTTGTGGGGAAGAATTTGTGAAGCTTCGAATGCCGGGTGCCACAAGTCAGCTGAAGATGAGTGGATGGGTTACGGTAGCCTCGTAATGTGAAGGATGCAGTGAATGGATTTACCTTGGGTGATAGGTCGGTAGCAAGATGAATGGTGTTGGGTGCTTTAGGACAGTAGTTTCGACAGCCGGTCTGGATTGCATGGATGGATAGACAGGCCGAACTGGTTAACGGGAGCTGAGATAGTTGGGAGCCACACATGTTCGCTAGGTGGCGAAGCCTTATTCAAGCCCATGGGCAAAATTCACACGATGCGTCGCATCGCGGCGAATTCGCATTACTGCTGTTGTCTCGACTACTACCTTCAGGCTCTGCCTCCCCGTGGCCCTCTCTTATGTAGTCACGCTGGATGGGCCTTTTTGAAGAAATTCAGTATTTTTAGGTCGAATAGGTCGAAATCCTTTTTCAAGATCAGTTTAGCGCGACAGACGAACGTGAACGGTCGGCGGCGAAATAAGTCTGCAATCGGTTGAGTTGCATTCTGCATAAAGCCGTGGTATAGTGCAGTGGACACTTCTCTGGTGGCGCTCAAAGCATTCTGCACTCCATGCCTGCTGGTGCATTCAGTGTGTAATCTGTTCTTCAGTAGACTTCAGAATGGCACAGTTGTGAGTTCAGCAAGTGCCTGTTCGCTCACTTGAGAATAATCTGGTTGTGAATTTAAAAGAATCAGTTAAAAACGGTCGTGGCCTACAAGCAAATGTAAATATACGAAAGGTCCTTTAAACTTCTTGTTCCACTTTTGCTGAGCATTCTTTAATTGTGTTAAGATATTGCTTAAAAGTGTTAAAGTGTCGTTTGAAATTTTCTGTGCTGAGTAAATGTAAAACTACTTAACCGTGTCCTTTAACACTTAATTTCCACTACGAATAAGTGTATACTTAAGCAAAAACTGAACTTGTAACCTTCCTGCTCCCCATTGTAATCTCGCTCTTATAAATAAAGCTATAACCCTTTATCACTCAACTATCTCTTCAAACTTTTATTGTCTTTTATTGTTGATACTGAAGATTTCAGCTATTCTAACCGGTGGTACTAGTACAGCTCCATTGAAGCCTGAATCAAGTCGTCGTCCTTCGCATTCTTCTCGTCTTCAGTGTCTGAGAAAAGTGTGCGCTCTTGTTGTCGCTCGCTTTATTCCACGAAACTGAGTCAACACGTGGTCTGGAAAAGCTTTCAAAAATTTTCCTCTTGACGCTTCGTTACCCGCTTCCCATTATCCTTGACATTCTTCCTATTCGTGCTTGTAGCAATTCTTGTTCGATGGCTTCATGACTTTGTGTGTTTGATGTATTTTTTTTTTAAACTTAAACGTTACGTCTTCTGGTCGTTTGCAGGACTAAAGAAAAATAAATTTTCCCTCCTTGGAAGCGAATGATGTAGTTTTCATCACTTACACTATCGTGACGTGAACAAAAGAAGAGAAAAGAAGAAAAATAAATTTGTAATAAAAGCGAAAGCTAAGTGTATGAATTTCATGAATTTGATCCTTTGATATCTTTCTTTCCATTCGTATTGTGTTTGTTGAATTTCAAATTGGTGACGGGTGTTTAAGTATCGTTGATAAGGATATAATACTGAATTGGTTGTAACACGGTAATAATTTGGTGGGTGGTGATATTGATGTGAATTTCATGCGAGAACTTGCAGTTGGAGTGTAAGGTAAGTGGAAGTATTGTTAAAAATTAGAGTTAAATTTAAATATTAGACTTTGATATTAAAATCGAATTCGTAAAAAGCTCTAAAAAACTTTATTTCATTCATTCTGCTTGATCATATATTATATTCTCTTAAAAACTGTAAGATGTATAACTACCAATTTAAGGAGGGTCCACTCAAATAAAAATTAATCCCACCGGAAGCAACATACAAAATCAGACTTCGCAATGTGTACCAAATGTTATAAAAATTTATCCGTCTCCCCACAACTGTAGGCTCTAAGTAGAAGAAAACAATGAAAGTAAGCCCCTAAGAATAAAGGGTCAAAACATATCTGAGATGTGAAAAAATATTTTCAAAATAATTTTTATTTCAAGTAATCATAAAAACCAATTTGTTTCTACATGGCGTATCCAATCACTTAAAAATTTATACTTCATGTATAACTCAGCTGTAAAGATCATCAATACATCATTTTATAAAGTTTTGCGATACTAAAAGTTTCCCCCACATCAAGTTGATTTAATTTTGGTGTCTATACACGTCACTTTGCAAAAGATATCGCATCAATATACCCAAATTTACGATGTCAACTTTTGCCCCTGTACTTTTTCACTCTTACATCTACTGCACGACATTTTATTCCAGTCCATAATCTAGGTAGTCCTTATAACATACAGATGTCGATCTTCAATGGTGACAAAGTCCTACATTTTTGCCAGTTCAAAACCAACACAATTGACGGATTTTGTCTTCATTTTCTTAAACTTGATCTTGATTATGTCTCGTGCTAGCTCACGGAAACACAACGTTTTCGACATATCCAAAAAGAGAGCTTCGAAACAATTCACACGACTTGTCCTAGTGACCTTTAAGTCTCCTAATCCCATATAAAAGACTTGTTTTAAAAGAGAATCAAATAATTCAAATATGTGAATTTATATTATCCAAAGCCACATGGTTGGTTTGTTTGAAATGCAAAGCTTTTCTTCTAGGCTTTATCTATTCTGTGATGATCATTAGCTGCGATCTGTTTTAGGTTTTTGACGTAATTTGTGAGTTGCATGAGATCACTTGATGTCATTAAGTACTACAAGGCCGTGAAAATCTACAGCTTTCACTCGCAGGACACCATTAGCGAATTTTTTGTCTGTTTTTAAATGATGAATGTGTCAGTTCCAGTCACTCAGTTTGAGGTATTGTCTTTGGTTTAAGTTCAACTGAGATTAATCGGGGCATCAAGTGACACAGCTTAAATCATCATATTTGGTGCGACAGCCCAGGCCGGACCCTACCCGCCAGAAAAAATCTCCTCGAATTATCACGGTTCTGCGACCTCGTTCGCCAGCTGATTACTACCAGCAAGGATCTGCGGTCAGCTTCTATCGTGTTTTCCATCTAGTCCTACATCTTCCCGCTGGATTTCTACCTTCAATGTTCTTTTGGGTCACCGGTTTACTTCAAATTTTTCTACGTGGTCCGCCCATAGGCCCATTGGCAAAAGAATTTCAATCAAAATCTGGAGAAGCTTATGAATCATATGTAAACACTATTGGAGAGAACATAATCCAGAATCCAAGGAAATTTTTTGACTTCGTAAATACTAAATGTAAATCAAAGGGGTATCCCTAGTCAATGGTATACGAGTATGGTGACTTAAGATCATCATCGCCAGCAGAAATCTGTGATTTTTTCGCGAGTCACTTTCAATCTATTTATTCTACTTATAGCACCTCGTCCTATACTCCTTCTCCATCCACATGTTCAGCAGCTCTAATTGACGAGATGTTTATTTCTGAAGAAGAAATATTGAAAGCTATTGAGGAGCTTGATTTGAGCAAAGGACCAGGCCCTGATTTGCTTCCTCCCTGGTTTTTGTTCCACTGCAAGGAGAAACTGCTTTTACCACTTTACATTATTTTCAATAAGTCTCTCTCCTCAGGAATATTCCCAACATACTGGAAATCATCCCATCTGATTCCAATTCACAAATGCAGTGACAAAGGGTCCGTTAAAAATTATAGAGGAATTGCTATATTATCGACCACTCCGAAACTATTTGAAAAAATTATCTGCTCCAAACTATCTCCCATCGTAGAGCCTCACCTTAATAACCAACAGCATGGCTTCCGAAAAAAATCACTCGACAACCACTAACCTCACCGTGATGGTGTCTACAACGCTATGTGAAATGGAAAAAGGACACCAAATTGATGCTATACACACCGATTTTAGTAAAGCTTTCGATCGTGTCAGCCACAAAATACTGTGTAAGAAGTTGCAGAAATTTGGAATCACTGGCTCATTACTTGATTGACTCTATTCTTACCTAGAAAACCGAACACAAATAATCAAATTTCAGGGACATTTGTCTAAAGAAATAAATGCCTATTCTGGAGTACCTCAAGGAAGTCATCTCGGTCCTCTTCTTTTTAATATGTTCATCTCAGATCTGTCAGAAACCTTATCGGATGTATCCCACTTATTTTATGCGGATGATCTAAAACTGTATCATGTGATTACCTCTCAAAACGACTCACTATTCCTTCAAAGCAAGATAAACTCTCTGTTTGAATGGTCTACCATAAACCAGCTTCATTTGAATTTGGAAAAATGTCAGGTGATTACCTTTTCCCGCAAACATTCAGTCTTCAAAGCTGATTATCACCAGAACAATACAAAACTGGCTAGAGTCGATAGTGTCAAAGACCTTGGTGTCATCCTGGATACAAAGATGCGGTTTAAGTTGCATTACGATGAAATAATTTCCAGAGCTAATAAGATCCTACGTTTCATCAAGCGAAGAGCGAAGGAATTTAAGAACATATGGGTGACCAAAACCATATTCCTTTCTTTAGTCCGCCCCATACTGGAATATGGATGTTTCATTTGGAACCCTGTTTTTGATGTGCATATGAACAGAATTGAATTTGTTCAGAAACAGTTTCTGTTATTTACTCTGAGATGTTTATATGATCCTAAAATTTACCAGACTTTACCATCATATGCACAAAGACTCCAAATTCTAAATATGACATCTCTTTCCTCCCGACGATCAATGATAATGTGCTGCCTCGCTTTTGACGTGCTTAGAGGCACCATTAGCATACCATACATAACTAATAAAATAAAATTGAATGAAACATCACGAACCACTAGGCATTCGCGTATGCTGATAGAAGAGCGGCATCATACTAGGTATGCAGACAGTGAGCCAATGAATAGATGTTGCAAAACATTTAACTCATTGAGTGCTCACTACTCTCCAACAATCTCCAGAGTCCAATTCAAATCCATTATACTAAACGCCTTGTCCTCTAATTAAATATTTTGTAATTTTTAACTACAAAATGATTTAATACTGTCGCGTGTTGTTGGTTCGCGGCCAATAATTTTAATGTTCCGGGAAAGTGAAAACGCATTGTCTTTTAATTTAAGTTAAAAGAGTTTATTTAATTACGAAAATGCACAATAAACAATTTAACAATTTAACACTTTCACTAATTTTAATTTGCACTATGAAAAAATCTAACACTTGTCATTAATTTCTTATCGCAATTGTCTTCTAAATCACTTCACTGTTACGAAACACACTATCGCAGTTCTTATCGCGGTCGAATGAATGAATCCCCCCATTCATTCAGTTCGCCTTTATATAGGGTCTCTACCTATTCACCCATTTCTCGTACATTGGCGAATGTTCTACCGAGAGGTACCTGGTAGATTCGAGCAAATTAATGAATGGAGTGACGTCACTTGCAGATGTTGATCATGCTTGTTGGGTTCTCGTGGTTTCGAGTAAATTCGTGTTCTTCATTGTTGTGAATACAATTGCGACAGTAGCTCGCAGAATTATTTGTACATGTAACAATACTTTTAAAATTTTTGAGAATCGTTAATGCTTTTAATTGTTATTTATGTATATCAATGTATTTTATGCATGCCTTGTTTGGTAATAGTAATAAATAAATAATTTACACAACTTTGAAATGTAATCTTCACCTTGTTCTTTGCTTCACTGGGCTGTCGATTTTTTGGAGCACCTTGCATTCAAATATGTCTACTGCCTTTTCAGATTCATTCTTCAGGGTCCATGTTTCACTTCCATATAACAGCACAGGTTTGACTAGTACTTTGTAAATACAAAGTTCATTTTGTCTGTACACTACATTAGACCTCAGCATGGGAAGTAGGGAGTAAAATGTTTTTTTCTTCTTCTACTCAGCACTACAGCCCCTCTCAGGCCTTCGCTTCCTGCAAATAGCACCTCCAACTATCTTGGTCAATTTACCACATCCTCCAATCTCGAACTCCGAGCAGCGATGAACTGTCTTCGTCGACCGAGTCAGAGCAGCGTTTCCTCGCTTTCCCCACTGATCTCCGGCCTTCAGTTCTCCCAGCGAATACCTTTTTGGGTTTCCGTTGTTCGTCCATACGATTCATGTAGCCAGCCCATTGCAGCTTCCACAGTCTTCCAATCGTTGAGACCAACTTGTCAAAAATTTCATACAGCTAATGTTTGTATCGAATTCATCATAGGTCTCCATCTAGCTCCGCTTCGATTATTTGCCTCAGGATCCATCGCTCAAAGGCGTTCAATATACTTACGGATGCTTGGGTTAGATTCCATGTTTCAAACTTATAGCATAACACAGGTCTTATCACCGATTTGTACACCAGGAGCTTTATTTTCTTGTGTATGCAGCTGGTCTCCAAGATCGTCAAAACTGAATAAAATATTTTATTTGCGAGCTGTATTCTTCAGCGTTTTTCGTCTCTTTTATTACCTGTTTTCGATATTTTGGCGCCGAAATACACAAATTCACCAACATTTCTGATACTGTATTCGCCTAGTGTGATATTTTATGTATTTGAGGTATTTTTCCTGGACTGCGTCATGAGCTTTGTTTTATTTTCATTGATTTGTAGCCCTACTAGTGTTGCTTTGCTGTCAAGTTTCAGGAAAAGTTCTTTGACAGTTGTTAATGACCGTGACAAAATGTTGATGTCGCCCGCATAGGCTACTACTTGGCGCGACTTTTCTAGTAATGTACCTTGCACGTATCGAGAGATAGCATCGTTATGACGTACTCCAGAATCAAATTGAATAGCAAAGGGGCCAGCCCATCTCCCTGTTTTAGTCCGATATTTATGTCAAATGTATCGGTGAGTTGGTTATTGATGCGGACTTGGAAGGTCATCGATGTCATTGTCATTTTGATAAGTCAGACTTATTTGGCTGGGATTCCAAGGCAAGGCATTATTTGGTACAGTACGTTGCGATCAATACTGTTGTATGCTTGCTTGAAGTCAATAAAAATTTGGTGTACGTCCATGTTGAACTCCCAGCATTTTTTTAATTGTGGCATTTATTTGGCATCCAATTTCATCCTTTTTGGTGTCTCTTTTATTCAAGTTGACTCCATTATGCACAAAACTGTCCACATTTTCAAGATAATAGTCTTTTATAGTCAGCTTTTGTCGGGTTGAAGTGTTTTTTCTCATTTGAGTCATAAATTTAGTTTAATTTTCATCAAATCGTAGGCCAATTTGGTTTGCTTCAGCTTCTAGGCTCAAAAATGCTTCCTGGCATTTCAAATTGTTTGTGTCGTAATATTAATGTTATCAGCATACGTTTCCACCTGTGTATATCTGAACATTGAAAAAGCAGACGTTTCAGCTTATGCATTCCTAAAGACGTGTTCCAGCACAATATTGAAAGGCATTAGGGGAAGCCCATTCCTTTATTTTAAGCCTGATTCCGTTTTGACGTTATCTGTTAGTTTGACACTTACCTTGACCAGGGACTCGGTGTTTGTCATTGTGACTATGACTGAGCAGACCAGTTTTGTTGAAACTCCAAAGTCAAGCATTATTTATACAAGGCATTTCTGTTGACATAATCATATGCTTACTTTAAGTGTTCAAAAAGTCAATATTGTATTCCCATGACTCTTTAAGTGCCTGCTTAACCGAGCATATTTGGTTTGTTGTAGGCCATCTACTTCGAAAGTCTCCTTGATATTTTTTATAATACTCTCATAGTACTGCTTGCATTTTCCTTCTATGATTTTGTAGAAAACTTTATATGACGTACACAGTAGAGGGTTGCCCCTATAATGTTCGCACCTTAACCTTTCTCCGTTTTTGTGTACTGGGTAAAGTATACGTTCCTCTAGTTCTCTTTTAACTATTACTCTGACAATAATCTGCACCTTAGTCGATAAAAAAGGAAACTTAGTTGCGGACCACTTCTGGAGCAAGTATACTGATATTCGATCTATTCGGGAAGCTTTATCTTCTCTGAGGTCACATAATTCTGGTTGATGATGAAACTGGTGTCTCTTTCTCAGTATTTATTGTAGATCTTCCAAATAGCTTCTGAAAATATTGTAGCCATCTGGTTTTGATTTCAACTGGATAGTCCATAACTATTCCTTGAACACTTTTGTAAAGACTTATTTGTATATTGAGGCCATCTCTTAGTTATTTAAAAGAGGCATATGCTGATCCAACTTCTTGCAAGGATTTGGGTTCTGACGGCTGGCCATTTCATTCGTTTGCATACTTTTTTTGGTTGGTGTTGATCACTGGGTGCATTTTTAAATGCCCAGTTCCTCCTTTCAATCGCTGCCTGGCAATCTTCGTTGCACCAGCCATTCCTACTTTTTTTGGTTGAAGTCCCAAGACGACTCCGGCCGCTTCTGTCACTGCATATCTTATTGTCTTCTACATAGTTTTAATGTCATCATCATTTTTCACTGCCTGCGTGGATATGCTGATGCGATTTACTAGCGCTGAAATATATACGAACGTTACTAAGCTATCATTTAGCTTGTGTATCTGGCATCTTATGGTAACTCATTTTCGTTAGTCAAACCCTTTTTGAGATACGGCACCGATTCGGTGAGTGTGTGGAGCTTACTGTAAAGTCTCTATTAGTAGCAAAGTCTGCTAGATACTATTCGCTGTCACTGGTCCCTGGATGAAGACCGTGGCCTCCCGTCGTTCCTTTGTTTGCCGCTTCTCGGCCAATATTTGCAGATCAATGTAAGCGGCAAACTATTGGAAAGCCGATTTGCCCAGATCAAAGTAAGCGGCAAACTAACTAACTTTAAAATGGAACCAGGCTTCAAGCAAGGAAATGGTTTTTTAATATTGCACTAGAATACTTTATCAGGTGAGATTAAACCTCTGGTACACTTACGTTCAAGTTCACACAATTGGTAAGATCTGCTGATGACGAAAATATTATGACACATTCAATCTTAGATGCCAAAAGAGCACTTGTGAGCCTAAAACCTGAAGCGTATCAAATTTGTCTACAAATTAATTAAACTAAAACTAAAAACGGCTCAAACGAGAAAGTACACTCCGGTTCGACAAAATCTCAACGTAGGAGAATATATAGTATACCCTTGAGAATTTGGATGACATGTTTTATCTTGGAGCTAACCTCAATAGAAGGGGGTGTCAGAGAAGACAAGATTGGACGCTCTATAAACACCGCAAATAAAGCTTATTGCTCTGTTCTTCCCATTCTAAGGTCCAAAGTCACGCCTGTGCTGTTATATGGAAGTGAAACATGGATCGTAACAAACGAATTCGAAAAGGTAGTGGATATATTTGAACGAAAGTGGATATATTTGAACGAAACGAACAGAGTGGGGGCAACTATAGTTTTTTTTTTAAATTGCGTAGTAAACTAAATAATGATCCGGTCGAAGAAATGGCCTGAGCTAAGTAAAAGGCACTGGCCAGAGGGTTTAATACATTTTTCCGACTACTGCGACACTAGCTTACATACTGAGCCCAAACACGGGGGTTCAAAAAACTTTTTACTAGTAAGGATGAGGCTCGGGTAATGTTAGGATACTTGTTAGAAGACAAGGCAAAAGAAGGGCCGATATCCTCTTTTAAGTGTGTATGAGATAGCAACAAATATAATTTTTTGGGCAAAAAGCCAAGGTAAAAGACACGCTGAAAACATGAGCCTTGGTATCGTAAGCTGCCATAACTAAATGTTACGTGGCGAACCATGTGAAAAACATATTGTGGAATCAATATACTTATAAAGCCTATGTAGTGAGTACCCTTTGTATCTCTATGCATTGGTGTGACTTCTTTCACAAAAAAAAGAAAAACTTCCTTATAATTGCAAAGTATGGCTCTTTTGTCTCTTATATGAGCATTGAACGGTGGTTCTCTTAGTAGAAAAATATCAAAAACTAAAAAACAGAGAAATAAAAAAATTAAAACCCCTATGAGCGTTCCATTTTTCACTATGCGCTGATACCAAATACCGTGCTGTTTTTCGAACCTTAATCTTTACAGTGTCAATGTAGGCTTCAAGCTCGAATCAAATTTCTGTCATTTTTGACCAGGATATCTCTTACGGTGGCAAACCCTTTGAATTTCTTAAAGAAGCATAGCTCAACTCTATTCATTTTGTATATATCACATCCAAAAAAAATTGTGATCAAGGTCAGCCACTTGATTGCAGTGCCTGCATATACTCGTATCTAAATCTACGTATTTTGAACAGTCTTAAGTTGTTGCAACTGTTGTTGACCAAGATTCTATGAATGGACTTGATTATGGGGCTGCTAATCACCTGAGTGTGGAACCATGGTTTTTCACCCTTAAGTGGTGACCTCCGTTCCTGATAAACTCCGAGAGTCCCAGTCCTTTGTGTAAGCAACGATTCCTCAAACCATGTTTAATGCTTGAAGCGATAATATCCATAACGTTATGATGCTCCAAGTGGCTGTTTTCCAAAAGGCCTATTTTTTCCCCTTCTCTAGCCTAATAATCAACTTCTACAGCAGTATGTATCCCTCTGTGCCTGGAAATCTATAAAAAGTTTAATTTGACTTTTGGTTTGGTGGAGATGTTCAACAGTACAATGCTGAAATTTGTAACCAAATTCAACACGATGGCCGAGGTTCCTTCAGGGCTGCCAAAACTGCGTGCAATTCAGCATTGAGTGCAAAAACATGCTCATTGAGACTTAAAAAAGAAACCCTCTTTATTTGTGGGGTTGATGTAGGCACCAACAACATCGGCAACGTTCTTTGCTTTGTCAGTAACAAAGACGAGGTGAGACATACTCTTTAATTGCTCCACTTAACAGATGAATTTATCATTTAGTTCAGTGCCACTGAGATCGTTGTGTATGTTGCACATCCGATTTTTGAGCTGTCTAAATACCTTAAAGTTGGATTGCCTAATAACCACAACCGTGGGAACAATTTTGTCAGAGGAGGTCCTGAATTTCTGATATGTGTAGGCATAACTCAGTGACTGGGAAATTGTTAAAAAAAGGTTTGCTTACCTCTTTTGCTGTGAGCAATTTGGCTCAATCTTGACCATGGAGTCCAAGGCAGAGCTTTAGCGCATTTGACGGCATTAACTTTGTTGAAAAAATAGTTTAAAGCATTTGCAAAGGTGGTCAGTCCGTATTCAAGTTTCGGTCTAATTAAAACTTTAAATAGATTCAAGGTGGTGGTTGTTTTTAAATTGTTTATTGGTCTGCACAGTATGTGGATCAAATTTTAATGTACAGTATAGCAGAGCGCTGTTTGATGGACTACCTGTACCAGCTGCATAAATTTATGCGATTTGCAATGGGCGGGCCATGAAGAAAGAGTGGAGGAAACGGGCTATTAGAGGATAGAGCACAAGGTAGACGTGCACCAGGGGGACCGAGGATTTAATGAAAAGATACGAAAGAAGCTCACAGCAAATACTCGTTGAGAGTGATCAACTGGCGAACAAGGTCGCTGAACCGTGATGATTGGAGGAGACTAATCCTGAACTGGTGGCCGGATTATATGAGAATGTTAAATGAAAGTGTTTTGTTTTTTCCCAACTTCAAACTTTGAGGTATATGCTATTAAAACTTGATTGAATTTATCAATAAGTGGCTAAACGTGAACATCTACAATTTATAAGTCAAAAAATTGTAGAAGCAGATTGGATAAAAAATAACTTGGAGGTTGAAACTCGTTGAACTTTGTTAATAATAGTAAGATTTGCAAATTTAAAACGTTCGACAGTAAAATGTTTTAGTACAATTAAATTGAATGAAATTAGATACTTAAGTTGTCCTATAAAAGGTCCTCATATCCCGCAAGTTTCAATAAACTCTTATCATATTTACAGAAGTAATAACCGCTTGAATTTTCTCCGATCACAACAGTTAGTCTATCGATCTTGACACTACATTTTTGATTTGAACTTCTCAAAAATTTTGGGTAACACAAATATGGAAATTAGTCCATGTGGAGCTTTGGGTTAGAGCTCACTCCGCTTGAGCAGATTGAGTTCTGATGCTGCTTTCGGACTTTCAGCTCGCCTGGCTGTGATGGTTACCAATGGAAAAATTTGGTAATAATCATATGGTTGAGGGTGATATTGACCGAATAACCTTGAATTCCGTAACGATCATGGAATGAGATAGCCTAACAATAAATGTCAACGCCAAGGTTCACGTTTGGATATATAGTATAATTTATTATCCTTTTCTATTACAACACAAGCTCCTTGAGCATGGACTCGACTCAACGACTCCTTGATGACTAGTGACAAATTCTCTTTTGCCCTGATCGGTGTTGCCATCCCAACATCTCTCCCCGTTAAGATGGATTATACGGTCCGATGTACAAGTCGTGTAATGTAGCGGATCTTCAGCACATTTGTCTCCTGCACTGCTGCTTTGCCCATCGTTGGCAGGCTCATCAGGTTGTGAACTCGGTTGAAGCCCAATCGCTACCTCTCTAAAAGTTTGCGGCACAGGGATATCATAAACATCAAATAGAATGTTTCTTCCGTAATCGAGGAGAGTAAACCGCTTTTGATTTTGTTTGCATGGACGTTGACTTCACAATCACCCGACAGACCCTCCATAAGCGCCAAGTAATTGACCATTTCCATTTGTTTGTGGTGTACGTTTTCTAATTTTCTCTAATTCTCTCCATGTGGCTCTATGTTGCTGATTAAATTTCTGCTCTCTATTCCTGTTATGCTTGGTTTGCTCTGGTTTCAATAAATCCAGCTTAGTCTTCATAATGCAACCGGTCATGACCTGGAAGGGTAACTTCATTCCAAAGGCTGCCGATGGTGTGTAACGATAGCATAGCAAGAACTTGCGCTAAATCTGATCGGCACTCCCTTCTCCCTCCAGCTTCTTCAATCTAGTTTTCAGCGAGTCTACAAATTTTTCAGCTTGGCTGTTTGATTGGGGATGAAAAGGTGCCGTTCTGATGTGATCGATACCGTTTCCTCTGCAGAAACTCTCAAACTCCTCTAAAATTAGCTGCGGACCGTTGTCAGAAACCAGTGTATCGCAAAGTCCTTACCGCGAAAAGGCTTTTTTCAATCGTTCGATTGCCTTTGATATCGTTGTGGATTGCATTTTGCATTCCTCTGACCAGTTTTTTAACGCACCAACAGTAATTAAATACCAAAATCCATTTGCGAGTCTCGCAAAATCGATTTGGATACGAGACCATGATAGAAAAGTAACAGTTGGTTGGCGGTTTGGAATTTATTGCGCAGCTTCTACACCTTTTGACCAGCCTGTCGGTATTGTCGTCAATAGATGGCCAGTAAGCGTCAACAGTTTCATCCGAGTGATGCCTGGATGGTCTTAGTGCAGCTCTTTTAATATTGTCCCCCGATAACAAGCTGGTACAACGATGCACCCTTGAATGCTAGTGAGTGATTCTCGTCAGGCAAAAATTTTGCAACGACCGCATTAACGATCTGCTTTGAAGTTCATGGCCATCCATTTTTGATGTATGTTAATCTGCAACTTCCCTCATTGTTTGGTATCTACTGGTTACTTGTTTGAGAGTTTCAGGTGTTATAGGTAGCACTCGGACTGTATCGATCACAAAGCAAGCTATAGAGCTATTCTCTGTCCTACTGATAACAGCATCTTCGTTAGACTTCTCTTGTTTTGCTATGAGCCGCGAGATTAATTCTATATATGCAAAACTTTCCGGATTACTGTATTTAATTTGGAAATTGTAAGGAAGCAACACTACGAGTAGTGCGTACATTTGTAGAGGGCTGGCTGTGTAGACAAAAATACCTTCTGTCTATCAAAATCACCAATAACGGCTGATGATCGGTCTGAAGCTCGAACTTGTGACTGTAGATATAACGATGAAAATTGAATAATGCAAATGTCAACGCCAGGGCTTCTAGATAAACTTGCGGCTAGTTCTTCCCGATGCTTGTAAAAGTTCGCACCACCTGCATTATCGGTAACTTAGTCCTATCCAGCATCTCGTCCATAAGAACAGCACCCATACCGTAACTCGATGCATCTGCAGCCACGATAAATTTCTTCTTTGGATCATAATGGGTTAATACAAGATCCGAGGAAGGTATATTTTTGAGCTTCTCGAACATCTCTTGGTATAATTGTTTCGATTCAAACTTGATATCCTTATTCAGTAACTCGTCTGGCGGTCCACGAAACTCCCTCAGCTAATGAATGCATTTACCCTACCATATAATAGCCCCAAGGAAAGCTTGCAATTGTTAAAAGTCTTTCAGTGGCGGCATTTTTTTAGAACTTTGATCTTCTCTGGACTCTGTGTCAAACTGTTTTCGTCGATTACATGCCCCAGAAATTCCAATTTCATTTGACCAAATGATCACTTTATGACTTTTAGGTAAAACCCGTAGCTTTAGATACGTCTCAATGCTTCAAATAGATTTTCACGATGGTCGGCCTCATTAGCTCCTACCACGATAAAGTCGTCAATGAAGGGGAATTCGCCTTTTGCTTCGCTCATCATTGTGTCGACTAGTTGCTGTAAAATGCACGGAGCCGTTTTATGTCAGATTAGAGGTGATTTACTCGGAAGAGGCCACAGTGCGTGTTGATCCTCACTTCATCGTCGAGTTCTACCTACAAAAATGCATCTTAAAGGTCAAGCATTGAGAAGATATCTTCGGGTGTTGGCCGTCGGTGCTGGTTTGGTTCAAGTTCTTACCCTCTGGAAAGTATATAAAGATCATCCACACCAGATGAATTTTAGACGTTAGCTAAAGACTTCATTGTTGTAAAGTCTTTAGCCCTTTTAGGAATGGGATAAGGAATGTAGATAGATATGGAATACAAACACTTTTCTGGTCTTTGTTGATTTGGGGGATTTTTATTCTTCATATGGGTTTTTATTAACAAAATATGCTTACATCTGAAACACATTTCATTTTTTGATTGCTGGCTTTTTACATGTCGCTTAATGCTGCACGTGAGTTATTGAATATAGGCTATTGCCATTAAGCGTCATGCAAAATTGCTTATGCGAAAAATCAAAACAATATGCAATGTGAACAGTGAGTACAAGTAATGTCAATTTTCTCTAAAGTTGAATGATCGATGAATAAGTAAGCGAATAATTATAAGCTAAGATTGCATGATTCGTAAATTATTGATGAAATAGGTGAGTTAATAATTTGATGTTAAAAAATTTAACACCCTGCCATCTTTCTTTTTAATGGCAACCATTGATGCTGCATACTCCGAGCAATCAATGGAGCTAATCACTCCCAATAGTTGCAGTCGCTATAGTTCATCGGTTATTGGCGCTACAGTAGCAAATAAGACTGGCAGTTTATTTCGACAAACTGGTTTGGCACCTTCCTTCGTGAGTGATGCTTTCATTTTATAGGATCGCCCCAATGCATTGTTGAAAAAATACAAAAACTCCTCCTTCGCATCCTCGATTAGTGATGGTGTCTTGACTTGCCCAATTATACTGCAAAGTTTATCAATAGGCATGTTTCATAAGTTAAGAGCCTCCATCCAGTCGCTTCCAAGCACATTCAATTTAAATGCCGCAACGGAGGAGATGCCGCTACTGTCTCTACCGTGCAATTTTAATCGCGTGTTGAACTTGCCCAGCATCTTCACTAGATCTCCCGATGCGCTCACGGCTTGCTCCTCGCATATGGCTAATTTCAGTGATCCTAATAGCCTCCAATACGCCTCAGAGATAATCATCAAATCGGATCCCGAATCAAGTTGTAATTTCAACTTTATATTGTCAATCACGGGCTTAACAAACTTGCGTGTTGAAGTAGCCATCGATTCAACTTTGAGGCTCTTGTATTCGTTGAAATCTCACCAGCGTCTGGGACTTCGTGTCGATGCTGACGTACATTATCCCTTTTTTGTGTCCGATTCTTTGGCAGTCAGAGCAATCTTTCTCTCAAAAAGGACTATTTCCGTGTAAATGGATATCGCCACACTTGCGGCACGGAAATTTTGCTTTTACAGCGTCGGTGTACTGAATTCTACTTGTTCCTTCTTCTGGTCGTAACTTGTTTGCATTTGCCTTCAATTTCCCATGAACTATCAATATCTTACTCTTAGATATGCTTTTCCGGCACAAAATAATGAACTTTTTAGTTTTTAAGTCACTCAGTCGGTTTGCAAGTTTGACACAATCGTGAAGTTTAAGCTGAGCACTACCATTTGATTCTATGCCGGCACATTCTCCCGAAAACTCCTGCTGTTCTAATTTTGTCAATAATTTCTCCAAAGCCAATGAGTCTTGTGTTATATTCAATCCCTGCATGAACATAAGAACCTAGAAGTCGTCAGGACTGCACTTTGCAGCATATTCTGTAAAACTTTCATTTGCATCTTTCTAAGTCGTTAGGCATTTGTGTCGAGAATTGTGACTCTGACCACTGAAAATCCGCTTAAACTCCCTGACTGCGTCAACGAAGGGGGTCGTTGCTTTTGTCTGTTGGAGAATAGTATTTGCAAACCTCTGGTAATCTGAGGCTAATAATTTCTCTGTAAGTAGATCAACTCTTGCTGAGTTTGTCATTTCAGCAGCTGCCGTCACTTAAATGGACTCATATTGTGCATACCACAACTCAAACGTCAGGTCGTCTTCCGCACTGTACGAAAATTTCTCCATACAATCCGCCAGATTGTTGTGCAACGACGTTCCTGCTGAGGCTGCCAATGGCTGATGCTATATCACCACTAGGGCTGCCGATGGCTGATGCTGAGTCAATTGTTGGATTAACAACACGATTATAGTACTCGCCTTGTTTTGCAGCTCAGCCATTGCGGTAATCAACACCTTAATTGCACCTGCATCCATATCGATTCCTTTCAGCAAGGCGCGCACGTAAAAGTTGTAATTCACTTTCTAGGTTATGGTGTTTGTCTTTAATTCATACGTGAATTTGGATTTTGTTGCCACTGTTATAGTCCTATCTCTTCAGCAGATAATGATACAAGACTAGTTAAAATATATATACAATGGTTTCCTTTGCTATAACAACACAAGGTCCATGAGCTTAGACTTAACTCTACGACTCCTCGTTGAAAAGTGACAAGTCCTCTTCTGCCATCCCAACAGAAACTAGTACAATTCTCCATGAAACAAAACGAGGTGAATTTTGATGACTACTATTTATGAGTAAATTGAAAATTGAAGCTTTATTGTGAAAAATTACTTTTAGACGATTGGAAATGGTTTGTTGAGCAACGCCAAGTGTTTTTGCAAGTTTGGGATGGATCTTGGTCGAGCAATGTCTCCGATTCTTGATCTTCAAACTTTTTTGGCTGTCCGGGCCGTTCATCGTCTCCAAATCAAAATTGCCATTTTTAAACCACGCAAACCACTTCTGGCACGTACGCTCAGCTAGCGCATGCACACAATATACTTCCACCAGAATACGATGACACTCGGCAGATTTTTTCTTCAATGTAGAAGTACTCCCTGCAAAACACTTTATTTGGCACGAAATCCAACATTTTCAGAGTAAAAAAAGGTATTGTTGTTCACGCTTCAGCTAAATGACACATACTGATTCTGAAACGATATGACAGTAGCTTTCCAACCCATATTTGGAAAGGTGAATCACTGCAATAAAAATCAAGTTACGCCATCTGTTAGAAAAGCACATGAATTAACCGGTACCCCTTTTATATGCATCCTGGATTTTTGGATTTGTTACATTTATGTAGTGAAGTGGGTGAAATTTAATGTCCGTGAAGGACTGCAGCGATGGTTCTGCTGCCTCAGCAGTCTGGGTACGCATGAATGCACTGGCAAGCTAGCGTTGTAGTGTCGTGGAGTGGGTTTTTCACCCTAGCACAAGGACCCACTACAAAAAAAAAATTCACATTCATGAATTAAACATGGAAAAATGCCGACCGACTGGTGTCAAGGCCGAGGTAACCTACTTAGGGTTGCCAATACAATTTGAATGTATAATTAGCGATTCACTGCTTGAGAGTAAACTATTACTAATTTGAAATGTAAATGTTCACAATCCGTGGTCTTAATGCCACTTAGTTTGATTTCAAAATAAATATATTTGGGCACTGTCACATATACGCAAATACACGCTTCCGGTATCTGACGACTGAGCAACCATGCATTACCGAAATCACAATGGGTTTTGTAATATACTAGTTATAGCTATGAACTCCAGCAAATGCTTCACTCTAAAACATGTACTTGGTAAAATTATACAAGTATGGTATGCTGTGCCATGCTTGATTTCGAGAAGACCCTATCCTCATCCAAAACTACAATATGAACCATTCATCGCAATGCAAGTCACTGAAGCAAGTTTGGGCTACGGACATGAAAAATCAACGGGGCGTTGATATAGATTTATTTCCTTAGTCAAGCGTGCCAATCCAATCACGTTAATATTAATGAAATGCATTTTGGCTTTCGAATTGATGATTTTGAATGTGAACGTTTTCGGCCAAATACTTCTTTCAATGATATCCTATGGTGAAATCGAATTAAATGCAATCATTTACTACTTCTTGTTAAACCTGACTGTGACAACGATGCATTCCATCGTGTCCCCATTTACGTCAAGGCTCACCGAGTTTGAAGAGCTATTTGTAAAGAGACTTTATATTGTTCAGTCTTTATATTACCTTTAAATGCTTATTGAATGCGATCGATGTATCTAATTGCCATCATATCAACAACTTTCACGGTCTTAAATGTTTATGGACAAATTCCAATGATACTGAAGATTTCACGTCTTTACAATCACCGCTCTTTATTGAGTATTCAAATAGTTTGACACCATAATTTGATTGCTTAGAATCAACAAAGATGAACACCACATAAAGTGAAAACCGTTCCATGGCAATTTCCTTGTCGCTGCCCATATTCAAACGTAAGCATTTAAAATTACATTTTCCATGGTTTATCACCATTGCACACTATGTTCATAGTTTTCAAACACTCTTGACTGCTAAGACCGGTTAAAAACACGTATTTAGTATGGAACATTTTCTGATTTCACAATCAAAATTCAATTTTCTAATATCCACGAGACATGCTGGTTCCAAGTTGATGGCAAAACTACTTCCCAGAAAATGCACGGAAGTTAATGTGTAGCAAAGTAGAGAGATAACGCTTATCCTCCCCACCCAAATCACCACCAATTGCCAACTTTCATGGGCGAATCTTAATAAGAATGGGGCACGATGATTCTCGTTGTTAGCTCACACTTCACGGTGAAAATTCCGAAATCAGTACGGACTGATGAACAAAAAACGACCGCGACTGCTAAATAAACGACAAACATCCGAGCGAAATGGGAAACAGGAGCTCACACACAAGGCCTGGTGAAATTTTCGGAAATTTTCACACACTTTTTGTACGATTGTTGCACGCCCGAAAGTTAATACTTGTTTTGTCAATTATTTACCATCACGACGACGACAATGAAGATGGATAACGATGAGGAAGGCGACTCTCTTTGCACATTTTCACGCGTTCCGGGTTCCGCTCTAAGTCGCACTTTCCATTTTCATACTTTTTCTTATTCCCCGTTGCTGGATCTGTTACTTGTGTTTGCAATTTCTCTTCTTCAATCTCACTGTTTAATTTTGACACTTCTTCTATGATGGGTCTTCCACACAAAAACAAAATATTTGCGATGAATTTCACCCCCACTTTATTTCAATCGTTTATAAATATTAGTTACAAACTCAATTTATTACCAATATTAGATGGATATTCGAGCTGTTACTTTTTTCTCCACCCATAACATTCCGTTATATTCACTGCACATCGGATTCGATTTTCATCGCGCAACCGATTCAAGACTTAACTAGGAACCGATTTTCAGGGCAGTCGCGGCACGTCATTCACTTTCCCGCTGTCACGATGCTTTTACCACGAATGTCGTGCAAACTCTTTTCCGAATGAATTCCAAATCGAAATCACAGCGTTATGAATGGCCAACGAATAAGATGAAACAACTTTCAAGACAAACGACAGATAGACATGGTCACCGTCAAAGGTGTTGTCACCATCCTACGCAAATGTAATTTTCCTTGGAAGCACAATTCCGCAGGGGGATGGTAACGTGGTGGAGTTAAAAGGGTGAATAGTTGAAAATTGTTTTTAACTAAAAACTTTGAATTTACTACCCGATTTTAAATGATTTTGTCGAACGTATTTTGCACGGCGGCCATGTTCTCACTTCTTCTTCTGGTCGCGGTCGTAAGTCGACTCCCCGATCCGTCCAGATCCCTTCTCTTTCTTTTCTCGTGTCACCAAGGTAAATCGAGTCAGTAAGTTCGATTGCATTTGGTAATGCAATTACCCGTTAGGATGAACTTAATCAGTGTTCCCATGTCCGAAATTTTAATTTGCAGATTTAATTTTTCCAAAAAAAAATTTACTGAAGTAAAGAAAAATGAAAAAGATTTTAAATAGTAATAAAATTTGAATCTCATGAAGAATATAACTAAAGAGAAACGTTTAAATTTAATATAAAGGGAGATTAATATAAAATTTCGTTTAACAATAATAATATTTCATAAATTACAATTGTGAATGGAAGTAATGAAATCTCTCTTTTTTTGTCTAAATCTGCAGTTAAAATTTCGGATAAGAATTAGGAAGGTTTTTGAGCAGGTTGCCTGTGTGACTGCACGATTACTACATTAGTTTCTGAATTTTCCCTGCATTTATCTATATAAATGTTTTTAACCTTAACATCATCATTTGTGAAGCGAAGCTAATCTTCGCACCGGACACTCGCAGAGTGCCTTATTGCTGTTTTTTTACCAAAGGTAGTTAATACGGGCATCAAATGAAAGGTCTTGATAAGAAATTTTCAAAACAGGTCTTAAACTGGCACTTTGAACTTCAACGGGGGTAAGGGGTGGGGCATATTGTAAAAGTTTCCATACCCTCCCCTTACCTTTCCAATCGGACATCTTTGAAAAGAAAAATCTGAAAAAGTCATGAAAGTAGGTCTTTATAAGTACAAGGGCAATAATTACCACCGAAATTAAAACTCCACCATATTTGGTGATAATAGTACATTTTATGAATTTGACGCTTTCATCTATAAAATCGACGGTTGAACCTTAAATTTGCCAATGTATTTCTGAAAGCTTCATAAAAATTGAGCTTTAAGCAGTCAAGTTATAGAGAATTGAAAATTTATCAATTGCAACAACAATTACACGTGATTCTGTGCAAATATTGGTAAGTCCAAAAAGTATTGAGCTTTTTTTGGCATTTTTCGATCAAATATTACTTTTGTTTAAAATCGATTTTTTTTAAGTAAATATTATCCGTTATTATCTATGGTTTTATATCATTTTTAAGGGTAGAGCCATTATTCCATCTGTGTAGAACTTCTGTGGTTTATCGGCGAAAACCTTGGCCAAGTGATTTTCAAAGTCCCTTTTTTAACTGAATATCTTTTCATTAAGGAAGTTTTGCAGAGACCAAAACAAATGATAGGCTGATAGCGCAAGGTCTGGACTATATGGTGGATGCATCAAAACTCCCCAGCCCAGCTCTGTCAATTTTTGCCGGATCATCAAAAATGTATGTGGTCTGGCATTGTCATGATGGAAGACAACACCGCTGATCAATTCTGGCCGCTTTCTTTGAATTTCTTGTTGCAATCTGGTTAATTGCTGAGAGCACAGAGCCGAGTTGAGTGTTTGGCCAGGTTCTAGCACCTCATGATAAACGATTCTCTTTCAATCCCACCATAGACACAGCATGACCTTATTTGGTGTCAATCCTGGCTTTGAAGTCGTTAGTGATGATTCACCTTTTTTAGGGTATTGTAAAATCATTTTACAATACCCTACTAGTTTCGCGTGCTGTCTGTCCGTCTGTCTGTCCGTCCGTCCGTGTGTCACACCACTTTTTCTCGCAAACTACATAAACTAGAAACACAAGATTTTGTAGGTAGGTGCAAAGTGACGCCTTCTTCAAAATTTCACCATAAAAAAAATGTATAATGTCTTTTAGGGGGGTCTCCCCATATACAGGAGTTGCCCCTGAAAAAAAAGTTTTCATCGCATGTAGGTAATATGGGTATCAAATGAAAGGTCTTAATGAGAATTTTGCAAAACAGGTCTTAAAATGGCTTAAAATGCTTTGAGGGGTGCAGGGAAAGGGGAAACGTACGAACATTTTGTGCCCACCTTTAACCCGAAAAATCTAAAAAAATCTCAGAAGTGTAACTTTACGAGTACAAGAGCAACAAATACCTTAGAAGTCGAAATTCGATCACCTTTGCTAATAATAGTACAATTAATAAGTTTTGCGTTTTTGCCTGTAAAATCCAAATGGGTAAAAAATCACATCAGGCAAATGATTACCACCAAACGCTTACAGGACCATATCCTTTTCATGAAATTTTCCATAACCAAATCGCAAAGTGGCTGCCCTATGTCCTCGATAGTCTCACGAATTCTATTTTTGAGCTCTTGAATCGACGCTGGGCTGTTGGTGTAGACCTTTTCTTTCACGTGGCTCCAAAGGAAGAAGTCGGAAGGTGTTAAATCACAAGATCTATTCAAAACAACACCTCTTATTGTAAAACCCTATGTGATAAAAATTTTAGAAGCGATTTGTATTATTGATGTGTTATCATGACTAATTAAACGACGGGGTCAAAACACTTGAAACGAAATGGCGGCGAATATAAAAATAAATAGCCATAATAATTCTTCGAACTCAATTTATGGAATATGTATATTAGCACTCTCCTGCTACTTCAACTTGTTTGGCCAAGATTTTTTCGAACGACATTCTCGTATCTTACCCATTTTTCATCGTTCATAATGTTTTTTTCAAAAATGGCTCGATTTCGTTGCGTTTTATTAGCATTTCGCAAATGGAAATTTGGTCAATCAAAGTTTTTTGTGTTAATTCATGCGGCACCCAAACGTCGAGCTTCTTTTTGTATCCAGTCTTATGCAAATGATTCAAGACTGTTTGGTGATGGATATTCAGTTCCTTAGCAATGTCATGGCGGCTTATGTGTCGGTCTTCTTCAATTGTTTGTAAGAACCATTTCTTGGCTGTGGCTTTTGATAAAGTGTGTTAACCGTAGACACCACAAATTTTTTCACGAGCCTGCGATGCATTCTCACCTTAATCGTAGTGAAATTGTAAAATATAACGATTTTTTTCAGAAATTTCACTCATTTTTAAATGAATACAACTTTTGACACAAATGACGAAATACAAAACTGTCCACATGAAAATTGTAGACTGGAGTGTCACCTTTCAAACGCATGGCAGTTTGACTTAATCTGATTAGTATTGCCCGATATATGACAACGAACACCATCTAGTGACAAAAAAGGCTCAACGCTTTTTAGACTATCAAATATATGTTCAGAAAGATTGTAGTAATCGAGGAGTTATGGCTCAAAATACCAGCGCAGCAACCACAAGAACTGTTCCCACCGCAATTGAGGATGCGATGCTTATGTTCGATAAACAAACAAATCGACACAGAGGGTTCGGATTTGTGACGTTTCAAAGTGAAGATGTCGTAGATAAAGTTTGTGAAATTCACTTTCACGAAATCAATAACAAAATGGTGGAATGTAAAAAGGCGCAACCCAAAGAAGTGATGCTTCCGGCAAACCTAGCAAAAACTCGTGCCGCAGGACGAACAGCATACGATAATATTATGTGGGGGCTGGGAACACTGCCAGATGGTTTCCCAGCAGCAACGTATGCTGCATATGCGGTTGGTCGCGGTTATTCGGGATATCCCAGTTTTGGATTACCCTACCCTACAGTGGATTTAACAAACGGTCAACTCACACCCAATAATAATACACCACTTTTGACACAAGCATTATCAGTCATGAACAATTATCAAGCAGCAGCGTTTACAAATGGATATCATTAAATAAATCAGAAAATGCTCGTTTTCAATTATCTTTCACAACAAACTTCACCATTGCGATCAGCAGCAGTAGCTCTGCCAAAAATAAAGTTCATCTGATCGAGTCAACTTATTTGGGGTACTTTAAATAAAACACAAAAAACTAAGCAAAAAAAAAACTTGTAAAACTCATTTCGAATGGAAATAAAAGCTGAATCGTAATAAATAAGAAATTCACTTGAAACAAACCATAAACAAATGATATGAGATAATGCATGGAAATAGTTATTAAAAATTTTAACTTGGACAAAGTGGATATCGTGGGAAGAAAATAGGAAGAAATGTGCAAATTTTAATGAGATAAAAAAAATAAAAGAATGTTTGTCTTCTGTTAAAAAAGATACATATTCAAATTTATTTGTCTCGTGTTTTGGTTGACAAAAAATTCCGTCGCATGAAAATGTTGTGAATGGGAAACAAAAATTTCAAACGCAACCTATTTCAAATTAATTGCGAGTCGCGAAGAAACCTTGATGCCGAGGCGACGAGCCTTGTGTGAGATACGTTCGCGGATATTTTTGTTGTTGATCGCAAAACGTCGTTTACCGAGTTCGCCGTCACGGAAAATGGTGTGAAAGGTGCGAGAATATTGGCTTTGACCATAGAGTTCACGTAACCTTTTTTGCTAGCCCCGTTTTCGTTATTTGAACTGTCGCCACACAGCGAGAAAAATTTAATTTGTTTTGTGCACGAGAGGGACGTTTTTGTGCGGTGAAATTTCAATTTGTTCTCGATTCAGGCGGATCAAAAGCATCTCGCTATTAATGAATAGACGATACCGGTGTGGATAAATCGCCAGATGCGCATTCACTCATAAAGTGGACTTTGTCAACTCCAGTCCACACGAAAGGCATCGGTAGCGGCACATAAGCGTTTGTAGCAGTGCGTGTGTAAGGAGTACGATTGGAGCGTAAACCATACATTAGTGGGCTCCGTGGCTGCTGTAAATGACAAGAGTTGGCCATTGCTAACCCCATCGGACACCCAAGATTTCCTATCTGCCACCAACACTAGCATGCGGTGTCGCTCCACTAGCAACGCATTTTTGGGAGTAGCCATGATTTTGAGTTATCTGGGCCCACGCAATCATATAAAACAGTTCTGCTCACTTGTACCTCGTGCTACACTTGCAATTGTAAAGCAATACTAAACGATTGCCTAGCGGTCGCTTTGAAACAATACGTGGGTAAATTCGCTTTTACCTCGCACATGCACATATACGTGAAACATTCCTACTCAATTTCAACGTTAAACTAGAGGAGAACAAGTGGAGTGGGGGAGTCTGCGATTGACTTTGACGCCGGTCACTTCGGACGCGAATAGGAAGAAAGTTTTTTTTGGGAATGAGAGCTTGTGACACGAGGTCCGCGCGATATGGTAAAATTCGATTGTATTTAGCGGAAATTAGGTTCGAATCGACGCGTCGAAAAAAGGGAGTAATGGGAAAATCAGAATTGAGTCGGGACTCAAGTAAAAATCGATGATTTTCCCTTTTTCCGTGCTTCGTGAGTGCACTACCAAACTATAAGTAACGGAAATACTAACGTAATCTAATGTGCAAACTTGAATTTAAACGGGATGGGTGGTTGCATCTTATCGTGAGTGAGAGAAAAAATGTTGAAAGCGTTTTCGGGTGGTTGTTTCCGAGTGACCAAGTTTGATTTGAGTTCAATTTCGAATGTTTGTAAATAAAACAAGTGTTGACCGTTGTCATCGAGAATTCTTGTGACAGTGAATATAACAGTGTGCCCCTGCAGTTGATATCTATCTTAACTCAAAATTAAACGTTTCCCTGCCCCGCCTGCTCAATGTTTGCGGGAAATTCGTAATACCTTTAGGGAAGTTTTGAAAAATGATGACCCCGCGGGAAACCGAATCTCATGGCTGGTATACGGAATTTATTCCCCAATTTCAGTAATGCTTTTACGAATCGCAGTGCGATTGTCAAAAGCTAACCGCCAGGTTCTATAGAACGGAACTGTCAAAACTACATCCTTCCGCTACAACAGCGGTAATTACTAGTGGAACAATTTATTCGATGGCCATCGGCTTTGTTCATCTGATCTGAATAATCGATAAGGGGCTGAGAGTTGAGTTACGGGTTTTGAAGTGGATTTGATACTAACCCGGCGTGTCCGAGAGAAAGGAGGATATTGTTTTTTTTTCTTTTTTGTAGTTTTTTTTGTGAAAACAACCTAAATAAATTTTGAACTAGAGAGCACTAATGATAATTTCAGTGGACCCCCCCCCGCATGTGTCATCGAGCGCTCGGAGAACCCTGCGGGTAAGTGTCTTTTTTTGTTACCCTTTTAATATATATATATATATATATATATATATATATATATATATATATATACATAAATTTTTTGATTATTGCATGTAAAATTTGTTCACCAAAATTTAGAGGTAGTTTTCGTTAAAGGAAATTGATCTTATACAAGAGAATGACTCCATTACTTATCTAAAGTACGATAAATGCTGAAATAGTAACGTAACGTAAAGAAGAATTTGATATTGCCGAAAGATGTTTATTGAAATTTTTGTTGAAATAATAATGTTTGTGTAAAGTAACGCAAATTAGTCTTTCCTTTCCTCAAATTCTAACCGGGTATAGGACCCGGTACGGTGGCAGGCTTCTACCTCAAAACATGAGCCAGCCACTGGGTACTTAATAATCCTTCTTGTTTCAGGTGACGTCGTGGGTTGAGTGGCCCAAGCAGAGTGCTTCTTTATGGCATAGAGTTATGCAATCAAATTGTATAATTCTATGGCATAAATTGGTCACCGGGGTACTCCCCTTCTAATGGGAAAGTATGAGTTTTCCACTCAGAAGAGGAATACCTGGCCACTTCAACAAGATATCTATGGATTTATTCCGGTTGGGTGGGTACGAAGGGGCTCCACCACCACCCGTTTGCCCCTCTTTCATTTGTGGGCCATGAACTTCGTCGGGTAATGACGAGGTCACCCCAAGTTCGCCTTTCTTTTCAGGTTCCCCTTGTTCTCATGACAAGCTCTAATTCCCTCGGTGTAGTTATCTACACTTTTTGCGACTTTGGTCGCCTCTTGATCTGAAATCAAATTCGTGAATGCGAAATTTTTTTGTAGTGGCTCCTCGTGCTGGGGAAATGGACCCGCCCCACGACACCGCAATGCTAGCCTGCCAGCGCATTCACGCGTCTCCAGACCAGGGCATTCTCGGCAGATACCGACACCTTCTTCTGCCGAGGCAGCAGACCATCGCTGCAGTCCTTTACGGACTTCATTGACAATCATAATTCACTACAAGATGTGTAACGATTTTCATGATAATTTTATAAATGATTTCTAATATTGATATGCCCTAAGGACAACTCAAACATAGAGGTTGGCAACCTGAAAATCAAATGGTGGCAAATCAAAATACGTAATAACCATATGTTGATTTTCCTAGCTCAATTTATGAAATTTGTATATGTGTCAAGTTTTGATATTCAGAAATTTGATTTTCTGGTAGATTACAATAGTTTTTACAATATCCTTCCGGCAGGAGCACTTTCCTGCTAATCCTACTTATTTGTGTATGCTTATCGTACCTCAAGTACAAAGCCCTATTGACATGAGCGCAGTTCTGTCTACCTGGCTTATTTTATTTCATTCCAATCTTATTTCTGCTTAGTGCTGTTAATCTATCTCATGTACATATATCCCCATCTCTTCGTTTCCACATACGAGTACATCCATGCATTTATGACTATTCTATGCACATCGAATTTCATGTACAAGATGACGAAGCATTAACATCTCGTCATATCACATCCTGATTGAAGTGATAGATACAAAATGCCGGGGATGAGATGGCAGAATGCGACAACGAACATACCATCAAACCGACAAGAGAGCATATAATCATTCGTCAGTGTTGTTAATTGACGAAGTAAATTTCAACCCCCAAAAGGATTAGACGGGATGATCTCAACACGCTGTTACCCTTGTTGTTACACCTAGTAACTACCATCCGCCCATGAGTAGTCACCGTCGAGTCACATTAACCAAGGCAAAGGTGGAAGGATATCATGTTGTAAAGAGCGCTTCTTGCTTGCTAACGCTTCCGGATCCTTGCTCCTGGTTGCTGGCTAGCTCCCCGGCCGCCAGTTGGTTCGGGGCATTGCAGGCGGTGATGTGAGTCAGAAACTTTATATTATGTGTAATCATGACACCGTTAAATGACTCTGCTTACGGGATTTTTATTTTATTATGATTGGTCCTGGACCAGCGACCATTCCGTGTCATCACACATGAGTGAAGTGGACGACATCGGCTTCCAACTAAGAATACTATGATTATGACACTATTTATAGTCGGGATGAAGCAAATGGCGGTCGAATGCAGGGGTTATAATTATTTGCCGGAAGATTAGCCGTGAAAATTGGAAGAAGCTTAAGAGAAAAACGTAATGAGAGACAATTTGTTGGAAGGATTAATTTGATGACTATCGAATCACATCAATTGATACGTAAGAAACAGTGGCGAGGAATTATTTTGCAATAATGAAATAAAAAAAACATTTATGATTATAACAGTACATATGAAGAATAACAAAAAGAAATTCAGGTAGGAAAAAAAAACTTTATGAAATACATACTAAAGCATATCACCAAAAGAAACAAGTAGAATAAGTTGGAGAGTGCTCCTACCTGGAGGTCTTTATAACCACCCTAGAGTTCGAACCAAATTTACTAAAAGCGTGCATCGGTGGCTTGAATTATACATCTAATACTTAGCTAAGAAATCGTTCAAATTTATGCAAAACATGCATAACAACGTGCAACCGTCATTTTGTTCCAGCTTAAATAATTAATCTGAATGGTCAGCCGATTGAAGATATACAATTTAAACACTATTCCTTAAATTTTCATTATAATTGGAAGAAAATAAAAGTGCGTACGTCAATTTGAAACATGTATACCCATCAACACATGTTATTGTTGTTACAATTCCATACAATTGAAATGGCTGTAACTCACTTGTATTATTGGATTTCCATAAAATTTTGTAAACATCAAATCTAAAAAGAAAATGTAAAATCTACAAATCATATCTATATTTACAAAGTTGAATGAATGAAGATTTTTGAGGTATTTATAGCCCTTGTACTAATAAAGGCCCGCATCTGTGATTTTTTTTTAGATTTTGTGTCTAAAAGTGTCCAATCGCGAAGGGTACTTTGGTACATTTTGCCTCCCCCTGGACACCTTGGCGCATGAAATGACTTTATATTCAGATTCTATAAAGTTCTAATCAATTTGATACCCCACTCGACTACCTTTGATTAAAAAAATCTTTAAGGTATACTTCATTACAGCGGGATGGTTAGAATCGACTGAAATTGGCATGGAAGGGACTGGTTAAGTAAGTTGGCATTGCATTGAATTCTCTCACGTGTAAATGGATATGATATGAACTGTCGCAACAACCAGCTCGCGCGAGAGCTGTGTAGTGAATAAAGAGTTTCAATATGTCCGTGAAGGACTGCAGCGATGGTCTGCTGCCTCGGCAGAAGAAGGTGTCGGTATCTGCCGAGAATGCCCTCGTCTGGAGACGCGTGAATGCGCTGGCAGGCTAGCATTGCGGTGTCGTGGGGCGGGTTCACTTCCCCAGCACGAGGGCCCACTACAAAAAATTTCGCACTCACGAATTTGACTGCTGGAGATCCAGGGGCAACCGAAGTCGCAAAAATTGTAGATAACTCTACAGAGGGAATTAGAGCTTGTTACGAGAACAAGTGGAACCTGAAAAGAAAGGCGGACTTGGGGTAACCTCGTCATTACCCGACAAAGTTCATGGCCCACAAATGAAAGAGGGGCAAACGGGTGATGGTGGAGCCCCTTCGCACCCACTCAACCGGAATAAATCCATATATATTCTGTTGCAGTGGCCAGGTATTCCTCTTCTGAGTGGAAAACTCGTACAACTTGAATTGCATGAACTTTCCCATCAGAAGAGGAGTACCCCGGTGACCAATTTATGCCATAGAATTATACAATTTGATTGCATAACTCTATGCCATAAAGAGGCACTCTGCTTGGGCCACTCAACTCGCGAGGTCACCTGAAACAAATAAAAAAAAAAGGATTAAATTGCACCCGGCGGCTGGCTCATGGTTTTAGGGGGCAGCCGGCCACCGTACCGAGTCCTATATCCGGTCAGAGTGATCGGAAAGGAAAGACCAAAATTGTTATTTACTCAAACATTATTATTTTCAAAAATTCTATAAACATAACTCGACGATAACAAATTCTTCAGTACTTTACGTTAATAATTTCAGTGTTTAGCATACTTCACAGATATATAATTGCGTTATTCTCTTGTGTAAGATTCATTTACTCTAAAAGAAAACTACCTCGAAATTTTGCGAATAAATTTTTCATGCAATAAATATATATATACCAAAAAGGGTAACAAAAAGGCACTTACCCGCAGGGTTCTCCGAGCGCTCGATGAAGAATGCGGGGGTCCACTGAAACGTGCTTCAATTTTTAAATTTAAAATTTATTTAGGTCGTTTTCAATACGGTCTATATAAAAAAAAAATTATTTTTCCTCGATTAATAAATACTACGAAAAAATATCCTCCTTTCTCTCAGACACGCCAGGTTAGAATCAAATCCAAAAGGATGCATGAGGCTCTATTTTTGCACCCACACGAAACATAAACACTCCGAAATTCGAGTGTAGGAAAGACGGAAAATCTTTCGGCGCCGATCAAAATGCACAACCGCGTGTGAAATAGGGAACGTGCTGCACAATACACGAATAAGTGGAAAATTGTTACAAAATTGCGTTTAACTAGTTTAGGTTCATGGGGAAATTAATTAGCCGAAATGCTAGGAAAGTCACGAATTTTCAATCAATTAAAATTTAGGGCCGTGTAAATGATTGCACTGTGTCGCTGTTTGATGTTTAAACAATTCAAAATTGCGATTTCCCACGCGTAAAATCCACTTCAAAACACCGTAACTCAACTCTTAATCCCTTATGGTTTATTCTGATCAAGTGAACGAATCAAATGTCAATCGAATAAATTGTTCAACTACTAATTACCGGCCGTTTTAGCGGAAGGATGTAGTTTTGACAGTTTCGTTTTATAGAACCTGGCGGTTAGCTTTTGACAATCGCACTGCGATTTGTATAAGTATTACTGAAATTGGGGATAAATTTCGTATACCAGCCATGGGATTCGGTTCCCAGCTGTGTCAGCATTTTTTCAAAACTTCCCAAAGGTATTGCGAATTTCCCGCAAACATTGAACAGGCGAGGAAGGGAAACGTTTAATTTTGGGTTAAGATAGATATCAACTGCAGTGGCACACTGTTATATTAAACTGCCACAAGAAATCTCGATGTCAACGGTCAACACTTGTTTTATTTAGAAACATTCAAAATTGAACACAAATCAGACCGCAATAAAATTTCATATCACTCGGATAAAATTCAAAAAAATATCTTGCACTTGGTATTTTATTCTCAAAACACTTTTTATTATTCAAATCACTAGTTTTGCACTCGGGCTATTGTTCAAAATAATTTCCACGTGGCTTGCCAATATATCATTCCACGTAAAAAAAATTTACAACAAACATTAAAGCACTTCTTTTTTTATTTCATTTCCTTTTTATATTATTTCCCGACGAAGCATGACATATGGTCGCGTTATATAACGTTTTTAAGCACAGAAATTTACTTTTCAGAACATTCGTCACTCGGAAACAACCATCGGAAGATGCTTTAAACATTTTTATCTACTGAACCATTTTTTCTCTCTCAAGATAAGATGCAACCACCCATACGGTTTTAATTCAGATCTGCACCTTCGATTCACGTCAGTATTCCCGTTACTTCTAGGTTGGTAGTGCACTCACGAAGCACGGAAAAAGCGAAATATCCACGAGTTTTACTCGAGCCTCGACTCAATCATGATTTTTCCATTACTCTTTTCGGACGCGTCGATTCGAACCAAATTTAAGCAAAATAAAATTGAATTCCTTTCGTATCGCGTGGACATCGTTTAACAAGCTCTCATTGAAAAGACTTTCTTTGCACATTTCAGATTCTAAACCTGATCCATAATCTTGATTTGTTAGTATTGCGGGAACGGGTTCCTGTTCGTATCAAGTTATTCTCATTCCAAATATTATCAGGGTTAGTGTAAGGCGACTGCATTCTAGTGTTATCGTCATACAATCAACGACTAATTTAGATGAATTGGTATTCATGTTCATACTACCTTTTTCTGATTGCATATCTACCAAATCTCCTCGCCAATTGCATTCTGTTAGCGTATCAAAAGCGTTGCTGGGTGTTGTAACTATAGTTTGCGTCTTTTCCGTCGATTTCGGAGGCATATATACCTCGGAAGCTTTATCAATATTCATTATTGAATCGGTCGCACTGCTCTTCACAAACGATGAATTTTTCACCTCACTTAGTGTGTTAGCTATATTTGTGGGTGCAGTATTTACATCACACGGCATTTACGGCTTATCGAAGAAACTTATTGCATTTTAAGTTATAGAGACATGCTGTTCGAACACAGTCGATTCCTTAGAAATTGGTGGGCCCAAATTTAGTGCAGGTTCTTTATCGAAGATTGCTAGCTTTTCTTGATTGACGGCTGCTCGTTCAATAGGTGTCGCTGATTTCGTTTCACCAGCATATATTCCTGTAGAATTATAAATAATTGCACTCCCATGCGTCGACTTTCCATCATTATCACGATTTTCAGTATATCATCCACTTTCGAGGAACTTCTTTTGTACTTTTGTCGCAGTTTTTCTAGGAGATGCATTGTTTCACGAGCGCTATTTTCTTCGCTTGGTTTTCCTTAAAAGATAGGTTCCATTGTGAAATCGCAAATGTTTTTGCTATTATTTGGTACTTCGTCAGAAGTTCCATGATTCAATTGCACGTCTCTTTCAACTTTATCGTAAGGTATTGGTGACTTTTGCTTCTGCTGCAAAGCGTCTCGATGCCAGAGCATATCTACTCGATTACTACAGCTCGCAGGACAACTTGCGGCCAACTCTCCGGAAAAATTGCATCATTGTGTTTACACTAAACGACACTTCTTTCACAAGTACTGTCGCAATTTTTCTCGCAGGGGTAAACCTAGCATTAGCCAACAGTTTATTGTGTGAATTATATGAAAGCTGGGGACTCCTCTACAGCGTTCCGGGCTATAGGACAAGGTCTCACTCAACAATATTCTCACACTGCAAATGTTTTGCAATCTTATCGAAATTTATTATTATTTTTTATGCTTGTTCTTGAATTTTCAATACAAAACCTTCATGTCTGATAAAAACAACCTTCAGTGGTTTTGCTTGGCCAAGATAGGCTTTAGGGCCAACTCACTCCCTCTGGATCTTCTCAAGCCACCAGCAAGTTTGCGATCTGCCAGAGGAGCTTCCAACGCTAAATTTCATAAACTGGGGAAAATTCTTGACCAGTAATTGTAATTACGAGTATTACTTTTTTTTTTTACAAAGGCCTTGTTTTCCAGTTTTTGTCTGTCCAAAAAATTATTATGTTTCATTTCTCAAAATGACATCTTTTTTCCTCCCCTTTCTTTTTGTGTAAGTCCCTGTGTGTGAAATGGCCCAGCAAAGGCAGAAAATTTTCCAGAATACACGCGATACGACTAAGGGCTAGTCGGCCTTAGTATTTCAACCTAAGACAGGTAATCCTCTGCCAAATATTGATGTCTGCAACTGCGGTGACTTTCGTGGTTGTAACAGCGCCTCTTCATACGCTGTTGGTTCGAACGAAATAGCTGAGATTACCAAATCAACTTGGAAAAACTCGTTCGGTCTTAGATTTTGTTTTATGTCCTTTTTATTCTTTCGATTTGTACTGTTTTCGCCACCAGCTTGGCTTGGTGTCACTGAATCTTCTGAAATTGTCGTTGGAGTGGTAACTGTTTCTTTTTCTGTTGTGGTGGTTTTTTTTGACGCTGTTTGTCACTTCATTTGATTGGCTGACTTATGACTTGATGTGAGCGTACGATGAAATTGGCTGGCTCATGAATGCAAAGCGGAAGATGGAGTGTTTTCTTGCTCATAACAACTCAACCCTGGATGCTTAAATTGTAAAATTAATAGCTTGAATACCGAAACTAAAGTAGTAGGGGAAAACCAAGCTAATTTAAGAGAAAAGTACTATATGCCATCATTTTAAAGACCTAAAAGTCTTTAAATTTTCCATAAAATCTCAAGCAATGACAAAATGTGTCTTAGTTTATGTACTTAATTTGCACAAAACTTTAATGCCCTGCATTCCATTTTATAGGAAATAATGAGACATTTTCAGTTGTGATACCTTTTTGTGTGAACTGTATGTAGATTTAATATTAAATTTTCTCTTTTAGCAGATTGATACTATGAGTTATCATTTTAGGAAAAGGATTTGAAAGCATTGCTTCATCTGCTGACTATTCTTTCTGCTAGTTTTTTAATCCTTTCCTCCTGTCATTATTATTCAAAATAGTTCTTTTTATATAACTCATTGCAGTACTTAATGGGACCAATTTGTCTCTATATTAACAAGAATTAGCCTCATATGCTCTTATAACACAAGCTTGATAGGATTTCATGTTGTCTTTGCCTTTGCATATGTACCATACCTATAAGAATGAATTGTTGGCGTGTCTCCAGCAATTTACAACATGTGCAATTATTCCATTATTTTGTCACTAAAGTGCCATAAATTTTACCTGTAATTGCATCATCGAATCAGAACCTCATGTATTACGTGAGTATACTGATGAAAGCGATTAATATTGTTGTAATATCAGTAGTAAATTATTTTGAACTTACCATAATCAATGAAAAATTTGTTAGTGAAAATTTTTATGGCTTAAAGTTGAAGTGGAATAAAAGAAGACATTAACGAGTTTAATTTTGCCTTCATCACATATGGCTCAATTCTCGTTTTCGCCATCGTGTGGGGCTTGCATCTGACAGATCTAAGAGGAAGGCAAGTCCTGGAACTAGTGGTCCGGACAGCACTGGCCGTGGCAAAAGTTGGCTACATGCCTACTTCTCATAATTGGGCCTGTGCGGTGGCCATATCAGATGTGGAATTAGCTTCAAAATCTCTGGTATCAAAAGGGCACAACTAGTGAGTTCTAGAGGACAATTCAACTAGTGACCACCAATATGTTGCGCTTGAGATCAATTATGGTGCCTGGTGTCCAACTATTAGGTAGAATATCCGGAAGACGGTTGCCTACAGGTCTTAAACCATTTTATTATGACCATGAACTATCACCAGCAGCCACAGATTAGCTCAGACAGCTGAGTGTCAACTATATGTTAGTTGGCAACCAAAAATAACGCGTTTGTCGACTATCGTAACCAACCGTGATATGGAGCCTCACACACGGGCATTTGCCAGAGGTGTGCATTGTACGAACTGAATGCCGGCTATGTGTATTATACAATACATTGTGCAGTGAGTACTGTACCCAAACGGTTAATATATTAATGATAGCCATACCACTGTCAGAAGTCTCGCAAAAGAATGGAAGACCGACAGCTGTAGACATGGTGAACTCAGCTATGAGGATCATCACGTCAGCGATACAGGGCTGACAAAGCAGAGCCATCGAAGAAAAGAAATCACATGGGGTGCTACTCAAGGATCTATCTTTGGTTTGGACTTCTGGAACGTGTCATATGATTACAATGGGCTACAGAGGCTTAATCTTACAGATGAGTTAAACCTGTTTGGCTGCGCGGAATAATTTGCCGAGCTAGTTGGTGGACGCACTGTTAAACATGCGCAACTTAGACTAGGTAAGCTAATGCGTTGGGTGAAAGACTTGATGACTGCTCGCAGGTTTAATCTAGCACTAGGAAGAACCGAGATGATCATCCTGATGAAGAAGAGAGTCTCAAGAGTGTGATGAGTATTGGAGAAGTACTGGTTGAATCAAAATTATCAGTAAAGTACCTGGGGTTGGTAATCGGCTCAAAATTGAGTTCCTCTAAAGAAACCAGGGCAACGGATTTTAAAGCTACTTCAGATGTGTTGACTCTGAGTCAAATTATGGCCAACGTAGGAGGACCGTTCCCATCAAGAAAGCGACTTTTCATGAGTGCCATAGAGTCTATGCTACTGTACAGAGCAGAAATATGGGGTGACATTCTCAGCAAGAACCTGCAAAGAAAATGCTTGGCAAAAGTACAGAGAAGAGGAGCACTAAGGATTGCATCCTCATATCTGACAGTCTTTGATCCAGATCTAGTAATTGTAGGTGTGATACCCATCGTCCTCCTTGCTAGAGAGTACTTTCTACATATGTGAAAACGAAGACACAAGGGAGATAATTGCCCGTGAGGAAAGAAAAGGCTTGCTCAAGGGTGGCAGCGCTCGTAGGTGGACAGCATAAAGGGAAGATGAACTGCGTGGCTCAATCGAATACGCGGTCAGACTGACTTTTACCTGACCTAGCTCTTGAGGGTGCCTAAATGTTTTCAGTATTTTTTGTAGAAGATTGGTACGTTATGCACAGGAGAGGTTAATGGTGTCTGCCATACTTTTTTTATAGTACAAAAGATGAGACAGACTACACAAGACCTCTACAGGGAAATAGAAAGTTATTCCCGAATAGTCTTATCAGCGAAAGGCTTGGATTAGTTGACAAGTGGAGCCATGTGGTACACAATGTTCCGACAGTCCTAGAAGATATAAAGAGCTCAAAGCAGCCAAGAATGTTGGGCGATTACTTTTCTGCCACTCCCTCCTCCTCCTTTTCCTCTCGCTAAAGGAGGAATCCCTCAACTTGAAGGGACACCACAGTAAAACAAGCTCGAGCCAAATACAGGTTCCATTTCATTTTTTAAGAACCAGTTAAATAGGCCGATTACTGCAGGCCCCGGGCATAATTGCCGTATGACTAATACTCGGACTGACGCCTTGAGTATGCAGTAAGATTGATAAATCAACCAATTACTAGTTCAACTACAGGCCTCAGAGGTAACTGCTTTGGGGTGCTAATAAGTGGGCACATGCCTTGAGTAAGCAGTTAAATGTATTTTTATTCGCTTATTCCGGGTTAAGTGCCTTGGGATAGAATAAGCTCGGACGCATACCTAGAGTTAGTGGATGAAGAAATATTTCTCGATTATTCTGCTTGTATCATTTTCTTTTCTAGCATTACTATGCTGACTTAATGGCTTACCAACCAATATAATGAAAAATATTTAAACTAGTATATGATCAAAGGTCAAACCTTTTTATCGCCATCTCTTTGTGAATGGCGCAACCACAAAGCTCAAGCTTACATTTGATTTGCGTTATTGCACATGCGTGTAAACAATTCATTCCACTGAGGTAGTACGGTCGATAGCGAAGTCTTATGTGTATTTGTTTTGATTCTTAATAAGAGTATGGATACACACCAACTACTACTAATGCATGATATGACGGCCGCGCGCATAGATGGTTTGATTACGATTCGCAGGTTTCCGCATATGTTGCCATTCAAATTACACAGAGAGGAACGACGAGTCATAATTGCACTGTGGCTTCCGTAACACATTCAAAAGATGGGACTGGCTATGCCGCAACCTCTGCAAGGAAATAAGAGGGCTCTCTGAGGATAGTTTGATCGGCGAGATGCTTGGATTGCTTGATAAGTGGGATCGTGTAGCACACAATAGTCTAGCATTCCTGAAAGATATAAAGGGCTCACAACAGCTGGAGATATTGGGTTTTTTGGATTCTAACACTCCTTCCTCCTCCCTTCTCTTTCACCTGAGGAGGGACTTCAGACTTGTAGGGGCCGCATAGCAAAACGAAGCTCAGCCGGAGGTTATTTGTCAAAAATTTCCAGGCTAGGCTCCCAGGTTGAAAGGGAAGTAAGTTGATAGATAGTCGGACATCTAATCACAGAAAAATCGTGTGTGCTTGTAAGTCACATATGCTCCATCGAATATTCTGATATGGCAAGCTTTTGGTGTATTGATGATCAGTACAAATTGCTAAGTATCGAGGTGAGTATCACAAGCTTCATAGGAAAACTTAATGGGCACGAGCCCTGGGTGAGGCAGATGACAGGTTAGCAGCATAGAAAAACAAGATTTATTGATAGCAGAAAGACCCCCTGCTGGACAAATTTTCTGGCAGATGTGAACAGGAACTCATGGAACCTTGGCTACAACCTTGTGACCTGAAAGCTCAGTACTCTACAAGCACCTTGTTTACATTTAATAAAAGAGATCTACGTCATAATGTAGGCTCCTTCCCCACCTTATTTCATCCTTGTTAGTGCTATTGGCGAGGAAGCACTATTTCACTGGCTACCAGTTACGAGGATGGAACTGGAAAAGGCAGTTCTATCCATGTAGAAAAATATGGTACCAGGTCCAGACGCCATCCCAGCTGAGGTGTTGCAGCTTATCCATCACCATTGTCCTAATATGCTGTGTTCAATGTTTGCTTGCACGAAAGAACTCTCCGAAGCAGTAAGAAGGTAGCGATGCTCGTGCTGGACAGCAAAAGAAAGAAAAATCTAAGTCACCGTCTATACACGTGCATTAATTACGCTAAACACTGCTGGGAAAGTGCTTAAGAAATTCATCAGGGAGAGACTTATTGATACGAATTCTACTGCTGGGAATCGATCTCCCCAGATATATGGCTCTAGGGCAAGGTGCTCTTCTGTTTATATGACTCCTTAGGTGATAAAATTATTCCAACAAGCAGATACTTACAGCCATTTTACAGTATGGATTATTTTGCTAGTGACACTTTATGTCAGGAATGCCTTCATTTTTTTTTAGATTTGTGCATATTCAAGGAACGTTGGAAATACCTCTCTGAGCTAAAAGACCATCTGATTGATTAGAGCCTGCGCTTTATAATGGAAAAATGTCGGGAAGACAAGGATTTTACGGCAGATGTTGCACAAGAATCTTTTTTTGGTCCAAAATTAAGAAATATTTCATTCAATGGGCTACTGAGACTTGAGCTACCCGAGGAGTCGTACTTGATCAGGTATGCAGACGATGATGCGGAACTAGTCACTGAACGGACAGTTTGCATAATCAAGGCTGAATATATCAATCCACTAAGTGAGGGACTCAATCACTGCTCGTGGCTTTAGTCTTATGTTGACGAAGAGGAGAATCTCAAAGGTAAGAAAGATCAGTATCGGAGAAATACTGGTTTAATTAAAGTCAGTAGTATATTACCTCGGCTTACTGATAGACTTGAAGATTAATTTCCTCTGAGTCAACTGGAGAAACAGCTATCAAAGCTGCAGCGGGTGTATCAGCACTCAGTCAATAAATACTCAACTCAAGAAGGCAACTTTTTACGAGCGCTATTCAATTTATGCTGCTGTGTAGTTCAGAAATAAAGGATGCGTATCCAGCAAGAAACTGTACTTAAAACGCTTGGTACAAGTTTACAGACGAAAAGCACTGAGGTTCGCAATTACATTACTAACCGTCTTCAAGTCAGCGGTGTTGGTTATCGCAGGCATAATTACTATTACTAGCCTTGCTAGACACAAGGATGATGTAGAGCACGTGACTTTAGTAGACTCAAAATTTAGTAACTACTTCGGGTGGACGATACAAAAAGAATGTGGACCGCATGGCTCATTCCTGATCTAAAACTTTGGTTCGGTTAAAGGTATGATGGCATTGACATCTTCCTGACCTAGCTTTAGGTGTGCATGGATGTTTTGAGTCTTACCTGCACAAGATTGATAAGTCAAGGCCGTTAAATTGTGTGACTGCCCTAGAGAGGCAGCAAACGGCTGTCAATTATATTTTGTGCATGCAAAAAATTTGACAAGCAGCCCTGACCCCTCAAAGGAAAAAGGAGAGCTCTATCCCGATAATCCAATCTAGTCCATTGACAAATGGAACCATGTAGTATATTATATTTGGGTGGTTCTAACCTTCGAAACAGAGCAGCTGAAGGAATTTGAGAGGAGAGGATCTCTTATCCGACACTTTCTCTTATTTCCTACCCTTCCATTAGAAAGCAGATCCCTGCAACTTGATGGAGGTTTGAAGGAACAAAAACGAGACCTAGCCTGATATAATGCACCAAAAGTTTACTATAGACTAGGTTCTCACTTCAAAAGAGGAGGTATTTAGTGAGCAGTGTTATGTTAAGCGTGACACGACCAAACAAGTCCGCGTTCTGATTGCAACTGATTTATTCTCTTCAAATATAGTACGAGTACATATACATTTACATAACATTCCTCCCGCCGTATCATAAGGCAATACATATTCAATTATGTTAAATTATCAATATTCATTGAAAGCAAATAGGGAAATAAGAAATCAAATGTAATTCAAAAAAATTTGAAAGTACTAAATATTCAAGCTGAATGAATTCAATTATTAGTATTTAGAAAATCATCAAGTATGTAACAAACTTTCATTGGTAAGCTCCGCTTCTGAAACAGCCTGGTTTTCTGCGAATACGGTTGCTTCATCTCAGTTCTGAGGGTGGTTCCATATTTTCCATCACAGTCACTTTAGATCCGACTTGAGATGTCGGAGTATTGGCCGTAATAGGCTGTGTCTTTTCAACGATTATTGGCATATTTAGTGAGATCTGCAAGTCTGGGGGGAATGTCGTTTTTATCTACGTCTTTGTCTTCATTACGTTCGCGCATGTGGGCGCAGTGTCATCTTCTCTTCACACCATCAGGAGTTAGTATACGATAGTAGTACCGATGTGTTCTCTAGGTAACTTTTGTTGGCAGCCATTTTTTTCAAGTTTTGTCTCGTAATAGACTTGTTGCCCTGGTTGAAACTCGCTTGTCTTCTCACCTTACTCAGTCTCTTGGCTTGGGCTCTTGAACTGCAGTTCTTGTTTCTCGTCGGGTTTTAAGTTGTCGAAAATACCCATCTCAGCTGGAGTTTTACCTGTTGCAGCATGTGGAGTACCCCTATATGTAGATAGAAACTTCAAAAGAAGCTGCTTGGTTGTTTTCATTTTTACTGGCTTTCTTTCTTGTTTTAAAAGTCTGAACAAAACGCTCAGCGAGCCCGTATGGTGACGATCTTATGTGGTTCATGCATCGTGATCTACAAAAATGTTGAAACTTTTCGGATATAAATTGTGGGTCATGGTAAAAATATCATCTAGTGTATCACATAGATGTTAGGCTCTTGTTTGTTTGAAAGGTCGGATATCGACCCATTTTGAAAGGGTATCAACTACAACAAGCTGCTCCTAATCCTCGTATGGTCGAGCAAAGTCCATATGGATTCGTTGACATGGTCGTTCCAGTATAGTCTACGAAAACACTGGAAGTTCAGTGCATTGCGGCCTTTGTTGTTGGCATGGCCTGCATTTCTTCACAATTGTGTCGATTTTGGCATTCATAAGTGGCCACCAGACATAAAAACGGGCAATTGCAGGCATAGCAACTATTCCCGAATGTCCGTTGTGTAGACGTCTTAGCACGAGTTAGCGAAGTTTGTTAAGTATGATTAGTCTACCCTGCCAGGTTAGAATGTTGTGGGTTGAAGTGATTTCGTCTTTTTTGTCGTAGTACGATTTAGGCTCGTTTGTCACCCCAACATGATCATACTTGCCATAATACTTTTCGTAGCACAGGGTCATTTTTTGTTGCTTTCTGTCAAATATTTTGTGATAGTTGTATATCGTCGTACTTACTACTTAGTAATTCCCCGGATATCTTGTTAATTCGCTGCTCTTCTTTGCCTGCCCGTTCGTCATTATTTGGAAGTCGTGATAAGCAATCTGCAATAACGTTGTTAGCTCCTCTTCTATATTGTATGTTGTAGTTATACAATCCGACGTAGAGCGCCCACTGAGTCAGTTGGCTATTTTCCAATTATGGCAGGTTCTGATTTTTGCCAAGCAAATGTTGTAACGGCTTATGGTCTGTGATTAGCGTGAATGTAGTACCTCGTAAAAGCTGGTCAAATTTTCTTACTGTGAAAAATATTGCTAAGGCTTCGCGGTCGATCACAGCAAAGGTAATAGGCTTCTCGCTTTGCACACTAGTTTTATGAAATAAGACAGTTCCTTCTTCATTTTTAGATGTGTCACATGCTACGTATAGTTGGCGGTTAAAGTCGTACGGCACAATAACATTAGCTTTAACCATCTTTTGCTTTATGTGCTCGAATGTATGTAATTCCCTAGGACCCCATCTCCATTGTTGTACCGTGCAGATTAGGTATAAATCGTTCATAAAAATTTATTAAACGTAAAAAAGATCTGAGCCTCTTTACGTTTGGTTGGTGTTGAAGCATTTGCAATCACTGCCAATTCGAATTGTGACGGTCGTATACCTTCTTTACTCATTATATGTCTCAAATATTCAATTGAGGGCTGCATAAACGCGCACTTGCCCAGTTTCACTCGAAAGCCTGCCTCGTGTAGACGTCGAAAACCTCTTTTATGTTTACCAAATGCGTGTGATTGCCTTTGCCCGTGATGACGATATCGTCAAAATATACCGCGACGTTGGGTATCCCTTCTAATAAGCTTTCCAAATATCTTTGAAAACTTGCCGAGGTCTTTGCGATGCCAAAAAGAAGGCGGTTGTACTGGTAATAACCTTTGTGAGTCGAAATAACTACGAATTGCCTTGAGTTGGGGTGTATTTCAAATTGCAGATATGCTTCCTTTAAGTCAATCGTTGTATACGTTTTTCCAAGAGATGTTTGTGTCAGCTGATCAAAAAGTGGGACTGGATGGCGTTCTGTTAGTAGCGTGAGATAAAGTGTTGTTCGAAAGTCACCACAAATTCTAATTGTACAATCTTTCTTTATGACATTTACTGTGGGTGTTGCCCGCTCTAGCGTTGTCTAGTTAGGATCCACGTGTGAAATCACCCCATTTTCTATAAGTCTGTCAAGTTAAGCTTCTACATTTTTTTGTAAACCGAATTTTATTGGACGCGCCGGTACATTTTTGGCTTCGTGTTAGGTTTTAAATGAATTTAATTTGATAATTTTTAACCTTACCGAGTGAGCTCTCAAAAAAGGATTTTATTTTCCTGAATCATTTTGGATAATTCTCGATCAAATTTATCGTTGTTGTAGTTCTTTCAGTGTGGGGCCCTTTTAAAGTGGTGGTGATCCGACTTTCCTCCACAAAGCTGTGCTTACAATTGACTGTACTGCCCCTCGATCCCATTCCATCGTGCATTAAATGTTGTTGATCATGACGTCTATTCTTTTTCCCTTATTAACGTAAAATACTGAGTCGGATTCCGTTTCGTCGTCGGAGCTGTGTGTCTTGCTCATTTTAATAATGTTTCTTTTCTGGAAGCTGTTTCGGTTTCTCGTATACTTTTTGTTGCCTTTAGTAGTTGTATTGTTCTCGCTTTCGTTTGTACTGGCAAAAGTGTGTGTGCACTTGTGTAACTTAATTGAGCTCGACCACGTTTGATGCAGTACGATCCAAAATGTCCTCGGATACCGCACTCTTCGCAAATGTTATTTTCTGCGCGGCATTGTTTATGTATTTTTGGCTTACCGAACCGTCGACACTGGTTACTTTGAAGTTTTCTAACTAAAGGGTGATTCATAACAAGTGTACACATGTGAATGGGCCTTAACTCTTATTTATCACCAAGTTCGGGTGCATATATTGACAGATTATGACAGTTTGTTCTTTTAAAATTCTAACCATGGCGTCATACACACTAGCCAAACGTTTTATTATTGTTAAAACTTTTTACATAAATAATGAATCGACAGTGCAAACATTTCGCGCTCTATTTGAAATCGAATAATTTCACGAAATGGACCCATAAATTGGCCGGCGAGATCATGTGATTTGGGGATTTCTGAAAGATCATGTTTACGCTGATGCTCTCCAGACTACTGAAGCATTAAAAAAATAATATTTGGGCCAACATACGCCTAGTAACGCCGGAAATGTGCAAAAATATCATCGAAAATTACAATCATCGTTTGATAGTCTGTAAAGCAGCACGAAGTGCACATATGCCCGAAATAATGTTTCATATTTAATTGTTAAAAAACCTAATTTTTACAATAAATAAATATTACAGCTCAATCTTCACATAAACTATGTTTTTTTTCGACAAAAATGTGTACACTTGTTATGAATCACCCTATATCACAGCTTAGTTTTATTACAACCAGCGTTTAGCTGGCGGTTTCAAAGGTTCAAACAGATTCAATCTCCTTGGGTCCTTGCCATTTAATAGCTGTAGATATTACTTCCACAGTGAATGAGGAATGTAGCCTTCTAATGACATAGGGTCTTTTACGTTCACCTGCTGGGTTGAACTTGAGGTACTACTTTTTAACCGTTGTTAGAAAATCCTTCGTTCTCAGGAAGTCTTCCTTTGAATTTAGTAGGATGTGGGTGTAGGGTACCTGGTGTTTAAAAAGTAAATCATTTTTTGGCTTATTTACTTAGTCGTGCCATAAGTTCTGTCACACGTATATGGGCAATTTTTGTATAAATGAAAAAGAGTTTTTGACAAAGGAAAATATATATTTTATTTTGGCATACTAATGGAAGTAAAATAAGCAACAAATTATTCAAAGTGGCCGCCTTTAGCCTTTACACAGCTCTTCAATCTGTTGGGCCAGTCATCGATAGCAGTACGCACTGTTTCTAGCGGAAAATTAGCTACTGCTTCTGTCAAAGATCACTTAAGGCTCTCGGTATTTGGGTGTCGTCTCGTGCACATCATGGACTCTAACTCCGCCCACAGTTTGTAGTCCAGGGGATTCAAATCTGGGCTCCCAGAAGGCCATTCCGTAGCCCTTATAAACTCTGGAATATTGGTTTCCAACCACACTTGTGTGGTTCGAGCTTTGTGGGCTGGCGCAGAATCTTGCTGGAAAACCCAATGTCGGTTGTTGAATAGCGTAGAGTTCAGTGACTTCACACATCCCTCCAGGATGTCCGTTTGATAATTTTTCGCTGCAGTTTTTACGCCTTTTTCGCAAAAATGCAGCTCGGTGACCCCTTCGTAGCTGACACCCCACCATACCATGAGTGATGCTGGATGATGTCCTCGCTGTACCCTAGTGACAACTTCTCGGGCTTCTCTTGAGCTGTGGGCATACACCTTATCATTTTGGCGATTGAAATGTTCCTCCACCGTAAACATTTTTTCATCGGTAAATAAAATTTCTCGATGTTTGTTGTTGCCGTACCGCTAAAGGAGCTCTTTCGATCTGGTGCCCCTAATTTGCTTCAACTGCTCATTCAGCAAATGTCCCGTTGATTGTCGAAAGGCACTCATCCCGAGGTCCGATTTTATGATGCGAGACATACTTTGGGTGGAGATGTTCATCTCTCGAGCCATGATTCGTTGTTTACGAAGCGGATTTCAACGAATTTGACTCTCGACCGCTTTGATAGCAGCAGAAGAACGTACATCACGCGGACGTCCAGAACGAGGTCGATCTTCAATAGTCTGGATCTCGTTATATCTCTGGATCGCACGATACGGGCACAACAACTTGAAAATTTCACTTGCGGATTTTCCACACTTATGTAGTGCAATCACTGCAATTTGGTTTTCATTTACACCCCATTCCATCTTCGCACGTTAACGAACAAACTTTAAATGACCATCAACTGTCAACAACATTATGACGTTTAAAAAACTGGCCGATATTGAAATGTCACTCATAAAATAAAGGTGTTGCCAATGTGAGAAATTATGTAACAGAACTTATGGCAGGACTATGTACATACTCACGCTTCATTTCACCCAGGGTTGGCTTACTCTAGGGGCTTAATCAAGGGCATAGTGAGACTGACTTCTATATGACCTAGCTTTTGAGCGGGCATGGTTGTTTTCAGTCTTACCTGCACAAGATTGGTAAGTCATGGTCCCCCGATTGTCGGTATTGCCCAGAAGAGGAAGACAATGCCTGCCACACATTTTGTGCGTGCAGAAAATGGGACAGGCTGCAAAAGGCCCTCTACAGGGGGACGGGAGAGCTCACCCCGGATAATCTAGTCGCAGTGATGTTCGAATCGGTTGACAAATGGAACCAGGTTGCACATTATGTTCGGTTAGTCCTAAAAGATAAAAGGGACTCACAGCAGCAGGGGTTATTGGGGCTGGGGGATTGCTTGTCTGGCACTTCCTCTACCCCGCCCCCCTCCCGCTAGAAGAGCGATCCTCCATCTTGAAGGTGCCTCATTGTGTAACAAAACGAGACCTGGCCCGAAGTCATGTGTCAAACGGTCCCAGGCTATGTTCTCAGGTTAACAGGGGAGGTGTTTAGTGGGTAGTCCAGTTGCCTTTTTGCGAACATGGGAGTCCCACATTCTGTGCGTAAATGGGCATTCACCTTCCTATCACAAAAAAAAGCTGCACCATTTTGGCCTTTAGATTAGAATACCATTATGGTCATGAAATTTGACTTTTATGCAGATTTCAACGGTCAGAATAAATTTGATCTCATATAAAATTGATTTGTAGTAACGAATCAGCACTAGTGCTGATACTTTGCACACAAGTCGAGAATAAATCACCAAGTAATAGAAAAATTTCCACCATTTCCAAAAAGTTTAAATTCCATTAACAATATAAAATTTCTGGCAAATTACAAATTAATCTGCTGCAGCCGTTGTGTGAAAATCTTATTTATGAAAAAACAATACCTATACATCTATCCACTCGGAAAATCATTTGTTTTTCATATGACAGATGGTCAATTATCCATTGAAACTGGAGATAGTTCAAAATGATTGAGTACAGAAAAGGGACAGCAACAACAACCAACACCCAGAGCAGCAGCACCAAAATTACAAATGAAAGATGGAAAAGCTAAAAACTAAAAATGATTCAACTCAAAAACGTATTTTCCCTGTTCGTGCTGCAAAAAGCGGATGGAATCCATTTGAGAAACAACAAGGGATGAATGTTCCGCAAAAAAATTTGGGTGTGATATGAGTACACGCCGTGCAATATACGAGTATAAGACATATATCACTTACGTTGCATATATTTGAGAATTATGATTGCCAGCACTTACACTGGACAATGAAAGGCCATACTGCCTCCCAATGCTGCACTGAACGCAGCCGGGGATTGAACAGGAAGGGGAAATGGATGAATGGCAGGAAAGAAAAAATGATGGAAAAAGGAAAAATTAAAATTTATTTAGGCCAACCGTTCATCACTGCCATATGTCGTCACACCAATTTATCATAACAAAATACCATTAAGTGCATATGCATATCTGGGAATACTTTTGTAGTCCTTGCTGTGACCCTCCAACATGCACTGGACGAGCTATAATAAATTATTTTGGATTGACGGATTGTGAAAAATGTGAGCGGAAAAAAAGTGTTGCCATTCATTTGACTTCATATCAATGATAATGATCCTCAACTGCATAGCTCCCCTCTCGCATATTCATATCCTTGCAATTCTACCCTCGCTACATGCAAAAACGTGTCACCATCATCCATCCGGCATTCAACATCCGACGGGCTCTTTAAAAATTCATACATCAACAAATTTATCACATCATATAATGTCGCTACTACGTATAACTTCATATGCCGTTCGTTGTTGGTAATAGAAATAAAAAGGCTCCATGTCAGGGGTAGCAATTTATTTTTGCACATATATTCACATGTCGACCAGAAAAAAATTCGCAGTCGAGTTATATGAATGCGAAAATTTCTCTTAGTCCTGGACGTGGTGGTCCTGATACTGAGCCTGCGACCATATTAACTGCCCAGTAAAAGGCTTGTGGCGCCCCGAATGGTGGGATGAATTTTGCCCAATTTGATTCATGTGTGTTATGGAGGGCGGATAAAGATGAGAAAAATTGAAGTTAATTTATAACGGTCGCGTCATATGACACACATATTAATTATGAACAAATATGCACTCAGGACGGCAACTGGTCCACTGACTTTTTTCTTGGACTCGTCAGGACAATATGGAGCATTTGGTAAACCTTTGTAGTTGATATAAGTGGTGGCATGAGTAAATTCAGGAGTTGATGTGTTTTATATTTAATGCGATGTTGAATGGATGGGTAATTGACATGTTGAGATATGTCGGTTATGATGTCATCAAAAGAATTTTATTGAGTTAAACTATTTGGTCTTCATATTTTTTTTGGTATGCTTATCCCTTAGCGTAAAATAAAGGATCAAATTTTGTGCTTATACGATTATGTGATTTTTAATTCACTTCCAAAATATAAAATAATTTTGACCCTAGTTGCTTTGTACGGTAGCGCTGAGGTGACACTCGTGCGTGAACAACACCAATTTAACTATCATACTGTCTCCGTCTCGTTAAAATCTTGGCAGGCCTCGGAGTACCTTCAAAGTTTGCACCATTGGGTTGGTGGTGTAGGATCGGTTGAGGCGGACTCCTGATTAGCACCGGTCTGGCTCTGAGCACTTGTCCCCATAAGAGCTTGTGCCAACCCTCATAAGGTCTCTCTGCTCTGTAAAGATAACCATTGAACAAAAAGGTGACTACACACACGAACGGAGATGGCGGCTTAGAAGGCGGGCCCAATAAAACTTGAGCAACTAAAAACCATAAAAAAGTGAAAAAAAACCCAAAAAATAAGAAACCAAAAATAACAACAAAGACCACCCAATCAGCGGCTGCAACCACGATGTTAACAGCACATTGGCAAAGATAGCCCCACCATCAAAAATTAATAAAAGAATGGCGTCCAGACCAATCAAAGGAGATCAGGATAAAAGAAGGAAGGAAGAGGCAATTGATGGGCGCGGAACGCCAGATGAGGGGTTTCAGATAGTGCTGACAAAAGTAGCGAAGAAAACCGCAAAGAAACTCCTTACCGTAAAAAATTTGCACGGGTTACCAACAAGAAAAAAAGACCCAATTCGAAACAGGAGAGAAAAAAACCCGGCGAAGGCCCCGTCAGGAAGCACTTCTAGTAAAACCCCAAGATGGTCTATCCTACGCGAAGGTGCTGCGGGATATCAGGCAAAACGTAAGGCCCGAAGACACACACACTGCCAGTAAAGTAGTACGAACAACGCGGTTGGGGCACATACTAGTCAAATATGGAGCAAAGGCCAACAGTAGTCCTCGGCAAAAGCGCAACAATAGCCTCGCTCGGATGGATAGCAATGACCAAAATAAGAGACATTGACTGCACCGGAGATCTGGTTGAAGTAGAAGAGGCCGTCAAAAGAGAGTTTTCTAGCGTGTGTAGGATCAACGCAAGACTGATGCCAGAAAACCATAGGGGGCAACGCATGGCCATCATTGAGTTGGAACGAAAATGATGCCGAAAAATTTCTAAGTAATAGCAATATAAGAATTTGGTGGGTTGTCTGTAGGATACGGTGAAGAGCAACGCCTCTTTAATGTTTGAAATGCCTTGCCAATGGTCACACTGCACAAGTATGCAAAGGACACAAAAGGCGTTCCCTATGTTACAAATAGAGTGAAATGGAATATAAAAGAAACGAGGGTACAAAGGGGGCATACTGTATTCTTTGTAAGAATGCTGATCCAAGACCTGATTTTTGATACATCTTGGGATCAAGAAAATTTCAAGTTTTACAGGAAGCCTTAGCCAAGACAAAACCAGAACTGCAATGGCCCGCACCCTACTTGAGCAGTTTGCGATGGATATACAGGTAAATTTTTTACTGCTGACTGAGCTCCATCATGAAAAAATTTGGTATCATGGTATCCTAATGAAACTAGTACTCCCGCCATCTGGGTTCGAATTAGATGATGGTTTTATGTGGGTTCGACGCTCATGATCACCTTTTTTAGTATGCACTTAACGCTAAATGAATAGATATTATCAGTCCAGGCCACATTTATTGCTTTAGAGGGCGCTATCTCGAACACAGACGGGAACGTCCTCGTTGGGGAAGAATTCAACGCTAAAGTGGCCGGGAAGGCACTCGTCTTACTTAATACCGGAAATATGCCGACTTTTCCCCGTGTCGGCTGCAAAAGAACCATACCGGACGTGACATTTGCCTTTCCTTTCTCCGTAGTAGGAGGATTACTCGCAACCCTTCTATGACCCGTCGAAAATCCCGGCACGGCAAGCCTCCAGTATACTGGGGGTCAGCAGAAACTGCTGAAAAGCGAAGGGAGTATCACAAGCTTCGGCGTGAGGCCAAACAGGCACGGAACCGTGACGTGGCATGTAACCGAGTAGCAGCATGCAATTCAGCCAGGAAATGCCTTCACAAATTGATTAACACTAGCAAGGCTTGCTACAGGCGAGATCTAGTAGACAATGTGAATAAGGACCCATGGGAAGCTTAGTGCCCTCAGGAATGATGCGGAAAAGATGGGCGAGATCGTGCAGGTACACTTCGCCACCCATCCCATCCGTTTTGACGCTGTCTATGGTGAAACAGCAGTCGAGTGTCCACTCTTCACACAGCCGAAACCAGAAGGGGCAGTCTTTTCATTGGAAACGAGGAAGACTCCAGGTCCAGATGCGTTCTGGCCGAGGTATTGCAACTTGTCTATCACCATTGTCCTGCTTGCTACTCACGACATTCAACGCTTGTCTACGGGAGCGGGCCTCCCCCGTACCATGGAATGTGGAGAGGCTAGTGCTGATCAGCAAGGGGAAGGGAAATCCCGAATCGCCATCTGCATACCGCCCTTTATGCATGCTAGAGACTGCTGGAAAAATGCTACAGAAACTCATTAAGAGAGGACTCACTGACGCGATTCGTACTGATAGGGACGAATTTCTATGGCAGTACAAATTTAAAGCAGGACGTTCTACCAATGATGTGATTGCCGATGTGTTGAGCGTGGTGCAAAAAGCAGAAGTACATAGCCGCACTAAGCGACGGATCGACCTGTTCGTGGCGCTCGATGTCAGGAACGCCCTCAACTCCGCTAGATGGGTGGATATTCTGGATACCCTGGAAAACCATTTTCAAGTTCCAGAATATCTAATGCAGCTTTCGAGAGACTACCTGAACGATCGAAACCCAGTTTACGACATGACACAGGACCAACAAAGGATATAAGCTACATCGGGTGTTGGCCAGGGATCTATCCTTGGTCCAGACTTGGGCAAGGTATCCTACAATGGATTACTAAGACTCGCGATGCCAGATGAGTCGCGCTTGATCAGCTTGGTGGATGATGTTGTGGCTCCGGTTGCTTAAAGCACTGTTGAACAAGCACAACTTAGGCTAGGTATGCTAATGCGCCAAGTGAGAAACTGGATGAATGCTCGCGGGTTCAGTTTAGCTCTGGAGAAAACTGAAGTAATCATTTTGACAAAAAAGAGAATCCCGACAATAAGTTTCTAATTAAAAATTCGTTGTGTGTAACTACATAATTGGGTTGGTTTTTAATAATTTTTCTAAAAAATTAGAATAAGGTGGTCTCCAGTTGTGTATTAATCCTTCTCAGGCCGTCACTCTTATTCCAAATTATTAAAAAACAACTTAACTATGTAACTATATACAAAGAATTTTCATAAGTAATTCGCAGCTATCGGAGCCATCCAAAAACGAGATCGACACGAGATATTTCCAATTCCCTAACTGCCCACCGCTTTATTGGGGCTACTCCGGCGGAGTCTCCACCAACTCAGACTAACTCACCCAAAGATGGGCGTGGGCGTCCCTCATTTGTTTCTTCGAGCCTCTCAATGGGTCGTCCGAACGAGAAGACGATCATCCGGAGTGAAATTACAATTAGGGAAGTTTTAGGGCTCGCCGTCACTTTGCCGCGAGAATCACTTACAAAAAAAATCTTCCCCGCGGAACGTGCTCCGCCACGACACAAGTTCAGATTATCCCACAACAGGGGAACCGAAGCTACCCAGATCGCCACTAAGTTCCATTGCACCCACAAACACTACCACTTGAACTAAATTCTCCAGGCCTTCCGGCCGGGTCATCGCCCCCGGGAAAAGAATTCCCGAGCCACAATTTTAACAGCTGGAAAAGGAGATTCATTTATTGAATTGTAGCGAAAAAAGGAAACTTAATTTACTTTATTTAAAAACATAGTTCGACCAATATGTGCTAAAATGAAAGCCACTTAAATTTATTCCCTATTCTAGTAAGGGGCCCCTTGCTTTCGCTTGCGTAATTTCCGCCACAGTTGTCCCGTCTCTTTTGGAGAGCTTTTCTTCCGTTAGTGCGAGTAATTCCCCTCGCTTGATTTCACTCATAATAAGTTCCACTCGGTGGCGATCCTAGTGGGAATTAAGTGCATTACGCGCTGAATGTGCTGAATGTATTTGACTGACAGCTCGAACTGTCAGTAATGTTTATTTCGTTTCGTTTTTTTCTCTTTCCCTTGAGCCGGCGCTAAGGTTTCTTAGCTTTTCTTCTCCGCGCCGGTAGTTTAATCAGCAGGCTAATGCGTGAAGTGTCGTTTATGTGTAATTATCTACCATTTTCCATTAATTTCAGCCGTCGAATCTCTTCTCGGAAATGACGCAATTTCCTTCATTTCGGTTTCCGTGGTGGAATGAAGTGAGTTCAGTGCGAGTGAGTGAATATTACGCTTTGCCACGATTTCGGCAGTCTGTAGATAAGAAATTCAACAATTATATCCGTGTTTCTTGCGTGTAGTTTAGTGGGTTTGTCAGCTTTCTCTCGTTTAAGCTTGGCGTAATCGGCGGCCATTTGTTGATGCGCCAAAGTGAGTTTAGTTTGATATTTTAAGAATCATTCAAAGCCTCTGGTTTGGCTAAAATTTCCTATGATGACTTCATAGTAGTTTCATGTTGTGAGCTCAACAAACGGCGTTCACCTGAGTCCTTTCCATACCCAAAAACGTTGTTTTATTTGAGTCTATTTGTAACGCCTCCAGATTCGAATATTTTGCGCCATATTTTTAGCTTCCGGTATAATTTTGCTGCTACATATCGAGCCACACTGTGAATTCTTCCTTCCTGGTCTCGATTCCTGGAGAGTTTGATCGTAGTTAACATTCAATTCTTCTAAAACTTGAAGTACTCCTTTCACCTCCTCCTTAGCACTTTCGTTTTCTTGTTGCTGCTTCTTTTAGTTACGTTACGCCTCGAATTCACACCTTACTCGTCCCGTATTCGCCACTAATGATGTGTTGGATTCGCGAGTGTCTTCCTGCGGTATACGTGCCATTGCTGCCTCAGTAGCATCTCTGCTGGAGCTGCGTGAGTGTGAAGATGTTTGCGACGGGATTGTTAAGTTTGTGTCCTTAGTCGGGAGCTCAGTGGTTGCGCACTCAGCACTCAGCACTCAGGTTCGAATTTGAATTAGTCGAATTATATACTGCATCGAAATTTATTAGGAGTCCATACCGGAACGTAGAGTCAATGAAACCACAGGCAGTATGAAACCTTGATTCGGGGAAGTGATTTAAATGCTCGCAGATGATCGTGCATAACACAAACACCTCTTGTTGCGTGACGGGAGCAACAATTTAACTTCTGATTTCCTCTCAGCGTTGCATGTTATTTTGCTTGTGACGCAATTCCAATTGCTTTGAGGGGAAATATGTTTTATGCTGCCGCATATGTAGATTGGATGACGTGCGTTTCTGCTACCGTGTGAATTTGCGTTTCGTTTCAAACTCGCGTTGGTTTTTGATGCTTTTGGCACTTGTTGGTGGTTACATTCTCCATAATTGTGGCATGTAAATCGAAAGCAACCCAGCTACTTGAGTTTACTTACATAAAGTTACAAAGCAAAAATTATTATGTGGCTTTCTTTCCTTAATCTAACCAGTAGTCCTTTGTGAATGAACATTTAAATTACTTGCTGTTAGTTACATCATTAGGTTACCAAAAAAATTAATAAAGTGCAGCTCGGTATTGCGTAGGTTAAGCTCTTACGAAATCGCGTTTGGTAGTGTTCGGGGTGAGCAACACTATGGAATTTCAATGGTCACCCGTAACAAGATTTACATTAAATTGACGTAAAAAGGGTGAAATGATCAATTAAAAGTTTAGCAAAGACCCTGAAATAAGGATGATCAGTATTGGAGACATACGAGTCAAATCATAGACAGTGGTGTAGTACCTGGAGTTACTGATCGACTCAAAAGTCAGTTTCTTTAAGTATGTCAGGGTAACGGCGGAGAAGGATACTTCAGGAGCTTTGGCTCGGAGTCGAATCATGGCCAAAGTAGGGGGACTCAACCCATCAAGAAGATGCCTCTTGATGGGTGCTGTAGGGTCAATGCTTCTGTACAGAGCAGAAATATCGAGCTATGCGCTCTGTAAGGAGCTTCCAAAAACGCTTGGTATAGGTACAGGGAAGTGAAGTACTTAGGATTGCATCTTCATATCCAAAAATTTCTGATTCAATGGTGAGAGTTATGGCAGGCACGATACCTGTTGCTCTCTAGTAAGAGCATCGCACTATTTACTTGCGTCGAAGCAACGAAGCGAGAAAGATGGTTGCCTGTGAGGAGAAACAGCACTTACTCAACGATTGGTAGCAGTTCTGGGTGAATCGCATGAAGGGAAGGTGGATTGTGCGCCTCATTCTGGATCAAAGGCATGGTGAGACTGATTTATCTTCAGCCTGACCTGCACAAGATTGGTTAGTTACGGTCCCCCGGTTATCGGTTTTGCCCAGGAGAGGAAGACGATGCCTACCAGACGGAGCTCACCCCGGATGGTGTGATCACGGTCATGCTTGGACCAGTTGACAAGTACAACTATGTGGCACATTATGTTCGGGCAGTTCTCAAAGATAAAAGGGACTCACAGCATCCGGGGACGTCAGCGGGGAAAAAAGATACTTGGCCTGAAGTAGTATGTCAAATGGTTCCAGACTGGGTTTACGGATTGACAGATGAGGTATTTAATGGGTAGATCAGTCGTTAGTTTGCTTGGTAGTCCTACACTGAGTACATATTATTAAACTCCCAATTATGAAAAAAAATACGAAAAAGAATACTCGAGTTTGAGAAAACCTTACCGTAAAAGATTACAATCTAGAAAGCATGGACCATAGCGTTTATCTTTGGAGCCATCTCAAATAAAAAAGGCACTGAAAACTATGAAATTGCATGCCACATAAATCCCAATAGACTTTTTAGAAACAATTGAAGAAGACCGAGTGCCCAGAAGAACATTAAGGGATAGAGGCAAGGAAGACATCTAGCGCGATCAACGGACATACGAGGCCGCAGAACTGCATTGATTGGAGGAAATTAATCCTGGGTGCCAAAGCTCGGCTTAAGTTGTCGTTCCATGAATGATGGTGATGATGAACCGAGGCTTCTCAAGCAAATGTCTCGTGAAATATTGTTCGCACATAGTTACAGTGGCGGCAGGAAAGTGTGTGGGCCATGTTTTGCACCACAAGTCCTACTCTTATCACCATTTCCAGAGCTTGTTTTTGCCCACAATCAGGCTTAGTATATGCATGCTCCATTCAATAGCTCGTTTGTTGAGAAAACTCAGCCTTTTCTGCTCAAAACAGTATCCTCTAAAGCATTTAGCATGGTTTAAAAAAATGGCGTTGATTCTTTCAGTGTTATGGTAAACACCCAAAAATATTGTTGAACACCAAACCTACACAAAATTATACTTGCGTTCATTAGATAGACCTAAAGATGAGCGCTGTTCCAAAATAAGAAGATGTTTATGATATTGTATGAAAAGCAACAAAAGTTCGGCTTTCATATCCCTCGCAAATTCTTGAAGTAGGTCTTCAGCGTTGGTTCTGCAGTTTTAATTATTCAACAGTATACAAATTATTGCTACAGTGCTATGACGTATGTTAGGGGTTTTTTTTGAAAATTGACGCTTTCTGCTTCCTTGGACATATTTAAAATCATCACATCTCGCTCTTGCAAAAATACACAGTGTCTCGTCCGTGCATTCTTTTCTTTTGTGACACTTTCTACCAGAAATATAATACTCGTACAAGGAGCCCTTGCATCAGGCCCCTTGAACTCTAACGAACCCTGGCTTTATCTAAGACACATAAAATAGTAGGACCTTTGGCATATCCTGAAGATTGCCCATACTTTTTTATTTTGCCCTTATTCATGAGTTGTTGGGTATCTTTATCAAACAAGTTGACGATGGCCCTGCATTTTCACCTGTTTCTTTCTAGGATAAGTCTTACTATAACTTTCATTTGATAAACTCCCATATCTCCTTGGAATCCGTAACCTTGTTAATATTTTGAGTCTGAAGAGTTGCCTTAGGTTTGACTGAGGTAACTGTCACTTTTTCTCTAAGGAGTGCTTTGACCACTTTGCAGAATGCTTTCTTATTTGTTATTTAATCTCCTAACCCCATCAGGAGATCACTAAGTTGGTCATATAGCTTGCATGGATGTCCCATCTTCATTCAGTTTTACGGCTAATCTTATATTGTGAAAGGTATTTACGTGAGGTACGTCTGCCATCCATTCACTTCATTAGCCTCTTGGGTTTGCATCATTGCTTAGTTCTTGCGATGCCCACTGTGGGACTCCTTTTTGTTTTGTCAACCTATTTATGCTAGTCTCCATATGTTTTGCAGAGCAGAAACATTTTCGCTGGTTTTTTATACGCACTTTTTGGAAGACTTTGTCTAACTAAGAGTTGTCGTTAGGTGCGTTGTCTTTCCTTCTTTTCTCCTGGTCCCCTTCAATTAGATGATTAGGTCACCTCCTACCTACTGTTACTCGTGAAAGGAGAAGTTGATTTTTCTTCTGTTTTAGGTTAACTGCACCTGTAGTTTTTCATATAGTCTATAAGCTCTTCCAGCTCCAAAGTTCTGTTTTTTAAAACCTCTTGCAATTTCCTTCTGGGCATTGCAATTCATTTTTAATGTTTTCAGGACAATCTGCGATTAGCTGATATGCTATACTTTGTAAGGTTGATCCAAAAGAATCTAGTTTTTTAACCCAAAGGAAACGTTTGCAACTTCGAAACCCTTCGTTTTCGGAAGTTTGGTGGTGACTGCCTCCAAACCCCATGTAGTTTTCATGCTAGTGCGTTTTCCCTAGCGAGATATCACTGGCCTTTATAGCTGGGCAAATAGTGTTATCCTCTGATCCAGGCTGACCCAGTATTTTTTTTTCTAAGGCATAACATTTAGGCGTACTCATGGTTTTCTTGCTATGATCAAATGCAGCGAAGGTTTCTGGTTGATACCAACTCTTTAGTTTCGTTGACGTCAAGGTTGACATTTTTGGTGTTTATAGTAGCTTCTTGACAACAATATTGCGACTAGAGCAGCGTAGTTCCATCTCTCCCCTCACTGTGTTGAGTGTAGTGTTTTGACTTATGCAGTTTGCAGCAGTCCTGAGGCAAATAATCGGAGCGAAGTCAGATGGGGACCAATGGCGAATACAATATAATCATAAGCTGTATAAAATTTTTAACGAACCGGAGGTCTCAACGATTGTAAGACTGCGGAAGCTGCAATAGGCTGGCCACATGTATCGTCTGGACGGACAACGAATACCCAAAAAGGTATGGGAGAACTGAAGGCCGGAGACAATTTAGGAAGCCGAGGAAACGCTGGTCTGACTTGGCCGACGAAGATAGTTCATCGCTGCTCGGATTTTGAAATCGCAGGACGTGCTCAATGGACTGAGACAGTTGGAGGCGCTGTTTGCAGGGAGCGAAGGCCCGAGAGGGGCTGTAGTGCTAAGAAGAAGAAGAAATCTCCACCAATCACTGCTTGAGCTGACGTTTTGTGGTCCATGGTAACTAAGGAAGTTTCGACGCTCCTCAAGCCCTTGTCGGCAGTTGAGATTACTTCTTCTGCCAACACTTGGGTGAGTATCTTCACCCGTAACTTCTTCTTCTTCTCATCTAGCATTTAAAAAATTGTCTGGGGTCTTCTTTAACGTACACCATTCCTAGAAAAAGATTTTTCTAGGACCAAGAACCAAAAGGATTCATCGTGATCCTACTATATTGAAGGCAGAGTGTATGAAGAGGGAAGCCCCCACTACCTCTGGTACATGAGTTAGCACTCCCTAAAAGGTTTAAGCTTAAAATCAGCATTCTTTTTGCAGGATCTACATCACTAATATATATTCAGATTCCTTATGAGCTCGAATATATTGGATTTGACTAGTTTTTGGTTATTTACTGGAACATTTGTAGTGATTTAATAAGTGATTTAAATGTCAGGTAAGGATAGCAGCGGTGGTCTACTGCCTCGTCGAGTGAAGGTATTAGTGTTTGCTGAAAATGACCTTTCCTGAAAATGCGTGGATGCACTGGCAGGCTAACATTGCGGTGTCATGGAGCAGGTTCTTTTCCCCAGCACAAGGGCCCACTACAAAAAAAAAATTCGCATACGCTACAAAACGTCTCGATTGGACGGTGTCGAGGCTGAGGTAACCTACCGAAGGGATCGAGTAAAGAAACGTGGCTAACCGAGCTTGATTGACTTGCGAGGGATGCGAGAGGATTTCGTCCTTACAATTAATATGTACGTCCATCAAATAGAAGTGGAGCCTCCATGTGGAATCGGTGCCCCCTCAGCTAAGGATATACGAATCGTGGACTCTCAAGCAAATCTATAAATATAAATTGGCTGGCTTTCAACGCAAAGTTGACAGCAATTTTACCGGGAATGTACAATATCGTTATTGCATTGCACTGCGGTTTGGTTAGGAATTTAGATGGCTATCCGCAAAACCGCAAACAATTTCGCGGTGCTAGTTGATAACGCTTAATAAGTACTTTACTAAGTAAAAATATGTAATTTTCTGCACCGCGCAATCCATAAGCACCAGACGAGCTCCCGACAACCTTCCACACCATGCAGCTTTTGATCCAAATACCCCCCCTTCTCAGGCAAAAGATCAAGTCGCAATTCTATCTCCGTTTCACAAGACAAGCCTCTTTTTCCATCTACTTGCTCGAGTACTCATCATGGCGATGTGGTGCACAGAATGTTCCAACGCCAGCGCGCGCCTCACGGCACAAGCGGATCCACGCCCTTCGAGAAATCTTCGCCTGCCGCCGAGTTCACACACCAGCGGCGCAAGCAACATCCCGCGAAAAAAAGGAAAATTTACTTCAGCCGATCGTTTAGGTTCTCATAAATTAATATACCCGAAAGAACCTAGGCAAACTTATCACTTGTTTCTTCTTCATCTACATTCAGTCGAATACAGATGCACACAAATGTATCCGTAATATTATCATAAATAAAGTTATTACTCATAAAACAAGAAAAAGAGTAAAAGTTGACTTCTAAAGAGTAAAAGTTAAACAGCTAAAGTGGTGACCCTGAGTGGAGAACCAGCATGGTGCTTGGGCGAAATGACGATGATCTTGCACCCAACGCCTCGCTGTGCAACCCAGAGTCTTGCTCTCACAGTCGCAACAGCCATTGGTGCATAGCCAGCCAGCATCGGCAAGTGAAGCCCGACAATTCGACCGCCAGCTCCACGGTGTCGGCAAGTGCAAGGTGCCATTATTCTGACGCACAAGCCTGGAACAGTGGTTCTTCCGGGTTAAGTCCCAATTCCAAGTGCATCAGGTCACAAGAAACTCAACCAGTAACTACCTTACGGTCTCATCATTGGACCACGACACAATCGTCGATGTGACCGATATCATCGGCGCACCGCCAAAGCTCGAAAAATAGAGGAGCCTCAAGGCGGCCATCATATCCTGCTTGATGGGTTTAGCCGACACCCAGTTACACAACCTCCTCACAGGTATCCAACTCGGGGACGGACGGCCATCACAGCTACTATGTCACATGCACTCGCTTGCTGGGACTGCACGTCAAATGGCTCGAACTCTTGCCACAGCAGACTCGGCGCATGCTACTGTTGATTAGGAACCAGAAGCTGAAGGAGCTCGCCACGCCTGCAGACAATGCACACGTTATGAGCCTGGCACTAATGGTCACATCCATAGAGGTAAACACACGCTTCACGACATCTTCACCTAGTTTCCCCTCAACACACAGTCCTCCGGATCAAGTCGCAGTCAAGCTAGCCACCCTGTGCTCAGCAATTGCACTGTTAACGGGTTTGACCCACGAAGCACTCCAGCAACTATTTGGCAGTAACAACATGCAGCGTGGGTGCTTCTTGTCACAATATGGTCACCAAGGAAATGCACACCATTCCACGTCCCGACCCATATACGGACATTGCTGGCATCACAGCAAACACAGAACCCTAGTGATTCGATGCAAACAGTCCTAAACATTTTCAGTTCAGGGAACCGCTACTGGACGTTCGAAAAGCTAAGATTGCCGGCACTGTACTCAGTGGACAGCGCCGGCAACAACCCGGAAAAGCATATGTATGTCTTGGACTGCACCACATAAGCTCGTTTTCTGGTGGATTCTGAATCTGCCCTCTCCATCATTCTGAGGCATCTCATCACCAGGCCTCTCAAGCAGCAGAGCCTCATGTTACAAGCAGGCAATGGTATGCCTATTGTTTCTCACCTTTGGCCTCCAGCACAAGTGAACTTGGGGTTATGCCGCCCATTCCACTGACATTTCGTTATTGCAGACGTCCAGGCAGCCATCCTGGGAGCCGATACACTCAACTATCACGGCCTAACCTATTAACCTACGAAATTGACGCCTCTTACCTGTCTCTCCACAGTCTGCGTTCTTGACACAGCTCCACCAGTGCATACATTAGCGCCGTGGCCAAGCCATCGACCTTGGGAGGCACTTTCAGAGGAATATACAAGCAAATCATCGCGAAGCAGGCAAACATACCTCCAGGACCCAGTGAGTTGGCTTCGATTACTAACCTTCCTGTTCACCACCAGATGATCATGCAAGGTCCACTCGTCTTCGCAAGACCAGGCATAATTCGAACTTTGTCAAGCCAATGGGCCAGTTCCCTGCACATGGTGCCCAAGGACGGTGGCCGTTGATAAGTTACTGAAAATTACCCCCCAACTAAATGCCCCCACCGCTACTTATTATCCATTATCGAGGATCTGATCCATCTGCAAAACGGCAGTCACATCGCCTTTCGGGTGGTTTGAGTTTGTAGGAATGCCTCTAGTCCTATGCAACGCAGCCCAAACCATGCAGTGGACACTCAATCAACTGTTAAGGAAGCTCGACTTTGCACGCATCTACCAGGATGACATCCTAGTGTTCTTGGCTAGCTACGACCATCACCAACGTCACCTTGAGCAACTTCTTTCCATACTGCAAGTTGTAAAGCTCCAGCTCAACTTAAATAAATGCCAGGTCGGCCTACTAGACGTTATCTTTACCGGGTAGCACATCTACGAAACAGGTTTCCTACCACCAACTTCCAACACAAAAGCCATCGCAGACTTTCCCAAACCTGCCAACTCCTCGCAGTTGAAAGATTCCCTTGAGATACCGCGGCATACCACACGCCGCCGAGCTACAAGCACCATTTTCAGAGCTGCTGAAAAGTTACAGCACCAAGAGATCGAAAACCACTTTGACACCTGATGCTATAGTCACTTTTGGAAGCTACAAGCAAAGCATCACCTCAGCAAATACAACAGTATTCCACTAGCTCTCGATTCCTAGCGGGTGGGCCACCGCAAAACGCGTTGTTCTGAAATTCTTCTGGCCGAGTCAATGAAAGGGTGTCTATCACTGGACCAAGCAGTGTGTACCATGCTAGCGTTCAAAGGTCTATTACCACAACCACGCCAAGCTAGGTAGCTTTTAGATGCAAGATGGGCATTGGAACCACATCCACGTCGACCTCATTAAACTTCCGCTATGTGACGGCTTAGGGACGTGCCTTACCATAATTAGCTAGTATATACGCTGGCCTTGAGCAATACCATTGCGTGATATCAAGGCCAGCACCGTCACCAGAGCGTTGTTTGACCACTGGATCGGCATATTTGGCACACCACTCGAGATCACCTCGGGCCAAGACCGTCAGTTTGAAGCTAACTTCCTTAGTAAACTCGGTCACCTACTAGGAGCCAACCACTTTCATACTTCAACATATCATCCGCAAGCTACACGCTTTGGAGTGCGTTCCAGAAACCCCTTGGCTGCAAGTACTTCGGGCATTCTTGTTAGGCTGGCATACCACCTTCAACGAAGACCTCCAAGCCTTCCCAGTAGAGATGGTTTCCGGCACGTCACAACAAATGCCAGGCGAATTGGTCGCATCTCAAACGACACCAATCAGTTGCCCTAAAGATTTCGTCACAGACTTGCGCCACCTATTCAAAGTGATTTGTCCGGTTCCACCAGCCAGGCACACCGATCACCGTCCGTTTGTCTTTCAGGATCTTGCCTCCATTAAGTGTGTGTTCCGCTGCATATACGCAGTCAAGAAACCGCTCAAATAGCTGTACTCCGGACTGCACAGAGTCAGCGACTGCACATACGTCATAGATGTAAACGACGTTGCAAAGACCCTCTCGACCTACAATCTGAAGCCAGCATACTTGGAGCACTTCGATGCCCAGCCACCAACATCACCGTTAATATCGCTTCAGCCACCCTCAGCACCACTACAGTCACCCGCGCCACCGGTGTTGCTGCCAACTCAGGCAATTCAACCAAACGCTAGTATGTTGAAACAACAAAAGCCAACTGCCACCAAGAGGAATGTTGCCTTTTCACTCCTTTGTCGAACGTGAAAGTGATTGAGAAGGGAGAGACGGTGCCGGAATGGAATGTTCTTACGCTAGCGCGCGCTTCACGGCGCAAGCGGATTCTCACCTCTCGAGAAATCTTCGCCTGCCGCCGAGTTCATACATCATACTTCTCGCGAGAAAAGAAAAATTTGCTTAAGCATCTCTTCTCATAAGTCAATATACCTAGGAGAACCTAGGCAAACTTCCTACTGGTTTCCTCTTCATCTAAACCCAGTGGAGTCTGGATGCACATGAATGTACTCCGTAACATTATCAACATAAATGGCATCCGCCATCTTCAATTACTGTCAAGTATTTTTAGTTTACAATTAGTGAAATAAAGTTATTACTCATAAAACAATAAAAAGAGTAAAAGTTGACTTCTAAAGAGCAAACGTTGACGTCTAAAGTGGTAACGGGTACAACTGGATTTTTGCAATTTTTTTTCGATAAATCGCGTAGCAATGGTGTTGCCATTAGTAATTTTTTTTAGTTATATTGTTATTTGTTTCATTTGTTAGCGATTTTTCGAGCTGATTAAGAAATTCAATTCCAGTTTTATTATGACCCCTTTTCAGACTAACTGGTATGAGTATGTTGGTGGTTTGCTGTTTTCCATACTATTGTTAGTGAATTGTAATTTTCTTGTAGGCTCTAAGAGTAGGGATCGGAAAAACGTTTTATCGATAATGGTAGCGGTGATAGTGTGGAGTTTATTTCGGGTCAGTAATAATAATATTAATAAGTTGCGTATCAAATTATTCTGCACTTATTGCGTTATTATTATTATGAAATTGCTTATTTTCGTTAAAGCCCCTCATGCTGTTTACCCAGGCGGCTCCTCGATTACCAAACATGTTGAGGTTGATTTATTTATAATGGATATTATACACACTTAGTCTTTCTTTTGGTAAATTATGTCAAATCCAGTTAGTCGGAAGGATGCACTAAAGCCTCTTTTTCACAAAACTGAAGTTCTTGTCTATATTGTTCCATTCATTATTCCACCTCATATCCAATTTTGTGGAGTTAATTGATTTTACCAAGCAATTTACGCTATTTAACCATTTACATTCATTGCAACACAAAACCTTAATTTTAAAGCCCCTTAAAAATTACACACTCAAACGAGCTGACATCTTTGCAAATAGCAATAAAACGAAACAGCAACAAAACGCATTCCAATCGGAAATGTCGTTGAAACTAAAGTTACTAATTTACAATGGGCAGATTCACTTCGATTTCCATGCCATTGACAATTATTTCGTTTCGCCAATATCTGCTCTATGTGTAATTAGTTTGTCCAATTCGCAAGAGGATGTCAACGGCAAGGACATTCCATGTAGCGTAGATAGAATGCGAATTGAAACAAGTCGAATTAATGGTGGAAAATGAAGCGCGACAATAAGTACATGACCTCGTCCACCTCCAACAAAAGGAATCCCACTCGACATTCCTGGCGGTCGTGGTTGTTACTGTCCAGACTCGCCTATCATGGTGAACTCGTCTCCTCTCGCTTGTATCCTTTGGCCTTACTCATTGAATTCGTAATAAATTTTTTCCCAACCATGTAAGGGCTATTGAGAAAAAAAATTGCAATGAGAGTTGAATATTGAAACGAGCGTGCGGTGATAGCATTACCAAATACAACTTTGCATCCTTGCATACATTTATCCTGCAGAGGTATATATTGTAGGTGGTTAAAGGTACATGACATGAAGTGCTAAATGATGGTCAGTGCCAAATTAAAGGATGCAAATCCAGCAGAAAAATGTACAATGTCGTTGGCACGGCCAGAGTGAAATTACATGTGTATTGTGTCGATTTTCAATTTTATTTGCATTCATCCAAACCACCACCGCCGCACCTACAGGACCTGGGCTTCACTTTTTTGCTGGTATATTTTCTCGGGATTTTTTACACTTTGCAAACCCTTTTTCCACACGACTGCATCGACGGCTAAACATAAGCATTTGCCCCCTTTTCAAATAAAAATTAACATCAGTACAAGTGCTAGAGGGAATGCAATGCATGGTTGGAGGGTGGAAGGTCGGGGTAGCAACTGAAGCTAGATTGGAAAGGATTTCATGCATATTGTGCTATATGAGAGTTTTATTTATATTTTTGCATTTAAACGTTTTTTTTTCAAATGCACGTAACTTTCCAGGAGTGCAAATTGTGCGGCGGATTAACAAGGGTGTAATGCAAGTCATGTAAACATTAAAACATAGTTGGAGGCGGTAGTTTTGATATATGATACGTTGAGGTAATACCTGGCAAGTTTTACGTATGGTAGGTTTTTAATAAATACGTGGACAATAAACTCTTGATTTAGACGAGTAGATGCAAGTGCAGTTTTGGAGTAAATTTTAGAGTTTTTGTGGTTCTAGATGAAAAATGTTTACAGTATTGTCATTTGTAGTTTCTAAATTTAAAAATTTATGTTTGAAGCTACGAATGTGATTTGCTCAAAAAAATTTGTTAGACTGCCGCCTGGACCGAAGATCGGTGATCCCTTGGAGGTCAGTCCCTGATTCTCGGTATCCAGCCTTATTGTACCCCAACTACGTGGATTATTCTTCGTTATCTTCGTAGCACTACAGCCCGTCTCGGGCCTTCGCTTCCTGTAACAAGCGCCTTGAACTGTCTCATATTTCTGATACTGTAATCGCCAAGTGTGATATTTTCTTTATTTAAGGTATTTTTCCTTGACTGCGTCATGAGCTTTGTTTTATTTTCGTTGATTTGTAGCCCTACTAGTTCTGTTTCGCTGTGGAGTTTGAGGAAAAATTCTTTGATGTATGGTAATGACCCTGACAATATGAAGATGTCATCTGGACGAGCTATAACGTTTCGCGTGTATCGACTGGTAGCTTCCTTATGACGTCGTCCAGAGCCAAATTGAATAGCAATGGCGCCGAACCATCTCCCCGTTTTAGTCCGATATTTGTGTCAAAAGCGTCAGTGAGTTGGTTATTTATGTGAACTTGGAAAATTGTCGACCTCATTGTCATTTTGCAAAGACAGACTGATTTGTCTGTGATACTAAAGTAAAGTATTATTTGGTACAGTACGTTACGGTCAATACTGTCGTATGCTCGCTTAAAGTCAACGAAAATTTGGTTTGAGTCTATGTTGAACTCCCAGCATTTCTCGAATGCCTGCTTAGCAATGAACAATTAATATTTTCCGTAAAATGCCAATATTTATTAAAACCCGGGCAGACACGTGTTTCGGAAACAAGTTATTTCCTTCTTCAGTGCCGTGTTACTGAAACATAATCCAAAAATTCTTGTATTTATACATCGTTACTAAATTAGAAAAGGTATTTTAATGAACTAATAAAAACATTAAAATTACTGCTTGGAAAGGTAATTAAAACATTAATACACTCTTTAATCCTTCACGGTGTCATAAACTAGATGAGTCATTCAAGCCTTTAACATATTGATCCGATCAAACTACTGTATGCGTTCCCTAGATCTGTATTAAGCCTTGAATCTTCCAGTATCCTTGAAATCCACAAACTTTCCACTGCATCCAACCTTCTCCAATCGTTGATTTCTTCGAGGATCTCCACGTTGTTCCATTCTATTTGATGCGTGCCCTCCATAATGTGTCTTGCAACTGTTGATCTCACCTCATTTGCAACTGTTGATCTCACCTCATTTGCTTACTGTCCTTCGTAGTCCCTAGTTTTTGTTCCAATTTGTAGATACGTGACGAGTGTGCTGTTTCGATACCCGCTGTCTTCAGTATTTGTTGTAGCCACCGTGAATGTGAAGAATAAGTCAGCTTCATTCTCCGCGTATTTTGAACCGGTGTTTTGAAGAATGTCGTAAAAGAGTTTCTTCTTCGATGCGCATCAAACTTGCTTATTCTGGTTTTGATTAACCGCGCTGTATACCCATTCTTCTGTGCTGTTTCAGTTATGAATTGGTCTTCTCGGGCGCGTCGTTCAGTTGCCAACGGAATTGATAACATTCTATTAATCATCGTGTTGTATGCCGCCATTTTTTGGTTGTAGGAATGATTGGAGTTGCTAGGCATTGTCCTCTGTGTGTGCGTCGTCTTTTGCTATACATCAAACTCTAGGTAACCGCTATTTCTTATAATTTTCATATCAAGAAACGGTAGCTCTCCATTGTTTTCCCTTTCCATTGTAAACTTGATATTTTTGTGGATGTTGTTTAATTGTTCCAGTAAAATGTCTGCTTGGTGAGCATCAATGATTACAAAAATATGATCCACGTAACGACACCATACTCTAAGTGCTAAACCTTTTTCCTCGACGATGTTTTCGATGTGTCCCATGAAAAGATCGCTCAGAAGTGGTGACAATGGGTTTCCCATGGCAACCCCTTTGGTTGTCTTGAAAAAATTTTTTCGAAATGAGAAATAACTCTCATTCATGCACAGAGTTGCCAACTTCGAGTACATTTTCGATCTCTCTTTCCATACCAAGGATGAGTCTTTTTGCAAAAGCCAGTATTCAAACAACGTTAGGGTCTGTTTCACGGGAACACTTCCTTCACAGCATCAATCTCCTGTAGCTTTTCAATCAGATCCTCCCTATTTTTAACAGATTTCTCACTTGTCCTAAATGGTAGTTTTTTGATTCTTCTGTTAACCACCTGGCAATTTTTGAAGTTGGTGCGTTTGTGGCAGCAATGATCTCCCACATTTTGTTGCCACCTTTGTGTATCTTCGGGAGACATTTGATTCTAGGCAAGACGGGATTGGATACTCTCAAATGCGATATATATTTTTTGACTCTTTTAACTGAATCGTGTAACGGGTTAGTACGTAGAGCGTGAAAATTTCCATTGTTTAATTTTTCGTTCACTAGTGCATCATACGTAATTATAACTACTGTATTGCCTTTGTCCACCTTCACATAATAAACAGGTTTGCTCTTCAGTTACGCTATGATTCTTGCTTCGTTCGTTTAATGAGCTCCACGGGAATCTCATCGATTCAAGGCGCTTTATTATTCTTTTGGGCTTTGCTGGGAGAACAAACTTCATCTAGAGTAGATGAAGTCATGGATTATTGACTGAAGTTGAGTTTTAGAATTGGTTTCTTGGATTAGAAACTCTATTGTACAAAATTTCTTAGATTTATTTTTCTGTTTTAGATATATACAAAAGACTGGTTTCATCCTTTCTTGGAGTCTTATTTCATTTGTTCAGACTGCCAACACCTGGAACAAAAATTTCGAGATTTAAATGATCGAATCACAGATCACTCATCAATGAAAAGGACCAGGTAATTGCACGTCAGATTGCAAAGTCACGTGCAAACAGTGAAAGCTTCGTTGAGATGGCATCTAATTTTGATGAGCTTGTGGCTCCACTTCCAGGCAGCAATGTCAAGGTCACTAAAGCACTCGAAGCATTCGACTCCCGTCTTATTGCAATGAAAAATCAGATTGCAAATCTTCAGCTCCAAAGCACCGAAACTTTAAGTAAAAACTGGATGGACGAGATAATGAGAACAACTAACATCACAACGCAACAAAATGCCTCACAACACTCGAAGCTGATTGCGAAAATTGAGGGGTTAGAGAAAAAAATTGCCGCCATGGAGAATATAGTTCATGAACACTGTGCAGCTCAATTAACAGCGAAATGCCCTTCGAGCATCGTTATACAGGAAATAGGCAATTGCAATTCATGCTACAGAGGCAATATGCCTATTGAAAGACCTACGATCCAAGTTCCAGTAGTCTCTTCTGTTTTCAAATTAGGCACAACCTGGTCTTTGAATGACTGGAATAAAAGATTAAAGAAATCGGAGTCAGCCAATTCAGCATATATTCAAAGAACCACAAAAGCCAGCGAAAACATCTGGGGGTAATTTTACCCCAAGAAAGTACCTAAAAATCTGAATGCCATTGGGTTGCAGCAGCTATTTGAAACGTGTCTGATGATCAAAGGCTGCAAAGTGGAAGACATCCCAAATTGTAATAAACGAAGACCATCATTCAAAGTGCTTATTCCAAGGAAATATGGCTGGCTTTTTACGAACCTCCGAGTCAAAAACGGTGATTATGTCAGGAAGGATATGGTATTCAGCAAGTGGAAGTCAGCCACGTCAACAACCGGAAATAAATACCGAAAAATATCACCAACGAAACCATTGCATGAACGTCAAATTAAAAATAAGTATACGTTAAACAAAACTAACCAAGGTCTTAACTCTAAGCCTTCTACTAACACAATTGTAAACCCAATTTTCCATTCAGTTTCAAAAGACACTACTCCTAGTTCCATTGACCTTACCATAGAAAATCCATCAACTTCCCTCATAAAAAATAATAGTGCTTCTAGCAGTTTGCCATCTGTAAGTACCGATGATTTGGTAGAAGAGCGTATTGTCTCCACTTCAATAGCAGAAAGTAAGAAAAAGTTCACTGAATACTCAAATTCCGTACATGGTGGTTTACAGATTCCATCCTTAGCTCATATGATTCAACTACCAGCCTCAAAAGTAAACTCGACGAATGAGAAGAGTTCATTTTTAGACCCCCTACTACCAAAAGTTGTGAGGGCAACAATCAACTCTAGCAAAGATCTCGAGTCCAAATATCTCCTATCTAGGCTTAGAGATAACAGAATTTACGATAACGTGAGGCTATTCCTGGCCTATCTGTGCAAAGCTTCTGATACCACGTGTACCGATGGTAAAACAAAAATAAACATTAAAGTTTCAATCCAACGAGAAGGTCTTCTCATTGAAATAGAGGCTCTCCGTGGACCTGATTTTAAATACCATGAAGAGTACGGTATATCTCCAGCCCAAACCAAAAAAGATCTGGACACTTATGCCTCACACGTAAGCAGCAATTATATACCTTCTCTTCAACGACCTAGAGAGCAACACCAGACATACTTTCGTTCCCAGTAAAACCCCACTCAATTCCAATCGCCTCAGACTCTTTTACCACAACTGTAGTGATATGAGAGGAAAAATCAATAAACTCTTTTTTGACGCCAAATCATGCCATTTTAGTGTTCTTTCCCTGACCGAAACATGGTTGAACAATTCATTTGTAAGCGAAGAGATTCTTGATGGAAAATGGACTTTTTATAGGGACGATAGAGATTATCATAGCACTGGATAGACCCAGGGTGGTGGTGTTCTTATTGTTGTGCATAATTCCTTTTCCAGCAAGCTGGTCTGCACAGTTCCAAATCAATTTTATCAACATAAAATCGTCCGCATCAAAGTGGAGAAATCGGACTTATACGTTGGTGTTTTTTATTTTCCACCTAAATGAGGTGAGATAATCTACAATATTGTGTTTAATGTAATTTCTTCACTGGCGGCTCCCCCCAAGGAAGAAGACAAAATTATCATCTCTGTCATTCATGGTCGACGAAGCTGATGGTGGTCCTCTGCCAATAATCTTTCGGACGATATTGACTTCAAACTTATTAACGCTTTATATCGTAATGGTTTGCAGCAAATTGTTTCGACTCACAACCATTACGGTAATTGGCTAGATCTGATATTTACAACGCATACGACGACGTAGTGGTCGATCTGACTGATGAAACAGAGCACCTTTTCCCTAATAGCCTCCACTATTCTGCACTTTCTCTTGAGCTGTCCACTACCGATGAAGCGAACCAGCTATCTTACAATAACAATATTGTATACAACTTCTATAATGCTGACTATGATGGCATAAATAACTATCTTTGTCATATTGACTGGACTGGTGCCCTTACAACGTTAGGTGTAGACGATGCAGTAGCTCGTTTTTACAAGATTTCCTTGGACGCCGTTGAAAGACACGTACCTGATTACCCCCTCCTTACTTTCTATTCAACTGCAGAGAGCCATTGATCTTACCCTTATATATACTTTTTAACAAATCCCTTGGAATTTTTCCCTCATCTTGGAAGTCATCACATTTGACACCAATATATAAAAATAAAGATAAGGGATCGATTGAGAATTACAGATGTATTGCTATTTTATCAGCTACACCAAAACTATTTAAAAAAATAGTCTGCTCCAAATTATCTCCCATTATTGAGTCCCGGCTTTACGATCAACAGCATAGTTTTCGTAAAATTCGCTCTACCACAACTAATCTATCCGTGATGGTGTGTAGCATTCTCTGTGATATGGAGTTGGGGCACCAAATTGATGCGATTTACACTGTTAGTAGAGCGTTTGATCGGGTCAACCACGAAATGCTAATACAAAAGCTTAAATGATTCGAAATTGGTGGTTTTTTACTGAGCTTGCTTGGCTCATTTGTCCATAATCGGACTCAAAATGTTAAATTTCAAGGTTCCATATCCAAAGAAATAAATGTTTGCTCCGGTGTACCACAAGGCAGACATCTGGGCCCTCTCCTTTTTAATATCTGCATTTTTGATCTTTCTGAGATCTTGTCAGATATTCCTCATTTTTTCTATGTCGATGATCTTAAGCTTTACCATGTAATAAACTCCTAACAAGATACATTATTCCTTCAAAACAAAATCAACTCTCTGTTAGAATGGTCCCAAACTAACCAACTCTCCTTGAACTTTGGAAAATGTCAAGTTATAAGTTTTTCATGGAAACGCTTAACTTTAATCAACAATTATCACCCTTACCATCCAGGTGGATAGCGTCGTAGAGCTTGGTGTAACTTTGGACAGAAAAATGCGTTTTCATTTACATTACGATCATGTCATCAGTAGGGCCAGTAAGCCCCTTGGTTTTATCAAGCGTCGATCTAAAGAATTTGAGAATGTATGGGTCTCTAAGCCATTATACCGTTCTTTAGTTCGTCCTATCCTTGAATATGCTTGTCTAATCTGGGACCTGAGCTTTAATGTTCATACCGACAGAATTGAGTCGGTTCAAAAAGAGTTCGTCCTTTTTGCGTTAAGATCATTATTTAATCCGATAATTTTTTCAGATTTACCATCATATGAGCATAGATTTCGGATCCTAAATATATCAACGTTGACCTCTAGGAGATCTATGCTTGCCTGCTGCTTCCTGTTTGATATCCTTAGAGGCACTTTAAAAATACCATTCCTAGCTGACAGGAATCATATAGACAGAAATCATATCATAGAAGAAGAAGAAGCTGACAGAATTAAGGACCATGAGATATCGCGATTCACAAGACATTCGCGTCTGCTGATTGAAGAGCGACACCATACAATTTACGCGGATAACGAGCCTGTAAACAGATGTTGCAAAGCTTTTATTTCACTAAGCACATTTTATTCTCCAACCATCTCCAAATCCAATTTCAAAGCTTTATTATTAAGCACCTTATCCTCCAAACTCCATACCTCAAATCTAAATTAAGAATGATATTTTATTGTACTATACATTATATTTTATAATTTTTTAGTTTTTTTTTTGGTAACGATGCCTTGTTTGGCAATGAAATAAATAAGGTAAATAAATAATAGAACCAATGAGAGGCCGGTTCCGATTTTGTTCGAGCGTTTTGGACAGCAAACCATTACACTTTTGTTATTTTGTGTTGCTCATTCAGCAGTAAAAAGTTAGCTTTCATGTCCCTCGTAAAGCTTTCCAGTTGGTTCAGGGCAATTGTACTGCAGTGTAGGCTTACATAAAAGGTACGGATCATCGAAGTTCTCCTTTTAACCTAGACTAGGCCTTTCTGGAAAACCTAATCCTATCTTTATCCTCGGACGGGTTTGAAATCCGCTTTTGGATCAGCATCTTTGCAAAGATGCAGTGTGCCTCCCTCGTACGTTCTCTTCTTTTGCATCCCTTGCCACCACATTTGCAGCACAGTTAACTGCTATCGGGTACTGCTCTTTGTCATACCCTGCAGAAAATCTATCCTATTCTTACTTTTCCTTTAATCAGAAATTGTTTGGCGTCCTTCTTGGTCAGGTTGGCGATGACTATACGTTGTCCTCTATTATTTTCTGCTGTCAGCCTCGCTTCTACACCGTTTACACTAGGGGACTCCCTTTTGATGTTTTCCTCTACCTCAGCTAGTTCTGTGAGCCAGTCAATGTTCCTGATTTCGATCGGTGCTTTCAGCTCAAGCGAGGCTGCAATTGATCTCTTACCGAGAACCTTTTTCGTTGATTCGCAGAGTGCCTCTTTATTATTGGTCTCCCTGCAGGGAGAATGCCGGTCGACAAGAGCATTCTTGGGTACTAGCATTCTTTGGGGAGTTCCGCCCCCACGTACCCGAGGAAATTGCCGCAGGGAGAAAGCCGGTCGACAAGAGCATTCTTGGGGACTAGCATTCTTTGGGGAGCGCCACCCCCACGGACCCGAGGATATGGGGGGCGCTGTGAGGTTCCCTCCTCGGATGACAGGTAACGACTCTGAATGAATCTGGACTACGCTTTGGATAACGAACTGGAATTGATGCTTTGGGCTGGCGGATGTAATGGTTTGGACCTAGTTGCTTTGCACGGTAGCGCTGCGTTGAAACTCGTGTGTGAACGGCTCCAATTCAACTATCATTCCGTCTCCGTCCCAGCAAAACCTTGGTAGGCCTCAGAGTACTTTCGAAGTTAGCACCATTGGGTTGGTGGCGTAGGTTTGGTTGAGATGGACTCCCGATTAGCACTGGTCTAGCTCTGAGCACTTGTCCCCATAAGGGCTTGTGCCAACCCTCGCATGGCCTCCCTACCCTGCAAAGATAACCATGGGACCAAAAAGGCGACTACACACACGAACGTAGATAGTGGCTCCGAGGGGGGACCCAACAAAACTGGAGCAACCAAAATCAAAAGACCAAAAAAATCCAAAAAAAGAACCAAAAAATAATAACAACGATGACGCAACCAGCGGTTGCAGCCACAATGTTAACAGTACATCTAGAGCAGTACTTACCATGATAAAAACGAAAAATAACACAATGACAGTGAAGGAAGACGAAAAACGGAGACTAGTAGACAGTCTGGTTCAGACTGAAATTCCTGCGGCGTTCGGGCGCAGCAAAAAAATGATGCGAACGCCAGAGCGTCCTATTAAGGAAAAGTGGGAAACTCTGCAGGACGCTTCAGGTGTTCGAGCGGTGGAGGAAAATATGGAGAAGCACCAAGAATTCCATTGCCACTGCTGCGATCGTTACCAAAGCGACCGATGTAGGGGTCACAAATCCCGACATAGCAATGAAATATCCTGAAGCCAACGAGGAGATTACAGCACGAAAAGCAACGAGTGACCAGACTTCGCGTGATTGCATTGCCAACGTCGAAAATATGGCAGAGGTACTGCATTCGGAAGCGGAATGCGATAACCTCTCCCAAGGATGGTTGCAAAGTACAATCGCTACCCAGCAATTTGAAGAAGAAAGGCTACTCCGAAAAGCGGGACATGTTCTGAAAAGAATACAATCTGCATGCGACTCCCCAAAAGTCAGCAAAGCAGTAAAGGTTGGGCTCCTTGAACTAGAGGAGTCATAGATCGCATAGGGCACTATAGAAGGAGCTGGTTAAGGGACGAAGACGAACAGAAGACTAAAGAGGCGCTTGGGGCGAAATCTAAAGGCAACATAGTGTCTAGCCCAATCGAAGGAGATTAGGATAAAAGAAGGAAGGAAGAGGCACTTGATGGGCGTGGATCACCAGATCACGGGTTTCAGACAGTGCTTACAAAAGGAGTGAAGAAAGCCGCAAAGATCTCCTTCAAAAAAATCAGAAAGTAAAGTTCACACGGATGCCCAATCAGAAAAATGACCTGATGCAAAACAGGAGAGCCAGCAGCACCGACGAAGACCCCGGCAGCAGGTACTACTCGTAAAGCCCCAAGATGGCCGATCCTACGCGGAAGTACTGCGGGACATCAGGGGGAACGTAAAATCTGAAGATACCAATACCACCAATAAAATAGTACGACCAAAGCGGTTGGGCCACATCCTGGGCGAATTCGGAGCAGAGGCCGGCAAAAAGGAAGCATTTTGTGACGCAGTAGAGAAAGTCCTTGGCAAAAGCGCAACTATAGCCCCGCTTGAGCTGATGGCAACGATCGAAACAACAGACACGGATCTGGCCGAGGTAGAGGAGGCCATCAAATGGGAGTTCCCTACCGTGGTAGGGATCAAAATGAGACTGACACCAGAAAACAACAGGCAACAACGCATGGCCATAGTTGACTTGACCGAAAAGGATCCCGAACAATTCCTGAACAAGGGCGAAGTACGAATTGGGTGGGTTGTTCGTAGAATACGGCGATGAGCAACGCCTCTTCAATGTTTCAAATGCCTTGGTTATGGTCACACCACACATGTATGCAGAGGACCCGATAAGAGTTCCCTGTGTTACAAATGCGGTGAAATGGAACAAAAAAGAAAAGAGTGTACGAAGGAGGCACACTGTATTCTTCGCAAGGATGCTGATCCAAAACCTGAGTTTGGACACGTCTTGGCATCGGAAAAATGCCGGGTGTTCCAGGAAGCCCTAGCCAAGGCAAAATCAGAGTTCCGATGACCCGCATCCTGCAGCTAAACCTACACCGCAGTTCAAACGCCCGAAATCTGCTTGAGCAGTTTGCAAGGGACAGGAAAGCCGACTTCTTGCTGCTGAGTGAGCAACACCATAATAAAAGTCCTGCATTATGGTATTCTGATGAAACTTGTACTGCCGCCGTCTGGATTCGGAACAGTGACTTTCAGGCGGATATTTGTGGACAGGGGGATGGTTTTGTGTGGGTTCGTAGCTCAGGGCCGACCTTCTTCAGTGTGTACCTAGCGCCTAACAAATCGATATCATCTTTCCAAGCCAAGCTACAGGCTTTGGAGGGCACTGTCTCAAACGCAGAGCGCAAAGTGCTCGTTGGGGGTGACTTCAACGCTAAAGCAATCGAATGGGGCATGCATCAGATGGAGCCGCTGGGAAAACGAATCCTGGAAATGGCAGCCAGGACCGCCCGCGTCGTACTAAACTCCAGAAATACGCCGACTTTCCGCCGTATCGGGAGGGAACCATACCGGACGTGACATTCGCCTCGGAGTCCTTTGTACGGAGGATACACAACTGGAAAGTATTAGAGGACTACTCAGCCAGTGATCATCAGTGCATTCTGCTTGAGATAAGTGATGCTCTCGGCTTTCTACAGCTGGATGGAACATCGGGAAGATGGATGTCAAGAGGTTTATCGAGGTGCTCACAGCAGGTGGTCCGCTGCAGGGAGCTTCGGAGGGGACGGAAGAAATGGCAGCTCAAGACATGGTGAACTCTACTTTGAGCATCATTACGACTGCTTGCTGCGCTTCCCGAACCCGGCACGGCAAGCCCCCAGTGTACTGGTGGTCAACTAAAATCGCTGAAAAGCGAAGCTTCGACGTGAGGCTCAACGGGTGCGGAACGGTGACGAGGCATGCAACCAGGTGGCAACATATAAGTTGGCCAGGAAATGCCTTCGCAAACTGATCAACAGTAGCAAGGCTCGCTACTGGCAAGACCTAGTGGACAATGTGAACAAGGATCTGTTGGGCCTTGGCTACAAGCTGGTCATGCGGAAGCTTGGTGTCCCACGGAAGCCTTGTATATATGACATGGAAAAGATGGACGCGATAGTGCGGGGACTCTTCCCCGCCCATCCCGTCCTTGTTGACGCTGTCCATGGTGAAACAGCAGTCAAGTGCCCACTCTTCACACAGCTGGAACTGGAGGAGGCAGTCCTCTCATTGAAAGCGAAGAAGGCTCCAGGTCCAGATGGTGTTCCGGCTGAGGTGTTGCGGCTCGTCTATCACCATTGTCCTGATTTGCTGCTCAGCACATTCAACTCTTGCTTGCGAGATGGGGTTTTCCCGGTACAATGGAAGATGGCGAGGCTCGTGCTGATCAGCAAGGGGAAGGGAAATCCCGAATCACCGTCTGCATACCATCCGTTATGCATGCTAGACACGGCTGGGAAAGTGCTAGAAAAATTCATCAAAGGAAGACTCACTGATGCAATTAATGCTGCTGGGGACCTATCTTCTCGGCAGTATGGCTTGAGAGCAGGACGTTCTACCATTGATGCGATTGCAGAGGTGATGAACGCGGTCCAAAGGCAGAGGCATATAGTCGCATCAAGCGACGGATCGTCCTGTTGGTGACACTTGACGTCAGAAACGCCTTCAACTCCGCTAGATGGGCGGTTATTCTGGATACGCTGGACAACTCTTTTCAAGTTCCAGGATATCTAATGCGGCTTTTGAGTAACTACCTAAAGGACCGAAGTCTGCCTTACGATGCGACACAGGGCCAACAAAGGATGGAAATTACATCGGTTGTTGTGCAGGGATCTATCCTTGGTCCGCACCTGTGGAACGTGTCTTACGACGGGCTACTGAGACTTGAGATGCCAGATGAGTCGCGCTTGGTCGGCTATGTGGATGATGTTGCGGCTCTGGTCGCCAGACGCACCGTTGAACAAGCGCAACTTAGGCTAGGTATGCTAATGCGCCAAGTGAGGGACTGGATGACTGCTCGCGGGCTCAGTTTAGCACTGGAGAAAACCGAAGTGGTCATCTTGACAAAAAAGAGAATCCCTAGAGTAAGGATGATCAGTATTGGAGATAAACAAATCGAATTGAAGCCAGCGGTGAAGTAGCTGGGGCTACTGATCCACTCGAAGATGAGTTTCTCTGAGTAAATCAGGGCAACCGCTGAGAAGGCTGCTTCAGGAATATCGGCTCTGAGTTGACTTATGGCCAACGTAGGGGGAACCAGCCCATCAAGAAAACGGCTCTTGATGAGTGTTGTAAGGTCAGTGCTATTGTATAGAGCAGAGGTATGGGGCGACGCTCTCAGTAAGGAGGTATACCGAAAACGATTGGCACAGGTACAGAGAAGAGGAGCAATCTTCGTATCCGAATGTCTCTGATTTGGTGGTGGAAGTGATTGCAGGCATAATAACTGTCGCCCTTCTTGCCAGAGAGCGCCGTGCTATTTACCTGTGCCGATGCGAAGGAGATGGTTGGCTTTTTACCAAGGATGCGAGGGAGATGGTTGTCCGCGAGGAGAGAAAGCGCTCGGTCAACGATTGGCACCAGTCTTGGGTTAGTAGCACGAAGGGAAGGTGGACTGCGCACCTCATCCCGGATGTGGGACCATGGCTAAATTGAAGGCATGGTGAGACTGACTTCTATCTGACCCAGCTTTTGAGTGGGCATGGGTGTTTTCAGTCTCACCTGCACAAGATCGGTAGGTCACGATCCCCCGATTGCCGGTTTTGCCCAGGAGAGGAGAATAATGCCTGTCACACATTTTTTGCGTATACAAAATGGGTCAGGCTGTGAAGGGAACTCTACAGGGAGACGGGAGAGCTCACCCCGGATAATATAGTTGCGGTGATGCTCAAATCGGTTGACAAATGGAACCAGGTGGCACATTATGCTCGGGCAGTCCTAAAATATAGAAGGGACTCACAGCAGCCGGGGGCGCTGGGGCTGGGGTATCGCTTTTCTGGCACTTCCTCTTCCGCTCTCTCCTCCTGCTAGGAAAGGGATTCCCCAGCTTGAAGGTGCCTCATGGCGTAACAAAACGAGACCTGGCCCGAAGTAATGTGTCAAACGGTTCCAGGCTTGGTTCTCAGGTTGACAGGGGAGGTGTCTAGTGGGTAGTCCAGTCACGTATGGGAGTCCCACACTCTGTGCGTGAATGGCATTCATCTCCCTACCACAAAAAAAAATTATTGGCCTCTACTCCAAATTGAATCAGAATGTGGTCAAGCAGGGTTGGTTGCACTACTTTAATAACCATTTAAATATCTTTGGCGTTTAAGCCTTCCTTGTTTTCCCACAACACATCTACTGAGGATCGAACATCCTTGAGCCTTACGAGTAGTGCCTGCCACCGGGGTCCTTGTCATGGTTTTTTTCTCTTCTGCCTCTTATCGGGTAAGAAGTTTGTGAGGCACCTTTGAAAACTTTATTTCCTGCCACATCTTGTAGGAATTTTTTGGCCGCTTCCTTAGTTACCTTTATCAATACTGTACGGAGTTCATGATCCAGTGTTTTATGCCCATTAAGCGCCTCCTCTTTTCTCCTTTTATCCTTGTCACCTTCAATTAGACAAGAGGCTATTCATTTGATGATATTTGATCGCAGAGATATCTGAACTTCCTCAGTAGACTTAACCCTCAGCTCTTCTTCAGCCTTCTGCTCTTCTTCGGCTTCCTACTCTTCTTCAGCCTTGACATAGCTCCACCAATAAGGCTGGATTCAGTTTAAGAGCTCTATAAGTGATTAGTGTTGAATGCAGTTTTTAGTATTTTAGTCAGTATCATTATTTTCGATGAGTTTAGAGATGCCACATCTATTGGGTCACTCCTCGGAGCTGCTATTTATGTTCATATGGGCAGTTGCTTTTCTGGTTCGCATGGTTATCTTTGCAGAGCTAGGAGGCTATGCGAGGATTACCACCAGCCCTTACTGAGGCAGGTGCCCAGAGCCAGACCAGTGCTGATCGCGAGTCCATCTCAACCGAAATTATAGAACGAACTCAACGACGCAAGTTTCGAACGCACTGCGAGACCTGCCTAGGTTTTACGGAGACGGCATGATACCTACTTAGATTTGAGCTGTCCACGCGCAAGTGTCACCTCGTCTGTACTGTACTATGCAACTATGTTCAAAATATTATATCTACCAGCCCAAAAACTTCTGATCCAGTTCAATATCCTATTTGTAATTCAGAGATCATTGCTAGGTCATAGCCCTGGGAGAAAATATAGAAACTTCCGCTTCCCGGGCAACATTGAAGCGGCACTCCCTAAAGAGTGCTTGCACCCAAGAGTACTCTTATCAACCAGTAGCAAGATGTCATCTGCCCTTCCTAGAAGGAAGGGTATTTTGGGTTTCTCATCCGAGTCTTGGCGGAAATTTTGACTTTCCATTTTTTTCGTTGCTGTCTGAAAAGTCTAAGTTATCCTCAATATCTTGCCATTGGTTAGAATGTTTTCCAATTCGACAGTTTACAGAGGCCTACAGCCTAAACGTGGAAACCTCAAACTCATATTGGGCGCGAAAAAAGAAATAAGATATAACAGTTTAGCGAAGTGTTGCATTACAAAATTCGAGACTATCTTTCTTTAAAAACAACCTAAAACATTTGAATTGCATGTTCTTAGCAAAAACCAATCACTAATTGTTACTCCGCAGCCATCTCACATCAAAATTTTCAATATAACCTATTGTGACTGGGTGATGAAAGTGACTAGTTGGTATGATGAGACAATAATAATACACACGTTAATTGATACATATTTGTATTGAACACAATAGACATGTTACATCGGGAAAGGCCGATACGAGACTGACTGTCAAAGGAACGGCACATAGAAAATAACGATTCACAATAGTCTCCCCCACTTAATTAAAACATATAGAAATTTAATTTTAATTCTATTATTCGGTGACATAGTCTTTCAAGAAGTTTGGAGGACATCGTTGACGAACAGATCTGCGTGGTGGTAGCGTTGGGCTGTTTGTGTTCCCGTCTGCAGGTGTCTGTTGGTCAGGAGTGCCAGTAAGTGTTTCTGGCTCATTGACACCTGGCGCAGTCAATGGCGTAGGCTGTGTGTCCATTGGTGGTAACGCATCAGCTGGCATGTGTCAATATGGAACACCTGGGCTTGGGGCTGGTCTTTGCTGAGATGAAAAGGTGACTTGTTTCTTCGGGACCATTGTTGATATTAGTTGGTCGATGTGCCTTTTTATAGTTTGGCCTGAGTCTAAGTCAATGATATAATGGTACTGACCCAGTTTTTGTTCGACAGTCCTAAATTGCCAGCTATCTTGATTGTTCAGGTGCATTCTTGCCTGAACTCTCTCTCCCATTTGGAATGAGCGGATGTGACAGCTGCTTCGGCTCGTTGGCATTACTGCTTTTCTGTTAGGCAGGAGAGCATCAAGGCATATTCTAATTTTCCTTTTCAGGTAAAGTTCTGCTGGCGACCGTCCGGAGGCTAATGGTGTGGCACGGTACCGAAAAAGGATATTTTGTACTTTTGTGGCTATTGGTGATGAGTCTTCAGCTGCAGCTTTCAATCTTCTTTTCAGGGTTTGTATATTTCTTTCTGCAAGGCCATTAGTTGACGGGTTTTACTCCTTCCCTGAGCTGAAGTTTTATTTCTAGGTTGGCACACAACCTATGACTTCTTCGAAAATAGTTGCGTATAGTCTGAGTATGTCTTCAAGAGGAGTGACAGCGTTGATTGTAACTACATGATCTGAAGTGAGCCTTCAGATCAATTCCGAGAGTGCGAATCCATATTCGACCCAGAAGTGCATCAAATCCTGCAGGAACAATGAATAGGTCCGCATCAATGTCTCTATTTTTATATTTTACCGACAGTGAGACTTTCCCTAAGGGCTTTATTATATGAGCTGAGTAAGAGCGGAATGATACCTGTGTTGGTTGTAGTGTAGCATTGAGACCAAGACGTTTGAATGCTGTCTCTGATAGAAGTGAGAATTTGGCTCCTGAATCGACCTCAAATGCCTGTGGCTTGCCATTGAGAAACACTTTGACGATAAATTTATCAGAACCTGGGCTGAGCTCGGTTAAGTCTTCAGTGTGGTGAATGTGACCAGTACCATATTCTGAGTCAGAGTTTTGATAATTCTGAGAAGACTGTGCTGCGATGGCATGTGTTTTGAATTTCGAAGAATAGTGGTGATACAGACCTTGGACACATGACCAATTTTCTTGCAGGAAGTGCATTTAAGCGAGTTGCGGTCGATTTTGCATTGATTTGCCTTTTGGTTTGCCTTACCACATTTGAGACAGAGTCCATCAACGCCCAAAGAACGATAGTCAACCCGTGTCATGTGTTGGGACTGTGAGCGTTGGTGTGAACTAGGACTTGTATTTCGACTTTGGTTGGGTTGTGATTTCCTATGTGACCTGCTGACCTTTGAGACATTGTTTGTGTCACTACTGAGATTTGTCAAATTATGTGGGATTTTGGTAAACTGGTTGCTTTCAAAACGTGATGCTTACAATGCTGAGGCGTTATTGAGCAGCTCATCGAAATTTTTGAACGCATAGTGTTGTAAGAGCTGTTCTCGAATCCAGTTGTCTTTTACTCCTCTACCAAATTGGGCACATAAAAAGGTGTCAGCAATGGAAATCACTGATTTGCATTTATATTCAATATAAAAATTACAAGCTTTCGATTTCTCCTTCAGGGATGCAACGAATCCTGAGATTGATTGTGTTGGCTACTGAGTAACATTTAAGAAATAATGCTGAGCGACTACAGTTGAGACAGACGGTGACAACATATTTTTGAAAAGTTTGATTAGCTCAACAAATGGAATATCTTTCATAGGTTTCTCAGGACCCAATAATACACCTAAGTTGTTATAATGCGTAGAGCCAATTGATGCACACAACAATTGAGACATTGTGATAGGGGAATCCACATTTTTGAGACTACAGTAATTGTCAAAACGTTCTAAATAAGAAGTAAATCTTTCCTTCTTGGCGTCATATGATTCGAATGGTGAGACTTGGGGAGCTGAACTGGATCCACTTGTCCCCAATGTGGCAGTGAAGACTGAGAGAAATTGTTCGAATTGTTGTTGATCCATTTGCCCAGCTGGAGCTGTCTCGGAAACGACACGAAAATAATGGCGGCTGAAAACGTGGCGGCTACGCGGCGGAATCTAACTGTTTCACTGTGTCACACTGGTTTCCACTGGCAGTTGCAAACGTTTTAATCCTCGTCGCCAACTTATTGTGACTGGGTGATGAAAGTGACTAGTTGGTATGATGAGACAATAATAATACATACGTTAATTGATACATATTTGTATTGAACACAATAGACATGTTACATCGGGAAAGGCCGATACGAGACTGACTGTCAAAGGAACGGTACATAGAAAATAACGATTCACAATATAACCACTCAAAAAAAAAACAACGAAAATTACGCGCGAACAACACAAACCGGTTCTAAGGGACCCGTCACTTGTAGTGGCCAAAAAATACAAAAAACGTCGTCTAGCGCAAACGTGTGGTAACTAATTCAATAGAATGCTTTGCTGCAAATATGCAGTGCCGCGTTGGAAGGTATTTTATTCGTTACTTTGAACGATTTTGCTAATTCGAATAGTATGATGCTGATCTGCTGCTCAGCGCCGCAAAGGGTTAATTTATTCCCTCCTGCAAGTTTCAGTAAATGTTTCGCATCGTGACTGTCATAATCTTATTTTACTTTTCGCCGTCAGTCGACCGCGTCAATTTCGTTAAATACCCACAAAGCCTAACTAATTCCCAGAACAACAGCAATATCACATTAAAACATTCCCATTAAAAGCTCAACGGGTTATTCTTTATCATTAACATCATTATCCGTTACCTAATTAATAACATGTCATCATACATTTAAACACTTATTCCTGCCATTGTACTTTATATTGTTCCAATGTATTGTACAAATTTAACGATTTTAATTGACAAAATGCAAATACAATAGTGGATTTTCAAAATAATTGATGAAATGACGGAGATGCAGCTTGAATAAAATTCTCCCTTAATTGTGTTTATTCTCACTTACATTCGCCGCGTCGATCCCGTAATGAATATACATGCCTATTTTTATGGGAGGTGCAGGGCGGGTATGTGTGTTTATTTAATCGTATATATGACAGCATATTTACATTGGTTTTTAGTCGCTGTGTATATATGCTGGATAAGTTTTTGCAAAACACAATATTTTCGCAATATACTACGCTCGACTACACACTATCGACCAAACGAGCTGCATATACTCATGTGCTCGTATCCTGGCTATGATAAATTTTTGCTCCCTGCTGCAACTATACACAAGCATAGTGAATCCCTTTAATTAGCTCAACTTTAATTCATAATTAATTTCAATTTGAGGCAATTCGGTTGCAACTTCCAATAATGATACATCCTCAATAGCTTGTGATCAAGTGTGTCGCAAAGCTTTTCAGCGTGTGGATGCGTGTTTGAATGCATGCACAAATTGACCGTTAGCGTGTTCGCGTTGTACGCGAAAAATCTATTCATTAAGTATGCTAAATAGGATTTGCATTGTAATGTCATTGACTAACATTGATTTGTCCCGGGATAGGCGAGCGTAAAGGTTTCAGGGGAATTTAGGACCAAAGAAGGATTGAGAGAATTTTGTAACCATGCTAAATAATAGACTTTAAATTACGCGGATTGGTCGGTTTAAGCATTTTGCGGCTTTGCATTAGAGAAACATTGCGTTGCATAGTTGGGCTTTGTGGTAGATTTCCTAATCAAATATGTTACTAGGGGTTTTTTGGTGTTAAAACAAATTGTTTCAAATTAAGTTTAATTCTATAGTGTAGAAATTCAAAAGAGTGCATTTACTGCTCTAAGGAAAATTAATGGCCATAAATAACAATGGTGTCCTGTGTAGCTACTAATTACAATTTTTGGAACATGTTACCTTACGTTCTTTAGTTTGATGATATTCAACACACTTAGAAAAATGTAAATTTACCTTTAGGGAAAACATTTTCCGTAATGAAACCATAATTGGTAAGTTGCCTTCAAATTTTAATATTAAATACTGCAAGACTTGCTGCCTTATCTATTTGCTAGTCCAACCCTTTCGGCAAACTTTATAATTTGTCTTTCTAAACTTTGTGCACTTTCTAATTATTTGAAAATTTTCCTTTGTACCTCATGCATGTTTAGAGGTTACATTTACCACAACAGACTCTATTCAGGAGAAATTGGAAATGGTTTTGTTTCATGCAGAGGCAATGATTAGAAATTTTCTTTAAACGTTTTGTCGTCTTCTTGAAATAACGTTAGTCATATTAAGTTTTGTGTATTGAGGGAATTTGATTAGATGCTTATTGGATCATGATGCAGGTGAAAGTTTTGAGCCCCAGAAGGGTTACATAGTCATATTTGTCTGTTTCGCCACCGAGGCCACCCAGTGAACACTAGAAAGATCAAAGAGGTCAATTGACCGCAATCGCACACTTGAGAGAGTATATTGTTACATGTACAAATAATTCTGCGAGCTACTGTCGCAATTGTTTTCACAACCATTAAGAACATCAACAAAATGAATTTACTCGAAACCACGAGAACCCACCAAGCATGATCAACATTTGGAAGTGAGTCACTGCTCCATTCATCTGCTCGAATATACCAGATACCTCTCGCAAGAACATTCGCCAATGTACGAGAAATGCATTGAACGGATGGAGTCCCTGTATAAAGGTGAGCTGAATGAATGGGGGCATCATTCATTCAACCGCGATAGTAAAAACGGCGAGAGTGTGCGGAGTGTGAATTGAAAAGCGATCAAGTAATAGTGAAGTGATTTCAGAAGACAATTGCGATAGGAATTTATGGACAAGTGGAAGTTTTAATTTTAATAGTGAGAATTAAAATTGTGAAATAATTAATGAGTGATTGTGTACTTTTAGGTAATGAAATAAACTCTTTTTAATTTAATTTAAAAGACATTGCGTTTTCACTTTCCCGGAACATTAAAATTATTGGCCGCGAACCATAACACGCGACAGTGGTGTCAGAAGTGGGATGGAAAATTTTGCAAGTGAAAAACGTTTAAACATAAAAAAAAACGAAAAAAAATGCACAATAGTGAAATGTAACGTGGAAACTGGTGGAAAAATAAATAAAAGCCGAAATAATAAAAATAACCACGAAGCTAACATTTGAAAATAAATGAGTTTACCATGGCGGAGCTTAAGGGAGACGCAGAAACGCCAAAATCAAAGGAGCCAGAAAATGCGCTAATGCTAATGTTAATGCTGATGCAGCAAGAGCAGCGACAACAGTCTTCTAGTTTAACTGTGAAGCTAAATGAACAATCAGCGAAGCTAAATGAACAATCAGCGAAGCTAAATGCACAGTCATCTAGTGTAACTGTGATGCTAGATGAACAAGCAGCGAAGCTAAATGAACAATCAGCGAAGCTGGACCAACAAGCGACCGAAATCAAGAAAAACATCGCACAGAAGCTAGAGAAACAGTCAACCGAAATAGCAGCGGAGCTCGGTAATCTGAACAAACAAATTGAAGGCGTCGAGGAAAAGGCTGATCAGGTCGAGGAAAAGGTTTACCAGGTCGAGGAAAAGGTCAGCCAGGTCGAGGAGAGAATTAACCAAGAGATGGAAAATATGAAAAAGGAATTGGAATCAGCAAAGGCAGTAGTAACCACCTCACAAGCCCCGCTTACAACCGCAGTGCAAAGCTCATCCAGCAATGTGAAAGCACCAATATTCGACGGGAAAACGGTCTGGAGCATTTACAAAATCCAGTTTGAAGCCGCCGCCAGGATAAATCAATGGAATAAGCAGGAACGAGCAACTGCATTAATTCTTGCTCTGAGAGGCCCAGCTGCTGAGCTGTTGCAGACGATCCCCGTTGAGTTGCACTCAAACCCAGCTGCTATAATGAATGCGCTCGACATGCGTTATAGAGACGATCATCTGAAGCAGATTTATCGGTCACAGCTATGGCATCGGGTGCAGAAGTCTGGCGAAACTTTACAGCAACTAGCCCAAGGCATTGAGCGACTGACACTTTTGGCTTACCCAGCGTACGACCCAGAATGTCGAGATAGAGCAGCAATAGAAGCATTCATCAGCGCATTAAAAGACAAGGAATTGCAACAAGCCGTGCGTTCAGCTCAAAAGCAAACGGTTGAGGACGCATTGGCTTATAGTCTGAACTTTAAGGCAGCGAAAAATGTGAGCCGTACCATTGCCCGGGCTCGCGAGGTAGTGATAGACGAGTGCAGGTGTGAGCGCGTGAAGATTGAGCGAGACCTGCATGTAAGTGGTGCGCCTAGATGCTGGAACTGCGGTGAGAAGGGGCACTTGCAAGGAGACTGCAAGCAGCGAAGAAAATCGAGCTATTGTTCACGGTGGAGGAGATCCAGACCGTGTCAGAGGCCCAGAATGGAAGCCCTTCAAACTGACGAGGTCAACTTCGTGGGGCAGAGGTTGGCTAGGAGGATCGGCGCCCCAGTACCACCATCACTGTATCAAGACTACTTCGTGCAGAAGCGGACTTATGCCTTCCGGGTCAAGTTGACGGAGAATATTGCACCATAACAATCGACTCTGGTGCAACCCGATCGATTATCCGACCACACCATGTGAGGCAACAACTAATTCAAAAGGGCAGAATTTTCTCACTACGGATAGCTACGGGAGAAACTGCACCTGTCCATGGAGAGGTCAACCTCCAGATACAGTTGGGAGACCTTGCGTTCCAACATAATTTTCTGGTCGCGAACATAATGGACGACTGCATTCTCGGAATGGATTTCCTGCGACCACATGGAATCACGTTGGATTTGGGCAAACGGGTATTGAAATGGCAGAACGTCGAAGTATTGATGGAGGATCCCAGCGTCCAAATTCCCAAGATGAATGTAAGAGTGTGTGCCGACACTGATGTACGAAATTCTTCTGAAAGCATTGTATGGGCCAAGCTTGATGGTGATTCTGGAGACCAGCGATCTTATCTGATAGAGCCAACGAAGATGTTGGCATTGCGCAGTTTGATTGTAGGACGAAGCCTTGTTAGATCTTTAAGGAACGGATATGTGCCGGTTAGAGTCCTTAACACCGCAGACTCAACCAAGAGCATCAAAGCGGGAGAAGTCATCGGCAGCTGCCAGTTTGTTTCCATAATCAACTCCTTGGAAGCTACTCACGACCATCATTGGAAAATGAGGCAAGACACAGGCAAGGCCCGGAATCCATGTCTGCAATATTGAAGCAGGTCAAATTGCCAGCGCAGCTATTCAAACGAGCTTCTGATCTGGTCACCAAGTACAGTGACATCTTCTCAAGAAGCCCGGATGACCAAGGCCGAATGAGTCTGGTAACTCACGTCATAGATACACAGGGAGCCAAGCCGATTCAACAAGCACCGAGACGTCTCCCTATAGCCAAACAAGGAGAAGTGAGTGCGCTGATCTCGGACATGGAAAAACAAGGCGTTATTGAACCTACCTCTCGGTCCATGGGCCGTGCCTGTAGTTCTAGTAAAGAAAAAGGATGGTAGCACTCGTTTTTAGGGTTTTGTAAAATAATTTTACAAAACCCTTCTAAAATCGCGTCCTGTCTGTCCGTCTGTCCGTCTGTCTGTCTGTCCGTCCGTCCGTCCGTCCGTCCGTCCGTGTGTCACAGCAGTTTTTCTCGGAAACTACTTAAGCTAGAAACATCAAATTTTGTATGTAGGTGTAAAGTGGTGTTCTCTTCAAAGTTCAGCTACTAAAAAATTTTACAAGGTATTTAAGGGGGGTCTCCCCATATAGGGGAGTGACCCCCCGAAAAAAAAATTTCATTGAAAGTGGCCGATATGGGTATCAAATGAAAGGTCTTGATGAGAACTTTTCAAAACAGGTCTTTGTTTGGCAAAGTTTGCTTCGAGGGGCGCACAGGGAGGGGAAATACACGAAAAATTTGTGTCCCCCCCCCCTCGCGATTGGACACCTGTGATCCGAAAAATCTGAAAAAAATCAGGAATGTAGGCCTTGGTGAGTACAATAACAACAAATACGTGAGAAGTCGCAATTCACTCAACTTTGTTAGTAATAGTATGATTTATCGATTTTATGTTTTCTTGAATAAAATCTTAACGGTACCCTTAAATTCTATGAAATTCAGTACATAGATGACTATTCATAAGATTGATCTATCCTGAAAGTTTCATAAAGATTGAATCATATTCAGCGAAGTTATAGCGGTTTGAATTTTCCTGTATTACTATGGAACAAGATGCGCTGCATTTATTACTATGGCAACATATGGCTATGGAACAACATGCGCTTTTTACCGACTCAGACACTACAGTTTTGCTAGGATTTGCATGAAAATTTCAGGAATGATAGGTGTCATGAAAATCTTTGCGAATCGGTTCAGCTAGTGGTATCAGTAATCGTAAAACAAAATGGTGGCTGTTTTAAATGCGAAGATTGAATAATTTTGAGTTATTTTTTCCCAACTTCAACGTTTAAGGTGCATGCTTTGAACACTTGATTCAATTTAATGAATGACTGAAGATGAGTACCTACAATTAATACTCATAAGCGAAGCAAGTCAAGGAGGCGGGAGAGAGCTCCTAGCAAAAGGGCTTTGTAACCATTCTAGGATTCGAAAAAATTGGCCATGAATCGATGATAACAGTACAGGAGAGTGGCTCCTGAAAATAAAAATTCATCAAACGTAGCCGGTATGAGTATGAAATGAAAGTTTTCATGGGAGCTTTTCAAAACAGTTGTTAAACTGTCAGTTTTTGCTTCAGTGGGGGCACAGGGGGGAAATACATGAAAAATGTGTTTCCTCCCTAGCGAATGGATATCTGAAATAATTATCAAGGGAGATATTTATGAGTATAACAACAACAAAAATTTCAGAACACGAAATTCGTTCAACTTTGTTAATAATAGTATGATCTTCGAATTTTATATTTTCTCCAATAAAATCGTTTCTTGATTTTATTCGATCTGGTGACTGCATTTTGTAAATTGAATACAAAACCCTTCTGACATGACCGTAGGTCTGTTTACCCAACTTGTTGTGTCAACTATAGGCAGCTTAACGACGTCACTAAGAAGGATAGTCACCCGCTCCCACGCATCGATGACATCATGGACACTTTAGTCGACGCGAAATGGTTTTCTACACTCGATCTTAAGAATGGCTACTGGCAGGTAGAAATCGACAAGAAGGACCGAGAGAATACCGCATTTTCAGTTGGGACCGGATTGTGGCAATTTGCGGTGATGCCGTTTGGGCTTTGCAATGCTCCAGCCACTTTCGAACGCTTGATGGAATACGTGCTACGTGGCCTCACCTGAAAAATCTGCTTGGTGTACCTTGATAACATCATCGTCATCGGGAGAACGTTCGAAGAGCATATGCGGAACTTAGAAGAGGTTTTCTCCCGATTGCGACTGGCAAATTTGAAATTTTCTCCCGACAAGTGTACCCTTTTCGCAACTGAAGTAGAATACCTGTGACACGTCGTATCAGCAGAAGGGGTCAAAACAGACCCTGAAAAAATTGAAGCCGTGAAAAGCTAGCCAACACCAAAAAAGAAGCGCTAACTACGAAGTTTTCTGGGTCTGGCAACCTACTATTGAAGATTCGTCAAAGACTTTGCCAAAATAGCTAAGTGTCTCCATCGGCTAACCGAGAAAAATCGTCCGTGTATCTGGAATGAACAATACCAGACAGCCTTTGAGACCTTGAAGGAGAAGCTGTGTGAATCACCCGTGCTGGCATATCCGAAACCCGGTAAAATGTTTGTAGTTGACACCGATGCAAGCAACGGCGGTATTGGAGCTGTACTCTCCCAGCAGATCAATGGCGTAGAAAGAGTCCTCTCGTATTACAGTCGAGTTCCTTCAAAAAGTAAGAGTAACTACTGCGTGACCAGTAAGGAGCTATTGTTTATAATAGAGGCAACCAGGCAGTTCCACAAACACCTATATGGCCAGAAATTTGTTCTTCGAACGGACCATGCATCGCTGAAATGGCTACTCAACTTCGAAAACCCCGAGGGACAAGTAGCGAGATGGATTGAAAGATTGCAGTCATACGACTTCGAAATCGTTCATCGGAAGGGCAGAGTTCATGGAAATGCTGACGCCCTATCTCGTCATCCATGTCCAGCTAACTGCAAGCATTGCTGGCGGATTGAGGGAAAGGAACCGCCTGTTGATCTGCGATCGATAACGGCCAAATTCGATGAAGGTAGGTCACCGGAGGGGATTCGAAACGCCCAGTTAGCCGATGAAGACATCGGACCATTACTCGTACGGAAAGAGACGACTGGGCGGTGGAGGGTGGCGTACTCAAGCGGAAACGGGAAACGACGGATGGCAGCTTCTATAGGATGCAAACTATACTACCCAAAAGCCGAATCCACGATGTGGTTAAGGAAATGCACGAAGGATACTCGGGAGGCCACCTTGGTGTTAGCGAGACCTTAGCGAAATTGCGGAAAAGGTTCTACTGGCTCCACGCTCGAGAAGACGTAGAGGACTGGTGTCGCAGATGCACAATTTGCGCTTCCGTCAAAGGCCCAAAGCGACGACTGAGAGGACAAATGCAAACCTATAACGTGGGGGTACCGTTTGAAAGGATTGCTGTTGACATTGCAGGACCCTTTCCAGAATCAGAATAGAGAAATCGATACACGTTGGTTGTAGCCGATTATTTCAGCAAGTGGCCCGAGGTCTACCCCATTCCCAACCAGGAAGCAACTACTGTAGCCGAACAGCTAGTGTTAAATTAGGTCAGTAGGTACGGCGTACCTTGTGAACTACATTCAGATCAAGGCTGAAACTTCGAGTCACTAGTTTTTAGCGAAATGTGCGAGCTGCTGGGAAAACGGAAAACGAGGACAACCCCGCTGCATCCACAATCCGATGGAATGGTCGAACGTCTCAACGGCACTCTCAATAAACACCTGGCCAAGATGGTTGACGAGAACCAAAGAGACTAGGACCGACACATCCCACTATTTTTGATGGCGTACAGAGCTGCCGAACATGCATCGACGGGCCAAGCCCCAGCCAAAGTCATTTTTGGAAAGACTATTCGTCTGCCAGCTGATATAAAGTTCGGAACACCTCCTGAGAAACCCAAACAATCTTGGAGTACGCAAGTGAGCTAAGGCAACGGTTGAACCAGTTACATCAGACAGTGCGAAAACACCTCGAATCGTGTACGGACCGCATGAAGACCAGGTATGATCTAAAGGCAAATTCTACTGGCTTCCAGCAAGATGACTCGGTGTGGCTATAGAACCCGCAACGGCGAAAGGGTAGGTCTCCAAAGTTGCAGCATAATTAGGAGGGACCATACCGAGTTACAAAGCGAATCAACGACGTCGTATATCGCATACAGGAACACTGTAAGCCGAGAGCCAAAATAAAAATCGTGCACCTGGACCGTCTTGCCCCATATTACACCCAGGGAGAATTGACTAAAACTGGCGACACATCTTTTCGGGGCGAAAAGAACTGAGGTGGGGGCAGTGTTACATGTACAAATAATTCTGCGAGTTGTTGTCGCAATTGTTTTCACAACCATTAAGAACATCAACAAAATGAATTTACTCAAAACCACGAGAACCCACCAAGCATGATCAACATTTGGAAGTGTGTCACTGCTCCATTCATCTGCTCGAATATACCAGACACCTCTCGCCAGAACATTCGCCAATGTACGAGAAATGCATTGAACGGATGGAGACCCTATATAAAAGCGAGGTGAATGAATGGGGGCATCATTCATTCAACCGCGATAGTAAAAACGGCGATAGTGTGTGGAGTGTGAATTGAAAAGCGATCAAGTAATAGTGAAGTGATTTTAGAAGACAATTGCGATAGGAATTTATGGATTAGTGGAAGTTTTAATTTTAATAGTGAGAATTAAAATTGTGAAATATTAAATAAGTGATTGTGCACTTTTAAGTAATCAAATAAACTCTTCTAATTTAATTTGAAAGACATTGCGTTTTCACTTTCCCGGAACATTAAAATTATTGGCCGTGAGCCATAACACGCGACAATATGTACTTTAAAGATCGTTGCTTTTAAAATTATTTTCGTTTCATGACTTCTAATGTTTTGACTTTGTTTACAGTATTTGGGTATGCTTATATTATCATACCCAAACCAGTATTTGGGTATGCTTATATTATATAGAAAGGCTGCAGCGGTCAATTGACCCCATTGTTTACATTTTTGTGAACACTGGCGTAGGTAGTTGAACCAAAACGTATTGTTATCAGATTTTGTTTCTCCTTGGTTGATTAATGTCAGAGCAAAGTAAAGTTGTATCACAGTTCTCTATAGCAGAGTTTCCTAAAATGGATTCCGTGGGACTTAGGGGTTCCGTGGAAATTACGCTCCGCGAAATTACGTTTACCTTTGAATCATTTGATTTTTATTTCTGGCTGTTAAATTATTCCACAGTAACGGAAGTTACCTCGGATTAGCGCTAGCAAGTGTTTTAAGAAGAACCCATGATCTAAATTTACGAGAATTTGGCACCAACGTTTCACGTGGGTACAGTCGGCAGTGGGTTGCAGCGAAATTCCAGTGGATATCTCTTGTCCACGCGCGCGGCTTGCTAGACATTCAATTGTTTCATTTCATTCGTTTGACAACGACCGTTAATGAAATATTACTTGACAGTGACGAAATAGATCTGCCTCGCAAATTAAAGTAAACTTGAAATTAATAACTAGGCCAGATACGATTTTGCTAAATAACGTAAGAATGTTTTTAGAGGAATCAAATTTAATATATTACTAGTTAAACTTAAGTGAATTCAAATACTAGCTCTCTTGTACTAGTAAGCAGTGTAGTAATTGAGCAGTCACACAAGCAAGCTGCTCGAAAACCTTTCTATCTCCTATTCAAAATTTTATGGAAGATTTAGAAAATATTCAATTATTAACATTCATAATCGTAATTTGTAAAAGGGTTTTCTTTCTTATTATCATTATTAAATGTAATTTTAAATCAATTTTCCTTTATATTAAATTTGAATGTTTCCCTTTAATTAAATTCGTTATGAAATTTGACTTTTATTACTATTTCAAATCGTCTTCATTTTTCTTCACTTCGGTTAAATTTTGTTTTTAAGAATTTCAAATGTGCCCCATAAAATTTAGAGTATGGGAGCGCTGATCTAGTACACCCCAACGGTGTATTACATTGGCGAAGGCAATCGAATTCAGCTGATGCGATTTATCGTGTACAAGGTAATGAACAGGAGAGAGAGAGAGATTTTGGACAGTTGCGATTTTTTTTTGCGATGATGCGATTTATCGTGTACAAGGTAATGAACAAGAGAGAGAGAGAGAGTGAGTGAGATTTTGGACGGATCGAGGAGTCTGTTATGCATCTTCACGGCGGTCACGTCACGACGCCGAAAAGAAAAGATTCGGCCGGGAGTGAACATCGAAAATGTTCATGGTTAGTATGGAATTGCATTTTGTTGCGGGTTTTACTGTGCAGTGCAAATGAGAAAATAAACGAAATATCGATAAAGATAACGACGATACCTGGTCGGAGTTGATGTGTATGGGGGTCCACTGAAGACCGCGAACCAAAAAGACGCGGAGAACGGCCGCCGTCGTAAATTATTGGCTGCATTGTGACACCCATACACGGATATTCATTATTAAAAATTGGTGTTGACAAGACCAGGTGATATAAAACTCGGGGTTTCGACGATGAAATGTTGTAAAATATAACTCAATACTTTCAAGTCGTTTGTACACCGAAAAAAGATGCTACAAAAATGTTATGCAAGTGAGTTGATATTGACAAGTGCTTTGCCGGTCGGAAGATATATCATTGAAGCTTTCGTTTAATGAAATCGTGCACAAACTCCATTACACATGCAACAACCATTTGTTTTTCGATGTCGCAATTCGATTTTGACGGGGATTGTTGATCTTCGTAGAATAAGTCCTTTGAAATAAAGGACAAAGTGCTGTGTTGTGTGCAGCATGATTGACTTCTTTCACTGGCTACTGAACATTAACATCTAGATTCTGACTTCAACTCCCTAATCTCGCAATTCTTCATTTCTAATTACCGCTTTCATACCGCAGTAACGTAATTCAAGTTCAATACACTTTCGTTCAGTTCCTCACACAGCTTTTTACTTTCGACAATGTAATAATTTCCATTTGCGTATATGGTGATTTACATATAACTATCATAACGTTTAGTTAGATGCATATCTTCATGAAATTGAAAGGAGTTTTCCTGCGCCCGGGGGAATTCGAACCTAGGGTACCAGCAGATCTCCAATTGAGAGTCCACCACTCTAGAACCGGAGCCATTGTCTGATAATCTTCCACTCATCAAATAATCAAGTTCAATTGTGTAACACATTTGAATGGTTCCATTAATAATTATTTTAAAGGGCAATGTAATAAAATTTTGATAGTAGGGATGCAAGAATGAATTTTTGTTAGTAGAGTAACGTATGAAATGAAGCTTACGGAATAAATCCGTGACTTCAAGTAGCCCCAAGGAAAGAAGTCCGGGATGGTTCAATTGGGCGATCTTGTTGACTATGTCAAATCGTCAAAACGGGAGATTACGCGACAAGGAAACGCTTCCTTCACAATATCCATTATGGCTCGTGCTGTTTGTGCGGTTGCACCGTCTTGTTGAAACCACGTGTTCATGAAGCCCCACTCATACAATTCTGGCAGTAAGAAGTTGTTCATCATGACCCTATAGCATTCACCAGTAATAGTTATCATTTTGTCGGTGGCGTCCTCAAAAAAATACGGCCTGATCACTCCTCCCTCCTGAACGACACACCAAACAGTGGTTTTGAGAATCTGTAACGGCTATTCGTGCATCGCAAGCAGATTTTAAGTGCCCCAGAAATGAAGACTTTGCTTATTGAAATGGAAATGCGCCTCGTTGCTCATGGTGCTTTCCGATACAAGATTGTCTTTTTCGTTTTTGACATTGAAGATGGATCGACAATTATTCATACGCGACTGACGGTCAGCAGGCATTAACTGATTCACAGTTCGTAGGGTTCGTCTTTTGCTGCTTAATTGTGTGACCCATCATCTGGTTGATGTTTCATCATTCTTAGGGCCACCGGCAGCCACAGCCACGATATTGTCGGTTGAACAACTATTCTGGCAGAGATCATGCCCTGTAAGTTCTCGTGTGGTTCCAGTCTGTTCGAATCAAGCAGCTTTGTTAAGCGCCAGATTGTTTACGCTGCGCCAACACTATCGACTGATTATTGGTCAAAAAATCGAAACAATTATTCCAAGCTCTTGCGGAGTATAGCACTCTATTGCTTGTTCGTTTAAAAGCTGTAGCTGTTTACTTCACAAATATCAAAAACGGTTTACATACGAGGCCATTTGCAAAAGTCATAACATCTTCCAATATGGTGATCAATTCGACTGCATCCTGTACGAGGGCGGTCCGATAAGTATTTAGCCTACAATAGAAAGACGAAAATTTTGGAAAAAAGGTGATTAGTTTCTCCACATAATCTCCTTTTAGCTCAATACCCTGAACATAGCGATGCTACAACTTTTTAATCCGTCTGAAAAATACGTTCTCTTGAGGTCTCCAAAGTAGGCCTCCGTGGTGGCGATTACCTACTCATTCGACTCAAATTTCTGCGCGGCGGGTCGAATCAGCCCGATAGTTCGGCATAGTAGAACTTTGTGACCGTTTTGCGTTTCTCCAGGTAGTCGATACAGACCACACCTTGTGAATTCCAGGAAACGGTGGCCATCACCTTTTCGGCCGAAAGGATAATCTTTGCTCTCTTCATACCACTTTTTCCAGGTGAAGGCCACTGTTTTGACTGCTGCGTAGTCTCTGGTGTGTACCAGTGGCGCCATATTTTGTCAACGGTCATGAAACGACACAGAAACTCCTTTGGATTGCGCTTAGACAGCGCCATACACTTGTCTAAAGTGGCCTCACGGTTACGTTTGTTATCCGGAGTGAGCAAACGTGGCACCCATTCCACCAACAACTTTATCATGCTCTAAATTTCATCCAGGATATGATCGATGCAGTCTCAGCTATCGGCGGCAGCTCAGAGAGAGCATCCATAAACCTCGGCAAAACCTTATTTAGTTGATAGCCTATTGAGTCTATATATATATATATATATATATATATATATATATATATATATATATATATATATATATATATATATATATATATATATATATATTTATATATATATATGTATATATATATATATATATATATATATATATATATATATATATATATATATATATATATATATATGTATATATATATATAAATATAATAAAAATTTATTTTGAGTTTATCTTTTGCCCCCAGTTTTGATGTATTTTTTTCTTTAATTTGCAGGGGATAGCAGCAGATAGCCTGGAAGATCAAATTATAAAGGTAAGTCGTCTCGTAAACTGAATTTTCGTTCCACTGTATAAAAAACTTTAGTTCGAAAAATTAGATTTAAAATAAAAGCCAGGATAAACTAAAGAGCACATGGTTTTACAAAGAGGCAATGATTAGGCTTAGGCATCATTAGCTAAGTATGAAAGATACTCAAAAAAAAATAAGTCGTAACATTTCCCATTTGATAAAAGAATTTTCAATTTCTCTCACTACATGTTTCATTAATATAGTAAATGGAAACTTTAATTTAAAGCTTAATATCATCTTTGAGGAGTTTGCAGTCTTAGTTATTGAATCTTTAGACTTAACAACCCTGACATTAACATTTATGGACGAACATTTTTAAATCTTTTATAATCATTTTAGTGGCAACTTCGGAGATTTTCAAGATAAGTTCATCAGTTATCTTCTCGAGGTAGCCCAGCTAATTCCAGTGAGAAATCCGGCTCTCTCACCTTTTGCAATACTTCTGTATTTTCATTTTCAGTGCTAATCTCCAGTACAACTAAATCCAGGGCTTGCTGGATAATTTTGATGAATTCGGGCCATTGTTAGCATTCTCTCGGTCATTAGAACCGAATTTCATAAATATCAATTTCTACATTCTTTAGGCACACATATCTTTGAAAATATTTAGTTATTTTACCTTCCTTAATCCCTTGTTATCACTGCTTGAAATTTTTCCTATTCCTATTCACAAAATGCCTAGCCTTACCTTTCCCTTTAATAAAAATTCCAATTTTTCTTCACTAGTAAATTCAATTTTTTCATATTATATTTGTTTTCCCATTCATTCATTGCAATGGGACACTAATCGAATAATAGTTATATTTCTCAATCCCTTCAGGATACTGGCACTAATTAGCTTATAACAACTTGCCCATTAGAATGAAATTCATGCAAGCATTTTATCGCATGGCGTCAGTTGGTAATTTATCGTTCAACCTCTAATGGGTGAAAGGAATGTTAGCAAATGATGCAAATATTCACCTCCTCAACATCAACCGCTGCATAGTGTGAGTAATGGCATACTTCACTCTCAATCTGGGGTTCTACTGGGACCGTGGAGTCAAATTCTCTCAGGGGCAAACATCTTTTTAATTTCGTCAAATGCAAATATTTCTGAGTAGGTGATGATTGGAATATAGCCAAGCATTATCATAGTTATATGCAAATCACCATATATGAAATTGGAAATAATGCATTTGGCATTTATAGGGGAAACGCCGGTCGATCAGAATACTCTTGGAAGCCAGTATAATTTTGAGAGTGCCACTCCTACGGACTCGAGGATATGGAGTTCACCGAGAAACTCCTCCTGGGATGACAGGTAACGACCCTGACTCAATCTGGACTACGCTTTGGAGAACGAACTGGAATTAATACTTTGGGCTGGCGAATATGATGGTTTGGACCTGGTTGCTTTGCACGATAGCACCAAGGTGACAGTCATGCGCCAGTACAACTATCATACCGCCTCCATCTCGGTAATATCTTGGCAGGCCTCGGAGTACGTTTGGAGCTCGCACCATTGGGTTAGTGGTGTTGGTTTGGTTAAAATGGACTCCGGATTAGTGTTCGTCTGGCACTGAGCATTTTTCTCCTTAAGGGTTTGTGCAAGTCCTCACATGGCCTCCTTGCTCTCCAAAGATAACCACGGGCCCAAAGAAGAGACTACATACACGAAAGAAGATAGCGATTTCAATTAGAACCCCTAAAAACAAGTAAAAAATCTCCAAAAAACATTTCAACAATGACGATGTTAGCAGCATATCGGGAGTGGTACCAACGACGACAAAAATGATGATGAATACAATGATAGTAAAGATGGGCCGAAAATGGAGGTCAACGGATAGCATTGTCTAGACTGAAATTCCTGCGGCGATGAAAACGTCAAAGCGTCCTAAAAAGGACAAGCCAAGAATTCTGCAGGACGCGCCTGACTTTCATGCGGTGGAAAAAAGTACGAAGAAAACCGCGAATTTGATGATTACTGGTGTAATCACTACTGAAGCAACCGAGACAAGGGTCTTAAGTCCCGAAATAATAACGAACCATCCTAAAGTGCACAAACTGATCGCGCTAGAAAAAGAAAGGAGTGAGCATTCAACCGCCACCGTCAAAAATGTGGTTGAAGTATTAGGCATGGAAACGGAAGTCGATAATCTCTCCCAAGAATGGCCACAAAGTACGATTGCCATCCAGCGACATCAAAAAGAAAGGCCAATCCAAAAAGCGGAAAATCCGCATGCAACTTGCAGAAAATGAGCAAAGGCGTGAAGAATGGGCTCCTTGAACTAGAGGAGCTCCTACACCACATAGTGCAGTAGCGGAGGTCCTGGCTAAAAGCCGAAGAGGACCAGATGACTGGAAAAGAGTGGAAGGCTAAAAAAGCGCTGAAGGCTAAGCTTAAGGGGCACGCACAAAGATAGCTCCACTATCAAACATTGATAAAAGAGTGACGACTAGCACAATTAACGGAGATAGGGATAAAAGAAGGAAGAAGCATTTGATGGCCATGGAATTTTAGGTTAGGAGTTTCAGATTGTTCTGATAAAAGGAGCGAAAAAAACCACAAAGAACCTCCTTTAAAAAGTGCCTAAAAATAAAGCATACATGGTCATCCAACAAGAAGAAAGACCTGATGTGGAACTGGAGAAAAAATGCCATGACGAAGATCTCGGCAGCAGACATTGCTCGTAAAACTCTAAGATGGCCGATCTTACGCAGAAGTGTTGCAGGATATCAGGGAAAATGTATGCTCCAAGACACCAAAACTGCTATTAAGACAGTACAACCAACCCGATCAGGCCTCATACTGATAGAATTCTGAGCAGAGGCTGACAATCAAGAATTGTTTTCTGACGTAGTAAAAAATTCTTCAGCAAAAGCGCAAGTATAGCCTTGTTCGAGCCGATGGTAACAATCAGAATAAGAGATATCAACTGCGTCACAGATCTGTCCGAAGTAGAAGTAGCCATCAAAAGGGACATCCCTAGCTAGGCAGAATCAAAGCAAAGCTGGCATCAGAAAACCATAGGACGCAACGCATGGGCATCATTGATTTGACCGAAAAGGATGCCGAACAATTTTTGAATAAAGGAAAAGTAAGGAAAAGGTGGATTGTCTGCAAGGTGCGGCAAAGAAGAGCAGGGCCTCTTCAATCTTTTGAATGGCTTGGCTATGATCACACCGCACAAGTATACAAAGGACCCGATAGGAGTTCCCTTTGTTATAAATGCGGTGGAATAGGACATAAAAGAAAATTTCAGGTTTTCTAAGGAGCCGTAGTCAAGGTTAAAATCAGAACTTCGATGACCAGTATCCTGTAGGAAAACGTACAACGCAGTTCAACCACCCAAACCTGCTACAGCAGTTTGTAAGGGACATGAATGCTGACCTTTTGCCATTGAGTGAGCAATGCCGCAATAAAAGCTCAGCATCACGGTATCCTGATGAAACAAATGCTGCCACCATCTATGTTTGGAAAAATGACTTTCAGGGAGATGTATGTGGACCGAACCAATACAATCTTTCCAAGCCTAGCTTAATGCTTTGGAGGTTTGACTTTCCGCCGAATGGGCTGTGAAAGAACCACACTGAACGTGACATTTTCCTCGGAGCTCTTAGTACGGAGGATACACAATTGGAGAGTATTCGAGGAATACTCAATCAGTGATCATCAGTACATTCTGCTTGAGATCCATGATGTTATCTCCCAAAGTCCGTGCTCTTGGCCTTTTACCATCACGTGGAACATTAGAATCATGAATGTCGAGACTTTTATCGAGGTGCCCACGGTAGGTGCTCTGCATAGGGTGATTTGCAGGGGAAAGAAGAGCTAGCATCTCAAAATATGGTGAGCTCAACGATAAGCATCATCACAATTACTTGTCGTGCTTCTAAAATTCCATCACGGCAAACCCCCAGTCGACTGATGGTCGACTTATCACAGCTTTAGTGTGAAGCTCAACGGATACGAAACCATGATGCGGCATGCAGCTGGGTAGCAGCATATAAGTTGACCAGGAAATGCCTATACAAATTGATTAACTTAAGCAAGGCTCGCTGCTGGTAAGACCTTATGGACAATATGAACCAGGATCCGTGGGGCCTTGGCTACAAGCTAGTTATGCGCTAGCTTTGAGCCCAACGGACAAATATGAAGCAGAAAAGATAGACAAGATATTGCGGGCACTCTTCCCCGCCAATCCTATCCGTATTGATGCTATCCACCGTGTAACAGCAATTGAGTGTCCACTCTTCATACAGCCAGAACTATAAGAGGCAACCTATCATTTCAAGTAAGTAAGGCTCCAGGCCCAGTTTGTGTTCTAGCTGAGGTGTTGCAGCTTGCCTATCATCATTGTCCTGACTTGCTGCTCAGCACATTCAATGCTTACCTACGGGGTGGGGTTCCCCTGGTAGTATGGAAGGTGGTGAGGCTCATACTAATTAGTAAGGGGAAGGGAAGTTCCGGATTCCTGTCAATACACCGCCCACTATACATGCTAGACTCGGCTGGGAAAATGCTAGAGAAACTCATTAAGGGAAGACTCACTGACGCGATTCGTGCTACTGGGGACGTATATCTTCAGCAGTATAGCTTTAGAGCAGGACGCTATACTGTTGATGCAATTGCAAAGGTGGGCAGTGCTGTTCAAAAGGCAGAGCACAACTCCGCACCAAGTGACGGATCGTTCTGTTAGCGACATTAAACGCTAGGAATGCTTTTACCTCCTCTAAATGGGAGGATGAACTGGATACGCTGAAAATGACTTTCCAAGTTCCAGAATATCTAATGCGGCATTCGAGAAACTACTCGAAGGACCGAAGTCTGCTTTACAATACGAAATAGGGCCAGCGAAGGATGAGAGTTACATTGGGTATTGCCTTACGGGACCTGTGAAATGTGTCATCCTGTGAAACGTATCTAACGATAGGCTACTGAGACTGGAGATGCCGGATGCGTCATGCTTGATTGGTTATGAAGAAGATGTTGTAGCTTAAGTCGCTGAGCGTACTATTGAGTAAGCGCATCTTAGACTCGTATGCACATATGATAGATGATGATGAATGAACAATTTATTGATTATACATATTTTTACACAGGCTTACCTAGTAAAAAAAGTATTTCATTTTATGAATTATTTATTTCAAATAAAAGAATTAAGCCAATGAAATCATCACTGAAAGTGTAAAGTAATAAATTTTTTTTATTTTTAAAATGACGATCTTAGAAACCAGTCGCATACATAGGAAAACAAAGCTCTAAGTATACAAATCTGTGACAAGCTCTGTATTGTCTTGGAGTGTAAAATATGGACCCAAACCCAAACGCAAGCATTCGCAAACATATTGAATGAGTTCGAAAGACAGGTTCTGAGGCAAATAATTGGAGTGAACGTAGAGGGGGACGAAGGGCAAATTTGACACAATTATGATATGTGTTGTATATAAGCTGGTGATCTCAAAGATTGTAAGACTTCGGAAGTTGCGGGTACCCAAAAAGGGAGATTTAAAGCGAAGAAACAAGAAGGGAACTCAGTAAATAGGAAGTGTTGTTGGTCCGTGAAGGACAGCAGCGATGTTAACTTCCCCAGCGAGCTAAGATTTTGGGCTACACTGAAATGACCTTATGTGGCAATGCATACGCATGCTGGTAGCCAAGTTTCTATAATATCATGGGCCTGGTCCTTTTCGCCAGCACAATGTTCATCCATAGCCTCCATGTACGCTAAGGAGATGATCATGGGTAAGAAAGTTTTAACACTCCAGGATTAACTTATGACCGACAAACCCTTCAGCGCGGAGGACATTTTTCACCATTCTACGCCTGCAAGTAAGCCCAGCGGTGTCATTTTACTGAGCGGAAGAATACTTAAAACGCAAAGAAGTAAGTCCGAATCGTCAGAGGCTACTAATCAAGTAACCACAGCCCAGGTTCTGCGAGATTCCCAAGAACTGACGTCATATCAGACCCTGACCGACACTGTCGAGGAAATCCATACTCGACGATTTGAGCTCATCAGTAAATATCGGCAGCACACAGAAGATTTTAAGAGAGAAATTGAACAGTTCAGAGGAACCTCGCAAAGCCACCTTATCACCCAACCCCCTCGCACCATCGCTCCAGCCTCGGAATGAGAACGAAGAAAGCATCCCAGTGCATGTGCAAGAGCGCAAAAAACAACACAAGATAACTTGCAACTTCTGTCGTAAACTTGGACATACTTACTCCGAGTATTTAAAGCGTAAAAACACCCCTTTCTGTCCTACTTGCAAGCAGTACGGTCATGATCTCAGAGACGGCAGGGCCCAGCAAGCCACAATTAAACAAGAGGGTAATCTCCAGGGGTATCGCACGTCAGTAATTTGTGATTTCTGTGGTCGCCAAGGACATCAAGTGGAGGACTGCCGCCAAAAAACGAAATGGGAAAGTACTAACTCGGAAAACGCCAAAAAGTTGAGTCAAAAATCCCCGACTCGACTCTAATTAGAATTAAATTGGGCACTAATGTCGGCGGAACTAAACTGTTTTCTGCCACTCTACCCCCTAGATATAGGAATAAAACCTACAACTACTCTGACCATAGACACTGGCGCAGAAATAAGTCTGATCAAAAAATCTGCTATCAAACCAAGCAACATAGATCCACATCAAAAGGTAGCACTTCAGTGTCCGTTTGGACGTGGGAGAACTCTGGGGCTTATAGTAGGAAAATTTAGCCTCCCCACTCCTTTTTTCTGTAACTTTCAAGTGGTAGACGAAATACCCGGAGTCACTGATGATGGATTGTTAGGCAATGATTTTCTAGCTAAGAACTGCAACGTGGAGGGCCCCACTCAAACTCTCAGATTTCCTCGCACGGAAATCAACCTCAGAGAGTTTTCTCTCCCAATAACCCTCCCTTTGAATGGAAACCATCTAGAGCAGAGTTACAAGGGAGCGTCGAATAACGCAGACTTAGACCTTAGTAAGGAGCAAGCAGGCGTGACGCTCGAGCCACCCATTGACGGTCATCAAAGCCAAAAGTTAGGGTCGACTAGCAGAGATAAGGAAGGTGGGAGGTACATGGTTACTTTGGAAAAGGCTGTCACCTTGTGCCCCCGTACCCAGCAGATAGTGGAAGTGCCCCTCAAATTGCCTCAGGAAATGATCTGTCATTCGCAGGAAATTCGTGATGGAGTTTTCATAGCTAATTCTCTACTGAACCCATCCCGAGTATTAATCGGAGTACTCATCACTACTAGTATACCGATTATTTTGACACATGTGGATCTTACCTTAGAAGCGGCCACCCAATACACTATCACAGAGCTAAAAGCTGAAGAGGAAAAGTTAGTAGGCGACCCTACAGCTAACAATGGTAACTCACAGGTTTGAACGGAACAACTAGGACTGATTTATAATCCAATTGAACTTGATTGCAGCAGCCTTAAGCAACCCCTGGCAAATAAAACAAAATTTGCCAGCACACAAAGAAATGTTAGACTGGAGAATGGATTAATGTTCTACGAACATCTGAATCCTGAAGAAAAAATGGCTACTACGCAACTATGTCAAGAATTTAACGATGTATTCTTCTTATCAAGAGATAAACTCACACACACAAATGCTATTCAGCATGAAATACCATTGATCGCCGATCAAGCCCCCATAAATCAAAAAATGTACAGGTTAGCTCCTCCACAAAAAGAAGTCATTAACGAACAGGTGAAAGAAATACTGGACAATGATATCGTGCAGCCTAGCAAAAGTCCCCGGAACTCCCCTTTGTTGGTGGTACCAAAAAAGGCAGGGGCCGACGGAAAAAAGAAATGGCGTTTAGTCGTTGACTTTAGGAAACTAAACGACAAGACTATTGGAGATGCTTTCCCCCTGCCTCGCATCGAGGATATTTTGGATCAATTGGGGCATTCGCGCTATTTTAGCACATTAGACTTAGCCAGTGGCTACAACCAGGTTCTCGTACAACCCCAAGATCGATCTAAGACAGCTTTTAGCACAAGCTATGGTCATTATGAGTTTAAGCGCATGCCTTTTGGATTAAAGGGGGCTCCTGCTACTTTCCAGCGATTAATGAATTACATCCTTACAGGCCTTCAGGGTTTTGATTGTTTTGTATATTTAGACGATATAGTGGTCTATGGGAAAAACTTACGCGAGCACATTGACAAACTTAGGAGAATATTCTACCGTCTAAGGGAGAACAGTTTAAAGCTACAACCGGAAAAGTGCCAATTCCTGCGTCCTGAGGACGTTTATCTGGGACATATCTGCTCCCAGGCTGGCACCCGTCTGGACCCCAGCAAAACTAGCTGTGTCCAAGAATTTCCCCAGCCAAACACGGTAAGAAGGTTGCAGTCTTTTCTAGGCCTGGTGAACTACTATCGCAAATTCATACCCAACTTCTCAAAAGTGGCCAAACCACTAACAAACCTGCTCAGGAAGGGTGTTAAATATAATTGGACAGTCAAATGCCAAGAAGCATTTCAACTTCTTAAGACTGCGTTGGTTGAACCACCTCTACTAGCCTACCCCAATTTTAGTGAACCTTTCAACCTTACCACTGACGCCAGCAATGAAGCTCTGGGTGCAGTTTTATCTCAAGGTGAAATAGGAAAAGACAAGCCAATAGCGTATGCCAGTCGGACATTAAACAAAGCAGAACAAAATTACTCCACTATCGAAAAGGAGCTATTAGCAATAGTCTGGGCAGCCAAAAATTTCCGTTGTTACCTGCTAGGCCGTAAGTTTACAGTATACACTGATCACAAACCCTTGAAAGGAATCTTCAACGTTAAGGACCCTACCACACGCCTGATCAGGTTTCACCACAAACTTTCAGAGTACGACTACAGTAAAGAATATAAGCCCGGCAAATATAACACAAACGCCGACGCTCTCAGCAGAATCCCTGTTGAGGAGCCTGTAGTTGAAGATACGGTATAACAGTGTAATATTACTACACGATCTCAGCAGAAATAGGCAAGAGTGCAACAGGACATACCTAAACCAACTTTCGGGGAATCCCCGGGACAAGAGCTCCAATCGTCGAGTATGGATTTCCTCTACAGTGCCGGTCAAGGTCTGATATGACGTCAGTTCTTGGGAATCTCGCAGAACCTGGGCTGTGGTTACTTGGTTAGTAGCCTCTGACGATTCGGACCTACTTCTTTGCGTTTTAAGTATTCTTCCGCTCCGTAAAATGACTCCGCTGGGCTTACTTGCAGGTGTAGAATGGTGAAGAATGTCCTCCGCGATGAAGGGTTTGTCGGTCATAAGTTAATCCTGGAGTGTTAACACTTTCTTATTATTCGACCCACGGGTTTCTGTCGTTTTCACTGAATGTTTTTTTTTGTGTTCTAAATGTTCACTTTCCACTCGAAATTTTTCACTAATTTGTAAAGTTCACTTGCTGCTTGTTTACTTGTCTCGCTTAGTTTGAGGCTTATATCTGCGTACCACTGTAAGTTAAATTTTTATTAGTACGTGAATTGGAGATAGCGTGATTTTACACTGGGTCAACAGAGGAGTGAAGTGTATTTGGCAAAACAAAAAAAAAAAATAAAAAAAACAAAATAGATATTCCAGGCAATGGATGTTTCCAACCTCGTTCCCAGGTACCAAAAGTTTGGTTCAGATATCAGCTGATGTTCCCATCAATCAGAATGCTATACAGTCTCTGACCGTAATCTCAGCAGAACCGATATCTTACCGGCTGCGCCAATTTTGTTAGGACTATTCCGGAGGACTAACCAACCTGGGGCGAGTTTCGCTGGACGTAGCACCAAAATACCCACTTGTATTTATTTGGTGCGTACGCGTATCCACTCGCTTGCTCTGGAATACCTGTAAGCTACACTCAACTCCACTCTAAAGTTTTTCCCAATGAAATACACATTTCCTCCATCAAATACATTTATTCATCTAACTACAATTTCTCATTTGAACTTTTTTACGGCGCTGCTCTGCCTTGAAATCCGACTCCAACGCTTTGATTTCTGCCCGAAATGCCTCCCGCTCCGCTTTTGTCACCGCAAAACGTGCCAACCAGCGCAGATCACTGCTCTTGCGGCAGAACTCGACAATACGCCCACATCTTGGCCGCTTTTCTTCCGGGGCGTCGACCGTCGTATCGAGCGGCATGATTAAGCGTGCACAGTACTCTTCGATTGTGATTGGTCTCGGACCCGCTCCGGGCGTCGCAGCAATTGCTTCCTGAAGCGACCGACGGGGTTGTGTCGTCATCACAGGCGCCCACGTATGTCGGTTGTGGCGGTTGCTGGTGGTGCGAGCTGGTAAATTCGTTGCGGATGGTGATTTGGCCCAATTGTTACGTCCACACGATGCTAATGTGTGGTGTCGGTGGGTCTGCTGGCGATGCGTGTTGGTCGTGGTGGCTGCTGGCGATGCGAGCTAGTACATTCGTTGCGGATGGCGATTTGGCGCGAATTGCTATGTCCGTGCTATCGCTGGATCGGTATCCTGTTAATTTGCTCGTCCCTGGGCGAAATGCCTTAGGGAAACTACTGCTCGGGCAAAGGCCTTGAGCAGGGCAATTAACGCTGTTTGGGTTGGGCTCCAAAATAGCTGGTTGATGCGCGTAGGGCAATCGGTTGCCGTTGTTGTTGTTGTCCGTACGATTGCTGGATCAAAATTACTTCAATTTGCTCGTCCCTGGGCGAAATGCCTTAGGGAAACTACTGCTCGGGCAAATGCCTTGAGCAGGGCAAGTAGCGATGTTGGGCTGTAAAACAGCTGGTTGATGCGCGTAGGGCGATTTCCGTCCGGCTACCTGGATCCTGGCTGGTACTCACTTGAATCTGTCAGCCTCGGGCTAAATGCCTTGAGACGATTCTACTCGGGAAAGGCCTTGAGTAGGACAAGCGTAGTATCAAGAGTGTTTGGTTTGTTGATGGCCATGAATGTTTATACAAAAATAATGCTTACCTCCAGTTTACCTTCGTTCTCATTCATTTGCATTACATATTGGGTGCATTTACCTCTTTGCTTAGTCAACTAAAATAACGATTAATTAATAGTAAATTAGGTCAGTGGATTGTTATGGGAAATTTTCACTTGGCCATCTATCGGTGACTAGCGACAATGCTTAAGCTTTTCGGGAAGTGATTTTCTATCTGTATTATTTCCATTTACCACAGATTTGTGGGTTGGTCAATGCCAAGCTAAGTGGACAAGCACGAAGTATATGGCATACTCACAAATACATTACTTCTCAAGCCTTTGCGCATGATGCAGTATACCTACGCGAACCAATGTGTGAAGCGTTAGTAAAGCTCGAGACATTGGCTGAGCCTAATGCCTCGAGGTTGGTGTGGTTCACCACAACAGCAGTCAACATCGCTGCTGCCTTCTACCGGCCAATTAAATTTCCATTCCACCACAGAAAACCGAGAAAACGCTGGTCTGACTCAGTCGACGAAGTTAGTTCTTCACTGCTCAGATTTCAAAATTAAAGGACGTGGTCAATAGGCTGAGACATTTGAAGGCGCTTTTTGCAGAAAACGAAGGCCCGAAAGGGGCAGTAGTGCTACGAAGAAGAAAAAGGTAGTAGATGAACTCATACTATATGAAGGTCTATGGTTAAATTAGGTTTCAGGACGTAGTTTGCTATCTCTGCATATATATTTTGTGCAAAGGAGTAAACTTTTCTAATATGATCTGCTAAATGATTGCCAAAAAATGGTCATACAAAATTTTATAGCTTCTGCGTTTTTCCTTTCATAAAGTAAATGCTTTTATCATCAACCATACCAAAGAAGTTGTCAATACCCTCCAAGCTCATGTTTCTTACCTCAAAGATTTCCTTGAAGCTAATTCCTGATCTTCTCCACACTAGTGTTCAATGAGCTGTAACAAATAACTTACGTCTATTCTATCTTTCCGCAGGATGAACTTTTTGCTCGATACCCACCTCATCCTCGCGCTATTTTAATTGCAAGTGTTTAACCCGAAAATTATAGCATTTAATTAATTAAGCTTGTTCGCATTGTGTGTAAACATGCATTTACAAAATTTTCCAATTTGTTACTTTCAAAGTTCCACCCCTTCACTATATGGTGATGTGGCGCTAGCAATTCCCACACATGAGCAAGCGTGATCAAATCCACATATACCCAGTAGATTGGTGCGATATATGCTAAATAGGCTGAAAGGATGAGCCGAGGTACGTAACGAGTTGCGGCGTATCCTTAACATTCTCGGTCGCTTTTACATTTACATGCTCAACTTCACCTTAAAACGGGAAAAGCATTCAATAAGGACGTCGAGACTTACACCAACTAGCAGCATCGCCTCATCATCATCGTCTCGACTTTGAAATGAAAATCAAAATTACAAAAGAGCTGATGCTGATAAATTTTCCGAGACGATTGCTGCAATGCATAAGCAGCGTTTACAGCAGTAAAACTTATATCCTTAGACGCAAAATTCTGCTCATGCAAAATATTACTGTACACTCGAATGAGTTGATGTTGATTATGGTGGTAGGGTATGGAGATGGAAATGCAAGAATTCTTTAAAGAGTGGCAATCAGAGAGTGTTATGGTATGGTAGAAATTTATTTGCATTGATTAAGAATGGAGAAAAAGTCGCCATAGGGAGCAGAAGTTCATACTCGTAATTTAAAATTATTGACAACCTCAGTATCATATTCGAGACTTCACAGTTAACCTTAAACTTGACATTTTTATTACATTTCATGATATTTCCACTATTTCGCCTCAATTCGTCCTTAAAACTCCGTTCAGTATTTTCCATCTAAATACATCTCCTTATCAGCATTCAACCAGACAAAACTACAATTCAGGCCTTTTATTGTACTCTAAAATACAAATCCCTCTTTCATCAACATTTTTGCACATTTTAGCAATATTACGAAATTATTCTTCGTATACAACAATAAAACCACAATCGGCCGTCGCCATTGCCCTCCGGGACAACATGACAATGATGCATTCTGAGTATGGACATTATTTTCCTTTTCGTCGTTTTAGCCTTCGAAAATCTTATCCTATTGTTTGACTAAATCCATTGTGAATGCTTTTCATCTAACCTTTTTAAGTACCGAAAATTGGACAATTTTGATAGAAGTCCTCAATATAAAAGCTCAACGCTGGCATATTCTCCATATTTTTTAGCTATAAAGATTTCACAACCGTCCAAATTGAACGAGGGGAAGGACAAATGAATGAATGAAAATCAGAGCCACAATTGAGCTTAAATAGCATTTTCTCTTTCTCGAACCATGGAAGGCTTCAGTTGAAAATTTAACATTTTAGTATGACTTCATCTCGCCTTTAACTCTTCTGTGCATCAAAAAAAGTTTTTGAGATTCAGGATGTGGTAAAGGAGCTGAAATTCGTTCTGCAGAACAACTAGTCCAGATGAAGTTCCGGTTAAGTCCACCGATGGGCAAGCTCATGAATATTTGATTTGAACCCATCACCACTTATGTTCACATGCTTGAGTGCTTTCTTTCTTCTACTAATAACGGTTGAACGACTGTTTCCGTTCGCCAAGACAAGACGCTTCCCAATTGACAATTTTAAGAAACACTCGTAGCATAGATGTCCTTTTGTGTGTCATAGCAGCGACGGGTAACTAACGAAAATCCTTTGATGGTGGTAACGTTCTCGCCCTAGATATGTTTTTTCAAGATAAAAGGAAATATGAAATTTCCTTGGAAATACGTAAGGAGTTGACTGTAAGGGGAAAATAGAATATTAAAGCTTTGATTGGCTTATAATAAATTAAGGATTTTTGTTGTTTAAATGCTCTTCAAATTCTCGGTATGTTTAGTTTTAGTGTTTGTATTTGTAATTATTAAAGCTGATTGAGTTCAGCGTGTTTTGGTATTGGAGTGTACAGACGCACGACTTTTGTGCATAACTGTACTCGGCGTAGCAACCGAGTGCGACTCAGTTAAGTCAGTTCGTCTCGATCGCTCTAGTAGCACGCTCGCAAATAAAATATTATTAAATAAAATAATAAAATTATTAAACTAAAATCAACGTTTATTTATTCAACTAAACCTCCCATTCCTTGTCTAACAGGTTATGGGCCCAATTTACGTAGTAACTGTGAAAATTAGGAGAACAAAAAGTAAAAAAAAATTGACTCGACGCGTCCCAAGTGGCGCGGAACGGAAGTCGGCCATTGTTCGGTTGTGTCGAAGTTAACGAAAGTGAAAACGTGCGGAGTGTAAATCGAATCCGTGATGCCAGTCAGCATCTCAGTAAAGGGCGTGAAGCCATTTGACGGAACGAATTTTCAAGGCCAGAAAGCGCAAGTAAATGTTCATTTGTGATGAATTAGTTCTCGATGTCGTCGACGGCACGAGGCCGGAGCCTCCTGCTGGAAACGGACAAGCGGCCGCGTTCAAGAAAAATATAAAGGACGATGCAACGGCAAAGTTTATAATACTGTCGAATCTCGACGAGACGCAACAGGTGTGTGTATTGTCCTGCGTTTCTGCGAAAGTAATGTGGGATGAAATGTGCCTAATTCATGAACAGAAAACCGCAACAAATAAACTAGGTTTGCTACAAAAGTTTCACGCGTATCGAATGAGTGAATCGGATACAGCAGTTCAACATGTGGCGAAGGTGACAAACATGGCGAGTCAACTGAAGGACATCGGCGAAGATGTGTCGGACGCTACGACAATGGAAAGATACTCCTCAGTCTCACCACGAGGTTCAGCATGCTGCATGTAGCATGGGACAGTGTGGATCCGGTTCGGCAGACTCTCGATAACCTCCAGGAACGGCTGATCAGAGAGGACGCAAGACTCAATGACGAAGAAGAAACGTCAGAAGCGCTGGCTGCGACAGCCCAAAATCGTCGTTCGTGAGGAACGAAAAGTGCTAGAAATAAAAAGAATGAAAATAAACAGGACATGAAGGAAGTGCAGTGTTACAAGTGCCAAGGCATGGGACATTTCACGAGTCGCTGCCGAAGCAAGCGAAAGCCACGCGATGGCGCCGAAAAAACACGTGACAATGCATTCGTAGGTGAAATGAGCGGTTCGGTTGCATCGGGCTTCAAAAGTGCGGGAACCGCGAAGGTGCTGTGGACAAAGACTCAAGTGATGAAGGCCGATCAGAGCGATGTCTGGCTGGTCGACAGTGGCGCATCTTGACATCTAACTCACCGACGTGACTGGCTATCAGACTACAAGTCGGACAATACGGGTGCTACAGTATCGCTTGGCGATAATCAAAACTGCAATGTTGCCTGTGAAGGTACAGTGAAAATTAAAAACTTGATCAATGGAGTGCGGCAAGATACAAAAATCGAAAATGTGCTACACGTGCCAAAGTTACGAAAAAATCTGTTCTCTGTCGGAGTATGTACTTAAAAAGGGATTCCAAATGCGTTTCAAAAATAATCAAGTTATCGTGGCGCGTGACAGTGAAGTACTTGCCACGGGAATGAAGCAAAACAATGGCGTATACAGAATGTTTTTCAAGGTCGCAAAACAAGGGAGCAACGCAGAAGTCAATGTAGTTGCGACGAATTCAACCGTGTGGCACGAGCGTTTGGGACACGTCGGGAAGCGTGCAATTCGTGAATTAGCGGAAAAAGGACTCGTGAGTGGCGTAACATTTACAGACAAAAGTGATGTTTTCTGTGAGCCGTGCAGTCTTGGAAAAGTGCACAGGTTACCCTTTAATAAGAAAATAGAGCGCGACAAGAAAATAAAGCCAGGTGAAAAAATGCACTCAGATGTCTGTGGGCCCATGTCGACGAACTCGGTCGGAGGATCAAGGTTCTTTTTGACATTCAAAGACGAAGCAACAAGCTACAGGTACGTCTATTTCATGAGAACGAAATCCGAAGTATTCGAAAAATTCAAAACTTTCGAGAAAATGATCGAGAACAAATTCGGAAGAAAAATGAAGACTCTTCGCTCCGACAATGGTCGAGAATTCTGTAACGAAAAAATGGACAAATATCTTGAGGAATGTGGCATCAGACGAGAAACAACAGCGCCGTACAACCCGGAGCAAAATAGAAAAACCGAGCGCGACAATCGGACGATTGTCGAAAGTGATAATCGCGAAGAATCTTCCATTGACTCTATGGGCAGAAGCAGTAAATTGTGCAGTGTACGTGTTAAATCGAACCGTATGGATGAGTGGCACCGTAACTCCGTAGGAAGCATAGACTGGGAAGGTTCCGAACCTAAAGCATCTCCGAATCTTCGGATCAGATGCATACGTACACACTCCGAAACAATTCACGCGAAAATTTGACGCTCGAGCAATCAAGAAAGTTTTTGTTGGATACATGGAAGAGTCAGCAAATTACCGGGTATATGATCCTGAAAAGAAAAAGGTCAGCGTTGTTCGAAACGTCGTATTCAACGAGAAAATCGGGCCGCCGTCGGTAGAAGCGAACGAGAAGGAAGATGAATATGAAATATTTCTTCCAATGAACGCGGCACGAGAAGATAACGAAGGACATGAAATCGACGAGGAAGGAGAACACGAGAACAATGATGAGGACAACGTCGACACCAGAGAACGAGAAGAATAAGATACCAACGAGGACAACGCACAAGAGAACGATCAAGAAGAAGAAGATCGCAAAAATCGAAGAGTCCTGCGAGATCGAAACGCAATTCAAACTCCGAGAAGGTATCGGCACGATGCAAATGTAGCCAAATACGTGATTCCTTCGACATACGAAGAAGCAACAAAGAGCACTGAAGCCACGCAGCGGGCAAGTGCGATTCATGACGAATTTAAAGCGCATGAAGAAAATCGTACGTGGGAACTTGTAACAAAAACGCCGGACATGAGGCTAATCGATTCGAAATGGGTATTTTGCGTGAAGACGGACGTCGACGGGAAGTCACACCGCTTCAAAGCCCGATTGTGCGCGAGAGGTTTTCTTCAACGTGAAGGGATTGACTTCAAAGAAACATTCTGCCCAGTCGTGAGATATGACTCACTAAGGATTGGCAACGATAGCAGCGAAAAATCTCAACGTGGTGCAGTTCGATGTTCAAACTGCATTTTTGTACGAGAAACTTAAAGAAACAATCTTCATGAAAGTCCCGGAAGGACTGAAGCTGAAAGAAGATGCAAGAAACGTCGTATGCAAGCTCGAGAAGTCTCTCTACGGGCTTGGAACCAAAGATTTACAAAGTTTCTGAGTGAATTTAACTTCAAAGAATGTGAAGCAGATAAGTGCGTGTTTACCAGGAAGTTTAAAAACGACAAAGTATATCTGGCGCTGTTCATCGATGATGGGCTGGTAGCCTCAGACAATGTAGAGACACTTAAGAAAATCATTCAACGATTAAGCGAAACGTTCAGAATTACGATCGGAGATTCTAACATTTTTGTCGGGTTACAGATCGAAAGAGATAGAGAAAAAGGAAAAATGGTAATTCACCAGAGCACGTACACAAAGAAAATAATCGAAAAATTCGGCAAGGTAGACGCGAAAACGGTAAGCGTGCCATATCGCGAAGCAGTAGGCTTTTTAGTTTTTCTAGCAGCCGTTTCGAGACCAGACATTGCTTATGCAGTAAATGCAGTCAGTAAATTCTTGAACGAGCACGATTCATCCCATTGGCAGGCAGTTAAAAGAATATTCGCGTATCTGAAAGGCACGGTTAACTATGCATCGAGTATCAAAGCGGCGGTAGCGAAGCAAAGCTGATAGGTTTCTCAGATGCTGGCTACGCCGGAGATGTAGAGACGCGGAGGTCGACGACCGGATATGTATTCTGTCCGTCGAACGGAGCCGTAACATGGTCGTCACAACGACATAAACTGGTGACGTTGAGCACAACAGAAGCCGAGTACGTAGCTGCATCGGCAGCTGCCCGGGAAGTAGTCTGGATTAGAAAATTGTTGTCGGACGTCGGATGTCCTTGTGATAAAGAAACAACGCTTTATGTTGATAATCAAAGCGCAATCCAACTAGTCAGAAATCCAGATTTTCACAAAAGAACCAAGCATATAGATGTTCACTTTCACTTTATTTGCGAGAAAGTGAACGAAAAAGAAATTGTTGTTGAATACGTTTCATCTGCAAATCAAAGAGCAGATATATTTACAAAGGCGCTGCCGCGAGATCGCTTCAAGGATCTATGCTACAAGCTAAACATGATAACAGCAAACGAGAAACACTCGAACGGCGGTAGTATTAAAGCTGATTGAGTTCAGCGTGTTTTTGTATTGGAGTGTACAGACGCACGACTTGCGTGCATAACTGTACTCGGCGTTGCAATCGAGTGCGACTCAGTTTTCTTTATAATTACTCGAATGACGTTGGTTAAGTCAGTTCGTCTCGATCGCTCCAGTAGCACGCTTGCAAATAAAATATTATTAAATAAAATAATAAAATTATTAAACTAATATCAACGTTTATTTATTCAACTAAACCTGTTCTCCCATTCCTTGTCTAACAGTAATTTGATAACCGAATACGCATTTAAATTTACTTCAACGCCCTTTTAATTGCTACAGAAATTTAAGAAAGTAAGAATTCCAAAACGGAAAATGTCAACTTGTCAAAACTAAAAAGAAAGGTAAAGCTCCAAATTGGTTAAAGCAGGACTGCCAACTTAAAATCGTAGAGCTAGCGACTTACAAAATAACTACTGGTTCCTGATTTTAAACACTTTCGCTTATTTGCAAAGTTGAATCTGATTCTCACGTAGAGCTTGAAGTCAGAAAGCTGATTCTCACGTACAGCTTGACTTCAAGGATAGGCAAGGGCTTTGTAAGAATGTCGATAGATTTTTGCTCCACTTCCCGTTGTTGAAATTGTATTCTCCTAATTTACGGTTCTCGCATGCTTGTAAAACGTTTCTTCTTCTTCTTGTTCTTCATAGCACTACCGTTCCCCTCGCGCCTTCTCTTCCTGCAAAGAGAGCCTCCAATTGTCTGGGTCCATTGACCACGTCCTCCAATTTCGAGATCCGAGTAGAGATGAACTTCCGCGGTTTCTTCACTGGTCTCCGCTCTACAGATCTCCCAGCGAATACCTTTCTCGGTATTCGTTGTTCGTCTATACAAATCACGTGGCTAGCTTATTGCAGGTCCACCAGTTTTATAATCGTTGAGACCTCTGGCTCGTCAAAAATTTCATACAGCTCATGGGTGTATCAAATTCACCATTGATCCACATCTAGCTTTGCTCCAATTATTTACCTCAGGACCCATCTTCCGAAGGCATCCAATAAGTTTGCGGATGATTGAATTAAAATTTAGGTCGCCGGTCTACAAAAAATCTATTTGAGGCAAGTATTATTTAGGAAGTGCCGCTCCGATGAACCCAAGGGTGTGGGAATCACTGTGAAGTACCTCCTGGGATGACAGGTAATGACGCTGACTGAATCTGGACTACGCTTGGGACAACGAACTAGAATTGATGCTTTGGACTGGTGGATATTGTGTCTTGGACATGGTTGCTTTCCACGGTAGCGCCAAGGTGACACTCTTGCGTGAACGGTTCCAATTCAACTATCAAACCGTCTCCGCCCTAGTCAAACCTAGGCAAGCCTTGGCGTACGTTCGAAGCTTGCACCATTGGTTTGGTGGTGTAGGTTCCATTGGCACGGACTCCTGATAAACACTGATCTGGCTCTGAGCACTTGTCCCCATAAGCGCTTGTGCCAACCCTCGCATGGCCTACTTGCTCTTCAAAGATAACCATGAGACATACACACACGATCAAATTGTAATAACTTAAAAGTTAAAATATCGACAACATAACCAGCGGGAGCAGCCACGATGTTGACAGCACATTGGGAGCGGTGCTAATGAAGACAAAAACGACTTCAAATACAATGACAGTAAAGACGCTAGAAAAATGGAGAACGAAAGACAACCTTGCCCAAACTAAAATGTCTGCGGTGTTTAGGCGCGGCAAAAAAATGATGTAAACGTCAGAGCGTTCTAGAACAAAAGAGCGGGGGATTTTGCAAGATGTGGCGGATGTTCAAGCGGTGAGAAAAAATATAAAGAACATCGAGGATTCAATGATTGCTTCTGTGATCGCTATCAAAACAACTAAAGCAAACTTCTTAAATGCCGAATTAATAGCGTCTAACGCCCACAAAGTTATCATGCCAGGAAAAGGAAGAAACGACCAGACAAACCGCGACCGTCCAAAATGTGGCTAAAGTACTGTACTCAAAACAAAAGCCGGTAACATCTCGTAAGAATACATTGCCATCCAGTGACATCAAAAAGAAAAGCTTATTCAAAAAGCGGGAGGTATTTCAAAAAGGTAAAAAATCTGCATGAGACTCGCCAAAAAGGCAGCAAAAGTATGAGAATGTGCTCCTTGAGCTAGAGGAGCTTCTTGACGGCATAAGGTGTAACCGGAGGAGCTAGTTGAAGGCCAAAGTGGATTGAAGACTAAGACTAAGACTAAAAGGCACGCACAGATAGCTGCACCATCAAAGATTAAGAAAAGAACGCGATCTAGCCTAATCAAAGGAGACCGGGATAAAAGGAGGAAGGAAGAGTAATTTGATGGGTGTGAAACGTTAGATCAAGGCTTACAGGTAGCGCTGACGAAAGGAGCAAAGGAAACCGTAAAGGAAATTCTTCAAAAAGTGCCAGAAAAGAAAGCTCACACGAATGCTCAACAAGAAAAAAGACCTGATGCTGAACAGGAAAGAAATAAGCCCCAGTGAAGATGGCCAATCCAACCCAAAAGTAGTGTGGGATATCAGGAAAATGTAAGGCCCACACCTGCCAACATTGCTATTAAAGCAAAACGAGCAATGCGGTTGGGTCACATACTGATCAAATGTGGAGCAGAAGCCGTCATTATAGAAGCATTCTACGACATAGTAAAGAAAATCCTCTGCAAAAGCGCAACCATACCCTCGCTCAAGCTGTTGGCAGCGAGCGAAATAAGAGACGCTAACTGCGTCGCGGATCTAGTTGAGATAGAACAGTCCATGAAAAGGGAGTTCCCTAGCGTGAACAGGATCAAAGCAAGGCTGACACCAGAAAACCATAAGAAACACGAATTACCATAATTGAATCGACTGGCAAGGGTGGCGAATGATATCTGACTAAGGGCAAAGTAAGAATAATGTGGGTTCTCTGCAGGATATGGATGAAAGCAGCGCCCTTTCAATGTTTCACATGCCTTGGCTATGGTCATTTTGCATCAATATGCAAAGGACACAAAAGCAGTACCCTACGTTACAGATGCAATGAAATGGTACATTAAAGAAGAAAGAGTAAAAACATGCCACACTGTTTTCTTTACAAGGATCCAAGATCAAATTTTGGGCAGTTCCTGGGAGTAGAAAAGTGTCGGATTATCGAGGAAACTCTAGCCAAGATAAAATTGGAACTTCGATGACCTGTACCTTGCAGGTATACATACGCCACAGTTTAACAGCCCAAGATCTGCTTGAGTAGTTTGTAAGGGACAAAAGAGCTGGGTTTTTGCTGCTGAGTGTGCAGCACCATGATAAAAGTTCAGCATCATGCTATCCTGATAAAACTAGTACTGCCACCATCTGAGTTCGGAACAGTGTTGTGGACGGGGGGATGGATTTGTGTGAGTTCAGTGCTCAGGGTCCACCTTCTTCAATATTTACCTAACGCTGAACAAATCGATACCATCTTTCCAAGCCAAGTTTAATGGTTTGGAGGGCACTGTCTCGCCCACAGACGGTAACATGCTCGTTGAGGGAGGCCTAAACGCTAAAACAATCGAATGAGTTATGCCTCAAACAGATCCAGGGAGAAAACGAATTGTGAAAATGGTGGCCAGTAGGGTACTAGTTGTACTAAACACCGGTGATACACTAACTTTCTACCGTATTTGCTGTGAAGGAACTGTATTGAACGTGACATTCATTTTGGAGTCCTTAGTATGGAGGATACACAATCGGAGAGTATACGAGAGTATTAGAAGTTATCATCAGTGCATACTGTTTGAGAGATAGACGTCGAGGGGTTCGTCGAGGTGCTCACAACAGGTACTCTGCTGCAGTGAGATTCCCAGAGAACAGAAGAACTGACAGCCCAAGATGTTGTGAAATCTAATATTGCTTGCAACGCTTCTATGCTCCGTGAGAAATCCCGGCACGGCAAGCCCCTAGTGTACTGGTGGTCGACTGAAATCCCAGCAAATGGAAGGGAGTGCCACAAGCTTCAGCGTGAGGCTCAACGGGTGCAGAACCGTTATGAGGCATGCAACCAGGAAGCAGCATATAATTCGGTCAGGAAATTCTTTCGCAAATCGATCTCAACAACAGCAAGGCTCGCTGCTCGCAGGATATAGTGGACAATGTGAAAAAAGAGTCGAGAAGCCTTGGCTACAAGCTTTGCGAAAGCTTGTTGCCGGACAAAAACCTTACATACATGACGCGAAACAGATGGGCGACATAGTGCGGGCACCCTTCCCTGCCCATTCCGGCAGTGTTAACGCTGTCAATGGGGAAATAGAAACCGAGTGTCCACTTTTCACGCAGCCGAGACTGTAAGAGACAGTCTTTTCAATGAAAACAAGGGAGGCTCCAGGTTCAGATGGTGTTCCAGCAGAAGTGTTCCAAATTATTTGTCACCGCTTATTTATTTATTTACTTCTATTTTACAGAGAAAATCCAATTACAAAATAGATTAAATAATAAAAGAAGAGAGTTGACATATTTTTTTTAACCAAATATGAGATGAGGGAAAGGCCCAAGCTGAGAATCATCATGTTTACGTAGTAATCTGAGCATAGATGAGTAAAAATACACCTAGCTCCGAGCGAAAGATATTAGCCGATCTTGTAGAATGCATAGCAAGCCTCCATGGAACCTGGTTGACTAGGTGAGTATCGAGCAAACCACGGTAAAGCCTATAAAAGAGACATTTATCAAAGTAGAGTCGACACTTTTTCAGTGGAGGAATATTGAGGATGGATAAGCGTAATTCATAAAAAATGTAGGCAATCTAGAGCTTCAAAAAGACGATCCGGGTAAAATTTTTTCGCACACGTTATATTGTGAACTTCAAACGCTTCAAATGAGGCGACCAAACTGGCGAGCAGTATTCAAGGATGGCACGAACCAAACTTTTTGACATACGATAAAGGATCGGAAAAAATAGAGGAATTTCTAAAGATCAACCCAGAAATGCGAGAGGCTTTAGAAGTAATTTCAGAAATATGTACATCGAACTTTAAATTAGAGTCCTAAATGTGTCCCTAAGTCCCTAAAATGTGTAACCGTCCATAGGTTCAAATTATTTAATGAAAATTGAAAGCTTACAGGGCAAGGTTTATTAGAATATGAAAGATGTATGCACTTAGAAATATTTAGTGTAAGATGGTTATAAGAACTCCAAATTAAAATTCTTGAAGCAAGGCGCATTCAATATTAGACGACACTACTTTGAAAACGTTAACATCGTCTGCATAAAGAAGACAGGAGGAGTGATTGAACAATAGTGGACCAAGAATCGATCCTTGAGGAACACCTGAAGACGGCTGGAAGGGATTGGAAAGACAGCCGTGAAAAAATACTTGACTGACACGATTGGATAAGTAAGAGGATAAACAGTGAAGCAAATAATTAGGAACGTTAAGAAATTTAAGTTTTACTTAACAGCGAATTGTGATTTATTGAGTCGAAGGCTTTAAAGAAAGGTTTCGATCTGTAAACAGTCCTCCACGGCTTTTGAAGCAACACTCATGAATTCTATCAAATTCATTAAAATTTGATAAAACCATGTCGTTCCGGAACGAACAAATCATTAGTAAGTGAAAAAAACAACGATTTTGTCCAGCAGTTTGGAGAAACAAGGTAATAACTACATTTTTTGAAAATAGGATTAGCATAGGATCTTTCCCAACACGGAGGAAAAGATCCTGAAGACAAGCTAGAGTTGAAGAGAAAGGAAAGAGGGACACCAATAGAAGTAACTGAAGACTTCACAAAATGATTAGGAATACCATTGGGAACTGAACTAACAGAGTCATCAAGCTCTAAAATAAACTTAACAACATCTTTCGGAAAGCAAGAAAAAGGAAATGAAGATGGTTTATATGATTGAAAACAATGGGCTTTTGCTGAGAGTAGCATTAAAAATTGAAGAAAACTGATTTCAAATAAGTTCACAAATCTCGAGATGTGAAGAGAGGAACGGAAACTGGAAGAGAATTTGAAAGAGTGTATATATTTCCAAAATGGTTTTGGATGATTTGAGTTTAGAGAGCCTTCAATACTTTGAAAATAAGAAGCCTTAACGATCTGCATCGTTTTCTTAGCTATCAACTTTAGATGACAAAAAGCATTACGTGACTCAGGGGATCTGTCACGTGAATAATGTTGACGTGCTCGATCTTTCGCTTTCAAGACTCGTCCCATATAGAAAGTTAACCAGGGACAGTCATAAGAGTTCCTAATACTAACAAGTGGAGTCGAGTTAGAAATAGCAGCGTTTAAGAAGTCATAAAAATCGTTGCAACAAGTATCTGAGTCAAGACCGCAAAAGAAGGAGGACCAATCAACAGAGCAAATTGTTTTGAAAAGTTGCTCATAATAAGTTTTATAAAATTTATAGGGCTGACGCTCTTTCCAACTATAACGGACGGAAGCAATATAAGAAATTTAAAAACATTAAGGGGGATCATGAACAGGATAAGCAAAAAGAATTGGAGGTGAGCATAACAACGATTGTTCCCTACGACAAAAGAATAAGTCTAGGAGATGATTATTAACGTTAAGAAAATTCATAAATTGAGCTGGGGAATAAATGAACACAAAAGAAAAAATTAAAGACCAAATTTGAGATCAGTCAGAATCGACCTAATTATCGTCCTGTGAGAGTTTAGTAAGATTAAAATCTCCACATGAAATAAGCAGTAGATATTTCAGTGCTGAAGGTATTGTAGACCGAAAAAGGAGACTGACAAGGTATATAAGTGCAAAAGACAAGAGAGAAAAGGATATTCTATAGGAGCAATGAAAAGTAAATTCATTAGAGGGACACCAGGAAGGGTATTCTTGTAGGTGACTAGGATACCTCCTCCGCCCAACTTGTTGGAGATTGACCTTCCACGATCACGCCTAACAATTGTGTGATAAGGAAAAATTTCAGAGCCAAATATACTATCAGTCAACCAAGATTCAGAAGTATAGATTAAATCATCGTTAGAGAGAGAATAAGAAAAAATTAGATCCTTTAGCTTGTATCTTAAGCCCCAAATATTTTGATAATAAATAGAAAAATGACTTTTGAAGGAGCCTTTATGAACATTTTTATGATGAACCGATGTTACAGCTTTGGCAAGGAGCTCGGTGGAGAACGAAATTTTTTTCCTTGAAGGTACGAATGATTTAACAAGCACTCCAGTTGGCCAGTAATCAGACCTTAAGATGTAATCTGTCAGTTTGAAGCTATAACTCTGTTGATCAAGTTGTTCTTCGTCAGCTTCTGGCAACTAATTATTTTCAGCGATGGGCCAAATTTCTTACTTACATAATTTAAAATGTCTTTGGTGGATGTATTTTACGCAAGCCTTGATATGAAGATTTGTTTTAGAGGTGCACTAGTTGGAGAGATGGTAATTCCTCAGGAACTTGCCGTATTTCGAAATTTCTTAGAACAGCTCTCCGGCGAGATGATCTCTGTGCCATACTTCTTGTAATTATAGACAAAGAAGGCTGTGAAGTAGGTAAAGCATCTGAAACATCACTAAACATTAGCGTTGTATGGCTTGACGATGAAGAGGGAATGCTCTACGGAAAACACCCTGTCATGATGGACAGATTCACACCTCTTAATGTTATATTCTCATTATTTGATGATAAGGTTGACGATCAGAATTTCTTATTCAAGCTCTCTGATATAAAAGATGAATTCTCAGACCCAACCACCGATGGAATTTGATCGCAAGAAAGAGGAAGTTTCGATTACTTGGAAGAGAATGCATCATTTGACCGCTACAAAAAACCGATGTCAGAAAACACGCTAGAGCTCTTCGTTTGCAAGCAGTTGAGGTCCTCCGGGAGTACTTTAATTGTCTGATGGGCAAGATGCAGGCGATAAACGTAGACAGAAATTGATAGTCTTCTGCAGGAACCACAATACAACTAAATCCCATTGCCGGCTTTATTGATAGTGTCAGCTATTGTCCTGACTTGCTACTCAGCACATTCAGCGCTCGCCTACTGGCTGGGGACCTATTACTTCGGCAGTATGGCTTAAGAGTAGGACGCTTCGGTATTGATGCAATTACAGAGGTGGTGAGCGTGGTCCAAAAGGCAGGGGTATATAGCCGCATAAACATACGTCGTCCTGTTGGTGACACTCGACGTTAGGAATGCCTTCAACTCCGCTAAATGGGTGGATGTTCTGGATACGCTGGAAAGCCCTTGTCAAGTTCCTGAGTATCTAATGCAGCTTCTTAGGACTACCTGAAGTACCGATGCCTGCTTTATGACACAACATAATACCAACGAACGATAGAAGTGAGATCGGGTGTTGCCCAGGGTCCTATCCTTAGTTTAGGCCTGTGAAATGTATCTTACGATAAGCTACTGAGACTAATGATACCAGATAAGTCACGTTTTATCGGCTTTGTGGATGACGTTGTGACTTTAGTCGCTAGGCGCACCGTCAAATATGTGCACCTTAGGCTAGGTTTTACTAATACGCTGAATGACAGACTGAATGACTGCTGTTGGATGCACTTTAGCCCTGGAGAAAGCCGAAGTGGCCATCTTGACAAAAAAGAGAAACCCTAGAGTAAGGTTGTCAGTACTGGAGACATACTTATCGAATCAAAGCTAGCCATGAGGTATTTGGGGCTACTGATCGACTTAAAGATGAGTTTTTCAGAGTAAATCAGGGCAATGACTAAGAAGGCTGTTTCGGAAGTATCAGCTCTAGGTCAACTTTTAGCCAATGTAGGGGACCCAATCCATCAAAAAGACGCCTTTTGATGAGTGCTGTAGGTCAGTGCTACAGTACGGAGCAGTAATATAGGGCGACGCTCCCAGTAAGGAGGTATACCGAAAACGCTTGGCATAGATATAGATGGTAGAGAGCAATATCACAGCGTAAGATTTTTTGGTCACATATGAATAAAGCAGCAATTTTCCACTGAAACTAAATACCGAACTTTTTTTGCTCGTTGCCTTTTAGGTAATAAAGTTTCTTCCAGTACCATATGATTGTTCAGTTAGACGTAAAACACCGCTTTGAGTACCATTCGCCAGTTTGTATTCTCCTTATGCTTGACTACCTCATATGTACTTCAAAATGTTACTAATAATAAGTTTCTGCGTCGACCATCGAATAAAATTTGATGCCATATTTATTTTACATGTCAGGCATGTACATGACTCCAGAAAATCTTCCTCAGTTGTAACGAACTCTGACACTGTAGATGCTACGGTATCGATCTCTCAAGAGCTTACAAAATTCTGTTACGGGGGCCAAGTTGTGTTTTGCTAATCTCTCATTTCTTGTAAGTTCACTATCGAACCTGAGAGAGCGGAGTATAAAAAAATCTATCAAAGCTCATAATATTTGTGAAAAACCCCCCTCCAATTCCATCTTGGGTTATAGTTTAAATGCGTTGCAGCACACATAAGAAAACCAAAAAAAAGCTAAGAGTTCATCATGATGTACAGTTTTTGCATCATTTTCCCGTTTTGTTTTGATACTCCCTGGCAAATTTGATACTAAGTTATTCATGCGAGTTTGTCCAAAAACATTGCATAATACTCTATTCTGACTATTCTTCCCTTTTGCAGGTAATTTATGAAGATTATTCTATGCACATCCCAAAAAATAACGGAGGCCATCATCTTACCCGGCTGAGCTTTTGACCTTTAGCTTCTTTACTTTAGTTTTCGTATTCCGGAATTAAACCAGGAAATGTTAAAGTCAACGCTTTCATCAATCTCCCGAAGCCAGCGAACGCAAGAGAAGTCAAAGGATTCTTGGGGTTATCTTCCTTCTTTTGAAAGTTCATCTGGGAGGACGCCATTATCGCTTGACCTTTAACTGCGTTGTTAAAAATGAAAAATCAACCGGAATTCGACTGAACACTGGTTTGAAAAATTGAGGGCTCTGCTTAGTGCTGAAACAATTTTAGCACTATATGATCCATCGAAATTTCACCGAGTCCACGCCGACGCCAGCACTGTTGGACCTACCATCGAGCTATTTCAATCACTAGATCAGGAGATGTGGAAACCTGTCTTTTACTACAGCCACGATACAGTCGTCACGAATTGGAAATGTTGGCAATTGTCAAGGCACTTGAACGGTTTAAGTTTTACTTGCTGGGTAAAGATTTTCAAGTTATGACAGACTGCCAAGCTATATCAACAACCGAGCGGTTTACTCCGTTGAAAAACCGTATTGCACGCTGGTGCCTTAACCTTCAGTAGTTTGACTTTGAAGTCACACAGCAGTCAATCCAATTTTAAGCCAAAGCTCTACCAATGAAGCTGCAAAGCCGAAATCCATTGCCGAGAATATATTGGTGATTGGTACGATCAAGGACGATTGGCTGCTATCAATGCGAAAATGTGATAACCAATACTCCGTTGAAAAACCGTATTGCACGCTGGTGCCTTAAGCTTCAGTAGTTCGACTTTGAAGTCACACAACAGGTAATCGTATGTCTGACGTAGATGCTGTAAACCAAAGCTCGACCAATGAAGTTATAAAACCGAAATCCATTGCCGAGAATATATTGGTGATTGGTCTGAACAAAGACGATTGGCTGCTATCAATACGAAAACGTCATAACCAATAAAACGATATTATCAATATCGTACGTGACCAGAAAACTAGTCTGCAAGCAAAACAATAAATAAATAAATAGAGGGAAGACAACTCATGCAAAATTGTGAGGACGGTCCGAAGTTTGTTGCACCTGCCGCTATACGAGGAAGGATTGTACAAAGATGTCATGATGAATCGGGACATCCTGGTTGTGAGGGTACAATCCAACAGAGCCAGAAACTTTTCTGGTTTCCCCGAAAACGTCGCTACGTCATATCTAATGTCAGCGTGAGACTGTTGTCTCAACAAAATACCAGTCGGTAAACAAATGGAGCGAATGTTCATCGGGGAAGTCGTCCCTCTACCTTTTTGTATCCTACACGTGGATCATTTGGGTCCTTTTTCAAGATACAAACGTAAAAACGTTCATATAGTAGCTCTGGTTGATCCGTACACCAAATATACGAAACTTTGCTTTGGTTTGCCGATGCGTATTATATCCGATAGAGGATCCGCTTAAACACCAATAGAGTTTTCCGAACTCTGTAGTCTTCATAACATTCAGTATGTCCAAGTACCCGTACGGGCTTCACGTGCTAATGGTCAGGTGGAGCGTATCAACCACATTGTACTCACGAAATGACGCCACTCGACGATCGACTGTAAGGATTGGGACCAATATCTACTAATGATTCAGTGGAGTCTGAATTCCCAACCACATTCCACCACGGGATTTATGCCAAACCAGTTGTTGTTCAACTTTGAACTAGGTGATGTAGAAGCCAATTGAGTGGTGTTAGCTCTGAATGTCAACGATGAGACTACTTCAATATCCAAAATTCGACAAATAGCAGCGGACCGTATCCTTCACGTGAAACAGCGTTGAAAAAAATATTTTGATGAAAAAACAGACAACCGCACCAGCACCGAGAAGGAGATCTTGACGTGGTCGACAACCGCTTGAGCGATTCGCTGAAACTCGAGCCCAAGTATAAAGGGTGGAGGTTCTTTACCACGATAGGTACGTAGTGGAAGATCTGTCCAATATGCAAGACCGAGGACAAAAATACCGCGGATTATATACCACCAACCGACTCAAGCAGTGGTGTTATCTCAGCCTAGAAATAGACTGTATTAATGTCGAGGACGATAACGATCATCGAGACGATTATGGCTCAGAAGTGGCCGAGCTATCAACTTCAGCCAATCTGGCAACACTGACTCCGCCGAAGTGTTTCGAGTAACTCAAGGTTTCAAAGACTGAGTAACGAGCCCTTGTCTCGAGTGCTCGCATTATCTCTTGTCTTGCAAAAGTTGCAAATAAACATAAGTACATAATATAATATATTGTGTTTCAACTAGCCATCTATCATTTCAGCCGTCCTTGACAGCTGCTTTTGAGCCACTCTGTAAACTGCCTATTGAATCAAGCATTTAGTAATGGACCCAAGTTTCATTCTCTGCTCGATTACACTTGGTTGTTGAATCTTCAACGTGCCGCTGCTTTTGGTCAATCTTCAGTAAACGTGGCACCCATCATGCCGATAGCTTTTTCATCATCAAAATATTGTGCATAATATATTTTACCCATTCCTTTGCAACGCCCACAACCTCAGCTAGTTCACGTTATTTCATTTTATGATCAACAAAAAACAATTCGATGCACATGTCTTATCATCTCCGAATTTGGAGTCTCCTTTAAACTTCCAGATTGAGATGCGCCTTCGGTGCTTGTATGACGCATTTTAAATTCACTAGATCACCGATAAACTAATGATCTCAAAGGAACAGATGCAGATTAACGTTTCTCTATTCATTGCAATGATTGTTCAGAAGTTTTTCTCATCAAAAAACAATATTTGATTACGATGCGGTATTCTGGTTTTCCCACTTATCGTACGAAGACGAAAGTAGCGTCACTCCAACGATTGTAGCTTTTAAATGAGTGAACGAAATTTCGTCAAACTTCATACATAAACTAGTATCAGATAAGTCTCTCAAAATGACTCGTGTTCATTTTTCAGTGTCGTCATTTATTTAGAAATCCCGGCACTTATAGGCCCATGGTTACAAGATCAAGGGGTTTAAGTTACACTTTTCAGCTCATGCTCACTAAATCAAGAAGTTTAAGTTATGTAAGCAACTTATAGCTTTTACTTATGTGGGTAGACATCTTGCCTTTTTTTCAAAGCCATATTACAGCCGCAAGCCAAGTAGGGGAAAGCTCTACTACTGCATACAAAGCCACATATAGGCTAACTTTTTTCGAAAATTTATGTGACGGGTTGTAAAGAAAAGTAGAAATACCGATAAAAATTCGATATTTTGTATAGTTTAGAGATGGATTTCAATGATCACATCAGGATGGTTTGCGGAGGATAAAGTAGCGTGAAAATTATTTCAGTTCTTGCATCCACCAATCTTTGTTTCCATCAAAAATGAAATGAATAGGATTCGGTTACTTCTTCAAGCTAGCTGTCTTGGAAGGAGTTGAACATTCTGAAAAGTGTAAGTTTACAGTGGACAATGCAAGTAGGAGTATGTGTTGTCCTTCTCTAACTGAATTATGATGTTAATTACGCAATACAAGCATTTTAAATTGAAGGAGAGCTTTGCATTTCGAGAGCTTTTGCCAGTTGTAGGCTGACCACTACAAATGCAAATTTCCTGTGGAGGGCTTGTATTGTAGAAAGCATTGCTTTCTGTCTATCTTGACAGAAGTACCAAGCACATTCAGACAGTAAGAATGTCGTCTATTATCTGAAATGTACTGTACAGTACTTTAGTTCGAAAATGTGGTTGGACCTACATGACTTAAGGGTTTTTTCAATAAGAGGTATTATTTTGAAAAGCCTGCTATTCCGGTAGATGTCACTTTTAAAGCTGTCATTTTTTGACATTTGACAAGTTAAAACTACGCCATTAATAAAAATGGAACAATACACCTTTCAACAATGCACTGAAATTATTAAAATTCACTATAAAAATGGTGAAAATTTGGCAGAGAGGTCGTCGTTATGCACCTTGTCGGACCGCAATACGAAATTGGTAGAAAAATTCAAGCTGTTGGGACAACTTAGTGACCTGAAGAATAAAACCCATGCATTACATGCATGCCACTCAAGAACAGCCGAGAATATTGCTGCTGTAGTCGAAAATGTTGAAGAAAACCCAGGTTTGTCCATTCCTCGTCGTTCTTTGGAGTTAGGTATTCCACAAACATCATTACACCGTATTTTGCATAAAGATTTGGGTCTTAAGGCTTACAAAGCTCAGTCAACACAAGAACTCAAGCCGGTCCATCATGATCAACATCGTGTTTTTGCTGATTGGCTCCTTGAAATGCATGAAAATGATCCGGATTTCCATTGAAAAATCATCTTGAGTGATGAGGCCCATTTCCACCTCGGTGGCTTCGTCAACAAGCAAAATTGTCGCATCTGGCGCTCGGAAAACCCAAGAGTTATTGTTGAAAAGCCTCTCTTTCCTCAACGTGTGACTGTTTGGTGCGGTTTATGATCCGGCGGAGTCACTGACCTTACTTTTTCGAAAATGAAGCTGGAGCAACAGTTACGGTGAATGGATTGCGCTATCGAGAGATGATTAATAATTTTTTATGGCCGGAATTGGATCTGGACAACGTTTAGTTTAAACAAGACGGAGCTACGTGCCACACAAGCAACGAAACCATTGATCTTTTACGGGAAAAGTTTCCGGATCGTGTTATCTCTCGAAGAGGTGATAACAATTGGCCACCGAGATCTTGTGATTTAACACCTTGCGACTTCTTCGTTTGGGGCCACATGAAAGAAAAGGTCTACGCCAACAGCCCAGCTTCGATTCAAGACCTCAAAGATGGAATTCGTGAGGCTATCGAGGTAGGATTTGGTTATGGAAAATTTCATGAAAAGGATATGGTCCTATAAGCGTGGTCGTTGTGGTCATTTGCCTGATATTATTTTTTATTATTAACGGCATTCCTCTTTATAATGAAATAAACATCCGATCATTTATATTAAAAAATTTCATATTTCTTTTGATATCAAAATAACACCTCTTATTGGAAAACCCTGTACATAGCCAGGTAGTGGATGCTCCAATCCGTCATGGTAAAAAAAAATAGATCTTGATGGAATGTTAAGAGTTGAGGGAACCAGTGAGCTTTGAGAAGTGATTGAAGAAACTGGGGAAACTTTTAAGTAGGCGTATTTGCTTACAAGTTATTTTAATATGCATTCAATGAAAATGTAGTTCTCAAAGACAAATTTATTTGACAAAACAGGTCTTTCTTCATCTGAAAAAATCTATATTAAACTTCTCCCGTTTTTCAAAAGATTTCACTAAATAGTCCTTAGCTAATAGAACCACCCTCAAATTTTCAACCACCAAACACCTTCGCAAATTACCAATTTCCTTGAAAACCTACCACTCAAAAACAACTAAATGATTGACAACTTCATTTGCAAGCTTTCATACTCGTAAATGTATCTCAACCCACCGATTTACATTCCAAGGAATCTTTCTCATTTTCACAGTTCCGTTGATCTCCCCTCCCATAGGATAATTTAAAATAATTTTTTTTTCTAGAAACCCACAATCGTACGTAATATTGTTATTCGTCATTGAAAGGAAATGCTAATATGGGGTTGAGTAACCGCATACATTTCTTTTTTCTCTTAGGCTCACACACACCCTTTAACCCTCTTCCTACGTTGGAGGAGTTCAATGAAATTTTTCCGCTTTGTTTCTGCTTTTGCTTATTTCACCGGAAATTCAGATACGCATAGAAAGAAAAAAAAAATGAGCGAGACCAGGCCTCCAGAAAATGATTTATCGTGTTGGGATTGATGGAAATGAAATTGCAATTGGTGGGATGGGAAAAGTAAAGGAGACGTTTAAGATTCACCTTTTATATTTCTCGACGTATTTCCTTCGGGTTTCAGCTCATACGTTTGCCACCTTTAATGTTGGTTCAGAAAAAAAAAATTGAAACGGAAAAGGTAGAAAAACTGGAGTACATTACGTTTACGTTTTCCCCCCGGGAGATTTTAAATTTGTGCTATGCAATGTTAGTATTCTGAGTGAACGTTTGATTGTTAAAAGCGATAATGTCGAAGGTAAAGATAAAACAAATATGTGATTATAAAGTGTTGCCGTCTGAAGATAGAAAAAAAACTTTTTGTTTTATTATTTTGATTTGTCCACTGACTGAAGAAAACATGGGAGCTCAGAACAGATAGGCAGGATCCCACAATTTCATTACACATATGCTATGTTACTCATGGCTACATTTGTTTTTATTTAATCAATTGCATTAAGTTTTTGTTTCTACCAGTTACATATATCGAATGCAGATTTCGAGTGCTGTCTAGCGCTTGCTTGGCAAAAATTTTTAATCAAGCTTTAAGCTTGTGGCTTCGTGTATGTCGTGGAAATCAAAGATCACTCAAGTAACACATATACGAGTATATAAAAGTCTATATTTATTCGGAAGTTTGCGAAATCACATCTGGCCGTGACAATTGCCCAGCGAGAGTGAATGATTTGTTGGTCACTGTTGCTGCAGCTGATTACCAATGTCGCCTCTGGTGGCAGTACTTTGTTGACAGCTGTGCTTGCGCAGCTGGGACTCTGAGCGGCCATAGTACTCCCCCGTGAGTGAGGAAGTCCGCGCTGTCTTTTGTTTACTCCTGATGGTGGTGGGTAGGTTCGAGTGATTTCTTCAGGAGGTGTGTTGATTGGAGTCCACTGAATCCTCTTAATCTTTGAATTCGTCGAAGTTGGTGCGATTTCTGAGTCGTTTGCAGGTGCCAGAGTGTTTCTTCGTTTGTATATGGTTGCCTCCAGGAATGCCGGTCTTAGGAGTTCCGTGGAAACATTGATTCTCTTCCTGTTGACTTAAATTGTATATACAAACTGCGATAACTTGTTTACGATTATCCTGTATTTTCATCTTTTTCATTTAAACGCAATTATTTTGTTTTTTCCGACAAATATATATTTTAGGAGTAAGTTGATCCCTTCTTTAGTATCAATTAATGGAGAAAATAATTGACACTGTAGAAGGGAGCAACTTACTCCCGAAATATATATTTGTTGGAAAAAACAAAATAATAGCGTTTAAATGGAAAAGATTAAAACACAGGATGGTCTAGAAGCGCTAAACATGGGAAAATACACAGGGTACTGTTTATGATTTTAGGCAGTCCGGAGTATGGTTGTGAGAGAGGTTTGCAATTTGCGCCGATCTAGTTAAACGCACAATTTCAGGTTCTTGCTACGGGAAATCTCACGCTAACAATGATATACCACTTGCGCTGGTCAAAGTGTTCGCATTGTTTCTCGCAACGGCTCGACGAGTGCGTGTGTTTTGATGTGATTGTTCTCAGCAGCAATGAATTCTTCTGGAAGCGAAAACCTTGTTCCGTAAAGAATTTCTGCGCTCTCGATCCCCTGATGTAGTTTTTGTAGCTGTTCTCTAGTTCAAGAAGAACGGGCTGTAGTGCATCTGCCCATGCGGGATTCCGCTCGTGGCAAATTATAGCGGCTTTGAGAGATCTGTGCCAGTGCTCCAACAGCCCATTCACTGCGGAGTGATAGGAGGTTGTACGATTTTTTTCTCATCCCATTCGATTTGCAAGAGCTTGCAAAAGGGTGGGCTGAAATTGGGCTCCCTGATCCGACTACTTGCACATGTTCTAGGTGTTCTTTTACGGTTCGTGATAAGATCAAAATGTCGTCAATGTAGCACCATCAAAAATTCAACGTCTTCAGTACCTCATCCAAGAAGCGCTGGAACACATGGGCAGCATTTCGAAGGCCGAAAGTCATGACTACGAATTCTTAGAGCCCGAAAGGTGTTATCACTGCCACCTGCCGGGAGAATCCTTCGTCGAGCATGTATTCGAATGTCTGCTGGGCAATCTTTGGTTTGTCCTGTGCTAAACGATATGCTCGCTCAAAGAATTTATGTAACTAGGTGGTACTACACTGCGTGTTTTGATCCACGGTAATTGTTGCTGAGGTCATGAGCGCGCGGTATTTTTCATCAGCTAATGATACTTGCTTGTTCTGCATACCGTCGCTATTGCCAGCTGATGTGAAAAGCGAATTCGGCCGGGTGCTGCCAGAAGAGTTGTAGAGTCAACTAGTCTCCTGTTTTTTAGATCAACCCAGAGATAATAATATCGAAGGCAGTCTGCGCCTAGTATTAGCCGCGATACTTCTACCATGCAGGATTTCCTGTTGAAAGTACACTGCAGCCCCTGGTTCATCATGAGTAGCTTCTCCCCAAACGTGTTTATTTCCAAACCATTGGCGTCGTAGAGTTTGTAGCCTGTCAGCTTTGGTCCTTGGGGAAGTACGGACAGTTCTGCCCCTGTGTCAACTAGAAAATATAGTTGTGTCTCCTTGTTGTAAATATGTAGGCGGTTGTTACTCATGTCACTCACTGACCAGCACCTTTTCTGTCAGTGACTTATTGCGTTTCCTGACATGAAGGAACACGGTTGTTGACAGTTCCTTGCTCTGGTTCCAAAACGAGAATGGAACCAGCAGAAGTTTGAATTGCTTCATGGTGAACTGCATTGCGATATGCATGTTTGGCATTGTTCACCTCGTATTCGACATAAATCTGCACGCATACCCGATATCTCATTCGCCAAAGCGAGTTACGGATTTTTCCTATCTTTAACTCACACGAGATCCATAAGATAAGGTTAGGAAAAGGATGCAATGAAATAAATCCATAAAATATCTTTTTCTCGTTTTTCTTCCGATGTCTATGTACTTCCCAAAAGCTGTGAAAATCTCAGAGCATACGAAAATGTGTGAGGTTAAAATTGTACTGACCAATAATAAAATGTGTGAAAAGAAATAGATGAAGATATATCATACCTGGGTATCCATATGTTTTTAAGAAGAATGTAACTTAAGACGTTAGATCTAAGATTTTAGTTTCAGTTCAATCACGAATAAATAAACACTTGTGGGATCTGCATATGCTAAGCTGTAAAAATAAATATAGTTATACTAAAAGTAGTTTTATTTTAAAATAACATAATTAACGTCTCAAGATTACGAATCCACTGATATGTTCGTGGTGTTTGCGTACTCGCTTTTAGTACGCTTTGCTACGGAGTTTATATTAGGTTCGTTGATATTGGCGATGCGGTTAGCTGCCGTCGCTAGTTCGTCTAAGGCTATGGCATTGGAACCCGCCAATATTGGTTGAACTTTAACTGGCAATCGTTCCGACTACAGCGGTTTTAGGAACGCTTTCAGCACTCTGTTTTTCATGGTGCATCGAATGTTGTGGAGAAGTTGCGATGGACAATGGTCGCCTAATTCTAAACCGTGAAGAAACTCGCAATTCTGCTCCTCGTTACTTTGTTTGAAGGTGGATAGAAGATGTGGAATGGCAAAATATTTACCTTCAGCTAGCGGGTTTTCCACTATATATACTACTTGCGCTAGTGTGACCATTACCAACTCTCCAATGACTTTGTCGACTTTAGATGTATCACTAACTATTCAATGCGACTGAAATTGGGCTTCCACTCGCACAAACTTTAATACCGGATGCACATACCAGAAACTGCAAAATCAGCTCCCCATGGATTGAAATTTTTCTTCGTACTCGCCTTCGTTTGCATCCATGGAATCCTCATCTGCAGATGGCATCTCGTGTGCTTGTGGGCTTTACGACGGTTTTGTGCATTCTTTTTTACTCGGGGTCACTAATTTAGCGTGTGGCTTTGTGTATGGTAAGTAAATCAAAGACCACTCAAGTAATATACATAAAAGTCTTTATTTATTCGGAAGGTGGCAAAATTACATCTGGTCGAGACAATTGCTCAGCGAGAGTGAGTGAGTTAATGATTTTGTTGGTCACTGCAAGCACTGCAAGCTGCAAGCACAGCTGTCACTTTGTTGACAGCTGTGCTTGCGCAGCTGGATTACTGAGCTGCCACAAGCTCATATTTAGCTTAGACACGAATCGCGTGAAATTTTCTACAATAAAATTACATTTTGAACCAATAATCGACAACAAATACCAGTAGTTCAAAGGAGTGGAAAAAGTTCATTCATTTTGTGTGACTGCAACTGTTGCTGTGTATTTCGACTGCGAATATCAAGTGCCGGCGGTGCCAGCTGCAACCGTAGTGGTGAACTATATAGAGTTGCTACAAGAGTCCCTCCTGAGCAATTTTGGCGCAAATAGCTGTTGTCAGCTAGCTAAAAAATAGTTTAATGAACGTTCAAAAGCAGCAGCTCAAAAGGTAGCGAAAACAGATTCCACCAACTTGTCGGGGACTATACCTAAGCTGGGTAGAAGTTCAGGCCTTGAGGGTAATAAAAGAAAACCAAAGCCCCCACAGTCAAGCGTGGCTGCTACCAAAAAAGAAAGGGTACCTCCTAGAATGTGCTATAGGCTTGACGTGAAGACTCTCAGAGAAAGCATTAAAAGGACATGCACACGAAACTCTGAAAAGCAGCCAGAGCTCAACGTGATGGTGAACAGCTCCTCACAAGCTCAACGTGATGGTGAACAGCTCCTCACAAACTTCGTGCCACTCTAAAATGGCTGTGAATCATACCAGCCTATTTAATTTTCTGAAGTGTGCGAAAGTAGCTTGCTACAACTACACTCTTTCAGGAGGGAGAAAATTGACTCTCCTTCTCAAAGACATGCACAGATCATACGACAAAAACGATGTCGTGGCTGAGGTGATCTCGGAAGACATCTTAACAGTAAAAGGTTCTCCACTATAACCACTAGCAGGGAAAAAAGGACGCTTTTTTCTTTCTTAGTCCAGTTTAAACTGGACTTTAAAGTGAAGAAAGCGATGGATATAAAATTCCTATTGTATCAGAAGATAAAATGGGAACATGAAGATAGAATGGGAAAATTGCACTTCCCAGTGCTTCAATTGCCAACGGTTTGGCCACATGGCTTCTAACTGTAGAAAATGTGACAAGCAACATAAGTCCATTGAATTTTCGATCTCGAAGGACGAAAAAAAAAAGATGATGTATAAGGTGTGAACTGCAACGCTAAGAAAAACACTGAAAGTACTAGAAGTTGTCTTAAAGTAAACTAAATTGAAGACAGGATGAAGAATCTCCAAAAGACTAAAGAGGAAAGGAAGGATTACATCACCGCCGCTATAAAAAATACTATACCTGAAAGGGTCTCATACTCTAGCCTTTTACAAGGTGTAAGGAAGCAACCTATACCTCAGCTTATATGGCAACTCAAACAGCAACCACAGCAGTCAAAGAATGACCAAAATACGGTTTTGAGCACTGACTGCTAACAATTTTTTCAGGTGTGACTTGTTCACACTCATTCGAAAAGTAGACTCTTTCATCCCCCACTATAGAAAACTCACTAATCCAAGTGAGAAAAAAGCTGCGTGCCTAAAATTCGCCTTCAAAGTATGTTGTCATGATGAGTTCCATTAAATTCTCCATCCTCAACATACATTGTGACAAGAAGTATCCGGAAATTGTAATTTGAACTCCCCGAATAAATGATATTTCAAAAAAATGTATTTTGTTATATTGGTAGGGCTGCTTTTAATTACTATGCCAAATATGAGCCTGATCTTTCGCCCAGTTTGTTTACAGCTGCTGCTTAAGTCGGTACACCTCAGTAGTGCGTTGCGATTTTGTGATTTTTCTTTATTGTGGCCACATTTAAAACGAAAAACGCAATAAATACCATCGATAAATCATCGTATTCACAGATTTGACTCCGTGTGATTTTGATGAAAAATTAACCTTTTTGTCAAAACGTATGTTCACTTACTCCATGCTTTAAAAGGAATTTTGTTCAAGAATACTTGAACGCCCATAGGTCAGGCTTCTTGTTTATATCCAAAACAAGATTCAAAGAAAGACACAGAGTGCACCTGGGAAAATACAAGATGACCAAGTGTGATGATCCAGGGGGAGTTCTTGGAGTTGCTATGGCTCACAAAGATCACCTGAAAGTCCAAATGCCCTGCCTTCCAAGTCTGAAATGTATTAAAGCAGTGATAATATGCTTCATGCTGGGAGGGTTCCCCTTTGCGTTTGCTGGGACCTTTGTTCGACATGGATATGCGGTTAGAAAACTTATTGGCGCCTTGAAAACAGTAATTAATCTTCAATTTTTACGCCATCAGAGGTGATTTCAACGCAAAGCAATCCTCATGGGGAAATATTGCACCCAATGGCTATAAAACAGCTATCTCTGACTGCGTTCCACCAAGCTCGTTTGCTACTGACATCTTCATCGTGTCTCCCAATATGGTAAATTTCTCCTACAGTTGGAGAAATTTCAAGTGCAGAGTTCTTGAGCTGAGCTTAAAAGTGAAAAAGGGTGTGAAACTTAGGGTCCCAGATCCTCAACTTTTAATTCCATACAAGCGAATCGATTGGGCAGCAGTAAGCTCTGACCTTGATGGAAAATTGAAGGGAACTTCGATCAAAAGATAAAAAAATATTTCTATTTCTGAAATCGGTGAGGGAGTCGCATGTATAAATTCGACCCTGGATACTGTCATCTCAAATGTTTCTATGAAGAAATCCTCGACAAATTACCTTCATCGAAATTTACCAGAAGACATTTTGGAGCTCCATCGTAGACATCGTTGGCTTAGAAAGCTACATGCTAGAATTTACCACCGCAATTTAAATATGATCAACTGGGAGTATGAACGTATTTAGCTAATAATTACGTCTCTAAACCGAATGATCTTGAGGAGAACCACGGGAAGAGGCAGGATTTTTTTCCGCATATTAATAGGGTAACTGGCAAAAAAGGCTGCCCGGAATCCTTACTTATGATGGATCTTTGCTCATGGATGACAAAGCTACCGCTGATTCTATCGCAAAACATTTTGTGAAAGTTCTTCAAGGAGACAATGTAAGTGAGGACTCCTCTGTTACTTCGTTAGTGAGTAGCCCCACAACCAATTACGACAGAGACCAACAGCAATAGTGCCTGACCAGGTTCTCTCTTTCAAATCCCTCTGGCGCACCTGTTGCGAGTGAACACATAAACATACTCGGATATATTCCCGCTTCAATACTGCAATAGTAGCGAGCAAACAACACCTATGTACTCGCACTTCGCCAATGAAAATTAGCCATGGAAACACATGCGCAAGTAAATAAGCGAGCAGTTAAATGAACGTAAAAGTTCAACCCGCAACGATATTCACATCGTGAACGAACGGGGTGCTTCGAAGAGAGGTAAGCGGAAAGGAAAACCGAAAGTTCCGGCATGAACACTCTTTCGCTCAATGTCCCCAGTTTCGCTATTTTACCTCAAGAGATCTTGGGAAAGCCGAAAGCTTAAACTGAAAGCCCTCTTTCGAAGTCGAAAGCTTAAGCGAAAAACACTCTTTCGCTCAATTTCCCCAGTTTCGCATATTCACCAGCCGAGCAAGCGAGACGAAGCGGGGAGGAAAAACTTTCGTGGAACGAGAGCGCACGTGTTCGGCTACTCAGCACCTTTAAAGAGAATTTAGGTTGAAAGCTCACGAAAGAATGGTATTTAATGTTCTTGGGCAGTCTTATACCAGGGAGTCGGTTTTTCAAATCCAAAAGGGAGCGTGCTGCTACCCATTCTTTATCTACATCGTTGCAAGTATTCGCGTTTAAATTTAAGTTGAAAGTGCTGTCTAGTCTCCGACAAAATGGTGAGGGGTGAGGTGTTGGCTTGCGCCGCGATCCTCAACCGGCCCTTTGGCGCTTCACGCCCTGTGGCCACCCCGAACCATTAACACGTCCATTTGATTCTCTAAAGGCTCAATATTGATATAAGTCTCCAATAATGTAATTTGTAAAATATAATGTTAGAAAAAAATAGGAACAGAGAAAATAAAATAATTAATAAATTAAACTTTTGCCTTGGTTGATTTAGTGAAAATGGACAGAGTAGTAGGTAAGTGGTGTTAATAGGAGTTTTTCCCCGGGAGCCTTGATGTTGTATATAGGATACGCATCAAGTTGAGCTCCCAGTTCTTACCAGTATACATAGGGTATACTGGTTCGTAACAAAATTGGCGCAGCCGGTAGGATATCGGTTTTGCAGAGACCACAGTGTAGTACACTATGTAGCAAATTTAAATGGGCTGAAAAATCTTTTCACCCAGCCGATATCTCAAACCATTCAACTCCTGTAAGACACCATTGCTACTCATACTGTCCATCAAACTGGATCAACCTTCTTTAAAAAAAAATCAAAAGATAATGTTCATTATTTAAATATAATAATATCAATATTATTCAAACAGTCCATCAAACTAGATCAGCTTTCCTAAAAAAAAATCAACTAATAATTTTAATCATTTTAAAAAAACAAAAATATTGTATCAATATCCCCACATCATAACAACGCTACTAATACAGTGCATAAAACTAAATCAACCTTCTTAAAACGAAAAAAAAAAATCAAATAATTATTTCAATCATTTAAATAACAAAAAGAAAGTATGAAACTTCACCAGTCCTCTAAAAAATATGGGATCATGTTAATCGTTTAAACAACAAAAACATAATATCAGTTTAACGCTACCCATACTGGTCATCTACCCAGATCACTCCTTAATCGAAACAAAAAATCCTATTGATCATTTTAATAACTAAAACATAATATCAACATTCAAATATAATAATATTTCTACTCATAATATCCATCAAATAAGACCAGTCCTAAAATCAAAAAGTCATCTTGAACATTTAATTCTTCATTCATTTACTCCCTCATTCATATATCTTAAATCTCATCTTTCTTATCTGAAAGTCATTCGAACTAACTCCTAACTCGTTCAAACCCAACGTAGAATTTATAAAGATATAAAGTTTCAATCAACTAACATGCAAAACACAAAACATTACAAGTAAATATTAAACACAAATAAGCAAAACGAAAACTTAATACGAGCAAACAAACGCGTGCCCATTGTTATCGAAATATGATACCACTTATCACTCCGACTGCTTGGACAATACGCGTACCCACATGCATATTAAAGTCTTATCTCTTGAATTGAATGAGCATTCGAATTAACTGAAGCATAATTAAAAGAGCAAACAAAAACAAACATTTAACTGCAAATTGAATAGATAGACATCTGGGCAATATTTTTAAATGCAAAAACATTGAAGAGCAAACTAAATAAATTAACTGCGCTAAACAAATAAAAAAAAATAATTTACATGAGAACGGCAATTTTCCAACGCAAATAAACATGAAACTAATTTAATTTCAAGTTACACTGAAACAATTAAAGTATGGGAACTTTGAACCAACAGAATTTTAGTTATTAGAACAATACAACAATGCAAACGGTTTCACCGCAAAACCAATTATCTCTTTCAAGTTCCACTGCAATTCACTTTCAAATCACCAAATTCATAATGTTAAGGAAACGGGAAAAGTGGCAGTCAAGTCGGTAAAACCTCGGCAAAACTATCAGCAGACACGCTATTTCGATGTCTAAATTGCACGATCACTGGAATGAAAACCAGTTGATTACACAACAGCCTCTGAGCCGTCAACGTAAGCTGTTGGCGGACATGCTATTTTTAGTTATAAGTCCTGAAAGAAACAAATAATAGCCTCTGAGCTGCCCGACTTAAACTTTCGGCAGACACGCTACATTTAGTATTAAGTTACCTATATGCAAAACAGACATCGCTTTACCATCCACTCATAGCCTCTGAGCTGTTGATCCAAAATGGTTTACAACACGCTATCAACCATGTACCCTTTAAACAAGCCACTACGTTTCCTTGCACAATGAATGCATTATATAACTGCTAACTATTAGAAAAAAGTCACAAATAAAATCCCTGTAGAAAGCGCAAGACAATTCAAAACCCACCCATTTCCCACCCTTTTACTTCATATATGGCGAAAATACCAAATAGCGTCTTAGAATGCTATAATATATACTTCAAGATGTTTTAAACAATCGTTTTTTCAAGATCGAGATCAGAAATTTATTAACGGCTAATGAAGTGACCTCGCACGGCACTGTACTGTCTTCTAGTAAGGTCCAGGACAGCATTATGCCAAACTTAGTAGACACACACTAGGGAAAAATTAGACGGAACACATATAGGGTCTTGAATGAAGACCGAAACTATATGTTCCCAAGCCCATATAGTGATTGTGTCGCTTCGATCATCTTTTAGACACACACTAGGGAAAAATTAGACGGAACACATATAGGGTCTTGAATGAAGACCGAAACTATATGTTCCCAAGCCCATATAGTGATTGTGTCGCTTCGATCATCTTTTACAATAATTTCTCGCAAGAAATTTTCAATGCAGTATATCTATTTAACAATTCACTAAAATCAATAAAAGTATAAAACAGAGCTCAAAATCACTCCTTCTAATTTCAGTTTGAGAAAAAGGTCGAATTCATTCATATTAACTCATTAAACATTTCTATACTTAATAAAAAAACGTACATAATAATTCCGATTTATAAATAATCCACAACTATTTACACATACTGCTGAATACATTTCTAATGTATGATGTATGAAATCGAATTTCAACTTATTAATTATAATTGTACTGGCTTATGAAAGCAACATGAATACGTAATTAACATTAACTCAAGGTACCAAACAAAATATAAAAGATGTATAAAAGATGTATAAAATCAACTTCGTAATTTTTAATTGTAATAAATTATAGTTAAACACTGACATGTAATAGATGTTGATTAACCTCAACTCACGGTACCAAACCCAGTATTAAAATATGAGTACATCAAATCAACGATCGAATCAAACGGAATGTAAAATTGTACAGAATCAAACTTAAGTTAATGACAATTAGAAGTTAAAACGCCTACCAATGAGGATACGAAATTAAACGATAGAACTACGTTACCATCTAGTGAAAGTTCAAACAAGCAGCAGAACAACGGTTAAAGGTACGTTGCGAGAAATACAGTGGATAACAGCGATGGCGGTAACAGCACGAAATTTAAGTACGAATGATTTGCACAAAAGGGAAGGTAGCGAGAATCAACCAACTTAAAAAACTGCGTAAAAACCAAGAGTGAGCGTAATTCTTTGGGGTACATTAAGTAATCCAGATCACCGGAGTAGAGCGACGATTTATTGTACTCTCCAAGTACACTAAATCCTATCTTTAAATGCCGGAGGAATGTTGCATTGGTAAACTACTGCAATGAGTAATTAGTTGCGAGCGAACACATAAAACATGCTCGGATATATTCCCGCCTCATAACTGCAATAGTAGCGAGCAAACAAAACCTATGTACTCGCGCTTCGCCAATGAAAATTAGCCATGGAAACACATGCGCAAGTAAATAAGCGAGCAGTTAAGTGAACGAGAAAGCTCAACCCGTAACAATATTTACATCATGAACAAACGGGGTGCTTCGAAGAGAGGTAAGCGGAAAGGAAAACCGAAAGTTCCGGCATAATCACTCTTTCGCTCAATGTCCCCAGTTTCGCTATTTTACCTCAAGAGATCTTGGGAAAGCCGAAAGCTTAAACTGAAAGCACTCCTTCGAAGTCGAAAGCTTAAGCGAAAAACACTCTTTCGCTCAATTTCCCCAGTTTCGCATATTCACCAGCCGAGCGAGCGAGACGAAGCGGGGAGGAAAAACGTTCGTGGAACGAGAGCTCACGTGTTCGGCTACTCAGCACCTTTGAAGAGAATTTAGGTTGAAAGCTCACGAAAGAACAGTATTTAAAGTTCTTCGGCAAAGCATTCGAGGGAGTTTGTATTCAAATCCAAAAGGGAGCGTGCTGCTACCCAGTTATCATTTAGACGGTTAAAGTATTCGCGAGTTAAAGTTCAGCCGAAGATATCGTCCAGTGTTCAACGAAGTGGTGAGGGGTGAGGTGTTGGCTTGCGCCGCGATCCTCAATCGGCCTTTTTGCGTTCCACGCTGTATGGCCACCCCGAACCATTAACACGTCCATTTGATTCTCTACAGGCTCAATATTGATATAAGTCTTCAATAATGTAATTTGTAAAATGTAATGTTGGATAAAAATAGGAACAGAGAAAATAAAATAATTAATAAATTAAACTTTTGCCTTGGTTGATTTAGTGAAAATGGACAGAGTAGTAGGTAAGTGGTGTTAATAGGAGTTTTTCCCCGGGAGCCTTGATGTTGTATATAGGATACGCATCAAGTTGAGCTCCCAGTTCTTACCAGTATACATAGGGTATACTGGTTCGTAACACACCTACTGGCCATAGTCTGTTTGTTAGTTCTGAGAGACTCACTTTGTTGGCCCCGGGAGCAAAATTCCAAAAAACTAGCAGGGGCTGATGAAGTCTCCAATCATATGCTTAAAAGGCTTCCCCATGTTATCTTTATTCTCTTTGTGATCATTCTGAATAATTGCATTAACATTTGCTACTTCCCTCAGCTATGGAAATGCGCAAATATATTTGCAATATCCAAGAAGTCGGGCGATACTCGTCCGGTTTCACTGCTTTCAAATCTTGGTAAGCTGCTTGAAAGGATAATACTTGAAGGCAGCATACAATTCTCTGCAGGGGCAAGGATTGTGCCGAAAAGACAATTTGGCTTCAAAAAAGCCCTCTCTACGATGGATGCTATGTCCGTGTTGCAAGCCGATATAACGAGAGGTTGGTTGTATCGAATCTGCCCAAATTCTCGTTGTATCGGCTTGTAACACGGCCATAGCATCTACTGTGGAGTAGGCGTTTTTGAAGCCAAATTGTCTTTCCGGCACAATTGTATGAAATTTTTGACGAACCGGAGGTCTCAACGATTGTAAGACTGCGGAAGTTGCAATGGGCTGGCCACATGAATCGTATGGACGAACAGCGGATACCCAAAAAGGTATTCATTGGAAAAACTGAAGGTCGGAGATCAGTGGGAAAACCAAGGAAACGCTGGTTTGACTCGTTCGATGAAAAAAGTTCATCGCAACTTGGATTTCGGAACTGGAGGATGCGATCAACGGATAGGGATACTTGGAGGCGCTATTTGCAGGAAGCTAAGGCCCGAGAGAGAATAACGAGAAGTTGGCGCAGCAATAAGCTTGTTATAGCTTTTCTGATCGCTGTTGGGAAAGCGTTTGACTCTGTATGGATCAATGGGCTTCTTTTCAAGATCATAAATATAGGAAAGAAAGAGATATGGAGATGATGCGGTCGTTTGAAACACGGGAATAGGGACAGTTTAATCTGGCCGTCGGTGCGCGTGGTTACAATAAACAGAAATAAAGTATACAAATAAGACATAACTAAGTGTTTTTATCCAATGGTGCCCATTTCATTTTCCCATTCGCTTTTTTTCCTACGTGGGCGCCCAACCGGAATGTTGAAAAGTTTTATGGGAAAATGAACAGGTGTTCGACACGGCAAGGAAAAAACAGTGACGCTAACTGTGTTGAAAAATCACGGAATATGAGCGAAGTGGAAGAAGATGCATGTAGGCTCATGGTGCTGCCGTTAAAAGAAATATTAAAAGCAAAAGACCTTATTCTATTGGGAAATAAAGCCGAATCAGTACAACGCATTGCCACAGCAAATCCGTCGGGATAGTGGATGGTGGAATTTTGAGAAATGGCGGGAAACAATTTAGTGAACGGTGTGTCGGGCAAGGAGGATGGCATTAATGCAAGTGTGTTAGTGGCAGAGATTGTCCGTGAGCGCAAAATCGTTGTATATAAGTGCGAGAAAGAGTTAGCCGATCGGGAACTCGCCTTAGCGCGTCGCCAAATTGAGGTGTTACGGCAAAACCAATCAGTTGGTGATAGTGCTAGTAGCAACAGTGGTAGTCGTACCGAGAACGATGCAGGCGTGCATGCCAACATAGAACATTCACGGGTAGTGCGCTCGAGTTCAGTAGTGCACACTACACCCAAGATAAATGTTGCGACGCTAGCAGACCTTCTCAGTGTTTTCGATGGAAAGACGGATATCTACGAAACATGGGAGAAGCAGGTTTTATTTTTGCGACGGGCGTTTAAACTCGACGATGATACGATAAAAATATTGAAAGGAACACGGCTAAAGGGGAAAATAATGGAATGATTTCACTCCAAGCCGGAGTATATTGCATTCTCCCCTGACGAACTTTCATGGAGATTGAAGAAGATATTTTATCGCCGAACAAATAAAATTATAATGCGACGACAATTCGAAGATCGGATTTGAAAGAGAAATGAGAGGCTCTGTGACTACGTACATGAAAAAACGATTCTCGCGAATCACCTTCCCTTGGACGAAGAGGAAATTGTAAGCTATGTCATTGACGGTACCCGGGATTTACAATTGCGTGATGTGGCTCGTTTACATGGTTTTGGGCCAATGCCCGCTTTACTACTAGCGTTTGACGAAATATCCTTGCAAGTTTGGAAAACTCGACGAAATCGAACGAAAATGCTGCTGGTGAAAAACGTCCAAGTGCTATAGTGTTGAAGCGATGTTAAAATTGCGGGGATAAAACACACTTGAGCCGTGAGTGTTCGGATAAGTTGAAAGGGTGGGAGTGTTTTCGGTGCAACAAGTTTGGACACACTAATGCACAATGCCAAGGAGTACAACAAGGAATTTTACGGGAGGCAGATAGATAACACTGTAATGCATTAAATACAACGGACAGGAAAGCGTACAAAATAGTGAAGGTGTGTGGAAAAGATGTTAAAGCTATGTTCGACTCTGGCAGTGATCTTCACTTAATGATGAGCAGCACCTACGACGTCTAATATTTCATTTTGTATGGAAGGACTTACGTAGGTTGCGTTTTTTGGAGAGTTAAGTAGACGACTTTTCAATTTCTCGTCTCCACTATTTGCTCTAAATCTCAATAGAGCTCTAAATTTCCCATCCTTGTGATGTGGATTTTCCAAGGAAACTGGACCGTAGTTTTCTGGATCGTGTTCCTTGCCTCGTAAAGGAAGCTCATTTTCCCCACAAAAAATGACCGTTTCAATTATAGGTTTCAGGGATTCTCTATTTTCTGCAACCTGTTTCTTTCTCTGCGTGTCAACTTGAGAAGCGATACTGTCAGTTTTCATTCTTATAACATTCAAAAAGTGTTCAGCAGAAGCAGCGCATTTTTTGTGACAGTGAGCATCAGAGTGAGCTTTAAATTTTTCCAACGCATTTTGCCATTTTGTATATGGTGAGCTAACTAATGAGCCTATGCTTTCGTGACTCCCTTTTTCTACACTTCCGGAACAAAATGCTACACAATACTTACAAAAAGCTCCATTTAACAATTTTGAATAAGACAGCCACGGGTATTTTACGAGCCAGTTATGTTGAAACTTTCGTTTTTGACCGCCTGCCATAGTAGTTGGAAAACTAAAATTTTCATTTGGTATGAATGCATCAAGCAATGCTTTACGCCTCAATTTATCCATATGTTTAACAGGAAATGAAGAAAAAACTAATTCTGAAATCTTACCAATGTCGTTTCCAGAAAACTCGCCATATTCTTGAAGGTGTGGCTGTGAACTAGTGTTTTTGGTAGTCTCATTCTCGGTTTGAACTTGCACACAACTATCACTGTCACTGTCAGAGCTTTCATTTCCTTGTGAACTTGTTGAGGCAGAAGTCGAAGCTTCATTTTCAATTGATACTTTTGTTTTTGTTTGTTTAAAAAATAACTCGCAATTGTTTTCACGTGACGACGTTTCATTTTATTTAAGATATAATTGCACTATAGATACTCAGCAACAACAAACTAACAGCACTATTACACGCACAGCACAGTGTAATACACACTGACACCACACAACGTGAGTTGTTGTTGGTCTAGACTACAAAACTGTAATGCAAGCGCAACAAATGTAATATGACGACTGACTGATATGTCACTGTGACTGTGAGTAGAGCCGCTGAACATTTCGTGTAGCGACGCGTCCGTACAGTCAGCCACAGAAGCGACGAGTACGTACAGTCAGCCACAGAAGAGCTCTAATTGTCCGTATGCGTGTTTGTCGTGCGCCAAATAACCTCTCTCAATAGTTCGGTAAACTAAGCAGCAAAACTAAGGTATTATAAGAAGGTATTTTTTTAGAATTTCGGGGGGTGCTGTAGCCCTTTCAGCACCCCCCCTGGCTACGCCGTTGAATCTAATTATGTTTCAAATTTTTTCAGTTACATCATTTAAAATTTTGTTTTATCGAAAAAATTAATATTGTAATCGTAGTAAAGTAAATTATTATTGAACTCCACGAAAACCCCTAAGGCACAACCCGCACGAATATTGTTAGGTTAAGTTATTTGTGAATTGTAATAGTAGTGCGGTTTTCTAACAGATGGCATAACTGGATTTCCGTTCCAGTAATTCACCTTTTCAAATATGTGTTGTAAAGCTACTGTCATATAGTTTCAAAAGCAGTGTGTGTCATTTCGCTGAACCGTAAAAACTCTAAATATGTCGGATTCCGTGCCGAATAAAGTGTTTTTGCGGAGAGTACTTCTTCATTACTTCAATCTGAAGAAAAAGGCTGCCAAAACTCATCGTATTTTGGTGGTGGCTCTAGCTGAGCATACGTGCCAGAAGTGGTTTGCACGGTTTGAAAGTGGCAATTTTAACTTGGAGGACGATGAACGGCCCGGACAGCCAAAAAAGTTATAGATCACGAATTAGAGACATTGCTCGACCAAGATCCATCCCAAACGCAAGAAGAGCTTACAAAATCACTTGGCGTTGCTCAACAAACCATTTCTGATCGTCTAAAAGCAATGGGAATGGTCCGGAAGGTAGGCCATTGGGTACCGTATGAATCGAAGCCAAGAGACGTCGAACGCCGATTTCTCACGTGTGAACAACTGCTACAACGGCACAAAAGAAAAAGTTTTTTGCATTGAATTGTCACTGGCGATGAAAAGTGGGTCCGTTACAATAATCCAAAACGTCAGGCAACGTATGAATACCCCGGCCATGCATCATCATCGACGGCCGTTCAGAATATTCATGGCCTGAAGGTTATGCTGTGTATTTGGTGGGATCAGCTGGGTGTCATCTATTATGAGCTGTTGCAACTGAATGAAACAATCACAAAGGAAGTCTACCGATGATAATTGATGCATTTGAGCCGAGCACTGCGCGAAAAACGGCCGGAATACGAACAAAGGTACGCCAAGGTATTTTGCAACGTGACAATGCTCGGCCACATATTGCACAGGTCGTTAAAACCTACCTTAAAACGCTCAAATGGGATGTTCTATCCCACCCGCCCTATAGTCCAGACCTTGCGCCATCCGATTACTATGTCTTATGATCAATGTAACATGGCCTGGCTGACTAGCACTTCTCCAATTATGAAGAGGTCAAAAATTGGATCGATTCGTGGATAGCGGAGAAGCTGGCGGAAATTTTGAGAGAGGGATAAAATAGAAAAAAGTTATAACTAGCGATGGACAATACTTTGGATATTGAATTTGTAACCATTTTTTCACAATAAAGCTTCAATTTTCCAAAAAAAAACCACATGAATTAACCGGTACCGCTATTATTTTTGTAAAAATTAGAAAAAATCACCAAATAAAGGTCTTGAATCTTGGTGAAAAGATATTCAAAGATTTGATCTAGAAATATTCTTGTTGTAAATATTTACTCACCAAAATCGACAACACCGAATTAATTTTTACGGAAATAGGCACGAATCAAATACAATGAAAGAGAGTATCAAACGAGACGAGAAAACAAAAGTGTCAGTAGAGAGTTGCAAAATGTGATTTACTTCCTTCAAGGTAACTCTCGACGTTCTCTGTTTACGCTACGATGTTCCTGACAGGCGTCCGGATATGCGCGATTTATTTACGACTTTAGCCAGGTTCGGAGAGGCCCAAGACTTTTAATATATGTATGCGGCACGTAATGTTATCCTTCTTACTTTTCTATGACATATCGTTACCTGTCGGCGGGAACAATGAAAAAAGAAATTAGACTTTCTCCTTGCTACGATTCAAAGCTACCAGTCCTGTTCAACATGAGTTGAACTTTTTACTCGTTGGGGTACACCCGAGGTGAAATGAAAAAGAAAGGACGAAAAAATATATATTCACATCAGAAGGGACTGACAGTCAAAACCCTCGAAGGACTCGCTCTTTCAACCTGACTGACTGTTTCAATATGCTGAAGGATAAAGAAACAACCAATTCCACCCTCAGTACGAGGAGTTAGTATACTGATGTGCTGTCATTAATTGACTAAGAAATTGCAAAGGACGATGAATTAAATCATTTGGTTATGTTCGGGCCGGGCAAGGAAAAGAGGATGCAAACGATTGGGCGGGAGAGGGGGTGTGTGTGTGTGAAGTTTAATTGTTATACAAGCTGCTAGACAACAAAGCGAGAGTTATTTATTGCTACAACCACTTCCTGTTATTACTAATAGGTTTGCAAACAGGCTTCCTTCTGTCGTACAGAGGACGATAGGTGTAGAAAAACTATACGGGCGAAATGTCGTTATTATGTGATGGATTGTACAATTGCGCCATTAGATAAGCTAAATGGTTTTTAGTAGTGTTAAATGAGTGAAATATGTTGAAACGGGGATTCCTTATTGTGATACAATGAAGTGATGGTACTGACAATATCTTACCACATAAAAGTGAAAATAAATAAAATATATGAGTATTTCTTAGTCTCTATTGCATTTTTTTTTATTTAAATCACTTATAATGAATGCAATTAGTAAAATAATTATGAGGAATTGAGCATTAAAAAGGAAATGTTCATTTGAACTATATTGCGCTTCAAAAATAAGTGATTTTATTCCTTTCAACTCAAACTCTTAACAATTGATCCTTAAGCTAAATCGATTGACTTTCTTTTAATACTTCTCTAAATCCTGCTCATCCTCTTCCTGCTAGAAAGCTAAGATACCCAACCTTCTATACCTTTCTGTAAACATCCTGAATGCGTACATCCAAGCCAAAGATACATGTAGAATAGAAAGAAAAAAATAAGTTGTCATTGGCAACTGATTTTCTTAAGTATCACCTCTTGTGGGTTCAGGGAAAATGGAAATAGTCGTCGTCTGTCTGTTGATGCAAAAGCACTCAATGATCATCCACGTGAAAATCGAGCAAGTTGAGAGCAGTCGGGTCCTTGAGCCAAGGAGCAGCGGTACCATTCACCTGTCTGCTACCGCGTGCGATAATCTCTTTATAGACTCTTGAATTTCCTTCAATTTTCGCATTCTAACATAAGCCGGCAGCCACCTTCGTTTCGTGCAAGTACACCGCATCCATGTATACTATATATCGACCAGATAGATCCTTGGCACACTTTAAAATTTATATGATTCGCGTTTGTAAAATTCACCGTACCCTAAACTCATATAACATATGTACATATATGAGTGGAAGCAAAGAGGAGATGTATGGCTGATTTTCTTTCAAAATGGATGAATGTGAGAACGAACAGGTGTATAAGAGGAGATTTTATGTATGGCTCTCAGATTGAAATTAGAAATTGTGCAAATGACACTCATATCAATGTTGCTTGCTTGAGGGTGAAACATATTTAAAGATTTATCAAAATGTTAACATAAGAGGAATTCTATGGAAAAGTTAATTATTGGGCAAATAAAAACCAAATTGAAAAAAAATATATGCATGACAATTTATTTGCAGTCTATCGCTTTTGATTTTGTGTTTGAAAATTTTGGGGTGTTCATAATAAAATATATCTACTTTTGTTAAGTAAAAATGTCTTTTCTATGTAATCTTTATCTTGTCTCATTCGCAAGAGCTTTTGGTTTCAAGAGATATATTGATGGAATATTGAGTTACCCTTTCGGCAGGGATTAGTTGTGGATGCCTTAGCCCTGTTACGGGATAACGCCATGTAGGTTACATTTGCGTCGACCACAAAGGGATCTTGGCACGACTTTACCGGCATACAAACGCAAACCCTACGAGCAGAAAGAGTAAAGTAGCGTACACTAAAATTGTCTTTGGTATTATGAATTGGTACTAGGTTAACTTAACGAATTCATCATGCTCAACAACATGCACGACACACCATCAAATTTTTTTTTTGTGGTAGGGAGGTGAATGCCATTTATGCACAGAGTGTGGAACTCCCATGCGCGGCTGGACTACCCATTAAACACCTCCCCTGTCAACCTGAGAACCCAACCTGGAACCGTTTGACACATTACTTTGGGCCAGGTCTCGTTTTGTTACGCCGTGGGGCGCCTTCAAGCTGAGGAGTCCCTTTTCTAGCGGGAGGGGAGAGGGGAAGAGGAAATGCCAGTTTCTCCAGTGCTAAACTCAGCCCGCGAGCAGTCATCCAATCCCTCACTCGGCGCATTAGCATACCTAGCGGTACGTCCAGCGACCAAAGCTGCAACATCACCCGCATAGCCGACCAAGCGCGACTCATCTGGCATCTCAAGTCTCAGTAGCCCGTCGTAAGACACGTTCCACAAGTTTGGACCAAGGATACATCCCTGGGCAACACCCGATGTAATTTCCATCCTTCGTTGGCCCTGTGTCGTGTCGTAGAGCAGTTTTCGGTCCTTTAGGTAGTTCCCCAAAATCCGCATTAGATATTCTGGAACTTGAAAAGAGTTTTCCAGCGTGTCCAGAATATCCACCCATCTAGCGGAGTTGAAGGCATTCCTGACGTCGAGTGTCACCAACAGGACGATCCGTCGCTTGGTGCGACTATGTGCCTCTGCCTTTTGGACCGCGTTCACCACCTCTGCAATTGCATCAATGGTAGAATGTCCTGCTGAAGCCGTACTGCCGAGGAGATAGGTCCCCAGCAGCACGAATTTCCCAGCCGGGTCTAGCATGCATAACGGGCGGTATGCAGACGGCGATCCGGGATTTCCCTTCCCCTTGCTGATCAGCACGAGCCTCGCCACCTTCCATCGTACCGGGAAAACCCCGTCCCGTAGGCAAGCGTTGAATGTGCTGTGCAGCAAGTCAGGACAATGGTGATAGACGAGCCGCAACACCTCAGCTGGAACACCATCTGGACCTGGAGCCTTCTTCGCTTTCAATGAGAGGACTGCCTCCTCCAGTTCCAGCTGTGTGAAGAGTGGGCACTTGACTGCTGTTTCACCAGGGACAGCGTCAACACAGATGTGTTGGGCGGGGAAGAGTCCCCGCACGATCGTGTCCATGTTTTCCACATCGAGTATACAAAACTTCCATCAAATTCCAACCACAACGATTTCAGAGGTTGTGATAAAATTGCTTTTTAATAGCGAGTGAAATTTTTGACTAATTTTCGCACGACCATTTACCTCAGTCATCACACGTCAGATGATAAACTTCGACCACATAATATCAGCATAAACTACGAAAGAAAACAGCCAATAATAAGTAAAAGAAAAGAAACTTAACAACAGCAAACACACTCGACAATTGAATGCTAAACAGACTCAGAAACGTTCAACTTGATTTGCATGTAGACAGTTTTACAAACCCAAACAATCATTCATTTATCTTTTTAAAAAAATGGCTTGACGCGATTACGCCCGTGGCGTCGATGGCCGAACTCTGCACAACAAATGAAGATGGTACGAAAACATTCAAATATGCTCATCAACTGGTGAAGTTAGCTCATAGGGAGCAGGGGCGAATTGTTATTGATTGGACGATGTGAACGAGTTCAATGAAGGTTTGGTCAAAGCCATTACTGGAAGAACAAAGCGTTATGTTTCTATTTGTTCTGCTGCTATATTTGAATTACTTCCAACATAAAAGGAACGAGGGGTCGTTGCCAAAGATTTCTTGGATCTTTACATTGAATATCGTCTCATAAGGAACTCACGCACTCACAACCAAATGGAGCAGCGTGATAAACGGAATCTTTTCCTCCGGGGTTGATGAAGAGGTTTGAGGTTGTATTCAAGCCACTATCAATCGAAAAGGCTTATACAATTCATGATATCAAGGCTCAACATATTGGCAAATTTGTTACAATACGAGGCAACGTAACCCGCTTCACTGAAATGAAGCCTATGATGGTGGTAGCAACATATACATTGGATCGTTGTGGCACTGAAATTTATCAACCTGTGAGTGCAATGTGTTTTATGTCTATTCAAGAGTGTCCTTCAGATGACTGCCGAATCACTAAAGCTGGTGGAAGACTTTATTTACAAAGCAGAGGATATAAATTCGTGAAATTCTAGGAGTTAAAGATACAGGAACACAGCAATCAAGTACCAATTGGACATATTCCCCGTTCACTCACAATCATGTGCTGTGGAGAAGTCACTCGACAAGCGCAGCCTGGTGATCATTGCTGCATATCAGGAGTGTTTTTGCCCTTGGTGAGAACCGGATTCAGAGAAAGACTCGCTGGATTATTGACGGAGACATTTGTGGATGCCAATCGCATCGTTAGCATCAATAAAGACTAAGAAAAATCCACAAAAGAAGCAGAACTAACACCTGAAAAATTGGAAATACGAGTATTTTGTCACAAAGATTTCTATGAACTTTTTGCATCTAGTTTAGCTCCAGAGATCTATGGGCAACTACACTGAAACGCAGCATTCTCCACTCCTAGTCCGCCTCTACTAAAGCCGAATGCCACCACTAAAATTGTTCTTCAGCGACAATATCAACAAACCCAAACTGTCAGTAAATTATCTTACTGACATTTCTCTAAAATCATTTCGTAGGAGTGAGATTCCATGAACACCCAAAAGCGCTGATTCCAGTGGTGGGAAACTACCAAGCCAACCACACGTAGTGGGATTTTTAAGATCTTCGACCTCCCCAAATGAGCCGTTGGCCGAGAATCTAATGAAAAGTGGCTGGAAGGGTGTCCCGTTCTACTTGCTGGCAAAGGAATCATCTGATGAAGAGTTGCGAGTCGAGACACGAATTTAACGGAGAAAAGATATCAGGGAGGTTGGAAGTGGAGATTTGGTGATTCAATCAAAGAAATTGGCAGTGGAGATCTAAAAAGTAAATCAACGAGATTGGCAGTGGAGATTTGGAAATATCATCAAATAAACAGCAAAAACAAACTTTTTGGAGATTTCCACAGCAGCGGCAGCGGAATGACCATCGTAAGCGTTGGTCAACCGTTTTTTTTTATTATAGATATATTTTCTGGTGCAATTCTAAAGTTATATTCTCTTGCAAAGTTTTATTAGAATTTTTTATGAAATTTGATTATATTTTCCTGCGAAATTTTAACGTTACGGAATTAAAATTATTTCCTGGCTTTTCCAACGTTTTCTTTTTGCCAGGTGTTGTAGGGGATTGCGATTTGTTAGAATAGGATCTGAGATAGGTGGAGTTTTATACTTTGTTCTCGGGGGAGCTGGAACCTCATTTGGCGGCTCGAATTGGGCTCCAAGGGCGGGCGAGTGGCACCTGCGCCGTCTCCGATGGAGCTACCGGGGCAAAAAAGAGCCTGACTGAAGTACCCTTGGCAAAACGGTAATCACCCTAGAACCACATTCATATTAATAATAACATGAACCTTATCCTGGGTTACAAGTGTACCCCGTCAAACCACATTTTGTAATGAATATTAAATTTTTATTAAAAGCGTCAAATGTTTATTTCAAAAGACTATTAGTCTTCAATTTAACGTTTGTATAGGCTTTAAAAGGACCTCTGCACACATTCACAACAAATTTTCTTTTGATGTTCATTATGGAGCATTTAACTAAAAAAAAGAAATTTTTTTTAATTTTATTTTGCCAAGCAAGGCATAATTATAAACGAAATACATATACATGAAATACAAATTTAATTTAATCATTTAGAGGAAAGGGCGTTGAGGGTATTTAAAATTGGTTTCTTAAAATTGGAGTTGGAGGTGGTTGTCGAGTAATGTACGCTAAACTTGTTGGATGCTTCACATCATCTGTTAAGCGGCTCGTTGCTAGCATAGTTGGTGTGGTGCATACGCAAGGTTAGAATTGGTGTATGTCTTGTGGCTATTATAGGATCATTCAAGTGAATCTTGTCTGACAAGGATGAAGTTTGAATGTTACCTCTTGAAACATCAAAAGGCACGCAGGCGGAAAATGCAACTCTCCTGGAAGCCAGTATAGTCAGATTGATAAGTTGAAGTCGAACCTCGTAAGAAGGAAGATAGTGGAAAGAGGTAGGATCATACAAGGATCTAAGGGCGAAGAGCAAAAACAGTTTTTGCACTGACTCTAATCTACGGCTATGAATGTCGAATATGAGGTCCCAGACTGTGCAGTCGTATTCAAGAAGAGGATGGACAAGTGAGGTATACAAAGATTTAGTAGCCCAGATATTTCTGAACTCTTTTGCTCTACGTTTAATGAAACTCATCATTTTGTAAGCTTTGCTCAAGATTTCATCATAATGGAGGTTAAAGCGGAGTTTCGTGTCTAAAACTACGTCTAGGTCGACAACTCACTCGACTCTTCTTAGTTGTGTGCTATTAATGTCATAATCATGTAAGATAATGTTCTTTTTTCTTGCAAAACTTATTATCTGGCATTTTTCTATATTGAGAGCAAGCTGGTTTCTATCGCACCACTGAACGAGAGCGGCTAATTTGGATTGGAGAAAAGATATCTCGGATAAAGATTGTATGCAGTGATAAAGTTTGAGGTCGTCGGCGTAAAACAGGTGTGGAATCAGCGACGAAAATATTAAAGAGGAGTGGACCAAGATGAGTGCCTTGAGATACTCCACTCCACATTGAACACTGAACTGTACGGTCGTTCAAATATGACTGCACCCAGTTGAGCAGCGAACCGTAGATGCCAAAAATGCGAAGTTTATTCACTAATATTTCATGGTTCACTCGATCGAACGCTTTACTGAAATCTGTGTACATAACATCTATCTGGTAGCCTTGCCCCATGCTACAAAGAATATCCGAGGTCAAGGTAATTAGATTGGTGGTAGTAGACCTATTTTTACGGAAGCCATGTTGCTGTTCATTCATATACAGTTAGATAATGGGGGAAAATTTACTGCAGATAATTTTTTCGAACAGTTTTGGCATAGTGAAAAGGATAGAAATACCCCTATAGTTCTCTTATCGCCATTTTTGTGAATTGGTATTATAAATTATGGCGACCAAAGTTTGGGGAATATACCAGATGTGAATGAGTTATTAAAAATAAGGAAGAGCGATCTAACCAATTCATCTTTGCAGAGAAACAGAAAGCAAGGAGGAATAAGGTCAGGGCCTCTTGCGATTTCATTTTGAATTCAAATGCAAGTTCAATATACTTACTCTGAGTCTCATCGCTTATATATAGTATTTATCTTTTCTGAGGAACCTGTATAGTTTGTTTTTTGGTTACGTAAATGTCTTAGATCACTTCCCAGCCATGGTTCTGAAATCTTATCTTTTTTCTTGATTTTCGGTACGAAAGATTCAACGGCGTCAAAAATTATACGATAAAAGGTGGGTAGAGCCGTATTCAAATCTAACGTTGACAGAGTACCGTTCCAGTCAACACTGGATAGAAGACTATCAGTGTTTCCATAACTGCCATTGTGGAAGTCCTATACAATAGTTCTATTGTACGATATAGAAATGAGAGTATCAGGAGTGGACAAATCAACAGAAAAAGCTGAGTGATGACTTGTGTTAGAAAACAGATTCTCATTGTCATCAGTTAAATTGGCCATTGCTTCGTTGTATGCATTAGAAAAAATAAGTTCTAGCCATATCCCGTTCTAGTTGGGGGCAGGAGCTTTCTGCTGCAAATCGTTACTATACATAGAAGGTGCTAATTAAGTTGAAATCTTTACAATTAAGGAGATTCACCGGAAGGAGTCGACCGTCATCTTTGTCATTTACAAATTTTATATGAGGTCTATTAAAATCACCAGTAATGATAACTTTATCGTCTTCATTTGTCATTGCAGTGATATCACTTATAATTTTGCAGACATCGTCGTAGACAGTATCGTTCGACTTAGGGGGACATAAAACACGCCAATAAACAAATTAAATTTTTGCATTTTTATTTTGACCACTATATGCTGGAATAAATTATGCGGCGTGCAGTTAACTGGCTCGCTCATAAAGGAGTTATGTATGGTAATCAATACACCGCCTCCTTGCAACTGGCCAGTGCTAAGCCGATTTCTGTCTTCTCTGTAAATCCTCCAGTTACTATCCAGAATTTCTTCATTAATGTGAAAATCCGTCAACCATGTTTCAGAAAGGGTGATAGCATTAAAATGGCACGTTTTTGCGTCAAGGAAATTTTTTTTAATTTATTGCGCATAGCTCCACAGTTGTGGTAAAATAATTTGAGGCTTTGCTGATTATAGGGGGCGAAAAAATTTATTGTGATGTTCTCTAGTTCTTTGTAGTGAAGAAATATGGTTGGAGCTTACATGAGATGCGTATATTTCAAGATATTTTTTAGCCTGATTTAGAGTTACACCTAGCTCCTCATGGAATGAAAAATATACGAGCCTAAGATCCTCAAGATTGCTTGGAAGACCTTTCCTTTGAAGTAAAATTTCCAGGCTGGTTTTTCTTTTACCGTCTATGCAGGTTGTGTCTGAGGCCTTGTACATATAAGAAAGGTAAAGATGAAAGGATTTGTAGATTTTGTTATCTCTGAGTCGAGACATAAGGTGTCTTTTTTCCAGGTCAGCTCCTGACACCATAGTGGCCTTGAGTGAAGGAGGTAGTAGAGGATCTAAGAATGGCTGGGTTAAGTTATTCAAGGCAAGTGATATCGGTTGAGTAATAGACATAGACGAAACAGGAATTCCTGTATCTACCATGATCAGATCAGTAGATTTAAGTATCAAGCATGAACAGTATCCAACTCTTGTGCACAAGATGCCACAGAAACTGAAGCTGTTTCAGATTCGCCAGCACGTACATAAGCGAAGTGCAATGTTAAGTCGGCCGAAGAAATGCGATTAACATTCGATTGTTCAGGCGAGGGAGAAGTGGTTTTAGAGCTGGGATTGATTTGATTATTGATTGATGAGTTGTAGTTACTATCTAAGGTTTTACAATTATGATTAAGGCTACTTATAATACCACTATCTTTGGATTCTGGGCCAGTAGTGTGTTTGTTCCATTGTTTGAAAAGCAAGCCATTCCAAGAACAGGCACCATTTTTCTTATTGAAGTTCCTAAATAGCCAAGCGTATCTTGTGGGAATAGATACTTTAAACTCACATCATCGCTGATGCCGGAAATGAAGCTCCGCAACCTTGCATCTATTGATAAAGAGGACATTTACTAACAACTTCTGAACTGAGATTGTCTTGTTGAATTTTCTAGAACCCTTAACAAAAAAGATGATGTAGTCAGCTTGCTAGTTTGAGTCTGAAAGTTTCTGTATTCTGCAATCCCACGCTTCATCGGACCAGAAGGTGCCAAATTTGTAGATGCGTTGTAGATTACGTGGAGTAGAAGGCGTTGTGTTACTGTTGTGATTAACCAATGGGTGAGAGATCGTTGGCCTAGTGAGACTCTTATGTTGATCTTGCAGGAGATTGCTGCTCGACATTATTTAGTTTCGATAGCAGCTGAGACAAATCATCTTGGTCTTTAGGTTTGATTAGTGGTAAAGTCATTTTTACGAGGGTATCATGATATTTTTCTAGCACTTTCTCAACTATATTTTGTAGAGGCGAAGAATCTTTGCAGCAATCACTTTCCTTCGGGGAACAGCACGACAAAGTCTTTTTGATTGGAGCGAGCTGTGAACCAAGCAAATCGAGCGATCTACGCACTTTTTTGTTGCTCTTCATAATTCTGGCAGATCATTTGTTGAAACTGGAAGCCATTTCCACAAAACAGTTGTCATTAGCTTGAGACTGCATTTGCTGTCGTGAAATACGGCAGTCTTTTTCATCGTTGAGTTTATCAATGTAGCCTATCAATATGTCGAATATATTTTGTTGGGTAACATCAAACCCTAGGCAATCTGAGCATATGAAGTGATTGTCCATGTGCAGATGGTACCAATCTCGAGGCGCATCCATACATGCTCCGTGAAGCTTTCTATTACAGAAGGCCCTGCAGGTCACAAGTTCGAAAGAATTGTCGAATGCGATGCAATTCGGGAGGTGGCATTTTATGCTCACTGTAATACAACCGTTTTAAATCATTTTTATTAGTTCAACAAATCGTTTTAATATGATCATGCGCAAAGATTTTAAATACAACTTCACATGAATAATCATATCACATACAACATCACATGAATAACCGGAAAATACAAAATCCACAACCCTACATTTACAACCCCACAATCGGATAAGTAGAATAATTCCCACCATATGAGAAAGAGAGAGATTCTGACAGTTCTAAAATGCATTCGACGCGCCACAGTTCGCCCAGTCAGACTTATCCTTGAATTAAAGGTTATAAAAATTCACCCGCACTTGTTGATTTTACTTGCCACTTAGCATATGCCTTAGCGCACAATAACGAACGAATGCCTGCCATATTGCACATTTGTTTCGCAATTTTAGATCTTTCCATCTGGGGCAAACAGTACATCTCCCTGTTTTGGAATATTTATTTATTTATTTACGCTATTTTACCGGTGCATGATTCCAATTACACAATAGGGAATCAAATATAATGTATTTAATAAAAACAAAGTGAGCAACTTGTATAGAAATATTATGTAACATGCTTTTAAAAAAGTGTAAGAAATGTGGCATGGGACCCAACTAGAATTCATTGCAACGACGTGATACACATACTATAAATAAAGAAAAATAAATATTGGTTCGACAACAGGGCACAATTAATATTTCAGTTGAACGCGTTCTTCAGGTGGGACGTACATATAGCGTTTCCCGAAAGTTAGATGAAAGAATACTGTAATATATTTTAAATAAGCAACACAAGTCTAAGAATTCTCTACTTTTTTGAGTGATGGAACGTTGAGGAGATATGGATCTTAAATTTCAAACCTGGGTCAAAAACGACTCCCAAATCTTTAAATTTGTCCACAAGTGCGAGCAGCGATCCTTCAATTCGGTATTCATATAATACTGGATGGATTTTGTTGGTGAATCTCATACCTGTATGAAAACATTTTGAAAAATTAAGAGGAAGTTTTGAAGGTATGAGCAGTCTTTGCGAGAGTTAATGGAACGATAAATTTTTAAATTATTAGCGCAAAAAAAAACAGTCAAAGGACAGGCATTCGCGAGGATCAGTCATGAAAATGGCAAATAGCAACGTGCCTAAAATTGATCTTTGAAGAACACCAGAAATTTAAAAAAAATTATTCTATGCAACGGTGCAGGAGCGATGGGATAAGAAGGATAAGATCCAAGAGAAGATTTAGTCTGAAACGCGGAATAATCGTAGTTTGTTCGCCAGAAGACCATGATCAACACTTCACAAGGCTTCAGCAAAATCGGTGTATGACATCAACTTGTTGGCTCTTGTGAAAAGCAAGAGAGATGCAATACGTAAGTTCTAACAAAATAGTTACTGCCGAGCGACCTTTAATGAAACCATGTTGTTCATTTGCAAACAGGATATTGATAGCATCGTATATTTTGCTAAGCACGATTCACTTAAGGAGCTTGCAAAAACAAGACAGCAACGAAATCAGAAGATAGTTTGAGACTTCACTACAATCTTCGGACTTATGGATCGGAAAGATGTTAACGTGCTTCTAGGCGTCAGGAAAGTAGAAGGAAGAAAGGTTAATATTGAAAATAATTGGGTTAGAAACTGAAGAAGATAATGACTTCACCGGTATATAGTGGAATTTGAAACCTTAAACGTGAAGGAAAAAATTGAGCAAAAAGGTCACAGACAGCTTGCCCATCAGAAGCTTCGCAGATATGCCATGAGAAGATATTAAGGTTATGGGATGCTGTTTTCAGGGAATGAATGAACATATGTCCAGAAGGGCTTAAGACTATTAGATTGCGATTAATGTTTCAATCATATAATACTGTCGCGTGTTATGGTTCACGGCCAATAATTTTAATGTTCCGGGAAAGTGAAAAGGCAATGTCTTTTAAATTAAATTAAAAGAGTTTATTAAATTACTTAAAAATGCACAATCACTTATTTGGTCTATTTCACAATTTTTTAATTTTCACTATTAAAATCTAACTTCCACTTGTCCATAAATTTCTATTGCAATTGTCTTCTAAGATCACGTCACAATCTACGAAAATCACTTTTCTATTACTCGAACAATATCGCTTTCCACACACTATCGCAGTTTTTATCGCGGTCGAATGAATGATCCCCCAATTCATTCAGCTCGCCATTATATAGGGTCTCTAATCATTCAACTCAGTTCTCGTACATTGGTGAATTAGCGGGAACATTCCAGCAGCGTAATGAATGGAGCAGTGACTCACTTTCAGATGTTGATCATGCTTGGTGGGTTCTCGTGTTTTCGAGTAAATTCATTTTGTTGATGTTCTTAATGGTTGTGAAAACAATTGCGACAGTAGCTCGCAGAATTATTTGTACATGTAACACTTAAGATTGTAACGCGTTCATAGCCGCTTTTTTGGCTTCTTTACGAAGCAGTTGTAGGTTGGCGAGGTCAGTGTTAGTGTTGGAATACTGAAATTTTTTGCTTGCCTGTTCCATCAAATAAAGAATGGAATAAGGGTATCAGAACCTCTTATTTTCCAATGATACCACAAATATTAAGCTGAAGGTTATTTGGCAAAATTATTTACATAAGGTCGATTGCAAGAGCCTTCAAATAAGAGCATATATTTATGTAAATTTCTTTGTTATTGATATAAGAACCTTTGTCAAGTTTTTTTGAGGCCTTTTTACGCACTGGTTTTGAAGTCGATTGACCTTGTTCCACGTCTGGCTCGGGAACATCTCCATTAGCTTTTGTATTTAATTTTTTTAATGCTTACTCCCTTTTTGATGATGCAGCGACATGTTTTTTGATGCCAAACCCTTTTTGGCTGATGGGATCTCACGTTTCTCTAATACTTACTCCTGTTTTGCTAATGGAGCCAAAATATCTACTTTACTTAATACTGAAACTAAGCTGCAAAAATTCCTATCAATATACCACTAACACTCCAAAAATAAACCAACTGGCTCTATTAACTCTGGCATTTGATGATCGATAGGTATTAATACGACGTTTTTGTACAGCCCGTTTAAATTATAAAGTGATGGAATTATGCATGCCATCCAATGACTTATAGAATGGTTTAAGGCAGTTGCTTCATGCATACCAAACAACTTTTTTGGCCGATACAGCTTTATTATAACCATCAGTTGACGATTCCATAGCCTTCTTTTCGTAGCACTACAGCACCTTTTGAGCCTTCAATTCCTGCAGAAACGGCCTTCATCTGTCTCGTTCCATTAACCGCTTCCTTCAATTTTGAAATCCGAGCAGCGATGAATTGTCTTCATCGACCGAGTCAGACGTGCATTTCCTTGGTTTTCCCTCTGGTCTTCGCCCTTCAGTTCTCCTAACGAATACCTTTATGGGTATTTATTGTTCATCCATATAATTTCGATGGCCAGTCCATTGCAGCTTCCGCAGTCTTACGATAGTTGCGATGTTCAGCTCCTCAAAAATTTCATACAGCTTATGGTTGTATTGAATACACCATTGGTTTCTGTCTAGCTTCGCTCCAATTATTCCCTTTAGGACCCATCGCTCAAAGGCGTTCAATATATTTGCGAATGCCCGGGTTAGGGTCCATGTATCACACCCATAGCATAACACAGGTCTTATCACAGATTCGCATACTTGGAGCTTTGTTTTCCTGTGTATGCAGCTGATCTTCAAGATTCCATACTTAATAAAATATTTTATTTGCGAGCTGTATACTTCAGCGTATTTCGTCTCTTTTATTGCCCGTTTTCGTTATTTTGGTGCCTAAATACACAAATTCGCTAACATTTTGGATACTATATTCGCAAAGTGTGATACGTTGTTTATTTAAGGTATTTTTCCTCGACTACGTCGTTTGCTTTGTTTTATTTTCATTGGTTTGTAGTCCTACTAGTTTTGCTTCGCTGTCGAATTTCAGGAAGAGTTCTTTGGTGGTTGCTAATGACCGTGACAAAATGTTGATGTCATCCGCATAGGCTACCACTTGGCTCGACTTGAATTCTAAGGTACCTTGCTTATCGAGAGGTAGCTTCCATATGACGTACTCCAGAGCCAAATTGAATAGCAAAGCGGCCAGCCGATATCCCTGCTTAAGTCCGATATTTGTATCAAAGGCATGTGTGAGTTCGTTATTGATGCGGACTTGGGAGGTCGTATAGGGACATGAGAGCCGATTTTATGCTGCTGACTGAGCAACACCATGATAAAAGGTCGGCGTCATGGTATCCTGATGAAACTGGTACTGCCACCATATGGGTTCAAAATAGTGATTTCCAAGCTGAGAGCTGTGAACGGGGAAATGGTTTTGTCTGGGTTCGGTGCTCAGGAACCGCCTTCGTTAGTGTGTTGTACCTAATGCCGAATGAATCGATATAATCTTCCCAAGCCAAGTTTAATGCTTTGGAGGGCGCTGTTTCGAACGCAGACGGAAACGTGTTCGTTGAGAAGAACTTCAACACTGGAGCAATCGAATGAGGCATACCTCAAACAGATTCGCGGAGAAAATGGATCCTAGAAATAGTAGCCACAATGCTTGTTGTACTAAACACCGGGAAAATGCCAACTTGGAGAGTATTAGAGGTCTACTCAGCCAGTAATCATGAGTGCAGTCTGCTTGATATCAATGATGTTATCTACCGACGTCCATCCTTTTGACTTTCTAAAGTTCGATGGAACATCGGAAGGATGGACATCTATAGGTTCATCGAGGTGCTCACAGCAGGTACTCCGCTGCAGAGAGATTCGCAGGGGACGGAAGTATCAGCAGCTCAAGACATAGTGAACTCAACTATGAGCATCATTACGACTGCTTGCAATGCTTCTATACCCCGTCAAAACCCCGGCACGGCAAGCTCCTAGTGTACTGGTGGTCAACTGAAATCACTAAAAAACCAAGGGAGTGTCACAAGCTTCGGCGTGAGGCTCAACGGACACAAAATTGTGACAAGGAATGCAACCGGATGGCAGTATATAAGTCGGCCAAGAAATGCCTTCGCAAATTGATAACCAACAGTAACGCTCGCTGCTGGCAAGATCTAGTGGGCAGCGTGAACAAGGATCCGTGGAGAGGAAGGGAGATCCGGGATTGCCGTCTATATACCGCCCGTTATGCATGCTAGACATTGCAGGGAAAGTACTACAGAAATTCATCAAGGGAAAACTCACTGTCACGACTCGTGCTGCTTTGGAGGAGGATGCTCCACCCTTGATGCGATTGCAGACGTGGTGAACACGGTTCCAAAGGAAGACGCATATAGTCGCGCCAAGTGACGGATCAATTTCAAGTTCTAAAACATCTATTGCAGCTTTTGAAGGACTACCAAAAATACCGAAACCTGCTCTACGACATGACATGACGCAGGGCCAACGAAGGATGGAAATTACAACGGATGTTGCCCAGGTATCTATCCTCGGTCCGGACCTGTGGAACGTGGCTTACGACGGGCTACTGAGACTGGAGATGCTAGATGAATCGGGCTTGATTGGCAATGTGGATGATGTTACGGCTCTCGCCACTGGACACACCGTTGAACAAGCGCAACTTCAGCTAGGTATGCTAATGCGCCAAGTTTGAGACTGGATGAATGCTCGAGGGTTTACTTTAGCACTGGAGAAAATTGAAGTGGTCATCTTGACAAAGAAGAGAATGAATGATCAGTATTGGAGGCATATTAATCGAATTGAAGCCAGCGGTGAAGTAGCTGGGGCTACTGATCGACTTGAAGATGAGTTTCGCTGAGAAAATCAGGGCAAAGACATTTATTTATTTATTTATTTATTTATTCCATCTTACAGACTAAACAATCCAATCACAAAATGGAACGCAAAGAACAATTACAGCAAAATTTAAATGAAAAAGAATACTGAAACGTCGATAGTTAAAAGTTAAACTAGTAGTAAGTCTCTTAGTTTTTTCTTAAATGTGATGTAAGAAGAGGGGAAAGGACCAAGCCCGAGATTATTATGATTTCGTACGATTCTTAAGATTGGTGAATAGAAATATAAATCAGTTCTAGCATATGGGATAACGAAATAAGAATTCATCCGAGATGTACGAGATGTTTGTCGGAAACGCAGCTCAGAAAAAATATTTAACGGGACTTGATGGTAGCAGAGTTTGTACAAAAAACATTGGTCTAAATAAGTTCGTCGGGATATTAGGGATGGAAGAGATAGGAAAGATAAACGACTTTCATAGGGCTGATACGGTAAATTAAACTTAAGGAATAGAAAACGCGTGAACTTTCTTTGGACAGTTTCTAAAGAAGCAACGAGATAGGAATATCGGGGGGACCAGATAACAGAACGGTTTTCAAGCAAAGGGCGAACAAGGCAAACAAATAGGCGGACAGAAGAAGAGATGCTTTTGAATTTATGTAAGTGTCTAAGGATAAACCCGGAAACTCTAGACGCTTTAGTAATCATATTTAAAATATATGCATCAAATTTGAGTTTTGGATCAAAAGTTACTCCAAGGTCTTTATGACTGAACACTTCAAAGAGCAAAGCATCATTTAATATATAATTAAAATTAATAGGAGAGTCCTTAAGAGAAAAAGTCATTTTATGACATTTAGTAGTGTTAAGATATAAATAGTTTGAAGTACACCATTCATTTAGAGCATTCAAATCATTTTGGAGGAGCTGACAGTCTAAACGGGATTTGACTGCTCGAAATACTTTGAAGTCATCTGCGTACAAAAGACACGAGGAATTAATTACAAAGGGAAGATCATTTATGAACAATAGAAAGAGAAGAGGCCCAAAAATTGCACTTTGTGGAACGCCAGATGAAGGACAAAAAGACGAGACGTAGTACCAGAGAGACTTACTCGACAGGGACGACACGATAGATAAGATGACATCCAAGATAGAAGAGCACCCGAGATGCCAAGAGCTTCAAGCTTACGACAAAGAAGTGAATGATTCACAATTTCAAAGGCCTTGGAGAGATCTGTGTAGATCACATCAACTTGCAGTTGGTTATCCAAAGCTATTGCAATACTGTTTGTGAGCTCCATTAAATTAGAGGTAGTGGAGTATCCTTTGAGAAAGCCATGCTGCTCTGGAGCAATAATAGGAGCTGATGAGTTTGAGAGTCGATTATGAACCAACCGTTCAAGTAACTTTGGAAAGCAGGACAGTAAAGAAATAGGGCGGAACCTGACGTAGGATCACCACTTTTGAAATAAGGCACAATATTAGCTGTTTTCCAAGGGTTTGGGAATGTACCAGTACTCAAACTTAGATTGAAGAGGAGAGATAAAGGAAAACTAAGCGATGAGGCTAACGAATTTACAAATATGTTTGGCAAACCATCCGCCTCAGGGCTAATATCAGGATCAAGAGCGTTGATCAAAGCTTCGACTTCAGATGCATCTATACAAATAAAGGAAATTGGGAAGGGAAGATGATTAGGTAAGGCAACAGGATGCACAGCTGCAGCGGGAGAAGAGAAAGTTGAAGAGAAAAATTGGGCCAATGAGACAGTAACTTCTTGAGGAGAAGTAACCTCTGCACCATTCCAACGGACCTTACTAGGAATGGAAGAAGAGGATTTCAGCGACCTTATATAAGACCAAAAAGGCTTTGTTTTATTAGCCACAAGAGACCTATCCAGACTGCTGAAATAACCCTTCAGAGTATATTTGATCTCTTTTTTGGCAATAGCACGCAGCCTGCTAAAATTACATCTTGCTTCAATAGTGCCGAGTGTTTTAAAGACACGATGTGCCTTATCTTTTGCTCGTAGGGCACTAAGCACTCGCTTTGTAAGCCAAGGCTTATGATTTGCTGTACGGGATGTCTGAAGAGGCGTATAACAGCGAATAAGATTATAAATATATATGTAAAATTTATCCAAAGCAGCCTCACAATTTATGCCTCTAAAGAAATCTAGCCAGTTGACTGAAAGCAATTCTGTATTAATGGCTTCATAGTTAGCTTTAAAAAAGTTAAGTTTTGGAGCAGGATGAGGTTTGTTAAATTTAATTTCATCGACTATAAGATCTATAGATAAAGGAAGATGGTGCCGATCAGGAGGAACATACGGATGTAAGGCTTGAGATACAGATAAGAAGCCAACTGGAACATTTGATAGAACAAGGTCAAGGAGACGACCATTAGGATTGCGGATATGGTTAAATTGAGAGAAGGGGCAATAAGATAGGAAAGATGACAAGGTTATAGAGAAAGGGTCAACTGACGAGATTGAAGGAGTAGTATAATTTTTCCACTCTATGTATGGTAAGTTAAAATCCCCGCAAACTAATATTTTGGCGTGAGGATGTCGCAAAACTAGATGAGAGGATAGATCATCAAAAAACGTCTTATAAGCTGTTAAGGGTGAATTATAAGGAATATAAATAGACAAAATCAAGAACTCTGTATTATAAGGGAGAGAAATTTTGATAATAACACATTCTAAAGGAGGAGAAAAACAGAAATCAGAACAAGGAGAACTAGGTAGAGCTTTGCTAACTGCAACTAAAACTCCACGACCATCAGCCTTATTAGTGGCTATCAGGTCACGGTCACATCTATATACAATATGATCAGGAAACATTTCACTGCTCAAAATGTTTCTATTCAGCCAGGTCTCGGAGGAGCAGATAATAGAATCATTACTAACTTGATAAGAGATAAAGAGTTCCTCAAGCTTGGTCCTTAATCCTCGTACATTTTCGTAAAAAATAGATAAACACATTTTATTAGGAGAGAAGAGAAGTTACATTGAAGAGTATTAAGGTTTGAAAGAGATTCATTGACGTTTAAAGAGGATACAGTAGAAAAAACATTATGATTATCAGAATATTCATCAAGATTACTTGTGACTAGAGCTTTGGGATTTCGTTTGTTGCCCGACGAGAATTTCTTCGTCTAGATTCAGCCAGTAATTTGGATTCAGGACAATATCAGTTTTCGTAGAAATCACCAATTTGAATGAGGCAACTACTTTGTCCGTTAAATTTTCCTCAGTCAATTTATAACAACTAAAGATTTTAACGGATGATCCAAACTTTTTGTTGACATAACGATTTAGGTCCTCAACAGAAGTTTCGTACGCCACTCTAGAATTGAAGATATTCTTCAAAGGTAAAGAAGCACGAATGACAGGAGAATCAAGATCTGTTAAGGGAATGAGGTCACTCGATTTCTGATTTTGAATTGGAGGTGGTATTTTCTTTGGAATCGCTCCCCGACTGTTGGATGAAGAACCAAATGGGCTGATCATAAGTAAATCAGATTGTTGATAAATAGAAAGCGGCCTCAATAGCGAGTTGTTCTTAGTGGCGATTGATTGACCAGGTTGACAAAATTCCGCTCTTTCCACATAGTTGCAGCAATCCGGCTGTAGTACGAACGCTGGCTATATCTGCATATCTAGTAACAATTGAGAGACTAGGTTCAATCAATTCTGCGGAATTGTGGTAGTCTGGCTGCAATACTAACGCTGGTTGATGCTACATATCATGTTGAGAATTGACGTTCAGGCTGTCACTTAAGCACAAGGTGGATAGTTCACCTTGAGAGGAGACATTGGGTAATTTTACCTGCGGTTTACTTTTTGTCGGTATTGATGGAGCTGGATCCGATACTGAACGCACAGCCTTTTCGATCGTACTAGATGATGGATTGGAAGATGAGGAATCCGCAAATCGTAACAAGGAGTCGACTTCAAAACATGCAGAAGAGCACTTTCCTTGCAGGGATTTTAGCTCGTCGGTTAAGGAAGTGATCATCTTCCTTGCAGTTTGGAGTTGACAGACATACGCAGATACGCCATTGTCCACTTTGTTAATAAGATCTGCCGCAGTGCCTTTCAAGTTGACGCACGCTGCGTGGAAAGGAAGTTCACAGAACCCAAATCACACAATCATGGGAGATTTGCCACTACTAACGACATAGAAGGCTGCTTCGAGAGTATCGGCTCTGCGTGGACTTATGGTCAATGTAGGGGGACGCAGTCCATCAAGAAGATACCTCTTGATGAGTGCTGTACGCTCAGTGCTACGGTATGGAGCAGAAGTATAGGCCGATGCTCTCACTATGGAGGTATACTGAAAACGCTTGGCACAGGTACAGAGAAGAGGAGCACTGAGAATTGCATTTGCGCATCCGACAGTCTCTGATTTGGCGGTGAGATTTATTGCATGTGTAATACCTGTGGACCTCTTTGCTAGAGAGCGCCTGCATCGAAACAAGGATGAGAGGGAAATGATTGTCCGTGGGGAGAACCAACGCTCACTCAACGATTGGCGTTAGCCTTGGGTGAATTAAACGAAGGAAAGGTGGACTGCGCGTCTCATTCCGGATCTGAAACTGTAGCTAAATTGAAGTCATGATGCGGCTGACTTCAATCTGACCCAGTTTTTGAGTGGGCATGGGTGTTTATAGTCTTACCTGCATGAAATTGGTAAGTCATGGTCCCCCGATTGTCGGTTTTGCCCAGGAGAGGAAGGCAATCCCTGCTTCACCTGTTTTGCGTGCAGGAAATGGAACAGGCTACGAAGGACCCTTGATAGGGAGATGGGAGACCTCATCCCGGATAATATAGTCACAATGATGTTCAAATTGGTTGACAAATGAAACCAGGTGGCACATTATGCTTGGGCAGTCCCAAAAGATAAAAAGGATTCACAACAGCTGGGGGTGTTGGGACTGGGAGATCATTTGACTGGCACTCCCTCTTCTTCTCCCACCCCCTGCTAGAAGAAGGATTCCCAAGCTTGAAGGCGGCTCACGGCATAATAGAACGAGACCTGACCCGAAATAATGTGTCAAACGATTCCAGGCTTAGTTCTCAGGTTGACAGGGGAGGTGTTTAGTGGATAGTCTAGTCACCTTTTTGCAAGCATGGGAGTCCCGCACTCTGTACGAAAAAGGGAAGTTCACCTCCCTACCACAAAAAAAAATTACAAAAAAAGCCAACCTTACCATTAGCATATTGCATACTACGATTATAATCTGGATACCTAGATAATTTGAAAAGGGCCTGGTTTTAGCCTATTTGCATTACTGATATCCGTATTACTGTTGTAGGTCCATAAACTGAAATGGCTACAATTCAATTGATTATGATCCAGTTTTTATGAAATTTTTTAACCATGAGAACCTCATACCATTCTACACAACTGTGAAGCTTAAGGAAGGTTAAAGGCAAAATTTTGATTTTATAGGAAAAATGTACAATTTATAAATCATACTGTTCTAAACAAGTTGAGTGAATTTCGATCACTAAAGTATTTGTTGGCCTTGTACTCACAAAGGTCTACCGTTGTGGTTTTTAACGGATTTTAAGTCTCAAAGTTGTCTAATCGCGAAGGAGGACATACATTTTGCATTTTTTTCTCTCAGGTTCTGAAAGTACTAATTAAGATCTTTCGTTTGATATCCTATTCAATCAAATTTGATTAAACACAAAAAATGATGGGCCGCTTCAGCGTAAGGGAGAACCCTCTTAAAAAATTTTGGAATATGCAATAAGACCTAAACTTTTGACCGCTTTTGATCTTTCTGCAAAGCTCAAGCTTTCTAGCTCCTATGGTCTCTGTGGAAACTTGCTGTAAGGTACAGATAGATGGACGAATAGACAGATGCACAGACAGCACGAAAGCCAGCAGGTTTTTGTAAAATTTGTGTTACAAAGGCCTAAAATAACACTTGGTTTTGCTGTCAAAGTATTCTTCAAAAATGATTATGTGTTTACAAACAAAGCTTATGAGCTACAAAATCGTAAATTACAATACAAAACTATACTATACTGTATGACATATGTCCTTCTTATCTAACTTTATCCTATCCCACAAATACTTCAATGCGTGTCGAAACGAATTGAATGATAAAACAAAAAGAGAGGAAATTTTCTGCGACAAGAACTTTTAGTTTGATTTAATTTACGAGACAAAATCAAAAATGTGCATAAATTACTTAACTTGAAAGTTGCTTGCAAGCGAGTATCCTGTATCGTTATTTTCAAGCTCTTCCAAACTGACACACTCTTCTTTTCTCTCGCCTTCTCTCTCACTCTCACTCAGAGCATAAAATTCTCGTAATTAAGTTTACGGTATTTGAATTAGTCGCACGAACAAGTAAACATTCATTCAAAAGAGAGTGAGAAAAGGAGTAGTTTCACTTCTCTATATACATCCTCCAGTAAGATTGACAGCCTCAAATAAACATCCTTTCGACGACAAGGATTCAGAGAAATTATTTCAGACTTTCGGTGAGTAAAATTGTTGTATGTATCGCTTGAAATATTCAGAGTTTCTTGCATTCAATACAGACACTCTCTCGTTCTCTATGCCATGTTCTCTGAGTCTCTCTGGCTTTGATTGCAAACATTAGACACTCTATGTTCGTTCTACAGTGTCTTTATTCTGTTGCAAGGAGCTCCGAGTTAAAAATGTATTCAACGAGAAAAGGGTTATGGGTGCCAACAAAATTATTTTATCACGCCTGAAGCTTCAAGTATTGAAGGGATGGCTCTATAATGGCGTTAGGAATGAGGTGACGGTCGACTGACAAAATGTCGCATCTCATAATTAACAAAATCAACAGCAGTAAAGTTAAACAAGACTTGGTGCCAAGTCTGTTCGAATATTTACATGAATATTGTATGAATGTGTATGGAGCGATTTGAAAAAGATCGACCTTTAAAGTTACTGGGACTTCTTCTAGGATTTAATACTAAGTTGATGCCTTGATTTTAAAGAAATTGCAGTGGTATTTTATATTTATTTTGAGATTGAACCCTTAAGTAAAATAAGACAAATTGCTGACCAACAACTACCAAAATTTCGTCTGACTATGAGAAAAAGGGTGCTTAATATTTAAATTTAAATTGTTCATACAATAGTTCTTTAGGTTTGGCTGACAGATATGAGTTATCCAAAATTTTTTATAATTTTATTGAAATGCTTTGCTAAGAAAACTTCAATAAGAAATTTAAAAAAAAAACCAATTTATTATAACTTATTTTTCTCCTTCCAGGTAAGCTGACATCACTCTAAAATTCAACAAGCATTATAATGTCATACCAGGCAATTAGAGCACTGTAAATCGTTCATCCTTATCGTACGTGAGTTATTCATTGTTCCTGTCGTTATTTTCCACCATCCTCATCATCATCCTTTCTCCTCTCTACATCATCGTCATCATCAAATACAATTTCAAATACGACTAAAGCGATAATCAGATTTGTTGGAATTTCACTAACATAAATTGACAAGGGTTTGTGGTTGAAATTGAAATAAGGACATTAAAAGATACATATAGGGAAACGCTGGAACGAGCATTACTACCGCAAACATTGCTACTAAATGAGGTGGTTAACTAATTTCCATGTTACACATTCAGCATACAAAATAGTTTTGTGCAATCAGCAAACAGTGGAGCAACAACAAGGACAACTAAAATAACATCCTGGAGCCTTGCTAACTGATAAAGTAGAGAAAGCAGGGCAAAGTGTATGTACGAGTAGTATAGTGCAAAATGAGAAGCTTGAGTAAATTGTATCCGATAACCTCGTTTCGAAATGCGCGATGTTGATGAGATGTGTATTCTAAATCGTCCTGGACAATGTGTCATTGAAATGTATACTAAACAAGGCTCTCAATGGCGACCGCTGCCAATTTAAGTCGATATTGCGAATGGACAAGGGTCTGGCACAATGTTTTACTACAGGTGATTGCACTTAAGTTGATTCTGTTTATGTTTAGTTGATAGACGGTAGCATTAGCATTTATCGATTGCAAGGACTCTATTGGATTCATCATGCATGAATGCCTAAGAGATGTTGAGACAGAGTCCAATCATCGGAAAAAAGATTTCCAGAATGTGTTCTATTTGTGGGTAATTAGAACGTTTTTATGCGTACCATCAATTTCAAAACTTGATTTTTTTTATTGAGAAGCCGTCGGGCCTTGCTTTGTTGTATGAGTAGATGCGTTGACTCCTTTGAATCATCTTCAGTGTCGAGAAAGAAAAGAGAATTGGCAGAGAAGAAACAAAATAATTGATTTCAATTTGTTAAATCATTCAAGATAAGACTTCAGGTCTACTTTATAATAACCCAAATATAAATTCCCGTGACTCCTAATCGAAAATGATCCTTCTGTGGAAATTCGAAAAAAAATCAAAGGACGCAGTATAAGTGCAGTTTCCAGTTCTCAGTTTCTTCTTTGTTATCGTGACAGCTTGTTTATTAGTAGTGGGCAGCCTACAGATTCCTAGATTCGAGACCATCGATTAGAAAATGCCGACAGAAAATGTTCATTGTAGGCAAGTCAAGCTTACCCTCCTCCGCCGTTATTTTGGCCAAGCCAGCTATCACTGTAAAGCAAACCACGGCGCAAACCCTTGCGAGAGGCACTGCTTATTAAACCCACTAAGGGCCGAACCTTCGCAGATGTCCACCGTGAAATTAAAGGAGCGGTCAAGCCAGACGACACCAAAACTGCCATCAAAGCAGTTCGACCAACCCGGACCGGTGGCTTGCTGGTGGAATTCGGGCCAGAGGCCACAAACAAAGATGCATTTCGTGACGCGGTTCAGAAGGTTCTTGGAGATGCGGCAACCGTTGCCTCGCTCGAACCAATGGCCACCCTGGAAATCAGGGATCTCAACTGCACCACGGACAAAGCTGAAGTAGAGGATGCCATTAGGAGGGAGTTCCCCAGCTTCAGTGAAGTCAAGGCAAGATTGACACGTGAAAACACAAGGAGGCAACGCATGGCTATTGTCGAACTAGCTGATAAAGACGCCCAGCAAATCCTGGCGAAGGGCAAAATTAAGATAGGTTGGGTGATCTGCAGGATACAGAGAAGAGCGATCCCTATCCGCTGCTTCAGATGCCTCGAATATGGACACACCGCGTATGGCTGTAGGGGACCCGACAGGAGATCTCTGTGCTACAAATGTGGAGAAACGGGGCACAAAAGGAAGAAGTGCACGAACGAGGCAAAATGCATTCTTTGCAAGGATGTTAAGCTAGCACCCGGCGACCTCAAACATGAGCCGGGGACAGGGAGATGCTGGATTTTCAAGGAGGCCCTAACTAAAGCCAAATCGATACTCACATGATCCGTATCCTGCAGGTCAATTTGCACCGAAGCACAAACTCCCAGGACCTACTTGAGCAGTTTGCGAGGGATAAGAAAGCTGACCTGCTGTTGCTGAGTGAGCAACATCATAACAAGGACTCGCAAGCGTGGTACCCTGACGAATCTAGTACCTCGGCCATCTGGGTTCGAGACAGCGCCCGCCTTCAGGTGCAGGGCCATGGACGCGGGGATGGTTTTGTGTGGGTGCGGTGTTCAGGGATAACATATTTCAGTGTTTATCTGACGCCTAACGAGGCAATGCCATCTTTTCGAACCAAACTCGATGCCCTGGAGGACGCTGTCTCGAACACAGAGGGCCACATGCTGGTCGGGGGAGACTTCAACGCTAGAGCCATTGAGTTGGATATGCCACAATCCGACCCAAGGGGAAAGCAAATCTTGCACATGGCGGCCAGAACAGCGCTTTTTGTCCTAAATAATAGTAACACCCCTACTTTCCGCCGCTGGGGTTGCGTAGGAACCATACCCGATGTGACACTCGCTTCGGAGTCCCTGGTACCTAGAGTACACAACTGGCGAGTATCAGAGGACTACTCGGCTAGTGATCACCAGTATATAGCGGTTGAGATTCACGACGGTGCCACTCTGCGTGCATATGCCCAAACTTCAATCCTCGAGAGGACTGGGAGGATGGACGTTGAGAGGTTCGCTGACGCGCTTACGGCAGGCGCACCGTTGCTGGGAGCTCCGCCAGGGAGTGGAGGGCCTACAGCCAAGGACTTGGTGAACTCAACTATGAGTACCATCATAACTGCTTGCGAGTCTTCCATGCCCCTTCGGAGACCCCGACACGGTAAGCCTACAGGTGAAACGAGATCGTCAAACAAAGAAGCGAGTGTCACAAACTTCGGCGAGAGGCCCAGTGGGCGCGAACACGGGAGGAGGCAGACACTAGGCTAGCAGCATACAGGTCCGGCAGGAAATATCTTCGCAGGCTTATTAACAAGAGCAAGGCCCGATGCTGGCAAGACCTCGTGGACGATGTAGCTAAGAATCCGTGGGGCCTAGGTTACAAGCTGGTCATGCGAAAACTTGGTGCCCAACGGAAGCCCTGCTTACATGAAGCAGAGAAGATGGACGAGATCGTACGGGCACTATTTCCCACGCACCCTGTCCGTGTCGATTCAGCTCATACACAAACACCATTAGAATCTCACCTAACACAATGATGGAACTGGAGCTATCCATGAAAGCAAGGAAGGCACCGGGACCAGATGGCGTTCCTGCTGAGGTTTTGCAGCTTGTCTACAAGCTTTGTCCTGACTTGTTGCTCAGTATGTTCAACGCTTGCCTTTACGAAGGTGTATTTCCGGAACGCTGGAAAGTGGCGGGGCTCGTACTGATCAGCAAGGGGAAGGGAAATTCCGAATTGGCGTCTGCATACCGCCCGTTATGTATGCTAGACATGGCTGGGAAAGTGCTCGAGAAACTCATCAAGGGAAGACTCACTGACGCGGTCCGTTCTGCCGGGGACCTATCTTCACGGCAGTATGGTTTTAGAGCAGGTCGCTCCACTATTGACGCGATAGTGGAAGTAGTGAGCGCGGTCCAGAGAGCGGAGGCTCACTGCCAGTCAAACAAAAGGGTTGTGTTGCTCGTGACGCTTGACGTCAGAAACGCCGTCAATTCCGCTAGATGGGCGGATATTCTTGAAGCACTGGAAAACTCTTTTCATGTTCCAGAATATCTGATGCGGATTTTGAAGAACTACCTGACAGACCGGAGCCTGCTCTATAAGACGAAGGAGGGTCGGCGGAGGATGGAAGTTACATCGGGTGTTGCACAAGGCTCAATCCTTGGCCCAGACCTGTGGAACATCACGTACGGTGGGCTACTCAGAATCAAGCTGCCGGATGAGTCGCGCTTGATCGGCTATGCAGACGATGTCGCGGCGCTAGTTGCGGGACGCACTGTTGAACAAGCGCAACTCAGACTGGGTATGCCAATGCGCCGATTGAAGGACTGAATGACTGCTCGTGGGTTCAGCCTAGCTTTGGAGAAAACCGAAGCAGTCATCTTGACAAAGAAGAGAATCCATAGAGTAAGGATGATCAACATTGGGGAAGCACTCGTTGAGACTAAACTATCAGTGAAGTACCTGGGCATTTTGATCGACTCGAAGATGCGTTTCTTTGAGCAAATCAGGGCAATAGCTGACAAGGCTGCAGCGAGTGTTTCGACTCTCAGCCGACTAATGGCCAACATAGGGGGTCCCACCTCATCAAGAAGGAGACTTCTGATGAGTGTAGTACAATCTGTACTGTTGTACGGATCGGAAATATGGTGTGAGGCTCTCAAGAAGGAGCTGTATCGAAAGCGCTTGGCACAGGTGCAGCGACGAGGAGCGCTGCGGATTGCATCTGCATATCAGACTGTCTCGGAGTCGGCAGTGCTGGTCATCGCAGGAGTGATACCCATTGCCCTCCTTGCCAAGGAGCGCCGCAGAATCTACCTGCGGAGGAACGAATGCGACAGAGATGCTGTTGCCCACGAAGAACGAGAACGCTCACTCAGTGATTGGCAACAGTCCTGGGTGAGTGATACAAAAGGTAGGTGGACCGCACGCCTTATTGGTGACCTGAAGCCGTGGCTCAATCGAAGGCATGGTGAGACTGACTTCTATCCAACTCAGCTACTGAGTGGACATGGATACTTTCGGTCTTACCTGCACAAGATTGGTAAGTCACGGTCTCCTGACTGCATATTCTGTGCTGGAGAGGTCGATGATGCCTACCACATATTTTTTGGATGCAAGAGGTGGGAAAGGCAGCGCGGTGACCTCATTGAAGAAATAGGAGATCTCTCTCCGGATGAACTCACTGGAGAGATGCTCACATCCGTTGACTAATGGAACTGTGTGGCACATTACGCTCGGGCAGTCCTTAAGATAAAACGGAACATATTTGAGCGTCTTGAGGCGTCCAGGGTGGAGGGGTCTCTTTTCTAGAAATCCCTCTCCCTTCCCCTCTTTCCGCTGGAAAAGGGATCCCTGTAGCCCGCTGGCACCTAAACGCGTAGAGAAACGAGGCTTAGCCCGAAGTAATGTGTCAAACGGTTCCGGGCTAGGTTTTCAGATTGACACGGGAGGTGTTTAGTGGATAGTCCAAGGGTATCCTCCATGGGAGTCCCACACTGCCAGACTCGACGGGCGTAAATGCCTTCACCTCCCTACCACAAAAAAAAGCCAGCTATCACTGTGGTTTGCACCCATTGAGGCACAGTTTCATGCCAAAAATATCAATTAGAATGGAATCCAGTTTGATAAGAGCTGGAAGTCTCCCTCCTTATCCTAATCGCTGACATCATCAAGTCACCGCCTAAGCAGGGAAGTGCCAAGCATTATAAGACCGGCTATTATTATCATATGGGCAGTCAAAAGAACAGCCAACGCACAATCAATTACTTGGCATCGAGTTTGGCAATCGATATTCTTTGCAGCTCCTACAACGCCTCCAAACTGCAAGCCGGAAAAAATGACTCTTAAACCATATTGCGATGCAGCTAGTTAGAATACGTTTCACCGAAAGTGCGCGCAATAGTGGCCGCGTCAAATATTACTGCCTTGGATAAAACAGCAGCCACAATGGATTGTATAATTGCTTTTTTCAGATTTAGAATGGTCGCAATCATCGGCCGCGGTGAACATGTTGTTATTTCCCAAAACATTACGTCAGACAGATGCACGCTTCAATACAGCCAGATGCACGCATCAGGTCGCGCCAAAAAACATTACAAGAAACACGTATCCAGCCCGGCACACAGTGGTCGAAAATTCCAAAAAGCTAGCAATAATGCCGAAAAAACATTTTTTTCCGGACACATTTCAAGTTTCAAATGAGTGTAGGCATACCCCTAGCACCGTTTGAGATCGATGGCGAAGGAGAGGTGCTCCTCTTAATCTGTTCTTTCTTGCCACTTTCACAGACGTTAAATGCATCGATAGGTAAGCACATCGCGACTGAAGAAACAATTTTTTTAAAAAGTGTATTGTTTCGGTTTGACGTGACCGAATCCAATGAAACAGCATGGATTGTTCTCGTGAATGAAAGTACTTTAAGAAACATTAAAACATAAACACATGTGACAAAGATCAAAGTTAAAAACAATTGAACGATTGACATGCGGTTTCTTGATCGTTATGTTATTTTCAGATGATATAAATAGATTTTCAGATGATATAAATAGATCTTACTATATTGGGCCCTGTTTTTAAGTCGGTATGGAAAATGACACGTTTTCCTAAAAAATATCTAAAAATTATGTGCCGAAAGTTGCTGGTTTGGCGTTGGGACATTATTCCAGACGTAATGTGCAGATGCCCTCCAAAAAGCTCATTGTACAGTGCACGTTATTATTACTCTAAAATCATAAACTTTTTCTTCAACTGTTTGACCAGCTTAAACTAATGAACAAATATCTGTCTGTCGAAAAAAAATTTTGTTCAAATTACTGTAGTCAATAATTTTGTTTATTTGATATCCGCAGGGGAATTCTCTTTTTTCTTTAAAAGCCGTTGGGCCTTGTTTTGTTGTATGAGTAGACGCGTTTCGTCCATTTCAAGTTATCTTCAGTGTCTAAAGGATGTGTTGAAGGGAATGACTTTATATAGTCGTAGGATGTGTTAAGCGAATGGGTAATTAGATCAGGTAGTAAATTACGTCAAGTACTAAGTTATACCAGGTAGAGGGATATTAATTTTTTGTACAAACAAGAACAGGAACGCCAGCCGACTGAAACTTATAAGAACGGCCAACAGTGGGTTTCGTTAACATACGTAGGCAAAGGGACATACAAACTATCAAACTTCCTTAGGAAATACAAACTGCAAACTACATTCAAAACGACCAACATTGGAAACAAACTGAAACCAAAACTGAATGACACATCAATATACGAAAACAGCGGTATATACAAACTGACATGCAAGGACTGTGACATGGTATATATAGAAAGAACAACACGAAAGCTAACGACAAGATATAAAGAGCGCTTACAATCTCTCTGACACAACAAGGCAGACTCCAATTATGTGACGCACCCACAAAACCACGCACATGAGTCTGACGCTATGACAAACTCTATGAAATTGCTACACAAACAAAGCAAAGGACCGAGACTTGACATCCTTGAAAGGCTTGAAACTTGTAAACATAGAAAGACAGACGATAACATTATCAATGAACAACTTGATACCAATTCCTACGCAATTTTCTTAGTACTAGACCACACTCTTAGACGAAAACGGAAACGAGATGAAACAAAACAAACGGACATGCAACAAGCGAAAAATCAAAAAGTTAATATCCCTCTACCTGGCATAATTTAGTACTTGACGTAATTTACTACCTGACCTAATTATCCATCCGCTAATTACCCATTCGCTAATTATCCATCCGCTTAACGCATCCTACGGCTATATAAAGTCATTCCCTTCAACACATCTTTTAGACACTGAAGATGACTCGAAGTAGTCGAAACACGTCTGCTCACAGAACAAAGCAAGGCCCGAAGGCTAAGGAAAAAAAAACTAGCTTTATGATGTAACAAAACCTGTCATATTTATCATTATTAATCGGAAATTAAGTGTTATATAAATTTGAAGGTAGTAAATAGGACGATATTTGTAACCTTCATTTTTTTAAGTAATTGGTTATATTATTAAATAGTCAAAATTTTCCTTATTTCACGAAAATTTGAATTATACAACACAATCTCGAAAAATTGAAGAAATATATTTTTCCAGACACTGATCATGGAAATGGAGTCACAAAACAGCGAATTTGTGTAACCAGGACGGAATTATTTAAACTAATTACAGACAAAATTTCTGAGGGTTCTGATAGCTGCTTCTTCGTTACTGAACAGTTGTTTTTTTTTAAATACAACATTCCATTCACTTTCGACGCAGACTCTAAAAATCGACTCAGAAAATTATTTTCCGACTTAAAGAAAAGGTGGAATAATGTCCACAGGACGGAACGAGATTTTTTTGAACAAAAATGCTGAGTGGCTCGAAACTAATGTTGTTTCCACTAGTGAAAATGACGATAATGTGGGCGAGGTACTCAACGACCGCGACAACTCCGAAACAAGATCTTTCACAGGAAGCACTGGCCGCCCCTTGTCGAAATCTTCTTTCCAAGAATCGAGTGACCGGACAAAGCGAAGGAAGACAGAAAATATTCGTCAACAGTTTGATTCCGAAGAATTAGGCTATGCCTCGCAGATGAGCCTGCTAGCCAAAGGAACAGTAGACGTAACAAAATTGATGAAAGATGTTATAGCAGGGAGCTCGTCGAAAGCATCAAAATACAAGAAATATATTCAAGAAGAATCCGAGGAAATCCTCTCTGATGACAAAGCTGTCGCACTCATAATCAAAAATAATTTATCTGAAGGCCAATATATTGGCAGACAATGGCAGAACCCTCCTTACCATCAAGTTCTAGAAGCTAAAAAATGTGTTATCCTCTACCGTCAGAAATTATTGTCACCAAATTGAGCGCAGAAATTAAATTACAACCGTTGCTAGATCACATACGAGTAGTTGGAGGATTGTTATTAGCACAAGCGGACGTTATCAAAAGTATCCCATCAGAAAAAAAAGTAATTTTCAGTTGATCTGCAAATGGGGGTGTGATGGTACATCGGAGCAAAGTTCGTTCAAACAAAAGTTTCACGGTGATGATGGAACTGAAACTAACACTAATATTTTCGTTACTTCTTTGGTACCTCTGTAGCTCGTTTTTGCAGATGAAATTGGGAATCATGATGCTGTTTTGTAGGGAAATCCACATCCTTCATCTCCACAATTTTGCAGGCCGATAAAATTACAATTTTTACATGAGAGTGCTGAATCAACGAGAGAAGAAATTGGCCATATCAAAGATCAAAAAAGAAATTCGGTACATTTTTGAACCGTTTTCAACGTTGTTTTCTCTGCAAATGTACTTCAAAACAGTTCAACAAAATTGATGAAATGTTGCAAAAGAAAGTAGATTGTGAACATGTAGAATTCGGAATTTCATCCTTACATGCATGGATTCGGTTCTTTGAGTACCTACTGCATATTTCGTACAAATTTGATATTCAAAGTTGGCAGTGTCCCAAAGTTGGCAGTGCTCCAAAGTTGGCAAAGGGAAAGTAGAAGGTCGGAAAGAAAAACATTCAAACTGCTTTCCGGCAGCAATTAGGATTATTAGTAGATGTCCCAAAACATGGAAATGGAAGTTCTAATGACAGAAATACAGCCCGCCGTTTCTTTGAAAATTCTCGTGTCTCAGCATTCATTACGGGAGTAGACCAAAATTTAATTGAGAGAACAATGTCATACTTCATGTAATTTCGTGCGGCTTCGAAATAAATGTAGTGAAATTTGAGGAGTGCACTTTGTTAACTCCGCGAAAATTTATTGAACTGTATTCATGGTACTACAGGGATCACAAATCATAGAGTTATCTTTGTTACCTATAGGACAAATGTCGGAAGAGGCTCAGGAGTCATGCAACAAATTCATCAAAAAGTTCCGACAAGATTTCAGCCGAAAATGTCGCAGGACTAAAACTATGAAAGACGTTTTTTGTAGATTGTTAGTTTAATCCAATCCTCTTATTTTGAGCCTGCAAAAGCTGCCCGCGAAAAAAATGAGATCATAGTCACCTAAAGCGATAGAGTTGTTAAAAGAGCCGTCTATCGAAAAAGCTGGTGTTTCAACTTCATCTACTGATAAAGCAGATTACAGTGATACTGAAAGTGATTAAATTATAATTTTTGCCTAGAAAGTACAAGTGTATTCAAAACCACGAATTCAAGTTTTTTATAAACAAATATCAATGACAATTGACTGCAGTTTTTCTGTGAACCTAACATTGTATTTGTAGTCCATGACCATAAAAAATATTCAATAATTCATTTTGCTGTGAAGGAATTGAAATTGGAGAAGATTTCCCGCCATTAGTTATCCGTTATTTTCTGACTTCGAAAACCGATATCACATTCATGATCAGCGACCCCAAAAACACACAAGTCGTGGTATTTCAGATGAAAAAATACAAACATACGCCATCTTGTACCCACCATTTTGTGTTTGGAAAACCATCGTCAGATTCGACATCAGCAAACTCGAAAACCCGTACGTCATGATTTTTTCAATGTAAAAATCAAAATTTGCGACTGTTCTCCGCCATTTCGTACGCGCCATTTTGTTTTCGGCTTCATGATCAGCAACCCCAAAAACCCTTGAGTAAAAAGATGCATCGCAAAATCATGAAATTGATAACTTATGGCAAGCTTTTTGGGATTTCCGACCACTGTGCAGCGTTTGCAAATGTTGCACCCAGAACGATCATTTGCCGTCACCACATAGTTTGGTTACACAATCATCGCATTTTCCGACTGACATATGATATTTTCATCACTATTTCGGAGCAGTGCCAAGACAATGTCAAGCATTGTGTTACTTTCAATGTGTGTCAGGAAACGCAAGCCGGCGCTGATTTGGCAAGTTGTTGTCAGTGACATCAAAACCAATCGCTTATCGATTTCTGATAAATCAATCAATCTTGAATTCCTCATTGGTACGGGAGCCGACGCTTCTGTCACTCCAGTTTCGAAGTCATGCAATGCAACAATGCAATCAATTTTAAAATTTTTGTGAGACAATCAATACTTATGGGAAAAAAACAGCTGACGTTGGGCTTGCCTGGGAAATTTTCAAAGGAATTCCAAGTAGCGGAAGTATTGCGTTCCATGCTGAGTGCCGATTTCATAAACCATTTTGGGCTGGTTGTAGACCTCAAGAATCAGAAAATATCTGACCCGTAAATGGGCCATTCGTCAAAATATAGAGTAAATTATATGTCAACCCAATCTGGCAATGCCGAACTAGCGAGAGTTGAGCTGAGCATCTATGACGACCCATCGGAGGGAGACACTGAATTCCTTGCTATAATGTGAGAGGCATTGAGCCAATTACGGTACTTTGAAGGTTTTTTTTGTGGTAGGGAGGTGAAGGCATTTACGCCCGCCGAGTCTGGTAGTGTGGGACTCCCATAGATGATAACCTTGGTCTACCCACTAAACACCTCCCCTGTCAATCTGGGAGCCTAGCCTGGAACCGTTGGACACATTACTTCGGGCCAGGTCTCGTTTTGTTACGCCGTGGGGCGCCTTCAAGCTGGGGAGTCCCTTTCCTAGCGGGAGGGAAGAAGAGAAGAGGAAATTCCAGAAGAGCAATCCCCCAGCCCCAGCGCCTCCGGCTGCTGTGAGTCCCTTTTATATTTTAAGGACTGCCCGAGCATAATGTGCCACCTGGTTCCATTTGTCAACCGATTCGAGCATCACCGCAACTATATAATCCGGGGTGAGCTCTCCCGTCTCCCTGTAGAGTTCCCTTTGCAGCCTGACCCATTTTGTACACGCAAAAAATGTGTGACAGGCATTGTCCTCCTCTCCTGGGCAAAACCGACAATCGGGAGACCATGACTTACCGGTCTTGTGCAGGTAAGACTGAAAACACCCGTGCCCGCTCAAAAGCTGTGTCAGATAGAAGTCAGTCTCAACATGCCTTCGATCCAGCCACGGTCTCACATCCGGGATGAGGCGCGCAGTCCACCTTCCCTTCGTGCAATTCCCCCAAGACTGCTGCCAATCGTTGAACGAGCGTTGTCTCTCCTCGCGGACAACCATCTCCCTCGCATCCTCGTTTCGGTGCAGGTAAATAGCGCGGCGCTCTCTAGCAAGGAGAGCGACAGGTATCACGCCTGCAATCACTCTCAAATCCGAGTCGGAGACTGTTGGATACGAAGATGCAATTCTCAGTGCTCCTCTTCTCTGTACCTGTGCCAATCGTTTTCGGTATACCTCCTTGCTGAGAGCATCGCCCCATACCTCTGCTCCGTACAGTAGCACTGACTCTACAGCACTCATCAAGAGGCGTCTTTTGATGGGATGGGTCCCCCTACGTTGGCCATAAGTCGACTCAGGGCCGATATTCCCAAAGCAGACTTCTCAGCCGTTGCCCTGATTTGCTCAGAGAAACTCATCTTCAAGTCGATCAGTAGCGCGAGGTGCTTCACCGCTGGCTTCGATTCGATTTGTTTATCTCCAATACTGATCACCCATACTCTAGGGATTCTCTTTTTTGTCAAGATGACCATTGCGGTTTTCTCCAGTGCTAAACTGAGCCCGCGAGCAGTCATCCAGTCCCTCACTCGGCGCATTAGCATACCTAGCCTAAGTTGCGCTTGTTCAACGGTGCGTCTGGTGACCAGAGCCGCAACATCATCCACATAGCCAACCAAGCGCGACTCATCTGGCATCTCAAGTCTCAGTAGCCCATCGTAAGACACGTTCCACAGGTCCGGACCAAGGATAGATCCCTGGGCAACACCCGATGCAATTTCCATCCTTCGTTGGCCCTGTGTCGTGCCGTAGAGCAGGCTTCGCTCCCTCGGGTAGTTCCTCAAAAGCCGCATTAGATATTCTGGAACTTGAAAAGAGTTTTCCAGCGTGTCCAGAATATCCACCCATCTAGCGGAGTTGAAGGCATTCCTGACGTCGAGTGTCACCAACAGGACGATCCGTCGCTTGGTGCGACTATATGCCTCTGCCTTCGGGACCGCGTTCACCACCTCTACAATTGCATCAATGGTAGAACGTCCTGCTCTAAAGCCGTACTGCCGAGAAGATAGGTCCCCAGCAGCACGAATCACGTCAGTGAGTCTTCCCTTGATGAGTTTCTCTAGCACTTTCCCAGCCGTGTCAAGCATGCATAACGGGCGGTATGCAGACGGCGATTCGGGATTTCCCTTCCCCTTGCTGATCAGTATGAGCCTCGCCACCTTCCATCGTACCGGGAAAACCCCGTCCCGTAGGCAAGCGTTGAATGTGCTGAGCAGCAAGTCAGGACAATGGTGATAGATGAGCCGCAACACCTCAGCTGGCACACCATCTGGACCTGGAGCCTTCTTCGCTTTCAGGGAGAGGACTGCCTCCTCCAGTTCCAGCTGTGTGAAGAGTGGGCACTCTACCGCTGTTTCACCATGGACAGCGTCAACACGGACGGGATGGGTGGGTAACAGTCCCCGCACTATCGCGTCCATCTTTTCCGCGTCATGTATACAAGGCTTCCATAGGGCACCAAGTTTCCCCATGACCAGCTTGTAGCCAAGGCCCCACGGATTCTTTTTCACATTGTCCACTAGGTTTTGCCAGCAGCGAGCCTTGCTACTGTTGATCAGTTTGCGAAGGCATTTGCTGGCCGACTTATATGCTGCCACCTGGTTGCATGCCTCGTCACGGTTCCGTGCCCGTTGAGCCTCGCGCCGAAGCTTGTGACACTCCCTCTCCTCTCCTTTCAGTGGACCACCAGTACACTGGCGGCTTGCCGTGCCGGGGTCTTCGACGGGGCATAGAAGCGCAGCAAGCAGTCGTTATTATGCTCATAGTAGAGTTCACCACGTCTTGAGGTGGCAGTTCTTCCATCCCCTCCGGAGCTCCCTGCAGCGGCTCACCTGCTGTGAGAACCTTGACGAACCTCTGGACGTCCATTCTTCCAATGTTCCATCCAGTTGTAGAAGGCCGAGAGCACGGACGTCGGGAGATAGCATCACTTATCTCAAGCAGAATGCACTGGTGATCACTGGCTGAGTAGTCCTCTAATACTTTCCAGTTGTGTATCCTCCGTACTAAGGACTCCGAGGCGAATGTCACGTCCGGTATGGTTCCCTCACAGCCAATACGGCGGAAAGTCAGCGTATTCCCGGAGTTTAGTACGACGAGGGCCGTCCTGGCCGCCATTTTCAGGATTCGTTTTCCCCGCGGATCCATCTGAGGCATGCCCCATTCGATTGCTTAAGCGTTGAAGTCGCCCCCAACGAGCACTTTACCCTCTGCGTTCGAGACAGCGCCCTCCAGAGCATTAAGCTTGGCTTTGAAAGATGATATCGACTCGCTAGGCGTAGGTACACACTAAAGAAGATGATCCCTGAGCACCGAACCCACACGAAACCATCCCCTCGTCCATAACTCTCCGCTTGAAAGTCACAACCCAGATAGTGGCAGTACCAGTTTCATCAGAGTACTATAATGCAGGACTTTTATTATGGTGTTGCTAACTCAGCAGCAAGAAGTCGGCTTTCCTGTCCCTCGCAAACTGCTCAAGCAGATTTTGGGCGGTTGAACTGCGGTGTAGGTTTAGCTGCAGGATGCGGGTCATCGAAGCTCTGATTTTGCCTTGGCTAGGGCTTCCTGGAACACCCGGCATTTTCCTGATCCAAGACGTGTCCAAAATCAAGTTTTGGATCAGCATCGTTGCAAAGGATACAGTGTGCCTCCTTCGTACACTCTTTTCTTTTATGACCCGCTTCACCGCATTTGTAACATAGGGAACTCCTATCGGGTCCTTTGCATACTTGTGTGGTGTGACCATAACCAAGGCGTTTGAAACATTGAAGAGGCGTTGCTCTTCGCCGTACCCTACAGACAACCCACCCAATTCGTACTTTGCCCTTGTTCAGGAATTGTTTGGCGTCTTTTTCGGTCGTCAACTATGGCCATGCGTTGTCTCCTAATGTTTTCTAGTGTCAGTCTCGCTTTGATCCTTCCCACGCTAGGGAACTCCTTTTTGATGGTCTCTTCTACCTTGGCAAGGTCCGTCAGGCAGTCTATGTCTCGTATTTCGATAATTGCCATCGGCTCAAGCGGGGCTATAGTTGCGCTTTTGCCGAGGGCTTTCTTCACTGCGTCACAGAATGCATCTTTATTGCCGGCCTCTGCTCCGAATTCGACCAGTATGCGGCCCGACCGCGTTAGTCGTACTACTTTAATGGTAGTATTGGTGTCTTCGGGCCTTACGTTTCCCCTGATGTCCCGCAGTACTTCCACGTAGGATCGGCCATCGTGGGGCTTTACAAGCAGTGCCTGCTGCCGGAGTCTTCGTCGGGGCTTCTGCCTCTCCTGCTTTGCATCAGGTCCGTTTTCTAATTGGGCGTCCGTGCGAATTTTATTTTCTGGCTTTTTTTGAAGGAGTTTCATAGCGGCTTTCCTTGCTCTTTTTGTAAGCACTATCTGAAACCCGTGATCTGGTGCTCCACGCCCGTCAAGTGCCTCTTCCTTCCTTCTTTCATCCCGATCTTCTTCGATTGGGCTAGACGCCATTCTTTTATTGACTTTTAATGATGGAGTTATCTGCATGTCGCCTTCAGATTTTGCTCCAAGCGCCTCTTTAGCCTTCTGTTCATCTTCGGCCCTTAACCAGCTCCTCCAATAGTGCCCTATGCAATCTAGGAGCTCCTCTAGTTCAAGTAGCCCTGCCTTTGCTACTTTGCTGATTTTTGGGGAGCCGCATGCAGCTTGTATTCTTTTCAGAACATTTCCCGCTTTTCGAAGTAATCTTTCTTCTTCGTATCGCTGGGCCGCAATTGTACCTTGCAACCATCCTTGGAAGAGGTTTTCGCGTTCCGTTTCCGAGTGCAGTACTTCCGCCACATTTTCAACGTTGGCGGTACAATCACGCGGTGTCTGGTCACTCTTTGCTTTTAGTGCCGTAATCTCTTCGTTTGCTTCTGGATTGTTCGTTACAATGTCGGGATTTGTGACCCTTGCATCGGTCGCTTTAGTAACGATCGCAGCGGTGACAATCGAATTTTTGGTGTTCTTTATGTTATCTTCCACAGCTCAACCACCTGAAGGATCCTGCCGAGTCTCCCGCTTCTCCTTAATAGGACGCTCGGGCGTTCGCATAGTTTTTTTGCTGCGCCCAAACTCCGCAGGAATCTCAGTCTGCACCAGACTGTCTGCTGTTCTCCGTTTTCATCTACCGTCACTGTCGTCGTGTTAGTCTTTGTTTTTTTCGTGGTTTGTACAGCTCTCGATGTACTGTTGATATCGTGGCTGCAACCGCTGGTTGCGTCGTCGTTGCTATTATTTTTAATTTCCTTTTTTGGTCTTTTGATTGCTCCAGTTTTGTTGGGTCCCCCCTCGGAGCCGCTATCTCCGTTCGTGTGTGTAGACGCCTTTTTGGTTCCATGGTTATCTTTGCAGAGCAGGAAGGCCATGCGAGGGTTGGCACAAGCCCTTATGGGGACAAGTGCTCAGAGCCAGACCAGCGCTAATCGGGAGTCCGTCTCAACCGAACCTACACCACCAACCCAATGGTGCGAACTTCGAACGTACTCCGAGGCCTGCCAAGGTTTTACCGGGACGGAGACGGTATGATAGTTGAATTGGAGCCGTTCACACACGAATTTCACCTCGGCGCTACTGTGCAAAGCAACTATGTCCAAACCATCACATCCGCCAGCCCAAAGCGTCAATTCCAGTTCGTTGTCCAAAGCGTAGTCCAGATACAATAAGAGTCGTTACCTGTCATCCCAGGAGGGAACCTCAAGGCACCCCCCATATCCTCGGGTCCGTGGGGGCGGCACTCCCCAAAGAATGCTAGCCTCCAAGAATGTTCTTGTCGACCGGCTTTCTCCCTGCGGGAATTTCCTCGGGTACGTGGGGGCGGAACTCCCCAAAGAATGCTAGCCTCCAAGAGTGGTCTTGTCGATCGGCATTCCCCCTGCGGAGTTTCCTCGGGTACGTGGGGGTGGAACTCCCCAAAGAATGCTAGCCTCCAAGAGTGCTCTTGTCGACTGGCATGCCCCCTGCAGGGGTTAACTTTATATGTTAACCAATCACAAGACTTTTAATGCGAGAACCCTTTCTCAACTTCTAGTCTTCCCTGATAGATCAAAAGTGGTATCCATTGAAATAATCACGGTAGTAGCGTATAAATCAAGAAATCGTGAAATTTATTCAGTCCCGATCCGTTATTAAAACAGTGCCACAAGTTTCCACGTATAAAAATTTGTTGTACGCTACACCGTCATTGATTGTGTGCAGTGCAGTCTACACACATCATCTCCGCCAGTAGATCGTTTGCCGTTTGCAAACATAGCCATCCCCACCTGTTTGTGTACCGTCGGTATACGCTTTGCAGCAGTGTACGCACACGCCACATAACGTTACTATCTCTTGGCGCATCATCTTTGTAAACCATCCAGCAGCGTACGCACATGCCATGGAATTGTCATACTCCTCACATACCACCATTTGTTTGCGTGTGGTTAGTTCTCGACGCTGAGGTATCAGTGGAAGGTGCCAAACATATGCTTCATTTGCTCGTCTTGAAAAGTTTAGGAGTACAGTGGACAGTAGAATGTGAATTTTAAGCATTCCCGGAATGTGTCTCGTAGGTTTTCATTCGGAAAAAAGTATGTATTACGCGATATAAGCATTTGCTAATGTCGAAGTTGGCTGACAACTCACGGAAGCTTGTCCATAGTAGGCCGACTAATACATATGAAAATTGCTACCATATGGCTTCCTATCTTACGTCAGTTTTGGTGTACACACATGCCACGTCACTGTCAAGCTCCTCGCATGTCGCAATTTACCTTGTCAACTACGGAAATTTCGATAATGTCAATGCTCAGGAAAGGTAGCCTCGTTTCCTTAGAAGGTAATCGAAGCAATTTTTTTAACTTGCCATTCATCGTACCGTTAACCATGCCACCAGTCAAGATAGACTCGTCAATCGTCATTTTGTGGCAGTTGAGGATGTGTGGACTCAACACAACCGGCAATAAAGCCGCCCTTGAATTGCATTTGACAAGGGCAATCGGAAATTACCAGATTGAAATGGGAGAGAAAAAGGAGACCATTGTGTAGCAAATGTACCAAATAATCGCAAATCTTGCATCCATGAGTGCCGACATCCAATTATTGAATGAAAATCAACGTCTGGTTCAAACGTCAGTACCTCTGCATAAAAATGCAAGATCGAGTTTGTTCGGTGGTGAGCGAATGGATTCTTATTCTATTTGAGAGTTATAATGGATCTCAGTCTGTTTTTACAGAAGTTTTTGACTTCGGATTTGAAGCATTTTTGGATTTCACGGGAAATGTTTGCTATTTGAGTTTTAAGCTTCTAATACTCCTTATTCAATTGGATAAAGCTGCGATGATATACACGCTTAAGCTGTTGGAGCATATGGTTCCGAGTTTTTATTAATTGAAGAGTCTCCTGCATTAGACATCTGTTAAGCAGGCTGTGTGGTCTCTAGAAGGGGGCGTGCTGTTCTAGACACTCTAATGGCAGGTGTTTGTGCCGATGTACGAGAGTCTATTTCTGCGTTTGAGAGAACGACATTTTCCGGTGGGATATTTGGAAGGAGGTTTTTGAGGTCTTTTCTGAAATTTGGCCAGTCTATGAATTAAACGGTCTGTAGTGAGGCAAGCAAGTAGGAGCTCGAATATGTGATCTGGGGGTTATATTCAGATGGAAAGCATGATGGTCTAATAAGGAGCTGCATGTGGAGCAACTGAAAGGAACTATGCGACTGTTGAGGCCAGATGATATTATGAATTTATCTTTAAAAATTCCCTCTGGGAAATGTTCGGGCCCCAGTATATACTAGGGATGCTGAGAGAAGGGCGCTTATATGGAGCAGATCCAATAGGTAATTCCCGTTGGTGTTCCTTGTGTACTTTGGTATTAAGGTCTCCTCCGAGTATAAATCAGTGGTGGAATGAGGCTGTCACAAGGATTTGGTTAAGCGTAAATAGGATCAAGGTACCTGGATTGCATGGTAGGTATAGGGAGCCAATAATAATTTTGGTTGGGCTTCCATTGAATCGTTTGGTGTTGAGAGTTGCTAGGTTACATGAGGAATTATTTTCTTCAAAAGGCATTTGAGGGATACCTGAATCATCCGGAACCAGTATCTTACTACCTCTGCCACTGTCATTACGATGCACATTGAAGGTTAAGAACTGTCTCATTTAGAAGGAGTATGTCGGGTTGAAAGGTTTAGACCAAAACAGCAATGTAGAGCCTTTTATCATGTGAATTTAGGGAGTTGATATTTAGGAAAAGAATAGGAAGTCTATTTGCAACCATAAAGATTGAAATAGAAATTGAGGAGAGCCATTGGCTTCCCTTGGTCAGGAATGGCGTCATAGGGTGGGAAGAAATCCCTGACCTTGGATAGAAGTTTAGTAGGAGAGACTTCCAACTACTCCACGATTGTCAGTTGTAGGCGCTCGACGGGGTTAAGAGTTGGTAGAATCAATCTGCGGAGCTGAGTCCCATTTCTTAAAGCTTCCGAATATGAGGTCCAATTGGTAAGAGGAGCAAAGTGGTGTGGGGTTGTAGGGGTTGTTGCACTATTTTAATAACTGGAGAGCGTTGAGTATAAGATTGAAGTAGCCGCTCATTTGGTTTAAGCTTCCATTGCTTTGTCTAACAATCTTTTTTCTTTCTGGCAGCTGGGAAAATTTGCTAGATGTGCACGTGTGTCACGCATAGTGCAGAATGGAGCGGTTTCTGGCTTTTTCATATTTTTTCTCTAGGGCAATTTTCTGAGTTATGCTCCCTCCCACATGCTACACATCGCATGTTGAGTCCACAATTGGTAAATAGGCGCCAAAATCTTTAACACCTACTCTTTTTTTGGGGGCGTCCCCGTTCGGCTCGTATGTTGAGAATGTAGTGCAGTTTTATTACTGCGTTCTTATCTGCTTCCAATACCCAAGCCCAAGTCGATCTTATTTGCCCTCGACCACGCAGCCGTAAGTGGGCTGAAGAACTCGAGGCCTAAGGTTGGTATTTAATTAGTTGTGGCCTCTCGAACCACCTCAGCTCTAGGGTGTGGGCTAATGCCTATTAGGATCACGACACACTTTTTCCTTTCTTTAGGGGTGAACGAGTACCCCACTGCTTCAGCGCTCTTAAGCAGATTCATGTTTCAATCTTAGAGCTCAAATCTGTCCACTGTGATTTTCAGTCGGAAGTAAATCTTGATAATATCGATATTGACGAACTCGCACGCGTGTTGACAGTTTGCATGGACATTAGGCTTGAAACAATCACAAATATGGGTTGAGCTCTGTAACTATTTGAAAGAATTGAAGAGCGTAAGAGTGGAGTCCTGGAATTTCTTGGAATGCCTGACCAAAGTAAAGATTCCTAAACCCAGCTCTAAAATCAATAGTCAACTGAACATAAACAGTAGCAACCCAGGTGTTAGTGGGCACAAAAAGAATGGAGTCAAAGTAAAATGTAAATAACCATCGAAAAAAGCGTCCCCCAGAGCAAACACTAAACTTGTTTACGTACACACGAATTTAAACACTTCCAAATTTCGTATAGCTTAGAAAATTTTCCAACTCTAATTATATTAATAGATATGACTTTAAGATCAATGTGTCAATTTGGTTAAGTCAATTTTGCATGTTTCTTTGAGGAAGGATAACTTTCATTACCTCAATCAAATATGATGCCTAGTTGCTTTCTTATGAATCTTGATTCTGTATTGACCAGGTAGCTCTTCCCCATATCCATTTGACTTTAGACTTCTAATCCAGCTTCTTCAGAATTTTATCCTTCTGGAAAGACTCACATGATCAAACAATCCCATTTCTCAATTGGTTTCCCTGGCATCTATCAAGTAATCTGTATCTACAGGACAGTATCCATCTGTTACCAATAACCTAAAACACTGAAATCTTCAAGAAGTATGACTTTATCCGTAACGACATGAAATTGTTTACGACTTTGGAACTATCCTAAGAAATTAATGGTACTCGGAACTATCCATATGGATTACCTTGTGACAAGGACACACTTTAATAATACAAACGCTTCAGGTGTAGGATGATGCATTCGGGTTGGGAGAGATTGGAGGTACATATGTTGCAGAGACAGACAAGCAGGTATCATCCGTTCCAAACAAATGTAGTCGGAAATATTTCACCTACTGACAGAGAGAGAATGAGAGGGAGAACCGATGAGAGAGTGAGAAGTGGTTCAAGCTCATCTAATTCACAACAAATCTTCAAGTTGTTAACTATCTGCTCCATCTATCTATTGTCGATTCAGGATTTTGTTTGTTTGTCGTGTACAATTTTCAAATAAGATGGATGTGTACGCCAATACCTTCTACGAGTACATGTGTATGTGGTATGCCCAGTTTGAAATGTTACAGAGAACTGAGAGAGAGAATGAGAGAAATGTTAGAAACGTATTGAATCCGTAACGGTCATAGTATGTATCTGCACGTGCGATTATTTGCATTGCAGGTTTAGTGATGGTAGGCAGTATGCCAAGTGTTTATTTTCCGCTTCAGAATTTGGAAATACAAGATTTATCGATGCGATACATGCACACTACGAGTGGTACCTGTAGACCAGACTAGAATGAGGTTCTGAGTTGTCTAACTGCAATTTACCTTATTATTCTGACGTAAACCTGAGTCAATTTGAACTTGAATTAATGCCAAATTTATGAACGGGAAGATTATACATACATACTCGTGTATATTGAGATCGATCAGTTATGTATAGAATTCAATTGTTCTGAACAAACATGAATCGTATCAGGTACGTAAGTAAGACAGCGAATAATAATGGTCTAATCAAATATATTTTCGAAATCATTAATTCGTGGTATAACAGAATAATAGGTTCTAAATTTATTGTACTTAAACACCTAAATAAAAACTTGTGTATAATTGCGAAAAAATAATTATACGTCTAGCACTCGTTGCTTGTAGACGTGTTTTTTATCGCTCCTGTCATTAATTTTAAAAATTAATTAATTTTTCGCAAAAGTCAGTTTCAAACAATTGCAATATTTTTTTTACGAGCCAGTCAAAAGCAAATTTTGATTTTATTGGTGAACCCATCACCGTCGAATTATTCGAGCATTCATCAAATACTTGAAATTCATTTCCTGAAGAAATATCAAGTGGAAATACGTTCAAGGGAAGTCCCGGTCTGAGAACATTCCCTCTAGTCTCGCTGCGAAAGCAACGAGATGGAGGAGCCCGATGGCTTCAGCCATCAATTAGAAGGACCGTGCCCATCGCCAATGATGATGGGCGAAAAAAAGCTTAAAAGAAAATACGAGCATCAAGAACAAAACCCGACAATCCTATCGGTTATCGAGATCGAACAGCTTATCCAAGAAAAAGAGAAAGCTGAAAAATTCGAAAAAGAAAATGAAGAACTCAAGCTTCGAGTTAAATCGTTAGAAGGCAACAAAAAGTGCCTTAAATTCAGGAGATGTTCCGCATTTCACGTACACCCCGAAAAGCGAAAAGAACCAAACGTTTTTATTGAAGGGTCTGGACTGTGGTGAGGACACAGTCGATCTCCTTCAGGTGCTCCAAGAAGCTGCACCAGAAATACAATTTATTACAGTCAAAAACTTTGCAACGAGAAGATCGATTGTAGAGCGCAAAAACTTGCCTCACTACTTAGTCCAGATTTCCAGCAAAAGTAGTTCAAGTGCCGTACAGAAAATACGGTACTTGAACTTCCGCGTGGTGATGTGGGAACGCCTCCAGAAAAGTGAGGTCAACCAGTGCTACAGGTGTCAAAGATTCGGGCATTCGGCTGTCAATTGCGCCATGAAATATAGGTGTGTGAAATGCGAAGACATTCACGCTCCCGGCGAGTGCAAATTGGCTCAGGCGGAGCCAAAAGAAAAACTATATTGTGTGAACTGCGGTGCCTTTGGTCATCCAGCATCATATCGAGGATGCCCCCGGTATCAAGATGCAAAGACTAAAGTCACTCCGAAACAAAGTCAAGCACACCGCAGTGTGATACCTACCAACTTCGTCAAGCCCGGGGTGTCATTTGCACTTGCTGCGAGAGGACCAGCAGAAAATGTAAATGAAATAAATAATGTAAGTGGCAATAATGAGCTGCTCCTTAAAATTTATCAGCAATTAAATTCCTTATCGGAGCGAATCGATAAACAAGTTTCGAAAATTAACATTGTTTTTCAGCGTTATGGGCTTTCAAATGCCTCAAAATAATTTATCATCCAGCCACATTCCCACGGATAGGATTCGTCTCATCTCGATCAACGTCAACTCCATTGTTACTTGACATCGGCATGATTATCTCCTTGAATTCATTGCCAGACAAAAGCCTGACATCGTGCTTCTCACCGAAACCCACCTCAGTTCATGGCACTCCATGACATTCAAGGATTTCGAGTTCGTAAGAAACGATAGGGTAGCAGGTGATGGGGGAGGTGGCACCGGGATATTGGTTCGAAGACCCTATTGTTTCCAAAATATTGAAAAAGTCGAATTCAAAAGCTTTGAATCTCTTGAAGTGTCCGTTATCAAAATCTCACTGCCAGTTGGGGATAACCTCTTCGTTATCTCTGCCTATGCAACTGGTGGAACTGTTCTCAAGCTCAAGGAGGAGCTCAATTCCTTGTTCGAAATACTCGAATTGAACAGGCTGCATAACTATTATATTCTTGCTGGTGACCTGAACGCCAAGCATACATCATGGCTGAACGCCACCAATAATCCAAGAGGTGTATTCCTGAAATCGTGGATAATAGAGAACCAGATTGAATACAGGTGCAATCTATATGGGTCGGAGCTCCCAACATACCCTAGAACAAATTCATATTTGGACCTTTGCATTGCTGACGCAAGACTTGAATTCAACTTTAATAGTCCTCAACGGAAACTGCAGGTGCTTCCTTATGATAGCGACCATAACGCAATCGTAATGGAAATCAATCATCACAGGGATGATTTCTTCCTCATTCCAGTTCAACACGAAAATCATCGGTTGAATTTCAAAAAAACAGACTGGGGAAAGTTTCAAAAGAAGTTTAATCGGGAGTACCAGAAGCAATGTCTCCCTTCTGATGGTGGCAACTCTTGCTCAATGGTTCCTTATAACAAAAATCTAACTGACGATGAAATAGATGTCTATTTGTCGAAGTTAGAGAAGCTGACGTTGGAAACGATTGAGAAAGTAGTTCCAAAGATTAAACATCGAAACAATATGGAAGGATATGAAACACCAACCATCGCAAGGTTGAAAAGATTGAAAAGCCTCCTTCTCACACGCGCCAACAATATTTATCGACGATTTTTGGACTACAACCATCCCTCGTTGTCTTTGTTGAAATTACATCTGGAGAATGTCCGGAACTTAATCCGGTCATACTTCAGGAGTGAGGTCAGCAATCAAAGGGTGGAAAAATTGAGGGGTATTAGCCCACAGGACCCAGACGGCGTGTTCGCGAAAGTGAATAGCATATTCCGCAAGAAGTCTCGAGTGAAGGTATCGAATCTTGAAGTCACTAGTGATGACATAAATCTTCTCGATAGGGCTGGTATCGAAATTGATAGTACGCCTCCGGATAGAAATGGAAACAGGATTATTTGTGAAGGATTGGATAAACTTGCCCTGATTGGAACACATTTTGAATTGGTTCATCTACCAAACCCTGAGAGAGGGAACGAAATTTTATCAGAGGTCGTTGAAGCAAAAGTTTCCGACTTCAAATCAAGCCTGAACGGCCAATCAATTCTTCGTTTCGATGAAACATTAACATCTGACCTCATTCCGAGCTTGAATCTTATTGATTATTTTTTCAGCTATGAAGATTTGTGTTTCATATCTCGTAAGATAAACAACAAGAAATCATGTGGTACTGATGGTATTCCAAATGTAGTTCTCCGGCATTTGCTTGAGGTTGCTATTAGGAACTATTGCATACTGTTCAACAACATGTTGAGCAATTCATATTTCCCAAATGGGTGGAAAAAAGCTAAGGTATTTCCGATCTTGAAAAAAGGAAAAGAATCTTCATGCCCGAAAAGCTATCGCCCAATCAGTTTGCTGCCTAACATCAGCAAGGTGTTTGAAGTGATACTCAACAGAGCATTAAACGCCCACATTGAGGAAAATGAGTTGATGCCGAATTGCCAATTTGGTTTTCGTACCAGGCATTCGACCACACATGCAATAACGAAAGTAACCTCAGACATCTGTTGGAAACTAAATGATAGACAATGTGTTGGAGCATGTCTCATTGATATGGAGAAAGCCTTCGATACGGTGTGGTTAGATGGACTAATTTTTAAACTCCTTCAGGACAAGTTCCCCAGACACCTTGTCGCCATGATGTTTAATATGTTATACGGGAAATCGTTTGTTGTAACTGATGGAAATCTGACAACAATGCGCGAGTTCAAGGTCTTGAATGGTCTACAGCAGGGAACAGTTATTGCGCCTCTGCTATTTTCAATCTTCATTCGCAAGCTATTGAACGGCTTTGATTTTAACGTCTCGCCAACGCGATCATTGGTAGCGTTTGCTGATGATCTGATCATCTATACGGCAGACCGAAAAGCTACAATAGTTCAGAGCAATCTCCAAAAAATGTTCAATGATGTACAGCTGTACACTGACAATTGGCGAATGAAAATCAATGCGCAGAAGTGTGAAACAATCTTGTTTCGGACAACGCTGCAGGGGGTCAGTCAAGATCTGAAACGTAATTGGAAAGATTTCCACATCATGGCTGGTGAGAGTAGTCTAGAACGGGTTCCACATAAATCCTGTGTTCGATACCTCGGTGTTTATCTCGATCAGTATCTGTACTATACTGAACATGTGAAAATCATGCTCAGTAAGGCACTTAAAGTAGTCATGGCCCTTCGAAAGCTCTTTCATTCCAGATACATTGATCAGAAGGTCAAAGTTATCTATTACAAGACACTGGTTAGACCAGTTTTGACATATGGATGTCAGATCTGGTACAACCAGAGCGCTAGTACTATAGAAAAATTAAGAGTTTTCGAAAGGAAATGTCTTCGTGCATGTACTGGTTTGTACAGGAAGTCTGAGACGGATTGGAAACATTATATATCGAATAGAAGAATTTATCAAACTGCTGAAGTGATGAGGGCCGATATCTTCATATTGAAACTTCTTCGGAATCATATCGCTAGATCTGTGACTGTGAGTGAAAACCCTTGGATTTCACAGCCGTTCCACCCTACAGACGGGTATATAGCGACTTGCCTCGCTACTGGCTTCATTCCTCCGGAAGCATTCGTGTATTTGGACATGAATTGATATGTTTTTGAGTCTGACGGCGTCCCAGTCATATATCACCACCGATAAGAAGATAAAATATCCTCCTAATTTGAGTTCACGAGACCAACGGTTCCAATGGAGATACTTATTTGCGAGATTTGTTGAAGCTGATCGAGTTGAGACGGCGCAATCAAGGTATTGGTGGCTGAATGACAATGTCTAAATTATTCGTGTTTATTTTTCAGCTCTGGTGTTTTTCGTTATTTAGTTTTTTTGAGTTTCAGCTCATTATTGCTACATTTAGTGTTGTTGTTTATTTTTGTTATAAATTAGGTATAGGTTAGGTATATGTAATGTTTACTATATGCCGTTAGAGATAAGATTAAACACTTAGGTTAGGAACATTGTTATAGAATTTTTTTAGTATAAGATAAAGTTTTTGATTGTATTTTATTAGAAATAAGTTAAAACATATTAGGTGTAGGATCAAAGTTTCACTGTTGTGTCTTAATTATAAATAATTTTAGGATAGTGTTGGTTGGTTTTTTCTCCTTTTTCCAATTAAATTTTAAAAATATGTAATAATCGTAGATAATTGAATTTGCTATAGTTTTTTGATGAAATGAGTTAATGATAACGTATAAATTTAGAGAGCCATTTGGACCATTAAGTTTTTGATTATTATTGCTTGGAGTTTGCTTTATATTCTTTTAAAATTTATAACGATTAGTATTAAATAAAGCGCTTTTGACTTTGACTTTAACATTTCGAAAAAATAGTGCACCTACAAACTCGTAGGTGCACTATTTATAAATTTTTAAGGCAGTCTTGGGTATCCTAAAATTTACAGCGATTTGTCTGAATTAATTTAATTAAATAATTAGTCAATATTGATTCAAAATTATGTTTCTTTAACCTAATGTTACAACTGTCATTTGTCACTCTGTTCACTCCTGTCAATCTGTCTGTCAATAAACATTGTGTTGAAACGTTGGCTACTTAAAATCATATTATTGTCTATAAAATAATAACATGGTAGCAGAGCGTAGTTCGATTTGAGTGGGCCAACGTTTTTTCAAGAAGATTCAGCAAAATAAATAGTATTTTCGAAGAGATTTCTCAAAACTAGAAAGTGATAGTTGCTGGAATTTTGGTGACTGACAATCATGGGATTTCAAGGTATTGAGAAGTTAAGAGGTTCGGAAACTGGAATACTTGAAAGTTCCTGGTACGCAATTTATTGCAAGCAACTGAAGGAGCATACGAAGAGAGTATTGGAGAGTTAGTTCAACCGGTGCTGGCGGACTAATGCAAATGCGGCTGCGATTGATGCTCACAATGCGGCAATGAAAATTTGGGATAAGGCCAATCGCGCCGCTTGTCAAATCATCATTAAGACAATTGATTTAAGTGTCATGACTTTGATCGTTGCTTGCAAGACTGCTCATCAGATGTGGAACAAATTGCATGGTACTTATGAAAAAAAAACAAGGCAGTTCAGTTCAGACTGAGTCTTTCAGTTTTGACATGAATTTAGCGGATGATATGGTAAGTCATATTGCTAAATTTGAAGGTTTCATTCTATGCATGCAGCAGTTGAAAGTTAAGCCCGATGAGTCAGCTTTGATGGTCAAGTTGCTAGAAACGTTGCCTGACAGTTTTGAAAGTTTCAGGCAAGCTTGGTGGGCCAGATCGGGTGATCAGCAGACCCTCGATAACCTGATCAACGTGTTGACATCTGATGAGCGCAGGCGGAAACTTCGACAAGAAAAAGGGACAAACTGACGGCACTGATGGCAACCAAGTTGAAAATCCAGTCCAAAGGTGCAAGTTAAATTCAACAAGGTGCAAGTGGAAGTGAACAAGGTGCAGCTGCTAAGCAGGCCAAAGATGATGTCAAGTCCAACCAGAAGGGGAAGAAGTCGGCTTTCAAGTGCTACAGTTGTCACGGAACTGGTCGTTTTAAAAGAGATTCTTCAAACAGGAGGAAGAAGAGTGATGGGACGTCTAAAAGTAAGGGTTCGTTAGCGTTCGTTAGCAAAGTGTTCAGTGCGGAAGGCAAGAACGAAGCTTGGACCATCGATTCTGGTGCGATGGACCACATGATCTTCAAGAAAGAGTGGTATTCATTCTTTGAGGCTTTCTCTATTCCAGCAGAGATTCGTATTGGAAACAACTCTGTGATGAGTGCTTTTGGAAGAGGAAATATTGACTTTTAGGCGCTTGTGAATGGCCGTTGGACTTCTTGTCACATGGAAAACGTGCTGTATGTTCCGAAAGCTAGGAGAAATTTATTCTCGGTTACGCGTGAACTGGACAAAGGTATGCCTTTCAGCTCATCCAAAGATAGCTGTGAATTTCTACTTGATGGTGTTGTCAAGGCTCACGGCGTGTGATCTGGTCAGCTGTTCAACATGATGCTCAAGGTCAAGGAACCGGACACTTGCTTTGTGAGTCAGGTTAATCTAGCGGTCAAGGACTCTCTTCAAGTCTGGCGTGAGCGTTTAGGTCTTCAGAATAAAAGACATGTTGTGAAGATACTCAAGAATCACGGAATTGAAGTACAATAGGATGACAGATTCTGTGGATCTTGTGTAGAAGGTAAACAACATCGAGAACTGTTCAAGTCATATCAACAGCGTTCATCTGCGCCAGGAGAAGTTATCCATGCTGATTTTGATGTTTCACTTGGACAGGAGTCTATTACTGGTGCCAGGTACTTTGTCTGCTTCACGTGTGACTATTCAAGATTTTGTATGGTTTACTTCTTGAAGGAAAAATCTGTGGTGTTTGACAAGACCAAGGAAATGTTGCAGCTGGTGAAGTCTCAACAAGATCAACCGGTAAAGGTGTTCCAGTGCGACGGAGGAAAGGAATTTGACAACAAGAAGATGAGAGAACTCATGGATTCCGAAGGTACGAAGATGGTGGTTACGAATCCTTATACGCCTCAGTAGAACGGTTGTGCTGAACGATCAAACCAGACAATTGGTGAGCCAGCACTAACCATGCTTGTTAGCAATGATCTGCCGAAGTTTCTGTGGGCTGAAGCTGTCAACGCTGCGGCTTACATTCTCAACCGAACTGTAGAGGGGAAAACTCCGTAGGAGTTGTTCGTTGAGAAGAGTATTCATTTGAATAGGTTTCATATTTTTGGAACCACATGCTATGTGATGGTGCCTAAAAAACGTCAGAAGAAGTGAGATGCTAAAAGCGTCGAAGCAGTTTTTTTGGGAACTCGAAAGACATTGACGGTTTTTGTGTGTGGAAGAAAGATACAAAGCAGGTGATCTGAAGTTGTGAGGCAGTTTTTGGTCCACAGCACTCCTTTAAAGTTCTAGCTTTGTTTCCTGTTGAAGAAATTGAAGATTCTGTCGAGCCCCGCGATTTTCCCAGAGTCCCGGATCCTGTGTTGCCAGTCGTTCCTGCTGACCTGCAAATTGAAGAAACTCCTAAGGCTGGAAAAGATACCACTCAACGACGTCTTCGAGATAGAAGTAAACTTCAGAAACCTGTAAAATTGAGTGAAATGTTCCTTGCAGAGTTAGAAGAGCCTCGAGACTACAAAGAACCCATGCAGTCGGGTAATCGTGAACACTGGAAGGCTGCGATGAAAGAAGAAATGTCTTCACTGAAGGAAAATTAAACCTGGGTTTTAACGGTGTTACCTCCAGGAAGGAAGACAATTGCTAATTGCTGGATCTGTCGTATCAAACAAAATGCAGAAGGGAAGGCTTGTCACTACAAAGCTAGGCTTGTTGCGAAGGGTCATAGTCAACAAGAAGGTATTGATTATCATGAACTTTCAGACCCGTAGCTCGATTTGATACTATCAGAGCGATTCTAACTGTTGCTACCAAGGAAAGTCTGAAGTTGGCCCAATTTGATGTGAAGACGGCATTTATAAATGGTGTTTCGAATGAAAAAATATACATGGATCAACCTGAAGGTTTTGAAGATGGTTCTGGTCGTGTGTGCAAGCTGATTAGAAGTCTCTACGGACTAAAGTGATCTCTAAGGTGCTGGAACAACCGGTTCAAAGAGATTCTTATCAAGTTTGGTCGCGTCCAAAGTGAAGCTGATCCATGTTTTTCCTTTTGTATGTCTGGTGAAGATAAACTGATCATTGTCCTTTCTGTTGATGATGGCCTGGTTGCTGAAATACAGAAGAGTGTGATTCAACAGTTCCTGAGGAAACTGGAGATATAGTTCAAGATCACACGTGAACTGCTTGGCTATTTTCTGAATATGCTCATTGAACGTGAAGAAGATGGTTGAATCCGTTTGAGTCAGAAGGTGTACGCGGTAAATATTCTTCAGAAGTTCAACATGGCAGAAGCCATTGCTGTTTCAACGCCCATTGACAAGTACGTGCAGTTGGAAGAGAAAACTGGTTTGAGAACATCTGCTCCTTACTGTGAAATTGTAGGATGTTTGATGTACTTAGCTGTTGCTACTCGTCCTGACATCGCGTTTGCAATCAATTATGCGTCGCAGTTCTTGGAAGATCCAAAAGATGTCCACTGGTTACTGATAAAGAGAATCCTGAAATACGTCGAAGGGTCTACGTCAATTGGTATCAGGTACGAGGCTGGTTCCAAAGGAAGTGTCTTGAAGGCCTTCAGTGATGCAGACTATGCTGGTCAATCGGATACTCGTCGGTCTGTTAGTGGAATCGTTTTCATGCACAGTGGAGGACCGATACCTTGGGCTAGTAGATGTCAAGAGTGTGTGTCTCTATCCACAACTGAGGCTGAGTATGTCGCTGCTAGTGAAGCTGCCAGGGAATCTGTGTGGTTGTCTCGATTGTTCGCAGAAGTCTCTCCCTTAGACAACATTCCAATTCTTTTTGTGGACAATCACAGTGCAATCAAGTTAGCGAAGAATCACGAGTTCTACAAGAGGACGAAATATATTGAAGTGAGGTACCATTCCATTCGAAAGGAATTGCAGGATGGAAGGTGGAATGTTCAACATATTTCAAGTGATAAACAACTCACTGATATCCTGACGAAGCCGCTGCCACGTCTGAGATTTGCTGATCTACGTTCTGCCCTTGGAATGATCTGATCTGAATTTGAGTTTGCTATTGAAAAATTGAAATATCGTGTTTTAGAGAAAGTATTGATGTAAAACGTTAATATTTTGAATTCAAAATTATGTTTTTTTAACCTAATGCTACAACTGTCATTTGGCACTCAGTTCACTTCTGTCAATCTGTCTGTCAATAAACATTGTGTTAAAACGTTGGCTAATTAAAATCATATTATTGTCTTTAAAACAATAACAGTCTAAATAACTAAACTTCCCTCTTCCATCACACTCCTCCCGCCAATTAGTCATTTTTAACCTTTAATTTTACATTCACATTATTCATTTAAACTCTTACTTATTTATGCTTCAAATACAGCTTCAAGCGCTTCCTGGCACATATACTCGTACATATATATTTGCTATCACGAAAGAAAATTATTGGAAGAAATGAAAAATAGTAAAATAAATCTTCAACTAGCCGAACTTCTGAAGAATAGTAATAAGTATAAAAATTATTTTCCACTGTCTTTGTATGATTGCATGATTAAATTATAAATCACCTGTGTCACCCCTCAACTTCATTTGCGCTGACCTGCATCCACAAAGCGCTCGAAACTTAAGTCAAAATGAGACCTTAAAGCTCTTGCTAAGGTAAATAAACTGCGATGCGAGCGCTAGAGTATCCAAAAGAAAAGAAGAATGGGGAATTTCGCAGGACACACTAGATGTTCGCGCCGTAGAAGAAAATACAAAGAACATCGAGAAATCGATAATTACTGTTATGTCCACTATTGAAGTGACCAAAGTTAGGGTCTTAACACCAAAAAGAAAGTTTAGTTCGGAACGCGCAAGACAACAAAATCTGCACGCAACACACCAAAAATCAGGAAAGGTGTAAAGAATCAACTCGTTGAACTAGAGCAGCTCCTAAACTGCATAAGGCATTATCGGAAAAGATCATTAAAGGCTAAAGGGGACTGAAGCAGAAGACTAAAGAAGCGCTGAGGGCTAAACCTAAAGGGCACGCGTAGAAAATTTTACCGTCAAACATCAATAAAAGAATAGCGTATTGCCTAATCGAAGGAGATAGGGATAAAAAAAGGAAGGAGGAGACAGTTGATGGAGGTGGAATGCTAGACCAGGGGTTTTGTATAGTACTAACAAAAGGCATAAAGAAAGCTGCAAATGAACTCCTTGATAATGTGCCAGAGAATTAAGTTGGTAGGCAAGAAGATTGTGGCAAGACAGGATAGAAAAAAGCAACGTGAAGACCCTAGCAATAGGCACTGCTCGTAAAACCACAAGTTGTCTGATCGTACGCAGAAATATTACAGGGAAAATGTCAGAATCAAAGACACCAACACTGCTATACAAGTATTACAACCAACTCCGTCAGGCCACATACTGGTCGAATCCAAAGCAAAAGCCGACAATAAAGAAGCATTTTGCGACGCACTAAAGAAATCTTCGTAAGAAGTATGATCGTAGTCTTGCTTCAGCTTATGGCAACGATCGAAATAAGAGACATTTACTGTATCACGGCCCTAGCCAAAGCAGAATAGGCCATCAAAAGCGAGCTTCCTAGCGCGGGCAGGATAAAGGTTAGGTTGACATCAGAAAACCATAGGCAGCAATGCATGACCATCATGAACTTGACTTTAAAGGATTTTGAACAATTTCTGAATAAGGACAAAGTATAAAAAGGATCGGTCATCAGCAGAGGATGGCGACAAGCAGCGCCGCTTCAATGCTTCAAATATTTTGGCTATGAACATACCACACAGGTATTGTTGCGAATTCCGGCGTACCGACATACACCTATTCGCAACTTCAAATTGCCGCCGTAACATCTCCACTTTCCTTTGGGCATTTATACCTTTTCCCCAGTTCATTAAATTTTTTTTTTTTTGAATTGTACCAATTTCCCTAAAATTTTAATTTCCACATCATTACAATGCTACCCTTTTCCCTTATTTTCAATTCCAAAAATTAGTATATAATAATAATCTTAATGTTCCCACTAACAACATTCCCTTCATTAATTCCCACTAACAAAAACTTATTCGATACAATTTCCCTAACAAAACCTAGTTCCTTCCTTTCTACTAACTAATTCTATACACTAGCTTCTACTAACAAATTTCATTTTTTATACTAACAAAAAATTTATTCACGTTTCCCTATTAACAAATTTCAATTTCATGCCCATCAAGAAAGAGTTGAAGTTGCTACTTTGATGAATGGGAAATCAATAGAAACATGGCTCCGTTGGTTGCGTCGCGAATTCTCAACCGGGAACCTGCTGGAATCCTGGGTTTAAGTTCCCCGAGCGCAGGGAAGCACTCTTTTTGGCTTATCGGCAAAATCAATAGTTTCCGTATATGTATATGTGACACTTTGCATCTAATCAAACGCTTCTTTGATTATGCAAATTGCCATATATATGTAAAAAATAGGAAATTATTGCGTTTGTGGGTACAAAAAGATGTTTGAGTAGCGGAATTGAAGTGTATTGAACTTCGATAACATTACCCAGATGCAGCAGTGGTAATGAAAAATGAAAGGATTGCGGGATCGGATTTGCTGGAGGTGAAATGTGGGATTTGGTGCTTGAATTGGGGGCAGTCGGGTTTTGACTTTGGGAAGGTGAATAAGAGGAATTGATTTCGGCGAAAAAGTTTTCTTTTGTGAGTTTTCGATGATGACGGGGAAAGAACAATATAAGTGTTGAGTTTGGAAAATTCGTGAAAGGAGTTTGATATGTAAAATTAGTAAATAAAAAGCCATGAGTATGATTCAGGGAGATTTTGGGAGTTAAATGAAATTTGAACGGGTTGTGACGTTATAAACGAAAAGTAAAATTTTCTGGAAGGATAAAAGAATTTAAATTGCGTGCAGGTGAAGTTTAAGTAGGCTAAACACACGAAAAACACAAATTGGGTGCGGTGAAGCCGGAAGAAAACAGTGACGGTTTAAGATACATAAAACAAAGGAAATCTAAATAGTTTTAGAATCGGAAAGAAAATTGGTATGGAGTAACAGTGGTAATAAAAAAGTAGCAGTGGATGCAGATTGTGGCGGGCGCCGTAAGGAAATTAAAGGTAAAAAGAAAAAAACATTAAATGTCGGGAATTTGAAGATGATGAAATGTGAAAGTATGATTTAAGAACAAGAGTCTTTTAATGTAAAAAGAAACAAAAGCCAAACGTGAGTCTGAATTTAATTATTGACGGGATCATTGAAGGATGAATATAGTACCAGATCTCTAAAACGAAGCTCCAACGTTTGTGAAAAGTGGCCGGTTTGAGTTGCGTTTTAAGTAGTGTGAGTATTTTTAAATTGACGTTAATTTTCAGTGCCTCCCTTTGGTTGCCGAGTGCTCTGCAGCATCAATGAGGGTGACTAATTGCACATTTTTCGTTATATTTTCTTCTAATTATATTTTTGTCCTATTGGAGATTCGTTTTATCTCAATTATATCCTTAATATATTTTTACCTTTAACTTAAAAATGATTGCTGGTTTTTATAGCAGTGGCTTCGGAATTTATCTATTCATTTGATCCATTCATCAAATTATTTTAAAATCGAAAGGAAGTAGTTGCTTTATAATATTATATTTTTTCATGAATTGTTGTTGTGTTCTTTTCCCTATTTCAAATAAATCGGCCACTATGTTTTAAGCAAAAATATTTTTTTCATTTCTCAATATGACCTCCCCCTTTCCCGTCCTTTTTCTTCCGTATTAGTTTTCTTTATGTAAGGTGGCTCGGCACGAGCAGAGGGTGTCCCGGATGTCCCACAGCACCACTTAGCGCTAGCCGGCCTCAGTATGCCACCCCGGGCTAGACACCCTTCTGCTATAAATTAATGTCTGCAACTGCAGTGATTTCCTTGGCTGCAACAATATACAAAGGACTCGATGGGGGTACTCCATGCCAAAAATATATTGAATGGAACATAGAAGAAAACAAATTACTAATAAGATACACTGTACCCTTTGCAAGAATGCTGATCTAAGAACAGATCTTGGGCATGTCTTTGGATCAGGAAAGTGTCGGGTTTTCCAGGAAACCCTAGGCAAGGCAAAATTAGAACCTCAATGACCCGTATCCCGCTGATAAACCTACACCACAGTTCAACAGCCAAGAACTTACTTCAGAAGTTTGAAGGAACATAAAAGCGAACGTTTTGCTGCTGCACACTAAGTTTTGTATCATACTCGTAGTACCCTAATGAAACTGGTACTGTCATCATCTGGGTTCGGAACAGTGATTTTCAGGTGGAGGGCTGCGGAGTGAAAGTGGTTTCGTACGGATTTGGTGCTCAAAAATCACTTTCGCAAGTATGTGCCTAACGCCGAACGAAACGAGATCATCTTTCCAAGCCAAATTTTATAGTTTGAAGGGCGCTATCTCGAACGCAGATGGTAACGTGCTCTTTGAGAGAGGCTTCAGCGCTAAAGCTATTGAATTGGGAATGCTTTTAACAAATTCACGCGAAAGGCAAAACTAAATCACCATATTGATTGTGAGCGAACCGTTCCGGATGTAACATTCACTTGGGACTCTTCAGTATGGAGGATACACAATCGCACAGTGTTAAAGAACTAGGCAGCCAGTGATCATAAGTACATTTTGCTTGAGATTCGTGATGTTCTCCTTCAACGCCCGTACTCTTGACTTTCTACTTTCGGCTGAAGCATTAAAAGGATGGGCTCCAAGATTTTTGTCGAAGTACTCGCAACAGGTGCACCACTGTTGGGAGAATTTACAGGTAACAGAAGAATTGTTAGCTCAAAACGTTGTGGACTTGACTATACATCATCGTAACTGCTTGCAGTGCTTTTATGCTCTGTCAAAAATCCCAACACGGCAAACCCTCAGTATATTGGTGGTCAACTGAAATCCCTTAAAGCCAAAGGGAGTGTCACAAGTTCCGGCGTGAGGCTCAACGGGCACGGAGCCGCGCCAGGCATGGAATAGTGTAGCAGTATATAAGCCAGCTAAGAAATACTTTTGCAAAGTGATTAGTAACAGCAAAGCTCGCTGCTGGTAAGATCTAGGGGACAATACGACCAAGGATTTATAAGACCCTGTTTATAAGCAAGGTTTACGGAATCTTGGTGCTCTACGAGCGCATTGCTTGCATGAAGTGGAAAAAAGGGACGAGATAATGTGGGAATTTTTTCTTGCTCATCTGTTCACGTTAACGCTGTCCATAGCAAATTAAGTACCCACTCCTCACACACCTAAAACTGGTATAAGCAGTCCTATCGTTAAAAACAAGGAAGACTATAGGCCCATATGCTGTTCTAGCTGACGTGCTACAACTTTTTATCACCATTCTCCTGACATGCTGCTCAGTACAACGCTTGCCTACGGGATGGAGTTTTCCCAGTACGATGGAAGGTAGCGCGGCTTGTGTTGGTCAGCAAAAAGAAGGGAAACTCCAGATTGTCATCTCCATACCACCCGTTAAGCATGCTATATACAACTGGAAAAAAACTAGAGAAACTCATCAAGAGAAGATTCACTAACGCAATTTATGCTGCTAGGCACCTATCACTTAGAAAGTACGCTTTTAAAGCAGGTTACTTGACCGATAATGTGATTGCAAAGTTAGTGAGCGCTTTTCAAAAGGTAGAGGCACGCAGCTACACCAAGCGGCGGATCGTTCTGTCGGTAACACTTGATGTTCGGAACGCCTTCAACCACACTAGATGTTTGGATATTCTGGATACGCTCAAAACCACTTTTCGAGTTCCAGAATATCTGATGTGGCTTCTGAGGGACTAGTTGAAGGAGCGAAGCCTGATTTATGACAGACATAGGATCAATTAAGGATGAAAGGATCTGTCTTTGGTCCAGATCTGTGGAACATATCGTACGACGGGCTACTGAGACTGGGGATGCTGGATCAGTTACGCTTGATTGACTGTTCAGTAGATGTTGTGGCTCTAGTAACTGAACGCACCATTGAACAGGCACAACTTAGACTAGGTATGCTAATGCGCTGAGTGAGAGACTGGATAAGTGCTCGTGGGCTTAGTATAGTACTGAAGACAACCGAAGTCGTCATCTTGGCATAAAAAGAAGAAGACAAAAAAAGAATCCATAGAACTGACATACCAATCAAATCGTAGGCCGTGTGGAGCAGTGGATTAGGGTACACTTCATTTCCGCGTTAAATTCAAACCTTAGTGGTGGCATCGAGTTTGAGCTTCTACTACTGCTGTCAGACTACCAGCCCACCCAGCTCTAAGAGTGATATTGATAATATCACCTCGAATTCCGTTACGGTTATGGAATGAGATACCTTAACAATAAATCTCACTGCCAACGTTCATACTTGGACAATTGCGCGATGGATTATTATTATTAGTCGAATCGAAGCCAATGATGAACTACTTGGGGTTACTAATCGAATTAAAGATACGTTCCTTGAGCAAATCAGGGCAACGTGCCGTATAGTCAATGCTACTATATGAAACAAAATTATGGGGCAATGCGATCAGCAGGAGCACTAAGGTTTGCATCTTTATATCTAGCAGTCTCTGCGTTGGTGGTGAGATTTATGACAGGCATGATATTTGTCTGCGCGTTTACCTGCATCGAGACGAAGACATGAAGGAAACAACTCCCCACGAGGATAGATAGCACTCACTTGACAATTTGCAGCAACCTTGGGTGAATTGCACGAAGGGAAGGTGCACTGCGTGGCTCATCTCAGATCGAATGTATTACAAGGCCGACTTCTATCTGACCCAGCTTTCAAGTGTGCATTTCAATCTTACCTGCACAAGATTGGTAAGTCATGGTCCCCAGCTGTAGATTTTGCCCAAGAGAGGAAAATTATGCCTGTCACACATTTTTGCGTACAAAAAAATGGGACAGACTTCGACAATACCACTACAGGAGAGCTTGCCTCGAATAGTGTAGCTACGGTAATGCTTGAATCGGTTAAGAAATCAAACCATGTAGCACATTATGTTGGGGTAATCTTAGAAGATAAAAAGGGATCATAGCAGCTGGAGATATCGGGGCTAATGGATCACCGAGAAAGCAATTGTAGGCTTATCAAACTGGCACCGGGGTGGTAAGTGTTGAACACTTCTTGTGATGTGACTTGTATTGACGAAAACAAATAACCTCAACGTTGCTATTTTGAAGTGGTTGACCAGTTAGCTTGTCAGGTTTGCTGATAGTCCTACTCTATTTCTCGTATCAAAACTTTACGTGCTAATTACCAATACTAATAACCAAAGTCTGTTACACAGCTTACTGTGATAAAAATAAATTGATCAAAAATGTTTAAAAGCATATAAATATCCGTGAAGGACTGCAGCAATAGTCTGCTGCTTCGGTGAGCGAGGATGTTGGTGCTCGCTAAAATTGGCCTTTGCTAAGGACTCGTGAATGTGCTGGCAGACTAGCATTGCGGTGTAGTGGGACGGGTTCTTTTTCCTAGCACAATGGCCCACTATGAAAAAAACTTCGCATTCATGAATTTACGGATGTCACGACTCAGTCCGATGGTGTCGAGGCCAAGGTAACCTACTAAGGGTGGAGATTGCCAAAGCAAACACCAAACTGGGCCTGGAAAAATACGAATTGAGAATATTTGGTCTTTGCCGACAATACTTGTGGCCCTCAAATAAGAGTGGGGCATCCAGGTGGAAGCGGCGCCCATATCCAATTGCTTTCGTTCTTGTTTCTTCTTTTTAATATTTTTCTTTTTAGTTCTAGTCTTATGAATATGACATTTTGCATGATAAACTAAAATAAAAGCAATGATCGCAAAAATCAAAAAGAAACTTAATCAATGAAAAAGCAAAAAGTATATATTTTACTCAAGTTAAATATGAGGCAGAGTTTACTGTTTCTAATATTTTCATTCCACATTAGTTGTTTCGTTCCATTAATCAATTGAGAAAAAAAAGAATAAAATTTGCCATACTTTTATTATGAATTTAAAAAAAACACACGAGTGCTCACCTAATCCACCTCCAACGAACGCTCATTTTTGGGGTGGGCAAGCTTCCTTATTGAACTGAAAGTACTGGTTAATGCAATTGATGTGAGGACAGATAATAGAAAATGAAGTCTTCATTCTCATTGTTTTTTACTTCAACTGGTCGACAATTTAATATTGTAAATGGAATTGATTCTTGAATAAACTATTAGAGATATGATCGGTGACGACGAATTGCTTGACCCTGACTGACTGATGATGAAACGCAGCTTGTAGGTAGCATGACTTTGAATGTAAACGAATTAAGGCAGCATACATGGTAAAGTTTCCTTTTGTATTAATTTATATTTTTTCGTATAACTTGGTATTATTTGTCGAATCATCAATTAGTAAATTTGAAACTGATTCAAAACAAAATAACTAGTTCTATAACTATAATAATCACTGTGCGGGTCGTAGTCTATGATTAGATTTTTAACTTTTTTCGAACTTCTTTGTTCAAGTTGAGTACTTTCTTCTTGATTTTCTTTCAAAAATTTACAACTGTTCACTGGCGCCCAGTGCGAACCCAATTCCTATGTGCCGCACGTCAAACTGTCAAACATATGACACGACGGAGCATTCGATGGAGCGATGACAGGCTCGAGTATGTGTAACTGAGAGGACGATATGTCTTTATGCATATTTTGTTCTTCACCACCCACGACTTCGAATACAAATGTAAGATCCTGAACGATATTGGCGATGGCTTGGATGAGAAACTCAAGGATGCCCTTTTTTACGGTAAATGGTGGACAATCCAAAGTGCGAACCAACAATATATAGCCCACAACGTTAGAGTTGTCAACACCACATCTGATAATCAGCGAAGACGGAACGAGACTTCCCACTGATTAATTACTATCAAAATAAATTTTCAATTTCAAAATTCACTGCAAATTTTGATCACAACGACCTTCTAATATGCGAAAAAGATTCCAATTTTCACTCAAGCGACGGCTATCTCTTCGTCATTCATACATCTGACACCGATAGCCGTCCCCAAGCATAGCTCTCAACTTGCGGTGATCAGCAACAGAACTCCTTCTTTTTACGTACTACCACTGTACATGCTTGATATTGCAGCGACTTCAGGGTAATCTTAAGAAATGTTAATTTCAACGTTCCGCATTGTTTACCTCGCTCATTAGGCGGAAGATCGTATTTATCTTTTCTCCTATCCCACTTCGTTGCTGGCACGGTTCTCGCGACGTGCACTATGTGTGGCAATCCGTAACAGACTCGTCGTGTTACTTGTTGAGCTCACTTATGCCGTCAACATTACCGGACAACGCAATTCGTTGGTAAGTTGCGATACAAAGGGGCAGCCGTGATCGAGTTTTAATTGTAAACTTAAATATTTATTATTAAAATTAACAATTTCAATTGGATCAAGCATTATGTTGGTTTTCGAGCAGTTTGCCTAGGCGACTGCTCGATTACTACAAGCATCGCGGTAAGAGTTTGTTCGGTCTTTTGTGTCATCTGCTGTTTTCATGTGACAATAGGCATCCTTTTCTTGTACCGTAGCCACTTGTTTCGTCAAATTTGGAGCACACACTTTCGAATTATTGTTCACTACTTATAAAATGGAACTAACTTCTCTGCGCAGCAAAGGCCTATTTTCAATGAAAGCCCTTAATTCCATATTTTTGATAATTGTGTACAAAGACGTTTATTTCAGTTTGGGTAATTTCCCAATTTCTGAGCACGATTTCTAACGTTTTTATACTGGGCGTCCGAATTTCAGATATAACTAGAAATTTCTTTCCATTATGATATTTTGCGGTTCTTACAGTTCGGAACTAGCAATAAAACTAAAATAGAAGCACACATACGGAATGAAAATAGCGCAAACAACCAAATATCGAAGAAATTCCGATATGTTTCATATGAAATTTTTTATATATAAAATCGTTTACATAATGTGCACATTCTTTTTTATATGTGAAAAAGTGGTACAATTTACGTCAAACTAATTGAATGCCTGGATGACTTCCTGCTAACCACGTTATTTTTTCACGTCGGATTACCTCCAACTTCGCCTCCGCCACAAGTCCGGCCCTTTTTTCGTTATCTCCCACCGTGGTCATCTCCACCAATAAATTTGCCCTTTCTTGCTGTCTTCCGTGCCAATCATTTTATGCTTTCATGAAATTCATTTTAAGTTTATTATTAAAAGTGTTTTTCTTAATTTTTTTATAAATATATTTAGCATGCAAAAAATTATGCATTAATGCATTTTTAATTAAGGCTTCCAATAACATAAAATCATAATGTAAGGAATTGTTGTAGACTTCTTTCGCTTCTTTTTAGCACTACAGTCCCTCTCGGGCCTTCGCTTAGAGATAGTTAGAGTATCTCATTTTCATGACCGTATTGATTTCTTCGGAAGTTGGTTTGGTCAGTACCATGCTACTGGGTGTCTGCTCAGCTATGATATGATCTGATTAAATAAGTACATACCACCACTGAGTGAGCGCTCGTAGTCTGTCCGAAAAATCCCCTGCACTAAATGACGTTGTTCACCAACGAGATTTAAACCTGGGACCTTCGGCTTATGCGTTCATGTTCTAACTACTAGACCACACAGACTACTTGTCGTAGACTTGTCCGCCACTGTATGTTTCCCGAAATTTTTTTTCATTGCAGAAAATTCCCTAAGATTATTTAAGTGGTAACCTCCAAGTTTTTTTCTCTCATTCTAACCTTGAAACCTTTATTTGCTTTCAGATATGCTTCAAGAATTTCAAAAACTTTATGATGGCTAAGTTACAAGTCAACACCCACCAAAAATTATTGAATACTACCATAAAAAATTTAATGCTGAGAGCTTTTCCATCTGTCTGACGAATAATTTCCAGCGTGGCACAAAAGAACATGTTTCACTAGAATGAGAAATGAAAACTTTTTTTCATATTCATATACATAATAACATAATGGTTAACCCTTAACATGGCAATCTGAAAATTTTTTATGTGGTCTTTCCTTTGTAGTTTTTCCCAGCGGTCACTTTCTCCAAGCAATATCTTTACAACCATCAAAAGTACATACTCACTAGTGAAACCCTACATCAATCCTAGACCATTGAACAGAAACTAGATGAATTAAAATCCAAATAATAAAAAGGACAACGTAAAGTTGAATTAAACGGTTGGCCATTCTCTTGTACGATTTCATCACATTACATTGATTAATTAATTTTTCATTTGACTTGGACTCCGCTAGTAGACTTATTCTTACGACTTCATTCGGATCTACGTATATCCTACGGTTTCTCAACCGACAAACTAAATAAACGACCAACCATCCCCCCCTTCGTTTTGTTCACAAGCAATCGGTTTAATTTTTCGGTTAACCTTCTTTCTCTTCACAAAATGAAAAGGACCTTTTCATTAAATAAAGAAGTATAGAGAACAGAGAAATTACGAGGGAAAGAGGGATTTTAAGGCGGCATTGTAAGGTGGAGAGAATAAGGAATAATTCGGATTATATTTTGTTGCTCTGTTGAGTTTTGAAACCCGATTTTTCAACACAATCATCCTTTGGTTGTGTGAAAGAAAAGAAAAGACGATTCTGCTTAGGAGAGAAGAATTGTAATGAAATAAATTTTAATTACAAGAAATTTGTTTATTTTTAATTTTTGCTCTAAATAAAAGCACATACATGAAAATTAGTTCGCTAGTGGAATTAATAGTTTATTAAATGACATTTTGGAATGCGTTTTTGGATATTAATTTTTTAATTTTTTTTTTGGAAAAAATTTTTATTTTTTTCAACTTGAATATCACGAATTTTGACTGCATTATTCAATTTTTTTTTTAATTTTTTTTACTTAAAATCGTTAACAGTGTATGGGTAAACCTTGCAAAGTTTCATAATTGAAGCTGAACTGGTTACAGTGTCGAAACGCGGTGGTTGCTAACTGGCGCGAACTTACAAAATCTTTAAAAGTAAATATCTATGGTCATGATATTAAATTATGTTTAACATTACTTCATTGACATAAATTAGGCATATTTAAAAGCGACAAGTCGTTTCTGTATTTTCAATATGGAAACGTGAAAACTAATACATTTTAAGATGCAAAGCTTTATCTGTAATGACTATTAGCGGTTAAAATAGTTTTATGTCCAAACCAAATAAAAAAACTTGGTTTAATTCACTTTAAATAAACACAATGGCACACAAATACAAATTTCCAGTTACCTTTTTTTGTGTTGAATTCTATATAAATATGAGTAAACTGTATTGAAGTATTAAGTACACATTTCGCCTTTGCACGAGAAGTTTCCTGCAACTTCCTTTAATAATGCTTTTATCTCGCACACCAACGTCGAGATTTCCCGAAGGAAACCTGAACCAACCTCTCATCGGTTCTACACGTGAAGTCTGAGTCATGCCAGCGAATGGTATCCCACCAGTCAACCGAACTTTTTATCAATGGCGTAGTTTTTACTTGTCAAATGTCAAAAAATGACAGCTTCAAAAGTGACATCTACCGAAATAACGAGCTATTCAAAATAACACCTCTTATTGGAAAGCCCTTTATATACGAGTAATATGAGCTCAGGTACATCTGTAACCCACGCAGTCGAGCTGCTCCGAAGTGATTAGTTGTAGCAGCTCTTGATGAGTGCTTTTCACCTCGCAAGAATTGCTTCAATGGGTGACATCTGTAATTGTGGCTTTTTTAAATGAGAAAATTTAATAAATTTGTGCTATTTTATCCAAAATTTAATCTGTAAGGTACATGATATCAACGCTTTATCGAATTTATTAATGAACGGGTAAAGGTGAGTAACTACAATTGAGAAGTAAAATAACTCAAGTGAGTAAGAGAATACTCTTACCAGAAGGGCTTTGTGGCCAGTAGGGTTTGAAACAAGTTTTCTGATGGTTTGAACTGACGGCTTGCATTTTTCATCCAAAGTCAAAGTCAAAGTCAAAAGCGCTTTATTTAATACTAATCGTTATAAATTTTAAAAGAATATAAAGCAAAATCCAAACAATAACAATAAAAAACTTAATGGCCCAAATGGCTCTCTAAATTTGTACGTTATCATTACACATTTAAAAAAAAAACTATAGCAAATTCAAATCAATGAAGATTCTTACATATTTTTACAATTCAATTGGAAAAAGGAGAAAAAACCAACCAACACTATTCTAAAATTATTTATAATCTTAACACTACAGTGAACTTTGATCCTACACCTAATATGTTTTAACTTAATTCTAATAAATGCAATCATAAACTTTATCTTATACTAAAAAAAATCGATAACAATGTTCCTAACCTAAGCGTTAAACCTTATCTCTAACCTAATATAATAAACATAATATAAACCTAACCTATCCCTAATTTTTAACAAAAATAAACAATAACACTAAATGTAGCAATAATGAGCTGAAACTCAAAAACTAAATAACGAAAAACACCAAAACTGAAAAATAAACACGAATAATTTAGACATTGTCATTCAGCCACCAATACCTGGGACGCCGTCAGAATCAAACACATATCCATTCATGTCCAAATACACGAATGCTTCTGGAGGAATGAAGCCAGTAGCGAGGCAAGTCGCTATATACCCGTCTGTAGGGTGGAACGGCTGCGAAATCCAAGGGTTTTCACTCACATTCACAGATCTTGCGATATGATTCCGAATAAGTTTCAATATGAAAATATCGACTCTAGTCACTTCAGCAGTTTGATAAATTCTTCTATTCGATATATAATGTTTCCAATCCGTCTCAGGCTTTCTGTACAAACCAGTACATGCACGAAGACATTTCCTTTCGAAAAATCTTAATTTTTCCATTGTACTAGCACTCTGGTTGTACCAGATTTGACATCCATATGTCAAAACTGGTCTAACCAGTGTCTTGTAACAGATAATTTTCACCTTTTGATCAATGTATCTGGAATGAAAGAGCTTTCAAAGGGCCATGACTACTTTAAGTGCCTTACCGAGCATGATTTTCACATGTTCAGTATAGTACAGATACTGATCGAGATAAACACCGAGGTATCGAACACAGGATTTATGTGGAACCCGTTCAAGACTACCCTCACCAGCCATGATGTGGAAATCTTTCCAATTACGTTTCAGGTCTTGACTGACCCCCTGCAGCGTTGTCCGAAACAAGATTGTTTCACACTTTTGCGCATTGATTTTCATTCGCCAATTGTCAGTGTACAGCTGTACATCATTGAACATTTTTTGGAGATTGCTCTGAACTATTGTAGCTTTTCGGTCTGCCGTATAGATGATCAGATCATCAGCAAACGCTACCAATGATCGCGTTGGCGAGACGTTAAAATAAAAGCCGTTCAATAGCTTGCGAATGAATATTGAGAAGAGCAGAGGTGCAGTAACTGTTCCCTGCTGTAGAGCATTCAAGACCTTGAACTCGCGCATTGTTGTTAGATTTCCATCAGTTACAACAAACGATTTCCCGTATAACATATTTTACATCATGGCGACAATGTGTCTGGGGAACTTGTCCTGAAGGAGTTTAAAAATTAGTCCATCTAACCATACCGTATCAAAGGCTTTCTCCATATCAATGAGACATGCTCCAACACATTGTTTATCATTTAGTTTCCAACAGATGTCTGAGGTTACTTTCGTTATTGCATGTGTGGTCGAATGCCTGGCACGAAAACCAAATTGGCAATTCGGCATCAACTCATTTTCCTCAATGTGGGCGTTTAATGCTCTGTTGAGTATCACTTCAAACACCTTGCTGATGTTAGGCAGCAAGCTGATTGGGCGATAGCTTTTGGGGCATGAAGATTCTTTTCCTTTCTTCAAGATCGGAAATACCTTAGCCTTTTTCCACTCATTTGGGAAATATGAATTGCTCAACATGTTGTTGAACAATATGCAATAGTTCCTAATAAGATTCAAGCTCGGTATGAGGTCAGATGTTAATGTTTCATTGAAATGAAGAATTGATTGGCCGTTCAGGCTTGATTTGAAGTCGGAAACTTTTGCTTCAACGACCTCTAAAAAAATTTGGTTCCCTCTCTCAGGGTTTGGCAGATGAAGCGATTCAAAATGAGTTCCAATCAGGGCAAGTTTATCCAATCCTTCACAAATAATCCTGTTTCCATTTCTATCCGGGGTCGTACTATCAATTTCGATACCAGCCCTATCGAGAAGATTTATCTCATCACTAGTGACTTCAAGATTCGATACCTTCACTCGAGACTTCTTGCCGAATATGCTATTCACTTTCGCGAACACGCCGTCTGGGTCCTGTGGGCTCATACCCCTCAATTTTTCCGCCCATTGATTGCTGACCTCACTCCTGAAGTATGACCGGATTAAGTTCCGGACATTCTTCAGATGTAATTTCAACAAAGACAATGAGGGATGGTTGTAATCCAAAAATCGTCAATAAATATTGTTGACGCGTGTGAGAAGGAGGCTTTTCAATCTTTTCAACCTTGCGATGGTTGGTGTTTCATATCCTTCCATATTGTTTCGATGTTTAATCTTGGGAACCACTTTCTCAATCGTTTCCAACGTCAGCTTCTCTAACTTCGACAAATAGACATCTATTTCATCGTTAGTTAGATTCCTATCATGAAGAACCATTGAGCAAGAGTTGCCACCATCAGAAGGGGGACATTGCTTCTGGTACTCTCGATCAAACTTCTTTTGAAACTTTCCCCAGTCTGTTTTTTTGAAATTCAACCGATGACTTTCATGTTGAACTGGAATGAGGAAGAAATCATCCCTGTGATGATTAATTTCCATTACGATTGCGTTATGGTCGCTATCATAAGGAAGCACCTGCAGTTTCCGTTGAGGACTATTAAAGTTGAATTCAAGTCTTGCGTCAGCAATGCAGAGGTCCAAATATGAATTTGTCCTAGGGTATGTTGGGAACTCCGACCCATATAGGTTGCACCTGTATTCAATTCGGTTCTCTGTTATCCACGATTTCAGGAATACACCTCTTGGATTATTGGTGGCGTTCAGCCATGATGTATGCTTGGCATTCAGGTCACCAGCAAGAATATAATAGTTATGCAGCCTGTTCAATTCGAGTATTTCAAACAAGGAACTGAGTTCCTCCTTGAGCTTGAGAACAGTTCCACCAGTTGCATAGGCAGAGATAACGAAGAGGTTATCCCCACCTGGCAGTGAGATTTTGATAACGGACACTTCAAGAGATTCAAAGCTTTTGAATTCGACTTTTTCAATATTTTGGAAACGATAGGGTCTTCGAACCAATATCCCGGTGCCACCTCCCCCATCACCTATTACCCTATCGTTTCTTACGAATTCAATATCCTTGAATGTCATGGAGTGCCATGAATTGAGGTGGGTTTCGGTTAGAAGCAGGATGTCAGGCTTTTGTCTGGCAATGAGTTCAAGGAGATAATCACGCCGATGTATAGTAACAATGGAGTTGACGTTGATCGAGATGAGACGAATCCTATCCATGGGAATGTGGCTGGATGACAACTTATTTTGAGGCATTTGAAAGTCCTAAACGCTGAAAAACAATGTTAATTTTCGAATCTTGTTTATCGATTCGCTCCGATAAGGAATTTAGTTGCTGTAAAATTTTGAGAAGCAGCTCATTATTGCCACTTACATTATTTACACTATTTTCCGCATTTTCTGCTGGTCCTCTAGCGGCTTGTGCAAATGATACTTCGGGCTTGACGAAGTTCGCAGCTAAGACACTGCGGTGTATTTGTGTTTGCTTTGGGGCAGATTTCAATCTTGCATCCTGATATCGGGAGCATCCTCGATATGATGCCGGGTGACCAAAAACACCGCAGTTCACACAATACAATTTCTCTTTTGGCTCCGTCTGAGCCAATTTGCACTCACCGGGAGCATGCACGTCTTTGCATTTAACGCATCGGTAATGCATGGCGCAGTTGGCAGCCGAATGCCCAAATCGTTGGCAGCGATAGCACTGGTTGATTTCTCGTTTCTGGAGGCGTTCCCACCTCACCACTCGAAAATTTAAATACCTGATTTGCTGAAGAGCGCTTGGACTGCTCTTGTTTGTTATTTGTACCAAATAAAGTGGTAAATTTTTTTTTTTACCGTCGACCTTCTTGTCGCGAATGTTTTAACTGAGCTAAACTCGATTTGTGGTGCTGTTTCCTTGAGAACCTGAAGAAGATCGACGGTATCTTCTCCGCAGTCCAAGCCCTTCAGCAAGAACGTCTGGTTCTTCTCGCTTTTGCGGGTATAAGTGAAGTGCGGAACCTCCCCAGAATTCAAAGCATCTTTCGCTGATTTGAAATCAACCAGTGATTTTGTTCTAATTGACAGCTTCTCGGAATTTATTCGTTTGATTTCGAAATTTGTCAGCTTGTTTTCGGCTGCCAACAGCCGAACCATGTCTTTTCCGCTTTGACCGAAGACATTAATTGGCGGAACTTTCTCGGTATTCTTGGCTACTTTTTGAGGAGGACCAGCAGAACTACGGGCTGGTTTCTTCTCCCTATTTCTACTTTCATTATTTTTATTTTTTAAATATAAGATAAAATTATCATCTTTATTATCTTCGTCTACCTCCATATCCTGTTGGAGTCCATCCAGCGCCGCAAAGTAGTTCTGGCTTTCGTTGGTGCCACCAGCACTTAATACCTCTTCAGTTATTATTAGACTTGCAGCTTTCTTCAGTTTTTCGTTTTTTCGTATCGGATCACCCTGTTGAACATTTCTTCGTACGTTTGAATTCTTGCTTTCAACTCTTCGATTTCAGTCCGAAGGCGACACACCTCCTGTCTATCCTCGAGCACTTGTGTTTTACGACCGGCATCTGCGGTATCCTGGGTGCCCGTGTGTCTCCGCTTGTTGACACTTACCAATTTCACACCGTCACTCTTCCCGGGGCTCCCCAACGGAGGGAAGCCGTCGGGCTCCTCCATACAGCAGTCCCGAGTTGTCTTTGGTTTGTTGCCTTTTCTTGATTTATTGGTATGGTTGGTCGATGCCTTCGACGATTAATTCTTCCCCAATAAAATCAAAACTTGCTTTTGACTGACTCGTACAAAATTAATTCAATTATTTGAAACTGACTTTTGTGAAAAATTAATTAATTTTTAAAAATTAATGACAGGAGCGATTAAAAACACGTCTACACGCAACGAGTGCTAGACATAGAATCATTTTTCATCCAATACTTGCATCAGAAATCATTAAAATTATCGACATGATGCAGAGGTTCATTCATAAGAACATAACATATGTCATAATTTTGTTGAAGATTAAATAATTTTTCTGAATACTCACCCAATTGAACATGTTCAAATAAAAGACTGTTACTTAAATTTTCATGAAAACCCGAAAAAAATAAGATTACCTATGATATGTATCAACCATCATCAATCGTTTTTGTTGTTATAATCCCATACTATTCAAATGGCTATAACTCATTCGATTATGATTTGATTTCCCTGAAATTTCGTTTGTTGCCCTTGAACTCACAAAGATCTACCTTTGTAGCTTTTTTCAGGTTTTTCGGCTCATTTGTTTCCCTTGTACTCAGAAAGATCCACCCTTGTAGCTTTTTCAGATTTTTCGGCTTAAGCGGTGTCCAAACGCGAGGATTTGATACAAATTTTTCGTGAATTTTGCCTCGTCCTAAACGCTTGATATATGTATAAAATGACTTCTTTGTTTCAAATTCTGAAAGTGCCAGTCAAGACCTTTCATTTGATGTACTACATACTTTATTACATTTGATGAAAAAAATGTTTGACGGCCACTTTGTTATGAGTGGGACCCCCCTTGAAAAATTTTGAAATATTCAATAAGACCTGAGCTTTTGAGAGACCACCACTTCTGACTTTAGTAGCTTTTATAGTTTCTTTGTAGCTTTAACAGTTTCTGAGGAAACTTGCTGTGAGGCACGGATAGACGGACAGATGGTCAGACGAACGGATAGACAGCATACGAAACTAGTAGGTTTTTGTAAAATTTCTTTTAAGAGGCCCTTGAAAGACCATGGAAGTAGATTCAATGACAACATAGTGGTTGAAATTTGTTGAATTTTGCCCATAATGTTACCTTTAACATTTTCGTCAGTAAAACTGTATTAGAACTATTAAATTGGATAAAATCAGCCGTTTAACTACTTTTTTGAAAAGCTCTTATATTTTATAAGTTTCAATGAAATTTATAGAAGTTATAGCCGTTTGAATTTTCTCTAATTATAACAATCACATATCGTTTTTTCTTCGGCAACGATGGAACACTAAATATCGAGAATTACCAATAACTGCAGATACACCTACAAGTCTGCTACTAAATCCTACATATACTCATCTCCTTTGAGGTGACGTAAGGGGGTGAAGATGAGTCTTCCGTGCCTGATAATGGAATTGAAAGTAGTAACTATGTCGCCGGAATGAAAGTTGGGCGATGGGCCAACACTGTCAAACCCTACATTGTTTCAAAACTTGCAACAGACACTCGCAGTGAACTGGATGAAAGGCAATCACCTCGCAACCTAACAAAAGACTATGGCATTGGATCTTGGAATGTCACATCACTAAACTATCCTGGCACTGTTGAAGACCTTCTACAACAGGCCAGTCAATATAAATTAAACATGCCAACACCCCAGGAAACGAACAGACCTGGAAGTGATATTCAAAATATAAGAACGCACACAATATTCAAAAGTGAGAAGCCGGCTGGAAAACAAGAATTTGGAGCAGCTTTCATTGCGAATACAGTTCTATTCAAACATTATTGATTTTCAGGCAGCCAGTTGTATGCGATCCACATGAAAGCGAGATTCTTTAAAATTTGCCTGATAAATGTACGGTCCTTGACCGAAGAAAAGGCCGAAAAAACGAGAGAAACGTTCTACAATTACCCAAAAAGACTAGTCAGCTCATTGCCTATCAAAGACATAAAAATAATTCTGAATGATTCTAACGCTAAGATTGACAATGAGCTAACTCATTGGGGAACGACTGGAGGATATAGCCTCCAGGAAGAAACTGATGACAACGCACAGCGCCTAATTGACTTTGCATGTAGCAGAAATCTAGTCTTACGTTCGACTTTTTTCCCTTGTTGACGCACACACTCCTGGCAGTACACAAAACCAGATCGATCATATCCTGACCCAACAAGGTTGGGCCTTTGAGTGTACTTGACATTCGTACATATCGAGAAGTCAATTGTAACTCGGATCATTACCTGATCAAATTAACTTATATAAGTCGTATATAAAAGGCGTATTCGGTGAAAGCCAGCCCTCTACAAAAATCCGTCATCAAAAGGCTTCAAACGACATCTGTGGCAAAAAATTTCATGGATACCGTCAACGACCAGCTAGTTCCGATCTCATCAGATATATCACTGAAAACAAGTTACGAACTTTATGTGGCACTGTAAGTGGCAATTAAGGCGGCAGCAAAACAGACAAGTGAACATCAAGCTCGGCGCAAAAGAAATCATTGTTTCCATGAAGAGTGCTAGAATGCGTTCGACAAAAAAAACAGGGGTACAAGCAAGAGCTAGGTAGGAAAGCCAGGACAAAGAGAAAACTTTATAACAATCGCAGAAGAGTTGTGACTAGGATAATTATCTCGCAGTTTCGTACGAGGTGACCGATATACTCCTCAGGAGCTGCCACATCATATATGTTGCAGCATGGCAGTGCTGCAAGCTCTATCGAGCAATAATTTCCACTATTACGCAGTGGTGGCGAACTTATAAGAAATTTTGTTTAAGGAATGCTGGTTGTTCTAAGTGAAAGAACTACATTGTTCTTTCACTCGAGCATTTTAGCTATCAACTTGCAAGCATTTTTCGCTCGATGGACTTCAGCTGGTTCCAGCATATGGGCTGGTTCCATTAAAAATCTTGCAATTTGCTGAAGTCCATATGCCGAACGAGTGAAGCCAATCAATTATATTCCCTATCCAAAAAAAAAGGTGATAAGCTACAATGCAAAAATTATAGAGGCATATCACTGCTTTGTACGGCGTACAAAATACTTTCAAAGAACATCAAAAATAAAATCGGATCATACGCGAAAGTACAAATGAGGAGTATCAAGGTGGTTTAAGAGCAGCTAGATCGACAGTAGAGCAATTTTTTACAGTCAAGCAGGTACTTGAAAAGTACTGGGATTTCAACGTACATGCACATGAAATTTTTGTTGACTTTAAGCAAGCATTTGACAGTATTGGTTATAATATAATGTACAAAATAATGCTTTGCTTTAACATCCCAGCCAAATTAGTCTGTCTTACCAGAATGCCAATGGCGTTGACGACCTCCCGAATCTGCATCAATAACCAACTCAACGACACCTTTGAGACAAATATCGGACTCAGGCAGGGAGATGGGCCGGCTCCATCGCTTTTCAATTTGGCTCTCGAATACGTCATCAGAAAGCTACCTCTCGATACAAGGAGCGCAATACTATACAAGTTTAGTCAAGTAGTAGACTATGCGGACGTCATTAACATTTTGTCACGGTCGTTAGCAACTGCCAAAAAACTGTTCCTGAAACTCGACAGCAAAGTAAAACTCGTAGGGCTACAAATCAACGAGAAGAAAACAAAGCTCATGACGCTGTTGAGAAAAAATACCTGAAACACCCGACATATCACAGTTTGGCAAATACAATATAGAAAATGTGGATGAATTTGTATATTTAGGCGCTAAAATAACAAGACCCGGTAATGAAAGAGACGAAATGCACCGAAGAATACAACTGGCAAATAAAGTATTTTATTCAGTTTTGACGATCTTGAACGCTAAGTATACAAATCTGTGATAAGACCTGTGTTTTCTATGGGTGTGAAACATGGACCCTAACCCCAGTATCCACAAATATATTAAATGCCTCGGACAGACGGGTTCTGAGGCAAATAATCGAAGCGAAGTAAGACGGAGACCTATGGCAACTTCAATATAGCCACGAACTGTATGAAATTTTTGACGAGCTGGAGGTCATAACGATTTTTAGACTGCGGAAGTTGCAATGAGCTGGCCACATAAATCGTATGAACGAATAATGATACCCAAAAAGGTATTTGTTGGGGGAACTTATGTTATGGCCAGACACCAATGGGAAAACCAAGGAAGTGCTGGTCTGACTCGGTCGTCAAAGACAGTTCATCGCTGCTTAGCTTTCGAAATTGGAAGACGCGGTCAATAAACGAGACAGTTGGAGGCGCTTATTGCAGGGAGCAAAGGCGCAAGTGGGGCTGTAGCGCTATGAAGAAGAAGAAGATATAGTTTTTCCACTACGCGAGCTTTCCATTGAGCCAGACACTACACTTTTCGCATAAGTTGAATAACAAAAATAGATTGAAAATTCCGGCTACTTGATTATTTTAGTAGAACTAGAACAAAATGTTGGTAGGCTAAAATGGAGTTCCTTCAAAGCAAGAATATATTTCTTGTGCACGTTATGAAAGTTTTTCTTGAATTAAATCTTGGTTCATGCATACTCGTATCTGAATGTCCGTAATCGACTCAAAATGGGTTCCTTTGACCACCGATTTTATTCTAGGGAACAAAAAAGTTACAGGGTGACATATGGAATGAATAAAGCGACTGTTGCAACATGGCGGTACCAAATACTGGGCCACGCTGGAGGCGGTGTGGCACGTTGCGTTGTCGTGATGAAGGATCCAGGTACGAGCGATATCTGGGTGCACCCTGTTGACTCGTTTTCGCAATCTTTTGATTTACGGTTTGCCCCGATGGGACAAACTCTTTGTGGACGATTCCAGGGCTGTCAAAATAGGCAATGATCATCGTTTTCACCTGCAACTTGCTCATGCAAGCTTTTTCGGGCAAGGGGCGTACGATGACAAACATTCTGAGCTTTGGCGTTTGGTTTCCATGTCGTATTGGAAAAACCAGCTCTTATTGCCTTTAATAACTCGATCAAGCAGCTTGAGATCATTTTCCACTTATCTAAACAGTCTTCTGTGACGGTCATTCGATGCTGCTTATGCTCCTCAGAAAGGTTGTTTGGAGCCATCTTCACGCACATCTTTTTCGTCCCAAAATCGTCACGGTTTCACGGCTCATATCCAGTTCTGAGGCCAACATTTGATGTGTTAAGCTCCAAACTTCACGGATTAGGGTGCGCACATGCTGCGCATTTGCGTCAGTCCACACCTCGACTAGTCTCCCACTCCGCGCCTCATCTTCCACGCTTTCACACCCCTCCTTAAACTCTTTATGCCATCGAAACACCTCGGCACGACTAAGAGCACTATCACCATACACTTTTACAAATTTTGCGTACGTTTCTGAAGCTCAACCTGGCGCAAAATGTTATCGCGACGCGTTGCTCTTGATTTTGTTTCTCCATTTTCGTGACGAGCACCACCAACACACGTCTACTCAATACGACACAGCAAGCGAACTAAACGAGCTAGAGCGATGGTAAATATATCAATGGAGAGGAAAAGATGCCGGGAAAGGAGAAATGAATTTCAACTTCGCAGGTTCACCACAAGCTTAGCAATAAAATTAGTCTCATTACTGAATTATCACACCTCATATCTGCATATTCTAGCTTAAGTGCAAGACCTTTCTGACATAAGCGTAGTTCTGTTAAATAAACTTGTATGGATTTGTATACAAGCCTGCAGAAAATAACTCAAATACTCTGTTTGCGCACCGACGTCTGGAATGAATTAATTGGATATAACCTTGGCTAAATGCAAAGGAACATCAAACACACCCTCTCTGTTTTTGTTGGCTTTTTAATGTTCGATGGCCAAACCTACCTATAAAACTAAATACGTTGATTAGATTATCATGGTTGACTTTTTTTTTCACGTCAAACGTGAACGATTGAAAATAATGCTGGATACTCTAGAAAAAGTCATGGAGGAGCCAATAATTTGCGAACTCTAGCAAAAAATTTACGAAAACAAGAATAGAAAAAATATTAAAAGTCAAAACAAGAGAATAGATTGAATCAAAAGAAGACATACTATTGGTCAAGCAAAATTTATTTTTATACTGCCAGAAAGGCAATAGTTTGGATCCCGCAGGTAGAGGGCACAAAGCTAAGGACAGTGATTCTACGTCTAGCACTCGTTGCGTGTAGACGTGTTTTTAATGATTCTACGTCTAGCACTCGTTGCGTGTAGACGTGTTTTTAATCGCTCCTGTCATTAATTTTAAAAATTTATTAATTTTTCACAAAAGTCAGTTTCAAATAATTGAATTAATTTTGTACGAGTCAGTCAAAAGCAAGTTTTGATTTTATTGGGGAAGAATTAATCGTCGAAGGCATCGACCAACCATACCAATAAATCAAGAAAAACAACGAACCAAAGACAACTCGGGACTGCTGTATGGAGGAGCCCGACGGCTTCCCTCCGTTGGGGGGCCCCGGGGAGAGTGACGGTGTGAAATTGGCAAGTGTCAACAAGCGGAGACACACGAGCACCCAGGATACCGCAGATGCCGGTCGCAAAACACAAGTGCTCGAGGATAGACAGGAAGTGTGCCGCCTTCGAAGTGAAATCGAAGAGTTGAAAGCAAGAATTCAAACATACGAAGAAATGTTCAAGACGGCAAAAAAAGTTCAAGAGAGTGGTCCGATACAAAAAATTGAAAAACAGAAGAAAGCTGCAACTCCAATAATAACTGAAGGGGTATTAAGTGCTGGTGGCACGAACGAAAGCCAGAACTACTTTGCGGCGCTGGATGGACTCCAACAGGACATGGAGGTAGACGAAGGTAATAAAGACGATAATTTTATCTTATATTTAAAAAATAAAAATAATGAAAGTAGAAATAGGGAGAAGAAACCAGCCCGTAGTTCTGCTGGTCCTCCTCAAAAAGTAGCCAAGAATACCGAGAAAGTTCCGCCAATTAATGTCTTCGGACAAAGCGGAAAGGACATGGTTCGGCTGTTGGCAGCCGAAAACAAGTTGACAAATTTCGAGATCAAACGAATAAATTCCGAGAAGCTGTCAATTAGGACGAAATCACTGGTTGATTTCAAATCAGCGAAAGATGCTTTGAATTCTGGGGAGGTTCCGCCCTTCACCTATACCCCCAAAAGCGAGAAGAACCAGACGTTCTTGCTGAAGGGCTTGGACTGCGGAGAAGATACCGTCGATCTTCTTCAGGTTCTCAAGGAAACAGCACCACAAATCGAGTTTATCTCAGTGAAAACATTCGCGACAAGAAAGTCGACGGTAGAAAAAAAAAACTTACCACTTTATTTGGTACAAATAACAAACAAGAGCAGTCCAAGCGCTCTTCAGCAAATCAGGTATTTAAATTTTCGAGTGGAGAGGTGGGAACGCCTCCAGAAGCGAGAAATCAACCAGTGCTATCGCTGCCAACGATTTGGGCATTCGGCTGCCAACTGCGCCATGCATTACCGATGCGTTAAATGCAAAGACGTGCATGCTCCCGGTGAGCGCAAATTGGCTCAGACGGAGCCAAAAGAGAAATTGTATTGTGTGAACTGCGGTGTTTTTGGTCACCCGGCATCATATCGAGGATGCTCCCGATATCAGGATGCAAGATTGAAATCTGCCCCAAAGCAAACCCAAATACACCGCTGTGTCTTAGCTCCGAACTTCGTCAAGCCCGGAGTATCATTTGCACAAGCCGCTAGAGGACCAGCAGAAAATGCGGAAAATAGTGTAAATAATGTAAGTGGCAATAATGAGCTGCTTCTTAAAATTTATCAGCAACTAAATTCCTTATCAGAGCGAATCGATAGACAAGATTCGAAAATTAACATTGTTTTTCAGCGTTTAGGACTTTCAAATGCCTCAAAATAAGTTGTCATCCAGCCACATTCCCACGGATAGGATTCGTCTCATCTCGATCAACGTCAACTCCATTGTTACTTTACATCGGCGTGATTATCTCCTTGAATACATTGCCAGACAAAAGCCTGACATCCTGCTTCTAACCGAAACCCACCTCAATTCATGGCACTCCATGACATTCAAGGATTTTGAGTTCGTAAGAAACGATAGGGTAATAGGTGATGGGGGAGGTGGCACCGGAATATTGGTACGAAGACCCTATCGTTTCCAAAATATTGAAAAAGTCGAATTCAAAAGCTTTGAATCTCTTGAAGTGTCCGTTATCAAAATCTCACTGTCAGGTGGGGATAACCTCATCGTTATCTCTGCCTATGCAACTGGTGGAACTGTTCTCAAGCTCAAGGAGGAACTCAATTCCTTGTTTGAAATACTCGAATTGAACAGGCTGCATAACTATTATATTCTTGCTGGTGACCTGAATGCCAAGCATACATCATGGCTGAACGCTACCAATAATCCAAGAGGTGTATTCCTGAAATCATGGATAACAGAGAACCAAATTGAATACAGGTGCAATCTTTATGGGTCGGAGTTCCCAACATACCCTAGGACAAATTCATATTTGGACCTTTGCATTGCTGACGCAAGACTCGAATTCAACTTTAATAGTCCTCAACGGAAACTGCAGGTGCTTCCTTATGATAGCGACCATAACGCAATCGTAATGGAAATCAATCATCACAGGGATGATTTCTTCCTCATTCCAGTTCAACACGAAAATCATCGGTTGAACTTCAAAAAAACAGACTGGGGAAAGTTTCAAAAGAAGTTTAATCGCGAGTACCAGAAGCAATGTCCCCCTTCTGATGGTGGCAACTCTTGCTCAATGGTTCCTAATGACAGGAATCTAACTAACGATGAAATAGATGTCTATTTGTCGAAGTTAGAGAAGCTGACGTTGGAAACGATTGAGAAAGTAGTTCCAAAGATAAAACATCGAAACAATATGGAAGGATATGAAACACCAACCATCACAAGGTTGAAAAGATTGAAAAGCCTCCTTCTCACACGCGTCAACAATATTTATTGACGATTTTTGGACTACAACCATCCCTCATTGTCTTTGCTGAAATTACATCTGAAGAATGTCCGGAACTTAATCCGGTCATACTTCAGGAGTGAGGTCAGCAATCAATGGGCGGAAAAATTGAGGGGTGTTAGCCCACAGGACCCAGATGGCGTGTTTGCGAAAGTGAATAGCATATTCCGCAAGAAGTCTCGAGTGAAGGTATCGAATCTTGAAGTCACTAGTGATGAGATAAATCTTCTCGATAGGGCTGGTATCGAAATTGATAGTACGGCTCCGGATAGAAATGGAAACAGGATTATTTGTGAAGGATTGGATAAACTTGCCCTGATTGGAACACATTTTGAATTGGTTCATCTACCAAACCCTGAGAGAGGGAACGAAATTTTTTCAGAGGTCGTTGAAGCAAAAGTTTCCGACTTCAAGTCAAGCCTGAACGGCCAATCAATTCTTCATTTCAATGAAACATTAACATCTGACCTCATACCGAGCTTGAATCTTATTGATTATTTTGTCAGCTATGAAGACTTATGTTTCATATTTCGCAAGATAAACAACAAGAAATCATGTGGTACTGATGGTATTCCAAATGTAGTTCTCTGACATTTGCCTGAGGTTGCTATTAGGAAATATTGCATATTGTTCAACAACATGTTGAGCAATTCATATTTCCCAAATGAGTGGAAAAAAGCTAAGGTATTTCCGATCTTGAAAAAAAGGAAAAGAATCTTCATGCCCCAAAAGCTATCGCCCAATCAGCTTGCTTCCTAACATCAGCAAGGTGTTTGAAGTGATACTCAACAGAGCATTAAACGCCCACATTGAGGAAAATGAGTTGATGCCGAATTGCCAATTTGGTTTTCGTGCCAGGCATTCGACCACACATGCAATAACGAAAGTAACCTCAGACATCTGTTGGAAACTAAATGATAGACAATGTGTTGGAGCATGTCTCATTGATATGGAGAAAGCCTTTGATACGGTATGGTTAGATGGACTAATTTTTAAACTCCTTCAGGACAAGTTCCCTAGACACCTTGTCGCCATGATGTGTAGTATGTTATACGGGAAATCGTTTGTTGTAACTGATGGAAATCTGACAACAATGCGCGAGTTCAAGGTCTTGAATGGTCTACAGCAGGCAACAGTTACTGCGCCTCTGCTCTTTTCAATCTTCATTCGCAAGCTATTGAACGGCTTTGATTTTAACGTCTCGCCAACGCGATCATTGGTAGCGGTTGCTGATGATCTGATCATCTATACGGCAGACCGAAAAGCTACAATAGTTCAGAGCAATCTCCAAAAAATGTTCAATGATGTACAGCTGTACACTGACAATTGGCGAATGAAAATCAATGCGCAGAAGTGTGAAACAATCTTGTTTCGGACAACGCTGCAGGGGGTCAGTCAAGACCTGAAACGTAATTGGAAAGATTTCCACATCATGGCTGGTGAGGGTAGTCTTGAACGGGTTCCACATAAATCCTGTGTTCGATACCTCGGTGTTTATCTCGATCAGTATCTGTACTATACTGAACATGTGAAAACCATGCTCAGTAAGGCACTTAAAGTAGTCATGGCCCTTCGAAAGCTCTTTCATTCCAGATACATTGATCAAAAGGTGAAAATTATCTGTTACAAGACACTGGTTAGACCAGTTTTGACATATGGATGTCAGATCTGGTACAACCAGAGCGCTAGTACTATGGAAAAATTAAGAGTTTTCGAAAGGAAATGTCTTCGTGCATGTACTGGTTTGTACAGAAAGCCTGAGACGGCTTGGAAACATTATATATCGAATAGAAGAATTTATCAAACTGCTGAAGTGACTAGAGTCGATATTTTCATATTGAAACTTCTTCGGAATCATATCGCAAGATCTGTGACTGTGAGTGAAAACCCTTGGATTTCACAGCCGTTCCACCCTACAGACGGGTATATAGCGACTTGCCTCGCTACTGGCTTCATTCCTCCTGAAGCATTCGTGTATTTGAACATGAATCGATATGTTTTTGATTCTGACGGCGTCCCAGTCATATATCACATATATCGACGGGCCACCGATAAGAAGATAAAATATCCTCTTAATTTGAGTTCACGAGACCAACAGTTCCAATGGAGGTACTCATTTGCTAGATTCGTTGAGGCTGATCGAGTTGAGACGGGGCAATCTAGGTATTGGTGGCTGAATGACAATGTCTAAATTATTCGTGTATATTTTCAGTTTTGGTGTTTTTCGTTATTTAGTTTTTGAGTTTCAGCTCATTATTGCTACATTTAGTGTTGTTGTTTATTTTTGTTAAGAATTAGGTATAGGTTAGGTTTTATTATGTTTATTATATTAGGTTAGAGATAAGGTAAAACGCTTAGGTTAGGAACATTGTTATAGATTTTTTTAAGTGTAAGATAAAGTTTTTGATTGCATTTATTAGAATTAAGTTAAAACATATTAGGTGTAGGATCAAAGTTCACTGTAGTGTTAAGATTATAAATAATTTTGGAATAGTGTTGGTTGGTTTTTTCTCCTTTTTCCAATTAAATTTAAAAAATATGTAATAATCTTCATTGATTTGAGTTTGCTATAGTTTTTTTTTTAAATGTGTAATGATAACGTACAAATTTAGAGAGCCATTTGGGCCATTAAGTTTTTTATTGTTATTGTTGGGAATTGGCTTTACATTCTTTTAAAATTTATAACGATTAGTATTAAATAAAGCGCTTTTGATTGATTGATTGAAGCTAAGGACAGTCTATTTCCCCCCGAGAAAAAGGTTGACGGATCTCCATTGGAAGCCAAGTTAGTAGATTAACAATATGTAGTAATCTGCTTGCTAAAAAAACGGAGGATCCAACGTTTCTTTTAGCAAGCAGATTTGTGAATTAGGAGGTATACTCTTCATATTTTCTTCTTTTTTGCAGAACCACAGTTCCTCTTGGGCCTTCGCTTCTTGTAACAAGCACCTCCAACTGTCTCGGTCTATTGATCGCGTCCTCTTATTTTGGAATTCACCCTATCGGCGAGATACTGAAGTGACAGTTACTCAGAGTTTTTTTTGAATGCGTCGTATGATATTGAATTTTTTTTATCTCTGAGAGCTGATCATGATTTTTTTGGACTAGATGTTCACGAAAAGGACTAGTTCACATTATATTGTGTGCCCCCTTATACCGATGTGTTAAACATTGTCTGGGTGGCACAAAGGACCAAGCGACATAATGTGAATGCAGATCGCACGAGCGTTGTGCGACGAAGAAAGAGTGATGGAGAGAGTGGTAGGGAATGGAGGTAATTAAAAAAAAAAAAAAAAGTAGTTATGAACTGTCTTGTCGACCGAATCAGATCAGCGTTTCTTCGGTTTTTGCACTGATCTCCGCCCTTCAATTCTCCCAACAAATACCTTTTTAGGTATCCATTGTCGATCTATACAATTCACATTGCCAGCCCACTGTAGGCTGTCCATTTTGTCGGTGTAAAAGGGCTTTTTAACTTCACCAATGACGCTGATTTTGTATAGTCTTTCCTTGTATGACTGACTTGTATGATATGGTGGCTCTAAAGTAGCTTTTATGTGGTCAAAATAGAGCCAGATATGTAGAAACGTGCTTAGGTCTTTGGGTATGAAGATTTTTACTTTTGTCTGGTAAGCTGAGGGTATGGAAACGGCAGTGGAAATACGAAATCAGGTAGAGAATAAACTCTGCAAATAAAGGTTACTTGTCCGTACTCTCTATGCCAAGATCTAGAGATGCGCACAAGAAAAATAAGCTTCGCAATAACAAATCACTCATCAAATCTCTATTACTGCATAGATGTGAAGCCTACACCCTAACAAATGATGATGAGGAGCTGACCGGAGATTTCGATACAATGATAAGTTTTTTGAAGTGTATGACAACGCAGCTGAATTTTTATGTACAATATAAGGCTATGCAAATATCAGTGGCCGAGCCACGCGCAGAGAATGGAAAAGCATCGGTTATCGAGAAGAACTTTAAAGAGAAAAGCATTAGAGAAGGGTCGAGTTGAAAAGCCGAGAACGCAGTAGGAGGACTTGGTTGATGCTCAAAGCTAAACAATACTAGAAATAGCACTGGTGAGCCAAGCACCAGAGCTGTGATGGTTGGAAAACTGCACTATTGGAGGCCAATGCTTAGACTTAGCTGCTGCACCATGGGTAATGTAGGGGAAGGAAAAGGCAAGCACCGAGAAGCGTTTTTACCTGACTTAATCAAAACCTTCTTTAAAGAAGATTCTGATTCCGAGAAATCTGGTGGGCTGATTTTAGTGTGTGATGCATCTGCTTAACCAAGCCATTCGATTGTTATTGTTAAGCAATGACGCGAGTTTTTTGCTCTGTAATGAGTTGAAACATTGCCTGAAAGGAGCCAAACTTTCTCGTTGAAAATTATCGTAGCTTGTGAATTAAAGTGGATAATCCAACTATTCTCGTGGCCGAGGACAGGTAAAGAAAGAAGTGACATCAGCCAGATTGTGTTTAAAGTTCCTTCAAGGATATTCAGCCTCTCATTATCATATATAACGCGACAGCCTAAGCCCGTTCTTGACCTCCAGGATCGATTTCCTCTAATCACCACAGTCCTGCGACCTCGTTTGCCAGTTGATCACTTGCATCATAGATTTGCTGTCAGCTTCTATTGTATCTTAGCATCAAGTCGTTCATTTTCCCGCTGTACGTCTACCTTTTGCTCTACCCTTCAATGTTCTTTTGGGTAGCAGATTTCTTTCTCTATTTCTAAATGGCTCGCACATTGCAATTTGCGTAACTTTTCCCAAGCAGATCCAGTTAGTTTGTTAAATGATTCTTACAACAATAATTTTGCTTATCAACAAAGCCATTGAGCCAGAAATGAGCTTCATCGCTCAAGATGATTTTTCGATAAAATTCTTCATTGTCTTCAAGCTTTGCCAGAGCCTAATTGGAGAGGTTTCAGCGTTTTAAATGATCAAGTGGCTTCAGCTCTTGAGTTGATTTGATCTTGATATTCCACAGTGTCGTTTGAGCAATGCTCAATTCTTGAGAATGACGTGGAGTCGACTGATTTGGCTCATTTTAAATCAATGCACTCCAATAGTCAAAGTCTGGACTCAAACCTATCCACTATAGCACGAAGAGTGTGTCAGGTGGGACGATTGTTACGGCCGAAAATTGGAGTAAGCGCTCTTAAAATTGAGACTCAGAATTTCGGTAGTAATTATTAAAAATTTCCAAACGTTGCTGGTTTGTGAGCTTAACCATGATGAAAATGTTGACTTTAACAAACGTTTTGACATTGACAGTTTATTGAAAAAGTGTAAGAGTAGGTTCATATATAGACCCAAAATTGTTGTGTCTCTAATGGAAAACCTCATACTTATAATCGTTTTGTAGCCGTACCTGTTGATTGCTGATGCATCTGCTGAATACAAGCTATTTTGCTGGTATTAACGACACTACTGATCTGAAATAGGCCAGAAATTTTCATATAGCTATGAAGTCAGTAGCATTTTGCAGTTGCTGTCAACGACTGCCACAATCAATAACAGTGGATCTTATTTTTCGAAGAAGAAGAGGTGAGTACTTAAATGTTTGGGCATATTGACAAGTGTCATTTCTTCACCTGTTATAATAGAAACAGTAGACATTGCGGTTTGGTGTTAGAGAAATCTTATGGTGACAATGTTTATAGGCGTTAGAGTCAAACTAGAGACAATAATGTATCGCGTTGAATATCCGTTGCTATTGCTGTATCTCATACAGCTACTTTTGAGTTTGATGTTGGGTCACCTGTAAGTAGCTCATGGTTTGTTGACAGGCCTTGAGAGTATGCTGTGGTTCTTGTAGTTGACGTTCAGCTTGTGAAGTATTTGTTGTGTCTTAGTTCACGGCAAAAACAAAACTTTCGCCTGTGTTAGTCAAGAGGTGGCTCACGTCGGCAAGTTTGAGATTTTGAGGTGATTCAAACTAATAACATAAAATTCCGAAACTTGAATTTGAGGGCTACTTCAGGATGCGAAAACACCAATAGGAGCATGCTACTCAATCAAATAGGGACTACACTGCAAGTATATACAGGCACGGATAATTTTCAAACAGGCCTCGTACATGATCGATGGTATTGCCAGATTAAACTATGAAATAAGATTTTGTAACACTATCAAACCTGTCCTAAGCTTTCAAATTAATCCTTCTTTTAAAGCCTCATAAACATTATGTCTCATTTGGTCATGAAAACATTATAAAGCTCCGCTCTCTAATAAATCAGCGGTAAGTATTTTTGCTCATGTCCTTATTATCAACTTGTACGTACTTACACATGATAATATATGTGTCCAAATCTATCATGAATTATCTACATAAACTTGTCGGTTTAAGAGGCACCTTGTCGAGGTAACTTAGTTTGAAACTCTTGTTAATGCCTGATACAGTCGCCGCCGTACAACACGAAGAAGTGCGCTCCTCCAACATAACGGTTTGTAAAGTGATGTGCAATACACTCCCGCACATATACACATTCGCACAAAGAACGCCTCCAACTCGGGGGTCGTTTAATGTCTGTAAATGAGCAGCAATAAAATCTCGAACAAAACAGGCAGTAGACGTGAAATAACACGACGATAAAAGGGTCCGTACATAATTTACGACTTTTAATTTAGAATTCCTTGATTCAGGAATTTCTCAGGCACCGCTAGCTTTTGCTGACGGTTTTTGGTCCTTCCATTCTTAAAATGTCTAGCAAAGAAGTAGTAAAAAGGATTACACGGCTTGTGGGAATCGCACAGTGAACTGAAAATCAAGCGCGCTATTGTGGTATCTACTCGGGTGTTGGTTTGGGTATCCTGTAAGTGTTGAGTTCCTTTTTAGCTCCGCAAGTTCTCATATTCATTTAATTTTTCTGGTTTTAATGAAAGCAAGGACCTATTGCAAGCCCAAAGACCTATTATTAACGCACAACACAACTGACATTCCAAGACTTTGAAATGAATTTCTTGTTAGTGCCTTTGCCGGTATATAAACACTTATGGATGACACACATCCTTTTCTTATATAGAATTCCCTCGCAATTTAATGACAAGTGTAGAAACATTAAAGGTTGCTAAAGGATTGTTGGCAAGTTGTGTTTTTCAAAGGGCATTGGTCGTTTATCACCGACTTGAAGTTGGAAGTGTTTAAGAGTTGAAACATGGCGCTAGCTATGTTACCTTTGTTTCGAAAGGGTTCACGAAAGGGTTTGGAATGGGTTCTTCAAATTTATGTCGTTTAATTATGGGAAAACGATTTTCATGATTCTTTTTTTGGCGCGTTGAGTTGCATGAATGCAGTGAGTTATGCTAGCAGGAACATTAATTTCACGTTAATTGACATCTGAAAGTGACAATTTGACATGCAGAGGTATGTAAATCTCCTTGATTAATTACTTTGTATTTGAATGGAATGAAATATCTTTAAGTAAAGTCAATTCCGGATAAGCTTCTTGATTTTCTGAGAAAAATAAATTAGTTCATGATCAAGTATGGCAAATAAATTGATTTTGACATTATGAGACATGGACAATATTATTCCACTAGAGATTTATTGGAACCGGGTGAAAATAAAAATAATATATCATTATATTATTAAAATTTCCTCAACAGAAGCATATTTTACTTAAGTCAAAAGACAGCAGCTAGTAATGACATATCAGCCTCTCTCAACAAGCACTCATTTAGACTATATGCTGAATTGAAAATTAAGTTTTGATTGTTAACTACAGGAAAGAGTAGTTTCGTGCACTTCGTGATTTTTTCGGTCAGCATAATCGACCAAATGTGTCCACAATCGGGAGAATTGTGGGCAAATTTCAGCAAACCGGGTGCTCGCCCAATTTGTTCTGCGGAAAATATTACTGTTGTTTGCGATAGTGTGGCAAAAGAGCCGTCAACCTCGACTCGTCGTTGTGCCCAACAATTGAATATCTCACGAGCATCACTGATTCGAATTTTGAATAAAGATTTGAATTTAAACTCTAACAAGGTGCAATTGACTCAAGAACTGAAGTCTACTGACCATTTCAAGCGTCGTCAATACGCCAAAAGTTTGGTTGAATAGACAGAAGGGAATGGTGAATTTACAAAGAAAACCATTTTCAGCGACGAGGCAAACTTTCACCTTAGTGGATTAGTTAACAAGCAGAATTGCCACATTTGGGCAACTGAGAATCCACGAACGATTGTTGAAAAGCCGATGCATCTACCAGGAGTGGCTGTTTGGTGCAGTTTATGGGCTGGCGGCGTCATCGGGCTGTACTTCTTGGAGAATGAGGACGGCCAAGCAGTTACCGTGAATAGTGTTCGCTATTCCGAGAAGGTAATGGACTGCTTGTAGCCAGAAATAGAGGTTATGGACCTGGACGATAGGTGGTTCCAACAGAATGGTGCCACTTGCCACACAGCCAACGGAACATGGTTCTTTTGCGCGAGAAATTCAATGGCTGTGTTATCTCACGTTGTGGTGGTGTTAATTGGCCGCCACGATCATGTGATTTGACACCATTGGACTTCTTTCTCTAGGAATATTTAAAACAAAAAGTGTACGTCAATAAACCAAGAACAATTCGAGAGCTAAAGGAAAAGACAATCCAGCAAATTAACGATATTGAACCTCAATTATATCTCAGAGTTATTGAAAATATGGACTATCGGATAGATGTATGCCACCGTAGCCATTGGCTGTGTGAAAAAATAAAAATGCCGTTAGATGCGATTTTTACAGCTAGGGCTGTCGCTTTTGCTGATGCTGGACTTAGTCAACGTCGCATCGCCCGGATACTCGGTATCGAGGGACTGGATCATATACCCGGAGGCCAGGTCAAGGCAGACATCGTGGCACTTCCACCCGAGACGACCGTTTTATCGTCAACGTGTTGAGTAATCGCTTTTGTACTGCTACTGAAGTTCGAACGCGTCTCTTCGAGGTCAGAAATGTTACTGTAAGTGAACGTACGATTAGAAGTAGATTGCTTGATAGTGGTTTAAGGGCTTATCATGCAGCTCGTGCCTCACAACTTCTCCCACAGCACCGTAGAGCAAGACTTGGTTTCGCGCGAGAAAGTTATGATTGGACTATGGAGCAGTGGAAGAACGTGCTGTTTTCAGATGAAAGCAGTATAGCTTTATGTGGCTCAGAATGGTGTCAGAGTGTCTACAGATATAAAAGTGAGAGGTTTGCTCCCTGCGCTATAGCCGAAACAATGGGTTATTAGGAAGGACCATTACTGATTTGGGGAGGCATCTCTTTAAGGCCCGAAACGATCTTTTCGTCGTTGATTGGGGCAGTGTAAACGCTCAGAGGTATGTGAAAGAAGTTTTCCAAGACCATGTTGTACTGTTCGCTCCATTTGTTGGAGAACATTTCAAGCGAATGCATGATAATTCACGTTGTCCTGTCGTTAGATCTGTGACACAATACCTTAATGAAGTCGGAGTTCAAACTTTGTCATGACCAGCGTGTAGTCCCGATCTCAATCCTATTGAACGCATTTGGGACAACCTTAAAAAACGTATTCAGGAAAGAGTGCCAGTGCTAATTACCCTAGGCGAGCTCAAGAGCACAGTTTTAGAGGAGTGGCACAATATCCCGCTGGCAGTTATTCAGGATGTCGTGGATGATCTTCCAAACAGGCTTCAAGAAGTCATTAGAGCCCGAGGTGGTAACACATATTATTAAATTTGAAGTCAGTAAAAAAAGAAGCTTTTTCTTTAATTAAACAAATAGAATCAGTTGAAAGAAATCTTGGAAAACTCGATTTTGTGGTGGAAAATTTTATTAAATAAATTTTCTTCAAGTGATGTATCGAACGTTGCTTTCAATATACCATTCATTAAATTTGTGTAAAATTTGATAGTTTTGGAAAACCAGAAGAATTACAGAATGGGCGGTTAACTGTGCCTGTGAGTGTACATGGAAAGCCTGAAGGACCTTTAAGCAAACCAAATGACGCTAATAGTGAAATCATTTTTTTTTTGAAACAAGGTGAAGGCTCTTCATGTATTGCGTGTGTGGCCCTTAAACTTATAAGGCCTCTAGACTACCACTGAACTCCTCTCTTACTCGTTTGAAACCTAGCGTGGCGTTTTTAATACATTTTTATGGGCAAGGCCTCATTTTACTACACCTAAAGGCCCCTAGGAATACTACACCTTGACAATTAATTTGGATTGTCTTCCACTTTTTTGGCCGCCTGTAATACTATGGAAGTTAAGTCTAGCAAATGTGAGTAATTAATGCCTATCTACATCACCAAGAGACCAAGAGAACCGGAGAAAAAGCTAGATCAAGCACCTAGTATCTCAGGTGCCACCTCATGCTCAGGAACCTCTCCCAGGAATTTGATTCTACGTTGGCATTTAAATTCAGAAAATCATCTCGCAAATTATTAGGAGGCATGAAAATGTTCCCATTGAGCTACTCACGGAAAGAAAATGATGGCCGCTGAACTGAGCAAACATCAATTTTGGGGACGCATTTCTCAACTTCATAGGTTGCAGTAGATTGCTCAGAAATGGCAATAAACAGCTGACCATAACTTAGTTGTTTAATGAAATAGCCATGAAATGTTTAGTCAGGGTATTTATAGATAAGAACAAAATTGATGCAGCCGTCTCACTGGATAACTAAAAGTTGGTGCAAGTTGCATTAGTAAAAATTTGAAAATTATCCTGAGGCACGAAATCCCTAGCCATTCAAGGTCTAGAGCATGAATATCAGTCATACAGTGCTCTAATTTTGATCTTTCAAGGGAAAGTTGTACCTATCGGAAAAGTACCCAATCATAAGCCCTGAACACTCATCACGCTAAATAAAGAGTCCGTTCTTATCATCATTATAAGAGACTTTAATACGTTTTTCAGGTTCCAGACTATCTAGCTGAACGCCACTTGAAGTGACCTCCAAATTTTTGAATCGGTACCTCAAATACCTTTAAATACTGGTGAAGAAGAGTCATTTTCGGTAAAAATCAAAGTAAAGTTGGTTTCTCTAATGAGCCTGAGCTCTCATTTATTACCTCAACATTAGAAGAAAAAGGGAGCTTCAATGCAACATCCGGGCTGAACTGCTTTGAACTTCTTCAATCTGAGACTGAAGGAAGATGATGAAATGGCCATTGATCCCAGTGATGAGCTCTATTGTAACTAATAAGATATGAATGTGTTGCAAATTTACTTTCGCTACTTACACATAGCTTCAACTTGGCACCTCTTTCATCCAAAGAAGAATGCGGCAGAAGTTGTCTTTATCCAAAAGCCCTTTACCATGAAAATCTATATCAGTTGACTATACATGAAAAGTTACAGACTTGAAACATGTATTTCATTAGAAAGACCAAGAGTCTGCATTTTCACCAAAAACTATATTAAAGTCACTTAAATTAAAGTGACAACGGCAATTTGACCATTTAAGCAGACTTTTTTACGCTCTTGGTGTAGAACTCCCAAGCGCACCAGGTATAATGGACCACTCATTAAACACCTCTCTTGTCAGCTAAAAATCTAGCCAAGAACTGTTTTGCACATTAGTTTGAACTTGGCGTGATTTTTCTTCATCTAGAGGTGTCTACGGGATCCGAAATCGGAGGCGATGGGACGCCATCTAGAGCTGGGATGCCATTTGGACTTGGACATTTGGACTTGCCTTCCTTGGATTCAATGATAGAACTGCCTCCTACAATTGCAGCTAAGTGAGGAGTGGGTACTTGACTGCTTATTTGCCATGGCCAGTGTCAACGCCGACGCGATGAGCAGAGGAAAGTACCAACACTATCTCGTCTATATTTTTTGCTTCATATATTGAGGCTTTGCATAGTGAGCTAAGCTTTTACATGACTAACCTATAGCTAATGCTCAAAAGATCCTTATTTACATTGTACACTAGAATTTCCCAGTAACGAACCTTGCTGCTATTAATCATTTTGTGAAAGTATTCCTGAAAGTCTTATATCCTTTTAATAGGTTGTGTGCCTCATCGCGGCTTTTCAGCAATTTTAGCCGACCATCAGTACAGTGGAGGCTTTGCGTGCCTAGGTCTATGACGAGGCATAGACGTGCTGCAATCAGACATGATGATGCTCATAGTTGAGCTCACCATCTCTTGAGCAATTAGCTCCTCAGTCCCTGGCAAATCTTCCAGCAACAGTGCACCTACTGTGAGCATCTCAACGAAAGTCTCAACGTTAGTCCTCTCAATGTTCCACCCGATCGTGGAGAATCGAGAGAATGGTCATGGGAAGACATCATCATGCATCTCAAGTAAAATTTACTGCTAATTACTGGCTCAGTGTTCCTCTATAAATCTCCAATTGTGTACCCTCTGTACATGAGACTCCGAGGCAAATGTCACGTCTGGTATAGTTCTTTCACAGCCCACACGGCAGAAATTTGGTATATCCCCGGTCTTCAGCATAACTAGCCCCGTTTTGGCTACCATTTCTAGGACTCATTTTCCCACGGGCGAGTTCGAGGCATACCCCATTCGATTTATTTCGCATTAAAGTCTCTCTCGATAAGAACGTGACCATCTGCGTTCGTGACAATGTCTTCAAAGGCATTATACTTGGCTTGAAAAGACGATATTGATTTGTTTGGTGTTAGGTAAATATGCCGAAAGAGTGAGGCTGATCAATTATATTCCCTATTTACAAAAAAGGTAACAAGCTACAGTGCGAAAATTATAGATGCATATCACTACTTTGTACGGCGTATAAAATATTTTCTAAAATCTTAGAAAATAAAATCGGGTCATACGCCAACAGTATTATTGGGGAGTATCAAGGTAGTTTTAGGGCAGGTAGATCAACAAAAGACCAATTGTTCACAGTCAAGCAGGTACTTGAAAAATGCTGGGAGTTCAACATTGATGTACACCAAATTTTCGTTGACTTCAAGCAAGCGTACGACAGAATTGATCGTAACGTACTGTACCAAGTAATGCTTTGCTTTGGCATACCAGCCAAATTAGTCCGTCGACGACCTCCCAAGTCTGAATCAATAACCAACTCACCGATGCCTTTGACATAAATAACGGACTAAAGCAGGGAAATGGTCTGGCCCCATTGCTATTCAATTTGGCTCTGGAATTCGTCATAAGAAAGCTACCTGTCAATACACGAGGTACATTCCTATTCAAGTCAAGCCAAGTAGTAGCCTATACGGATGACATCAATATTTTGTCACGGTCATTAACAACTGCAAAAGAACTTTTCCTGAAACTCGACAGCGAAGCAGAACTAGTGGGGCTACAAATGAATGAAAATAAAACAAAGTTTATGACGCAGTTGAGGAAATGTACCTCAAATACGCAAAATACTACACTTATCGAATACGGTATCAAAAATGTGAGTGAATTTGTGTATTTAGGTGCCAAAATAACGAAAACGAGTAATGAAAGAGACGAAATACGCCGAAGAATACAGCTTGCAAATAAAATATTTTATTCAATCTTGACGATCTTAAAGACCAGCTACATGCACAGGAAACCTGTGATAAGACTTTGTTATGCTATGCGTGTGAAACATGGACCCTAACCCAAGCATCCGCAATTATATTGAACTACATTGAGTGACGGGTCCTGAGGCGAATAATCGGAGCGAAGCTAGACAGGAACTAATGGTGAATTCGATACAACCATGAGCTGTATGCAATTTTTGACAAACCGGAGGTCTCAACGATTGTAAAAAGCTGCAATGGGCTGGCCACATAAATCGTATGGACGAGCAACGGCTACCCAAAAGGTATTCGTTGGGAGACCTGAAGGCCGCAGACCAGTGGGAAAACCCAGAAAACGCTGGACTGACTCGGTCGAAGAAGACAGTTCATCGCTGCTCTGATTTCGAAATTGGAAGACGGGGTCAATGGACCGATACATTTGGAGGCGCTTTTTGTAGGAAGCGAAGACCCGAGAGGGGCTGTAGTGCTAAACAGAAGAAGAAGTAATTGGAGTTGGCTTCCAGGATTATGATCCATTGAATAGGAAAACAATTGACCATCTACAGCATTTTTTAGGGTTTTGTGAAAACCCTACTAAAACCGCGACCGGTTTGTCCGTCTGTCCGTCCGTTCGTGCGTCACAGCAATTTTTTTTCGTAAACTACTTAAGCTGGAAACAATTTTTTGGGAGGTGTAAAGCAGTGCTGTCTTCAAAGCTCAAGTGAAAAAAATTTATGAGGTATTGAAGGGGGTCTCCCCATATAGGGCAGTGGCCACCGAAAAAATTCATCAAAGCTAGCCGATATGAAAATCAAATGAAAGATCTTGATGAGAGGTTTTCAAAACAGGTCTTAAAGTGAGGGAGGGGAAATATATGAAAAATGTGTGTCCACCCCCCCCCCCCCCCACATTCGCGATTGGACACCTGTGAATCGAAAAATTTGAAAAAAATAATGGGAGCAGATGTTAATGAGTACAACAACTACAAAAAATACCTTAGAATTTAAAATTCGCTCAACTTTGTGAACAATAGTATGGTCTTCAAATTTCACATTTCCCCAATAAAAGCTTATCGATACCCTTAAACTCAACAATATTCAATTATAGAAGGTCCAAATGCTCTATAAGTTTGATCCAAATCAAATAATATACACAGATGTTATAGCCATTTGAAATTCCTCCAATTATTTATAACAACAATCATACATGATTTTGGCATTTTATGGAATCAGACACTATAGTTTTGATTTAGTCCTCTTAAAATTTTCAAATAAGATCAATAACATAGATATGTTTGGGAATTCATGATTTGAGTTATTTTTGTTATTTTGCAACAAAAGGGGTAACCGTTGAAAATAGAGAAAACATTTTCTTTCAGACGTTCACATCTCTGTGACATGTTTCTTAAAGTTGGTAGTTGGATACAAAACCCTTCTGACATTACCACTCTCTTCTTTTTACCACTCTTATTCAATTTAAATTGTGGTTGAAAATGTGATATTGCTTGGAGTGTTCGGAAAATGAGGTTGCGAAACTAGGATCAAAAGTGTTTGGTTGCGTAAAGTCCCAAGTAACAAGTCACTCTGGTGAGCCGCGTTCTCGTTTAATGGCTCATTTAAAATTCAGTGGAGCAAACGAGTGTTACTCACTCCCATCTTCAGACGAGCTTGTCGGGACCCAGGAGCTCCAATTAGAGCATGTTATGTAAAATCCCAAACATTTTGCAACAAACATGTCTTTATCCAAAAACCCTCGGCTGTTAGAAACCATGCCTGTAAGCTGTACATAAAAGAGTAGAGACTCGTAATATTTTCATTTCCATGAAAAAATATTTTAACGTCCTTGTTCAAATGAACTGAAGTAACAAGAACAATCTGCTCATTTAAGGAGATGTTTTTTGGTGGTTAGCAGGTGTAGGCCACTTATGCCCTGAGTGTGGGACTCCTAAGTGCACCAGGCAATATGGACCACCCACTAAATACCTCCCTTGTCAGCTGAGAACCTAGATAGAAAACTTTAGTACATTAATTTGGGCTAAACTTCATTTTCCTCCACCTAACATAGAGTCATCTTCATGATCCGGAAATTTGGGATAAGGGGACGCCATCTAGACCTGAAGTCTTCCTTGGTTTCAATGTAAGATTTACCTCTTTTAGTTTCAGCTACGTAAGAAGTGGGTATTCAGCTGCTTATTTGCCTTGACCAGTGCCAACACTGACGTAGTAGGAAGAAGAAAGTACCTGCACTATCTCGTCTATTTTTCTATTTCGTATAACAGCCCTTACATAGGCCGCTAAGCTTCCGCATAAATAGCTTGTAGCTAATACGTCACATATCTTTACTCACATTGTCTACTAGAATTTCCCAGCAACGAGCCTTGCTGCTACTTATCATTTTGTGAAATTATTTCCTGAATAGCTTATATACTGCTAATAGCTGGGTGCCTCGTAGCAGTTCCATGGCCGTTGAGCGTTACGTCAAGGTTCTGACACGTTCTTTGCTTTTAAGCAATTTTAGTTGACCACTAGTCTACTGGAGCCTTGCCGTGCCCAGGTCTGCGACGGGGCAGAGAAATGCTGCAAGCAGGCATGATGATGCTCATAGTTGAATTCACTACCTCTCGAGCTACTTGTTTTTGAGTTCCTGGCGAATCTTCCAGCAACGATGCCCAGACCATGAGCATCTTGATGTACCTATCGATGTCGCCCTCTCAATGTTCCACCCAATCGTGAAAGGTTGAGAGAGGGCCTTGAGGGATAGCATTACGGGTCTCAAGTAGAATGTGCTGCTAATTACTGGCTGAGTATTTCTCTATAACTCTCCCATTGTGTACCCTCCAAAGGGAATGTCACGTTAGTATGGTTCTTTCATACCCCACATAGCAGAAAGTTGGCATATTGCCACTGCTCAGCATGACAAATCTTATCTTGGCCACTGTTTCTAGGAGTCGTTTTCCCACGTATCAGTTTGAGGCATAATCTATTCGATTTGATTAGCATTGAAGTCTTCCTCAACGAGTACATGGCCATGTGCGTTCGTAACAACGTCTTCAAAGGCATTCAAATTGGCTTGGAAAAATGGGATTGGTTTATTCGGCGTTAGTTATACACTAAAGAATGTAGCCTCTGAAAATCAAGCCAATATGAAACTACACTTACGTCTAGTGTTCTTCACTAAAAAATTAGCACTGTTCCAAGCCCAGATAGTGGTACATCTAGCTTCATCGGTGTATTATGAAGACGAACTTTCGTCATGATTTTGCCCACTCAGTAACAAAAAGTTGGCTTTCATGTCTCCTGTGAACTGCTCAAGTAGATTTTGGGTAGTTGCCCTGCAGTATAGGTTTACCTGCAGTATACAGTTTATCGAAATTCTGCTTCTATCGAAGCTAGAGTTTCCTGGGGAACCCAATATTTTTCTGATCTTAAGCCGTGCTTCAAATCAAATTTTGGAACAGCACCCCTGCATACAATACAGTATGCCCCCCTGTGTAGTATGACTGTACTCTGCATATGACCTTCTTAATTCTTACTTTTTCTTTACTAAGAAGTTGTTCGTTGTGCTTCTCAGTCATGTCAATGATGGTCATACGTTGTACCCTATTGTTTTTTTGGTGTCAAAGTTACCTTAGCTCTACTTATGCTAAGGAGCCCCCAGTTGATAGCCTCCCCTATCTCAGTCAAATCTGTGATACAGTCAATGTTCTTAATTTGATCATAGCTATTGGTTCGGGCGAGGCTAAACTTGACCTTTTGTCGAAAACCCTCTTGACAGCATGTTAAAATGCTTCTTTATTATTGGCCTCTGTTCTAGTAAAATTTGACCATTATGTGACCAGACGGCAGCTTTAGTGTTTTTGGGCATTATATCTCCTCCGATTTCCTGCAATACATCTGCATAGGATTAGCCATACTTGAGTTTCTCAAGCAATGCCTGCCGCCGGGGTCTTTGTCGTGGCTTTTTCACTTCTGTTTCGGATCAAGTATTTGTTCTATCGAGCATCCATAAGAGCTTTATTTTTCGGAACATTTGCAGACATTTTTGGGGACTTTCTTGACTTGCTTTGTTAGCTTTGTCCAGCGCCCCTTATAAAACTTATCATGTCGATTAAATGCCTCCTGTTCACTCCTTTCATCCCGGTCTCCTTCGATTGATTAGAGGTGGTTCTTTTGAAGGCGTTTGCTGGTGGAGATATTTGCATTTATTCAGTAGACTTACCCCTCAGCCCTTCTTTAGCCTTCTACCATTCATTGGTATCCTGCTCTTCTCCAGTCTTCAATCAGCTTCACCAGTAACGCCCCTAGCTTGAGGAGCCCGTTCCTTACATCTTTGCTAATGCTTTTTGCGAGTGACATTCGGATTTAATTCTCCACAGAATGCTTCCTGCTTTTCAGATTATTTTTTCTTCCGGATAGCACGCAACCGGTATTGTATAGTTCAACCTTCTCTCTGGAGAGAAAATTTCTGCTTCGGTTTCTATTGTGGATAGAATGCTTTAGTTAAATTTTTGGCACTTCATTGGTCTTTTCACTCTTTTCTTCTCCTGTCGCGGTTTTTTGCGACGTTGGGGTGGTTCATCACAAGCTCTTCCCTTATAGGGCGTTCTGGAGGGCATTTAGTTTTTCTACTGCACCCAAATACTACTATTGCTCGTATATCCGGCTGGTATGTGTGAAGAAAAGTCTAGCTCATAAGACCTGATAGCAGGCGACTATAACCTTGAAAGTGTGGAAGATTGCGTTTATTTGGAGCCAATCTATATAGAAGAAGTAACAAATAAGACGAAATTTAACGCCGCATAAATGTTGCAAATGATTTCTGTTACACCGTGCTTCCTGTAATAAAGTCCAGAGGCATGTAAAGTCAAACCTGTGCTATTATATGGAAGTGAAACATAGACAGTGACAAATGAAGCCAAAAAGGCAATGGGCATACTTGAACGCAGAGTGCTCTAAAAAATTTACGGCCCAGTGAAATAAGTAACAGAGTGGAGACTACGCTACAATGATGAGTTGTATAAATAATTTGATGGTCCACCTGTATCCACTTGCGAAAAGTTACGCAAATTACAATGGGCAGAACATGTAGTAAACTGGCTACCCAAAAGAACATTAAAGAGTAGAGCACAAGGTAGACGTCTAGTTGAAAAACCAAGGACTCGATGGGAAGACACGATAGAAGCTTACAGAAGATCCTTGCTGGGTGTGATCAACTAGAACCATGATGATTGGAGGAGACTAGTCCTAGAGAGCAAAGTTCGGCTTGGGCTGTCATACCATAGATGATGGTATGTGCTCTCTGAACATTTTCATTCAGTCATTCATTTGTGTTTGTTCTTTGAATCTTTAGTATCTAGTCAAGTCTTTAATATCTTAGTTTTTCACATGATTTCAGAGATACTATATCTGTTGGGTCACTCCTTTGAGTCGTTATCTCCGATCGTATGTGTTGCAGAGCGGGAAGTTCATGCAAGTGTTGGCACTAGCCTTTATGGGGACAAGTGCTCAGAGTCAGACCAGTGCTAATTGGGAGTCAGCCTCAACTGAACCTAAACCACCAACTCAACAGTACGAACTTCAATCGTACTCCAAGGCCTGCCAAGGTTTTACTGGGATGGAGACAATGTGACACTTGTATTGGAACCTTTTATGCACGATTGTCATCTTGGGGGTACTGTTCCATGCTACTAGGTCCAAAATATTATATGTTGCACCCTATAACGTTAGTTCCAATCTAATATCACATTCGTAGTCCAGAGGTAATTGCCAAGTCATCATTTACGGAGAAACCTTATGGAAAATTTTGCTTCCTTGAGTACGTTGGCATAGTAATTCCCAAATAGTGCTATCGTCATAGAGTACTCTTTTCAACCAGGAATCCCTTTGTGGGAACGTGGGAGCATCATTCAGTTTATATATTAACTCAGTCGAAGAAAACCAATTGTATCCGGCAACGTTCCTATTTATTTTGAAAACTGGTTCGACTAGTGATAACACAGATTAAGTTGGAACAGAGAAGTCATTTCTTACGGCATCGGATTTACTATGGCAGGTGCTCCACTGCAGAGTGATTGGTAGGTGATAGAAGTACTGGCAGCTTAAGACGTGGTGTACTCAACTTGCAGCACTTCTATAACCCGTCATGATACGCTTCTAGTGTACTGGTGGTTGACTGAAATCGCTGAAAAGTAAAAGGAGTGCCAAAAGTTTCAGCGTTAGGCTAAATGGGTTGGAAATTATGACGAGGAATCCAACTGGGTATCAGCATATAATTCGGCCAAGAAATATCTTTGTAGACTGATTAACAACAGCAAGGCTCGCTTCTGGCAATATCTAGCAGATGATGTGTACAAGAATCCGTGGGAGCTTGGCTTGAAACTAGTTATGCGAAAGCTTGGTGTCCTAGTCACACCTTGCATAAATGAAGCAAAAAACATGAACGAGAGAGTGAGGGCAGTTTTCCCGCCCATACCATCTAAGTTAACCTTGTCCACCGTAAAATTACAATCGAGTGCCCGGTCTTTACACAGCTGGAGCTGGAAGAGGCAGTTCTATCATTTGAAAAAGGACGACTCCAGACCCTGATGGTGTGCCAGCTGAAATTATTGCAACTTGTCTGTCACCATTGTCCTGATTTGCTACTAAGTACATTCAACACTTGCCTACACAACGTAGTTTTTTCGGTACGATGGTAATTGACGCAACTCGCGCTGATCAGCAAGAAAAGAGGAAATTCAGATCGCCATCTGCAAGCCACTCATTATGCATTCTGAGCACTGCTAGGAAAGTGCTAGAGACACCTATCGAGGGAAGATTCATTCACGCAATTTGTGCTGCTGGAGACCTATCTTTCAGTAGTACAACCTTAGGGCAGAACGCTCAACAATTTATTCAATTGCAGAAATCCCTTTTAAATCCCTTTTAAAGTTCCAAAATACCTGACGTGACTTCTGAGGGACTAGCTTGAAGATCGAAATCAGCTTTGTGACACATTGTCAACGAAGAATGGAAGTTTCATCGGGTGTTGCCAAGGGATCTTTCCTTGATGCAGATCTGTGGAACGTATCTTATGACAGGGTACTGAGACTTGAGACACCAGATGAGTCGGATAATGTTGCAGTTCTAGTCGCTGGACGTACCATTGTACAAGCGCAACTTAGGCTAGGTATGCTAATGCACTGTGCAAGAGCCTGGATGACTGCTCGTGGGTTCAGTTTAGCAATCAAAGTGGTCATTTTGACACAAAAAGAGAATCCCGAGAGTAAAAATGATCAGTATTGGTGACATACTAGTCGATTTAGTGCCAGCGGTGAAGTACTTAGGGCTACTAATTGATTCCAAGATGAGTTCCTTTGAGCACAAAAGTGCAAGGGCTGAGAAGGTGTTACGGACGTATCGGCTCTAGTTCAAATTATGGCGAATGTAGGGGAACAAATGATGAGTACCTTAGGTCAGTGCTGCTGGACGGAGCAGAAATATGGGGCGATGCTTTTAGTAAGGAGGTGTACTGAAAGCGCTTGGCATAGGTACAAAGGAAAAGGGCACTGGGGATTGTATTTTCATATCCGATAGTCTCTGATATGGTGGTGAGAGTTATTGCACGTGTGATACCTGTTGGCCTCCTTGCTAGAGAGCGCCGCACTATTCACTTGCGTTGAACTGAGGGCCCAAGGGATATGGTTGCCCACGAAGAGAAACAGCGCTCACTCAACGATTGGCAAGGATCTTGGGCAAATTGCACGAAGGGAAGATGGGCTGCGCGGCTTATCCCGGATGTGGGACCGTGGCTAAATCGAGGGCATGGTGGGACTGACTTCTTTCTGACCCAGGTTTTGAGCGTGGATGTTTTCAGTCTAAACTGCACAAGATTGGTAAGTCACGGTCCCCCAACTTTACGTTATGCCAAAATGAGCAAGATGATGCCTGCCACACATTTTTCCGTTCCGAAATGGGACAGGCTGCAAGGGAATCTCTACAGGGAGATGAAAGAGCTCACTCAAGATAGTATTGTCACGGTGATGTTTGTATCAGTTGACAAATCGTAGTAATATATGTGGCACATTATGGTTGGGAAGTCCCAAAATATGAAAGGAGTTCACAGCAGCTGAGGTATTGAGGCTGAGAGATCGCTTGTCTTCATTCCTATCTTCCTACCAAATGAAGGATCCCATAACTTAAAGGCGTCTCACGATGAAGCAAAACGAGACCTGGCCCGAAGTTATAAGTGACATGATTCCAGGCTAAGCTTTCAGGAGGAAATATTGATGGGTGATCCAGTCGCTCAGAAGCATGGTGGCCCCACTCGCAGTGCGTAAATGGCATTCACCTCCCAAGCACAAAATCATCTCTGCATTTTCCCTGTCGTTAACATTTTTCTCTTCGTGGAATTCCCCTACCAGACGTTTATCGTCAGTGTTAACGCCAGGTTTTTTCTACAGTAGTTTTTAAATTTGGTCATCAATAAAAAATTCTGCAATTTTCGTTGCAAGCTACTAACAAATGCAAGAAAAAGTACTAAAAGCGGGAAAAAATAAAAAGAAGTTATTTAAAATATTGCTTAAAGTTATTTTTTCCCCAAGTTGATATCTGATAGTCATTTGCTCTTCACCAAGTATTAATTCCTTATACCAGGTCTAACGATAATTGCACTTTGTGGCTGTCCTGGTAAATTACTTGAGGCAAATTTCAATTATATACTTGTGAAGCAATTCAGAAACAACTTCCACTTCTCTGTGTCTGTAATACTACGTAAAAAGATTTTCATGTATAGTAAAAGTGTTGGGCTCATGAGAATCAAACCTTGATGAAGACGAAAGGACCATAACCAAGAATTAACTTGAGCAAGGAAAGATTCTCATAAATTTACAGTAATCTTTTGTAATCATTTGCAACTGACTAAAATTACACACGGACAAAAATATCATATTGGAGAGCTATCCAGTAAGTATCCGACATTTCGAAATAAAAAATAAATTAAGTCAAAAAATGCTATTTTTCTACATAATTACCATTTAAATTAAGGTACTCATCATAACGTGGTATAACCTGTTCAATGCCCTCTAAGTAGAAATCTGCCCCCTGCGAGCACAATCACTGGTTTAGTGACAGTGTCAAAGCGTTACGTATACAGCCACTGTTTCATCTCTCGAAGCAGGTGGTAGTCACTCAGCATCAAACTGAGGCTGTACGGCGGATGATTGAAAACCTTCTATCTAATACCATCAAAGAGCTCTTGGATGTGTTTGAACGTGTGTCTACGAGCATTCTTATGAAGAAACCATTTTCTTACTGAGTTCTTCCACACGCTTATTTTGCATCACATTTCGTAATTTCCTGAGTGTTTCTGCCAACAAAAATCTTATCACAGCTTTCACTTCACCGCTGGCAGAATTTTCAATTGCAGCGCTCATTTTAACACTTCACTGTATACAAAGAATGAAAGGCACGATTCCCAAGATACCGTGGCTGGCTGCGTACTAAGTGTAGAAACACTGTAACATCAATATGGTGGTGATAGCCCCACCCACTCTCGTTTCAAGTCAAAACGTCTGTTACTTTCTGGATTGCGCTCGGATAACAGAAAACTTACGTATTTGTTATCGTGGATGTATTTGGAGCCTAGCTAGTTTATATTTTTGCTTCTAGCAAAGATTATGCCGCGTAGTTTAAAACGTAATTATATTACGCGCAAATATGTCCGTATAAAAAGTACAACGTCTAAGCTGGGTCCATTTGGTTCAAAGATATTGGTTAAGAGTTAAAAGAGTATACAATTTTCAAAAAGATTGCAGTATTTCTTATTTACGTTATGGGTATAATTTAAAGAGTTTTAAATAAGTCCGCTTGGTTGTTAAAACTTCGATATTTTTTTTAATCTGCTTTTCAGTTAAACTCTAATTCATTACTAAAAGCAGCGAATTAAATTAATATAATTCAAAGAAAACACGCAGGATAAAGTTTAACATCAACTTAACCTTCATGCAAAGTCTATCTTAGTTTCAACTCTTTCTCCTCTGACCATATCAACCCTTCTCTTGGACTTGAATAGGAGTAGTCTTCTCGTAATATATGTGCACTCAAATAACTTCGCTAAATTGCCGGCCATTAATCAGGACCTTCATAGTTGTCTTGAGTTCTTACCGGGAGTTTACTAGGAATAGGACAAGTTCTCGGTCATTGTACATTATAACAACAGGCTAAAGAACCTCCTATTCTCTCTCTCTCTATACTCATATCCTCTTAGTATATAGAGGTGACGTATTGTGAATAAATATTCATTGTATTTTGACGTTACTTTACTATCTCTCACCCTATTTTCCCGGAATGATTGTGTCTGACCAACAAGGCGTAAAACTGTGGTTAGTTTGCTCTATTATTGCTCTCTGTTCTCTCAATGAAGCGTAAAAGAAGGTGAAAGTGAGAGTCCGACAAAATCTTAATTTATAATGGGTAATAATTCCTTGGACAGATCTTTTGTGGTGACTAGAAAGTTAGTTCTCTATTTCCGACGAAGTATGGCCTAGTTCCCTTGGGGGTTCGGAAAAGTCTTAGCGCTGTAGATGATAAGGATACACCAAGTACTCGTTGGTTTGTACCGTAAATTAGTGGGTTTCACGGGTAATACATATATTTGCGATTATTGAAGTTAATCTTGCTTATTTACTATTTTGGACAACTTATTAAAATACGAGACAGTAATAAGGAGAAACTACGATACACAAGGATTTATAAAAGAATGAATTGCTTGTAAAAAATTTCGTCCTTAATTTTGATACTCGAAAAATCATGAAAAATGTTTCCTCTTCCAGTGAAATAATGCTATGTTTCACTCTGACAAAAAACTTGTATCTCCATTTTAGTCATTTCCTTTCTTGCTATCCCTATAAGATTAAAGCTCCTTTCTGAATTACAGTGAATTTCATTACTGGACTAAAGAGGCAGATAACAAAAGCACTTTTCATTGTATAATTAAATTGCTTCATGGTGACTATGTCATATTAGAAATGGAGGATGTTAAAGAACAAATTTATTCTCAAGTGGCAGTTAACATGAACAAAAGTGAGGAGTATAATTCGTATAAAGGTCAAGAGCAGGATATAAATTATCAAAAAATAGACAGTGCAATTTTGCTGTCCCCCTTTAGTTATGTTGCGTTGAATAAAAGGCGGGAACTGTTGACGTAAAGAGCAATAAATTTTAATTTGTTCTGGGATTTTTAAATTTACAAATTAAGGACAACAAATGAATGAAATAAGGACAAACGTTTCATACTTTTTCTATAGGAAATTGTTCCAGATAATGGTGTAATCATATTTGTTTCACTGGCATGTAGACTTTTCATATTGAAAAAATACAAAAAATTTGTATTCTTTTTTGACAGAACGTAGAAAAACTTGTTTGGCAAAAGAAACCAAATTGAGTAAAGATTAGGTAAAAAATTGAGCCTAAGCAACTGTAATGACTGCAAACACAGGAGTTACTTGAAGGCTGTGTTTGTTCCAGGGACTATTTTCAGGATTTTGCACGAATTACAAAACCCTATTGAGGTCGGCTTTGTCTGTTTATCCAAAACTACACCAAAGTTTTAGGTGCATCAGAAGTGAGGACCTGTTGAAAATTTGAGTATAAATAGAAGAGGAGTCCACCATATCAGAAGGGGAGTCAAACCATTTTTGTTATTATCGAAGATAGTGATTTGGGGTGTCAAATGAAAAGTCTTGTGTAAAATTTCCAAAACAGATCTGCAATCAGTGTTATCAGCTTTGCGGAGTAAAGGGGAAGGGGAAATATGAGAAGAATTTGTATCCCACCACTTGCGATCGGATACCTCTGATCCGAAAAATCTGAAAAAAATCATGGAGTATTTATGACTATAGCAAGAATAAATACCTTAAAAACCGAAATTTGTCCAACTTTTGAATAATAGTTTGATCTTCGAATTTCACATTTTCGCCAATAAAAAAAATCGATATTTAAGTAGTCCTACAAATGCTCCTAATACTCTGTAACTGTGAAGGGAGTCAAATTATATTCCCAAGAGTTATAGCTATTGAAATGATTTAAAACCCTCCTCTGTAAGCTTCGAGATTTCCCTAAGAAAATCTAAGCTGACCTCTTATCGGTTATAGACGTGAAGTCTTGGAATGTGTTGATGGACTGTACCCAATGGATCGACAAGTTTGAACACCCTTAATATACTCTGAGGTGGCTGCTGGCGGGCTAGCTAGTTCAGAGAGGAGCTTGGGTTGCAGGTCTTTCGCGAGCAAACTTAGTCCGAATACAATTTTTTCAGCCACCGATTCCAATGCCTGTCAAAACAACTTCTTTCAATTCATTATCATCTCTTTCAGGCTGTACGTACAGTCCAAAAAAGAATAAACTGCAAAAGACAACAGTAATTCAAAACCACCCGTTCCCGATCATGTGCTGGTGCGATGCCAGAAACAAACTGCTCGAATCCAAAACCAAATCAAATTACTTTAACTGAAAACGCAAAGCCAAACTTCGGTGCCGAGCACCGAACCGATCAATTGTGGGTAATTCAAACCCAGGTGGCATATTCTCCTCCCGCTTTCTTTTCCTTCTAAAAAATACCGACTAACTACTGAAGAGGAAATATAGTTTGTTTCGCTAAAGGGTTCATATTTTTTTATTTGTTGTTTCGCTACGCTTTTCTTTCTCTCTTTTTCTCAGATATAGTTATTAAGAAAATAATATTGTTACATGTCCAAACAATTCTGCGAGCTACTGTCGCAATTGTTGTCGCAACTATTAATAACATCATGGTCAACGAATGTACTCGAAAGCACAAGAATGGACCAAGTAGATCCATGATCAATATCTGAAAGTGACCTCACTGCGGGCATTCAGAATTACTCGAATATTCCAGGTGATTCTCGTCAAAACATTTTCCAACATACGAGAAATGGATGAATTACTAGAGATCCTATATAAAGCCGAGCTGAATGAATGGGGAAATAGTAAAACGGCGAAAGTAGAAGCTGCGATAGTGTAGAGCGCGAGTTGCAGGCAATATTGATTGATAGTGAAGTAAGAGAATTTCGTTAAGACAGATGAAACATAAATTGATAGCTAAGTGAAAAGTAAATTGGCAAAATAGTGAAATTAACTATTGTGCATTCTTAATAAATAAACCCTTTTAACTTAATTTAAAAGACAGTGTGTTTTCACTTTCCTGGAACATTAAATTTTTCGCCGGCAAACCGGAACACGCGACAGTGGTGTCAGAAGTGAGAATGTAAACTTTGACAGCGAAAACTTTTAAGCATTATTGCAATGAATAACAGTGAAATTTTACGTGAAGACTAGTGGCAAAACAGTCGAAACAATAAAAATATCATGAAGTTTACATCTAACAATTAATGCATTGACCATATCGGAGCTTAAGGTGGAGTTGAAACAGTGAAATCTGGCTACGTAATGTACAAAGGCCATACTGATTGCACGCTTGCGTGTCGCAATCGAGTCGGAAGGCATGTATCTGGATTCGGGTAAGCCCTCAGATGTGGAAAAAGGGGCAGAAGGTGGACAAGCAGAAACACCAAAATCAATGGAACCCGAAAATGCGCTGATGCAAATGTTAATGCTGATGCAGCAAGAGCAGCGATAACAGTCTTCCAGTTTATCTGCGAAGCTGGACGAACAAGCAATCGAAATCAAGACAGATTTGCAAAAACAATCAACTGAGTTGAAGGCAGATTTGCAAAAACAGTCAACGGAAATAAAAGCGGAGCTCGATAGTCTGAACAACTAAATTAAATGCGTCGAGGAAAAGGTTTACCAAGTCAAGGAGAAGGTCAGCCTGGTCGAGGAGAGAATCAACCATGAGATGGAAAAAATGAGAAAGGAATTGGAGGCAGCAAAGGGATTAGTAAAAACCTCACAAGCCCCACTTATAACCGCAGAGCAAAGCACATCCAGAAATGTGAACGCACCAATATTCAACGGGCAAACGATTTGGAGTATCTACAAAATCCAGTTAGAAGCCGCTGCCTCGAGAAATCACTGGAATGAGCAGGACTGAGCAACTGCATTGACTCTTGCTCTAAGAGGCCCAGCTGCCGAGCTTTTGTAGACTATCCGCATTGCGTTGCACTCAAACTCGGCTGCTATAATGAATACGCTCGACATGCTTACGGAGACGATCATCCAAAGCAGATTGACAGGTCACAGCAACGGCATCGAATGCAGAAGTCTGGCGAAACCTTACAGTAGCTAGTCCAAGACATTGAGTGACTGGCACTTTTGGCTTACGACGAGATGACGTAGCAACAGAAGCATTTATCAGCGCATTAAAGAACCAGGAATTGCAACAAGCCGTGTGTTAAACTCAATAGCAAACGATTAAGGACGCATTGGCTTATAGTCTGAACTTTGAGGCAGCAAAAAATGTGACTTGTACTACTGTCCGGGTTCAAAAGGTAGTGGCAAATGAATGCAGATATGGGCGCGAGGGAATTGAGCGTGAGCTGCAGGTAAATAGTGTGCCTAGATGCTGGAATTGCGGAGAGAAGGGGCACCTGCAAAGAGACTGTAAGAAGTAAAGAAAATCGAGCTATTGCCCAGGGTGGTAGAGATCCAGACCAAGCCGGGAACCCAGAATGGAAAACTTTCAAACTGAGGGGGCCAGCTTCGTGGAGTAGAGGTGGGCTGGAGGATGGACGTCCCCAGCACCACCATCACCGTGCCAAGACTACATTGGGGAGAAGCAGATTTATGCCTTCCGGGTCAAGTTGACGGAGAGCATTGCACCATAACAATCGACACTGGTGTGACCCGATCGATTAGCCGACCAGACATAGTAAAGCAACAACTACTTCACAAGAGTAGGATTTTCTCAAAATGGACAGCTACGGGAGAAACTGCACCTGTCCATGGAGAGGTCAACCTCCAGATACAGTTGAGAGACCTGGTGTTCCGACATAATTTTCTGGTCGCGAACATTATGGATGACTGCGTTCTCGGAATGGATTTTCTACGAAAACATGGAATCACGCTGAATTTTCGCAAAGGGGTATTTTAATGGCAGAGTGTCGAAGTATTGATGGAGGATCCCAGCGTCCGAATTCCCACAATGAATGTGATAGTATGTGTTGACACTGATGTACCGAAATCTTCCGAGAGCATTGTATGGGCCAAGCTTGATGGTGATTCTGGAGACCACCAAACTTAACTGATAAAGCCAACGAAGACGTCCGCATTACACAGTTTGATTGTAGGACGAAGCCTTGTAAGATCTATAAAGAACAGATACGTGCCAGTTAGAGTCCTTAACACCGCAGACTCAACCACAACCATCAAAGCGGGAGAAGTCGTCGGTAGCTGCCAGTCTTTTTCCACCATCACCTTTTTGGAAGCTACTCACGACCATGATTGGAAATAGAGGAAAGACACAGACAAAGCCCGGAAACTCACATTTGCAATATTGAAGCAGACCACATTGGCAGTGTAGCAAGCAATCCTTTGATCTAGTCACCAAGTACAGTGACATCTTCTCAACAAGCCTGGATGGCCAAGGGCAAATAGTATGGTAACTCACGTCAAAGATGCACAGGGAGCCAAGCCAATTCAACAAGAACCAAGACGTTTTCTTATAGCCAAACAAGGAGAAATGAGCGCACTGATCTCGGACATGGAAAAACAAGTTGTTATTGAGCCTTCTGTCAGTCCATGGGCTGCGCCTGTAGTTCTAGTAAAGAAAAAGAATAGTAGCTCTCGTTTTTGGTTCGATTATAGGCAGCTTAAAGACGTCACTAGGAAAGATAGTTACCCGCTTCCACGCATCGACGACATCATGGACACTTTAGCCGACGCAATATGGTTTTCTACACTCGATCTCAAGAGTGGCTACTGGCAGGTAGAAATCGACAAGAAGGACCAAGAGAAGACCGCATTTCCAGTTGGGACCGGATTGTGGCAATTTGTAGTGATGCCATTTGGACTTTGCAATGCTCCAGCCACTTTCAAACGCCTGATGGAATACATGCTGCAAGGTTTATCCTGGAAGACCTGTTTGGTGTTTCAACATGACATCATTGTTACCCGGAGATTATTTAAAGAGCATGTGCGGAACTTAGAAGAGGTTTTCTCCCAATTGGGACTGGCAAACCTGAAACTTGGTCCTGACAAGGGACACCGGGGACACGTTGTATCAGCAGAATAGGTCAAAACCGACCTTGAGAAAATAGAAGCCGTGAAAAGCTGGCCAACACCAAACAAAAAGCACCATTTACGAAGTTTTCTGGGCCAAGCGACTAACTATTGAAGATTCATCAAAGACTTTGCCAAAATAGCTAATTGTCTCTATCAGCTAACCAAGAAAAATCGTCCGTATGTCTGGAATGAACAATGCCAGGCAGCCTTTGAGACCTTGAAGGAGAAGCTGTGTGAATCACCCGTGCTGGCATATCCGAAACTCGGAAAAATGGTTGTAGTTGACACCGATGCGCGCAACGGTGGTATTGGAGCTGTACTCTCCCAGCAGATCGATGGCGAAGAAAGAGTCCTTTCTGCGTGAGCCCTTACTGCGTGACCAGGAAGGAGCGATTGGCTCTAAAAGAGGCAACCAAGCATTTCCACAAGTACATATATGGCCAGAAATGTGTTCATCGAACAGATCATGCATCGCTGAGATGGCTGCTTAATTTCAAAAATCCCGAAGAGCAAGTGCCAAGATTGATCGAAAGATTGCAGTCATACAATTACAAAACTGTTCATCCGAAGGGTGGAGTTCATGGAAATGCTGACGCCCTATCTCGTCGTTCATGTGCAGCTAACTACAAGCATTGCCGACGGATTGAGAACAAGGAGCCGACGTTGATCTGCAAGTGATAATGGCTGAATTTGATAGAGGTCAGTCATTGGAGGAAATCCAAAACGCCCAGCTAACCGATAAAGACATCGGACCATTGCTTGTATAGAAGGAGACAACTGAACGACCTGAGTGGAAGAACGTTTCGATGCATGGCGCCACCCTGAAATGTTATTTTGCCCAATGGACCTCCCTTTAGGTTGAGAGTGGCATGCTCAAGCGGAAATGGGAAATGGCGGATGGCAGCTCCTATAGGATACAAACTATGCTTTTCAAAAGCCAAATCCACGATGTGGTTAAGGAAATGCACCACTTTGGTGTTAACAAGACCTTAGCAAAATTGAGAAAAAGTTTCTACTGGCTCTATATTTCAGAAGACGTAACGGATTGGTGTCGTAGATGCACAATTTGTGCTTCCGTCAAAGGTTCAAAGCAAAAAATGAGAGGACATATTTAAGCCTATAACGTGGGGGTACCATTTGAAAGGATTGCTGTTGACATCGCAGGACCCTTTCCTGAAAGCGAATGGGAAAATCCATGTACTCGTACACTGGTTGTCACCAATTATCGCTCTTCTGGCATTTCCTCTTCCCCTCTCCCCTCCCGCTAGGAAAGGGACTCCCCAGCTTGAAGGCGCCCCACGGCGTAACAAAACGAGACCTGGCCCGAAGTAATGTGTCAAACGGTTCCAGGCTGGGTTCTCATGTTGACAGGGGAGGTGTTTAGTGGGTAGTTCAGTCGCGCATGGGAGTCCCACACTCTGTGCATAAATAGCATTCAGCTCCCTACCACAAAAAAAAGGTGTTTTCTACTAGTTGTAGCGACACACTCGAGTGCGCTGAATGTAAGTTGTATCAGATATTTAGGCCTTCTCGTGAGTTGTGGAAAGTGAGGTGATGGTTTTACTCTCCAAATTGATTTCTTTTTTCTTCAGGCGGTACAGGTCTTCCGTGCGGTTGTTTAACAGTTAGTATGTTAAAAGTTGCTGAGAGAGAACGTTTTTGAGGTGGTGAATTTTAATTTCGTGTCATGGATATCATAATCCGGCATTCGGCAATCTCGCTCGGTGGCCATATGGGGGTATTTTGGGAGCAAGTGACGCCCACGCCTATTCTTTGACGAGTGACTCCGGGACCGGGACCCCAGTCGCAGTACCCCCAGTAGTTGTGGGGGTAGTTGTAGTGACAAGACAATAACAGCTAAGGTGTCTTATAGAATTTCACTGCTACCGTAACAAAGCACTGTAACGTTAAAAAAAAATAGCGATAGCTTCCTTTTTTTCACTCGACACGAAAGCTCAAAGTCTTTTCTTCTACCGACCCCCGTTTTGTGCGCGTTGCTTATTATAATTGTAAAATAAAGTTTGTATATTTATTGACTTTGGGATTCTTATTATTATTGAATGGTGTCAGAACCCCACAATGGTGAATTTCCGACGTGATATTGAATCTTTTCTAGCATTGACTCAATTAAAATTCTCAGTGACGCCATTAATTGTCGAAAATGGCAACCGGATCAAGTAATACCGTGGAAACCCCAAAAACTTCAAAGGGTCCTGGTGTTAATTTACTGCCCATTGCGCCCAGACCTTCGACAAAAGCGAATCTTTTTGAAGAAGCATCGCGAATAACGAAATTCCTGACATTTTTTAAACTGGACCCCGAATTTTAGTTTGAACATGTGGAAGCCATATTCCACACCCATGGCATTACGTAGGATGAAGCGAAATTCAAGTACGTGATACAATATGCCGAACCAGAAATATTACCGCATATCATTTCCATCGCAAGAAAGCCACAGTTGGAAAACAAATATAATGCTGTTAAGGAGCGTATATTAACAGGCTTCGCATAGTCCAACGAATCAAAGCTGAGGCGCTAATTTCAAGGACAAAATTTGGATGGAAGGAAACCGTCACATTACCTGCAACACTTTCAAAACACTGGGGGAAAACAGGTGACAAACGCCATGTTACGATCGCTTCTTTTAGAGCAGCTACCAAAAAATATTCGGGTTTTGTTGGCTATTTAAAGCGAGCCCAATATTGACAAACTCACAAACAAGGCTGATCTGATGATAAAATTGCAGCAGCCACCCGATATTGCTTCTATACAAAGGCTAGACAGCGTAGATAGCGAAGTGCTACAACAACTATTGAGTCGGAGCTCCGGACGCGATCTCGATCAAAATCAACGTCTCGCAGAACAAGGGAACGATCAAGCTCTAGGTCAGACAACCGCTACTACTTTTACCATAAACGCTTCGGACAACGCGCCAGAAATTGTCAACAGCCATATCAGTGGACAGTCGAAGAAAAAGCCAAAGCGGGAAACTAATTTCGTTGTCCCGAATTGCGGCGAGTGAGGATGACCAACCACATAATAATCGCCGACTTATAATTCACGAACAATAATGTGAAAAGCAATTCCTTATTGACACTGGAGCTGACGTATCAGTCCTTTCACGAGACAAAAATCAGAATATTCCCACGAAATTCCAACTGTTCGCTGCAAACAATACACCAATCAAAACCTACGGCCATAGGATTATTTCTTTAAATTTCAGATTACGATGACTATTTAAATAGAAATTTGTGGTTGCAAATGTACGGCAACCGATAATTGGAATTGATTTCCTCCAAAATTTCGGTTTAATAGTCAACCCACGCAGAAAAAAATTAATAGACCGTGAAACCAATCTGGTCACGACGATACTATCTACGAATGAACCAAGTACATGTATCTTGACTATAAACAAAGACGTAAATTATCAAGACATCCTTCAAGAGTTCCGATACCCAAAAGGTTGTTCCGATACCCAAAAGGTTGCTGCACATGGGCTTCCTCATCATATTCCAACGCGAGGACCACCGGTCACTGAAAAAGTAAGACACTTACCTCCAGAAAAGTTGCGTGAAGCAAAAGCTGAATTTGAACATATGCATCAAAAAGGAATTTGGCAGCCTTCGAGCAGCCTATGGGCAAGCCCATTACATATGGTGCCTAAAAGATCTGGATAATGGAGACTTTGCGGGAATTATCACCGCCTCAATGCTATTACTATCCCAGACCGATACCCTATAGATCACATTAGTGATTTCACTCACAACTTTCACAGATGCACCGTGTTTTCAACCTTGGACTTAATGAGGACATATAACCAAATTCCAGTAGCACCAGGAGATATTTTGAAAACAGCAGTGATAACACCGTTCGGACTGTACCAGTTTAATGTAATGACGTTTGGACTTCGCAACGTCACGCAGACATACCAACGATTCATTGATAACGCTCTACTTGGTCTTAATTTTTCTTATGCATACGAGGTCTGTTCAAAAAGTACCCGGAATTTTTAAATTTCGCGGGTCTGGAGTGTCCGATTGTCAAAATTGTTTTTATTGTGTTGGCATACATGCCCCTAAAGTATGATAAAATTTTTAGCCATATTCACTGTTAACTTTCTCTGTGGTAGTCGTTCAATCGACGTGTTTTTATGAGCTCGGCAATTTTTGCTGAAACTGCTGAATTTTGACCAAAAAAACAATCGCATGAACATCGCTCAGGAGCTGTTAAATGACGTCAACAACGACCCAAGTTTGCTTGAAAGGGTCATAACTGGTGATGAAACATGGGTGTACGGTTATGATGTCGAAACCAAAGCACAATCTTCCACCTGGAAGCATTCAACGTCACCAAGAGCGAAAAAGGCACGTCAAGTTCGATCAAATGTCAAGGTTTTGCTTACTGTTTTCTTCGATTATAATGGCATAGTGCATCAAGAATTCTTACTACATGGTCGTACGGTTAATAAGGAGTATTACCTTGAAGTTATGCGACGTTTGCGTGAAGCAATCTGAAAAAAACTCCCCGATTTATGGAAAAAGAATTCATGGCTTCTGCACCACGATAATGCACCTCCTTACTCGTCGTTGCTTGTTCGTAATTGTTCGGCCAAAAACAATACCGTAGTCATGTCTCAACCTCCATATTCACCAGGTATGGCTCCGTGTGGCTTTTTCCTGTTCCCAAAGTTGAAGAGACCCGTGAAAGGTTGGCGTTTTTCCTTGATTGAAGAAATAGAGGCCAAATCACTGAGAGTGCTCAACGACATACCAAAAAGTGAATATCAAAAGTGCTTCGAAGATCGGAAAAAACGCTGGCATAAGTGTATTATATCTGTGGGGGACTACTTTGAAAGAGACCACATTGATGTAGACGAATAAATAAATATTTTATTGAAAAAACGAAAATTCCGGGTACTTTTTGAACAGACCTCGTACATCGATGACATCCTCATCGCATCTAAATTAAACGATGAACACCATGAACATTTGAAACTTATGTTGAACAGATTTAAGGAATATGTATTGTTAATTAACCCTTAATTACTCGCACTGGGGTATAAAGTACCCCACCGGGATAATTTGTTGCAGCATTCGGCAACACTATCTGTCTGGGACTTGAGCTCTCTTCTAACCTTTTTTTGATATGTTTACTTTATGATCCCATCAATTTCAGACATCGCTCATAAGTTAAAATGAGAATTTCGTCTAGTTATAGTGAACAATGCCAATTTTATATACATAACGTAATTACTCGCGCGGGGTATAAAGTACCCCATGGGGATATTTTGTTGCAGTGATTGGTACAGTGGGACTCTGGCTCCTTTTTTGGCATGTTTTCTTATGTACTTTCAATTTCAGTCGATATTCACAAGTGCAAGTGAGAAGTTGGTGAAATTATATAGTGAGCAAATTTTCATAATTTTGATTTGTGTGTTACGCAAAGAACAATGTAAGGATTTCGCTTTAGATGTCTTCTTTTTGTCGTGTAATCGTGTAAATGTTCTGCGTATATATAGCTAATTCTATATTATTGTTTACGTTACCTAGGAATCGATTTCTGCGAACTGAAGATGAAATAAGAGCAGCTTTGGAATCGCTTAGTGATGAAGATGTGGATACCAATGTGCGGGAAGGGTTAGAAAGTGCTTCGGAGTCTGAAGAAGAAGTTATTGGAAGCGATGATAAAAATCATGATAGCAACAGCGAACAAGAATATATGCCTGATTATAGTTCATCTGATGAAGATGAAAGCGATGAAAATCATTTCATAAAAAACATTTACAAAAAAGTAAGAGGCGTAAAAGTATTGGAGGAATCGTTCAAATGGAAGAAAACTCCGATACATAGTAAATACGCAAAAACACAAGAAAAAAAATATTTTGATGAAAAGATTTCCTAATCCTAGAGAAATACCTACTGATGAAATTTCTGCTTTTAGAAAAATTATAAGTGAAAGCATGATTGAAGAGATTGTTCAGTGTACTAATATTTACATTAGATCAGTAAAAGATTCCGGCAAATATGGCAGGGAAAGAGATGTCAAAGAAACAACAAAAGAGGAAATTTATGCTTTCTTTGGCTTGTTATACCTGATTGGTAGCAAAAAGCTGAGCAAAACAAATCTTTCTGAAATATTTGAAAGTGATGGCACTGGAATAGAGATTTGTAGAGGAGTAATGTCCATGAACCGATTTTATTTTTTGCACTGTGCAATACGGTTCGATAACATAGGAACTAGAAATGAAAGGAAAAAAACGGACAAGCTTGCTGCAATAAGATCATTTCTGGATGAGTTTGTTGTAAATTGCGAAAATGCATATACTCTTGGAGAATTTGTTACTATCGACGAGAAACTGGAGGCTTTTCGTGGAAGGTGTTCTTTTATACAGTACATACCTAGCAAGCCAGCAAAGTACGGTATAAAAGTTTTTGCGCTTGTTGATTCCAAAACATATTACACCCATAAGCTTGAAGTGTATTGTGGTCGTCAGCCAGAGGGTCCATATCAAGTGAGCAACACTCCTACTGATATTGTTCTTAGATTGACTGACAATATAAAAGGAACAAATAGGAACTTGACGTGCGACAACTGGTACACGAGCTACCCATTGGCTAAAAAACTTCAAGAAAATGGCATTACATTGATTGGTACAATGAAAAAAAATAAAAGACAAATACCACAAGAATTTCTGCCCTCAGTATCAAGAGAAGTAGGTTCCTCCCTATTTGGCTTTCAAGAATGGGTCACCTTAGTATCATATGTACCGGCAAAGAAAAAATCAGTCTTACTCCTTTCAACGATGCATAACAATAATGAGATCGACTCTGAAACAGGAAAACCGGAAATAATTATGGAGTATAATCGGACGAAGTGTGGCGTTGATACTGTAGATCAAATGTGTGGTACATATACCGTTACAAGGCGAACAAAAAGATGGCCATACACTATCTTTATGTCGCTGTTGAATGTAGCAGGTATAAATAGTTTTATTATATACTGCAAACATGGTGAACAAGCGACCAATAGACGAGTTTTTTTAAAAAATCTTGCACTCGCTATGATGAAACCACATATTCAACAGCGGGTAATGATTAAATCCCTGCCAATGAATATTCGGAGCATTATGGAAAATATGCTTTCAAACCCGCAAAAGAGTGAAGGCAGTGATCTTTCAAAAGCAGCAATAACTCTGCGCAAAAAAGGCCGGTGTAAATTATGTGGAAGATCGAAGGACACAACTACAACAATTAAGTGTTCAACTTGCCAAAACTTTACATGCAAGAATCATATCAAAAAAACAATTCAGGAATGTGAAAGATGTGTTCAGCTACTTAATTCTATTGAAGAATCCGAATAAAAATACCAAATAAGTTGATGTTATATTTTCATTACGCAGATTTTTCATTATGCATTATAACTATAAGTACATTTTAATAGTTTTACATTTCTTGAAAGCATATGTAACTATTAAAAAAGTTTTTTCAATAAAAAAGGTCTAATTATATTCATTAATTTGCATACAAAGTGGTCAGAAACCACTGGGGTACAAAGTACCCCGCGCGAGTAACCGTTTCACAAAAGTGGGTGCGAGTAATTGAGGGTTAACATAGACAATTGCACATTTGGCATTTCAACCGCACAATTTCTGGGTTACCTTATCAATAAAAATGGTTTAAAACCTCTTCCTGACTGTGTAAGAACGATATTAAACTTTAAAAAGCAATAAACCATATCGAAGCTCAGAAGATTCCTAGGAGCAATCAATTTTTACATAAAATCGCTGAAAAGTGCAGCATCTGTTCAAGCTCCTCTACACGAATATCTAATTGGAGCAACAAACAAAAAAATACAAACGGGCAATAATACGAATCCACTAGTGGAATCGGCTTTAGAGGAATGTAAACGGCAAATTGTTCATGCAACATTATTGTGCCATCCCATCAGAAACGCTACTCTTGCAATCAAATCCAATATGGCAATGGGAACAGTCCTCGAGCAATTAAACGATAATTCTTGGGAATCACTCGGATTCTTCTCAAAAAAGTTCAGCACAACTCAATGTAAATATAGCACTTACGACAATGTACTGCAAGCGATTTATAGCGCAGTAAAATATTTTCGCCATATGATTGAAGGACGCCCAATTATCATCAAAACAGACCACAAGCCGATCACTTACGCATTTAACGGAAAATCTGACAAAGCATCTCCACGTCAACTAAGACAGTTAAATTTTATTGGTCAGTTTTCCACAAACATCGTCCACATCACTGGAAAAGAAAACGCAGCAGCGTCAGGAATGATCACCGTTGAGGATTTGGCAAAAGCTCAAGAGGATGATGAGGCATCAACGTTCGGAAAATAAGATTGACTGGCGATGATACATCGATCTATTGTGATGTTTCAACGAAGGAGATTCGACCATCCGTTCCAAAAATACTAAATAGGAAGGTGTTTCAGCTAACGCATAACCTTTCTCATCCCAGCGGACGTTCAATGAAAAAAACAATAGCTAAGAAGTGTGTATGGCCTAGTACATATGTCGAAAGATATATTGGGTTGGGCTCGTACATACCTTGCATGCCAGCGCAGTAAAAAGGAAGGCATACCAGACCTCCACTCGGGCAGATAGAAACTCCTGACGCAAGGTTCAGTCATGTCCACATCCACATCGTTGGACCTTTATAAACTTCGAAAGGATATTTATATGTTTTGACAATGATTGATCGCTTCACAAGGTGGCTTGAGGTGGTTCCATTAAAGAGAATAACAGCTGATGAAATTGCTGCTACTTTCTACTGCAACTAGATTGCCCGCTTTTGAGAACTAACTTTGCTAACATAAGACCAGGGATCACAGTTCGAATCCCTCATTTTTCAATCACTGACTCATTAAGTGGACTGTGAAAAAGTTAGAACAACTGCATGTCATCCTACAGCATATGGAATGGTGGAGCGTTGGCACCGATCACTTAAAGCTGCCATTATGTGCTATTGTAACCACGAATGAATGAATGTTTTACCAACAGTCTCACTAGGACTTCGCACTAGCATTAAAGTAGACATCGGAGCAGCATCTGCAGAATTGGTCTACGGAACAACGCTATGAATACCTGGAGAATTTTTTTTCGACGAAGATATGTAACCGGACCCAAAACTGTATGTTCAAAAGTTCCGCGAGCATATGAAGGAAGTCCGCGCATCACCTGCATCACGCCACGACAAGCGAAAAGTATTCATACACCAAGATCTCGCAACGTGCTCACATGTATTTTTGCGTGTAGACCGCGTGAGAAAACCTTTGGAGCCTCCATATGACGGGCCATATAAAGTTCGAAAAAAACACAGAAAGCATTTAAATTGGCAATCAACGGGAAAGAAATTAATGTCAGCGTTGAACATATCAAAACCACATATTTTGAATGCACTGCTGATTCAGCGATACAGCCGCCTATTCAACAACATCAACTTCCGAGAACGTATACTGGACCGAAAGCTAAAAATCAAACAAGCAAAATGACATTCGACAAATACTATTTCATGACAATTTATTACGAGCATAATATTTACAAACGTCAAAGCCATTCAGGAGGGAGTACCGTAGCGACAAGACAATTACAGCTGAGGTGTTGTGCAGAATTTCACCACGGCCGTAACGAAGCGCTGCAATCGTTTTAAGAAAAAGCGATAACTTCCTTTTTTTCCCTCGACACGAACGCTCCACGTCCTTCCTTCTACCGGCTCCCATATTATGCGCGACGCTTATTACAATTATAAAATAAAGTTGTAATATTTATTGACTTTGGGAATCTTTTTATTATTGAGTGGTGTCAGAACCCCCACGTAGTAAGTTGCATAACGACATCTATCTTTCAGTCAGTTGATTATAATGATAATAATATTTTATGACATATGTGGAGCTTTCCACATTGGACTTCGCACCATTCCTATTACAACCGTCGTAGGTAGAGGTAGTAAGAGTTACATTACAAACAAACGTGAAGCTCCATGTACTCTTGACTGTATGTACAGTTCATACTTTGCTCATCCTTCAATTAACAACTTGCCTTCCCTCGGGGAATTGGCTGGTGAACCTCTTTTTTTTTTGTGGTAGGGAGGTGAAGGCATTTACGCCCGCCGAGTCTGGCAGTGTGGGACTCCCATGGAGGATACCCTTGGACTACCCACTAAACACCTCCCCTGTCAATCTGAGAACCTAGCCTGGAACCGTTTGACACATTACTTCGGGCCAGGTCTCGTTTTGTTACGTCGTGGGGCGCCTTCAAGCTGGGGAGTCCCTTTCCTAGCAGGAGAGGAGAGGGGAAGAGGAAATGCTAGAAGAGCGATCCCCCAGCCCCAGCACCTCTGGCTGCTGCGAGTCCCTTTTATCTTTTAGGACTGCCTGAGCATAATGTGCCACCTGGTTCCATTTGTCAACCGATTCGAGCATCACCGCAACTATATTATCCGGGGTGAGCTCTCCCGTCTCCTTGTAGAGTTTCCTTTGCAGCCTGGCCCATTTGGTACACGCAAAAAATGTGTGACAGGCATTGTCCTCCTCTCCTGGGCAAAACCGAGAATCGGGAGACCGTGACTTGCCGATCTTGTCCAGGTAAGACTGAAAACACCCGTGCCCGCTCAAAAGCTGGGTCAGATAGAAGTCAGTCTCACCATGCCTTCGATTTAGCCACGGTCTCACATCCGGGATGAGGCGCGCAGTCCACCTTCCCTTCGTGCAATTCCTCCAAGACTGCTGCCAATCGTTGAGCGAGCGTTGTCTCTCCTCGCGGACAACCATCTCCCTCGCATCCTCGTTTCGGCGCAGGTAAATAGCACGGCGCACTCTAGCAAGGAGGGCGACAGGTAGCACGCCTGCAATCACTGTCACCGCCGAGTCGGAGACTGTTGGATATGAAGATGCAATTCTCAGTGCTCCCCTTCTCTGTACCTGTGCCAATCGTTTTCGGTATACCTCCTTGCTGAGAGCGTCGCCCCATACCTCTGCTCCGTACAGTAGTACTGACCCTACAGCACTCATCAAGAGGCTGGGTCCCCCTACGTTGGCCATAAGTCGACTCAGGGCCGATATTCCCGAAGCAGCCTTCTCAGCCGTTGCCCTGATTTGCTCAGAGAAACTAATCTTCGAGTCGATCAGTAGCCCAAGGTACTTCACCGCTGGCTTCGATTCGATTTGTATACCTCCAATACTGATCATCCTTACTCTAGGGAATCTCTTTTTTGTAAAGATGACCACTTCGGTTTTCTCCAGTGCTAAACTGAGCCCGCCAGCAGTCATCCAGTCCCTCACTCGGCGCATTAGCATACCTAGCCTAATTTGCGCTTGTTCAACGGTGCATCCGGTGACCAGAGCTGCAACATCATCCACATAGCCAACCAAGCGTGACTCATCTGCCATCTTAAGTCTCAGTAGCCCGTCGTAAGACACGTTCCACAGGTCCGGACCAAGGATAGATCCCTGGGCAACACCCGATGTGATTTCCATCCTTCGTTGGCCCTGTGTCGTGTCGTAGAGCAGGCTTCGGTCCTTTAGCTAGTTCCTCAAAAGCCGCATTAGATATTCTGGAACTTGAAAAGAGTTTTCCAGCGTGTCCAGAATATCCACCCATCTAGCGGAGTTGAAGGCATTCCTGACGTCGAGTGTCACCAACAGGACGATTCGTCGCTTGGTGCGACTATATGCCTCTGCCTTTTGGACCACGTTCACCACCTCTGCAATCGCATCAATGGTAGAACGTCCTGCTCTAAAGCCGTACTGCCGAGGAGATATGTAGGTCCCCAGCAGCACGAATCGCGTCAGTGAGTCTTCCCTTGATGAGTTTCTCTAGCACTTTCCCAGCCGTGTCTAGCATGCATAACGGGCGGTATGCAGACGGCGATCCGGGATTTCCCTTCCCCTTGCTGACCAGCACGAGCCTCGCCACCTTCCATCGTACCGGGAAAACCCCGTCCCGTAGACAAGCGTTGAATGTGCTGATCAGCAAGTCAGGACAATGATGATAGACGAGCCGCAAATCCTCAGCTGGAACACCATCTGGACCTGGAGCCTTCCTCGCTTTCAGGGAGAGGACTGCCTCCTCCAGTTCCAGCTGTGTGAAGAGTGGGCACTCGACTGCTGTTTCACCATGGAAAACGTCAACACAGACGGGATGGGCCAGAAAGAGTCCCCGCACTATCGCGTCCATGTTTTCCGCGTCATGTATACAAGGCTTCCGTAGGGCGCCAAGTTTCCTCATGACCAGCTTGTAGCCAAGGCCCCACGGATCCCTATTTACATCGAGGTCTTGCCAGCATCGGGCCTTGCTCTTCTTAATAAGCCTGCGAAGATATTTCATGCCGGAATTGTATGCTGCTAGCCTAGTGTCTGCCTCCTCCCGTGTTCGCGCCGGCTGGGCCTCTCGCCGAAGTTTGGTGGAGCTCCCAGCAACGGTGCGCCTGCCGTAAGCGCGTCAGCGAACCTCTCCACGTCCATCCTTCCAGTCCTCCATCCAACGATTGAAGTTTGGGCATATGCACGCAGAGTGGCACTGTCGTGAATCTCAACCGCTATATACTGGTGATCACTAGCCGAGTAGTCCTCTAGTACTCGCCAGTTGTGTACTCTAGGTACCAGGGACTCCGAAGCGAGTCTCACATCGGGTATGGTTCCTACGCAACCCTAGCGGCGGAAAGTAGGGGTGTTACCAGTATTTAGGACAAAAAGCGCTGTTCTGGCCGCCATGTCCAAGATTTGCTTTCCCCTTGGGTCGGATTGTGGCATACCCCATTCAATGGCTCTAGCGTTGAAGTCTCCCCCGACCAGCATGTGGCCCTCTGTGTTCGAGACAGCGTCCTCCAGGGCATCGAGTTTGGTTCGAAAAGATGGCATTGCCTCGTTAGGCGTCAGATAAACACTGAAATATGTTATCCCTGAACACCGCACCCACACAAAACCATCCCCGCGTCCATGGCCCTGCACCTGAAGGCGGGCGCTGTCTCGAACCCAGATGGCCGAGGTACCAGATTCGTCAGGGTACCACGCTTGCGAGTCCTTGTTATGATGTTGCTCGCTCAGCAACAGGAGGTCAGCTTTCTTATCCCTCGCAAACTGCTCAAGTAGGTCCTGGGCGTTTGTGCTTCGGTGCAAATTGACCTGCAGGATACGGATCATTTGAGTTTCGATTTGGCTTTAGTTAGGGCCTCCTTGAAAACCCAGCATCTCCCTGTCCCCGGCTCATGTTTGAGGTCACCGGGTGCTAGCTTAAAATCCTTGCAAAGAATGCATTTTGCCTCGTTCGTGCACTCCTTCCTTTTGTGCCCCGTTTCACCACATTTGTAGCACAGAGATCTCCTGTCGGGTCCCCTACAGCCATACGCGGTGTGTCCGTATTCAAAGCATCTGAAGCAGCGGATAGGGATTGCTCTTCTCCGTATCCTGCAGATCACCCAACCTATCTTGATTTTGCCCTTCGCCAGGATTTGCTGGGCGTCTTTATCAGCTAGTTCGACAATAGCCATGCGTTGCCCCCTTGTGTTTTCACGTGTCAATCTTGCCTTGACTCCACTTAAGCTGGGGAACTCCCTCCTAATGGCATCCTCTACTTCAGCTTTGTCCGTGACGCAATCGAGGTGCCTGATTTCCAGGGTGGCCATTGGTTCGAGCGAGGCAACGGTTGCCGCATCTCCAAGAACCTTTTGAACCGCGTCACGGAATGCATTTTTGTTTGTGGCCTCTGGCCCGAGTTCCACCAGCAAGCCACCGGTCCGAGTTGGTGGAACTGCTTTGATGGCTCCTTCAATTTCACGGAGGACATCTGCGTAGGTTCGGCCCTTAGTGGGTTTAATAAGCAGTGCCTCTCGCAAGGGTTTGCGCCGCGGTTTGCTTTTTGTTTTCTGCGGTATATCGGGGGGTTCTTTGTTCTTTTCGTGGTTGAGCTCTTTGTCTGTTTTTTCTAGGAGTAGCTTTTTGGCCGCTTTTTTCGCTGCCTTGTTTCGCACCACATGAAATTCCTCGCCTGGAGTGACAACTTCGTTTATGGTCTCGTCCTTCCTCCTTTTCTCACGGTCGCCTTCAATTGAGCTACCGGCCATTCTTTTGCTGCTGCTAGGACCCACTGATGCCTCGAGGGAGAGCGTGTCTTTTTGGTGCTTTTCGGTTGCAAGCCACCTCCACCTGCAGTGCGTTATGCGGCCAAAAAGCTCCTCCAGTTCAAGAATGCCATTCTTAACACTCTTGCCTATGTTTTTCTGCACTTCGCAGGCAGCCCTCAGTTGTTTGACGATAGTCCCCGCTTTCCGAGTAAGCCGCTCCTCTTCGGCGTGGTCAAGGGTGATTGTGTTATTTGGCGGCACTTCTTGGGAGAGGCCCCCGTTTCCTAGCCCTTTTGCTTCTATCGCTTGGGTCGCGTTTGAAGTGGCGTCGGCCAACGGCAAAACTTCTCCCTCCCCCAGTCTTACACTGGCCTCTGTTGGTGTCGCAGCTTGATCCGGATTGTGTACGCCTTGCACTGGAGGCTCCGGGGTGCGCATAGTACTTCTACTGCGCCCAAAGGCCGCAATGATGCTAGGTTGCACAACGCACTCTGCCTTCTTTCGTTCGTTAGTCCGTCTGTCGTCTGTCTCCGATGATTTAACCTGTGGTGTTGACTTTGACAGTGTTTCTGGGGTTTGCTGCCTCCCCCCGCAATCGGTGACTTGTTTTATCTGTGTTCTTGCCAACAGCGGTTTTTGCCTGAAAGGGCTTTCCGTGCTAGCGTCCTGTTTGCTTGTAGTTATATCTGTTACAGAAGCCAAGTTCACCACTTCTATAACATTGCGGTCGCTGGATGACGACGGCCGGGAGCCTGCTCGCTCACTACCCTCTGCCGCCGGTATTGGGGATCCGACCCCCTGCACCGTAATTTGGTTCCCCTTGTGGACCTGCATGAATTGGTTTTCTGTCTGGGTTTCCGTTCCCATAGCATTTTACCTACTGCCAGGATATATGGATAATTGATGACGCCATATATTTCGTCATGTCACAGTGAAGATCATTGACACTCAGATATTTGTCCTGAGACTTTCCCTTCACTGCCGACCATTGTCCGCGGCTGCTTATTGGTTATCCGCAGCGAACCTTTTGAGAAAGGTCTTCCCCTATCCGCAACCCTGGGGACGCTTTTGGTTCCCCGGCCTGAGGGCACTATCGATAAATCGATAACCTCTTGGTGTTTGGAATATGAAAGCAAAAGCACAGTTACAAATACCTGTAGGCATTCATTCCTAAATCCACCATGAATATTTGATTATTCAATAAAATCTTATTTAATGTGCTTTTAAAACGAAAAAGTTTTAAGCAATTCCAACAGACAGATACCAGATCACTACCAGGAAGATACATTTCATTAAATTGAATCAATTTAAAAGTCTAATCAAATAAATAATTTTGTAAATTTCTTTTCCCCAAAAGGAAATGAACACCCACTGCAATTCCATAAAAAATATGTCCAAGAGTAATCAAGTCAATGTAGACACCGCAACAATAGCAAAGTAACATCAAATCTCAAAAAATAAGAAGTTCAATCTTTCTTTCCCATTTCCCGTTGTTGCGAGCGCACTTATAGATACAAATCATGTGGAATTGATAACATAACTAGACTATTGTGAGCGTCCATGAAAAATTGTAAACTTGAAAATACTTTTTTTTTCGAAAAACCAATTTAAACTTTTCCGCTAAAACTTGAGATTACCTGGTTTGAGCGCGCGAAAGATCGAAAGTGGGGGAGGTTCCGTAGAAATATAAGAAGGCACAGATTGTTCGTTTGCCTTTCTATTGCTTAACTTTAAATTTCCTCCTTGCCTCTCACTACATACCTGCCTGTCTCTCTTTCAAGTCTGCCTTGCCATGTTGTTGGCCTGCTTTATTTTCATCTTGATTTTGAACTTTTTTACATTATTGTTGGGGATATCCTTTTGTGTATTTTATGTGACTTTAGAAAAAAATCACAAGTTAAAGTACGAGCTGATATCAAGAGATGAGAGAGAGAGGAAAAGTTTCATTGGTTCGCTTATTTTTTTTTTCTTGAAGTTACTCTCCCGTTATCCTGGACGGGATATTCCTGGCGTCGCCTTCAATTCACATTTCACTTCATTGCCCTTTATTGTACGACAAAATAAATAAATGACTCTGAAAAATTTATAAGCATAAGGCAATCTATATCCATCTATGGGGGAATGATAGTCTTTTCTGGGTGGAAAGTTAGAGGTTAGGGAATTAAGGTATGGTATAGAGGGATAATGGGGTAATCAGTATGATGATTTTTGGATAGGGATTAGGCCATATAAGGATTTTAAAATACGAAGAAAGAGAAATTTGTTTTGAAAGCAGCTGAATGTTAGCCAAAATTTTAGTTTATTGCTCAAAGGTTTTTTTATTATCAAAGTTTTTTTAATGCATCAAATTCGATCCATCGTAAATTACAAAAGTGTAAAATTTTTAAGTTAACGAACTTCTAAGTAAGTAAAAGTAAAAGGTGGTCCAACCATAATGCACGATGTAAATTATGAGTCACACCTTAACGTCAAGTTTTTCGCCCAACATAATTTGACATTTCTTTGTTTCAGTATTTGACAAATTCAACCATGGAGGGATACACAATTGAGCAGCGCGTAAAGGTTGTTGAAGCCTTTCACGAAAATGGGCGATCAAATCAAAATGCATTTCGTGCACTTCGTGATTTTTCGGCCAGCATGACGACGCACACTTTCACCTCAGTGGATCCGTTAACAAGCAGAATTGCCGCATTTGGGCAAATGTGAATCCACGAGTGATAGGATGCATCCACAAAGAGTTACGTACGTAGCCCTGCCTCTTGGGCTTTCGCCTTCTACAAAAGAAGCTATAAGCTCTCCAATCGACGACATTATATGTCAAAAGTATAATGAACTCGAATCTTCACGAGTCAGAGAGACTTTTTCCACCTAAAATACCAAGGCATCACTGCGTCCGTTTATCACATCCGGGTGAAATTTGACAGAAACATTTTCTTTCAATGCGACGACTGTTGCGGAGTAATAATCTTGGATATGCTCACAGTATTAAAAGAGCAATCGAAAATTTTACATGAAATTCGCAGCAAATTATTTACTCCTTCCCCCAACGAAAGGGAATGCCCAGTCAACATTCTTCCTACACTATCGCCAAAATTATGCTTGACTTCAGCTACATTGAGCTCTGTGCGGATTGTGGTTGATGCCAGCAAGGAAGCCATTCCAAAGATGGCTCAACAGCAGCTTTTACATTGTTCCTAATAGCATGCACAACTTCAGTAACAAACTCAACCAAAGTATCTCCATTTTTTTTATATTTCGCAGCAACCTCAACCCCTGCAGCCTGCGTCCATAACACCGCAATGTTTAGTTGGTATTGGGACTAACCCAAAGTTTTTATGTCCACCTGAGATATCTGTTATAAGATTTGTAGCACAAAGCAATGCTTATACTGAATTAATGATATGAAGAAGATGATCACCATTAAGTTGGTATTATTGCCAATCTGGCTTTGAGTGCCTGTCCTCATAAAGGTATGTATGAACCCTTGTATGGCCTCCCTGTTTTGCAAACGTAACCATGGGGAAAAAGGCAACTGGACACACGAATAGAAATATCGGCTCATAGGAGGCCCTGAACCTGATTTCCTTAAAAATAACAGCCATGGCTCTAATGACAACCACGACAAAGATAACAGTATCAACGACGTCAATATTGATGAACAAGTCATCTAAGACAAGAATAATGACAGTAATGATTCAGCCAAAAAAGATAGACGAAAAACGCACAAGTGACGGAAAGCACTGGGCAACGTTGTGCGATTGAGGGTTTTTACGGAATTTGAGTGCAGTGAGAAAATGATGCTAATACCGAAGCGCCCGATATGAGAGAAACAATCAACAGGGTTCCTTCGATTATAAATCAGTGATGAAGCTAAGGATATTGCTAGCCCCGAAGTTGCTCCCGTGAATACTGAAGTGACTATGGAACTAAATTTGAAACAAGCAACAGAGCTTGCACTGTTGCATCATGTTGCTCTCATAAATACCATAGAGGAAGAGGATGCAAGCATTGAGGGGTTCACAACAGGGAACTCAATTGCTTTTGGCTGTTCTGAAATGGAGCAACGCATACGGAAAAAGGAGATAAGCAAGGAAGTTATCATCAGTGTCCTCGATATGTTAGAAAGAATTACATACAGCAAATGTAAGTGTCTGAGGGTCAAGAGAGAGCACAAACTTGGCAAAACACCAGTCATCCCAACTCATATTAACAGCAAAAGGGTGGTCGGTAGTCCAATTCAAGAAGATACAGAGAAAAGGTGGAATGATGAAGTGTCCAATGAGCACACCAAGTCGACAGAAAAATGCCAAGTATCCAATCTAAGAAAGCCAAAAAATAAGCCAAACGCTTCTCTAAGCCGTGGATAAAATGCAACGGCCCTCCAAGGAAGAATAATGCAGAAGAACATCCAATGTAACCCGAGATTTGGACAAATAAGTGTTCAAACTCCTGAGGCAGGCTCTGCAGGTCAAATTTACTGGTGGTGATTCTTACGTATATATTCTGTCAGAGGCCAAAAGAGTTGTTAACCCTAGTGAAATACAAACTGCTATCAGAGCAGGGTGACTTAGCCGGTTTGGTTCTGACAAATCGAGTACTGCCGCCATCTGGATTTCAAACAGTGTTGGTTTCCAAGTGGAGAGCTAAGGATGATTTTGTGTGAGTTCAGTGGTTAATAACTACATAGCTAAGTGTGTTTCTAATGGCAAATAAATCGATATGATTTTGCCAAGCCAAACTTAGTGCTTTGAAGGACGCTGTCTCGAACGCAAATGACCACGCACTCGTTGACGGAGAATTCGTTTCCAAGGTGATCGAATGGAATATGCCTCAAACTAATTCGCGGGGAAAACGAGTGCTAGTGATAGCGACCAGGATAGAGTTCATCGTGCTGAACACTGGTGATGTACCAACTTTCCACTATGTAGGAGCCATACCTGACATGACATTCACCTCGGAGTCCTTCGTACGGAGGGAACACAATTGAAGAGTGTTAGTACAGTCTACTTGAGATCGTTCATACTTTTGACTCTCCACGTTTGGGTGGAGGACGCTGAAAGGTTCATCCAGTTTCTCACAGCAGGTGTGTTTTCGCCGGAAGATTCACAGGGGAATGTAGAGCTGGCAGCTCAAGATGTGGTAAACTCAACTATAAGCATCTTCACGTGCGCTTACAGTGCTTCTGTGCCCCACTGGAGACCTCAGTATAGCAAGTCTCCAGTGTACTGGCAGTAATCTAAAATTGCTGGAATGCAAAGAGAGTGCCACAAGCTACGATGTAAAGTTTAACGGACAAGTAACTGCGACAACACATGCAACTGGTTAGCGCATAGAAGTAGGCCGGAAAATGCCCTCACAAAATAATCAACAGCAGTAAGGCTCGTTGCTGGCTAGATCTAGTGGAAAATGTTAACAGAGAACCGTGCAATATTGGCTACAAGCTGGTTATGCAGAAGCATGGCGCCTTTCACAAGCTCTGCATATATGAAGCAAAAAGATGGACGAGATACTGCAGCCACATTTTCCTGCCCAACCCGTCGCTGTCTACTGTGAAATAGCACTTCAATGCCCACTCTTCACGTGGTTTGAGTTGGTTATGGCAGTCTTATCATTGAAAATAAAGAAGGCTCCAAGTCCAGAGAGCATCCTTGCTGAGATGTAGCTGCTCATCTTTCCCATTATCCTGACTCACTGCTCAGCATATTTAACGCTTGCCTATGGGAAAGAGTTTTCCCGAAACGTTAAAGGGCAGCGAGGCTCATACTGATCAACAAGGGAAAGACCGTCATTTGCATATCAACCGTTATGCATGCAAGGCATGGCTAGGAAAGTGCTAGAGAAACTGATCAAGGGAAGACTCACTGACGCAATTCGTGATGCTATCTCTTTAGCAGTACGGCTTTACAATAGGACGCTCTACTATTGATGTAATAGTAGAGGAGGTAAGCGTTGTCTAAAATGCGGAACATATAGCCGTACCAAGCGATAGGTGGTTTTGTTGGTGACGCTTGATGTTGGGAATACCACCAACTCTGCTAGAAAAGTCGATACTCTAAATATGTTCAAACCCCTTCTTAAGAACCAGAATATCCTACGAAATTTTGAGAGGCTACCTGAAGGACTGAGGGTTGCTTTATGATTAGACCCAGAGTTGACGAAGGATGGAAGTTACATTGGGTGTAGCTCAAGGATCTTTCGTCTAGACCTGCAGAGTATATTTTACGATAGACAATTGAGACTAGAGCTGCCGGATGATGATTATTGATGGGACCCGTAGAGCTTGTGCCAATCTATGAAAAAGAAATGTAGGGCGACGCTCTCAGTAAGGAGGGGTATCGATAACACTTGGCACAGGTACAGAAAAGAGGAGCATTGAGGATTACATCTTCATATCTAATACCATCTGATTTGGCAATACTTGTTTTCGCAGGCGTGCCACCTACCGCTCTTCTTGCCAAAGAGTGCCACACTATCTACATGGGTCGATATGAAAACACTAGGGAGGTAGTTGCTCGTGAAGAGAAACAATGCTCACCCAATAATTGGCAGCAGTCCTGGGTGAACAACATAAAGGGGAGATGGAATACGCACGTCATGACTGTTTTGAGCCCCGGGGCTCAATCAAACATTCCCCTGGTTGCAGTTTTTACGCAAGTGAAGAAGACGGCACCTACCACACATTTATTTTTTGCATGAAATGGGGTAGACTGCACTGAGATCTTTACAAGGAAACAGGAGAGCTCACCCCAAATAGTATAGTTGCAGTGATGCTTGGATCGGCAGGTAAATGGAACCATGTGGCACATTATGCTCGGACAGTCCTAATAATAAAAAGCACTGACAGCAGCTGGAGATGTCGGAGCAGGGAAATTACTTTTCTAGCAATCACTTTTCCCCCTCTGTTCCCGTTTGATGAGAGATCCGTCAACCTAAAGATACCCCACAGTGCAGCAAAACGCTGCTTAGCCTGTAATAATGTGTCAAAAGGCTTCGCAAAATAAAACGATGCGTACGTCAGGCATGTAAGCCTTCTTGTTTGCTGGTCTAAGCGTAGACGAACTCAATTGCCTTGCAGGGATAGAAAAGTCTTAAGTCTTTAGGGAGACTGAGGGTCTTTTTAAAGACTCAAGCCAAAAAGAGGGCCATAATAATCCGTCCCTTACAGGTAAATTTACACTGCAATTCTTCAGCGTAAAATATGCTGAAGCAGTTTTCAAATGAAATGAAAGCTGACAGGAATTTATTGCTATGGTACTCGCATGTATCTGATGCTGTGACCGTCTCGGTACCAGATAACGCTTATTTGGCGACGGTTTTGCATGAGTTTGGCGTATGAGTACAGCATTCGTAAGTTTGTATCTTACACCGAATGAATTGTTACTATCCTTTAAGAATAGACTTGGTGATCTAGAAGACGCCATTTCGATAGCAGAATGGTATATTCTCCTTTGGAGGGACTTCAATGCTAAAGCCATTAAATGGGACATAACTCTATTAGATCTGTGAGGAAAATGAGTTCTGGATATGGTAACCAGAACTAAGCCATTGCTTGAGCTGCGTTGGAGCCATTCCAAATATAAGATTCGCATTGAAGCTCTTAGTACAAAAAATACATAACTGGAGAGTTCTAGGTGTTTATTTAGCATGTGGTCACCAGTGTACTGTCCTTGAGATCAATGATGGTTTTTCACAGCGTACATATGCTCAGCTTTTTAGTCTTGCATGGAAGACAGGGAAGATGGAGCTTTGGACAGAATTTGACGCTTAGTAGCTATGGACAAAGTGAACTCAATTATGAGTATTATCACGTCTGCTTGAAACTACTGGTTATCTGAAATCACTGAACAGTGAAATAAATGTCACAAGCTTCGACAAGAGATCTAGTGATTACAGACTTTGGAGGAGACATGCGCAAAGTTCACTGCGTACAACTCACCCATGAAGCATTTACACAAACTTATCAACAACCGCAAGACTAACGCTGCCCAGGTCTAGTGGGTGAATTGAATAGAGATTGATAGAGCCTGGGTTTTAGGCTGGTCATGCCTAATCTTTACCCTGCATGAACAATTTGGAAAAGTAGGATGAGATTGTGCAGGATTTTTTCCCTATACACCCCTTCCTTGTTGATTCGGCTTATGATGAAACTCCAGCAGACTACCCACACTTTGTGAAGGTGCAATAAGAGGAAGCAGTTTTGTTCGTGAAGGCGAAAATGTATCACAGCCAGACGGACCTCCAGTTGAGGCACTGCAAATAGTCTATTACAGTTACCCTGGCTTGCATCTCAGTAAATTCAAAGCTTATTTTCATCAAGGAATGTTCCCAGAGTTCATGAAAGTGATCAAACCCACACTAATCAGCAAGAAGAATGGACTGCCAATCACCATCTTCATACCACTTGTTGTATATGCTGGACAAAATTGGGAAAGTGTTCGAAAAGCTCATCTGGAAAAAATTCATCTACCATATCTCCACAGCAGCCTAGCTTTAGAGTAGGTTGCTCCACCAACGATGTTACCACGGAGATAGTGGGCGTGTTTTCGCGAGCAGAGGTATTTAGAATTTTCTCATACCGGGTTATTCTGCTGGTTACTTTTGACGTCAAAAATGCTTTAAGCTCCACTAGATGGACGCACTGCTTAAAAATCCTGTCTAAGTACGAGAATATCTAATGCATATTTTGACGGACTATCAGAAGGATTGTAGCGTACTCTTTGGTATGAAAGAAGATCAGCAGAAGATGAAAATTATACAGGGAGATACACAGGGCTCTATATTTGGCCCTGACCTATGGGAAATCTCCCACAGAGAGCGTCTGAGGCTGGCGGTGCTAGATGAGTCACAATAGACTGACTACGTGGACCTTGGCCATGAAACCGCTAGTGCAAATAAATAAAAGGGCCAAAGGAATAGCGTGAGATCACTTTTGGCGGATATCTGTAAGAAGTGGGGCTTTATTTGATATGAAGAATGTTATTCAAGTTCTTATTTGTTTGGTTCCGGAGCAAAATTCGTGTCATAGCAGAGGTAATCACAGCAACAAATTTGGTGGCATTAGTTACTTTTGTGTTCTTTTTCGGTGGAGAAAAAGTCATTATCAAGGCCAACAAGGTGTCGAGATAAAGAGTGCTTTGATTTACCACCACATATCCAAAAGTACGTGAATCAGCAATATATGTGATTGCAAGGATATTATCCGTTTTCTGTACTTTCAAAGAACAAAACCATATATCTGTATATAAATGAAGGCGCCAGGGGAGAGTTAACTGGAATCGAAGGGCTAAACTCTCTCAGTCATTGGCAACAGTTCTGGAAAAGTGGCACAATGGGAAGCTGGATCATGTGGCTAGTCCCAAATCTGAGGCCGTGGGTTAGTTACAGGCCGGTGAGATTAACTGCTGCGTAGAAATTAAGGCGACAGATGAGAGTCAACTAAAATAAAAGGGTTCTACTCTCTCAATGATTGGCAACAGTTCTAGAAAAGTGGCACAATGGAAAGGTAGATCATGCGGCTAGTCCCCGACCTTTGGCTGGGGATTAATTGAAGGCCTGGTGAGGCAAACTGCTTTCTGACCTAGTTCTTGAGCGGACATGAATGTTTTTAAACTTACCTGCACAAGCTGGGTAAGTCGCAATCTTCCGACTGCATAAGTGTTTGAACAATGGTGCCACTCTCTTAAGTATAAGAAACAGTTGTTCTTCACCCGGCCATTTTGGCTATCAACATAATAGCACATCTTCTCGGCCCAATAGAGACTAGTGTTTCCAGCATGAGAGGGATGGTGCCGGCAAAACTTCGGTTTCGTCATGGATGACGGACACTCCTCAGGAGCTACCACAGGCCACTATCCACGAGGAAGCTCGACTGCATGGTCCCGAGGTGTAAATTGGACCCTTTATATGCATGTTGGGAAAATAAAAAGTGGTTCTTTCACTTAGAAGACTGGCACCGTTGTACCAAACACTTTTGAGTTGATGATCACAATCTTTTGTGGAAACTTTTAGCTCGATACAAGTTACATAAGGTAAAGGATCCAATTTACACCTCGGGACCATGTGATCGAGTTGAGCCATGGATAATGGCCTGTGGCAGCTCCTGAAGAGTGTCTGTCAACTATAACGAAACCGCAGTTCCGACTGCATGTTTTGTACAGGAGCGGTGGATAATGCCTACAGTAACTTCATTGTCTGTAAAAGGTGGGATAGTCTGCCACATGGCCTCTTCATTGAACTTTTAGAGCTGCTGTCAGAAATTATAGCAGGAGAGATGCGTAGATCGCTTGACAAATAGAACCAAATATCACATTATGTTCAGAGAGCAGTCTTTTCTTTTTCCTCCATTCTCCATAAATAGGAAGCTCTTCTAACATGAAGGCACCCCATTGCCAGCGTAGAGAATTAGAGCTTGGCCCAAAGTAGTATGCCAAACGATTCTAGGCTAGGGTTTCAGATTAACAAAGAAAGTGGTTAGTCTAAAGCTGTATGCAGCTTACAGTCACAAATTCTGAGGGTGAATATCATCACCTTTCTGCTACAAAGAAAAATAGTTATTTTTCCAAACTGAGATTAAATTACACATGTTATTTTGGAGAAATGGGGCGGTGGTATACGAGGTCTGTTCAAAAAGTACCCGGAATTTTTAAATTTCGTCTGGAGAGTCCGATTGTCAAAATTTTTTTTATTGTGTTGGTAAACATGCCCCATGCCATATTCACTGTTTACTTTGTCTGTGGTAGTCGCTAAGGTTCAACGCGTTTTTATTAGCTCGGCGATTTGTGCTGAAACTGCTGAATTTTGACCAAAAAAACAATCGCATGAATCCTCGCTCAGGAGCTGGTAAATGCCGGCAACGACGATTCAAGTTTGCTTGAAAGGGTAATAACTAGTGAAAAAACAAGGGTGTATGGTTATGATGTCGAAACCACAGCACAATCGTCCACCTGGAAGCATTCAACGTCACCAAGCGAAAAAAGCACGTCAAGTTCGATTAAATGTCAAGGTTTTGCTTACTGTTTTCTTCGATTATAATGGCATAGGGCATCAAGAATTCTTACCACAAGGTTGTACGGTTAATAAGGAGTGTTACCTTGAAGTTATGCGACGTTTGCGTGAAGCAATCCGAAAAAACGCCCCGATTTATGGAAAAAGAATTCATGGCTTTTGCACCACGATAACGCACCTCCTTACTCGTCGTTGCTTGTTCGTAATTTTTTGGCCAAAAACAATACCGTAGTCATGCCCCAACCTCCATACTCACCAGATATGGCTCCATGTGACTTTTTCCTGTTCCCAAAGTTGAATAGACCCATGTAAGGTCGGCGTTTTTCCTCGATTGAAGAAATAAAGGCCGAATCGCTGAGAGTGCTCAAGGGCATACCAAAAAATGAATATCAAAAGTGCTTCCAAGTTTGGAAAAAACGCTGACATAAGTGTATTATATCTGGGGGGGACTACTTTGAAGGGGACCACATTGATGTAGACGAATAAATAAATATTTTTTTGAAAAAACGAAAATTCCGGGTACTTTTTGAACCGACCTCGTATTCGTTTTGCTTAAAAATTCTAATCTATGGGCGCCATACTGAAAAAAATTAGGCAACTTCGGCTTAATATGTTCTCATGCGATAAAAGATTATTTAAATTTTTTTTTTGATATTAGAGAAAATTCAGTTCATTTTCAAGGTATGATACATTTAAATAAAGTACAATTTTATTGACTAGACCATCGAAAAGTATTATTTTTCTATAAATTGGTGCCTTTAATTTACATTGTCCAACCATTCCCTGCTAACAGAGACCTAACAGAAAGCACCAAAGGTTAACAAACATTGTACATTAAATGATACAATAATGGTTTTCCCACACCATTCTCTCTCTTAGCACTCATCAAAATCCAGGAAGGGATGAGTTTTCACTGCCCTCTGCACTATAGTTGAACAACTTCTGCTCTTCCTCCAATATTTCCTGAGTCAACCACCAACTACCGCACAAACTGACTTAAGCACTCCCAACAGTATCTTTTCACCCAACCTGTAACAATATACATATACATAAATCCACCATAATATGCATGCATCCTTGCAAACTCATGTTGAAGAGCTGGATACTGTAGCAAAGAGAGAAACAGAAAGAGAGAGAGAGAGAGAGAGAGTAGAAAATGTTAAACACTTAAGCGCCTGATATATAACGTAGCTTTAAGGTGATTTTAATTACAGTAAATTAATTTGGATTAATGTTTGATAGTTGGCAGTGATGTATACTAGAGGATGTGTGGAGCTTTCTATCTTAGGGATATTTTTCTGTTGTTATACATACCTACCTCTACCAAGTAGTTATTTCAGCGTCAGAGAGATTGGATGGATGCAAGACATCAAGCGTATTGAATATTCCCAAGAGTTGGTTGGGCAGGATATATAGTATGTTTGATTCGTTAGGTTAATCGAGTGGAGGCTATGAGGTGAATATCAAGGTATCTATATGCGTGGATTACAAGAAAGGATGTGGCTGAGGATACATTTGAATAAGGGTCAATGTGACACTGATTTGATTGAAAATAAGCCGAATAAAACTAGAGTAAGTATAGCTTTGACCGTTTAAATACATGCAAGTTTGGAGTATTTTAAGCGCTACATGCTGTTAAAAAGTTTTCATGGATTTATTCTCCTCTAGATACTTAGAAAAATCATTTTCAACCGCTCAATTAAAAAACAACAGCATTAAATTTATTAAAGTGTTCTAATGTACTTAATACTCTTAATTTCATCCCACCGTTACGCTGATAAAATTTTGTATATTATATTCAATAATTTTTATTGATGCATTGTATTTCATACTTACTCAGAATCTTAGTCTTAAATTGGGCACACATATCATCATCCGCAAAACAAAAGCATTCACATTGAGCCATTCTACATCATACCTTAGCCCATAGAGGTATACACTGGAGACGGCGAGCTTTCATTTCCCATATAAAATATTGAAGTCTCTTAAAAAATGCTCAATACGAACAAACATTTCATGTCCGTATACTCCAATTTTCGAAAGCTTTTGGACTTTCACTAATGAGCTTACGTATGATTGTCCAAACTCTATCATTGTTCGAAATTAATTTCGAAATAGCTAAAAAAGTTCATTATTTTTAGTTTTCTCTTCAATGATCATACAGCATTTACAATTGTAAACAATGCCTCCAAATATTGTTCAACAAACTTCTTTCCTTTCCATAAAATATACTAACAAACTAGGAAGTGCGCCACATTCAAATCGTTTTCGATCGAAATCAACAATTGTGACACCCCTGATTTCGGAAATGATGTTTCAGCTGATAGAAAACCGGAAGTTGACAATTCCTGCGAAAATTCCATCAAATATCGTAATTTTTTAAAAATTTTCAATGAAAACGCTTGTTTCGGTCGGATTCTATAAGTGATTTCGAAAATAAAGTGTTCAATGTGTAAACGTGAGCAAAAATGTGAACGCGTCATCGAGTATTTTTCATTATTTAGGTAAGTAAAGTGCAGTCAAGGAAACAATTATGTGTCCGGGTATAATTTACGTGATGTTTTCTGTGTCCGTCCAGGTTTTCGGTGCAATTCGTGAATTAAAACATAATTTCGAATGTTGTGTGAATCGTGCCTGCTAGAAACGGTATATGGGAGACACGAGTTTAAAGATTTTCTCGGTTGAAACAGATTTGACGCCGGTCATAGAATTCCGATAACATGCAACTGAAACTCGCTTGCATTTTAAGAATTTACGCGCTTTTTTTTCTGATTTTTATTCCTACGGATTTAAATGGGCTTAAGTTATCCTTAAAGCTTCATGTTGAAGTAATTAATTGTGTTTTTAAGTCAAAGTTCGTAATTATCAAAGAGCAAATTGCATGTGAAATAGATGTTGCGCGCAAATGTTGAAGTTTTGTTGGCTCCGTCCATAATGGTGTTAAGGTTAAATTGTTGAAAATTATTCGTTTTGTTATTGCGAAGATGCTTGTAAAAGTTTCATATATCGGAGTAAACATTTTAATTGAAAAACTTTGAAGGTTTTCTAAAATACGTGATCTCGTACCAGTGCAGTGCACCTACAATATGGGAGCTGTTTTATGAATTTCGAAAACTGGTCGGTTGAATTTAAAAATGTTTTTCTAGGTTTCTGGAGTTGTGGTGATGGGACTGAAATCGTTGTTGAAAATAGAACCAATTAATGCCGAAATGCATGCATGGTGGTTTAATTTGAAAATATTTGTTTCTTAACCGGAAAACGAAGAAAACCGACTTCAAAGTGCCCTACAAAGGATGAAATAAGTTTTATGAAGGTGATATTAAAGCACCATGCAATATAGCACCGCTTTTAAAAAATTTAATTCATCTTTCTTACTTTGGAGTCGGTTTTTTTGGCGAATTTCTCAAGAGATATTTACCTATTGCGTATATATATATATATATATATATATATATATATATATATATATATATATATATATATATATATATATATATATATATATATATATGATTTATATATGATATAACGAAAATCGTGACTATGCTAGAGGTCACAATTTTGCTCCAATTTTCACAAAATTTTTAGGAAAGGCGTATTGCATGAATATCTCAGTTAAGTTGTTTAACCAGCCAAATCGATCGAGGGAAAACAAAATGGCGGCCATTTTAGACAAACATTCATGATTTCATTTCTGACCAAACCGTGGCTCCTATTTGGATGAAATTTGGTACAGAGGTTTATTGAGGTATGCGATGAATTTCACAATAAAAAATCCAAAGTCGAACCGTTTGAAACAAAATGGTGGCCGCTCAGACGTCGAAAAGCGTGTAAGCATTGGATGTTGTAGTTGTGACCAAACTTTTCAACCGATGTTAATGAAATTCGGTTCTTTGGTAATTACTGTAAATGCCTAAAGAATCATGTTAAAGAACTAGAGATCATGTCTCCAAAAACAAAATGGCGGCTAGTTGAAGCTAGAAATTTCAAAGGCTTCTGAAAGACCCAATTTCGATTCGATGTGAATGAAATTTATTTCCAAGATAGAAAACAATTAGATCTAAACATTTTGCTACTTTGGTGCACAGACATGCTCAAGTTTCAAAATGGCGGCGATTCAAATATGCGATTTTTTCAGATTTTTGTGGCCCTCTAGTGGCCGAATTTTCCAATGGATTTGAATAACACTTTAGATTATGGATAATTGTACAAAGTCCTTGTACTAAACAAAAAATTATCAAAATCGGATGAAAAATAAAGAAGTCGAAAATATAAAACCTTATATTTTTCGCTGCCATTTTCATTAAAAATTTAATACTTTTGCCCTGTCTAGAGGAAACTGATTTGACTGAGATTGGACAAATTGACTGATGAGACTCTAAGATTGAAATATTTTTAAAAATCCAAAATCAAATGCATGCATTCAAAATGGCGGCCCACAAAGGTCAGAAGGTAAGCGCGATTCGCTATTTTAGTAGCAACTGATGTAATGAATGTTTATCATGGAAACATTTTTAACGGCGTAACTTGCAAGTATTTATACAACAGACCACTTTAGGGGATTGTAAAATATTTTTAGAATCCCCTATTAAAATCACGATCTGTCTTTTCGTCCACCTGTCCATCCGTCCGTGCGTCACAGCAAGTTTTCTCGCAAACCACATACTTGAATGATGAAATTTTCTACGTAGGTCAAAAGTGGTACCCTCTCAAGCGTTTGCAAGAAAACTCCACCAGAATAATAATATCAGCACAAATGATAATTTTTTGGCTTTCTTTTTGTATTAAACAATTAATTTTCAACCGCTGCATTCTCGTAAAGTTTATCGTCAAGAGTATGATACAACTTATCATATGATGAACGAAATTTCGACCCCAATTTCGAAATTAGCTTCGAGCCTATGCGAGTTATCACAATAGCAAAGGCAAAAGCTCCTGGCTTCATGAATTTGATCTTTCGCCGTCTCCTGTATATACCTCTATGCCTTAGCCTAAACTAAATCATTTACAAGAAGCCCATTTGAATGTGCAAGCGTCATGTCAATTACTGTGCTTAAAGCTCATGAACTTATTTCTTGAGTATAATTTACACAATTTTCTAATGCAGTTGGTGTCAAACTTTATTTCAAGTATTTTGCCGTGATATTTGTATAATTTCACGTAAGGTTATGAGTGATTTCTATTTTTCTGATGTAAAGATTGTATCCAAGTGTACTGAAATGGGTTTGCTGTAGCTATTTTTCTCGGAGCCCGGGTATTATTTTTTCAATAAAAAAAGAAAAATCAACTGTTTGGTACTACTAAACTAAGCTCTGGCATTTCAACAATGCAAGGGTAAATAAAGGAACAGAAAATATTTTTAATTGCAGAGTTGCACTACCGACAATTTTCTTTTCCACTGTAGAGGATAGGAATTGCTGAAACATCATTTTGATGCTCAATATCAACAAAAATAATGGGATACCCAATTTTTTTGAGCCTGCAAGTGCCCAACAGACTTATCTAAAGCTTTTGTCTCAGTATCATTGACTTTGTTTCTATTTTAAATATAACTATTTTCCGCAGAAAGATTCAAAATGAAAAGTTCCAGAAAATCTTCTGTTAATAAGGTGGAGCTTTTGCCAAGGATCAAACATACAGTTTATAATTTCAGGCATTCACTTTACACATCTCATTCAACTTGCTCACAAGAAAGTATTCCTTTTCAGCATAATTAAGCAGTTAGAGCGTGCCCTCAACCTTTAGGCAGTCCAGGCATATCCTCTGTCTGAAGCTTATCCCATTAGAAACAATATGTCACTAGCAGTGTGCTGTATAAAAAAAGTAATGCTGTTATTAGAAAACTCAATTAGACTACTCCTTCAGCTACGCGATCCAACATCATACTCATTTTGCCAGTTAACTTTTCAATCTTGCGAACAACTTATAATTAAAATGCAACATGCAAGATTGTAAGACGCTTTTACGATTTTCATCTCTTATGAGTTTCACTAGTAAATCAAAAGAAAAGAATTTCATTTTTCTTTCATTCCAGACCGAGGTAGAAGAAAATGTCATTTGTACGTGGAAAGTATCATGTCACATAATTTACTGAAAGGAAGGACAAAAAAAAAACTTGTTACCTGCAAAGCATATAATTAGATAAAAGAATGCTACAATAATGAAGATTCTATAGAAAAAGTGAAGATGCATCCCTTTTGAACGCAGGCAAGAGCACCAGTTCATAATTACAGGAACGCTTATTATTCGACTAGAACTTTTTCGTAACCATAGTGTAGCTAAGGAGAGGCTCAAGAATAATCCTTATTTTTGTGAGTCGGATGATGTGGAGTCAATAAAGAGCAAGCCATACAAAATTTTTCGCAAGGATGCTGATCCAAGACCGGATTGTCTTGGGATCAGGTAAATATGGGGTTTTCCAGAAAACGCCTCCCAATGTATTATCAGAACTTCGATGACCCGCATCATGCAGGTAAACTGCTTGAGTAGTTTGCAAGATTCATGAAAGCTGACCTTATGCTGCTGAGTAAGTAACAGTAGGATAAAAGTTCTGCGTCATAGTATCCTGATTAAACTGGTACTGCCACCTTCTGGGTTCGGAGCAGTGATTTTCAGCCAGAGAGTTCGGGAAGAGGCGATGGTTTCGTTTGGATTCGATGTTCAGGGAACACCTTCTTTGCTGTGTACCTAAAGCCGAATGAATCGATATCATCTTTTCACGCCAAGCTTCATGGTTTGGAAGTTACTGTTTGGAACACAGACGGCACTCTGCTTATTGGGGAAGACTTCATCGCTAAAGCAATCAAATGGGGCATGCCTCAATTAGATCTGCGGTGAAAACGAAACCTAGAAATGGCAGCCAGGACGGCATTCGTCGTAATAAACACCGGAAATACACCCACTTTCCGCCATATAGACTGTAAAGGAAATATAGTATTAGAGGACTACTCAGCCAGTAATCATCAGTGCATTCTGCTTGACATCAGTGATCTTGCCTCCCGACGCACGTGCTGTCAGCTTTCTACTATTGGGTGTTCTGCTGTAGAGAAATTCGCAGGGAACGGAAGAACTGTCAGCTCAAGACGTGATGAACCCAACTATGAGCTTCATCACTATTGCTTGCAACGCTTCTATGACCCATTGAAAACCCCGGCACGGCAAGCTCCCAGTGTACTGGTGGTAGACAGAAATCACTGAAAAGCAAAGAGAGTGTCACAAGCTTCGGCGTGAGGCCCAACTACCTCGGAATCGTAATGAGGCAAGCAACCGGGTAGCAGCATATTGTTTGGTCAGGAAATGGCTTCATAAATCAACTAACAACAGCAAGGCTCGCTACTGGCAAGGCCTAGTGGACAATGTTTACATAGAACAAGCTAGACATGCGGAAGCTTGTTGCCCTACCGAAACTTATCATAAATGATACGGGATGGATGAACGAGAAAGTGCAGGCACCCTTCTCTACTCATCCTGTCCATATGGACGCTGTCCATGGTGAAACAGTAGTCGAGCGTACTCTATTTACACAGCTGGATCTGGAAGAGGCAGTTCTGTTACTGAAAGTGAGGAAGGCTCCAGGTCTAATCTTTCTACCACCATTCTTCTGACTTGCTCCTCAGCACATTTAACGTTTGCATACGGGACGGGGTTTTCTCGGAATTATGGAAAGTGGACAAGGCTTCTGCTGGTCAGCAAAGGGAAAAAAGTTCCCGGATCACTGTCTGCATACCACCCGTTAGCTATGCTAGACATGGCTGGAAAAGTGCTAGAAAAACTCATCAAGGGAAGGCTCACTGACGCGATTGGTGCTACTCTTCAGCAGTATGGCTTTAGAGTGATACATTCCATCCCTCATGCAATTGCAGAGATGATGAGCGTGGTCCGATAGGTAGAGGCATATAGTTGCATCAAGGGACGGATTGTCTTCTTGGTGATGCTCGACGTTAGAAACATCTTCAATACTGCTAGATGGGCGGATATTTTGGATACGCTGGAAAACCCTTTTAAAACTCGAGATTAGGCTAGGTGTGCTAATGCGCCGAGTAAAGGACTAGATGACTGATCACAAGTTCTGCTTAGCACCGGAAAAAACCAAATATTTCATCCTGACAAGAAAGAGACAGACAGTGCTCACTCAACGATTGGCAGCAGTCTTGGGTGAATTGCAGGAAAGATAGGTAGACTGCGTGCTCCATCCCGGATGTAAGGCTGTAGCTAAATCAAAGGCATGGTGGGCTTTTGAAGAGGCATGAGTGTTTTCAGTCTTATCTGCACAAGATTGGTAAGTCACGGTCCCCGATTATTGATTTTGCTCAGGAAAGAAAGACAATGCCTACCAAAGATTTTTGCGTGCAAAAACTGGAACAGGTTCCAAAGGAACCACTACAAAGAGACGGCAGAGTTGATCGTGGATAATATAGTCGCAGTGATGCTCGAATTAATTGACAAATAGGACCAGGTTGCATATTATGTTCGGGCAGTCCTAAAAGATAATAAATAAAAGGAACTCATAGCAGCCAGGGGCGTTTGGGGTGGGGATCACTTATCTGCCACTTCCCCTATCCCCTCCTGGTAGAAGAATGATCCACCAGCTTGAAGGTACCTCACGGCATAACAAAACGAGCCCTGGCCGGAATTAATGTGTCAAACGGTCCCAGGTTGGGTTTTCATGTTGGCAGGGGAGGTATTTTGTGGGTAGTCCAGTCGTTTGTGGGTAGGAGATTCTTACACTCTGTGTGTGAATGAATTTCACCTCTCAACCACAAAAAAAACCCTCAAAACAGAAAAAAAACAGTATCACTGGATAGCAACAGACAAAACCAGGTCGGCCATGTTCTGATCTAATAAAGATAGGTCTTGACACCCGTATACACTGGGAAGCTCATTGTAACTAGGACCATTACTGTATCAAACTAAGCTACCGGTATCGTATGTTAAAGGCGAATTCGGCGAAGATCAGTCCTCTAGAGAAATTCAACATCATAAAGCTCTTAATGGCATCTGTGGCAAACATCATCACGGAGACTCTCGTCAGCCAGCTGTTTCCCATCCTATCAGACATATCCCTGAAAACAAGCAACGAGCTGTGGATGGACGTAAAAGTACCAACAGAAATTAAAAAATAATAAATTAGAAAACCTGGACGAAAAGAGAACATGATAAAAATTTCAAAAGAGTAGCAAATAAGATAATCACAATTAAAAAAGAAAATACGATGATGACCAATGACGTAAGTCTAGTGAGCAACAATATAGGACAAGCTTTAGAAATTGTGACAAGTCTGAAACAAGGTTATCGGCCCAAGACTACGCTCTGTGTGAGGACGGGCATGTATACTTGTGGTCTAAACTGTAGAAGACCGGTAAGCCATGTTCTGCTGACAGCGTTTCTTACAAAGGAGAGGTGGATGATGCCTTTCATACATTTCTCAACCAAAACAGATGGTTCAGGCTACATGATGACTTCAAAATGAAAACGCTCTCTCTGGAGACTAGAATCAGGATGATGCTTGTATGCACTGACAAATGGAACCATGTAGCTTATTATTTAAGAGCTGTATTGGAGGAGAAAAAGGCATACATGAGCATCAAGAGGCATCGAGAGTAAAGAATCTTCTTTCTCGTATAATCCCTCCTCTTCCCTCTTTTGCTGCTAGAAAGAAGATTTCTGGATTGCCAAAACGCTTTTAGGTGAATAAAACCACGCCAAGCTTTCAGCTAACTAGAAAGTTGTTGAGTGGATAATCCATAATGCCTGATGTGCTTAAAAGTCTTAAACTCAAAGCGTTAATAGCTTTCACGATGTATAAAATATTTTCTAAAATCTTAGAAAATAAAATCGGATCATACGCCAACAGTGTTATTGGGGAATATCAAGATGGTTTTAGGGCAAGTAGAGCAACAACAGACCAACTGTTCACAGTCTAGTATGTACTTGAAAAATGCTGGGGATTCAACATAGACGTACACCAAATTTCCGTTGACTTCAAGCAAGCATACGACAGTATTGATCGTAACGTACTGTACCAAATAATGCTTGGTTTTGGCATCCAAGCCAAGTAAGTCCGTCTTACCAAAATGACAATGACGTCGACGACCTCCCAAGTCCGCATCAATAACCAACTCACCGATGCCTTTGACACAAATATCGGACTAAAGCAGGGAGATGAGCTGGCCCCATTGTTATTCCATTTGGCTCTGGATTACGTCATACGGAAGCTACATGTCGATACGCGAGGTACGTTTTTATACAAGTCGAGCCAAGTAGTAGCCTATGCGGACGACATCAACATTCTGTCACGGTCATTAACAACTGCCAAAGAATTCTTCCAGAAACTCGACAGCGAAGCAAAACTACTAGGGCTAAAAATCAACGAAAATAAAACAAAGCGCATGACGGAGTCGAGGAAAAATACCCCAAATACACAAAATATCACACTTAGTGAATACAGTATCGCAAATGTTAGCGAATTTGTGTATTTAGGCGCTAAAATAACGAAAACGGGTAATGAAAGAGACGAAATACGCCGAATAATACAGCTCGCAAATAAAATATTTTATTCAGTATTGACGATCTTGAAGACCAGCTGCATACACAGGAAAACAAAGCCCAAAGTATACAAATCTGTGATAAGACTTATATTATGCTATGGGTGTGAAACATGGACCCTAACCCAAGCATCCGCAAATATAGTGAACGCCTTTGAGCGACGGGTCCTGAGGCGAATAATCGGAGCGAAGCTAGACGGGGACCAATGGTGAATTCGATACAACCATGAGCTGTATGAAATTTTTGACGAACCGTAGGTCTCAAAGATTGTAAGACAGCGGAAGCTGCAATGGGCTGGACACATGAATCGTATGGATGAACAACGGATACCCAAGAAGGTATTCGTTGGGAGAACTGAAGGCCGGAGACCAGTGGAGAAACCGAGGAAACGCTGGTCTGACTCGGTCGACGAAGACAGTTTATCGCTGCTCAGATTTCGAAATTGGAAGACGCGGTCAATGGACCGAGACAGTTGGAGGCGCTGTTTGCAGGAAGCGAAGGCCCGAAAGGGGCTGTAGTGCTAAGAAGAAGTCCCAGCCACAAAAAAGGGTTCATCCAAAGTTTTGTGAGTTATAAGGAATACGTTAGTTATGCTATAGACCCAATCTTCTGTTCCCGCAGTGACAGCAAAAACTAGTTCAGCAACTTCCAACTCGCCAGTGGGTAAATCAGGCACATGACTAAGAGTGTTGACATGAGTGAGTCGTATTCCCGGTCGGTGTATAATCTCAATATCGTACTTCATTAATCGCAACATCCATCTGCATTAACTTCGTTGGTCACAACTTGTATATACAACAACATAAATCCGAAAACGATTTGAAGTTTTGACAACGGCGGGCACTTCTAGTTCATAGCTATGGTAAGAACTCTCCAAGTCTGAACAGTGGCAGCTGTAGTAATAAACAGGTCTATAATTTTTACTGTCTATAGATTGTAATAATAAACGAGCGAGTCCAACAGCGCTTGCGTCTGTATATATTTTGTGCTGGGCGTTGAAATCAAAGAGGGTTAAGAACGGCTCGTTGCATAAAATAATTTTAAGTTATTCGAGCTCTATACAAACTTTTGGTTGTCATGTTCTGATTTACGCAGCAATTTAGTCAATGATATCGCAATCAAGGAAAAGTCTTCCAAGAACTTGCGGCAAAACCCAGTTAGACCAAGAAATCACGACACCTCAGTGATGTTTTTCGGCTGTTGATAACTGTTTATAGCCGCTATCTTTTCTTTTCCTGGTTGAATGCCATCTTCATTAATCACGTGTACAAGATAAGCGATCTCCTCAGCAAGAAATTTGCATTTCTCAAGTCTCATTGTCAGTCCGTGCGTCTCCAGTAATTCCAAGAATTTTTTAAGTGACTGTCGACCACATTCTACGTTTATGCTCGGTAAAATTATGCCATCCAGATATGCTAACGCTTCTACAGACAAACAATTTTGTTTATTCAATTCTGAAAAATACCCGGCACATTAATGAGTCCGAAGGGCATCCTATTGTACTCACAGTGCCCATTATTCGTGACGAATGCGGTATATGATTTCGACTCCTCGATCAACTCGATTTGATGGTATCCCATTCGCAAGTCTAAGGTCAAAAAATATTTATGACCAGCCAACTGAATAAATTGGTCATCGAGGTTTGGCATTGGAAATGGTTGTTTGATATCATTTAAATGTCTATAGTCTACACATAAGCGGCTCTCTCCGTTTTTTCTCGATAGGCAGAATCAGACGATTGTATCACATTTGCAACCAAAAATTCAGCGATAAAATTATGCACAATCTGTCGTTTGAAATTTGGAATGCGGTAGGGCTTCGACACAATTGGCTGATTTGACTTGAGCAAAATGTTCTTTTTGGTCGTTCAACTTTTTCTAAGTTCGCAAATATTTGTTGCGAATTCCGTTTGAAAGTGAGTCAGTAGTCACTCTAACTGAAGGCATTCATCGTCGGCCAAGGAACAACTCATATTTAACATCTTCTCGTCTTTCAGCCAATACTGTTCACCATGAACTACCAAAAAGATACCAGGACGACACAAAATACGTCCCAACAAAATATCGTGCTCCAGGTGTTTATCGTCAACAACTAACAATTCGAAATTGTATAGCTGTAAATCAATATCTACACTGGTCGCGCATTTATTGGTACGATGATATGCATCCCCAGCGAATCCATTAATTTCAACATTGCAAGGGAGAATATTTCCAACTTCCTTAGCTTAGGACGCCCTGATTAATCTGTTGAAGCTACCTGAGTCCACAAAGGTGGGAGTTTTATGATCCCGGATGGTGACTATTTTCACGATTTCATTAGTAGTAGCACTTGACTGGACTTCGTAGGTTTTGAGATTTTGTGCGTTAGATTTCACCTCAAGACAATCACTGGTTTTATGATTTGTACGGTGGCACGTTGAGCATCATTCACGACGTTGCGGTTGCGGACTACGAATAAAAAATGCATTGGCTTAAAACGGTTAAAACCCACGACTTTGGTTTGTTTGTTTGGTGGCGGTTCCATTTTGGGACTATCAGAATGTATTTTATTCGATCATGGTTTTGATTGCACTTATATTCTTGGATCGGCATAGCGACAAATTGCTGATAGCAATTCATGACAGAAATTGAATTGTTGTGTCTACGCAATTCTTCCTCCTCTTTCTCGTTTCAACCATAAATCATGTATTTTGAAACTGCCTCCTCCAGCAGATACGCCTTTAGCCCACCGACAGAATCTTATTATAGAACTCCTCCATTCGTTCTGACAAGCCTTGTTTAATTGCGACCATTCTAAAATGAATGCTGGTAATATTCGCTATATACGGAAAATCAGTTAAAAATTTCCCGATAAAATCTGACCACAAATTGCAAACCGGCAACATGTCAATCCACGATTTTGCAGGGCCCTTTAATTTGGAAAACACGCCCAGCAAAGCAATTCCATCGGTCCATCCGTACACTTCTACTTATTGTGATACACGGTGTACAAACTGTTCAGACGTTAATGACCAGGCCACAAATGGATGAAACTCCCGCAACACATCAACAATATCCCGTACATTCGCGGTTGCATTTTCGTTTACCGTATGTGGCTGATGCGAATACGCATGCGTTGGAGGAATAACCAAATGATGATTTAATGGAGTAGCGGCATATGTTACTTGCGTATGAGGCGAGCGAAAAGTTATTCTGCATGGGCGAATGCATATGAGTTGGCACTGTGTATAATGGTGATTGTGCAACAACCACAGAAGACCGCGATGAGCTCAATTGCATCATCACGTTTGATGTGGACAGCAGTGTGGGTATTGCAGCGGACAATACTTGTTGGCATATTTGTGTTGAGTCGATCGTCGCGGGGCGGAATGTGGTGATAGTGTTAGAACGAGGGGTGCATCGTGGCGTTGATGAGGTTTCTCCTACTGAGAATGCGGATACGGGACAAGTGGACTTGAAATTATGCCGCGTAAGCCCCGTATAAGTTCCGACAACATTTCAACTTGTTGCGACAATACCGACACTTCCTTACGGACCACGACAATTGCATCTTAATTTTCCGACTCTACGCTCATTTCAGAAGGGTTTTGAACTTTCTCAACGATATGCAGTCACCAATAATGAATAAACTCAAGGAAAACTTTGACGACATCTAACCTTTGCTACATTATTTTAACTAGCTGCTATATTGTTTCAATATTATCAGTAATCATTGACTGAATGAAATCTTAAAGATCTTTTTGTTGTTCATTTTTCTCATAATTTGGTGAAGACCCAATCAAAATTGTGGCATCTGCCGCAATGGAAAGCCCAAATAGTACCTACTTTACTTAATATACTCATAATATTTATCCTTTCTGAAACTTTGATGCAAATCTTAGCAAACCTGTAGTGTCTGACTCGATTGGAAGCGCAAATGGCTCCATAATCATGTATTTTTATTGTTGTAATACAGAAAAATTCAAGCCATCATAACTTTATTAAATACTCTTCGATCCTTTCGATATATTTCAGTTAATGAATCTTACATGTAACCATCTGGACATATGACTTTATTCAATTTAAGGGTGCCGTTTTATTTAAGAAAACGTCAAATTGATAAATCGTACGACTGCAAAAAAATTGTTGTTTTTGTACTCACAAAGGCCTATACCCATGATTTTTTCCAGATTTTTAGCATGTTCTTACATTTCTGGCCCTTTCTTCAATATTGCATATTGTAGTTTTGTCTTCATCGATATAAAATCCATTTCATATAACCGACAATGGAACACAATCTAAATATTGACGTCAATCAAGAGCCGGACGACGGGTGCCTTGCGATGGTTGGAAGTTTAGCTCACGTTCAGGTTGTATACTGGCTGCTGACAAGCTTTTAAACCGAACACTTGACTTACGAAGTGTAAAAATTAAGTAATGGGACTGATTTTATGAAAAACGTATATTTAAAAATTATTCTACAACTCTGCCATCCCCTTCAAAGTAGTCCCCTTGGGCAGCTATACAACGATTCCAGCGTGTTTTCCATGCTTCGTCACATTTCTGGAACGCATCGGCTGGGATGTCCACGAGTACCCTCGTCACGGCCGCCTGGATATCCATAATCGACTCAAAATGGGTTTCTTTGACCACCAATTTCGTTCTAGGGAACAAAAAAAGTCACAAGGTGACATATCGGGTGAATAATATTGCAACACGGCGATCCCTTTAGAGGCCAAATATTGGGACACGCCGAGTATTCCTCAGGTAAGTTCTTTGGAACCATCTTCGCGCACAATCATTGGTTAAAATTTGTCTGACTGTTTCACGATTCATACCCAGTTCCGAGGCCAATATTCGAACTGTTATACGCTGATCTTCACGGATTAGGGTACATACACGCAGCGTAATTGCGTCAGTCCGCACCTTGACTGGTCTTCTGCTCAGCGCCTTGTGTTCCACGCTTTCACACCCCTCTTTAAACTCTTTATATCATCGAAGCACGTGGGCACGACTAAGAGCACTATCACTATGCACTTTTACAATTTTAGCGTACGTTTCCGAAGCTGTTTCGCCCAATTTGGCGCAAAATTTTATTGCGATGCGTTGCTCTTGATTTCGTTTCTCCATTCGCGTGACGAGCGCCACCAACACACATCTACTCAATACGACAAAGCAGGCGAACTAAACAAGCTAGAGCAATAGTAAGTATATTAATAAAGGATGTCGGGGAAGCAGAAGGGAATTTCAAGGTCGCAGGTTTATCAAAAGCTCGGCAATAAAATTAGTCGCATTACTTAATGAGTGCTTGTTCAGAATCCAATTCATGTTCGCTTATGTACAAGAAGTCTTCAGTCTCAGGGCTTACTTTATTTTCTATTTCTTCAATAGTTGTTCCATCTTGCATAGCATCAAAAACTTAAAGTTAAAACGCAGACAATGGGTAAATAAATCACTTTCGTATTTGGTCGCTACCGGGTTTAACAAACCCACACGCACCTTTAACGTCCATAACACCCATGCGTTGCGCACCAACTGACAATTAGTATCTTCTAGAATTACATTTGAAAGGCACTGAGTATGGACTGGCGAATTTCGTTCTACTTGAATTTTTTCTGTATTTTTGTGTTAATGCACAGAATATTGAAAAAGGTTTTGATTTACCAATGAATGACCAGAAGGAAAACAGAAATGCCATAAATTACAAAATTGCTTTGGTAGGAGGATACTCCACGCAACTTAACTTAGTTCTATAATAGTCCTGAATAATTTTATTCCTGCATAAATATTTTTTAAGCATTTTTAGTGAAGATATGAAACCATTTTTAAACATATTCAATTTTTTAACTAACTTTGAATTTGATAAAATAGCACATTTGACTCTTGATCATCCAGTTGAGTAGCGCTGTGTGACCACCAAAAAATAATTTGATATGGTGTACACAAATTACCCACAAAATTCCACATTCCATATTTCCGAAACATGCAATAGACGTCCTGTTCCATCTGCTTCCTTAAAATTCAGTGACATCCTACATATAGTGTCCTTCACAAAAGATTTGCATATCATGCCCCGTATTTCGACTAATGCTCCCATCACTACTACAATTCCCAAGCTCATTCTCACATCCACTATACTTCCAAGCCGATTTGCATATGTCCTAGCATATGCTTAAAAAGGATTACAACCGGTAGTGAGTGAGAGAGAACAGCGCTGTCATTTGGTTTGAACCAAAAAAAAAACACCGCGTGAAATGGAGTAACGCTAAAAAGGATTCCAACTTTTTCTATCTCTCTTACAGACTTCTGCTCATACAGCTATTGCCTTTGCTGATTTTTCTTCCGCTTTCTCTGTGCTTATCCTTAAAAACATTAGACAGAGAGCATTTGAACAGCAGACCTAGACAAAGTGCACTGTCGAAACATTCTCACTAGTTCTGCGTTTAATGCAAAGGACGCCGTTGCATTCGGTTTGTGCTGGATGTTATGTTTTCTTCATTCGTTTGGTGAATAGAATGTCCTAGAGAAAAAAAATGAGGAGGGATCATGATCTGACAGAGTAGAACAAAAACATAAAAAAACAGTTAACGCAGAAAATTCTAAGCGCCTCTAGGATCATCCTATTGCAAAGCTCAATGACGTCTCTTTGCTCGACACTACAATAAAAAAAGGATTCATTGAAGGGGACTCAGAGAGTATTCAACCTATTTAGCCAAATGCTTACTAACGACACTTTTAACCCATTCCCACGCTTCCATTCATTTTTGTTCATAATTTTAATGATGTTGCAAGTAGTTTTAATTGTGTGCTCTGAATATAAAATGCGACAAACTGGTGAGAATTCAATGGGATAATTGTTTGAAACAGATGGTGGGGTAGGTTATGAGAATGGTAAGCATAAAGGAAGGATGGTAAGCCATATGATACCGCATTAAATTGTTTTTTATTGAATTTATCAGTCATACAATTTTTCTAGAAAATTTTAATACTAGCGGATTAATCGAAAAGTTTAAAGCTTGTCCGAGTTAACATACAGGGTTATCCATTTCGTGTTAGGTAAGTATAACCCTGCCATTTGACATCTGTGAGAATTAAATGTGATCCAAAGCGTGTTTTTTTTAGTTGAAGGTTCGCCATTTAGGAATATGGATCGTTTGATAGTCGAAGAACGCGTTAAAATTATTAAATTTTATTTTAAAAATGGTGATTCTGCTGTATCAACATTTAGGGCTTTATGAGCCGGTTACGGTCGACATAATCGATCTACACAGCAAACAATTTTGAACACAGTGAGAAAATTTTAAGACAATGGATCGATTATTGATATTGCAAGGCCTGTGCATCATCGCAACATTCGTTCAGCTGAAAATATCGCTGTCGTTGCTCAAAGTATGGAGGAAGACCCGAATTTGTCGACGTGCTCAACATTTGGGCTTGTCTTACGGCTCATTGTGGTGGATTTTGCATTTCGATTCGCATCTCCATCCGTACAAAATCTAACTCACTCAAGAACTTAAGCCTCAAGACCATACACAACGCAGAATGTATGCGAATTGGGTGATTGAACAACAAGCCATTGATAACGATTTTTCGAACAAAATTTTCTTTAGTGATGAAGCTCATTTTTTGCTCAGTGGTTACGTAAATAAACAGAATGGCCGCATATGGGGCTCTCAAAATCCTCAAATGATCGCAGAAAGGCCTTTGCATCCAGAAAAAGTGACCGTTTGGTGTGCATTATCGTCTGGTGGTGTTATTGGCCCGAATTTTTTTGAAAACGATCAAGGAAGAGCCATTACAGTCAATTCTGACCGCTATGGACGGATGTTAACCGATTATTTTTGGAGAGAAATTGAAGATTATCATCTGGAAAACATGTGGTTTCAACAGGACGGAGCCACAAGCCACACAACACAGGCTTATCGAGCACTTTTGCAAGAGAAATTTCCAGCACGCGTTATTTCGAGATTGAGTGATGTCAATTGGCCCGCAAGATCCTGCGACCTAACACCTTTGGATTTCTTTTTATGGAGCTATGTGTAAGATCGTGTTTTCGCAAACAATCCTCAAAATCTTGAGTAATTGAAAACCAATATTCGTGAAACTATAGCCGATATATTGCCGGAAATGTGCCGAAAAGTTATTGAAAATTACCTTAAAAGGATTAAGGCCTGTAAGAGGTCCCGTGGAGGACATTTGAATGATATTGTGTTTCATCGTTAATGGCAAGGTTCACCGCATAATACACACAAATCCACAATAGTAACTACGATAAAAATAGTCTAGAGCATACAATCGGAAACTAGGCTTCAAATTTCACGCAAAACAACCACTTAGCTTCGAGAATTTGAAATTTACTAGTTTTCCTAGTTTGTTTTACATTTGAAACGAGTTTTAATATGGAACTGCTGTAACTCTGTAATTTCAAGTTATGCAAGTGGTTTGAGCACTCATCTCCTGAGTCGATGGCAATCACAACGGAAAAGGGACTATGATGCACCGTCGTCCTCTAAAAGTAAAAAAACTTTCTTTTCGTCTTCAAATCGCCCCTCGGCAAAGCACGTAAAAGCGTTGGTGCAACGGACAGCATGCGAAGTAGTGGCCATGTTATACTCGCTACGTAGAGACGTACAAGTAATCAAAATAATGATATTAAAAGTGTAGTTTTCGGGAAATGAAGAGAGTATAGATAGTACTGAGAATCTTTTATTTATCTCAACCATTAGCTAGTGGTGAACGCTTTACGTGATAAATAAAACCAAAACTTTTATTTAGCGGGAGCTTACGGTGCAGTGCGACCAATTCTCATTTCGAGACTGGATTATTGGGAAAACAATTCACCGCACAATGCCAAATGAAACTCGGTACGTGCAGCCTACACTTGTAATTGTGAGACTGCTTGCATATACCGCTGTAAAACCAGCCCTTTCGCTCGTGAACATAACCTCCAAGGCAGCCAAATAAAGCTTTTCCTACCATCGGTCGCGTTGTATTTCACTCCTCTCATTTTCTTCGTTTTCGATCGCCTACTACCGGTATTCTTTGTTTTAGTCTCTTTGACTTATAATTAAGTGCCCGTGAATTCTTTTAAATTCGTTTCCGGGTGTGCTAACGGCTAGTGGCGCTGTGCATAAGATATATTTCTTGACCTATTCCTACATCCATAGATGTATAGGGATTGTTAATAAGCTTTGCGCGATTCCCATTTTTTTTGTGGTAGGGAGGTGAAGGCATTTACGCCCGCCGAGTCTGGCAGTGTGGGACTCCCATGGAGGATACCCTTGGACTACCCACTAAACACCTCCCCTGTCAATCTGAGAACCTAGCCTGGAACCGTTTGACACATTACTTCGGGCCAGGTCTCGTTTTGTTACGCCATGGGGCGCCTTCAAGCTGGGGAGTCCCTTTCCTAGCGGGAGGGGAGAGGGGAAGAGGAAATGCCAGAAGAGCGATCCCCCAGCACCTCCGGCTACTGCGAGTCCCTTTTATCTTTAAGGACTGCCTGAGCATGATGTGCCACCTGGTTCCATTTGTCATCCGATTCGAGCATCACCGCAACTATATTATCCGGGGTGAGCTCTCCCGTCTCCCTGTAGAGTTCCCTTTGCAGCCTTGCCCATTTGGTACACGCAAAAAATGTGTGACAGGCATTGTCCTCCTCTCCTGGGCAAAACCGACAATCGGGAGACCGTGACTTACCGATTTCGTGCAGGTAAGACTGAAAACACCCGTGCCCGCTCAAAAGCTGGGTCAGATAGAAGTCAATCTCACCATGCCTTCGATTTAGCCACGGTCTCACATCCGGGATGAGGCGCGCAGTCCACCTTCCTTTCGTGCAATTCCTCCAAGACTGCTGCCAATCGTTGAGCAAGCGTTGTCTCTCCTCGCGGACAACCATCTCCCTCGCATCCTCGTTTTGGCGCTCTCTAGCAAGGAGGGCGACAGGTATCACGCCTGCAATCACTCTCACCGCCGAGTCGGAGACTGTTGGGTACGAAGATGCAATTCTTAGCGCTCCTCTTCTCTGCACCTGTGCCAATTGTTTTCGGTATACCTCCTTGCTCAGAGCGTCGCCCCATACCTCTGCTCCGTACAGTAGCACTGACCCTACAGCACTCATCAAGAGGTGTCTTCTTGATGGGCTGGGTCCCCCTACGTTGGCCATAAGTCGACTAAGGGCTGATATTCCCGAAGCAGCCTTCTCAGCCGTTGCCTTGATCCCCATGAGAAGAAAGAATATTTCTTTACTAAACACAAATATGACTTTATTGGCAAACACAAATATAACTTCATTGACAAGATTATGTACATAGAATTAGGTGTAGTGAAAGACTACATGTTAGCGCGCGCGATGTTGACTCGTCGGAGATTGCGAACAGAGTCGCAGGGCTGCCAGATCGAAATTCGCTGAAAAAGGTACAGTGAGGGAAAAGGGTGGGGGAGGTAGTCAGAAAAAAACGTATAAAAACGTATATCTCTCTCTCGCACTCATATAACACCCGGTAGTAGTAGTATATATATGTAGGATGTACTCTATAGAATGGTTTATCATCTCTCTCAGCCGATTATCTCTGCGAAATAAATTAAATTTGAAACCACGGTTTTATTGTACTCACGCATTACATACATTATTTATCTTAAATAGACGACAAAATGTATTAATAACGACAATCAATTACTAAAACTTGACTGAAAAAAATTTATCACAAAATACTCAACAAATAAATAAGACTATTGATTACAATTACACCTAGTAAAACAAAGCTTTGAATTACCGGGTAATGTTATTAAATTACGTTTACTATAAAAATATATGGTTGTAAAATATGTAAATAAAAAAAAATAAATACATTTACATGTTGGTCAAAAAAGCTCTTCCAGCAAAACTTGAGGATTGCATTTTATTTTAATTTTCTCAGAAATATCATATTTAAAAATATAATCGAGTAATTTTAATAAATCGGAGCGTTGTGGTGCAAATCATAAGCAATTGTTGCAATCAGATTTGTCAAAAGTGCTTTTTCATAAAAATTCAAGGATTATGTGGATATAAAATCTAGAATGGATGTAAATTTATTGAGGGTATTGTATGATGATTGATTGAGAGCCTCATTCTAGGCACTATTCGAAAAACCTGAAACGAGTAAATCATTCCATGTTACATTCATCATTATTCAATTAAAGTTGAAATAAATTTATTCAAATTTTCAACAAAAAAAGTGTTTTTGTAGTCAAAAAGTTTTATTTTCAACAAAAATATCGACAGTAATACAATCATTTGTGATACATCGTTTTACCAACTTTCTTGGAGAGTTCTTTGAAATTGAATTCATGCGCTTTTTTTCAACAAGGCAGACGTATGCAGTATACCTGTCAAAGTTTCCATTGCAAGGGCGTTGCGTGTTTTGGTCTTGTTGAGGTTGATATGGCTGAAGATTCTCTCGCAATTTGCTGAGGAATGAAGCAAAACACGAACTCTTCGGACAATGTCTGTTATCTTGGGGAATTCAAGTGTTCCCTCGTGCAACTTGGAATTTGCAAATTTTTTCCAGAACTCTTCAAGGCTGATGCCGTGGTTGAGCTCTGCGTCGAATGTCACCAAAAGTAGGAGAAACTCCTCGTGAACTGCTTCGACGTCAATTTGAAAAAAACTTGCCCTATCTGAGAGATTATTGAGATTCTTCATAACGGATGGCTCCATGAAACCCAGATGTTTCAGCATCAGGACACTTGGTTCTTTGAATGGAAATCTTTTGTAGATTTCTCTTCCCAGGCCAATCAAAAATGCTCTGCATGTCATTCTGAATTCGTCAATTTTTTGAACTGGATAATTCGGATTCTCTTTTAACCATTTTTTTGATTTCGCAAGGCAGAACTGAGCCAAGATCAAATTCTCTGAGTGGGACCCAATGTTGTTGATTTTTTTCAGTTTGCGTGAAAAAGAGCGATTCTGGGTCTTGGATTTCCTCCAAATACATTCCTCTGACGTACTCTTTGTCCAAGTAGCAACTAATGATTGCTTTGAAAAGAATCTCCACTTTTTTGTACAGTTCTCTGCCTGGAATTCTTTGTCTTTCGCACATCCAAGTGTCAGTGCAAATTTCAAAAGTTGCAAAAACCACTTTGTGAAGGTTTTGCTCAAAATATTGAAAATGAGCTGAGCTTCCGTATTTTTGGGGTTCCGTGCTTCAATCTGGAAGTACTCAAAAAGACCATCGTATTTGAAGATGGTAACTTCAACAGCAGGCAGTAGGGATAACCATCTAATTGCAAAAATTCGGAGTAACTTCCGTTCGGGAATATCCAGCAGTTTTTCAGTTTCCCTCAGTTCATGTTGGCGTTTGCTGCTGTGTTTAAAATAGTTGTATAATTGAGACATAAGCTTTTGAACTTCCCGAGGAAATAACTCAGAAGCCACGGAGACAGCTCTAGCCAGGGAATGACAGATGCATTTCATTGTAAAGAGACAGGGGATTTCTTTGCGTAACAAGGCCGCGACTGACGTGTTGATGCCAAACATGACACTTGCCCCGTCGCTGGCGAAGCCCACCATATTTGACACCGTTGTCTTCGAAAAATTTGACAATCAGATCATAAAGCCCTTGATGATCAGCTTGTGTGACCTGCCAAAAATAAAATAACTTGATAGAATAGATCGTTAACAAATTGACTTTTTTTTTCCATTTATTAAAAACCAATTTCTCTAATAATGTAATCAGAAGCTTTTTTGTTTTTCAAAAAATTGTTCGTATATTTACGTCTATCATGTAAAAATTTTATGTAATTGTATATTTTTTTATTTTTTAGATATTTATTTTGTTTTCATAAATTAATTAAAACAGAGTAAAATTCAAATAAATAAGAAACAATAAAATATTGAAAATGTTATTTCATTGTCCATTATTATCTTTTATTTTTCTAGGATTTTAATTCCTCAATACCTATTTTGTTTCCCTACATTCATAAACATAGACTTGATTTAACCACAAAAAAAAACAATAAAATATTTAAGATTTTTTTTCATTTTACATTATTATCTTTCATTTTTCTAGCATTTTTTTTCCTCAATTTTTTTCAATGCGCTAAATTAATTTTTTCATTAATGCACAGCAATCTCTTATTATGAGAATTCACACGATTGTCTTTCTAATAATTAGCATTTTTATTACACCACAAAAAAGTCAAACATTGAATGAAACTCACCTCTATAAGGGCCAGAAATTCATCAGTTACTCCTTCTTCACTGCTGTCCAAACGCATGCAGAGGACAAGGTGTTTGGAAGTGGAGATGTCTGTAGACTCGTCAATAATGAGAGAAAAGTAACTCTCTTTCATTTTGACGAGTAAAAGCTCCAGGTTCTGCTGGCCCATGACATTACGGATGAGATGAGTGCATTTAGTGCGATCGCAAGTAACTTGCCTCAAAGTTTCAGGTTTGCACTTAATGCTTTTGATGAGCTCTGTCAACTCATCCGAGATCGCTATTGGCAGGTTTTTTTTTACAATGAAGGCAGCAATTTTGTGCGATACTTCGTTAGCCTCAAGGTTAGAGTCGGCCGCGTCTTGAAAAAATTTTGCCACACTACCCGCAGTTCATTGGTTTTTACAGCAGCAATATGGCTCTCAGTTTTAACGTGATTAGCTAGAGCTGTGCGTCCTGCATGTGCGCAAGTTCGAGGTTTCTCGGCTGGCTTGCACCATTTGCAGCAAAAAAAAGAGAGCCTGCAACACAAATTTATATTTCAAAATTAGACGTAAAAAATCAAATATTTATTTATCAAAAATGTTTTGAAGAACGAACCTGCTATAGATTTCGTACACCAAGGAAAATCTGCCTCCCACTTTGACGTATAATGCTGAAGATTTCTGCAACATTTATGAGAATGAGAATGTCATATTTCAGTAAAAATTGATAATTTGGAAAAAAAAATATTTCTCAATACCTTTTCCCTTATGCTTTTCGTTTGGACCTGTCAACACAAAAATTATCAACTTTTGAAACTGATAAGAAAACGAAAACAGATAATACGAAATACAGAATTTTGACTTACGTTCCCGTAGAAATTTCTTCTCTATCTGATTCTTCAGAATTTTCTTCGTCGTGATCATTTTCCATCTTGCACTTGAGCTTCTAGAATTTCGAGTGAAAATATTTATTCTCTACACTTGATAATGTAAAGTAAACAAAAACATATGAAACGATGTGAAGCAATGTGTGAACTATTGTGAATTAAACACTGCGAACACTCGATTTAAAGCTGTATTATCACTAAAACCACAAAACCATAACTTGTGAAACCGCCGGTGTCTGGTATGTCAGCTCAAATCAGGCATATATTATATGTATGTGAAATGCGAGAGGGAGAGAGAGAGGGAGTACCTTGGTTACATATCGCACCTTGGCAATAGTCGTCGGTGGATAGAAAAGTCCGAAAATCCCTAGGAAGATGTAAAAAAGAACAGTTTTGTACCAAAAACGCATAAAAAACGTATTTGTCTGAAAAACGTATAAAAAAACGTAGCGCTCTCGGAAACCCCTGAAAAAAACGTATAATACGTTTAAAAACGTATATCTGGCAGCCCTGACGAAGTGGCCGTCTCGTTGACATGAGTTGAGAAATTCATGGCATCCACTAACTGTTTAATGCGCTCCTTGCGGTGAGCATGTGGACGCCACAGTACTCCCTCCCAAGTGACATTTTGATGAGAATGTCAAGATAGAAAAATGGCGTTGAAAAATGTCGTGAATGAGCCTGGTGCATTGGCGGGTTGCGTAGCACATGTTCAGAAGATGTACTTCCAATGTCGTGAATGTTGCTATGGGGCTGCAGTGCGAGGTTGGGCATACGACGTAGTGCGAGATCGGGCATGCGGCCTGGTGTGAGGTCGAGCATGCAACACTGTCGGGCTTGCGGCCTGGTGCGATGTTGGGCATGCAACACTGTGCGAGGTCGGGCATGCGGTCTGGTGCGAGGTCGAGCATGCAACACTGTGCGGGGTCGGGCATGCGACACTGTGCGGGTTTGGGCATGCGACACTTTGCGAGGTTGGGCATGCGGTCTGGTGCGAGGTCGGGCATGCGACACTGTGCGGCGTGTTGGTGGCGCAATCGAACATGCGATCGAGGCGGTGTGACGTACACATGCGAACGTGGCGTCTGTTCGGGCATGCGTATGACGGGTGCGTGATCGGGCATGTCGGGATTGCATACGGCGTGCTTGCTCTGACTCGTGAAGCTACGACCTGTGGCGATAGTAAAAAGATGACGAGCACATGACTCGTGTAAGAAAAAAACGGGGTCACCACTATGGGGATTGTTAATAAGCTATGCGCAATTCCCATGAGAAGACAGAATATTTCTTTACTAAACACAGATATGACTTTATTGGCAAACACAAATATAACTTCATTGACAGGACTATGTACATAGAATTGGGTGTAGTGAAAGACTACATGTTGGCGCGCGCGATATTGACTCGTCGGAGGTTGCGAAGGAAGTGGCCGTCTCGTTGACATGAGTGGAGAAATTCATGGCATCCACTAACTGCTTGATGCGCTACTTGCGGTGAGCATGTGGACGCCACAGATGTCTGTCAACGAACTAGTTTTTATATTAAGCTTTATTTTTCTTGTGCGCCTAAAGTTAGCCAAAGTCAAGCTTAATTTGATTCTTATTTCTTTAACCCTAGAACATATTTACCTACACTGAACTAAATTATTTTAGTTATAATGTGGTGCAGAGCAAAAAAATGAGTTGACTCTAGTCGACTCCTATATTGTATTTTGGCCTATGTGAGCATTCCTTTCATGCTACCTGTGTGAACATTAAAGGTTCTGTTGCGGATGTTATTCTCAAATCAGACAACGGTATACACTGGTACTGTGTACCCTGCAGGCGTTATTCTGTCCCGGCCTACATCTCTTGTCTCCGTGTCGCTGGTCAGACAGTTAAATTACTTCCGGAGGAGCTTAGCACCCTGCAGAAAAAATGCTTTTCAGCATGCAAAGAAGTAGACCCGTTCAATTCACTGGATCGAATGATCAACTCACCACTGAAACTAGTTCAGCATATCCTCGCGTATTGTTGCCCTCTTCTCCAGTTCCATCCACATATACTTCGGGAGATAATATTACTTCAATTACTCTGGATCCATCACTGGCTACGATGACGATATCGATATTAACTAGAAGCAAGTCTCAAGTTAAGCATTCATCCCTCAGCAGAGCGAATAAAATCGTTTCACCTGTATTGGAGTCGATTCCCTCGCCATTACTATGGCTAAAAATTATGCACGCCCGACCATCTCACCAGCTCCTAGTTCGATCTCTCTTGAAATCCGACCTAACGGTCTACCAGGTAACCCGTTATCTCTTAATTGCAATCAGCCCGGACTTGAACATCTACAGCCTCTTCAAAATTATGTCTCCGATACTGCGTGTGTTTGTTTCACAATTCGCACCATATACATCAAGTGATCAAATTCATCATTATATTACAAGCAAGTTTGGAAAAACAACACCGTTCCTCGTATGTAGAAAGCTTACGGACAAAAAGCACAATCTATCATCATTCAAAATGCACATTGACGCCAACTTCAAAGAAATCCTCTGCCAAAATTTCTGGCCCACTGGTAAACTGGTTAAAGAAATTTTCAAAATCGAATGAAGTCCTCAGTCATTATGTAGTCTTAGATAATGTCAACATCAACATGCTTCACAGCCGTAACTAACACTTCCGCAAGAGAACTAATCAAGTTTCCATTTTTCATCAAAATGTTAAAAGCTTCAGGACTAAGCTTGAGGACTTTTTCATTTCTTATCAGCTCAGGGATAATACCGTAATATTTTTCTCTGAGACGTAGCTGAAACCTTATGTTCTCGATTCGGAACTCTTTTCTGACCATATTGTTTATACGTGTGACCGTCACCATAATGCCACTAACAAGTCTGATGGTGGAGGAGTCTCGGTTACCGTCAGTCATTCTCTGTCCAGGTTCCATGCACTGATTCCAATTTTTTCCATGCATTGGAATATGTAGTTGTCAAAATATCCCTACCTTATAATGTGTCGTTACTGATTTCTTCAGTATATATTCCTTGCAATTCTCCCTTACAATTATATGAGTCTTTTTTGATGACCTCACTTCCTATCTTCTTGTCGTATGTAGTAATCGAGGAGTTATGGCTCAAAAAAAAAAAAAAAAAACCTGCGCAGCAACCACAAGAACAGGCACAGCCAACACTACTGTTACAAGACACACAACAGAAACAATTACAAACAGTAGAGCAACAACAAATGCTTCAGACACAGCAAATGCAACAAATGCAACAGATGCAATCGTTCGGGAAATTGGCGAAGCGGTAAAATGAAAGTGTTTCACGCTCTATCTATTGTGCATATACTCGTATGAGTGTCAAGCGTATGTGCTCGTTCACAACGCGGGTAGCAAACTATTTTCTAAAATTAAAACGAATAAAAATGATAAAATGATTATTAATAATAACAATATCATTCAATATTAAGGTCATAAAGTTTTATTGTAGACAAATAATGATTTCCTCCCTTTTTAATGATATTCAAACAGTGCAAAGTTTAGCGGAATTAATCAAAACGCAACAAATTGAAGCAAATAATGACGCCACTTTACAAACAAACGAAATCGCTGAAAACCAGAGATATATATGTATTTTTAAATTAAACATATAGCACACCAACAATACAAATAAAAGAAAACCCCATTTGTCGAAAAATTATTTATACAAGAAACTATTTTCCTATTCAAATACATTTTAAGTTGTCTCCAAAGCCTATGGTATTCTGTTTGATTGCAGAACTTGATATCGAATTCAGACAAGTAGTTTTTATTGCATATGCCTGCAATAGAATATCGGCACCAATACACTTGTTTGGTAAATAGTTCGAAACTTGTTTCATGTTATACAGAGTATGAAATTGAATGCAAGTGGTTACTGGCTACGATCCTAGCTAGTGAAAGAACCGTTTGGGTCAACTAACTGAGCAATTAAAGAAATTTCTGGAGAGTTCAAATTGCGCTTAGGAACAATCAACTACGAACCGCAATATTTCGATTGTTCTGTGATATTTTTTACTTGGGCATTTTATATTATGCGGTGTTTTATGATTAAAAGGAAAAATTGATTATTAACGAAAGTTTATAAATAACTGGCGAGGGGGGTGCTAGTTGAGCAGTCGTTGAAGTCGGTCGGGTTTCGGTTCCGCCTAAGATTGTGCATAACTTTGCATTTGATATCCGTCGGAGTAGCCGCCAAGTAACGGGAAATCACTTAAGCTTATCCCATAGGAAGTGCTTTAATGATTGTTGTAAAATTTTTCTACGTGGAATGATATATTGGCAAGCGACGTGGAAATTACTTTGAATAACAGCCCGAGTGCAAAACTAGTGATGGGAATAATAAAAAGTGTTTTGAGAATAAAATGTTAAGTGCAAGATTTTTTTTTTAATTTTATCCGAGTGATATGAAATTTTATTGCGGTCTGATTTGAGTTCAATTTTGAATGTTTCTAAATAAAACAAGTGTTGACCGTTGTCACCGAGATTTCTTGTGACAGTTTAATATAACAGTGTGCCACTGCGGTTGATATCTATCTTAACCCAAAATTAAACGTTTCCCTTCCTCGCCTGCTCAATGTTTGCGGGAAATTCGCAATACCTTTGGGAAGTTTTGAAAAATGCTGACACAGCTGGGAACCGAATCCCATGGCTGGTATACGAAATTTATCCCCAATTTCAGTAATACTTATACGAATCGCAGTGCGATCGTCAAAAGCTAACCGCCAGGCTTTATAAAACGGAACTGTCAAAACTACATCCTTCCGCTACAACGGCCGGTAATTAGTAGTTGAACAATTTATTCGATTGACATTTGATTTGTTCACGTGATCAGAATCAACCATAAGGGATTCAGAGTTGAGTTACGGTGTTTTGAAGTGGATTTTATGCGTGGGAAATTGCAATTTTGAATTGTTTAAACATCAAACAGCGACACAGTGCAATAATTTACACGGCCCTAATTTTTAATTGATTGAAAATGTGTGACTTTCCTAGCATTTCGGTTAATTAATTTCCCCGTGAACCTAAACTAGCCAAAAGTATTTTTGTAGCAATTTTCCACTTATTCGTGTATTGTGCAGCACGTTTCCTATTTCACACGCGTTTGTGCATTTTGATCGGCGCCAAAAGATTTTCCGTCTTTCCTACACTCGAATTTCGAAGTGTTTATGTTTCGTGTGGGTGCAAAAATAGAGCCACGTGCATCTTATTGGATTTGATTCTAACCTGGCGTGTCCGAGAGAAAGGAGGATATCTTTGCGTAGTATTTAGTAATCGAGGAAAAATCATTTTTTTTTATAAACCGCATTGAAAACGACCTAAACAAATTTTAAATTTAAAAAGAAAAAAAAAGTAATGAACGTTTCAGAGGACCTCCGCATTCTTCATCGAGCGCTCGGAGGACCATGCGGGTGAGTACCCTTTTTAGTATATATATATTTATTACATGTAAAATTTATTTGCAAAATTTTGAGGTTGGTTTTTTTGTTAGTGTAAATGAATCTTACACAAGAGAACGACGCAATTATTTAACTGTGAAGTATGCTGAACACTGAAATTATTAAAGTAAAGCTGAATAGTAATGAAGAATTGTTAATCGTCGAGTTATGTTTATAGAATTGTTGATAATATCTAAATAGTAATGTTTGAGTAAATAACAATTGTGGTCTTTCCTTTCCGATCACTCTGACCAGGTATAGGACTCGGTACGGTGGCAGGCTGCCCCCTAAAACTATGAGCCAGCCGCCGGGTGCAATTTAATCCTTTTTTTTTCTTTGTTTCAGGTGACCTCGCGGGTTGAGTGGCCTAAGCAGAGTGCCTCTCTATGGCATAGAGTTATGCATTCAAATTGTATAATTCTATGGCATAAATTGGTCACCGGGGTACTCCCCTTCTGATGGGAAAGTTCATGCAATTCAAGTTGTATGAGTTTTCCACCCAGAAGAGGAGTACCTGGCCGCTGCAATAGAATATATATGGATTTATTCCCGTTGGGTGGGTGCGAAGGGGCTCCACCATCACCCGTTTGCCCCTCTTTCATTTGTGGGCCATGAACTTCGTCGGGTAATGACGAGGTTACCCTAAGTCCACCTTTCTTTTCAGGTTCCACTTGTTCTCGTAACAAGCTCTAATTCCCTCTGTGGAGTTATCTACAATTTTTGCGACTTCGGTTGCCCCTGTATCTCCAGCAGTCAAATTCGTGAGTGCGAAATTTTTTTGTAGTGGGTCTTCGTGCTGGGGAAATGAACCCGCCCCACGACACCGCAATGCTAGCCTGCCAGCGCATTCACGCGTCTCCAGACGAGGGCATTCTCGGCAGATACCGACAACTTCTTCTGCCGAGGCAGCAAACCATCGCGGCAGTCCTTTACGGACTTTTGAAACTCTTTTATTCACTACACGTACGTTACCTTTAATCCACAATCTTTGTTTGTGGGGACTTTAATTTACCTAACGTTGATTGGGTTGACTCGCCTGTTTCCTCTATCTGTTCTTCTAATTCTTCTTCCCTAGCCATCTCTTCTTTTCTTTCTCACTGTGTTCTATCCTTATACAACCAAGTCCGTAATATAAACGCTTGGCTTCTGGATCTGGTCTTATCGAATGTTTCTGCTTACCATCTATCTGTATCTCCGTCTTTATATCCCTATGTTCCTCCTGATTAACACCATCCACCTCTTTCCATTAATATCACTGTCGATCCTTTTATAATGAAAAAATCTGCCACTCCCCCAAAATTTAATTGTTTCAAATCCGATCATGTGGCAATTAATTCAAAAATTTTGCCTGTGATTTGGTCTTAGTTCTTTCAAAACCTTGATTGCAATTCTGCTTTCAATAAATTTTATGTGCTTCTTCAGTACCTCAACTGTAGGTTTACACCTTTTTAGTCGGCCCATCAGGTTAAACTAAAACCTTGGTCTACGAAACGCGTTCTGACACCCTTAAATTCCAATGATAGGGCACGTTGTGAATTCAAGCGTTCATGTACAGCAGAGCATAAACTTAGCTTTTGCAAGCTGCATTTACATGACATAAAAAGGAAATAAAAATTGCTATAACGAATTACTTTTCCAATTTGGAAGCTTATCTCAATGTTAGTAATGTGAAGCACTTCTGGTATTATATTGAATCCTTAAAGACCTCGTCACCTGTTCCTTTTACTATCCACTGAGATGATATAGAATGCTCTTCTCCCCAGGCAATCGGGAATTCATCTTCCCAATATTTTTCGTCTGCCTTTGCACCCCCCACTGAATCCGCCAGATCACATACTGAGAGCTATTTTGATCTTTCGTTTACTACCCTAAACACTGACCCTTCTGAATTTGAGTCCCTAGCTCATTCCCTCATTCATAATGTCAGCCGTGATGCAGACGGCCTACCAAATATTTTTGTCAAGTCCTTAGCTTTGTCACTTTCCCCTCCCTTGTCTGTTCTCTTCAACCTAAGCTTAAGAAGTGGAACTTTCCCCTCTCAATGGAAAGATGCTTGTGTTGTACCTATTATTAAAAGTTGTGATCCTTCATGTGTATCTAATTATCATCTTATATCCTTGATTTCCTGGTTTTGAAAATTACTTGAACCTCGAGTCCAAAACTGGCTCTCTGATCCGTTGAGCTCTGTTTTGGCTTGTGGGCAGTATGGGTGTCGCAAAGGTCATTCCACGTCCACTGATTTAATTTCGTTCATTGATTTTGTTGCAAAGGGTTTGGACAGTCAGTATCAAGTTGATATGATACACACAGATTTTACAAAAGCATTTGATCTTCTTTGTTGCAAACTTGAAGCTTTTGGAATCTCTGATTCTCTTTTGTCATGGTTTTCGTCTTTTTTGCCGTCCCACTCTTGTCGGGTTAGTTTTTGCGGTAATACGTCTATTCCATTTTGTCCTACATCTAGTGTTTCTCAGGGACCTATCCTTGGGCCCCTACTATTCCATGAGCTTATCAATGACCTCCTTTAATTAGTTTCTTCCCCCTGTTTCTTATTTGCGGCTGATTTCAAGGTGTTTCAGACTATCAATTCACCTATTGACTATTAGTATCCCCAGGAGGACTTGACTGTGCTCAATAATTGGTGTCTGTCCACATTTCTTTCTCTCAATGTTACCAAACGCCATAAGATGACTTTTTCTCTAAAGCAACATCCTATTTCCTATACTTATATACTGAACGAAGCCTCTGTGCCTGAAATTACCTTGTATAAAGACCTTGGAGTTACTTTTGACTCCAAACTTAAATTTGACCTTCACATCTCCTATGCGATTGCTAGGGCCTCTAAAGTTTCGGGTTTCATACTAAGGCATGCACAAAAGTTTTTTACTGTCTCGACTATGATTCGTTTGTTTATTTGTCTTGTTCGTCTTTTACTTGAGTATTGTTCTGTAGTCTGGGCTCCTCATCATTCCTATTGTGTGTCCTTGTTAGAACCTGTGCAGAGGAAGTTTACTCGTTTCCTATTCTATAAGCTTAACTTGCCATATCTCCCATGTGAGGATCGTTTATCTCCCCTGTAACCTTAAGAATGTAGTCTGGAACTGTTTACCACATTATTTATGGCTAGGCCTCTTTATTCTGGTCGACTGTTTCATCGCTCTGTGCTGGATTACCTACACTTGAAATATATCGTTGAAGCCAGGACTCTAAGTGGGCAGCTTGGAGGGAAAAAACTGTCATCGATTTATACCCTGCTTGAGGTTGATCTGGGCGGTTGGATTAAACTGCGATAGTTGTTCAGGTGGGCGGTTGATGGGGCTGCTCTGGCTATTTGATGAGCCTTGAATCGACTAGGGGCTTTCATGTTATCTCGATGTCGAATATTTTGAAGCATGGGCATAGTGTTTCTACCTACAGGGCAAACGGCTAACTGGGGAATGAAACGCTTAACAAGAAAAGCAACAGTTTGGACTGGCGGGTTCCTGTTTTCTCGATACTGCTCGTACATTACAGCAATACGTTTGATTACTCCCAGGTATCTTGCACCAAATTGAGAGGAGGTATTCACACGGGGAATCAGGCCCTAAGTCACAAAGCGATGCAGTTCGGCTTCCGTTAGCCCTTCTTGATTAGGTAACGCTCGCACAGTGATAAGGTATTCACGTACGGACTCATCGGTTTTTGTCGTGCGGCCAGCTTTGATTTGATAAACGGCATATCGATCAGTACGATCATGAAACTCCTTGATGAGCGCCGCTTGCAACTGTTTCCAGTTGCTGATGGAAACGGCGGTCTTATCATAAATTGGTGAACATAGATGCATCTCATTTCATCTGCGCCACTAAAGTCCATCAATCCATAGAAATCGGCCAGCAATCTCACACTCCAAATGCAGGCAAGTAAGCTTTGCCTGCAATTGTACCAATTCTAGACCGAAGTTGGTAGGCATTGGCTGTTGGAGTCAAGACGTCAAATGGCAATATGTCGCCTCGCGGGACATCGGTTCATGTCAGTTTTTTTTCACGGGGCTCTGGTGAAATTCTTTGACAGTTGTCGGTAGTAGTCTCCTTACGGTAGTCGGCGGATATTTTCAGGTGACCGGCTCAATAGTTGTTCGGTTCAATCGTCTCCTACAGTTGATCAAAGACGTCAAAAGGCTTCAACATGGGTGGGTTTAGCTGCCTTCGATCCTTGGTGTATCAAGGGAATGCTGGCCTTCACTCATTTTTGCTTTGATAGTGCGATATTCATTAAATTCGATAATTGACCACTACCCTACACCTCACTTGACGATCAAAGTAGTGGGATCCAAATCAAGGGTGTACTGATTCTTTTCACTGATCCAGCTCTAAGAAATACTAGGCGAATAAGGACTTTTGCTGATATCATAAAAGTTTTGACCCCAACACCAAAAAATGTACGCCACCATGCAAGTTTTGGGGAAATGCGAATAGCTATCGCTGATGACGGTGAGCGACCCAGCAACGGAAACACACTGCTTTTTGTAACCGACAACAGCTGCAAAATCTAGTGAATTTGCTCGACACCGGCACAGACCTTTGTGTTTTCTTACATTCATTCATCAGAGAATAATACAAGGCATAGTGGAGACATTATTCGATTCCGTCGGGATTTTCTATGGTGATTTTCCAATTTTGGATTAAAGAATGCAGCACATTTGTGTCAATGTTTTCTCAATGAGATGCTGCAAGACTTCAACTTTTCATATATTTATATCGATGACATACTAATAGCGTCGGATAACGAAACTCAACACTCAGAACACTTACGTAAGCTCCTCGATAGACTTCGAGAATTGAGTCGTAAACCTAGCCAAATACATTTTTGGAGACCCTGAAGTACCCCTTCTTGGTCATATGGTCTGAGTTACGGGCATTTGCCTCCTCCAAAAGAAAATGCAAGCGATAGTTAACTATCATCACACTGAGACTGTTAAACAGCTGAGACAATTCCTCCGTATACTAGACTTCAACCGGAGTTATATGGCAAGGACTGCTGCGATACAAACTCCACTCAACGAATTGCTCCAAGGAAAAATTAAAGGAAACATACTTTCAACATAGATGGAAGAAGGTCAGGAAGCATTTGAAGCGCCAAGGAAAGTTGTAGCGAACGCTGCACAACTATCACACACGCAAGTTGGTGCAACTACTGCGCTAATACGTGACATGTCAAATATTGGATCAGGTGCTCCTCTGCAACAATAGGCCAATGGCAAATGCTAACCACTTGAGGTCTTTCCAGAAGAATTTTCACCGGCATAAATGGTGCAGCGCCGGCAACGGAGAGCTCCTAACCATTTACCAGGCTATCAAGTATTTACGTCATAATTTTGGAAGCCTGCAACTTCGTAATATATACTAACCATAAACGATTAGTGTTTGCTTTTAAGGAATAGTTCGATAGAGCGTCTCTCCGTCAAGCACAACATTTGCACTACATCACACAGCTCTCGATAGATATCCGTCTCATTCCAGGCAAGCGCAACACTGTAGCTGGCATACTCTCATGCGTGTAAGCTATAGAAAACACGTTGGATTATTAAAAGCTTGCAGCGCCTCAGAAGGAGGACGACATCAAAACATTGATGGAATCGGATTCGGCACAACAACTAAAACTAATGCAGTTTCTTGACACCAACACACAGATCTTCTGCAACATCTCAACTGAAAGAGTACGACCTTTTATAACACTGCAACATTCAATAGTATCCAACGATTGGCACATCCAGGCATGAAAAAGACTGTAAAGGAGGTTGAGAAAAACTTAATATGGCTTTTTTTTTAAACGGGTTGCCGCACGTGGGCAAAGACCTGCCTACAATGCCAGCAATTGAAAATGACATGCCACATTACATCACTAGTAAACAAATCTACACCGCCATCTACATGCTTCGAACATATAATCATAGATATCGTGAAGGGCAATGCTGCTGGCCCGAGGTTTTCTCATGGCAGATCAGACTAAACAGTGACCTTTTTCGGTCACTAACCGAGTTCATGGCTACAACTCAGTTTCACACAATGGTATCGGGATGGGATGATTGGCCACTTGGGATGGTCAAAAATGTGCAATACGATGCCAGGCAAGCAATCAATGGATACGCATTTCACCCACATATTACTGGGCATCCGAGTGGCATGGAAAGAAGACGTGCAAGCTACTGTCGGAGGACTAGTTTCCAGAGAACTAATTTGTCTGCCAAGACAGTTCCCCACATCAGTAACAAGAAACCTGAACCAAACAGCAGCCTTCCTCCAAAAATTGTAGCAACAAATCCACCAACTCAGCCAAGTAGAATTAAAATAGCACAGCCACATTAACATGTTTATTTTTAAAAAATTGGCAACAACGAGGTAGAAATTCGCATGACGCATTGCCGTTCGAAAATCGCTAGACATGCCTTATAAGGGGCCTTACACCTAAGTCAGCTGAATTGAAAAACTCTTCACATTAACATCAAAGGCCAACATAGAACAATCTCAATCGGCTAACTGACACAGCGTACACCATGATTAATTACGATACTAGGAATATATTGTAGCAACCACAACCATATTTCAACATTCCCAAGAGCCGACCACTATAATAGCTGTAGTTGGTAAAGAAACGTGTCGAAACCAGTCAGAGAAAGAACAACCACACAACGAACGAGAAGAATACGCTCATGAGCCACAAGTATGACAACCAGAGTCGCCATGACGATCGACCAGGCATATTCGGATAGTTTACAGACACCGGGTGGGATAGTAACAGCCACCAATGCATCATTGTTACAACATACATGCTGCACCACTAGTAAAGGAGGACTGTAATGATCACAACAGAAAAACGACTATAACGCACCGGTGTACTCTACAAATGAAAAAAGCTTTCCTTTTATCTCCGGGTCGGCTCGCGTTGGTGCAATGTACAGCATACTAAGCATTGTCGATGTTATACTCGCCACGTAAAGACGTACAAGTAATCAAAAATATATTAAAAGTGTAGTACTCGGGGAGTAAAGAGAGAAAAGATAGTACTAAGAATCTATTACTCCTCCCAATGGTGAGCTACAGTTTGAATCCCATTGGCAACCACGTGATTTGTTTTGAGTGATTCTTCGGACGAACTATTAACCCGTTCAGTTATGATACGCACTGGTTTAAAACCAAAACGTTTTGTAGCTGGATGGACGGAAACACGGCCTACTTGTTGAACTGATCATACCATCTTCGTGAGTGCTGAACGATTCGCTCAAAATAAAGAGATACTCTAACTATCTCTAAGTGAAGGCCCAAAAGGGGCTGTCGTGTTTGTGCAGATCTGTTTGAATTTTTGCTTCTGCCTATAATAGGTAGAGTATGGGAATCTTCGGATTCAATAGTTTAGTTGATTGTTTAACTTAAATAGAAAATTTGCAAAAGGAAAAGCTCAAAAAACAAAAATATAACAGTGTTCACTTTGAAAACATCATGTCAGTAAACACCTAAATTATTTTATGACAAACTTACAGATATGAAAACTAAATTTATAACTCTCACCATTTACAAAAACCTATTCCTTTATTTTCAGGTATGTTTAACTGGTCAGCAAGGATAAGATCAGGTGTTTTCATCAAATTTGAAGGCTTTTCATGCAAACGTGAAACATTTTAACCAAGTCAGGGTAAAATTACCAAATATTACAACACTCAAAGTATGTAGTCATTAAAACCTTGAACCTTAATTTGACTGTAATTAAGCTTTATATATTTCATTCAACCATGATTTATTTTATCAAAAGGATCCCCATTATATTTAATTACAAAATTAACCCATTATAGGATTTTCAAACCTCTATATTCTCCGACAAATATTTAACAAAATCAACCCAATTCTCCATCCAATAGATTTAGGTATACGAGTATCTATAATATTGGATAAAATTAATTTGTTATAGGGACATTCAATCCTGTTAGAAACAAAACTCTCTACACCAAATCTCCTTCAATATTTATTTGTTTCCCAGTATCTTATGAAATTATATCGATAATAATCTTGGAGCTATAATGGCAAATTGAATTGATCCTTGCAAAAGGGATTGTTATTATTGACGTGGATGTTGCGTTGGTATGTACATAAAGGCAGGTATGAGTATGTGTTGTATGGATGTATGTTGGTTGTTATTTGCTGTTTAGATGACAATCAATGTGGGTTATATCGACCCAAAACCTTTTATGAAGGTCGATGAGCTGTATTTTAGGAGTTTTATTTGTTTTGATATTAAAGGTATACCCGTATATACATTAGTATGTATGGGGTTTAATTAATTTTTTTTGTATGGTTCTGAAATGGAGATGTATTTATCGGCAAGCAATTAAGTAAGGCTTAAGGATCGTATGTCAATTTATAATAAGAATATCGCACTGAATTCAAATGCAAAAATATATTTTTAAAATGTTGCATATGCTAAGCGCACGGCCGTGCTACTTTTTATGCCGATGATGTTGGTGTCATAATTCCCTCGAGACATTTTGTAATAGTTGTTGATTATGGATGATTGTTTTCATGTATTAACCCATATTTGATGTTTTTATGTGACGTTATTATTTTGATTTATTGTTAGGTGTTTGTTGTCATTACGTTTATTGATTTAATTCATATTGAAGCAGACGATAATGGCATAACTTCTGAATTTTCGTAGACAAAAAGCAATTTGTTCAACTCATTATGAAGCACTAAAGAGTACATTTTTGTTGACAAAACTATTTCAATTTTTGTAAATTTCCAATATGATAGTTTTGTTAGAGTCAGTGAGATACCAGTATTTAAAACTGGGTACTCCCTTCAATGGTTGCCAAATTTGTTACTGCAACCACAACTCTTCTGGAAAACACATTACAGAGGGAACAAGAGGTTGGTGACAAGCAATTGAAAAATGGGAATCGGATAGAGGTGGCAGGAAAATTAAAAAGACGGACAGGCAGATGGATGGATGGACAGATGCAGATAATCGATCCAATTCTTATTTTGCTCTTGCTAAGTATGTGTTCTGTTTTAGGCTTGAACAAGCTTCATTTTCTCTGAGTATATTTTTGACTGCATAACAGAAAGTGTCCCTGTTCATTGCCTTTCTCTTCAATTTTCCCATTAGATCATCTAACCAGATGACTGCTTAAATGGCAATTCACACATCTCATTACTTGCAGAATATCTTCTTAGGACCAGCCATTGAAAGATTTGACTAGCAGAGACTGCCTTAGTTGTTTGAGTCGTCACTTTCTTTTGGCTTGAGTTGCCTCTAATGTTTCTCCACTGCATCTTGTGAAGCCTGTTTTCTTTCTCTCATCGTTGGGAGGAGTTTTTTATCTTTTTTTTAACTGCCTATGTGAAAACAGTTCAGGTGAACACCGTAGCTCCTGCAGGGGTGGAAAGGGATGGTGCTTGTTGGACGTGTGGGAGTGCAGCACACTTTGCGAAGAGTTATTTTCAGCCAAAAAGATGTTTTGGTTGTGAGTATCTGGAGACTATTCGCCCTAAAAGCCCAGTGTACTCCCTGCAAGTACTGTAGGGAGCTGCTCCGCCAGCTGAGTCATCATCGAAGAATGCAGAGAGAAACGAGTCCGGTGCCCACTAGGTGGTGACTCAGGTACTATTTCATTGGAGAAGGCCGCAAATTATGCACTTGATTAACTATTAGCGACAGGAACAAACGACAGATGGCCTCATCTAAAAGTGGATATATTGGGGAAAGCTTTTAAAGGATTGATCGACTCGGGGGTTTCAAATATTATGAGAGGAAAGGATGGTTGGCAACGGTTACAGAGAGTGGAAGTGGAGTTAACTTCAGCGGAGTGTCAGGCTATATGGCTAGTGGATGGTGGGCAATGCCAGGTCTTGGACAACGTATGATCACCCATACGGGTCAAAAGACGAGTAAGGTGGATGGAGGTCCTGGTAGTGCCAACTATCTCTCAGGGAATGATTTTAGAGGTGGGTTTTTTTGAATGATCGATATTACTCTTGATATACAGGATGAGTGCTGAGATTTTGTATGCGAGGCAGTGTTTGCTACTTGAGCCCATCTGTGAAGTCAATCCGTGTTGTTGGACGAAGAAAAGAAACGGTTGGAGCACATGGTGGACCAAGAATTTCCCAGTATGGGAGAGGCGTTGCGATGCACCTCTTTGAAGGTGCACTTCATCAAGACAGGTACAGCTCCCATTAAACAAAGGTATTACCCTGTGTCACCAACATAGGAAAAACATCTTAACGAGGAGCTGGACGAGACTTTGAAGTTGGGAATGATCGAGCCAACTTTCAACGTGTAGTCCTCGCCAATTTTAATGGTCATGAAAAAATATGACTCCTACCGCTTCTACGTAGACTTCGTAAAGTTAAATCGGGTAACGGAAAAAGACGCCTACGCTCTGCCGTATATTTCTGTAGCGTTAGATAAATTACGTGATGTCAGGTATCTTTCCACGTTACATATTAAATCAGCGTACTAGAATGTGCCGGTAGCGGCAGATTCTTGCCAGTATACAGCATTCACGATATCGGGTAGAGGCCTTTTCCAGTTTCAATGAATGGATTGGCGAATGCTCCAGCAACATAGTAGCGTCTGGTTGACGGAGTCATTGAGCCAGTACCCAAGTTTTATGTGCGAGGGACATTCAACAAGTACTTAGCCTCAACGCCCGATGGCGCTGCTATTACAAAAGAGTTTTACCATAGTGCAGTACATTCTTTTGGTAGCCTACTGTCAAAGTTTCAGTCAATTCCCTTTATTAGTTTTGTTTTGATAGCCTTTGGAAGCGAGCGTGTCCGGTTGGTTGTACAAAAATGGAAAAAGAGCAATATCGTTCAGTGATTAGATTCTAGAAAAGGCGCAGCGAAACAAAGATCGCTTAGATACTGTGTACGGTGACTCTTCTTCTTCGATGGTGACCGTCAAGAATTGGTTCAACGAGTTTGTTCATGGCCGCATGTCGGTTTTTGATTAGCCACGCCCAGGTGCCCCGAAAACGGCTGCTACGGAGGAAAACGTTAAAAAATCCACGATCTCGTGTTGGCAGACCATCGATTGTAGGTTCGCGAGATAGCTGAGACTGTGGGCATCGCAGAAGGAATGGTGCATCATATTCTACACGAAGAATTGGGCATGAGAAAGCTGTCGGCGCGATGGGTGCCACGTTTGCTCACACCGGAAAACAAAGCAACCGTGAGACCACATCGGCGACGTGTTTGGCGCTGTTTTAGCGCAATCCGGCGGTGTTTTTGCATCGTTACGTGACCGTCGACGAAACATGGATTCATTGGTACACACCAGGGACCAAGGAATAGTCGAAACAGTGGACTTCACCCGACGAACGTGCTCCGAAGAAGGCAAAGATTGTTTGATCGGCCGAAAAGGTGATGGCCACCGTTTTCTGGGATTCACAAGGTGTGATCCACATCGATTACCTCGAGAAAGGTAAAACAATCACGGGGCGCTATTATGCAGACCGATTTGACATCGAATTAAAGAAAAAGCGGCCCGGCTTGGTGAAGAAAAAAGTGCTGTTCCACCACGACAACGTGCCGGCTCACACCTTTGCCGTCGCCATGTCTAAATCTGTCGCATTGCGCTACGAATTGCTGCCCCATCCATCGTATTCTCCAGGGTTGGCCCCTGTAACTACTTTTGGTTTCCAAACCTGAAAAAATCACTCGCCGGGAATAGATTTGGGTCGAATTGCCACGGAGGCCTATTTTGCAGCCCTCGAGAAAATGTATTTTTCGACGGGTTGAAAAAGTTAGAGCATAGCTGGGCCAAGTGTATCAAGCTTGAAGGAGATTATGTGGAAAAATAAATTGCCACCTTTCCAAAAATTTTTTTTTTCTTCTGTAGATTAAGTATTTGTTGAATGACCCTCGAATCCACTTATTTGGATGATATCATTATCGTAACGCCAACCTTTGAAAGGTACCGAGGCATCCTTCAGGACGTCTTCCGATGGTTAAGGCAAATAGGCCTGAAGATGTCAAGAGAGAAATGCTTCTTTTGCTGATCACAACTGAAGTATTTAGGTTGTATAGTTGATGAGCATGGGATAAGTGTTGATTTGGAGAACGTAAAATGCATGTTAAAAATTCCTAGGCCCTATACTGTGATGCTCGTTCGCCAGTTCCTGGGCATGGTATAGGTGGTTCATTCATGACTATGCCACGCTGGGAGCACCGTTAACAGACCTACTCTGAAAAGGGCAACGATTTAACTGGTCTATCTTTTAACGCTCAGATTGATGCGTTGGATGTGAGGTTGGGAGCCGATCCCAAGGCAGGGCATACGGGAATAGAACGTGTGACAGTATGGAAGTGAGCTTTTGCTGGCCCAAGATAAAGGTAGACATAGTTCGCTATGTAGCGAAATATAAAGATTGCCAGTCTTTAGAGGTGGAAAGTAACTCCTCTTCCAATACCATGGTGACTCAAGTTGGACAGGCAAAGGAACCATGGGGAATCTATGCGTAGGTTTAATACGTTCCTTCCCACGCACTTCACAATGACACAGCTTTATACTGACCACATTAGATTATTTTAAGCAAGATGCCACTTATTTTTCCCCCAAGGTAGACAACCGCCTCAGCAGTAATGCGAATTCTGGAGGAACGCATTTTCTTGCTATTTGGAGTTCCTACAGTGATCGTCTGTGATAATGGCGTCCAGTTTCAAAAACTGATGGCGTCCTATGAGACCAAGATGCAGCACACGGCCCTCAACTTTCCGCAGGCGAACCCGAATAGAACATTAAGCGTATGCCAGGATTAACCACAGAAAGTGGGATCAAGACTTATCGAAAATTGGGTGCGCACTGCGAACGTGAACCCAGGAAGCTATGGAAGTCACACCTTATTTAGTAAACTTTGGCCTCAAAATGATTTTTTCCCGGTAGAAACCAAGAAAAATCACACAAAACAGAAACCCAGAGGAAAGAACACGGCTATTAGAGAAGGTAAGAGGGGACATTAAAAGGCGCCTGAGGGAGACCGTGGAAAAGAGCCCTAGTGATATAATTTGTGGAGACAATTACGGCCTTTTGGGGTAAATGAAATGGTCTTGTGAAGAAATTTCCCAATTTCGAATGCGGTGCAATTTTATTCAGTAAAATTGGTGCCCAAAATTTATGGGTCTTTTCAGGATCACCCAAAAGGTGTCTGCGTCAATGTATAAATTGGTAGATCAGGCCAAGAGCAACGGAAAGGGCGAAGAAAAGCGCCTTATGAAGGAAAATATGGCACAGAAAATTTTAAATTTTATCTGAAATGGAGGACATCACATAGAATAACGAACGCGTGAATAAACTTTACCTTAACCGATCTATAGTGCGGGACATTGGTCGCATGGAACCGTCATCGATACGATGCCACCCTGGTCGTTTAATTAGTTCTTGCTTTTTTTTACTATGGTTCATTTTCCCCTCCCCTTCTTAAATTTGTTTGTTACGAAGTGGTCCGACATAACATAGAATACAGAGAGCGGTAGCATATGTCCACTTGTACTTTTATGAAATTTGTTTTTTTTTTTTGACTAGCGAGTTTAATCTAAAATAAGTTTGTTTGTTAGAGTCTTAAGGGCTTAGGTAAGATAAGTTGAGGATAGGACATTCGACTTCCAGAGTTTGCGGGCTAGGTCTTGGATAGGGGTAGTTGAAAATGACATTAAGTTCAATATCAGAGATACTAAGAAATTGGTGATTCGTTTTGAATTCGTTTGGGGTTTCTGTTTGAATTTGAATAAGTGGTATTAACTAAGGGCGTTAGAACCGGTCCAGTTTTTTTCTCTTGCACAAATTTGTCATGTATTGCCCCTCCCTGTGTGCCCCTTAAAACATAAAGTGTTAAATTAAGACCTGTTTTGAAAAGTTCTCATCAAGACCTTTCATTTGTTACCCATATCGGCTATCTTTGACCAAATTTTTTTCAGGATACAGAAACTGTCATAGGATGGCTTTGCGTTGCCACGAATTTTAGGATCTGTATGAGGTCTCGGGGCGATGGAAAGTTGCAGGATTTTTACTTAGTACCGGATCAACTAACAAAACGATAAATCGCCTATATGTGCCTTGAAACGCACAAGTATTTACATCCGATGGGAACAATACATAGGGACATAAAGCGAGCAAATACCCTGCTCACGGAGGTGCAAAATTGATTGATTTTGGCATATCAGCACCGATTATGGAGACAATAACCACAACAGCTGCAACTAGCAATGATGCTAGGATCAATATGAATTTAAAGAATGAATACACTCGTTCTATTCACCAATAAGTCTCATTTAATACGTCAAATCAATCGAAAATAACCTCTTCACGTACGACAAATTGACGGATATAAGCGCGTATGATGGAGTGTGCCACCAAGTTTCCGTTATTTTTTTTCAATAAATTTTCTATAGATAAAGAAATAAACATTTACAAATGCACAACGCAACACTGACAGAATGTCAGTCACTTTGGCATTTGCACCTGATGGGCAAAGTGCAATTTACATTTCACATGCTTGATATGACAACCATTTGTGTGCCGTTGGTGCGTTGCGCGAGGCCAGAAGAAAGTTCATTTCCCCGGAAAGATTTTAATGGACCCCCGTTTATAACAAATTAACGAGGGATTCAGAAACAAAGCAATCTGTCTCTTTAGCAGTACGATCATTGGCGGCGTCGAAAGAAAACGTTACGAAACACAGAAGAGACTGATCGCTCATTTTTTGAATTCAAGGATAGCGGAAAGTTTTGAGTAGGCGCGGCAAGCCAGTATCTTGGATTTGGGACGAAATCATCGGAGAAAGTTTGAGTTAGCGGCGGCCACCAAGTATTTTGCATGGCCGACGGAGTTTTTGGGTCCCTCTATGTACGTACGAGTACCTAATTAGTAAGTGAATTGAATAATTAAATTGTTGTTGAACCAATATTGAAAACACATTCGCATATATCAATTTGAACCTTTCGATTTGTGAATTGCGGGAAAGTTTTAAAATTTTTTGCAGTTGTGAACTTGGCTGTGGGTAACGCAAGAAACTAAGCAATATTAAGCTTCTATCGGTAAGCCCAGTTGAAGGTTCTAGGTCGGGTCCTGTATCATTTCGTGATACGTTGTCGTTATATTTCCTGCCTCCCATTTTTGTGAGATTTGCTTTAAGTTCCCTGGGCAGGTTATGTTGGTAGAATTCTTTTAACGTTCCGTTTCAGGTGTGGTAGCAGGTCGTGTGTTTAAGGTTCTTTTGGTGTCCCAATTTATTGATATCAACAAACGGGCTGAAGTCCAATTACAAATTGAATACGAAATTAGAGGTAACGCTATTATTAACAGAAATTTACAAATGAAATTTAAGAAGGAATCCAAGACATAAAATACAAAAGAAAATAGTGTAATTACTTACATACTAACTAACACATGAAAAAAGAGCAGTTATAAGCATGGCCAAGATTAATATTTGTTATTATAAATTTTATTTTTAATACAAGTTTTAAAAGTGGCAAGTGACTGTGGTAGAGGACCAAGACATAGCTGGTTATGCAAACGGGGCAAGCGTAGTAAGGAGGAGTGGAAGAAGGCGTTAGTGCGTGCATATGGAGCAAGGAATTGATCCGAGGATTTATTAGCGCGACTAGTGTCCAATATTTGAATGTACCTGCATAAAGTTTGGGATAAGTGACCATGATAAAGCTTGTACGAGATGCATTCATCAAAAAAGCATGGTCTAGATTCAATGGAAGAGAGTTTCAAAGTACGAAGACGGTCACTGTAGGGGGCGTAGAAGAGGGTGAATTCCATGAAAAGTAACCGTGTGGATCCGTGTTGAACCGACTCAATAGCATTGATATAATTCTTGTGGTAAGAGCTCCATATTTAGGAGCAGTATTCTAGGTTACTGCGAACAAATGAAAGGTAAAATCACATACAGGAGGCGATATGCTGGAACGAGGAAGCAGATCTGCAAATGAACCCTGAAAAGTGAGAGGCTTTGTCGATGACTTGGGCTATGTTGAGGTCAAACTTTAACTTGCAATTAAAAATCACACCAATATCCTTAAAGGAAGTTGCGCTGCACAGGGGGTTCCAACAAGATTGTAAGTGGAGGGAAAAGGATATTTTTTACAGGAGAATGTCATCTGGTGTCATTTGGAAACATTCAAGGAGAAAATGTTTGATTTGCAGCATTCACTTATACGCATTAGGTCACTTTGCAAAGTAACAGCATCACATTGTGAGGCAATAACCCGAAAGACCTTAAAGTCGTCAGCATAAAGCAGACAGGGAGAAGTGATAACAGGGGGAAGATCATATGATTCTATGAATTCCCGATTTCCTGTACTTCTGGCTATTATCCTTTGTTTGGGATCACTGTTGTCTTGTCACTGTCAAGTGCTGCTTCTCCTCTACATTTTGCCACAGTTCAGGTATACCGCAAGGTTCCAAGATTGGCCCCATTTAATTCCTACTATTTGTCTGTACAAATAGTCGTTACAAATAGCAGGAATAAAATGGGTTCAATTATGGGACCTTGCAGTATACCTGAACCGTGGCTAAATGTAGAGAAGAAGCAGCACTTGACAGTGACAAGGCAACAGTGATCCCAAACATAGGAAAGAAGCCAGAAGTACAGAGAATCGGGGATTCCAAACTCTTTAAGTTTCTGAAATAAAAGTGAGTGATCTACAAAATCAAATGCTTTAGAGAAAACCGTGAAAATAACGTTTATTTGTTGCTCACGGTCAATGGCAGCAGCAAACTGGGAAGGGAAAATCCCAGTAGCTAGGCTCAAATTATGAATAATTGAAAGAGGAACACTGTGAGATGAGGATAGTGATTTTTCAAAGAAGTTTGGAATGCTGTATGGGTCACCACCGGTACTGATATTAAGACTCCTTAGGTGCAGTTCCACCTGCAAGTGATTGGTACAAATCAGAAGAAGGATAGAAAGAAGGAGGAACATTTGAAATGCGCAAACAGTTCACAGGACTCCTGTGGGGTAGATAACTTAAAGCCATCGTAACTGGAACTAGCTGGTATATGATGAGAACTCTTTAAAGATTTAACATAAGACCAGAAAGTACGAGTTTGATTGGGTTCAAGTGCAACTTCGATATTGTTGATGTAAGCAAGGTCGTTAGGGAGGCCACTGGAGAAGAATTTTTTCCGGAATGCATCCTTCACCTTAATAGCTTTGGCAATACCTGAGTTGAACCAAGGAGCATCTTTAAGCCTCTTTATGGGAACCGAAGGATTGAATTGAGTAATTAAGGACAAGAGAAACAGATAGAACTTATCAACAAATTATTCAAAGTAAAGGTTGCTGAAGAAAGAATACCAGTTTACTGCGTTAATACTAGAATCCATGCTGCAAAAATTCGCTCTCAGAAAGTTATAGCGGTAAGTTGATGTATTTCTAGGAGAAAGTGGAGAGAAGACAGAAAACTCCATGAAGAGGTGGATGGTCAAGATCTGGATTAATGAAGGGTGAGAGTGAGGTAGAAGCAACAAGAGAAGAGGCTGGCAAGTTGGAAAAAGCGTCAAGAAGTTTATTATGGGAATTCGCACTAGTATTGAATTGGGTAAAGGAGCGTATGGAGAGAAACGAGGAAAAGCCAGACGACGATTTTCCTCCAGACAGTATGGAAACATACTTATTAGTCCAATTAATGGAAGAAAGATTGAAGTCCCCACAGAGCAAGACAGGGGAAGGTGGAAAGTAAGTAATGATATAGCTGGAGAATTCCGCAAAAACAACGCTCATACCCCATAGCGGAGCTACTACATGGGATGCAGACACACGAAGTGAGAAGCAAAAGCATCAGAAAGAGAGACTCGCACAATAATACACTCCGCAGGTAGCGAAGGTATAAAGTCCTCATCCACAAGAACGCCCCTACTATCAGATTTGCCAATGGCAACACGATCTCTATCTCTGTAGAAAATCAGGTGATTGGAAAGGAGTTCACTATTATAAATATTGTTTGTCAGCCATGTCTAAGTTAGGCAGATGATTTGATGTGGATATATAATGGAAAAGATACGAAGTTCAGATGTCTTGGTTCTTAAACCACAGACATTATCATAATAACAGGAGAAAGCAGGTTTACAATGCAAGGAGGTGCGAAGCTTATAATTTGTTTCCCCTCTGACGAAAGAACACAGAGTTATTTCACTTCTGATTGCCAGAAATCTTTTCGACCAGTAATCCAGGAGGCCAAAATTCTTTTTCCAGCAGGCAATTGAGATTGGTTGGAAGCGTATTTTAAATGTGACAGCGGAATAGCTCCAATAAGCCCCGTCTACTCGCTTGGCGGTTGAAGTGAGGGTTTTAGGTTTAAGTGAGTGGTGAAACTGGGACTCGCAGAACCCTCAACCCTCCTCGAGGGAAGGGTAACATCGTTTTGTACTTTCTGTTTTTCATTTATTTTTCCTTATCAGTTTTTCAATTTTTTTCTCTTAAATGCTTCTTTATTTTCCTGCGGCAAAAACTTCAGCATCCGATACTATGTCTTCTTTTGGTACTACTATCTTGCTTCAGAAGGCCATTGACACTGAAAAAGGGAGTAACTTACTCTTGAAATATATATTTGTTGAAATATGTCATATATAAAGAGGGCAAAAAGCGTTTTTATTGCAAAAATTTGGCAAACTCTTAATGATCACAGCGTTAACGATTTTTCCGCATAAGTTATTGGTTTTCTTGTAGTTGTATCTATATGTTACAAAAGCCAAATTCACCAGTTCTTTGATATTGCAGACCCGGAGATTGCTCGCTTTTTATCCCTCCACCGTAAACTTCATTTCTTGCAACTCTATAAAGCTTGATTTTTTGACAGGGCCCCTTCCCATAGCATTTGACTTTTGCCAGGGTATATGGGTTCTTGATGAGGCCACATGTATCCTCATGTCACGATGAAGATTATCGATAGTTAAGTATTTATAGTGATGTTAGTTACACCTGAAACTCTCTCTCTTCTTGGCTGAGTATCAGCCATGGCTATTGATAGGTTATTCGCAGTGAATTTTTGAGAAAGGTCTTCCTCTAACGTGTTCACTCAGGGGATGCCGTAAGTTTTGTTTTCAGTCCTTTTGCATGTGATTCCTAAGCGGAAGCTCTGTGTACCACAACAGGACGAATGGCTATTTTAAGTCACACAATCTTCTTGATAGTATCCAAGTGTACCCTCCAGTTCAAAAGAGAATCAAACGCTAATGTTAACTTAAAAATTCTAGTAAAGGGTTTTCCATTATGGGCATAGCAATTTTATCTATAAATTAAACACAGAAATATTTGAGATATTGAGTTCAAATTTATTGTGGGTGTAGTGCAAGCATTACATTTTATCGATTTTGGCCACATGATCATCATGAGCCCGTCTACAGCGGTCAATTCTTTGGAAATAATTTTCTACTACTCTGACACACATTTTGACCGGAACGTTGGTGATTTCACGTTGAATATTGTCTTTGAGCGTCGAAAGTTGCTGGCTTTTTGGGATAGACCAGTGACTTGATATGGCCCCATAAAAAGAAATCAAATAGCTTTAGATCGCATAAACGAGGCGTGCACTCGGCCAGACGATTTCCTAAGATAACACGTTCGCCAAATTTACCTTTCAATAAATCGATTTTGAGGCGTGCTGTACAGCTGGTGGCACCATCTTATTGAAAACACATATCGTTGATGTCCAGTTTATCCAATTTCGGCCACAAATAATCTTCCAACATAACACGATAGCGCTCTTCATTGACGGTAACATGATGGTCGTTTTTATAAACAGAAAAATACGGTTCAATTACACCTCCGCCATGACAAAGAGAGTTACAAAAATAGCAACATATAGATTTCAAAATGATTTGTAATGCCTCTAATACAAAGTCTCAATTTGCCATGAGATTTGTCCGATTTTTCATGAAATGTAAAATTTATGATTTATGACAGTTTATAAAAAACAATTGAATTGATTTTTTTCATGTGTGAAAAAAGTGTCTGGATTTTCATTGGAATTTAAAATTTGGTCCGTCAAACTGGATTGTTGACTTTGTAGATTGTTCATAAATTTCATGAGTATCCAGTATTTGTGCATATTTTTCGAGTACAATTATAGTGGTGTAAATTTTTGTAAGGTAGTCTATGTGGTCTAGTGGTTAGAACATGAACCCATAAGCCGAAGGTCCCAGGTGAAAATCTCGTTGGGAGCAACGTGATTTAGTTCAGGGGATTTTTCGGACAGACTACGAGTGTTCACTTAGTGGTGATATGTACTGATTTAATCAGATCGTATCATAGCTGAGCTGACCAAACCAACTCCCGAAAAAAATCAATACGGTCATGAAAATGAGATACTCTAACTATCTCTGAGCGAAGGCCCAAGAAGAGCTGTAGTGCTATGAAGAAGAAAAAGAAATTTTTGTAAATTGACTTTGAAAGTACGTCGGTACTTTCTAAAACAGTTATTATCGTCTGGGACATTGTGAATTTATTTTGAAAGTGGGTCAGAATTTAGCCATATAGTTACTCTGGTTTGCAACTTCGTAAATTCACTAATGAAACTGCGTCGGTACTCTATCAAGCAGTGTCTCTGATTTATGGCTTTATAAATACACCCTTGAAATTACGTCGGTACATATTAATAATTTCAATAAAGACACAATAAAGCATAGTAAACATAGAGGGACACATATGCAATCAAGTGCTGTTGCTTGGGCAGCTTATTACAGTGTAAGTGAATTTCCGGAAGGAAGCGAGGGCAAGGAGGATTAAGCTAACGGTTAAAAATTGCTTGGATAGGCAAAAAAAAAGTTATGACGCCTTCAAGTCAGGACACAGTGCGATTGTTCCATTGATGAATGGAAGCTCAGAGCATCTTGAACAACCATACTTTGCTGAAAGAATTAATCGGGCGGAGGAGGTTTCCTTCGAGACTTGCCTAAAAATACAGGGAGTGCTTGGAAGAATTGATTGCCAAGACAGCACCAGAAATATAAACAGGAACTTACTGCAAGTGGACATCGAGCTTCGGAGGAAATTGCTGTGAGATTACCTAAAATATCTTCCTCGAATTTGCAGGTAGTTACGAAGATTGGCCATCGTTCCGGAATCTTTTTCGAACGCTTATACATGTGCGGTTTGTACTGTTAAATATAGAGAAACTTCATTACCTGAAGTGTAGTATAATTTGTGAAGCTACAACTTTAATCAAACAGTGATAAATCACCGACTCTAATTACGCAGCTGCATGGTCAATCTTATGCGAACGTTATGATGATAAAAATGCGCTGCTAAATGCACTTCTCAAGTGGCTCTTCGCCATTACTCATGCACAGGAGACATTCTTGGCTTTGCAAATGCTACTAGACAAAACAACCGAGCGCATCCAGTCCATTGACAATATGGGAGTGAAAGGTTTGTGGCAGTGCGTAGTGATATACATGACTGTGCAAAGATAACCTCATGAAACTCGGCAGATGTGGGCACAAGAACAGGCCGGTACCCCGGCTCTTCCTACAATCAAGGATGTTAAAATATTGCTGCAGACACGATGTCGGGCTTTGGAAGCATTAGGGAAGGAAAGAATCAAGGTGCAGTCAATTGCAGCATTAAATCTTCCCGTTCAAGCCTTCCATATAGAAGCATTACAGGCATGTACGATACGCAAAGGGTTTCATTCACTTTGGCAGTGTTCGCGACTTAACTAGATGAAACGCCAAAGCAAATTAGACATCGTCTGAAAGGGAGGCCTGTGTATCACTTGTTTACAACATGGGCATTTTACGACCAGTTCCCCAAGTAAACACTCATGCCAAAAAAGTAATAAATGCCACCATACTAGGCTCTACCGAGAACTGGATGTAAATTTAGCAGAATTCCGTTTTACACAGTTCTAGTTTCTATAGCGCAAGAAGGTAGCAACATGCACGCTTACAGTGCATCAGGCGAAGCTAACGTCTTACTGGCAATCACCATGGTCAACTTAGAAGCACCCAACGGGCGTCTGTATGCGTGCACTTTGCTAGATCAAGGATCCCAAGGATCTTTTGTGACTCAATCCCTGGTCCAAGGATTGGGTTTAAAGCAACGCAAATGTCACACTAACAATAAGGGCATCGGAGGTTCACAAGCGGATGCAAAAGGCGTCGTCACTATCAAAATTTTTAAAAGAAAAGGAGATGTCATCACATTTAATGCTTTTGTGTTGAAGAATATCACAGGCATGATGCCAACAAGCAACGTATCATCGACAATACATGCTCATCCGAAGGAATTGTCTATAGCCGACCCGAACTTTGACCGGCCGAGGAAGATTGAGTTGTTGCTTGGAGCGAACGTATATGGGAAGATTATTCTTGTTGACATCCAAAGATTACCTAATGGACTGACAGCTCAGGACTCCAAATTGGGCTGGGTATTAGCAGAAGACGTTGGTACAACACTATGTACGTCTTCCAAGTCATTTGAAGTGGAAGTGCAGTGCAACGAAAACAAAACATTGGTGATTCATTACGAGCGTTCTGGGAGTTGGAAGAGTGCAGTTCAAAGGGTGAAATCGGAAGAGGAGGAAACCTGCAAGCTCTTGTTTAAGGGTTCAACGCACCGAGACTCAAATGGGAGAAACCAAGTTCAACTGCCTTTTAAAATGGAATCAATTAGAAACTCGTTAGGTGATTCACGAACCGAGGAGATCGCAAGGTTAAGCCAATTAGAGAAGCGTTTTGAAAAGAACCCAGCTCTGGCAGTAGAGTACCAAGAATGACTGCAAGATTTTTGGAACAAGGCCACGTGCAGGCAGTTGAAGAAATGAAGGAAAGTTGTTATGACAAAGTAGGCTGTCAGACGTATTATTTACTGTACCACGCAGTGTTCAAAGACAGTTCTACCACCAAACTACGGGTGGTTTTCGCCGTGTCTCGAAAAACTAGTTTGGAAGTTTCCTTGAATGACTCTCTTCTGACTGGTCTTGCTCTTCAGAATGATTTGACTGCAGTTCTTCTAAATTGGCACCTTCATAAATTTGCCTTTGTCACCGACATCGCTCAGATCTATCTGCAAATAAACATTCCCCCATCAGATTCAAACTTCCGGAAGATAGCCTGGAAGAAGTGCCTAAATGACGCTGTAAAAGATTATCTACTAGCTACGGTTACATTTGGTTTAACTTGTGCTCCATACTTGGCAATCCGTACACTACGACAACTGGAACAGGACAAATAAACCCAATTTCTTGTTGCGGAGTATTGTGTTCAGAGTGACTTCTACGTCGACGACGTCCTCTCTGGAGCTTTCATTGTGAATGAGGTGATCAAGAGACAACATGCTCTAGTCAGCCGACCTCCACCTGCGCAAATGGGTGGCAAATTGCCCTGGCTTGCCACATAACATTCCACTAGAAGATGCTAAAGTAAAACTCACAGTAGAATTACCTCTAGAATATGGGTGTAAGTCGCTAGAAGTTGTGTGGTGTCCAAACGCCGATTATTTTACATATCGTTTGGAACCATGAGAAATGTTGACACAGTATACGAAGCGGAGTGTACCCTTTGGGTTGGCAGTCACCTACTACCAAAGAAAATTGAGGCAATGTGGCTGAAACCCCGATCAGACCTTCCTACGATTGAAACAATAAAACGTCCGCGGTGGATCTGGTCTTTTTTAAGCCCTAGGTATATCCTGCATGGATTTTGTGGTGGTTCTTAAGAAGCTTACGCTGCTGTAATATGTATCTATCTTAGGACAACGATAGTTCTCATGTAGACTTGTTAACTGCGAAAACTAAACTGGCACCCTTACGTCCCATTAGCATTCCTCGTTTGAAGTTATGTTGAGTAGTGCTGTGAGAAGCGGGTGTGAAGTCCATGAAGCAACAACTGAAAAAGATACTCGGCAGTGCAATTTTAACATATTGTCGCGTGTTAAAGGTTCGCGGCCAATAATTTTAATGTTCCGGGAAAGTGAAAACGCAATGTCTTTTAATTTAAGTTAAAAGAGTTTATTAAATGAAATGCACAATAATCAGTTAACACTTTCACTAATTTTAATTTTCACTATTACAAAAAAATCTAACACGTCCATAAATTTCTTATCGCAATTGTCTTCTAAATTACTTCGCTATTACGAAACACACTTCCCACACACAATCGCAGTTCTTATCGCGGTTGAATGAATGATTCCCCCCATTCATTCAGCTCGCCTTTATATAGGGCCTCTACCTATTCACCCATTTCTCGTACATTGGCGAATGTTCTACCTGGTAGGTTCGAGCTAGTTCATGAATGGAGTGACGTCACTTGCAGATGTTGATCATGCTTGTTGGGTTCTCGTGGGTTCGAGTAAATTCATTCGTTGACGTTCTTAATGATGATGAAAACAATTGCGACAGTAGCTCGCAGAATTATTTGTACATGTAACAATATGAAGAGTTGGCAAAAATTGAGGCATGCTTAAAGTTGCGTCCATTGTGTCCTTTGATTAACGATCCTACTGACACAAAAGCTCTCATGTCAGCCCATTTTCTAATTGAAGATACCTTACTTGCTTCTCCGGAGGACAACATTATGGAATGCAACATTTCTTGACTAGATAGATAGCAACTATCTCAGTTTTTGGCACAACAGTTTTGGATTCGGCAGAAGAGTGAGTATTCAGCGCGGCTACAGTACCGACCAAAATGGACTCATCGAGAACATTGTCCGCAAATTGAAGATTTGCGTCGGTGGAGAGTGACAACTTTCCTGCATATAATTGACCGTTAGCTCGCATGACAGCAGTTCACCCTGAAACAGATGACTTAATGAGAGTTGTGTATATTTTTTGCAAAGAAAAGAAAGAGAATTGCGCTACTACCACTCGAAAGAGCATCAGAAGCAGAACAATAATAAACAACATCTGTCAACCCAAACAACTAGTAGCAGCTGAACTGCACAGAGTATAGGGGAGGAGTACTCGTATATTTGAAACAAAACGAAAGAACAATTTCTGTACAAAAATAACATCATAGATTTCAAAATGATTTGTAATGCCTCTAATACAAAGACTCAATCTGCCATAAGATTTTTTCGATATTTCATGAAATGTAAAATTTATGATTTATGACAGTTTATAAAAAAAATTGATTTGTCATTTGATGTGTGAAAAAAGTGTCTAGATTTCAATCCAATTCATATTGGTTGTGTTAAAAGCGATATAAATTGGATTTGGGCTGATTAGAACAGAAAGCCATTTTAAAAGTCATTTTCAACTCAGGAAATTTGAACCGAGGTGCCATTGCGCAAAACCTGATTGCTCTCACTATCACCACCGTTGAGTCTTAAAAATGTTTTAAATTTATACATGTCTTAATGATTTCTTCTCAGCTATGCCACATTTTGTTTAAATACTATACCCAGAAATTACTCCAAGCAATTTTCAACGAATGTACTCCATTTTAAGCTTAAATTTTTCTGCGCCCACACTCACTTTGCAAGCGTTAATTTAATCGAATCATTTTCTCTCCCAAAAGAGACTCAAACTCATTTCAGTAAATTATTCTTCACTACAACCTTATCAAAGTAAGAAAAGATAACGACAGTGTTAAAATTTGTATAGAAATGACCAAATAAGCCTCCAAGCACATTTTGAATTTATTCAAATTAAGAAGATTCATCAGTCAATGAGATTTCCACCGGAAAATGTCCGCCACAAGTACCTACACCTACAATATAGCGCCGAGGAGCATAAACTTGACAGTAAAGGACACGAAAATCGACTTTAATCCAAAATAATTGCATATTCTCAGGACGATCATAAGAAGAATACTCACAATACAACGACATAGTCCTTGTAATGCTTTGAGAAAGCAGCAGCAGAAAAAAAAAGATTAGATGAAACGTCTCAAGATGAATCTGAAGGAGCCAAAAAGAAATGTTTCGTGTTATAACACGTAATGTATGTTCTTTCGACTTGAAGTTAGTCGACAATGAGTTAGTTTATACTGGTCATGATGAAGATGGCCAGCATTCTGGTTACAGTGGAAGCCCCAGGGCGACGATTCAACGCGTAATTGCCATCTTACGGTTGTGTCGCAGTCAAATTCATCTTCGAATGGTGGCACGAGAAAGAAAGTTAAAACCACGGGAGATACACTTATGAAGATAGAAGCGAAACGAACGTTTTGTTACTTCGTACACAGTCTTGGAGATAGTTTGCTCCTGCTGTTGCGAACTAAACGTTTCCTGCTTACAAGCGCTAAGACGGACGACAACAGGATATATTGGAGATGTCCAGCTGTGACGACAACGAGGACTCATTGCAATTAAGCTGCCTGAATTAATTTAAAACTCGAGCGTTTTCCCACTTGAAAGCAATAAATTGTTTTTCTTCTTCTCGAGCTGTTTTCCATGGAAATTTTCGGGAAAGTTGTAATAAAGGAGAAGGAAATTGTCATAAAAGAGACGTCAAGCTTATTATGTTTATAAGATTATCATTGTGTTAGCTTTTATTGAAACTCTTTAAACATTCAACGCTTCATCAATGATATATTGTATTTAAAGAGAATTTCAATAAATTTACAAGAATATAAACAACGTAGAAAAAGCTTTAAAAATATAAAATTATGCCTCAAATGCCAACTTCTATCACGAGAAAACTGAGAAGTAGGCTATGTGTGCCAATTAATTCTACTTTTAGTCACAAACCAATCACTTGGGCTCTCCTGTTTTATATATACTTAGTTTTTTGGACGACCATGACATGATGGTGCCCAACTTAGGTCAGTATAAAATTCTGATAAATACATGCACACAAATATCGCGAGCATTTATACTCTGCAATAATTATGTCCGCCAAGCACTTCCAAAAAGGCTCAATAAATTTGCATGCATGGAACGCATCTGAGATGGGTGACGGCAGGTATTGAAAAAGTCTTAATAACTCTGTCATGGTTAGCATGTGTCATCTGACATTCGGAAAAAGTATTTTCATTCACTACCAGGTGGAGCGTGTTGGATGTGTCTTTCTGATTGATGATATTCCTTCTATTCCATTGGGCTGTTTAATGTCCTCAAATTTTCTGTTTAAAGGATCTCTAAGGAATACATACAAGTCTCATCTAGAGAAGAACATTTTTCGCGTCACATTGTTCACCTAGGGCGCTAAAAGAACCCGTCATCAGACACGGGCCAAGTGAGTACCTAGAGCAGGTTCTCATAGCTTATTAATTCCCTATGGGGCCCAAAGAGTCCAATTAACTTTGTACCTTGGAACACCTGTAAAGGCACATGTTCTTAGCAATTTTTCTGATCGTCATTGAGGAGAAATGAACTTTATAATTTGTAATTGCGATATGAGTATGACGAAGATGCACGGGAGAGATCGTAGCAATCCTTGCGTATAGATGCGGTTTTTTAAATCACTCCTGTCAAAAATTTTCAAAATTAAATTGATTTTTTTAAAAAACGTCAGTCCGAAATTAATTTTTATTGGGAAAAAGCTTATATTGTCAAATAAATCGGCTCAGAAAATTTCAATCGAAAATTATTTTACTTCGATTAATAAAGCAAAGCGAAGAACCTAAGAAACTTCAAGACCGCTGATATAGAGGTGCCTGACGGCTTTCCACCGTTAGGGAAATCTGAGGAAACAACAAATACGAAACTGGCGATAATCAACAAGAAAAACATAACCCAGAAAACTCCACAGATGGCGGATGCATGCTGCAAATAATAGCGGACAGTCAAAATGTAATAAAACTTCACAAAGAAAATGATGAACTAAGGCTAGAGATACAGTCCGTCAAAGATATATTCAACAAAGGGATGAAGCCTTAAAAGACGCAGCCACGAAATTAGTGAACAGGTAACAAAGGTGAAGAAAAGTGCAAAGTAAGCAATTCCAGAAGGAGTTGCAAGTGCTGGTGGCACCAATGTGATTCAAAACTATTTTGCAGTGATGGAGGGATTAATCGAAGAAATGGAAGTTGAAGAAAACATCAAAGGTAATTCTCATCAAGATAATGATTTGAATTTTATTCAGTATTTAAAAGATAAAAATAAGGACAAGAAATCAGTCCACAGTTCTGTTGATTCCTCTGAACAAGCTTTGAAAAGGACAGAAAAAGTTCCACCAACCAACGTATTCGAACAAAGCGGAAATATATAAAAATCGCTCCTGTCTAAAGTTTTCAAAAATTAAATTAATTTTTTTAAAAACGTTAGTCCGAAGTTAATTTTTATCGAAAAAAATCTTATATTGTCGAAGTAATCGACTCAGGAAATTTCTATCGAATATTTTTACTTCGATTGGTAACGAAAAACAAATTCACAAAGAAAATTTCGCCGCTGGTATGGAGGAGCCCGACGGCTTCCCACCGTTGGGGCAACCTGGGGAAACGACGAATACAAAACTGGCGACAATCACCAAAAGAAAACATAACGAAGAAAACTCCGTAGATGGAGGGTGCAAGCTGCAAATAATAGCGGACAATCAACAAATGGCCAAATTGCAGAAAGAAAATGATGAACTAAGGCAAGAGATACAGTCTCTCAAGGATCTTTTCAAGAAAGGGATGAAGCCTCAAAAGACGCAGCCGCAAAATCAATGGCAACAGATAACAAAGCCGAAGAAAAGTGCAAAGCAAGTAAATCCAGAGGAAGTTAAGTGCTTGTGGCACCAACGAGAGCCAAAATTATTTTGCAGCGCTGGAGGGATTAACCGAAGATATGGAAATTGAAGAAAACATCGGAGGTAATTTTAATCAAGATAATGACGTTAATTTTATTCAATATTTAAAGAACAAAAATAAGGAGAAAAAACCAGCCCGCAGTTCTGCTGGTTCCTCTGAAAAAGCTTCCAACAAGACAGAAAAAGTTCCGCCAATCAACGTGTTTGGACAAACCGGGAAAGATATGGTTCGGCTATTGGCAGCCGAAAATAAACTGGCCAATTTCGAAATAAAAAGAGTTAATGCCAAAAAATTAACTATAAGGACGAAATCACTGGTTGATTTCAAGTCAGCCAAAGATGCGCTGATTTCTGGGGAGGTTCCACACTTCACCTATACCCCAAAAAGTGAAAATAATCAGACCTTCTTGTTGAAGGGTTTGGACAGCGGAGAGGATACGGTCGATCTTCTTCAAGTGCTCAAGGAGGCTGCACCAGATATTGATTTTGTTTCAGTCAAAGCCTTTGCGACAAGAAGGTCGACCATAGAAAGGAAGAATTTACCACTTTACCTGGTACAAATCGCAAATAAGAGCAGTCAAAGTGCCCTTCAGGAAATAAGGTACTTGAATTTCAGAGTAGTGAGGTGGGAACGCCTCCAGAAAAGAGAGGTCAACCAGTGTTACCGGTGTCAAAGATTTGGACATTCGGCTGCCAATTGTGCCATGCACTATCGTTGCGTTAAATGCAAAGACGTTCATGCTCCCGGTGAGTGCAAATTGGCTCAGACGGAGCCTAAAGAAAAATTATACTGCGTTAACTGCGGTGTTTTGGTCACCCAGCATCATATCGAGGATGCTCCCGATATCAAGATGCAAAAGTTAAATTTGCTCCAAAGCAAACACAAGTACACCGTAATATCATACCTTCCAACTTCGTCAAGCCCGGAGTATCATTTGCACTCGCCGCTAGAGGACCAGCAGAAAATGCTGGAAATAATGTAAATAATGCAAGTTGCAATAATGAGCTGCTTCTCAAAATTTACCAGCAACTTAATTCTTTATCGGAGAGAATCGACAAACAAGATTCAAAAATTAACTTTGCTTTTCAGCATTTAGGTCTTTCAAATGCCTAATAATAACTTCTCATTCAGTCATATTCCCACGGATAGGCTTCGCCTCATATCGATCAACGTCAACTCTATCGTTGCTATACATCGACGTGATTATCTCCTTGAATTTGTTGTTAAGCAAAAGCCTGACATCATACTTCTCACTGAAACCCACCTCAATTCATGGCATTCCATGGAATTCAAAGATTTTGCATTCGTAAGAAACGATAGGGTAATAGGTGATGGGGGAGGTGGCACCGGGATATTGGTTTGAAGATCCTATTGTTTCCAAAATATTGAAAAAGTCGAATTCAAAAGCTTTGAATTTCTTGAAGTATCCGTCATCAAAATTTCACTGCCAGGTGGGGATAACCTCTTCGTTATCTCTGCCTATGCAACTGGCCAAAATGTTCTCAAGTTCAAGGAGGAACTCAATTCCTTGTTTGAAATACTCGAATTGAACAGGCTGCATAATTATTATATTTTTGCTGGTGACCTGAATGCCAAGCATACATCATGGCTAAACGCCACCAATAATCCAAGAGGTGTATTCCTGAAGTCATGGATAACAGAGAACCAAATTGAATACAGGTGCAACCTACATGGGTCGGAGTTCCCAACATACCCTAGGACAAATTCATATTTGGACCTCTGCATTGCTGACGCAAGACTTGAATTCAGCTTTAATAGTCCTCAACGGAAACTGCAGGTGCTTCCTTATGATAGTGACCATAACGCAATCGTAGTGGAAATCGATCATCAAAGGAATGATTTCTTCCTCATTCCAGTTCAACACGAAAAGCATCGGTTGATTTTCAAAAAAACAGACTGGGGAAAGTTTCAAAAGAAGTTTAATCGGGAGTACCAGAAGCAATGTCCCTCTTCTGATGATGGCAACGCTTGCTCAATGGTTCCTAATAACAGAAATCTAACTGACGATGAAATAGATCTCTATTTGTCGAAGTTAGAGAAGCTGACGTTGGAAACGATTGAGAAAGTTGTTCCCAAGATTAAACATCGAAACAATATGGAAGGATATGAAACACCAACCATCGCAAGGTTGAAAAGATTGGAAAGCCTTCTTCTCACCCGCGTCAACAATATTTATCGACGATTTTTGGACTACAACCATCCCTCGTTGGCTTTGTTGAAATTACACCTGAAGAATGTCCGGAACTTAATCCGTTCATACTTCAGGAGTGAGGTCAGCAATCAATGGGCGGAAAAACTGAGGGGTACTAGCCCACAGGACCCAGATGGCGTTTTCGCGAAAGTGAATAGTTTATTCCGCAGGAAGTCTCGAGTGAAGGTATCGAATCTTGAAGTCGCCAGTGATGAGATAAATCTTCTCGATAGAGCTGGTATCGAAATTGATAGTACGACTCCGGATAGAATTGGAAACAGGATTATATGTGATCGATTGCAGAAACTTGCCCTGATTGGAACACATTTTGAATTGGTCCATCTGCCAAACTCAGAGAGAAGGAATGAAATATTTTCGGAGGTCGTTGAAGCAAAAGTTTCCGACTTCAAATCAAGCCTGAACGGCCAATCAATTCTTCATTTCGATGAAACATTAACATCTGACCTCATACCGAGCTTGAATCTTATTGATTATTTTGTCAGCTATGAAGACTTGTGTTTCATATTTCGCAGAATAAACAACAAAAAATCATGTGGTACTGACGGTATTCCAAATATAGTTCTCCGACATTTGCCTGAGGTTGCTATTAGGAATTATTGCATATTGTTCAACAACATGTTGAACAATTCATATTTCCCAAATGAGTGGAAAAAGGCTAAGGTATTTCCGATCTTGAAGAAAGGAAAAGAATCTTCATGCCCCAAAAGCTATCGCCCAATCAGCTTGCTGCCTAACATCAGCAAGGTGTTTGAAGTGATACTCAACAGAGCATTAAACGCCCACATTGAGAAATATGAGTTGATGCCGAATTGCCAATTTGGTTTTCGTGCCAGGCATTCGACCATACATGCAATAACGAAAGTAACCTCAGACATCTGTTGGAAACTAAACAACAAAGAATGTGTTGGAGCATGTCTCATTGATATGGAGAAAGCCTTCGATACGGTGTGGTTAGATGGACTAGTTTTCAAACTTCTTCAAGACAGGTTCCCCAGACACCTTGTCGCCATGATGTGTAATATGTTATACGGGAAATCATTTGTTGTAACTGATGGAAATCTGACAACAATGCGCGAATTCAAGGTCTTGAATGGTCTACAGCAGGGAACAATTACTGCGCCCCTGCTTTTCTCAATATTCATTCGCAAGCTATTGAACAGCTTTGATTTTAATGTCTCGCCAACGCGATCATTGGTAGCGTTTGCTAATGATCTGATCATCTATACGGCAGACCGAAAAGCTACAATAGTTCAGAGCAAACTTCAAAAAATGTTTAATGATGTGCAGCTTTACATCGACAATTGGCGAATGAAAATCAATGCGCAGAAGTGCCAAACAATTTTGTTTCGGACAACGCTGCAGGGGGCCAGTCAAGACCTGAAACGTAATTGGAAGGATTTCCACATTATGGCTGGTGAGGGTAGTTCAGAACGGGTTCCACATAAATCCTGTGTTCGATACCTCGGTGTTCATCTCGATCAGTATCTGTACTATACTGAACATGTCAAAATCATGCTCAGTAAAGCACTAAAAGTAGTCATGGCTCTTCGGCGACTCTTTCATTCCAGATACATTGATCAAAAAGTCAAAGTTATTTGTTACAAGACCATGGTTAGGCCAGTTTTGACATACGGATGCCAGATCTGGTACAACCAGAGTGCTAGTACAATGGAAAGATTAAGAGTTTTCGAAAGGAAATGTCTTCGTGCATGTACTGGTTTGTACAGAAAGCCTGAGACGGATTGGAAGCACTATATATCGAATAGAAAAATTTATCAAACCGCTCAAGTGACAAGAGTCGATATCTTCATATTGAAACTTCTTCGGAATCATGTCGCAAGATCTGTAACTGTGAGTGAAAACCCTTGGATTTCACAGCCGTTCCACCCTACAGACGGGTATATTGTGACTTGCCTCACTACTGGCTTCGTTCCTCCAGAAGCATTCATGTATTTGGACATGAATCGATATGTTTTTGATTCTGACGGCGTCCCAATCATATATCACATATACTGACGGGCCACCGATAAGAAGATAAAATATCCTCCGAATCTGAGTTCACGAGACCAACAATTCCAATGGAGGTACTCATTTGCTAGATTCGTTGAGGCTGGTCGAGCTGAGATGGAGCAATCTAGGTATTGGTGGCTGAATGACAATGTCTAAATTATTCGTGTTTATTTTCTGTTTTTGTGCTTTTTCTCGTTACTTAGTTTTTCAGATTCATCTCATTATTGCTACATCTAGTATTGTTGATTATTTGTATTATAAATTACGTATAGGTTTCAATATAAGGTAATGTTTTTTTTTTTTTTTTTTGATTGAACTTATTTAGAATTAGGGTGTAACATATTAGGTATAGGATATAAGTTCATTGTTGTGTTAGTAGTATAAGTAATTTTTGAATAATGCTGATTGGTTTTTTCTCCTTTTTCCAATTGAATCAAAAAATAACTAATAATATTAATTAATTTAAATTTGCAAGTGTATTTTTTTCATTAAATGTGTTTAACTATTAACGTATAAATTTAGAGAGCCATTCGGGCCATTAAGTTTTTTATAGTTTTATTGTTTGGAATTTGCTTTATGTTCTTTTAAAAATTTATAACGATTGGTATTAAATAAAGTGCTTTTGACTTTGACTTTGACTAAGCGGAAATATATGGTTTGGCTATTGGCAGCTAAAAATATACTAACCAATTTCGAGATCAAAAGAGTTAATGCTAAAAAATTAACTATTAGTACAAAATCACTGGTTGATTTCAAGTCAGCCAAAAATGCGCTGAATTCTGGGAAGGTTCCGCACTTCACATATACCACAAAAGCTGAAGAAAGTCAGACCTTTTTGTTCAAGGGTTCGGACTGCGAGAGGTTACGGTTGATCTTATTCATGTGCTCAAAGAAGCTGGACCAGGAATTGAATTTATTTCAGTAAAAGCCTTTGTGACAAGTAAGTCAACCGTAAAAAGACAAAATTACCACTTTACCCGGTACAAATTACAAATAAAAGCAGTCCAAGTGCCCTTTAACAAATAAGGTACTTGAATTTTAAAGTGGTGAGGTGGGAATGCCTCCAGAGAAGAGAAATCAACCAGTGTTACCGGTGTCAATGATTTGATAATTTGGCTGCCAACTGCACCATGCACTATCAGTACATCAAATATAAACACGTTCATGCTCCTGGAGAGTACAAATTGGCTTAGACGGAGCCTGAAGAAAAATTATACTGCATTAACTGCGGTATTTTTGGTCATCTAGTATCATATCGAGGATGCTCTCGGTATCAAGATGCATAAGTAAAATTTATTCCAAAGCAAACCAAAGTACACAGCAGTGCCATAATTTCAACTTGGTCAAGCCCGGAGTATTATTTGCACTTGCCGCTAGAGAGCCAACAAAAAATGCTACAAATTATGGAACAATAATGAGCTACTTCACAAAATCTACTGGCAACTTAATTATTTATTGGAGCGAATCGATAAACCGGTTTCAAAATTTAACTTTGTTTTTCAGTGCTTGGGTTTTTCAAATGCCTCGAAATAACTTGTCATCCAGTCACATTCCCATAGAAAGGCTTTGCCTCATACCGATAAACGTCAACACCATTGTTACTCTACATAAACGTGACTATCTCCTTGAATTTATTGTTCAGCAACAGCCTGACTTCATCCTTCTCACTGAAACCCACCTCAACTCTTGGCACTTCATGGCATTCAAAGATTTGCATTCGTAAAAAACGATAGGGTAAACGGTAATGAAGGAGATGGACTCTATTGTTTCCAGAATATTGAAAAAGTCAAATTCAAAAACTTTGTATTTCTTGAAGTGTCCGCTATCAAAATTTCACTGCCAGGTAGGGATAACCTCTTCTTCATCTCTACCTATTCTGCTGGTCGAAATGTTCTCAAGTTCAAGGAGGAGATAAATTTCTTGTTAGGTCAGCAACCAATGGGTTAAAATCTGCAGAGTATTAGCCCACAGGACCCAGACGGCTTTTTCACGATAACGAATAGCTTATACCGCAAGAGGTCGTGAGTGGAGGTATCGAATCTTGGAGTTGCTAGTGATGAGAAAAATCGAAATTGATAGTACGACTCCGGATAGAACTGGAAACAGGATTATATGTGATGAATTGTAGAAACTTGCCCTAATCTGAACTCATTTTGATTTGGTTCATCTACAAAACTCTTAGGGAATGAATCAAGTATTTTCAGAGGTCGTTGACATCAAATCACACCTGAACGGTGTATTAATTCTTCATTTCAATGAAACATTAACATCTGGTCTCATACCGAACTTGAATCTTATTAATTGTTTTGTCAGCTATGAAGACTTGTGCGTCATATTTCACAGGATACACAACAAAAAATCATATGGTATTGATGGCATTCCAAATGTAGCTCTCCAACATTTTCCTGAGGTTGCTATTAGGAATTATTGCATATTGTTGAACAATATGTTGAGCGATTCATATTTCCCAAATGAGTGGAAAAATGCTAAGGTATTTCTGATCTTGAAGAAAGGAAAATAATCTTCATGCCCCAAAAGCTATCGCCCAATCAGCTTGCTGCCTAACATCAGCAAGGTGTTTGAAGAGATACTGAACAAACCATTAAACGCCCACATTGAAAAATATGAGTTGGTGGCGAATTGCCAATTTGATTTTCGTGCCAGGCATTCAACCATACATGCGATAACGAAAGTAACCTCAGACATACTATATGTTGGAAACTAAATGATAGAGAATGTGTTGGAGCGTGTCTCATTGACATGGAGAAAGCCTTCGATATGAAGTGGTTAGATGGACTAGTTTTTAAATTGCTTCAGGACAGGTTCCCCAGATACCTTGTCGTCATGATGTGCAATTCGTTATATGGAAAATCATTTGTAGTAACTGATGGAAATCTGATGACAATACGCAACTTCAAGGTCTTGAATGGTCTACAGCAGGGAACAGTTACTGCGCCTCTGTTTTTCTCATTATTCATTCGCAAGCCATTGAATGGCTTTAATATTAACGTCTCGCCAACGCGATCAATGGTAGCGTTTGCTGATGATCTGATCATCTATACGGCAGACCGAAAAGCCACAATAGTTCAGAGCAATCTTCAAAAAATGGTCAATGATGTACAGCTGTACACTGACAATTGGCGAATGAAAATCAATGCGCAGAAGTGCGAAACAATTTTGTTTCAGACAACGCTGCAGGGGGTCAGTCAAGACCTGAAGCGTAATTGGAAGGGTTTCCACATCATGGCTGGTGAGGGTAGTTCAGAACGGATTGCACAAAAATCCTGTGTTCAATACATCAGTGTTCATCTCGATCAGTATCTGTGCTCTATTGAACATGCCAGAATCATGCTCAGTAATGCACAAAAAGTAGTCATGGCCCTACGAAGACTCTTTCATTCCAGATACATTGATCAAAAAGTCATAGTTTTCTGTTACGAGACCCAAGTTTGACCAGTTTTGACACATGGATGTCAGATCTGGTACAAACAGAGTGCTAGTATTATGGAAAAATTAAGAGTGTTCGAAAGGAAATGTCTTTGTGCATGTAGTGGTTTGTACAGAAAGCCTGAGACGGACTGGAAGCATTATGTATCGAAAAAAAGAATTAATCAAACTGCTGAAGTGACAAGAGTCGATATCTTCATATTGAAGCTTCTTTGAAATCATATCGCAAGATCTGTAACTGCGAGTAAAAACCCTTGGATTTCACAGCCATTCCACCCTACAGACGGGTATATTGCAACTTGCCTCGCTACTGGGTTCATTCCTCCAGGAGCATTCGTGTATGTAAAGTATGTAGCTATTGTGTGTGTGTGAGCAGTCGTCGTCAGTCAGCCGCTCTACGAGTTAGTCGTGTCAGTCAATAGGAGGTGTCGTGTTTCACCCGTTCTACGGAGCAGTCGAAAGGTCGTGTCTCAGCCGTCGTCCGTCATGTGCAAGCCGTTGTACAGTAAGCCGTTCAACCCATCGGTCGTCACTCAGTTGTTGCTACAGCCGCTACGCAAATACTTACATAATATCAATATATATATTTTAAAGCAGTTTATATGAATAAAGACTATTCAATATTACATGTGTTTGGACATGAATCGATATGTTTTTGATTCTGACGGTGCACCAATCATATATCACATGTATTGACGGGCCACCGATGAGAAGATAAAATATCCTCAGAATTCGAGTTCACAGGACAAACAATTCCAATGGAGAGGAATGGCACACCAGGGTCGAATCTTTTCGGACGTGAAGACAGAACAGATAGGTCGGGTGGATATTTGTAAGCCTTTGATGTCTTCGATTACATAGCGATCCTTATTCAGAACTCGAGAAATGGTATAGGGTCCTTTAAACTTCGGCTCCAGTTTACGGCTTTGTCCGGTAGATGGTAAATCATTTTCGATGAGCACCAAGTCCTTAACTACGTATCTCTGCGTTGGTGCATGCTCGCGATCGAATCAACTCTTCCATTGTAGACGCACGTCTTCTTCTTCATTCTTAAGAACGGCTATAATGTGTCGAAGATTGTCATCCTTCAGCTGCATTGTATATATCCAGTCGTCACTACCAGCTGAAACGGCGAAAACGAACCCAGTGACTGTAGGTTCAAGGGGTGCTAAATCAGGAGCACGACTGAGAGTGTCGACATGAGTGAGTCGTTTTCCCCATCGGTGTACAATTTTGAGATCGCATTCCATTGATCGCAGCGTCCACCTGGCAATTTTTGGTCTTAATTCGGTTTTCGTTTTCACCTGAGCAAAGGTGGAACAATCCGTTACAACTCGGACGCGCTTTCATAAAATATAAACTCGGAATTGATCCAATGTCTCAACGACGGCGAGCATTTCAAGCTCATAACTATGATAAACGCTTTCCGCTGCTGAACAGTGGCGGCTATAGTAAAGGTAGGCTTCCAGCCTTTACCATCGATTGATTGCAAGATCACACCAGCGAGTCAAATTGTGCTGGCATCCATATGAATTTCGTGTTGGGCATTAATATCAAACAATGTTGACACCGGCTCGTTACACAAGATATTCTTAAGTTGTTCGAACGAATTTCGCTGCTCGTCGCCCCATAAAAACGATTTGTTGGCATCTTCCGATTGTCACAACAACTGCGTCAGTGGTTTCACTATTGAAACCACAAACTTTCGGAAAAATCTGGTGAGACCTAAGAATCTACTCACTTCGATGATGTTGGTTGGCGGATTGAAATTTGTAATAGCAGCAACTTTCTCCTTCCCCGGTCAAATTCCGTCTTCGTTCACAATGTGTCCCAGATAGTCTTTTTTCTCGATCAGGAATTTGCATTTATCTAGCCGCAGCGTCAGTCCGTAGGTGTCCAAGAGTTCGAAAAATTTCCCGAGTGAATTTAAACCACCATCCACATGTTTACTCGGTAGAGTTCTGTCGTCTTGATATGCTATTGCTTCTCCAGAGTTCATTCGAGAAACAATTTTATAAACAAGATTTTGGAAGACTCCAGGCGCATTAACGATAATGCCCATTATGCGTCACGAATGCAGTGTATACTTTTGATTCCTCAGCCATTTCTATTTGATGGTATCCCATCCTCAAATCTAGAACCGTAAAATATGTATGTCCGGATAGCTGCATAAATTGCTCCTCAAGATTTGGCATTGGGAACGGTTATTTTATCGTAACGCTATTCAAATATCGGTAATCAACGAATAAGCCGCCCTCTTCATTTTTTTGTCGATGAAAACGATAGGGGAGGAGTATGCAGAATTGCATCCAAAAGCTCGGCGGTCAATTTGTCGACAATCTGTCTTTTAGCATACGAAAGCTGGTAGAGTTTTAATGCAACGGGTTGATCGGTTTTAGACGAGGTGATCATTTGATAACTAGAACATTTCCCCAATTCAACCTCGACCGAAATTTCGTTAAGACATGCTCGAATTTATGACATTCGTCGTTCGTTAATGATGTGCCCACGTTTAGATTGTTCTCGTTCTCAATCCAACATTTTTCTTCACGAATCACCAAAGAATTCCCTCGACGGCACAGACTATCATGTCCCAATAAAGTGTCGTGTTCCAGGTGCCGATCGCAAATCACAAGAGCGTCAACTTCGCACAATTTGCCATCGATTTCGATGTCGATATTGATTTTATTTTTGCATCGGTAGTCACCTCCGGCGAATCCATTTATCGATACGTCACAAGAGTCAACACTTCCAATTTTCAGTGCGAACGACTCCCTAATCAATGTTCGGTTGCTACCAGGGTCTATAAATGAAGAAACTTCGTATTCATTAATTTTGACGACTTTGATTATTTCTGAACGTTCACACTCGGAGGCCTTAGTTTGGATTTCAAACGTTTTCGTCTTAGGCAGCGGTTGCTTATATGCTCATTCCGGACATTCACTCGTTTCATGATTAGTGCGGAGGCAAACGGTGCATCGCTCCTGACGTTGTGGAAGCGGGCAACAGAAGGAAATGTGTCCAGGATTGAAACAATTAAAACAAGGCGGTTTCCCGTTTTTTTTCTTGTTTCTTCAGCGGCGGAGACGACATTTCAATTTTCATATTGGCGAAACGAGAATCAGTACTTCGTGCCTTTCTCGATATGACATATTCCGATTCACTATAATTAGTGTTCTGTCGAATTGCCGCCAACAGCTCATGACAATACACATACGGTTGAGTAGATCCAATGGGTGAGAAATCCTCATGAACGCAACCACGAATAAAAAATATTTAATAATCGCCTAATCGAGTAACTGACCCTTTCTACCCAGCGGGAGTACTTTATAGTAGTACTGTTCAAGTGTTTAGAAGGAACTCCATTTAGTTTCCGCAATTTTGATGTATATATCGGCGACATTAGTTGCTACCGGAAAATCCGTCAAAAATTTCGACACGAATTTGGGCCACGAATTAAAAATAGGTGAACTGTCTATCCACGTTTTCGTGGGCCCTTTTAATTTAGAGTACATCGCCAACAATACAACCTTTTCGCTCCAACCGTACGGGTCTTAAAGCTGCGACACGCGATGAACGAATTGTTCGGTGGACTCGAATATTCAAATGATGGCGGTGGTATTTGAGAACAATAAAAACTGACAGGAGCGGCGGCCTATTTCACTTCTGTAGACGCCGGAATCGTGGTATTTAAAATCGGGAATATCACAGTGAAAGCCGTTGTATACGTAGACGACTGAGTTGTGAGCGGCGGCAGTAAAGTATACGTATACGGTGTCCATGCGTTAGCAGAGCCACCACTTGCATATGGCTGGCTGTGAGATGGACGGATAATCAGAGTAGAAGCGCTATGTGGCACATGCACAGCTTCGTGTGCGTTTTCCACTGTCGAGTTTTGTGCCAGCAGCTGTCATACTGTTTGCTCCAACTCCCGAACTCTCTCGATAAGAGTATCGTCTGGCGTTGAAAAAGATCAAACTTGTTTCCCAACGACGCCAATCCATATGCGTGGCACTTTTCACATAATTCCTTCACGGTTAAATCGCGAAAATTTTCCATATCGGACATTATATGCATCACGTATTATCATACACGATTTTTCACAATTTTCCAGCACAATGATCCCACTTCTGAAATGTCAGGATGAGAGTATGTCTTGATCATTAAATATGCACGAAGTTATAAAATAATTGAAAAGAAAAGAAAGTAATTCGGTCTTCCCGAGAATGTAAATGTTTATTAAGGTTAATGATTATACAATAATAATCGATATGGCGACACGATACGTCTTCGGCGGTCAGCGGTTAGTTGGTCACTGCCGTGCCTCTCACTAGTCATCGTGTAGTTGAGTGTGTGTGTGAGACCGGGCTTAGCCTGGCAATAATAACATTTGAATTAACTTTTTTATGATAAATTTTTTGTCTCTTTAACATGGTAAATCCCAAATAACAAAATAGGAATCAAGAATTAAATATTCTCAAAATTTATATGTATAAAAAAGTGGGTACCCTGAATTGATTTTAAACAGAAAAAATGTAAAATTACTTAATTCTTCTTTGTGAGTATGAAAGTTGAAATCAAATCAAGTATATAAAAGATTTTTAAATTTATAATAAATATAAAGGGTACTCATACAGCCTGCTCGGACGAGGGCTCGTATTTGGGGCGGGTCAGGCCAGTAACGCTTTTTATCTGTATATCAGACATAATTCAAAGCGATTCAGAAATTGTTCTTTAATTTTTTTAATTTCATCTAACTTTACTACTATTAAACATTCATTCACACTAACTACAGCAATCAATATTGAATCAAATGCATCACTTTTAATTAAATCCCCATAGACAATATCCGTTAAACAAACAAAAGCTTGAGCTGAACCGTCAGCGTCTCCGTTTGCGAAGACTTTCTGGTGTGCAGTTCAAGAACTTATTAATATAATTTTTGGTGCTGAAGATTTTACTGCACTATTCTAACTTGGAAAATTTCACTTGGGATCCATACGGCAATTGAAATCACTGAAAAATTCATGGGAATTCATTGAAAACACGAGTTATCCGAAGTCCATGAGTTACGTTTTCACATCAATAATCATTTCATTATAAATTGCGCCTTTAACATTTTGCCCAAAAATCTTTCAGCAGTCACAAACTAGTTCCAATTTTTCAGAATAATTTGAATTTAATTCAACTAATTTTTCAGTATTCTATATTGCACGTTGTTTTTGATATACCTGTAGTTCGGTACCGAGCATATTAATTAATTGTAAATGCTTAATGAAAATGATCACATGGACCGTCACAAAATTAATTGTTTTCGATATTTATTCAACCAAATCAAACACCGAATAAAGGTTATCAGAAATATGTTTCAAGAACGAGCAGCGATGCAAATTGCATACGATTGTAGTTAACCAAATGCGACGACCTTTCCGCTCGACGTTCCAAATGTAAGTCCTAATTTAAATCAAATCCACATTATTCGACGCGCCTCTTTATGCCAGTAACGGAAGATTCTCGTCGGCACAATCTGGCAATTGCTTTGCTAGAATATGTCGTATAGGGAGTTGCCATTGTCAATTTTTGTATTTGTAAATTTTTTTTATGGAAAGACTTTTTTATTGATAATGGTTGCGGTGGTAGTGGCGGAGTTTATTGGAGATTAGTAATAGTAATGTTTATGAGTTCCATATCAAGTTGTTCTGCATTTATTGCGTGCTTATTTTTATGAGATGTTAATTTCTCCGCAAAGGTCCTTCGAGTAGTTTGTCTAGGCAGTTGCTTCATTAGAGATTATTGTTTATTCCAAACTATTTTCTGCAGTAGAGTACAAGCTGTTGCCTAAGCAACAGAGTTTCATAGTGGGTCGACTACTATGACCAATTTAACAGAATTTTCAACTTATGTTGCTAACCCTTTGGAAACTGACTTCAACGAAAAATGCATTGCCTTGACTTTGTTAAGGTATAGGATTTAGTCAGCCATTATACTTTGATCAAAATATTTTAAACTGTTGGCTGTTCTCCTACCTTTTCAGTGGGCTATGTCAAGTTACATTCAAAAATTATAAATCTTTTTTTCCTTTTCTGCATCTAAATTGAGTCTTGAGAGTGACATTTCTAAGAGTTTTATTGAGCAAAAAAGTTAATGCATCAATGATTAAATCTTGAAATTTTTCTTCCAGATTGCTTCTTCAGCTACTCGGTGATACTTCCCAAAAGAATGAACGACTCCAACGCTCTCATATAACATCCGAAAGCAGGTTCGCTTTAGTGCTTATCAAACTCACTTTATGACAAAGACACTATAAAATTACCCATCCCTTCACAATTGACTTTCATAAAGAGTTGTTTCACTTACTCGAATCCCTAAAGGACAACATAGCATAAACTATCCACGTTTATGTTAGATTGTTTAGTTAGCGGCTTAGGAGTTTTGGCAGACTGATAGGAGGACTACAAGAGACGCCATGACATACATATACGAGTATACCCAGAAACAAACGCGATCTCCAATTTAATGTCATGGTACCATTCCAAAGCTCATACACTTGTCTCGATAGCAACAAGGATATGCGTTTATGTACGAATGATAGCGCGTGTGTCCTCATTTCACTAGAACGATTTATTCCATTCTATCTATGAAACATTATCGGTTTTAGCCGTAAGCATTTCAATGTGACCGAACTCGCTTATCGTAAAATTCAAAGTGCCATGCCGTATCACTCGATTTGACCTGGACATGAAAGGTGAAATGCAGTTGGAATGCCTTTTTGAATGTATCCAAATATCCTGACGTAAATGCAGGATTGGTTCTGAATAAAATTTTGGATTCAAGGGATTTGATTTTAATTTTGACTATGCAATACAATGTTTTTATAGTATTGAAAAGCAAAAATGAAACAGAAGTTTATTGTCCTTTTATATGTAACTCCCAAATTTACTCCCACATATTTCTCATTCAATCCCTGCAAGAATTTTCACATAACCACGAGAATATTACACCAGAATATTATCATTCAACTTTTCATAATAGCCCTTAAACAAGCTGCCCAACTCCCATAACACCAAGGATATGTGTGTGATGACTTACTTCAGCCAAACACCCAACAAAGAGTCTCTGACATTACCGAAAAGTCATGAATTCATAGCTGCTGCTGCTACTGCTCCTCACTTAAAAAGGATACATTTTGGTCATAACTTAAGAAAGTAATTTTGTTAGACGACCCCGTGACTCCTTTGCAGAAATCCCCAAACGATAGGAGGTTGTTGGTTGGCTTTGTGTTGCTGTCGGGGTTAGTTATGTTGCATCGTCATTTAAAGGACTAACTTAAACGATGCAAATAATCATAAAGTGTTGTCATCACATAAAATTTCCACTCCAAGATTTGGCTGTCTCGTTCAATTTTCTCTGGAAGCAACAAATAAACATACACAAACGAAATACTAGGACAGAGGATCCTTTTCTTTACCAGCATATATACACTGTGTACAGTAATGATTCCCATTTTCTGCCTCTTTTGTTGTGATGTCCTTTCTATTTCTCGAAATTGTAATCACGCCAGAAGCGTGTGGACTTTAGAAGACTTTTACTTGAATAGATGTCCATCGGTGGCACTAGTTTTGGTTGCTTGAGCGAATCCCATTCGGTAATTACATTTGCGGTTGAACAAACAAGTCATAAAAGGAAAAAGTCAGAGAAAAGATCTTTTTACTATTTTCTTCTGTCATGTCTTCTTTTTTAAGTTCACTTCCGTTTTCTTTCTGCATTCAAGTGTTGAGTGCGATTTGATGGTAAAAAGTAAAAGAAGTCTGCAGAAGAGAATGTTTTCAATCCAAACGAAGACTTTTTCGTCCTAGGAAGATAACTTAAAAAATTACAGCAATGGTTAAAAGAAAATTGTCACAATTTTGTATGGAGAAAGACTTTTAGAAATGTAGCCTTTACAATATTTCTGATGTTTTAAGAGGCCTTTTAAAATGAAAGCTGAACTAAACTAAACCAAAACTTCAAAATATATTCTGGAACGTAACTGACAAATGTTGTATTATTGCGCGTATCGTGGCTGCGGTCTTTAATGTACATATGGTTTCAGCGGAAGGTTAAACTGCATTTTTTAATTTGAATAAAACCTTATTTATCACACTTTGCTAAGCCTCCGAAAATGTTTGTCACAATGTTTATTTTTTACTTCACCAGCCCTTAGTTTCAATATATCACCTTCGCTCTTTTTGGAATTTTCGCTTCTTGTAGACTGTTGCCGTTTATGTTGCAAGTCTGCTAAGCATCTTGTGTGCGTGTTGCGCACTTTATACTCGGTCATTAATACACAAGTTTCTCGAAAACTCGGCATATAACCAGTAAAAGGTTATTAGTACCCATACTAGTCGTTGCTATAATGACGTACGTGGCAATGACATCACCTACGTTTGGGGGCGTTCAAGTATTACGTAACGCAATTTGGTGGGAGGGGGGTCTCGTAAAACGTTAGGATGCGTGACAGAGGCAGAAGGGGGTCTTTCTTACAACACGTTACGTAACATTTTTTTTTTTTAAATAAAAAATTAGGGAATAAAAACTCCCAAATTGGCAACCCTTTTCATTCACGTTTTACGGGGGATCCCTCGATTGTGTAGTCTGGTCGTCATCACGGGGAATCCCTAGATTGTGTTTTACGGCATTTAATGTTGTTTTCGTTGTCAGTATTCGTAAGTGTTTATGCAGAAGCACATTGCTGTAGTCGGTGTTATTAAAGTTCATAGTGTTCATACTGTAATGAGTTAGTTCATAGTGTCCATACTGTAATGTTTACAAAAGAGGGAGATTTATTTCATCAGCTGTTCTTGGCCCATAAAGGCTCTCATGCTGACTTGCCAGCGCAACTGTGTCAAAAAAATGCCGACGCAATTTAGAAAACGGCTAAAGAAAAACTAAAAAATTAAGAAAAGTTTAAAGAACATATAAATGATGTTATCCGAGATTTGAAGGCGAAGGCCATGAAGAAGAAAGCAACAATGCTTAGTTATTTTACACAGGTAAGTTTACTGCTTAAATGTAATAATGACATAAGTATTATAATATGTAACCCCAACCTTAATTTTTCATTAAAGAACTGGTCATAAGTATTATATATTTCTAGCTACCTATGAAAACATCGAGCACGCCAGCAACACTTAGGCCCAATTTCCCCTCGACTTCGCGTGCTCTTCAACAAAAACAGGTGCATCTGCTTGTATATGTTGTAAATTATGTTCTTTTTTATCGCATGTGTCAATAATACCTATTCTTAATTTATTTTGTCTTGGTCTATAGGACTCGGATGTTGTAGGGAATCGATTGTCGCAGTCGCTGGACAAGTAAGCACTGCTGTCAAACGGAAGATGAGCGATACCCACGATGAGCAAAGTCAGAATACTTATGAGGAAACTGTGGAGACACTGTCTACGGAACCACACACGACTTTGATTGATTCAGGCATCACTGAAAAGGTTCCAAGCAAACCGGCTCAAGAAGCTCTTATGAAGAAAATTGGTCTACTGCAACAGAGAATAAATGTTCTTACTGAAGCAAGGGACACTGGTATAGCCAAAGATGATGTTCACGATGAAAGAAAAAAGCTACGCAAAGTGTTGAAACAAGAAGAGAAATGTTTAAAGGAAAAAAGGGACTCTGCTAAGCGTGCAAACAAATTCCGAGCCAAAGAAAAACTGGAGAAAACTGAACGTCAGAGAAAAAATCCTGCTGCAACACAACCTCGAACTGGCCCTGGACAGCCCCCTTTAGTTGACTCGCAACCTGCTCTCCTAGAGACCATAGTTAATATTGCCATTCATGGCAGCGCTGCTGATAAACGCCGCCGAACCGAGATGATTAGGAGTTGTCTTACTCTGTCTGACCTGCATGAGAGGCTGTTGTTAATGGGATTCCAAATTTTTCGAAGCGGCACATATCTTCATTTACTTCCACGCGTTTCTAACACTCAAGAGGGAAGAAGGCACGTACGTACCGTACCCGTAAAGCTAGCAAGACCACAGACCGAGATGCATAAAAAGCACGAGGACGGGGAGTTTTGCACTGCTACAATTAGGTCATTAGAATCTCTCGCGTCGCTTCTGGGATTGCAGCAATTATTCACTCACAAGACGAAGAGGCATGTGTACCAATAGGTTTACCAGCAGTGAAAAGTCAGAGCCCTCGTTTAATGCATATGGAATACAGAATACTTTCACCTGATCATGACTGGGTCGTGGCAGAGCGGCACAAACTTATTCTTTCTGTATACGCCGGCGTCAACGTGAAACCTAACAGTTTTGGTAAGGAAGAAGCTGTTGGGTACAGCGGGCTGACACACATATTCATAAGGAGCGGGAAACACACATCCTCCACAGCGAACACCCATGCTTATGATTTCGAATCAGTTTTATCAATACCGTCATTCAAACCCTCAACGATGACAGAATCGAACACCGTGAAGCCAGTGATCATCATCTTTGTCGATGGTGGGCCGGACGAAAACCCGCGTTATCGCACAGTCAAGAACTTTGCGATTGAACACTTTAAAAAATACAACCTGGACGCCCTGTTTATAACGACTAATGCTCCTGCGCGGAGCGCATATAACCGAGTTGAGCTTCGGATGGCTCCCCTCAGCAAACTACTGGCAGGCGTCATTCTGCCTCATGAACATTTTGGTTCTCATCTCGATGGCAAAGGAATGACTATGGATGATGATTTGGAAAAACGCAATTTTCAGCACGCTGGAGAAACACTTGCAGAATTGTGGAGAGAAATGAAAATTGATAATTACGACGTTTCGGCGGAGTATAGACAGCCCAAAGATAGCATGCTGGATCCAGCAGAACCAAATTTGGCATGGTGTAGCGTTCACGTTCGTGAATCGCAATATTTCTTACAGGTTATAAAATGCGCCGATGAATCCTGCTGTTCATCACCAAGAAGTGCATTGAAATCTGTGTTTGCGGATACTTTCATACCGCCACCTTGCCCAATACTTCAAACCCCAAGCAAGCTCGTAGTACCCAGTTTGCTAGACAAAGGAACATCCAAGTTTTCGCCACTTCTTCTGAGGTTGTCCGTTGATCTGTCACCTCCTCTAGAAGGTTTAAGCAGATGCCTTACGATTTCTTTTGTCCATCTGTACAATCCGACCTAAAGAAAAAAGTATGTCCAACCTGTGGGATCTATTTCACATCTCACAAAAGTGTTCAAATGCACTGTCGTTATGTGCATGGCAAGACTGTCCCAGACCATTGTGAAACTAGAGTACGGCCACAGCGCCTTGCTGCCAGAAGGGCAAATGAGCTTCTCTGCATTGTGCGTCGTTATGAAACATCGTCTGAGGATGCTGACTGGGTCGACGAAGACGAAGTTGATGCATGTGGCTTAACAATTCCAGAACCGTCTTCGTCTGCACTCCAGGTGCCAGTGATGAAAGATGGTGGTGGTGCAGAAAAACGTTACGGTGCGTTACAAGGGGAGGAGGGGGGTCAAAAATCTTCAAAAATTGCGTTATGTAATACTTGAACGCTCCCTTTCTAGCTACCAACCTCACACTTTTTGTTGCTGTAATGTCGATAACAGTATCAGTGCTTTCAGTTACACATCCCATGCTTATAGTTGTTATAATAACGTAAATGCAAACGTTGTCATTAGTATTTTTAGTTGTCAATACTTCAAGTGTGCTCTTGATGTTTCAATGATGTTCAATGTTTGTTACTTTGTTGATACTGGAATTATAATTTGAATACGGGATACTAATGATAACTTATGAGTTGATGTGAACACCACCCCACCGTAGCTCTTCTTACCTCAGAAAGACGTTCCACCAGCTGTATATGCATCCCCCCATGGGGCGAGACAATTCACGGGGCGAGACAATCCACGTGTAATCACGATTTTGGCTCTCGATTTTCAGCACTCCTTCATGAGATAAAGAAAACCGTTGATTCGCTTGAGGATTGGATACAGTACTATCTAATTGAATTGCAACTGTAGAGATCTGCTCTTCTAAAGTGTGTCCCAAATTTATAGGGGCACCCCGTTTTTTAGTCAAATTTTTAATGTTTTTAAACCAAACAAATCTTAATTTGCACAATTACTTCTAATTCACGTTTTTTGACTTTTTTGGTGAACCTACGACAATTTGTTCGTTTATTATGCCATTTAAAAAAAAATGGTGTCCCAAGTTTATAGGGGCAGTGAAAAAAAACACGATTTTCCATCAAAAATTTTTTATTATTGGTAAAATCCATTGATTCGCAACGAAAAATCAGTAATTAATAACGTTACCATCGTTTTTAAATAACATTTTCATCCTTTTTGCATCGAATTGTTGAGATTTGTCAAGCTGCTCATACTGATGTTTTCCCAAGCTTTTTTGACGCCCTACTCCAGCTCTGTGACTGATGAATATTGACGAGCGTTGTCATAAACGTCGCGGACCATCATGCCCCAAACATTTCTTATTGGATTTAGATCTGGAGAAATGGCAGGCCACTGAAGTACAGGAATTTTCACTTTTGACAACCATTCCTTGGTGGATTTACTGGAGTGAATTGACGCGTTGTCCTGTTGAAAGATCAGTTTTGCAGAGCAGTAACAGCGGGAATAGAGCTTCAGATGCTTTTCTAGCACTGCCTGATAGTCTTCGCTATTGATTCGATGTAAAATGATTTCTATGCCAACTTTTCCGAATCCACTGTAGGCCGCCCACACCATAACGGATCCACCGCCAAAGTTCCGCCTGGAGAAAAAACGTGGCACTTTGCGCAGATCTTGCCAATAGTCTCGAACGCCATCTGGGCATTCTAAGTTAAACTTTTTTTCGTCAGACCAAACAATCTGAAACACATAAACAACCACATTTTTAATCTTATTCCACCTGCAGATGATTGAATGTATAAACTCCAAAATAAGCAAGTTATGTACCTTATACCATTCATGGGTCTAATGCAACCTCTCTTCGGCAAATTTGTAGCGAACTACCATGTGATGAGCGTTTAATTTCGGGGCCTTCTGCATTTTCTCGCGCACCAAATTTGGAGATTCTTAAAAAGCTCTATGAACTGTGCTATTTGAGACGTGAGGCGTGTATTCATTTCTGATGTGCCTACAGCCTTTGGTTGATTGAGAGGCAGCAGCAATGATTCTACGTTTATCTCGTTCCAAAAGTTTTGACGGTGGACCACGTTTTTTCTTTTCGGTTTCCTTGATTTTCTTTTTTAAATAACTATCAACGGCATTACTCGAACGGTTGATTAGCCTAGCTTTTTCTCTATTACACTAGCCGTATGTCTTGAATACATCAATAGATGCCTTTTCTTCTCTCGATAGCTGTTTTCCTCTATTCATTTTCACACAACACTCCACGTATAAATCTTTACTGGCGATTAGCACGCAACTGAGTTTTCTGAACAAGCGTGCCTGTATATATACCTGAGCCGATTGTTTCAGGAAACTCCAGATTATGCTGGTCGTCTAGAATAGTCTGGAATTTTCTATTATCCTAAACCAGCCAATTCGAAACTTCGACCAACATCAGTTGCCGCAAACCAACAGTTTATCTATGATTAGGGCTCAAATCGTAAGCACCAAACGAAAAAAAAGATAATGCAGGTATACAGCAACCGGACGACCGAAAAGAAACCCAGTTTTTACAGTGCCTCAAAATTTCACGGTGCAAAGGAGTATTTCCTTTATACTTGTGTAAAATTTGTTAGTAAAGTGTTCAATTTCAACAGGAACTACAGTATAGACACAATCATTTGTAGTTCACGATAGAATTTCACCAGCAAAAATAATTTTCGATAGAAAATCGTGTTTTTTTTTTGCCTTGCCCCTATAAACTTGGGACACTATTTAAAAAAGAAAAAATGGCATAATAAACGAACAAGTTGTCGTAGGCTCACCGAAAAAAGACAGAAATCGTGAATTAGAAGTAGAAATAGCTTGTGCAAATTAAGATTTGTTTGGTTTAAAAACATTAAACATTTGACTAAAAAACTGGGTGCCCCTATAAATTTGGGACACACTGTAGCATCGTATGCCATATAGCCATACCAAGTCATCCTGCTAGAATCCGGATGTATTTACCTTTAACCATATCTGGTCTTCATATGATCAATGGTCAACTCGAGGTGTTACGACATAGCTCAGTATATTAGGTTCAACTGGTACTTTGCCCATTCTGAATCTGATGGTAGATATGTGCATCTTATTGTCTTAAAAATGTTTTGAAGACATTTTAAAGGTTTTCATTACATTTTTGGGTTGTTTATGTTACCACACCATTATTTGTCAGTTGCAACGTAGCCAATGTGAAGTATATAATTGGTTTTTGAACGATATTGAATGCTAAAGTTTCGACATTATTCAAAATGGAGCAGAATTGAAGTTTTTGAGTGCTTACACTTAGGACAGATAAGTATTTATGACAAAATATTCCTCTTATGATATTTTAGTATATGATACCCAAATGTACCATTCATCTCACTGGATTACACCGAGAGCTAGATATGCCGCCTTGCAATGTTGATACAAACGCACTAGAAAAAGCTGTTTTTTTCATTGTCATATTTTTTCATATCAAACATTCCGAGTGATTATTTTGTGGTTGGGAAGTGAGTGTCATTTATGCACAGAACGTGGGACTCCCATGCTTGGCAGCGACTGGACTATCCACTAAACACCTCCCTTTTCCAACTCGAGAAACCAACCTGAAACCGTTGAAACTTTAGGCCAGGACTGGATTTGTTATACCGTGAGGCATCATCAAGCTGGGAGACCCCTCTTCTAGCGGAAAAGGAGAGGTGAAGGTGAAGTGCCAGACAGTCGATTGATTGGTGGCTGTAAGTCCCTTTTATCTTTGAGGACTGCCTGAACGTAATCTGCCACCTGGTTCCATGAGCCAACCGATTTGAGCCCCACTGTAACTATACTATCCGGAGTGAGCTTACCCGCCTCCCTGTAAAGGGCCCTTTAGCAGCCTGTCTCATTTTATGCACGCAAGAAATATGTGGCAGGCATTGCCTTCCTCTCATGGACAAAACCGATAATCGTTGGACCGTGATTTACCAATCTTGTGCAGGTAAGACTGAAAACACCCATGCCCGCTCAACATTGGGCCAGATAGTAGTGTTTCATCATGCCTTCGATTTAGCCACGGTCTCACATCTGGGATAAGGCGGGCAATCCACCTTCCTTTTGTGCAGTTCACCCAAGACTCCTATCCATCGTTGAGTGAGCACTATTGCTCCTCGTGGGCAATCATCTTCCTTGTGTCCTCGTTTTGATGTAGGTAAATAGCTCGGCTCTCTTTAGCAAGGACAGCAACAAGTATCACTTCTACAATAACTCACACCACTGAATCAGAGACTGCTGGATACGATGATACAATCCTCAGTGCTCCTCTTCTCTGTACCTGTGCCAAGCGTTTTCGGTAAACGTCCTTACTGAGAGCGTTGCCCCATATTTCTGCTCCAAATAGTAGCACTGACCCTACTACGTCCCTCTACGTAGGCCATAATTAGACTCAAAGCCAATACTCCTGAATCAGTCTGCTCAGTCGTTGCCCTGATCATCCTTTAGTTGACCGTAGCCCAAGGTGCTTCATCACTGGCTTCAATTTGATTAGTATGTCTCCAATACTAATCATCCTTGCTCTAGGGATTCTTTATCTTTGGTTTTCTCTAGTGCTAAACTAAACCCGCGAGCAGTCATCTAGTGTCTCGCTCAGCGCATTAGTATACCTAGCCTAAGTTGCACTTTTTAACGGTGAACCCAGTGGTCATAACCAATATATCATCCATATAGCCAATCAAGTGTCTCATCTGGTATCTGCCTCAGTAGTCCATCTCAATTGTTACGTGGAGTAAATCGTTATTGAAGCCATTATATATTAACCAAAAAACCAATGGTTTCGGAAGCTGACAATATAAATGTACCTGATACTTTACTAGCTGCTCAACAAGATATGCAGCTACAGGCAGCGTTCGTATTACAGCTGGATTGCTGCAATTATGTAGCAATAGTGGAGCCTAGTCGACTTTCTAAATTACTGAATTGACCGAAATTTGATGATCTTTGTATGGTCTCATTGCGATAAAATAAGAGTCCGCAATTTAGAAATTATAAACTTGGACAATGTTGCCCAATCGTAACTAAATTTGAAAATGAGATCGTTTGATAATTGCTGGGAATTGAAGGGAAAACTCCAATTTCGCCGACTGACTAGAAAATTTTGGTGAAATATTTACTGCAATTTTGATTGATGACTCCTAATGCCCTTAGTTTTGGTATTTTTTTGATAAATTCACATCAAATGTTGCATTGGTGCACTAACATTACAGAAAACACTGATTTCACTCTCTGGCAATCATTTATTGGTCGTTCCTCAAAACTGATTTTTTTCGTGGTTGGGAGGTGAATGCCATTTATGCACAAAGTGTGGGACTCCCATGTGTGACTGAACTACCCACTAAACACCTCCCCTGTCAACCTGAGAACCCAGCCTGGAACCGTTTGAAACATTACTTCGTGGAGAGCCTTCAAGCTGGGGAGTCCCTTCCCTAGCGGGAGGAGAGAGGGGAAGAGAAAGTGTCAGAAGTGTGATCCCCCAGCCCCCGCGCCCCCGGCTGCTGTAAGTCCCTTTTATATTTTAGGACTGCCCGGGCATAATGTGCCACCTGGTTCCATTTGTCAACCAACTCGCGCATCACCGCAACTATATTATCCGGGGTGAATTCTCTCGTCTCCCTGTAGAGTTCTCTTCGCAGCCTGACCCATTTTGTATGCACAAAAATGTGTGACAGGCATTGTCCTCCTCTCCTAGGCAAAACCGACAATCGGGGGACCGTGACTTACCGATCTTGTGCAGGTGAGACTGAAAATAGCCATGCTCGCTCAAAAGCTGGGTCAGATTGAAGTCACTCTCACCATGCCTTCGATTTAGCCATGGTCTCACATCTGGGATGAGGCACGCAAGTCCACTAACCCTTCGTGCAATTGACCCAAGACTGCTGCCAATCGTTGAGCGAGCGCTGTCTCTCCTCGCGGAAAATCAGCTCCCTCGCATTCTCATTTCAGCGCAGGTAAAAAGCGCGGCTACTCTAGCAAGGAGGGTGCCAAATTAGAGACTGTTGGAAACGAAGATACAATTCTCAGTGCTCCTCTTCTCTGTACCTGTGCCAAACGTTTTCGGTATACCTCCTTGCTGAGAGCGTCACCCCATACCTCTGCTCTGTACAGTAGCACTGACCCTACAGCACTGATCAAGAGGCGTCTTCTTGATGGGCTGGGTCCCCCTACGTTGGCCATAAGTCGACTCAGGGCCGATATTCCCGAAGAAGCCTTCTCAACCGTTGCCCTGATTTGCTCAGAGAAACTCATCTTCGAGTCGATCAGTAGCCCCAGGTACTTCACCGCTGGCTTCAATTTGATTCGTAAGCCGCCAATACTAATCATCCTTACTCAAGGGATTCTTTTTTTTTGTCAAAATGACCACTTCGGTTTTCTCCAGTGCTTAGGTGAGACCGCAAGCAGTCATCCAGTCCCTCACTCGGCGCATTAGCATACCTAGCCTAAGTTGCGCTTGTTCAACGGTGCGTCGAGCGACCAGAGCCGCAACATCATTCACATAGCCAACCAAGCGTGACTCATCTGGCATTTCAAGTCTCAGTAACCCGTCGTAAGACACGTTCCACAGTGCCGGAGCAAGAATAGATCCCTAGGCAACACCCAATGTAATTTCCATCCTTCGTTGGCCCTGTGTCGTGTCGTAGAGTAGGGTTTCGGTCCTTCAGGTAGTTCCTCAAAAGCCGCATTAGATATTCTGGAACTTGAAAAGAGTTTTCCAGCGTATCCAGAATATCCATCCATCTAGTGGAGTTGAAGACATTCCTGAAGTCGAGTGTCACCAACAGGACGATACGTTGCTTGGTGCGACGATGTGCCTCTGCCTTTATGACCGCGTTCACCACCTCTGCGATCGCATCAATGGTGGAACGTCCTGCTCTGAAGCCGTACTGCCGAGGAGATAGGTCCTCAGCAGCACGAATCACGTCAGTGAGTCTTCCCTTGATGAGTTTCTCCAGCACTTTCTCAGCCGTGTAGCATGCATAACGGGCGGTATGCAGACGGCAATTCGGGATTTCCCTTCCCGTTGTTGATCAGCACGAGCCTCGCCACAATCCATCGTACCGGGAAAACCCCGTCCCGTAGGTAAGCGTTGATTGTGCTGAGCAGCAAGTCAGGACAATGGTGATAGACGAGCCGCAACACCTCAGCAGGAACACCATCTAGACCTGGAGCCTTCTTCGCTTTCAATGAGAGGACTGCCTCCTCCAGTTCCAGCTTTGTGTGAAGAGTGGGCGATCGACTGCTGTTTCACCATGGACAGCGTCAACACAGACGGGACGGGTGGGGGAGAGTCCCCGCACTATCACGTCCATCTTTTTCGCATCATGTATACAAGGCTTCTGGAGGGCACCAAGTTTCCGCATGACCAGCTCTGGGTTAATGGCAGAGATTGAACGTGAAACACTTCGCAATTATTCAAGCAGCCCTTACTCTATACGAAATGCATAGTAATGGTTGTTGATTATATATGAAAAGCAACTAATTTAATTAAAAATGCTATTCCACGCTATAAGTTAACGACAAATTTCGACAAATTGTAGCAAAAGACGCCAGACGCAACAGAGTCAACTGTACGGGAAAATAAAAGTGCAGGATTGCAGTTTCCACGCTTCAACTGAAATAGGTCGGGGCAATCAGACTAATCTAAAAAAATATTTTTCAAGTTTTTTCGCCTGAAAAAAAATTAAGTGATGCCCAACGTGAGGCCTGCTTTCGCGCGTTTTGATTGAGTTAATAATTGGATTGATCAGGTTTTTATACAAACCAAGCCTTAATAGATATTAAGACAGTGCTGAGACTGGCCAGTGGTCCATTATTAACATTCAAATTAAATCTCGGTATCGCCGCGAGTATAGTAAAACAATCGAAAAAGTGAACTGACGCGAGCTATTTGCGGAAGGACCAAGCGCAACCTGGTGCAACAACCAAGTGCCTAAGAGAATGCGTATCGGAATAGGCCCCTCAGTAGCCAAGGAGAACATCACCCCCAATATCGAAGACAAACAGGACGTCCGTGAATTGACTGCCTTCTTGGTAAGAAAGCAGCCGAGAACAAAAGGAGAACAACTCTCAGCGAGAAACAACAAATTAAGATCAAGTACTACAAATCAAGATCAAGTGAACCAGTGAATTTATTGTGTGTTTAGTGCAGCAAAGAGTGAAATTGTTTATGCAAGGACCATTTTTTCGTTTCCGAGTGTTTGTTGTTGTTTGGGATGGTTTGAGTCCCTTCTTGTTTTATTCCGTGTGCTCTGTAAAATTTTACAAAGGGATAATAACTACATCTTGCAGGGGAGACATATTTTTTAAAGAATAAAATTAGATGCTGTGCTATATTTTCCTAAAATTTCTAGCAAAACCAGAATCAACAGTTTTGTACCATGTTCGCGTGGAAATCCTTTTTGATATCTGCAAGGTTTTCGCCAATATGTGGGAATCTTGTGATTTTGCCAGGGATTGGTGTGATTTCTTTTTCGGATACCACTTAGGCTCCACAAGGTCCGATAAATGGTTCGCAATAATTTGCTAAGGTCTGAGGTGGTCATGTCGAACCCACGTAATCTAATAAGGCCTAGCCGGCTGGGCAAAAATGGTGCTGCTGGCCCCTCTGTCCCCGCAGCCAATATTCAGGTTTCAATCCCTGAGGCTATCCCGAGTATCAATGCCAAGAACGAACTTGCTCAGCTCGTCATTCGACTCGTAAGAGAGACCTTACAGCATCAAGGAAGGGAGTTAATCAACTCTTTAATGAATCCTGTGGTGGACATCAGTAATGAAACTGATGTTCCCATTAGAATCGAAGCCGACCGGAACTTGACCGATATGGATAAGATCCCCAACGTCATCAAAAGCCTCAGGGCTTTTTCGAACGATCCCGGGGAGTTCAGTTCCTGGAATAAAAACGTGGAACATAAACTCAAGATAAACGACTATCTCAAGGGGACACCCAAGTCTTACGGGATTCTATCAGTGATCAGGACTAAGATTACTGGTCACGCTGATATCACATTGGAGTCTTATAATGTACCCTTGAACTGGCCTAGAGTCTCAAAATGTTTTACCCTGCACTAAGCAGATAAGCGAGATCTCGGTACACTCGAGTATCAAAGGACGACGCTGGTACAGGGTACAAATTCTATCCAAGAGTTTTTCCAGGGAGTTTATCAACATCTTTTAATAATTCTCAAAAATTTATCCTCAATGGAGCTAAGCAATGAGTGATCATGACCCAGGCCTATAGGGATAACGCACTAGACACCTTCATCAGGGAGCTACATGGTGACCTTCCGAGGCTCCTGAGTATTTATGAGCCAGCTGGCTTGCCCTACTTGCTGCACCTTTGCCTGAAACTCCAACACATGGACTGCCGGGCACAGCATGCAAACAGCTCACAGAATCTATTGCGAAAGTCCTACGACCATCAACCACCACCGATCCCTCCTCGCAGGGGTACGTCCCCTCAGTCAAAGCCTTCACCGATTCCGGCCCCTAGGCGAACATTCTACGCTGAATTGGCACACCTACCTCGAAACTGTCAACTACCACAGGTGAATCAATAGACCTTTCACCAAAGACAACCACAACTCTCTTAATCGAGGCAATTTACGACGTAACAGGATGAGGAATACCAACAAACGTTAGACGAATACATCGAAGAGATGGATGGTGAGAATGTTGACGAGCCAGAAGAAATGGACAACATCTATTTTTTCGTATAAGGTGCTCTTTGCTTCGATTAGAAAATAAGGAGCGGGGAGGTCTTAAGGTTTCTTTCCGACACGGGTTCCAATAGAAATTATGTCCAGCCAAGACATATCCAATATTTTTTACCCAACGAAAAGAATTCCTACGCAACATCTATCTGGGCAACATCAAAGTCACTCATCATTCATACATTCGACCGTTCGGCAACTGCACAAACAAATTGAAATTTTTCATGCTATCCTCTCTTATTTCCTTTGACGGGATAATCGAGAACAACAGCCTGAAAAGTCTGAAAGCCATCATCTACACTTATGAGAACCTTATGACAATAAACAATAGTATGCATATCCCTCTTAAACAAAAAATTTCTGACATAGTCCATAATTTAGCTGCTAAAACGGAACACCTTAGCAGGGAGTTACCCAAGAATCTAAACGCAATCATTATCAAGTATTTGAGTCTTCTCTCAGACTTTGAAGAAAATAAACCATCACCACCAAGGTAAAGGGCGACAGTAGAATGACGACCAGCGAACTCCGTCTACTCTCAATCCTAGCCATACCCAATGACCCTGAAAGGCGAAGTAGATAGGGAGATCAATAAACTATTGGTAGATGGTATCATCAGACCGTCACAGTCTCCCTAAAACTCCCCGGTGTGGATCGTCCCAAAAAGACTGGATTAATCCGGAGAAAAAAAAGATCGAATGGTCATCGATTATCGAAAGCTAAACTCGGTAACCATATCCGACAAAAAGCCGATCCCCGAAGTCAATGAGGTTCTTGCTAACCTCAGTGGGAGCAGATTCTACTCAGCCTTGGATCTCAAGAGTGGCTTCCAGCATATACCGCTCAAGGAAGCCAACATCCCAAAGGCCGCTTTCTCTGTAAACAATGGGAAATTCGAGTTTACTTGCTTACCATTCAGTCTTAGGAACGCCCCTTCAATTTGCCAGAGGACACTAGATGACACAAACATATCATTAAAAGTTGTCAAGTCTACATTGACGAAATCACTGTTCTTGGGAAAGACGAGCTCGAGCATCTCGAAAATTTTGATAAAATATTCCAGACACTGCGATCTGGCAAATCGCAAATTTTTGGGATACTTCGTGAGCAAGGAGGGCATTAAGATCAACCTCAGTAAGGTTAAAGTCATTGTTGACTTTCCCTTGCCAAAAACACTCAAAGACCTAGGGTTCTTCTTGGGTATGTCTGGCTACTACAGACGCTTTATCTTAGACTACGCTAGGATTGCCAAGCTCCGGACATCCTTTTTGAGAGGGAAAGATGGACGTGTGTCCAAAAATCTCTCCAAAATCAGCAGCAATAAAAGCTATTAGCGACCTTAAGAATGCACTTATCTCTAAAGACGTTATCCTCATACACCCAAGCTTCGAGAGAGAATTGAAGCTCACAAACAGACCTATCTCCTTTCTCTCGCGAGCACTAACGAAGACTGAAGAAAAGCAGTGAACGAAAAGGAGATGCTTGCCATTATCTAGGCTTCAAATTCCTCAAGAAGTTATCTTTACGGATCTTGAAAAGTAAAGATCTACACTGATCACCAGCCACTTACCTACACTCTAAACAATTAAAGCACAAACGGCAAAATGAAAAGGTGGAAGGCTGCGCTCGAGGAATACAACTACGAGCTTAAATACAAGCCCGGAAAGGCCAACATCGTGGCTGATTCATTGTCAATACCTCCCCCAGAAACCCAGATAAACTCCATGACACCAACAGTACACAGCGATGGAAGCTCACCTCAGAACTTGATTCCAACTGTGGAGATACCCGTCAACGTTTTCCGTAATCAACTTATCTTGAGAACCGGAGAAGAAGATAGTTACCAAATCAACCATCTTTTCGAAGATTATAAGCGATATGTCTTTAGTAAACCGCAGTACTCCGACACTAAAATGATAAACTTACTAAAAAAATACTTAAACCCAAGTACCATAAATGCGCTTTGTACAAACGAAGAAATAACGGGAAAAATCCAGCAGATATATCCTACCCATTTCAGGGACTACCGGATTCGCTTCCCTCAGAAATCAGTCAAGGACATCCCCACAGAAGTCGAACAATAAGAGAAAAACCTTCAAGTCCACAAATGAGCCCATCCGAATGCAAAGGAGAGCAACTACAAATGTTGGAAAATTTCTATTTTCGGAAAATGGCAGCGAAGATTAAAAACCTCTGTATAAAAACATCACCCTTTTTTAATCTGAAATAAAATCATTTATAAATTTCACCATATAATGTATTAAATTCCACACAATGTATTTCATTCTGGCAATGAACAGACATATCGTCAGCAATTTCGTTTGACGAAACTTGATCTAATCTAAACACATTGTGCTTTATCCATCTGAAACAATCATACATGTGCACAGTAGTATTCGTCATCATATTTCCAACTAACATAAACATGCTTGGCATTTGATATGCTTTGAACTCAAGTGCAGACATTGTTGCGCGCAGATTCCACTTGAAAAATTGTCAGCACTTTCGTCAACAATATTTTAAATTTTAATACTCTATCGCGCGAGTGGAATTTGCGTGCTATGCACTTTTTATGTATTTAATAATATGGAAGAAAGAAAATACATTCATTAGTCGTTTAGATTCCGAAGTATTTTTATTTTGTGAGGTGCACACGTTCAAGTGCGTGGGTACGTGGTAGCAGCTATTTTAATTGCAACGTATAATCAATCAATAAGGTATTGATTGATTCAAATCACTACACACGGTAGTGATCCAGTTGTCTTTGCACTGAGACACTTATTCACGCAAAACCAATTGGTTAAAGTGCCAATTGGTTGTCATCGCGTCAATCAACTGGTATTGTACCAATTGGTTAACAGCCACGGTAAATTCGTGACTTTTATCGAATTCAGCGAGGGCCGCTTCATCGCGTATGGTCAATTGGTGTTGCACTAATTGATTTCGTGTCGCGGGTCTCTTGAAGGATTCGACAACCTCATTAATCACTAAAGAGTTTGTAAGGAGAACAAGTATGAAAGGCATCCGCAGAAAACCTTCAAAAATCCTACACCCATACCATCCTACCCAGCGCGCACCGTTCACATATATATCTTCTCTACGGAAAAGAACTTGGTGTTAACCTCTATGGACAAGATTTTGAAATTTGCCATGGCTAGGGCTCTGACATCCAGGTCTATAGAGGATGTAAGACAACCATTGCTAGATATACTCTATTTCAACTATATTCCTGAGAATCTTGTAATCGATAACGAAGAGTCGCTAACTTCAGCTTCAATCACATCCCTACTAGGAGATGAACTAAAAATCAAAGTATACCGGACACCACCTTACAAGAGTGAGGTAAACGGGTAAATCGAAGTTATGAGGTGTCTGAATAAGGAAAGACCACCGAGATCATTCGAAAATCTTCTGCAACATGCCGTCAATGATCCACAATCCACAGAACTACCAATAAAAAACCTGCCGAACTATATCTCGGAAGGTTTACCAATATCGGCTTGGAAGAATTAGAAAGGGTGTGACTGACGAACATCGAAAGGCTTAAGAATAAACTAGTGACTGACATTAAACACCACAATAAAAGAAAACAGCCCATAAAAGACCTCGCTATTGGGGACACTGTATTTGTGAGGAAAAATAAGAAAAAGGATTCAAAATTATCACCTATGTTCAAACAAGGAATCATAAGCGAAATTTTAAACACCACAATCCTTACTTAATGTTTCGGGCATACAATATAGCTCACTACAGAAACTCCGAGGCCTGATAACGAATATAAGACCCCGGCGAATGACATGGTCACTAAACTTCCTGAGTAGTACCTGGAAATATATAGCCGGTAGCTTCGACGATGAGGACGCTGTTACTACAAGGGCCTTTCCAAAATAAACGAGACTGAGCTGAAACAGAAACGACAGGAGCTTTGTTCTGATAAACTCGAATTTATTTATTCAAAATAGTCTCCTCCGGCCTCGATACACTATTTTGTGCGATCCAAAAGGTTTTCGAAAGAGTGTTTCCGGTCATGGACCGAAATGTCCTTCAGGATCTCGGTACAAGCCTTTTAGATGCTCTCAACGACTCTACGGACGCAACGCGTTTTCCTTTCATGGCCAAATACAATTTCCCGAATAGATAGAAGTCACAGAAAGCCATATCAGGCAAATACGGTGAGTGATTGATGGTTAAAAAGTGATTTCTTTTCAAAAAATCGTTCACCGGAGTGGATCGATGGGATGGTGTATTATCATGCAATAAGCGCCAGCTTCCTCCTTCGCGCTATTTAGACCGGATTCGACAAATGCGATGCAACAAACGCTCCGAAACGCCAAGACATAAAATGGCGTTGACGGTTGGCCCGTCGGTACGTACTCTTTGTTGACAATTCTCTTGGAATCGTCAAAGCAAATGAGCATCGACTTGATTTTTGACTTCTCAAAACGCGATTTTTGGGTGGTGGCTCATCTGGGGCTTGCCATTAAGCAATTTGACGCTTGGTTTCGGGTTCATATTGATAACGCCACGTTTCATCACCAGTTACAATGTTGTAAAGGAAGTTCTCGTCTTTTCTCGCCTCTTTAATGATGTCTTCCGAATGTTGAATTTTGAGCAATTTTAGGTCATTAGTTAGCTTGTGTGGAACAAAACGTGCACAGACTTTTCGTAAACCCAAATAATCGGTTGAAATGCGATGAATCAATATTTTGGAGATATTCAACTCCGATCCCATGAATTGCAACGATGATTTCGGCTCATTTTTGATAAATTCACGCACAATTTCGATGAAGTTTCCGGTGATCACTGATTTTGGCCGACTCTTATGTTCATCGTCATTTATATCCTCACGACCATCTCTGAAACGTATAAACCCCTCATAAACTCTAGCACGAGATAGACAATCATCCCCATAAATTTTTTTCATCAATTCAAATGTTTCGGTAAACGTTTTCCCGATTTTAGAACAAAATTTGATATTGGCTGTTTGTTTGACAGTCATTTTTGTACCGATGACAAAAACATACTGTCACTTTAGACGCATTAACTTCGCTGCCACTGAACCGAATGTCACCAAACATTCACAGGAAGTCAAAAAAGAAGGTAACTTTCCAACGCACTATCTCATTTATAGATGGCGCCACCAAAAAAAATTTATGACCAGCGGCAGCCAGCACAATCATATTTTTACGAGTTAAATTTGGAACTGACGCAGAAACAGTCAAGACAGTTTCACGAAACACTCCCCAGAAGGTGCAACCATCCTTAATTATGGATCCCAGACAGAGATCTGTCACTCAGACACTTGTCAACTCCAATTGCCATAGTGCCGGATCCCTCTCTGAGACCAAACTGGAAGTCATTGCACATGCGGCACTGATAGCTTTTTAGAAAAGCATCCATATTGCGTAATCTGTAAATTCAACCTCAAATTCAAGCTTTGAGTAAGCTTTCGTTGCTATCTTATTGTATTACCCGATCATTCCCGCACTTGCTTCAAAAATAAAACATTTCTCCAAATAAAAGAATTTTAAGGAAATAAGATATTACTGAGGGAAATTTATTAGCCTTAAACGAATTAGATACTGACTAGAAGTCATCAGACAAAGGCATATCTGCTGAAATGCCATACTTAAAGTATAATTGTAAATCATCCTTAAAAAATTTATAACCACCATATCCCAGACATCGCTTGATCTGAATATTTTTCAGGCGTGAAATTGAAAATCCGATAAAAGAATTTTCATCGAGATTAAATTTTCAAGAAGTTTCCGAATCCCTTTTAGACGCAACGACACAGACGTGACTAACCAGTTGCTACTGAACTGTACCATCGCCGGCTGCCAGCACAATGCAACAAAGTATTCACCGTCAGGCAGTTAGTTGGCTGTCGTTGCAAAAGCAAGGAGCAGCAAGGACACGTAAGAAATTTATGCAAAACTTTCCGAGGAGAAACCAATTAATTGTTTTGTGCATCGTGCACACTTTAATTCGTAAATGACGAAAAAGCATAACGCTTGCAGCAAGGACTAAAGAGCTAACGCGAATAACAGATAGCGATGCGATACAGTGTGAGAGAAAGAGAGATTAGAGGGGTGGAGAATGGAGTATACTAACCAAAGCATTCACGTATATAATCTTCTAGTCCGTGGCCAACAGCGGTTGTTGCGATGATTCATGGGAACCAGGAAAAATGGCACAAGTGGTGTCCATAAATTCACACAGCCATCGCGACTATCACCATAAACAAAAGAAAAGAAGTCCATGAATTAGCTTCGGTGCTAGGGCAAAAAGAATTCCACGATGTTTTTCCAACAGGATACCATCACCGATTCCGGTAGTTAGGTTGGTGGCAGCAGATGGCAGAATTACTTCAGCTGTTGGCATGTTGCGGAGAGATAGTTTATCCAGGATGCGATTAAACCGGAGAAGACACTTGACGATCCTTAGATTGCTCACAATTGGATTTGATGACAGGAAGTTGTCAATCTATTTTACAATGTAATCCAGGTGTTTTTTGAGGGAAGAAACTTAAAGGACGAGTATATATATTAGCATCTTATAACAGTAATAACTTTGCCACAATTTTCAAATAGCTCTTCGAAATCATTGAACAATTTTTCACTCACTTTGTTATCCTTGCTGGTACCACTCATTCAATAAAACGATAGAAGAACGGATCCTTAAACGCGACAAATCGATTTCAAGATTAATTGAGGATTATCCAGTAATTTAATTATCATCATTGTTAGCTTGCACTGACAGGATTTCAGGATACGAGACATAAATACTGAAAAGGTGCAAATGTATGCAGAGAGGTAGTAGGAAAATTTTCAAATATAAATCTTGGCACGATACAATCAGACGAGGCCAAACTAGCAACTTATATGCAGGACATTGCTGTCGTAGACGAGCTAATACGTGACCGACATTACCAACAAGGATTTAAAAGTTGCTGGCTAACGTAGTGAGTGCAATGCTTGTTTTGGCTGCAAATTGTTGCAGTAGAACTAACTGCATACATATATAGACTAACATTGGCAAGTCTAAGGTAGCTAACAGCATACAACAAATGACTACCAGCTTTAGTATTGTATTGGAGGGAAAAGTGGATTTTTGTATCCTTTTGAAGTTGATTCTCGGGACAAGAAACGAAAGACACTTATTCATTTTGAAGTGAGTTATTTTTTAGCTGAAGCACGTATGGGTAGCTGTTTAAGGACTATTTTAATTGTAGGTAATAATTCAGAGCCATGTTGTAGAAGGATAATTAAGATCGGTATTAACTGACGAGGGCAACTGTATTTGAAAGTATCGACAAGGTTTTCAAATCAAACTTTAGAAATCGCAGAATGCATCATTAATTTAGGCACGCTTTAGGTGGCAAATTAATAGAATGCTAAATTCAAAAAGTCGGGGGGAGTTAGCGCAATACATTTGTTGCGAATTCTGCCGTACCAACTTCCTTCCATTCGCAACTCCAAATTGCCGCCGTAACATCTTCATCTTCCCATGGGCATTTATACCTTTTTCCCTGTTATTTATTTAATTTTATTAAAATTTTTCCAATTTCCCTATAATTTTTACTTCCCCATCATCACAATCCCATCCTTTTCCCTTTGGGCTAGTTATTTTATGTAATGTGGCTCAGCACGAGCAGGGGGTGTCCCGAAAGTCCCAAGACACGGCTGAGTGCTAGCCGGCCTCAGTATGCCACCCCGGGCTACACACCCCTCTGCTCATTCTTAATGTCTGCAACTGCGGTGACTTCCATGGTTGCTACATATGGCGCCCAACGTGGGGCACGAACCCACGACCCTGAGATTAAGAGTCTAATGCTCTACCGAGTGAGCTAGCCGGGCACTGAGTACGCCTTCCTTAGAGGCTTGAACGCTTTTGAGGATGGAGAAGTACAGCTAAGTGCGAACAGTGATCGTCTGCGAGCCGTACAAGACCGTGTCCAAGCTAAGCTGAAATAAGCCTATCAGAAGGGAGCTCAAAACTACAACCTTCGGGCTCGCCCCCGTGAGCTACTCCAAGGTCAGAAAGTTTTCGTGCAAAATTTCGCCATGAGCAATGCAGCCGATCGTTTTACGGCTAAATTCACTCCACGATTTGTTCCTGCAGTGGTTCGCCGCCGTACGGGGCAAGTTACTTATGAACTTGAGGATGAATCCGGTCAGCTGCTTGGGACCTTTCACGCTAAGGACATCCGATCTGATTCATAACTACCCCTGCCGACATTTTTTATTTGCCCGGCTGAATGAGACACTTAGGTCCTGGGTCGTCCCTACGATTGTTGCGAATTCTGCCGTACCAACTTCCTCCCATTCGCAACTTCAAATTGCCGCGTAACATCTTCATCTTCCTTTGGGCATTTATACCTTTTTCCCTGTTATTTATTTAATTTTATTAAAATTTTTCCAATTTCCCTATAATTTTTACTTCCCCATCATCACAATCCCATCCTTTTCCCTTTATTATTTTATGCAAGTTGTTATTTTATGTAAGGTGGCTCAGCACGAGCAGAGGGTGTCCCGAAAGTCCCACGACACGACTGAGCGCTAGCCGGCCTCAGTATGCCACCCCGGGCTATAACGCAGGCATCTGGTCAAGGGTTTCCTCCCACACAAGCATGTCTGACTTTTTCAACCATTAAACCAAAAACAGTAATGTGAGTTGGAATGTAATGATGTTCAAGAAGTGGAAATCTTGTAACCCCATTTGCAACAATGATCAACCATGTAAACTCATCAATATTATGGCGTTAGTCCCCACTAATAATAAACGCCTCAATACTTACGTTACTCAGAAAACTCACTCACTGATGATTTATACTATTGCAAGTCCTTTAGATCCTTCAGATACTTATTATTGTAGATAGCAAACAGCATTATTTTTGATAGCAATCAACTGAAAACTGGTTGGTCGTTGTTTGGTTGTTTTTTTCCAAGAGCGTTCTATTTCCATTCCTGAACTGAAGAGTATGAATTCACCCTAAAGATACTGGTACATTTGCTCTACCGGTGCTCCATCAGATACCTCCGACTGGGGCCCTTGGACCCAGTAAGCCCACCGAAGAGAGGTAGTGTGCCACTTGCTTTGCCAGTGGGCCCCAAATGAGATCGCCAAGTGAGAATACGACCGACTTGGGAATTTAGCATTGGCGCTATTGCAATTTTAGCGCGGAAACCTGACAAACCTGCAGTCTCACGGAGAAGCTCCGAATAGCGGCCGAAATTCTGAAACGGCACCGACGTCACGACAATTCATGTAAGCACTCGACGAAGTGCCTGGCCCTAGGAAAAGGCTTCCAATTCTAATTTGATTTAGACAAGAACCAAACCGGCCTAACCTTGAAAACTATCACCACCTTTAATTTAATTTGCGAGGAAAACCAAAACCTACCCAACTCTTGATAAAATGTCCAACTTTCGTCCCGTATTTTACGGCACCTCGCGCTTCTACCCCACAGGTGGTACTGGGGGGTACTTCGACGTGGCGGCCGTAAGCCAGCCCAAAGTCTTGCCACTGTCATATCGAGTCTACACAAGTAGACTCGCAAGCCAGACTTCTCAGATTGACAGGGGAGGTGCTTAGTGGGTAGTCCGAGGGTATTCCCCATGGGAGTCCCACACTGCCAGACTCGGCGGGCGTAAATGCCTTCACCTCCCTACCACAAAAAAAAGCCAGACTTCACAGTTTCCACTTGATACACTAATTTATCCACTTGATACACCAAATTTATCCCAATTTTTAAATTAAATATATTTATTAAATTCAAAAAAAATGGAAATTAATTACCTACCACTTATCACTACCCTTGTTTTCACGTGGTCAGAGGCCCACAATTCGCTCGATGATTGGTTTCAATTGCTACCGATCTGCTTGTAGTCCTTCTGACCTAGTCCTGCTTTACCCCGCTGTTTTGTCGACCAATTCGCCGAAATCGAGACGAGAAAAAAGAAAGCTTTTCCTTTTTACACCGGGGTCTTTTATAGCCTCGGGAAGATACGGTCCCCTATCGTCCAACAAGCTTTCGATATGTTCATTAAGCTTCGCAAATGGCAATGTGACAATGTTACACTGCATTACCGCCTTGTAGTTTCCACATGTACCATCGGGCATCTCAAAAGCTCTCGTCGACTACTGTCATTAACAAAATGTAAGGAGTCGTGATGTCAATGAGTTTTCTGTGAACGTTTGATTGATGCGCTCATCGCGCTTGGTTGTTTCTATGTTAAGAATTCGCTGTGGGCATTTCAACATGTGAAGAAGTATATTATCTCTCATTTTCACCAGGGTTTCTTTCAGTGCTGACTTCCGAATGCCAAAAGTGTTCAGTGATTTAACCAAAGCATCTTGCTCTTCCTCTTTGTTTATATAAACCAATTTATTACGAGATAATCGTTTTGTGTTCTCTTCAATTTACAACACGAATATCGTGCTCAACTACACTTGTAGTATTTCGCTCAGTAAACTGGCCACTTCACAACACAGAAAAGCACGAAACATTTGCTGAAATTTTATGCTTTTGCGGAAAACGTGAGGTGGCATGTCGACTAAAGGGCTTCCCCGAAGTGGTTGATTTGAGGCACGTCCTTGATGTTGTGATAGCGGCAGGACGTAAGCATTTTCCGAAAGATCATTTTCTTTTGAATGTGATGCAATCTTTCAGTCTCTCATATAGATAGCTAATGTACCGAACATTAGCATATCTAGGCTAAGTTGTGCTTATTCAACGGTGCATCCAGCAACTAGACCCGCAACATCAACCACATAGCCGATTAAGTGTGACTCATCTTGCATCTTCAGTCTCAGTAGCCTACGTAAGAAACATTCTACAGGTTTGGACCAAGGGTAGATCTCTGGGCAACACTCGATGTAACTTCCATCCTCAGTTGGCCCTATGTCGTTAAACAAAGCAAACTTATGCTTTTCAAGTGGTCCCGCAGAAGATACGAAAGATTTCCTGCAACTTGGAAAAAAGTTTTAAGCATACCAAGAATATTGAAAATTCACACTATAGCAGAACAGACGATTGAGCATCAAGCCCGGCGCAAAAGAAATGATTGGTTTGATGGCGAGTGCCAGAACGTGTAAGATAAAAAATCAGGCGCACAGACAATATTCAGGTAGTAAGACCAGGAAGAAGAGAGAACAATATGAAAACCTTAGAAGAGCAGCAAATAAGGTCATTGCAATTTCTTTTTGTAGCACAACTGCCCCTTTTGGGCCTTGGATTAGAGATAATTAGAGTGGCCCAATATCGTTATCGCATGTGTAGGCACTCCACTAGGTGATACGGTCAGTATCACTTGTTGACCGTGTGCCTGTCCACCCAACTGTAAAATAATCTGATTTTCAACCAGCACGTATCATAACTGAACGGCTGCTTATAAACTGGGATCTCATCCATGGCCCATGTTTAATTTTTCTTGTGGGCTTTGATGATAAAACAAACTTCATCCAGAGTTGGTGGGGCCAATGAAAGCTCTTTGTATGCGCCTTAAGGCTCCTATGTTCTGGAGCTGTGTGGAGGATTAAGGAGGCTCTTAAAATATGAAGCCCGTTTTTCCTTAATTTTGTTTTCATTCACGATGATATTGCCGATGTCATCACAAATGAGCGTCGTTTTGGGCTGATAACCACGCCTCAGTCTTTTCACTACTTTTTATGCTTGTTTTGTGTTGTGACTTGCTAGACTTACATCGATAATTCTCCAATGGTCGTCATAGTATTTTTTTTTCTTAGTTTTAATTATCTTATTTCCAATTCTTTTGAGATTTTCAAAGTGTTCTCTCTTCGTCCTGATTTTCGTACTTACTTAATCCTTGTACGCATGATTCCTTTTGTCGAACGCACGCTGACCTATCATCAAATTAAGCACTTCTTTTGGGCTGGGCTTGATATCCAATTATCTGTTCTGTCACGATATTAATGGCCACTTTCACTTCCATCCAGAAATCGTTGCTTGCCTTTAACAATGTGTGTGTTAAATGGGAACCAGCTGGTTGTCGAGGGTCTCCGTGAAATTTTTGGCCACAGACACTGCCTGGAGCCTTTCAAATATGCCTCTGATATACTACATCGACAGGTTAATTTGTTTAAGTAATGATCTGTGTTTCGATTGGCTCCTCGGTATGTACGGACGTCAAGTATCCTCGAGGCCCAACGTTGTTGGATCAGAACATGGTGTATGTCTTTTGCTATCTGAGATTTATCGTGATCATTTTCTATTGAAATTTCTTCGAAATGCACGCTAGACCAGCGTCACTTAATGTCAGTTGTAGGACCGATGACACTGTGCGTGATTTGCCAGCAGGCATGAAATGATGGCACACTGGTGCGAATGCTATAGTGTGGTCATCACTTTCATGAAACTTGCCTGGCTCAATATTAGCAGAACAACCGTGGTTGTTCACTTTCTTGACAACTGGTACCTTCTGCCGTACAACTAACTGGGTTTTACGAAACATCAGCCACACCAGGGGTGGTGTCTAAGCATAATGATCCCTGAGACCGAGGTTTGGTCCAACTTGGTGACTTTGACACCATAGAAGAGCTGGAGCAGTACCATCTGCTATACGGCAGCAGACTAATGTATCCGTAGACCCAACTGTTTTGCAAGACATGATGGTATTATTGGGGAGCTTGACCATCAGGGTAGCCACTCTGGAGGGTAAGAAGCAGATCACTCCCCAAGCACCTCCCCAAATGTCTCCGCGGTGGGACTTGGACCCAAATCCTTGGGATTTTCCTGCGGGTCAGAGACTCGAGCCCAAGTGGAACGTGCCCGGTTCTCTTTGAGCCCGATGGCCTCTGTGTACCAGCTACTAGAAAGTATTGCGTATGGCGTAGCCTACTGTCAATGTAGATGAGAGAACACTTGATGGAATTGAAGCTAGATGGCAACAACCAGATGAACCGTTCAGCAAATTTAGAGATGACATTTTACGGCTCAACCACTGACTGACAGAGCCATTGACCCGAACCCAATTACTGTGGGTGTTGAAGTGCAACTTAGAGCTTGAGCTTTGCCACCACGTGCGAGCTTGGGCCTGCAGGACATAGCTTCGCTTTTAAAAGCCGTTAACAGATAGGAAGGGGTTGAAGAGGACTTGCAGGAATGGACCTGGTCCGTGGTACGAGATTTCGGAAGTGGTGCAGAAAGCAATCACTCACGATCTGATGTAGGCTACCGAGGAGCGAAATGAGTTTGCAGTAGCTGCAGTGCGGAACTTTACGACCTCTTGGCACTGTGGACAAACCGGACGTCGATTTGTTGTATGTCGAGCAGAGCACACGGTTTTCTGCTGCAGCTGTGGCAAATCATATACTTACTTTTCACCGGATTGCGCCATCTCAAAAAATGCACGGGCAAGTACTCAACCCCGTCAGCGGTACTTTAAAACTCAACCGTAGGTTGCCAGCCTACTGCGAATTCCTAACATGATAACACTACACCAGCTATGATATTGATGACTGCGGAGGCTCACTCTCTCCCGGAGGCCTCTTCAAAGATGGTTTTGAAGCGACTACCACACTAACTAGTAGTTGAAGCCAGACCGCTTCTGGTTCGGGCACTAAAGCCATACCACATTCGGCTGCGGGAACACTGGAAGACTCAAGAGTGAATCGAAATAGTCCACTTGTCATTAGAGGAGCTTTCGTAAGAGAGTGCGTACCATTTCTCAAATTGTATCTGTATGTAACACATCGGAGGTTTCCGAGAATGATACTGACCATACGCCCCAATCAAAGAATTGGGCGAAGTCTCTGTCACGTTAATAAGCCCAGGTGCTAGTATTAGCTGCCTCTCTTCAAGCCTTGGCTCAAAGGTACTCCATTAATACCCTATTTTGTTAGAATCTTGGCGTTCTGACATCAGCACAGCTGATCGCACCAAACACGCTATAAACGGTACGTTGACCACACCTGTCACGATAGACGTCACTTTATATATCGCCCCTTTACTGACCCAGAACGTTTACTTTGGTGTCGACTTCTTCCTGTAGTTTGGTTTGGCCACGGCTTCATTCTCGGATCCCCGCCAAATAGATACGAGCTAACTCCCAGCCAACAACAACATGTAGAAGCATCCACTGGCGCTTTTGTGGTTTTTCTTTATGTTATTGTTTAAAATAATAGTCTTGCCGATGTTGGCACTTTCACTTTTCACTTTCGACTGTATTTTCTCTTAAACTCACAAGTGCTTAAATACTAATTTCCTATGTACAAAATTTGCTTGTACCTAAATAAGTCATACAAATTCTCATGGGAATATTACTGACCCTTTCAAGTGGTCAGTATGTCACGAGTACAATTTATTGTCCTAAAAACTCATATTCCTAATTAATGCCACCCAACAACTCACTCAATATCCAAACATTATTGTTTTCCTAAAATAAAAATATAAACATAACACTGCAATAACGAGTCCATTCAAAAGAACTCATTCTCATTGCTGTTATGTAACATGATTCTTTCGATCATGCCGTCATGCACATGTGCAACCAAATCCTCCATTCCCATTATGGGAACATATGTAGCACTAGCAAGTGTATATGCTTTGTATAGAGTATGGACGGTGTAATGCGAGTATAGAATGTTGTCGGCGTTAATGAAACAATTCATTGTCTAGGTCGTTGACAATGAAAAGAAATTATTGCGTTGAACTTCCGCAGGTGAAGGCCTTGGGTGTACCAGCCTAGTCTCGCACGCCATAGACATTGGCCACAATAAGCCGCTAGAGCAACGACGTTATTCCATCTTGCTAGCTATGGAAAAGTTGTTGTACGCTAAACTGGATAGAACTCTGAAGTTGGGAGCTATAGAGGAATCGCAAAGCGTCTGGTCCTCCCCAGTAACCTTGGTGGTAAAAACAGGGTAGGTACGTCTTTGTCTTGATATCCAAAAAGTCAATGCGGTGACCATCAAAGATTAGCTCCACGGAATACTAAGACGTCTTCCGAAAGCAAACTACTTTAGAAGGCTTGAATTCGAAGATGCTTTCTGGCAGAGTCCTCTCAATGTAGGGTCGAAGGATAAAACTACGTTTACAGTACCCGGGCAACCACTCTATCAATTTTGGCTTGTGCAATGCCAATGCAAACGATGACTTGACTCATGGAGAAGGTAACTCCACCCCACCTGAGGAACCATGTGTTCATATACTTGGATGATCTCCTACTCATCATAGGAGCTTTCGATCAACATTTGCTACTGCTTCAAGTAGTAACTTTATGTATTCGCAAAGGAGGGCTCATAGTTAATATGCGTCATGACTGGAGTCCGGTACTTAGGGCGTATCATCGATAACGGTACCATCAAAGCCGACCAAGACAAAACTCGAGCGATAGGCGGATTCACCTTACCGAAAACTATTAAGCAGTTGCAACGGCTCTTGGAATAAGTGTATGGTCTAGAAGGTTCGCTCAAAACTATGCGACAGTTCCGGCACCTCTGTCCGACATGCTATGGAAGGGTAAATTGGTCTGGCCCGAGTTCAGCCGGAAAGTATTCGAAGAGCTTAAACTAGCTTTGACATCTGCCCCGGTACTGTACAGTCCATTCATTGTGACGCAAGTCAACATGGAGTTGGGGCTGTGATAGTGCATCTAGCTGCAGACAGGTTAGAAGCTCTAATAGCCTTCATATCAAGTGAGTTGAAATCCGACCAGAAGAACAACACCGTGTCCGAGCAGTAATATCTGTCAGTGGTGATGGCTATCAAGAAGTTTCGAGCATACGTGGAAGGCCATCCGTTCGAGATCATCACCGCCTATGCTTCACTATAGCGGCTGAAGAAATCAAACTGACCAACATGGACCCTTGGCCCGATGGGCTCTTAAACTGCAACGTTTCAAGTTAACCATTAAACCCAAAAAGGGAACACAGAACATCCTACCCAATACTCTACCGTGAATATTTTCACCAGAGGGAGTAGAACTGGCAGTGAACGATGATAGTCATATTGAAGTAGATTTGGACAGCCCACACTTCAAATCGGACAACTACCACACGTTACGGCAAACCATTCCAAACCAACAAAACACAGTTGCCTGATTTGAAATTGGTCGATGGCTATATATACTGACAAAATGAATATGCAACCGGTGACGCGTTGCAGAAAGAAAAGTCTTGGAAGTTTTGGGTGCCGAAGGAGATGACTCATAATCTGATCCTCCGTGCACGTGATGATTGTCTTAGTGCTCACAGTGACTATGGTCGAACAGTTCGGCGTCTTAAAAAATACTTCTTTTGGCTTAAAATATCCTCACCGATCAAGGAATATGTAGCTCCCTGTGAAATTTGTGAGAGCGCTATAGCTTCCAGCCAGCATTTTCAACCTCCAATGAATCAACTCAACGTTACGAAGCGAGTATTCCAATGTCTGTATATAGATTTACTTGGTCCGTACCCCAGACCATCTATGAGATACATTGGTGCTATCATCATACTAGACCAGCTGTCGAAGTTCCCGCTGATGGAACCCTTTCAAAAGTTCATGACTCTACCTATCGTGTAATTTTTAGAGAGTCGGTTGTTCTACGTGTTTGGTGTGCCTGAAAGCCTTTACTTGGATAACGGAGTTCAATTCCGTTCTCGCCAGTTTAAGGCCCTATTTAAGAAGTAGAGGGTCGAGCACCAACTGACACCCCATATATAGGAATACAAATTTCTTTTCAAAATGCAATAAAATAAACAAAAATAAAATTGTTTTCTTACAGGGTCTGTATAATAAGTAACCGGACTGAGTCTGCCTCGCGCCGTCTAAGTGTCTGCTAACCGGTATCTGGTACTGTAGTGGTAGTGGGGATCTAAGTAAAGGGAACCGGGCTGCAGCAGTTGCCTCCAAGCGCTTGGAGAGATAGCATTGGGCGGGAGCGGAGTGCGTGTCCAGTTACGTCGTCGGAGTAAAAATGGAGCGTACGATCGAGCAACTGAACGAGAATTTTTTAACCACGTTATTACAAGAGACGAGACGTTGGTTTTCAAATACGATCCTGAGACCAAGCGGCATAGTTCGGAGTGGCACACACCGGCATCACTACGACCGAAAAAAGCACGTATGAGCAAATCGAAGGTGAAGTCGATGCTCATTGCTTTCTTTGACGTGAAAGGCATTGTTCACAAAGAGTTTGTGCCACCCGGCCAAACTGTAAACGGCCAGTACTACAGAGAGGTGCTCCGTCGACTAACCACCGGAGTTCGCCAAGTCCGTTGGGAGATTGCCGATTCATGGATCCTCCATCACGACAATGCCTGTCTGCTCGTCACCGAGCATTTGGCCAAACAGTCCAGGGCAACGTTGACATAGCCTCCTTACAGCCCGGATATGGATCTTTCTGTTCCCAATGATCAAAAGACACCTTAAGGGGACTCGGTTCGGGGCTCTGGAAAACGTTCAACGTGCTACGACGAGGGCTCTAGACAGCATCGAGGTTGCCGACTTCCAGGGAGCGTTCGGGAATTGGAAAATTCGGTATCAGCATGTTATCGACTCCAATGGGGACTACTTTGAAGATTTCTAAAGAAAAATTGTACATATTTTGCCAATAAAAAATTTCCTGGGTTCAGTCCGGTTACTTATTATTCAGACCCTGTATATTTCTGCTTTATTTGCAAGTACAAACCTTCTTGTTAGGTGTGAAGTACAATTTGATTCATATGGCTACCATGGCATGTGTGACAGCAGGCCATCCTCTCAGTCTAATTTTCCAAGACATTTTTGATGGTTTCGGGTCTTATGTGAGCAATGGTTTGTTGAATACTTAATTTTAATACTTAAATCATTTGTAGATTTTCCACATAACATGAATTTTTCACTGCGCCCAATAAAAAGAAGTCCAATAGTGTCAAATCGCAGCTTCGAGGTGGCCCATTGACATCGCCGAGGCGGCTGATTACACAATATCCGAATTATGTGCGCAAAAGACCGATTGGTTGATGAGCTGTATGGCAAAGTGCGCTATTCGGTTAAAACCAAAGATCAATTAAGTTCAAATCCTCAATTTTCAGCCACAAAAAGTCGGTTATCATGCCTCTATAGTGCTTCTCGTTGACGGAAGCAGCATTTTCAGCCTCATTTTAAAGAAAAACGGTCCAATGATGCCACAATTCCAGAATCCACACCACGCTTTCACTTGCTGAGAATGTACTGGCTTCTCAACAAGCACGTGTGCGTTTTTTGAGCCCCAGATACGGCAGTTTTGTTTTGTGCCGCCGAGATGAAAATATGCCTCATCAGAAAAGATGATTTTTGAGGGAAAACCGCCATCCAGTTTGAGCAGCTCTAATGACCAAACTGCGAAGCGATAGCGAAGTGGGTGGTCATTCAGCTTCAATTCTTGAGTTATTTGAATCTTGTAAGTAAATAATCTGAGGGCTATGTGCAAAATTCTTCTCAGGCTCGTGCGACTGATATTGAGCTGCTGCAATCGATGGCGAGTTGATGTTCCCGGATTGAGTCGCACACTCTTGGCTACAGCAGCCACATTATCCGTAGTCAGCAACCTACAGGTACGAGAACCATGAGTATTACCTAGTCTGGCTGTCTCCTGAACACAAATTTGCGTACAGTAAACGCAGTGCGTGCCTCACTTGGCCAAAATTTCTTTAAAAAAATGCACTGTTTCAGCAACACAGCACTCACTTTGGAAATAAGATTTCAATATTTCCCGACGTTTTTCAAGCGTAAATCGATTCGTTGCATTCCGCATAAGGTTAATACTGACTCACTAATATAATTTTGAGCGTGAAACAGCTGTCAGTGTCAAAATAACATGTGATTTGAAAAGAAACTACTATATGGCCCACCATATACTCCCCCAATCAAATTCATCGGGATAATTGAATCGTACCCTATTAGCTGCAATCCATTCCTATTTCCATCCTAACCTGAAAGATTGGGTTCGCCGATTGTCCGCAATCACATGCACACTGCAATCCTCTTCTTATTCTGTCACGAATGTTTTTTCTTACTTTGCCGTGCTAGGAACTGTCATGATTTGCCACGGACATTCATACAAGCTACTGTGGCCACTAAAATGTTTGGAAGACCCCGTCGTTACGCTGGAGCCGCACAAAAGAGTAAGCATGCTTCACCAACAAATGCGACAGAAGATAAAGAGCGCAGACCACGCAAATGAAGCGCAGTACATCTTGCGATCTCAACCTTCTGAGTGTAGAGAAAGAGATGAAGTATTCCATTGAAGTTTCCATCAAAGCGATGTGGCAGGCCATTATAAGCAAAGCTAAATTGGCGCTTCTTAAAAAGTCGAGCACTCTAGGTAGTAGGACCTGGACGCTATTTTCCACGGATCTGCCCGGGAAAGAAGCGGGTATATACCAAGCAAAAGACCTGATTCTGTAACAACTAATCAAGACCACAGTCTATTCGTCACCTGTATAAAGTTTAAGCATCTACGTCTGTTTTCCGCCCATATTCAGTTTCAAGCCTATGTTTGTCTGTTCCTCAAACTACTCAATAAGTCAGCGAATGCACCCACTAATCTCATCCACAACGCGTTCCTTGTTTGGCAGCAATATTATGCCACAAATTTGGTGCATAACTTTGCGTAGCGATACTCAGCAGATATCGGTCATCCCTACACCATTTCCGATATCTGCTACTACTCACCACCTGATGTCGTCAGGGTGCGGAGTAAAGTTATGCCACTGAACGAACACTTGACGTCGGTAGTGTGGTGTGAGATTTGCGGGACTTCCTTAGACGTCACGTTCGGCCAGCCAATTTGTTCGTCGAGTATTTTCAAGTTTTGTGCTCGACGGCGTGCATTGTTGTGCAAATGTCAATTTCATCAGTTGAAATCAGTCGTGGAAAAGTTCAGCAAAGTTGTGCCGAAGAACTCGTAAATTCGGTCGTGAGTATCGAATCCGTGCGTGAAAACATGCAAACGTCGTTGTCAGCATCCTAGCCTCATCCAGGTTGCCTTCGAGTTTTTGGTTGTGGTCACCGTAGTATTATATCAATTTTGTACATTTTTTAAATGTTTTTTAAATTATGCCTTGTTCGGCGAACAAATAAATATATTAATGTAACGAAAACTTACTAAGCTTTTTGAAATGAAATGTGACATACTGCTTAACCAACCTACATCTAATCTACTTAGAAATACCTTTTGTAGAAAAAAGGAGGTCTCCTGGAAATTTTAAAAACTATATCCATCTCATTGCGAAATGAACTATTTTCTTTTTCAACTGTAATCAGTCCCATAAAGGATCAAAAATATTTAAACATAGAAATACTCAAAGTCGATAAAACAATTGAAAAAGGACATGATAAAAGCAAATCTAACTTACCAAACACGACAGAAAGACAAATGCTCGCCAAAACTTTTATGGTCAGTTCTGACAACTATCCTTAATACCTATCCCAGCACACAGAATTCTATATTCACCGTCACTAAAGTTCCTAGTTCAGTCAGGATATAAGCTTCAAACAAAAGACGACGAAAAACGTTTTGTCGTTTAATCGAGAGGATTTTCCCCGCAATTGATTTTTAATTTCGCTAAAATTTGTCCCATATAATAGACATGTATGCATTGCATCCAACCACCAAGGAGGAAAAATGGTATGAAGCTTTATCACCTACATACAAGTATCTACCAACGCGTTGTTCATCGGATGATGCAATGGGTGGACGAAAACAAGGATATACGCTCTGCAAATCGAGGCGACAACGATATGTAGCTGCTGAGCTGATCCGGATTGTAGAAACATTGCCTGGCCGGTGTTGGTGGAGCGAAATTTTCAGTGTAGTTTTGGGGGTTTGGAAATACCCTTATAATCTGAAATATCATGGGGAGTCTTAATCTGAATGACAGCGGCTTTCGACCAAAGGACAGTTGCTTGGCACAAGACCAGACATTTGAAGTAGCCAATGCTGCTGTTGGGAGCTGATAGCTTGGGTGAATTTCAGGAATTCTTAATCGTAGCATTTCGATAAGGTGTGGCTTATAGATGTCAATTAAGCTGCAGAGAGAATTATTTTTCAGAGCTTTTTCATCGGAGAAAATGTTTGATGTTAATTGGTTTTGTGGTTAGTTTACGTTTTAGGGGATGAAAGGGTGGAGTTGCAGGTGAATAATTAGTTCTCTGAATTATTTTTTCAGCAGCTTCTTTAGAAGTTATTCAATTTTACATTTCGAAATTATTTTAGATGATCCATGTATGCAACCTACTCCATTGCTGGCTTCTGCGAGGGCGGTTTGATAAGTACTTAGCCTCATCGTCCGATGGTGCCACTTTCGCAGGTATCATGTAGTACATTTTGTAGAAGCCCACTGTCAAAATTTCAGCCAAACTGTATTTGTAACTTTGTTTTGATCTCGTACGGAAGCAGCGTGTCCGTGGACTTAAAAAAATGGAGAAAGAGCGATATCGGTTGGTAATTTGATTCTTGTTTTTGAAAGAGAAATCGCGCAGTGAAATCAAACAGGGCTTGGATGCTGCTTACGGTGACCCTGCTCCTATGATGGTGACCGTAAAAATTGGTTTAACGAGTTGAAACATAGTACCACGTCAGTTTTTGATGAACTACGCCCAAGTGCCCTGAAAACAGCTTCCATAGAGAATAACATAAAAAATCCATAAACTTGTATTGGCAGACGCTGATTGAAGGTGCGTAAGATAGCTGTGACAGTAGGCATTTCAAAAGACAGCGTGGGTCATATCCATGAATGCATGAAATTTTGGACTATCTAAAGGAGATTCCGCGTCATTTTGTGACGGTCAACAAAACATAGCTTCGCTGGTACACACCAGAGACCAAAGAGCAGTCAAAGCAGTGGACTTTACCCGACAAATGTGCTCCAAAGAAGGTAAAGGCTGCCTTATCGGCCGGAAAGATGATGGCCGCCGTTTTTTTGGGAATCACAAGTTGGGATTTGCATCGACTATTCGCGGAAGGTGCAAACGGTCACAAAGCTCTACTAAGCCGAATTATGGGGACGATTCGATGCTGAATTCTGGAGAAAAGGTACAATTTGGTGAAGAAAAAAGTGCACTCCCACCATCATAACGCGCCGGTTCATACCTCGCCACGGCCAAATTGGGATACAAGCAGCTACTCCATTTATCGTATGCTCCAGATTTGGCCCCTTGTGACTTCGTTTTGTTTCCAAACTGGAAAAATTATCCGCTGAGGTGAAATTTGAATCCAATGAGTAGGTCATCACCGCCACGTGAGCGTACTTTGTAGGCCTCGAGAAAATTTTTTTTTCAGACGGTTTAAAGAAGTTGGAGTATCGCTGGGTCAAGTATATTGAACTAAGAGGAGATTATGTAGAGAAATAAATCACCAATTTCCTAAAATCCTCATTTTTCCTTTGTATGCTAAATACTTATTAGACAACCCTCGTAGGTAAAGCAGACCAAACAAGAAGAGCTTACATGTAGAGACTCTAGAGACGTAGCAGTGGCTAGCATTTAATACTCCAAGACTCACTAATTCTCCAGTGAAGGTGCACATTGCTAATTCTAGACTCATACAAAGCAAAATCACAGGCAATAATTGAAAAGTGAGAGGACTCAGGCTATTGAAAAATAAAAGATGACTGTACTTCAAAATTATTTGAAGTTAATTGTAAATTAATTGAAGTTAATTGTAACAACTTCAAAGTGATATGGCTTCCAAATTCTCCAAAATTAGGGCAAAGTCATCTTTAGATGACACGACTTTGATAAACTTGGAATATGCGTAGTTTATAACGACGAATCGCAAATTATTTATAAGCAATGTGAGCAATAGTGGACGGAAAATGGATCTCTGAGGAGCGCCAAAAGAATAATGCAAGAGAGTGGAAAGAAAGCTCTAAAAAGATACTTAGCTAACGCGATTGGATAGGCAAGAGAACAATCAGTAAAATAAATACTCACGAACACAAAAAATCTACGTTTGATAAACAAAATATTGCAATTTACTGAATAAAAGAAAAAAAAATCGTAATACCAAATTTCCGCACGTAAACGAGTCCCCAAAGCTTTGGAAAATTGACCAAAGTTGGCTGCCTTTTAACAAAATGATGTTCTTTCGGAACTAACACATCCTGAAGAAATAAAAATAGGTAGGTAGGCCCGCATGACTTAGTGGTTAGAGCACTAAGCCCGTAAGACGAAGGTCTCTGGTTCAAGTCTCGTTGGCGTCAACAAGATTTAGCTCGAGTGGTTCTTCCGACGGACTATAAGCCTGTTCAGTTATGATACGTGCTGGTTTAAAATCAGAACGTAATGCGGCTGGGTGGACGGACATACGGCCAAAGCATGATAATGATCATATCACCTTGTAGAGTGCCGATATATGTGATCATGATAATGAGATACTCTAACTATCTCTAAGCGAAGGGTCAAAAGGGGCTGTAGGGGTACAAAGCAGAAGAAGAAGACAATTGTCCTCAGTAATTAGAAAAAAAAAGGATAACAAAGAGATTGGCCGATGATTAGAAATGTCTGAATCGCAAACGTTTTATAAAATAGAAGTGATTTAAGATTTTCTCTAACACGAAGGAAAAGTTCCTGAAGATAAGCCAGACGTAAAGAAGAAGGAAAAGGAAACACACGTTGAAGAAGCTAATGATTTCACAAAATGATTGGGAGCACCAGCAGGACCTGAACTGATAGAGTCAAGAACTAAAACGAGCTTTGTAAGTTTTTTCAGATAACAAATAACAGGTAATAAAGATGACATGTGTATAGTTAGGACCAAAGAACCATTTCCATTGTCATTAAAAATAGAAGAAAACTGAATTTTGAAAAGTTCACAAATCTCCAATTGTGAAGTTGTCAAGCAACTATTCAAATGAAGAGGGAACAGAATATTTGGAGAAGATTTGTGAAAATATATATATTTCTCAAATGGTTTCGAATGATTTAAGTTAGAAAGCCCTCTTTACTGCAAAAATAACAAGTTTAAGTGATCTTCATCTCTTTCTCAGCAATATATCCTAGCGAAACATATTGATGTGGTCGATCTTTGATTTTTAAGGCTCGCCTCACATCAAGAGTAAATCAGGGACAATCAGAAGAGTTCTTTGTACTCACAAGTGGAGTCGGATCTAAAATCGAAACGTCTAAAAAGTCATAGAATTTGTTGCAATAAGCATCCAAGCCAACATTGCAAAAGAAGGAGGACCATTCAATGCGGTGAATTTTTTCAGGAAGCTGTTCATAGCTAGTTTTCTGAAAGTTATAGCATTGATAACTCTTTTGACGATAATGGACAGAGGTAATATAGAAATGCTGGCCGGCATCGGTGTTTCGTGTGTTCGGTTTGACGGCTTCGGGTGCTTTGGATTGCTTGGCGTCGGTTGCCTGGTGCCTGTCATTGCAGTTATCGTGGCTAGTATGCTCGGCTTTGATTTGCATGATGGTTTCGGTGACATCAGTGGCATATGTCACGTTCTGGATGGGTGCTCGACTAAGTGTATCTACGTGTCGCATAGCATCGCCTGGGCGATGCACAATCTCGTAATCGTACTCTTGTAGTCACAATAGCCATCTGGCTATTCGCAGATTCAGCGAATTCGTTTTCTTTAAGGTGCTTACGGCTGAACAGTTGGTAACTATGTAGAATTGTTTTCCCAACAAGTACAGGTAAAAACCATCGAGAGCTTTGACGATGGCCAGTGTGTCTAGGTCATAGCTGTGGTACTTCTGTTTGGCGTCGTTGCAGATTCGGGTGAGGAAGGACGTCGGCTTCCAGATTTCGGTCTCGGTTTCCTTCATGAGGATTGCAGCGAATCCCTTGGAGCTTGCGTCAGTGTGCACTCATGGTTTTGGTTGGGATCGTATAACGTGAGTACCGGTTCTTCGCATCATAAGCGCTTTAGATGACGGAAAGCGTTTTCTTGCTCGAGGCACCAGGAAGAAATCGGATTTCCCTTCGTTTTCAGGAGATTTGATAGCAATTGAGTAACCAAAGCGTATGAACTTGTGAAAAAAACTATTTAGGCCGAAACATTTTCAGACATCGCTCACGTTAGTCAGTGTCGCAAATAATTCCATGGCGGATGTTTTCTCGAGTCCACGTTTCATGAGGTCCGCAACGATTCGATGACCCAAGAACGATGTTTCTTTGGCGAAGAAGATGCATTTCGATAATTGTAGTGTCATTGCGGCTTCTTGAAGTAATTTGATAAAGGAGCGGAGTCGTTGCATACCCTCTTCGACTGTACGACTTGAAATGATCCTCTCGTCTACGTATCGAACTGCTTCGCTGGGTGTCAATCTTTTCATTATTTGCAACATAGCCTTATGGAACATGGATCACGTTTGGACGAGACCAAAGGGCATCATGTTAAATTCATAAAGACCGTCATGGGTGATGAACGCAGTGTATTTCTTCGAGGATTCTTCCAGCGGAACTTGATGGTGTCCAGCCATTAGGTCTAACGTTGCAAAGAAATGATTTCTTGAAATTAGTGTCAATTGCTCGTCGAATGCATTGGTGACATTTACTTGACGGTGGTTACATTCAATGCTCTGTATTTGACGCAAAGTCGACTTTTTCACCAATACGATGGGTGACCAGTACTCAAAATTGCTGGGTCGCATAATGCCATTTTTGAGTAAGTGCCTTGTTATATCGCTGACGATTTTCCGTTTTGTAAAGGGAATCTTGTACGGTTTTAGGTTAACCTCTTTCTTCATTTTGGTGCTCCTAGCTCAGATATTTGATCTGCAAAACAATCGGGGAATTCATCGAAAGTGCGGTATAGTTCCCTTTGCTCGTCACCGGTCAATAAACTTCCAATATGGACATTTTTGGTGTCAAACTTCACTAATGGGCATGTGTTTGAGCTCATTACGAGTTGGCTACCTTCGGTGTACAGTAAATCTCTGCCGAGTAGCACAGGACATGGAACGAGATCATCGTGCATGCCAATAAGTTTCACTGTCTGTGTGCAATCGTCCATCATCACTTCGGCGGTGACGTGTTTATGGCTTTGTGTTGTCTTTCCTGCAAAGCCCTTCAAGGTTACGTTGTCACTTTCAACAATTTGGTATTCATTTTGAGCGGTATTCATTCGTATGAGCGAGCGTTCACGGGTTTCCCATCTAGAAAAATTTGTTTGTGGCAGATGGATGCTCTGTCATCTGTTATGTGGCGGATATTTGTTGGTTACTGTTTGTCGGGGCATTGGGCGGTTGAATGTGTGGCGCGACAGTACGAAGCGTATCGCTCTCTACGTTGCGGTTGTTGATAATTGATTGAGACGTGTCTGCTATCCCAGTAATTGTAACACATGATCTCCTTTCGTTTTCGTTATTCGGAGCCAGAGTGGTTGTGTAAGTGATACTCCCTCGATTGTGTCGCTTGTTGTTCGACTCGTTCTCTCGTCGTTTTATTTTGTCATCTTCCTGTCAGTCTTGCGGCTGCTGCCGCACGTTCGACATACTATATATCTTTGTATCGTGGCGAGGAGCTCTGTGGTGCTCATTATGACTACTCATGTGATGGGATTCTGTAGAGCGGGGAGTCGGATGTTTGTTCGAATATATCATATGGTGGCTCTCTCACTAACACTACCACGGCAGGCAATTGCACACATACAATAAAAGACGGCGCAGTATGTTATTTTGGTTGACTGCGCTATCAGATTCCGTCGCGTCCAGGCAACGGACGGGTATAACGGTGGTGAACCCATGTCGTTTGATGCATCCAATGGCAGCAACGATGATCAGTTCAGTTGCATCGCGCTGTTTACTGCATATGATGGCGGCAGCAAGAGCGGATCGACGGCTCGGTCACTATCGGCTAATTTTTGGTGTTGGTCGGGCATTCTGCGTTGGTCGTATTTGCTATGGCAATCGTATGGTTGGCGCGTGTGTGCTTGTGCTATGGCGGCATTGGGCACTGCTGCGATGAATCCTTTTAGCAACGATGCTATTTCGTTTTTAAGTTCGTTAAATTCACTGCGTGACACTGTTGGCATTAAATCGGTTGGAATGTCGTCCAATTCGATTTCGTCTGAGCCCACATCTTCCGAGACACGCTTTATGAGTTCTGTTTTTGTCCCTCCGATGGAACGATTTCGCGATTACAGCACGGTGCGTAGCTGCTTAACTGTTAACGATTTGATTTTCTCGTTCAGCATTTTACGGTTCCGTATCCCACTTCTGATTCTGCCAGGATAGTCAGAGGGGAATAATGGCTAACAAACAAGTTAATATCAAGTAAACGATTCATTTACGTTTAATTATTACCTTTATTAATTATAGACTATCTTACCATGATGACGAACCAAATTTTGACTGCCAAACAAAACGTCTCCCTCCCAGTTCATAATGGTACACACATATTGGTTGGTATTGGTGCGATTTGCACAGAAGTGTCGCGTGTGATCGGTGACAGATATTATGGGCTAGTTTTGTGACGTTACGTTCTGCTGCTGCGACAAAAAATCTTTAGAAGATGCAGGCAAGTTCAAAGATTGTACATTTCCTGCATCAAGGCATCTTTGGGAGCCGTTGTCTGATTTTTTTCTGTAGGCTGGTTTGTATCCTCGTTTAGCATAAAAACGTTGATCGCGAAAAGGTTCCTATTGAAAGAACCCTCGTCTTCATAAAACCCGATTTTATATTTATGGGTGTAATTACATTTTCAAGTTTTTGGCTCAGTAGTTCTGCAACATTGTGAACTGCTAAAGGTATTTCCGGATGACGCAAAAGCTATGAGTCTATTGCAGCGTTATAATAGGTCTGTAAAGGGCCAAACACTGCCAAATCAAGGGGTTGTAATTTGTGGCTAGAATCATGTGGAATGGTAAGCAAAGTCATAGTATTTTCTTTAGCTATATTCAATACCTCCGGAGCTAAGTAGCTGCTATGATTGTCTAGTATAAAATGCGGTAGATTGCCTTTTGAAATTCCATTTACCTTTACAAAATGCTTCATGAGCATAGAGAACAATCGAGAGTTAATCCAGCCCATAGTTTGCGTTGAACTCAATGTGCTGGTTGTTTCCCCTTTAACATATGTAATTCTGAAGGAGTACCATCGTGGGCGGCAGGGCATTATCTCCAGCAGAAACTACGCAGCATGTTGTGACAAGAGTATCTCATTCACCACTTACTACTTTATTTAGTTGTTTCGTACCTCTAGATGCAAAAACTCGTTGTGGCTTTTGTATTGTGGTTGCACCGGTCTCATTAAGGCAAAATAGTCTAGTGCCGTCACTGAAAGTAGGACACCTTCACATCACCTCTGCTTTATTTAACATTCGCACTACAGCCCCTTTCAAGCCTTTACTGAGAGATAGTTCGAGTATTTTACAAGTATTATCTTGATTGTATGCTCTGACACTCGAGAAGGTGATATGGCTAGTACCCCGCTTTGGCCGGGTTTCCGTCCATCCAGCTGCAATATGCTCTAATGATTGCCTCATCCACATTGTTGTACAACGTCTCGACATTATGGTGGTTGAATGATGTAGCTCTTGAAAGGCTACAGGTTTCTGGTTTTCGCAAAATCAAATCAGTATTTCTTATTCGAAATCTACCCAACCAATCTTTTCCTGCGATTTTTATTGCTTCCCAAGATATCGGAAGTGGTATGTAGTCAGTTGAAAAGCTAGTTTTCTTGTTTTAGTTTCATCAAGACCGTAACAATTTTCGAACATCTTATTAGAAATTCTATTCGTGCTACTTCTTAAGCATTTGGAAATATTCTATTAACTGCCTAATTCGGAGTCAAGCGCAGTTCTGCAGCTTTCCTTTTTCAAACACAACGATATAAAATTCCGTAGTTCACGTTCATTCTCTCAGCTGCTTTTCTCGGAGATAACCCCTTTTCAACCAGTTGTATTGCTTCTTTCATATTATTACTGCGCATATAGGATTGTGAAGACCGATTTGCGTCTTCCTTTTCCGACTCCAAAACATTTTCAAAATTACAATGAGGGCACACTATAAAATGTTACAATGCGCCTAACACCCTATTGAATGAAATAAAAAAAATCGCGGAAAATTTATAGTTTAGAAATTGTAATAAACTTTGTTTACTATTTAAAACCTAACTAATTGCAAATCAGAGGGAATTTATATCTGCTTACCAGAAATTAATAGTTTGCCATCAAGAACTAAACTTAACTTCTCATATTTTTCACGTTTTTTTAATGAGAAATATATGTACGAGTATATGCATTCGAACTTTCTTCCGTCCACACAATGATTCGATGTCCGATGACAGCTGTTCAAGATGACAGCACATGAGGTTAATAAAGCACGTAAAGAAACACCATAGACAAATAAGAAAGGGGAAGAGTTAACCTTGATACTATACTGTGTCCCTTGTTACACTGTCTCATACTTGACCTTACCATCTGCTCAAAAAACGTGTTCATACCTGCAATAACTTTTAATTTTCGTATCGTAATTTCAACTCATAAAGTTCACTTACCTACAATTCAATTATCACATTGCTATTAAATCATATTGTTACATGTACAAATAATTCTGCGAGCTACTGTCGCAATCGTTTTCACAACAATCAAGAGCATCAACAAAATGAATTTACTGGAAATCACGAGAACCCACCAAGCATCAACATCTGAAAGTGAGTCACTGCTCCATTCATTTACGCTCGCTCGAATGTGCCCGCTAATTCGCCAATGTACGAGAACTGGGTTGAATGACTACTGACCCTATATAAAGGCGAGCTGAATGAATGGGGGGATCATTCATTCAACCGCGATAGTAAAAACGGCGATAGTGTGTGGAAAGCGATATTGATCGAGTAATAGTGAAGTGATTTAGAAGACAATTGCGATAAGAAATTTATGGACAAGTGTTAGACTTTTAATAGTGAAAATTAAAATTAGTGAAAGTGTTAAATTGATTATTGTGCATTTTTGTAATTAAATAAACTCTTTTAACTTAAATTAAAAGACATAGCGTTTTCACTTTCCCGGAACATTAAAATTATTGGCCGCGAACCATAACACGCGACAATATGGTTACCTTGCATTTTTTTTTTTATTCAGTTACCTTTTTGATATCGTGAAATTGACCTATATAAATTGAATTCCCACTGATGATGCATTTCATGTTCACTCACCCATAATTGTTTTGATTCCAAACATTGACATAGGCAATTTATTTTTGATCGATGTACTTGTACATTTTGCATATTCTTGTTATGTTGAAATTGATTTTAGACTTTGCATTTTTATTATGTAAATATTTCATATTATGAAGAATAAAATCATTGTTTTGTGACAATCCAACCAATTAAGTGTTTTATTTCGCGAAAGATATCGCATTTCAAGTGCTGCCGATATCCGTTGTATATTTATATTGTGCATCGATAGTTACACGGTTCAAGTGCCGTCGTAATTATAAGTGTTCAATTTGTGAGCATTTAACAAAAAGCTTTCAATTGTTTTTCCATAAACCAATACTTTTCTTACAATATTCGAAACATAAGATTAAAACGACCCTTTGATTCCAACTTTTTTGACCATTTGTCCCAGTTTTAAAGCACACATGTCATTTATATTCGCCATGCACATTAATTCCGCTAAATGTGAGTCATAACTCTACAAGTTACAACGATAAGTTTCACGCATAAGCTTTATTTTCTCACAACATTAAATGTGCTACGTTCAGCTTGAAACTTTTTAAAGCATGCATATATCTTATGCGTGTATATTTACATGCATCCTAGATTTATCCGTTATCAGATGTTCTACAACACACACTAAAGCACGAACATACTTCTGTATCTAAATTTTTGGCATCTTAGAAGAAGATAAAATTTCACGCTGTATGACGTACAAATTTGAAATATACTTTGCCTTCAGCGATTACCCGGTGAACATTGGCAAAAACTTTTCCGAAAAAGTTTTCCGTTTTCAAATGAAAATTGGGTGACAGGTTTGCTATTTGCCGGAAAGATCTTTCTGCTGTGCATCCCTAAACATCATCCTTGCCATGCAATGTTTTAACGGAGGTGAAAGGAGGCACCACCAACGTCTCACATTCTTACGTCGGAGGTCTACACATTAATCAGAAAACTCAATGCGAAACGATGTTTGCCCGCAAACGCTTCATCTTGCTCATTCTCATGCCCACCCTCTCCCTTTGATGGTGCAAAAGGAACTTTACAATTTTCATATCTTGCTTACATGGCACATTTTGTTGTTATCTTTTTCAACCCCCCGTGCGCGTGTAAACGAGCCGATCTGGAAAGTGTTAGAAGTGGTTGCAGAATTATAAGTGCGAAGCTCTCATCGTCGACATCATCCCCCATAGTCTCCTGTCCTGGCTCGAAACAACTTCCTTTTCGGGGGGTAACTTGCGAATGAATGAATCTATTTCGCTGTCGTGTTGTGTGGTAGCTTTTAAATATCATATTTGCATCATCAGCGCTTTAATAAAAGTCTTTTCGAAGTAGAAAGAGATTAATTGACAAAATAATTTCTAATAGGGATGACAAGTTTATAATGAAAGTTTTTGGAAACTGTTGGATGCCGACGTGAGTGGGAGAATTATGTTGGATAAGGTGTTTTGCAGTGAAGAATGGATTTGGAAAGAATTTATTTCACAAAAAGAGAGTAGACTGATAGAATTAGCTTTTTAATCTTTCAAGGAGTTTGCTGCGATTAAACTTGGTGAATCAATAGAGTCGTCAAATTTACAGGGTTTTCCAATAAGAGGTGTTATTTTGATATTAAAAGAAAAAAGCCATTTCTTAATATAAATGATCGAATGTTTATTTCATTATAAAGGAAAAGACATGCTGTTGCAAATGATTACCACGACCACGCTTACAGGACCATATCCTTTTCATGATTTTTTCCATACCCAAATCGCAAAGTGGCTGCCCTATGTCCTCGATAGCCTCACGAATTCCATCTGTGAAGTCTTGAATCGACGCTGGGCTATTGGCGTAGTTCTTTTCTTACACGTGGCTCCAAAGGAAGTAGTCGCAAGATGTTAAATCGCAAGATCTCGGTGGCCAATTGTGATCACCTGTCCGAGAGATAACACGGTTCGGAAACTTTTCCCGTAAATGATCAATGGTTTCGTTGCTTGTGCGGCACGTAGCACTGTCTTGTTGAAAGTAAACGTTGTCCAGATCAACACCATCCAATTCTGGCCATAAAAAATCATTAATCATCTCTCGATAACGCAATCCATTCACCGTAACTGTTGCTCCAGCCTCATTTTCGAAATAGTAAGGTCCAATGACTCTACCGGGCCATAAACCGCACCAAACAGTCACACATTGAGGAAAGAGAGGCTTTTCAATAATAACCGTTGGGTTTTCTGAGCCCCAGATGCGACAATTTTGCTTTTTGACGAAGCCGCCGCGGTGGAAATGCGCCTCATCACTCGAGATGATTTTTTGATGGAATTCCGGATCATTTTCATGCATTTCAAGGACCCAATCAGCAAAGACACGACGTTGTTGATGATCGACCAGCTTGAGTTCTTATGTTAACTGAATTTTGTCAGCCTTAAGACCCAAATCTTTATTCAAAATACGGTGTAATGACATTTGTGGAATGTCATCCCAAAAAACCACGAGAAATGGACAAACCTGGGTTTTCTTCAACACTTTCAGCTACAGCAACAATATTCTCGGCTGTTCTTGAGTCACCGACACGGGTTTTATTCTTCACATCACTAAGTTATCCCAACAGCTCGAATTTTCCCACCAATTTCTATATTGCGGTCCGTCAAGGTGCTTCACGACGACCCAAACATGTTCGAGTTTTACGAACCGTCTCTGCCAAATTTTTACCATTCTTATAGTGAATTTTAATAATTTCAATGCGTCGTTGAAGAGTGTATAGATCCATTTTTATTAGTGGCGTAGTTTTTCTTGTCAAATATCAAAAAATGTCAGCTTCAAAAGTGGCATCTACCGACCTTCATTTTTATTAATTTAAGCAATGAATCAAAATGGATTTGGAGAACATTTTTTAATTTATTTACTCGTATATCTGTTTAATGTTCACTGCCTTATTGTCATATCTCAATTATTTGTTAGTCTCGATCCATTTTATTTAGTCTGTGTTAAGTTATAATTCAAAATATGAATTAAAATTTCTCAAATCATAACTCATCAATACTTAAATTTTTTCGATACTTTGCGTAGTTTGTCTTACCCTGGCGTAGCATTAAATAAAATTTCTACTAGACATTCCGTTCCCATGCATACTTTACCTTATCCATGTCCGCAAAAATTCCGTTCTTCGCGCAAATTCCCATGCACTAGGTAAACAAGTCTTTAACTTGTAGCACGATCCTTCATTGGTCAACAAATGGCTCAGGTAAAGCTCGTGCATGGAAGCGAAGCCAGCTCAACCTTGAATAGGAAGTCAACGCTCGTTACCTTTGTGAAATTGATACAAGTAAATTAACAATGGAAGTTCTGGTTTCGTATTAGAACTTAAGCTAAGGAAGTTGGGATTCTGATGTAGTCCTGGTATTGAATCAGAACTCATTTGAAGACTGTGTAAAAAACGTAAGCCCTAGTATTGAACCAAGTGAATTGAAGACCTGGTACTGAATCAGGACTTCACTAAACCGTCTCCTGGTTTGGCACTGAAAGATCAATCTGCCATGGAAAGGCCCTCGGCAACACATAGTGACCCCGACGAGATATCCTTTATCGTTTAAATTAGAAATACAGGTAAGTGACGTCGAAGTGAAGATGGTCCAGCAGAACCAACTGGGTCGGGCAATACAGGCCATTCTTCTCCAGCTTTGTAAGGATTTCGCTAGTTAACTAGAAGCATCTTGGCGGGCTTTTGCTACTAAAGACATAATTTTAGTAGCAAAACTCGGAGCAGGACACTCCTACATTAAAAAGGAATGCTTTCTTACAATACATGATGTGCACTCAAAAGTAGCGGAGTTAATCAAGATATATCGAGAGACGAAGACGACCAGTAGCCTCAAAACCGTCATCTGAATCTGTAGCCTCTTGAGCCACATCATCAGTCAGCAAAGGTGATTGTGTGAAGGTGGTAAGATGGCAGAATGCATGGAGGGAAGAGGTGAATTCACAGCACAAGTGGATGTAGGCCAACCATCCGAGTATTCCTTAAAAATGCTTAAAGCATACGCCACATGTCTCTCAAATTATGATGAAAGAATTCGAAACCACGCGGAGATAGCTAAACCGCTAGGGTATGATGTCAACAAATACCGTGTGTTTAAAAAGGAAATTCTTCTTTCCATAAGGCAAATGCAGCAACGGTTGAACGAGTCCGTTTGGCGAAAGGCCGATCATTTCAATCATGGCCTTAAAGCTGCCTAAAATAACACTGTCCAACTACGATTTTGATTACCTAAAATGTGTCTAGTCTAGGGAGCTTTACGCTCAGTTTGTCCACGATCAAGTGATTGGCAAATCTTAAAAAATGTATTATATGATTAACAATGTCAGTGGTGAAGCCCTTTAGCTCATCCAATACCTGCCAGTTATTAATCACCATTATTATGACGCATGGAAGCTGCTCAAAGACCAGTACAATAAGAAAAAGATTCTGGTGAACAGCACACTGCAACGATCCATATCTCAACCTAGCATCCAAATTGAGTGTGCCGAAAGCCTCAAAGCACTTTTGACAGCACCATCGAGTGCTTATTAGGATTGAAGAATCTTGGCATTTAAGTCAGCTCGTGGGATCCAATCCTTCTAGTTTTGCTGCGAAAGAAATTGGACTGCTCTAGTCCATTGCTCTATGAACAGCGAGATACGTAATCTCAGGAACTCAACACACTTAAGAACTTCTTATCATTCCTAGAAGTATGCCTCTAAGCTTGAAATCCCCCGGCATCAAACAGTCCGGGAACAAGATCGCAAAACCAGCTTATCTCGTTACAATAGCCAGTGAAGGCCGATGTCTCATTTGCTGTACTCTAGTGCAACTTTTCAAGGACAGTTTCCAAAAGGATGAATTGAAATCATGCGCAAGCGTAGATTCGGCTGAATTATCTGAAGTCAGGTCATTTCTCTAATCATGGTCCTACGGGTGCGTGCAAGCAATGCGGTACTAAATACCACACCATGATGTACGTTGAGGACTTCAAAATAGCAAAACCAAAAGCATCGACTAAGCCTACTCCATCAACGAGTGTATCCACGACCATAAGCGCTTATTCAGCCGCTCCTGGAGAAAGTGTGCTTTGAACAATTCACCTAATGATATGCGTCACAATGCGATGCTCGACTCAGGCTCCAAATAAAATATCATAGCCAAGCGGCTGGCATCAAGGCTCAAGCTAAAGACCTCACCCCAGGAGCTAACAATCGGGGGTATGGGGCATGGAAGAAAGGTCACGAGTACCAAAACCATCATCGAAATAGAATCAAGAACGACCGGGTACAAAGCAAAGTTGGAGGCCTTCCTCTAACCTCATATGATAAATAGCCAGTCCGAAAGACATTTACGTTTTGCTGTAGATGACCCCTTATGAACGTGAAGTTCCCAATTCAACGAGACTGAACAGATAGACTTGCTGATTGGACCTCGAAGTTTCTTCGGACTATTTTCAATTGGCTAGATCCGCCTTGGCGAGGACTTGTCCATGCTACAAAACACAATATTTCGCTAAATAGTTTGTGGCAGGATTGCAGATGTCTCCAATAACCTACCAGAAATATCTGGCATCTGCGGAGCATGCCCTGATGAAATTCGACAGCTTGAGGAACACGTGAATGTTTTCTGGTAACACACCGAATCCATGCATGAATACTCGCAACTGGGAAACATGCAACCACTCACCCAAGAGGAAATACGTCCACCATACTACTTCTTATCAAGTCACTGTATCATCAGGCCAGAAACCAGTACTTCCAATCATCGGGTAGTATTCGATGCATCAGCTAAATCCTCTATAAATGTATCACTAAATTAAGTGCTTCATATTGGTCCTTGACTCCAAGAAAATGTTTTTATGATCCTTCTATGCTTTTGAATTCCAAAGTTTGTTTTCGCGTTTGAATATAAAAGATATATCGTCAGGTCAAAGTGGACAAACGGGATCATCCGTACCAAACAATTATTTGGAGCACACTCTAAGTTATTTCGAACTTACAACTATTACCTACGGTATGACCACTGCAATATATCTAGCACTCAAATGCCTTCAGAAACTAGTCGAGGAGGAGTGAGGTTCCAGTCCTCTGAAAGTATCTGTACTTAGTGTAACATATACGTGTAAATTTAATGGCTGTTGCCAACAGTCTAAGAGATGCAGAATTGATGAAGAATTGGCTGACTATGATTCTCAGATCGGGCGGCTGTAATTTCCTAAAGTTGTGCCAGAATGAGCCACTCTTGCTGCAAAATGCTCTTGCAGAACATCAAGCTGTGTTCTTTGAGATTCTTGACCAAAACAACTATTACATCAAGATGTTGGGACTAAGCTGGCTCCCTAGTATTGACGATCTCTTCATCAATATCCTAGAAGAGACCCGCTGAGCTGCCACTAAACAAAATATCTCCTCTTACATAGCTCATCTACTCGATCCACTCAAAATCTGGAGACTATCCAGGCCAAGATCTTGCTTCTGCGTCTGTGGAATTTACAGCTCGATTTTGAAGCCGCAACACCCATTGAATTTCATACCCGTTGGTCAAAGTTTCGAGAGAAGATGAGGCTGCTAGGGTTCATTAAATTCCTGGGCGTCTGCCAAAGGACATACAGATCCATCCAGACCCAGAGAAGGCCTACGAAGCTGCCATTTACCTCAAACCGCAGCAAATGGTATACTTTGCGCAAAGTCTAACCCAAGGAAATTCCCGCATGGGGAATGCCAGTCGACAAGAGCACTCTTGGAGGCTAGCATTCTTTGAGGAGCACTGTTCCCACGGACCCGAGGATATGAGGAGCGCCGTGAGGTCCCTTCCTGGGATGACAGGTAACGACTCTGACTGGATCTGGACTAAGCTTTGGACAACGAACTGGAATTCATGCTTTGGGCTGGCGGATGTGATGATTTGGACCTAGTTGCTTTGCACTGTAGTGCCAAGGTGAAACTCGTGTGCAAACGGCTCCAATTCAACTATCATACCGTCTCCGTCCCAGTAAAACCTTGGCAGGCCTCGGAGTACGCTCGAAGTTCGCACCATTGGGTTGATGGTGTAGGTTTGGTTGAGATGGACTCGCGATTAGCGGATCTGAGCACTTGTCTCCACAAGGGCTTGTGCCAATCCTCGCATGGCCTCCCTGCTCTGAAAAGATAACCATGGGTCCAAAAAGGTGACTACACACACAAAAAGAGAAAGCGGCTCCGAGGGGGGACCCAATAAAACTGGAGCAACCAAAAACATATAAGAAAGATGAAAAAATCCCAAAAAAAATCAAAAATAATAATAACGACGGCGCAACCAGTGGTTGCAGCCACGATGTTAACAGTAGATCGAGAGCGGTACTAACCATGACAAAAACGACGAATAATACAATGGCAGTGAAGACGCACGAAAAACGCAGATTAGCAGACAGTCTGGTTCAGACTGAGGTTCCTGTGGCACTCGGCCGCAGCAAAAAAAATGATGTGAATGCCAGAGCGTCCTATTAAGGAAAAGCGTGAAACTCTGCAGGACACTTCAGTTGTTCGAGCGGTGGAAGATAATATAAAGAGCATCGAAAATTCGATGGTCACTGCTGCGATCGTTACCAAAGCGAACGATGCAGGGGTCGCAAATTCCGACATAATAAAGAAACATCCTGAAGCCAATGAAGAGATTAAGGCACGAAAAGCAACAAATGATCAGACAAATAAAGTAACGTTGTGTGATTGCACCGCCAACGTCAAAATTTTGCGGAAGTACTGCATTTGGAAACGGAAAGCGATAACCTCTCCCAAAGATGGTCGCAAAGTACAATTACCGCCCAGCGATACGAAGAAGAAAGGATACTCCAAAAAGCGGGAGATGTTCTAAAAAAAAACAATCTGCGTGCGACCCCCCAAAAATCAGCAAAGCAGTTTAGGTTGGGCTCCTTGTACTAGAGAAGCTCCTAGAATGCATAGGGAACTATTGGAGGAGCTAGTTAAGGGTCGAAGACGAGCAGAAGGCTAAAGAGGCGCTGCGGGCGAAATCTAAAGGCCACATGCAGATAGTTTCACCATGAAAAATCAATAAAAGAATGGCGTCTAGCCCAACCGAAGGAGATCGGATTCCAGATAGTGCTTACATAAGGAGCGAAGAAAGCCGCAAAGAGACTCCTTCAAAAAAAGAAAGAAAGTAAAGTTCGCATGGACAACCAACAAGAAAAAAGACCTGATGCAAAACAAGAGAGGCCGAAACCCCGACGAAGACCCCGGCAGCAGGCATTGCTTGTCAAGCCCCAAGATGGCCGATCCTACGCGGACGTACTGCGGAACATCAGGGGAAACATAAGGCCCAAAGGCACTACCATTAAAGTAGTACGACCAACGCGGTCGGGCCACATACTGGTCGAATTCGGAGCAGAGGCCGGCAATAAGGAAGCATTCTGCGACGCAGCAAAGAAAATCCTCGGCAAAAGCCCAACTTTAGCTTCGCTCGAACCGATGGCAACGATCGAAATAAGAGACATTGACTGCATCACGGATCTGGTCGAGGTGGAAGAGGCCATCAAAAAAGAGTTCCCTAGCGTGGGAAGGATAAAAGTGAGACTGACACCAGAAAACAACAGGGGACAACGCATGGCCATAGTTGACTTGACCGAAAAGGACGCCGAACAATCCTTGAATAAGGGCCAAGTAAGAATAGGCTTGGTTGTCTATAGGATACGGCGAAGAGCAACGCCTCTTCAATGTTTCAAATGCCTTGGTTATGGTCACACCACACAAGTATGAAAAGGACCTGATAAGAGTTCCCTTACTTACAAATGCGGTGAAATGGGACATAAAAGAAAAGAGTGTATGAAGGAAGCACACTGTATTCTTCGCAAGTATGCTGATCCAAAACCTGATTTTGGACACGTCTTGGAATCAGGAAAGTACTGGGTGTTCCAGAACAGCTAAATATACACCGCACTTCAACCGCGCGAAATCTGCTTGAGCAGTTTGTGAGGAACATGAAAGCCGACTTCTTGCTGCTGAGTGGGCAACACCATGATAAAAGTCCTGCATTATGGTATTCTGACGAAGCTGGTACTGCCAACATCTGGGCTCAGAAAAGTGACTTTCAAGTGGAGAGTTGTGGATGGGGGGATGGTTTCGTGTGGGTTTGGTGCTCAGGGATCACCTTCTTCAGTGTGTACCTAACGCCTAACGAATCCATATCATCTTTCCAAGCCAAGCTTAATGCTTTGGAGGGCGCTGTCTCGAATTTAGAGCGCAAAGTGCTCGTTGGGGGCGACTTCAACGCTAAAGCAATCGAATGGGGCATGCCTTAAACGAATCCGCGGGGAAAAAGAATCCTAGAAATGGCGGCCAGGACTGTTCTCGTCATACTAAACTCTGAAAATACGCTGACTTTCCACCATATTGGCTGTGAGGGAACCATACCAGACGTGACATTCGCCTCAGAGTCCTTAGTACAAAGGATAAAAAGTGTAAAGTATTAGAGGACTACTCAGCCAGTGATCATCAGTGGATTCTGCTTGAGATAAGTGATGTTGTCTCCCGACGTTCGTACTCTCGGCTTTCTACAACTGGATGGAGCATCGGAAGAATGGACGTCGAGAGGTTCATCGAGGTGCTCACAGCAGAAGGGTCGCTGCAGGGAGCTTCGGAGGAGAAGGAAGAACTGACAGCTCAAGACGTGGTGAACTCAACTATGAGCATCATTATGACTGCTTATTGCGCTTCTATGCCTCATCGTAAACCCCAGCATGGTAGCCCCTAGTATACTGGTGGTCAACTATAACCGCTGAAAAGCGAAGCGAGTGTCACAAGCTTCAACGTGAGGCTCAACGGGAACGGAACCGTGACGAGGCATGCAACTGGGTGGCAGCATATAAGTTGGCCAGGAAATGCCTTCGCAAATTGATGAACAACAGCAAGACTCACTGCTGGCAAGACCTATTTGACAATGTGAACGAGGATTCGTGGTCCCGTGGCTACAAGTTAGTTATGCGGAAGCTTGGTCCCCTACGGAAGCGTTGTATACATGACGCGGAAAAGATGGACGCGATGGTGCGGGGACTGTTACCCGCCCATCCCGTCCGTGTTGACGCTGTCCATGGTGAAACAGTAGTCGAGTGTCCACTCTTCATACAGCTGGAACTGGAGGAGGCAGTCCTCTCATTGAAAGCGAGGAAGGCTCCAGGTCCAGATGGTGTTCCGGCTGAGGGGTTGCGGCTCATCTATCACAATTGTTCTGACTTGCTGCTCAGCACATTCAACGCTTGCCTTTGGGACGTGGTTTTCCTGGTATGATTGAAGGTGGCGAGGCTCGAGCTGATCAGCAAAGGGAAGGGAAATCCCGAATCGTCGTCTGCATACCGCCCGTCATGCATGCTAGACACGGCCGGGAAAGTGCTTGAGAAACTCATCAAGGGAAGACTCGCTGACGCGATTTGTGCTGCTGGTGACCTATCACCTGCAAATGTGGTGAACACGGTCCAAAAGGCAGAGGCATATAGTCGCACCAAGCGACGGATCGTCCTGTTGGTAACATTCGGCTTCAACTCCGCTAGATGGGCGGATATTCTGGATACGCTGGAAAACTCTTTTCAAGTTCCAGAATATCTCATGCGACTTTTGAGGAACTACCTGAAGGACCGAAGCCTGCTCTACGACACGACACAGGGCCAACGAAGGATGGAAATTACATCGGGTGTTGCCTAGGGATGTTTCTTGCTCCGGACCTGTGGAATGTGTCTTATGATGGGCTACTGAGACTTGAAATGCCAGATGAGTCACGCTTGGTCAGCTATGCGGATGATGTTGCGGCTCTGGTCGCTGGACGCACCTTTGAACAGGCGCAACTTAGGCTGAGTATGCTAATGCGCCGAGTGAGGGACAGGATGACTGCTCACGGGCTCAGTTTAGCACTGGAGAAACCCGAAGTGGTCATCTTGACAAAAAAGAATGAATCCCTAGAGTAAGGATGATCAGTATTGGAGACATACAAATCGAATCCAAGTCACCGGTGAAGTATCTGGGGGTACTGATCGACTCGAAGATGAGTTTCTCTGAGCAAATCAGGGCGACGGCTGAGAAGGCTGCTTCGGGAATGTCGGCTCTGAGTCGACTGATGGCCAACGTCAGCCCGTCAAAAAGACGCCTCTTGATGAGTGCTGTAGGGTCAGTGCTACTGTACGGAGCAGAGGTATGTGGTGACGCTCTCAGAAAGGAGGTATACCAGAAACGTTTGGCACAGGTACAGAGAAGAGGAGCACTGAGAATTGCATCTTCGTATCCAACAGTCTCTGGTCCTGCGGTGAGAGTGATTGCAGGCGTGATGCCTGTCGCCCTCCTTGCTAAAGAGCACCGCCCTATTTACCCGCACCGAAACGAGGATGCAAGGGAGATGGTTGTCCGCGAGGAGAGACAGCGTTCACTCATCGATTGGCAGCATTCTTGGGTGGATTGCACGAAGTGAAGGTGGACTGTGCGCTACATCCTAGATGTGGGACTGTGGCTTAATCGAAAGCATGGTGAGACTGACTTACATCCGACCCAGCTTTTGAGCGGGCACAGGCGTTTTCAGTCTTACCTGCACAAGATCGGTAAGTCACGGTCCCCCTATTGTCAATGCCTGCCACACGGGTCAGGTTGCAAAGGAACTCTACAGGAAGACAGGAGAGCTCAACCCGGATAATATACATAGTCGCGGTGATGCTCGAATCGGTTGACAAATTGAACCAGGCGGCACATTTTGCTCGGGCAGTCCTGAAATATAAAAGGGACCTACGGGAACGGTTGACGTTGGGACTGGGGGATCGCTTTTCTGGCACTTCCTCTTTCTCTCTCCCCTCCCGCTAGGAAAGAGATCCCCAGCTTGATGTTGCCTCACGGCGTAGCAAAACGAGACCTGGCCCGAAGTAATGTGTCAAACGGTTCTAGGCTGGGTTGTCAGGTTGATAGGGGAGGTTTTTAGTAAGTAGTGCAGTCACCTTCTTGCGAGCATGGGAGTCCCACACTCTGTGCATAAATGGCTTTCACCTCCCTACCACAAAAAAAAAATCCATCATTGGGGAACCAGTGAGCCCAATGTGCGACCCCGAGGCTATTTGCTAGGATTTGATCGTGGGATTTTGTTTGAGGAATCATGAAAACTGTGGTTTTTAGAAACAAAGAAATCCCTCCTCCTTTCTCAAATCGACTTGGGACCGTCTACGGCGGAATTAAACAAAGCTGAAACCCTATTAAATTTCTCTTCAGCAATACATCATATCTTATTTAACCAAACTTGTGAACAACTTATGCAAATTATGTTCAAGTAATATTGCAATGTATTTATTTGCCTCTAAAAAGGACATTTTCTTTACAAGCTCGCACTCTCTATCCTATTATCGCCTCAACCTTTCTACGCAGTAGTTCCGTTCCATGTACACGAATATAAAGTAAATGCCAAACGCTATGATTATCGTCTGTATAAATTTAAGGATTGCACTTGCTATCTGTATCCCTGCGCACAGAAATTGTACCAGTATAAAATGAGATTTCTTGTGCATCCTTGCATATCTTGCATGGTTACTTAAAACTTCACACTGAATAAAAGTTCTTATGCAGGAGTTGTAGTACCAAAGATAAGACTTAATGAATTGCATTAATCTGCATAAATTGTTATCTGCATAGGCGCAAGGTGTTCATAGAATCCTTGGAGACATGTTTAACAAAAAACGAACGAAAGTCCTTTGTATCTTAGTTACCATTGAACCATAGAAGCTGACTACTAAATTACCTTAGTATGGCATTGTATTGCAAAACAGTTGGGTAGTGATTATAGTTGCAAACCACATCCATTCATTATCAAATCAAATGATCCTTATTAGTTCGTAATGGCGACATGCTTAATCCCATTGAGGTGCATCTGCGTGTGTCAAATTTTACGAGATTGTCACCAAATCATCAATTAATTTCCTATTCAAGCATAATTTCAGCCACACTCACCTCAAACCTATAAAGTAGCAAAACACCATGCCGCATTGTTGCACCATTCGGAGATAATGCATATGTAGGAATATAAGGACGACCACATTCTGGTTGGAAGACGGATGATGTTAGTTATTTGTGTGTAGGGATGGGCAGTTTTACATGTTATACTTTTTGTTTTAAGGTTTTAGATTGAGTGAAAAGTGAGAAGAAACTCGAGCTGATTATTTTGTTTCATAGCAATTAAAATTAAAATACAGGAAAATGGTAAAAAAACAAGGTATTTTTTTCCTACACCTAGAATCTGCAGTAATTTCAACATGAATACAATGAACCAACATAATTTATCATACAATCTCCTAAAAATATAAAATTGGAAAGAGCAGTTAATTTTTCTAGTTCTCCACAGAAGTATAAAGGACATGACACTTCAGTTAATGTACCAAAAAAAAATTTATTTAATATCCTTCAAGAATTTATACTCACCAAATATTCGAAATAATTAATAAAAGATTGATTGCACCAACTAATCGGGCCAGAACTAATTTCCAAGGAACAAACCAACGACCTCCAATTGAACTAACACTTGCGCCTGCCTTTGATGTCTCCAACAAAGCAATTATTTCCAGAAAACCCAATGGGGAAACAAGATAAGGTCCGCCAAAGAGTTCATATCCCAAGGCTAATTTTTCCTTACAAGTGCCGCAACCATATATACACACTTCATATATCGTCAAATCCAAACCAATCGATGAATGTCTGGACATTTAGTCCTTCTTCTGTTCCTGATGACACAATATGCTACGGAAAGGCGGAACGCCTGAAATAATAGTGAACCGAATCCTAAATAATAAATTTCTCTCAATTACTTTCAATAACTTAAAAATTGTCCACCATCAATATCTGTTCGATCCTTCTCTCTATGGAGGACCATATGACTATCTATTATAACTCTATGATTCTGACGTTGGTGGGGGTGAATGAGGGTAAGAAATTGGAAATGTCTCATATATGTGTATTTGGATAAAAGTGTAAAGAAAATGGTTTTCTGCCTTGTTCCCTCCCTCTCTAGGCCATTATTATTGTTCCATGTGAGTTGGGAAAGTTTTCGAGACTTGGAGGGTGGAAATTTTGATGCAGAAAAGTTGATCTGTTTTGCTGTCTTCAAATAGTGGTGGCAGAGGCAATGGAGTTGGTCTTTATCATCTTTTCTTTTTCAGTTGGAAATAAATGACTGATGATTATGGGAAAAGTTTTTCATTTCTGTCTAAGAAGTTGAATATTGCCGATTATGTTCTGATAATAAATTTGATTTTTGTATTGAGTGAATAATTTTATCAAGAAGAACCAAAGAATATATGACGAGAATGGCATTTTTTTGGTGGTATTGGGTGATAAATGCCATTTACGCACTAAGCTTATGGCTTCTATTCTTGTGAGTGACTGTACCACCCACTAAACACCTCACTGTCTACCTGAAAGCCTAGCTTGGAGCCCTTTGACACATTATATCAGGTCAGGTCTCATTTTGCTTCGCCTTAGTGCACCTTGAAGCTGGAAAACTCTGCTAGATAAGTGATCTCCCAGCTCTTCTATGACTGCCCGAAAGTAATGGGTGAATTGAAATAAATAGGCTTTTCTATCTATTATTTTATTTTACTAAAGGTTTTAATTTACACGGATTTTAGGTTACAAGTTTTAGTCGGCGAGTCCGACCTTCCTTCCTCGAATCACAAAACGAACTGCACGCTGTCATGTTTACAGTGTTGCCATGTTTATATTTTCGTATACTAAGTGAAGTTATAAGCTAATTGTAAAATATAATTAGTACAGCTTGGATTGCGCATTTATTGGCGCGAACGAATTCAAAATAATGTCCATTGGAGTGCATAGCTTAGTTAGTTTTACAAATAATAATTGATGTTTCATAATTATATTGGATTCTGAACGGCTACTGCCTTCAATTCTCCAGATCGCTACTTGGTAAAGGACATACCTTGGCGATTGGCCGACGCAGAGTTCCTAACTTGGTTTTAAGGGAAACCACTCTGACTAGCCCGTCCGCACCTGGGTGGAGTTCAATTATACGACCTAGTAGCCATCGTTGTGGTGGTAGACTGGAATCGACGACGATGACTAATTGACCCAATTGGATGTTTTTTGTTTCTGTATGCCATTTGCCTCTTTGATGCACGCAAATTGGACCACAAAAATCGACTCCAGAAACGAGAAAAGGCCAAGTTGGTTTTAAGCGAGAAGCTGGAAGATTGCCCATTAGTTGATGTGAGACTTGCGGCCGTGAACGAAAACAACGATAGCACTGATGCACTACTTGTCTTGCAAAGCTTCTGGCGTTAACGATCCAATATTTGTGGCGGATGGCAGCAACTAATGCTTGAGGACCTGCATGAAAATTTTGTTCATGATAATGTTTAATAAGAGAAAGGACAAATGGATGGTTTTTAGGCAAAAGGATAGGGTGTTTCGATTCATAGGTAATGTCTGCGTTCTGTAGACATCCTCCTACTCTTAGTAGTTTTATCTTGGAATTGCTATCTAGGAAAGGGTTTAAATTTGCGATAGAACTCCTTAAAGGACTTTTCAATTGACTTTCAAGTAGTCTAATTTCTTTAGCGAATTCCTGATTCTGAACGATCCAAATAATTCGATGTAGCGAAGTGTCGAGCTCTTCCGCTGAAAGAGGACCTATTTTCCTATCTTCTGTTCGTCTCGAGTTGTTCACAAATCGCAAAATGAATCCAAATACGCAACGAAGTTTTTGATAGTCATTTACAAATTTTACATTTGATGTTAAGTCTTCCCGATCAACTATAGTTGCGGCGAGGACGATCTTAACTCTTCTGGATTCCGAAACATTCGCTGTCAATTGATTTCTAATAGGCCATTTATCAAAGGATTCCATTAAAAAATCAGACCCATTGAACCAAAGAATTGTATCTACGAGCGATTCGGGGAGCATGCCTCTGGAAATAATGTCCGCAGGATTAGAAGTTGTGGGTACATGTTTCCATCTCATGTTCGATGACAACGCTTGTATATTGGCGACTCTATACGCCACGAAAGTATTCCAACTAGACGGATGATCAGCAAGCCATGCCAGGACAATCGTAGAGTCTGTCCAGCAGAAAACATCCTGAATAGGTCTATTGATGATTTTTTGAACTCGATCCATTAGCTCCACCAAAAGTAGAGCTCCACAGAGTTCCAATCGAGGTATGGTGATCGATTTCACCGGCACTACTCGAGACTTCGCGCATAACAATTTTACAGATATTGCTCCAGAAGATGCAATGAACGTATATACAGCAACCATATGCTTTGGGCGAGGCATCGGCAAATCCATGTAACTCCAAGGTTGTTTTTTCCGGATCTGCAAGTACTAAACGAGGAATTTTTATATTTTGTATTAAACTTAGCTGTCCCTTAAATTTTTCCCAATGTTGATGATAACTTGTAGGCAATGACTCGTCGCAATTTATTTTTAATTTCCAGAGGTCTTGTAGGAATATTTTGGCTATAACTGTTACAGGATTAATGATTCCCAATGGATCATAAATTTTTGCAGCATCCGATAAAACTGTGCGTTTTTATTTTTCTTCCATCGATATTGTGTTTATAGCAGCAACTAAATAAGTCTGGTACGGGTTGCCAAACAATTCCTAAAGTTTTAATACTATTCGACTTTTCGAATGAGCAACTCATTGCTAGATCCTCAACCGGATCGCCTTTCAGCAAGTATTCATCGTTCAAACACCATTTTCCCAAATCAAACTTTGCCTTTGATAGAATATACTTTACCTCCGATTTAATCTTTGAAAGCTCTTCGGTCGAGTCAGCCCCGGTTATGAGATCATCCATGTAGAAATCACGACGAATAGTAGTTGCACCGGCTGGATAATCCTTTCCATATAAGTTTGAAAGTTCCTGCAGACAACGAGTAGCTAGGAATGGGGCTGCGGCTGTACCATAAGTAACTGTTTTAGCTTGTAATGACGTATTTCTTCTGATGAGTGATTTCTCCAGATAATGCACTGAGTGTACTTGTCATCGTCATCTATAATTATTTGACGATATATTTTCGATATATCCGCGGTTAAAGCATATTTATGAAAACGGAAACGAATGAGAATATCGAAAAGCTCGGCCTGTATAGTCAGCCTAACCATCATCATTTCATTTAGCGATATATTTGTACTAGTGCGACAGCTACAATCGAATACTACACGAAGTTTCGTTGTCGAAGACTCCGGTCTCAAAACGCAATGATGAGGGATCCAATAACGTACTCGGTTTCGATCTTCAGTGTCTATGAGCTCCATATGATTTAGGTCTTCATACTCCTTCATAAATGCAAAATACTGTTCGTTTAATTCTCGATCTTTTCTCAGTTTGCGCTCCAGGTTCGAAATCCGTCGAAGTGCGATATCATAAGAACTGCCCAACTTCGAGAGGTCGTCCTTAATGGGATATTTAACGATAAATCGTCCATCTGTTGTTCGACGATAGGTCTGACGAAAGTGATCTTCACAATCTTGTTGTTCCAAACTCCATTTTCGATTATCCATTTCAGTTGATTCCAGTACCCAAAATTTTTCCAAAAGTTGCAGCACTGATTGTTCTGAGTCCTCAGTCACGGCCTTTAAACTGCAAAGCACGTTACTGTTTCGATATTTCATATTCTTGCAACATCCTGACACTATCCAGCCCAATAAGGTTTTCTGTAAAGTTGGCTCGGTTTCTTGGAGTTTGATCTGGCCAACGCAAAGAAGATCAAAAAGGACAGATGCTCCAATCGAAACACATATTCCTTGACTTTCATAAAAATGTGGATCAGCAAGTGGCAAATTTTTTGGAATGTTCCAATTATCGATACTATAAGAACAGTAGGGTTGAGGGCCCACTATTGTGGGTAAAATTATCATTTCCAAACTAGTTTCAAAGTTGTTAATACGAGATTTAATAGTTGTGTTAGTCCTAAATTTAGCAACAGCACTCACAGCTCCAATCCCGCTAATAGACTCGCTGACCTTTTGTTTCTTTATCTGCAATCGGTTAAACAGCGATTCCGATATTATGTTTAACTGCGAAGCTGAGTCTAAGAGCGCTCTGCAGGGCACGAAAGATCCCACTTTATCCTTTATACAGATTACTGCAGTTGCTAAAATTACGTGGTTTATTTCATTGTCGCAACTCACATAAAATTCCGATGACGACGACGACGATATGATCAACGATGAATTATTTGCATGACTTGTGCTAACGTCGTGCTCTGAAGGCACAACCTTGACGTCCGAATTAACGTTTTCCACTTGCTTCGATTGATCCCGATGTAATAAGGTATGGTGAGCACCTGCACAAATTCGACATTTCAACCTTGTGCAGTTTTTGGTCGTATGACCCTTTGTTAAGCAGTTAATGCAAAGCGATCGTCGTTTTACCTCCCAATACCGTTCGACGGGTGATTTCGCTGTGAACTGTGGGCATTTTTGAATGTAATGGTCTGTTGCACTACAAATGATCCACGAACTCCGCGCCGATATGAGTACTGTGCGTTTTTTTGCGTTAGAACGAGACGGCCGCGGTGCCGAAGCCGATTCATTTTGCTGATTACTGCCATCCATCGCGCGAGCTTCAAGAATTTGACAGCGATTGTTTAAAAATTCCGAAAATTCATCCCATTCAGGAAAACGTTTTAAATCACGAATCTCGTCCCATTTTAGTCGCGTCTCCGATTCGACTTTTTGTAATGCCAGATGCAATAATAAACCGTGATATATTTGCTCGGGCTTAGCTAATGACGACATTGACTGAATATGGGCCATAACACTATCAGATAATTGTCGTGGCTGAGACGCTGCTGTCGAATTTACTGCAGGAAGGTCGAATAACTGTCGAACATGACCCGTCCGTATTAATGCGGGATTATTGAACCGTTTGTCAAATAACGTTTTCGCACGAGTGTAATTTTCAGGAGTCGCTTCTAAATGTTCGACAATTTTTCGCACCTTCTCGCCTAAGCAACTGATTAAATGCTGGAATTTTTCGAAATCCTCGAACTCGTCATCATTACCAACCAATGACTTAAACTTGTTCCAAAATTCTAAGTATGACGTAGGCTCACCATTAAAAAGTGGCAATTTGAGACGCGCAAGATTTTTAGACCGCGATCGAGGTGTTAAAAATGTGCCTGTCGTATTAGAAACATCCTTACTTAGTTTTGATCGATTTAAGTACCCAAGAATGGCTGCCTTAGTTCCACAATATAAATCTTCCAGTTCCGCGAGTTTAGTTGCATTTTGAGCCGCATCATCATAAAGATCTTCGATTTCAAGATGGGTCTCCATAGCCGTCGTAAACAAACTCTCCAGGAGCTCTAGCCTCGTGTTAAGCTCATGAATATTTAATTTCTCACCCTTTGAATCAATGATCCGTTTAACGCGTGTGATGCTGCCTTGCGCAGCGGCCCGCTTTCTTTTCAGTTTATTTACTGATTCGAGAACTTTCCGATCATCTCCATTGTCTTCAGACTCACTAGTCATCTTCACACAATCAAACTGTTTAATGTCACGATTTGACCTCTAAAATTCACTAGGGCACGTTCGATCACCTACAGTTTGAGTTTTTATACAAATTTCTACGAAAAATAACTTTTCTTTCGGATTCCGACCGATTATTGAAATCTACTAGTAGTTTTAATTGAACTGTTCACGACGAAAAAACTGTTCTTTTCAGATTCCGATCGATTACCGAAATCTTACTGTAAGGTTTTTAGTGAGCTATTCCCGACGAAAAAATATCTTTTTTGATCCCGATCGATTATCGAAATCGAACTACAAACGAAACTGCCGTATCCGGCTCGACGGACCAAAAATGAATTGAAATAAATAGGCTTTTCTATCTATTATTTTATTTTACTAAAGGTTTTAATTTACACGGATTTTAGGTTACAAGTTTTAGTCAGTGAGTCCGACTTTCCTTCCTCGAATCACAAAACGAACTGCACGCTGTCATGTTTACAGTGTTGCCATGTTTATATTTTCGTATACTAAGTGAAGTTATAAGCTAATTGTAAAATATATTTAGTACAGCTTGGATTGCGCATTTATTGGCGCGAACGAATTCAAAATAATGTCCATTGGAGTGCATAGCTTAGTTAGTTTTACAAATAATAATTGATGTTTCATAATTATATTGGATTCTGATCCAACAATGGGTAACATGGTTCCATTTGTCAACAGATCCAAGTATCACCGTAAATATACGTCTCTCTCGTCTCTCTGTAAAGGTTCCGCCGCAGCATGTTACTTTTTTGCACACAAAAAATGTTCCGTATGCATCGCCTTCATCTCTTGACCAAAATCTACAATCGAAGGACCGTAACTTATCGATCTTGTGCAGACAAGACTGAAAACACCCATAGCTGCACAAAAACTGATTCAGATAGAAGTCAGTTTCACTATTTTTTCAATTTAGCCATGGTCTAAGATCCGGGATGAGCTGCGGAGTCCGACTTTTCTTCCTGAAATTTACCCAAGACTGCTGCTAATCGTTGAGGGAACACTGTCTCTCCTAGCAGGTAGCTGTTTCCTACGCGCCCTCGCTTTAATGCACGTAAAGAGCACAGCAATTTCTAGCAAGAAGGAAGGAAGATCATTTATATAGATTAAAAACAACAACGGACCAAGAATGGAGCCTTATGGAACACCAAAATGAAAATAAAAGGGAGGAAGATTTGCAAGATCTAAAACTTGACATGCACTTACAATTGTAGCGGTAGGAGTGTAACCAGACGAGAAGGGTGAAATTGTAACCTAAGGTTTTGAGCTTACCCATGAGACAACTTTGGTTAACGGAGAGAAATGCCTTTAAAATTTTGGCATATATTGCATCCACCTGATTGGTATGATTTAGAGCAATGAACACAGAATGGGAGAAAGATGAAGGTTAAAGAGAGTTTATCTACCTTTTAAAAACTCATACTCTTCATTAGCTAGCGGAGGCAGGAAAGAAGAATATAATACATTGTAGACTGCGCTCAAAGATCTTGCTAAAAGAAGATAGAAGAGTTATAGGGTGGAAATTCAAGATGTAAGCTTTATCTCCTAATTTTTGAATGAGGAAAACAATCCAAGATTCTGAGCGAGGAACCAGACTACATATAAACAGAATTGGCAAAGAAACACATAAGTATGAGGCAAGCAAAACATTGCGAAGACCACTAGGGCCGTTGGCAATACAAGTCCATCTGATTAAGAAGTAACTCTACCTCAGTTAGGCTAATAAAAGCAAATAAAAAAAGATAATGGACAGATAGAGCTCATAACAGTGATTAAACTCAAGACCAGAACACGAGGGTGGTTTTGTGTAAAAGGTGGAAAAGTAATGAGCAAACATCTCGCATGAAACTTCGTTTTTTGAGGTTTCAATGCCATGGAGGTGTATGAAGCTTAGAAAGATACAGTTCTTCTTTAAAGATTTGATGTACTCGTATGTCCGGAAGGGTCTTATCCACGTCTGCCTGATTGAACTCTCTTCGTATTCAATATATTTTAGCTGGGTATAAGTTATGAGTTTCTTTACTTTAGATCTTAGGCTTCTCAAATACTGCAAGTTAAAACTCAGCCAACTGGTAAGATACCTTTTTCGGCTCTATGTTTTGCTTTCAATGCTTCTGCGGTTTGCGTATTAAGCCATGGCGTGTTATTATTCCTTTTTGGGTGGATTGTAGGTGTTCCCAATGCAATTTTGGAACCTAGAAAAGAATAAAATTTCTGTTGCGCATCATCAACGTTAAATTAGTGGAAGTGGGTTACGATCAACATACAAAGATAAAGCCGCATTAAAAGTAATAAAGGATGGGGGGTCTGGATGGCATGACATTTTCTACTCCTCAAGAATTTTGTGAACTCTTTGCTTGTAATTTTTCTTTCTTTTTTTGGTAGGGCTTAGCATTTTCCTTCCTTCAACCAATCTTCTTGCTCTTTTCCTTTACAAGTTTTCGTACAAGCCCCTTACATGTTGAGATGTCATTCCAAATTTTCTAGCAAAATCTTTATCGTTTTCACTTTATGTTCCCCTTTCAATTATTTTTAATTTGAGTTTATTGTGTTTGGTTTTCCCATTCCAATACAAAATTGCCCATTTTTTTCTTATATTCAAATCTGGTGACCGTAATATCGTCTCAAACTATCGTCCTATTTCCCTTCTTCCTTATTGTGATAAAATCCTTGAAAAGATAATTTTTGATGCTGTACCCACTTATCTTCCCATCTCTAGCTGATCAACGGTATGGTTTTGTGAGAGGTAGATCACCCTTATAAACTGACTTTCTTTTACCCATCATATTGCAGCTGCCACCGATCAGCAACGAGAAGTTGACGTTATCTTTACGGATTTATCCAAAGCCTTTGAATCAGTGGGTTACTGTCTCATATTTGAGCAATTTTAAGCGTTCAATGTTCCTATTTGCATCTATTCCTGGCCTTCCTCTTATGTCCTGAATCATCCATGTGTAGTCGCTTTTAACTCTTGCTTTTCTTCTTCTTTTCATCCCAGCATGGGAGTTCCGCAAGGTTCAATACTAGGCCCCATACTATTTTTACTTTTTGTCAATGATCTACCTTCTGTTGTCATATCTCCCTGTCTTCTTTATGCTGATGACTTAAAGATTTTTCAGGTTATTGGCTCCCTCTTTGACGTGGATATCTTAGTGACTGGTGTGAATCAAACCATCTCTCGTTAAATGTTAAAAAAATTCCTCTTCTCTCAACATATAGGCTTGCTAATATCCCTTTGAGCAATTTAACCTCTTTAAGGATCTTGGTGTGCTTTTCGATTGTAAACTGAAGTTTGATCGCTACATTGCTCTAATTAGTAACACATTAAAGCCAACTAGCAACTAAAGTTGCCATGGCATGGTGATGAATAGCTCATACGTGATGTATTTTCTTCTGAATAGAAAAAAAATCAGTCAATTTTTTGTTTTCGTGTGAAGTATAAGGATAAAGTTGTGTAGTGTTATCGACCACAGATTTCAAGCAATATGGCAATGACTCCTAACTGGCAATTAATGTTTTTATGCTATGCGCGGGCGTCAATTTTTTTTTATTGTCTGCTTTCAATACAAATATGGCAATGTTATTTCTATAATTTTGTCTGAATTTTGTGTGAGCGATTGGCTTGTAACGCACTCATACTTTTTTGGCTACTAAAGTTGCCAATGGGATGATATGACTACAATTTTGGCAGAATTCTATTTTTTTTTTAAGAAATGGTTACTTTAACAGGTACACTCGCGAAATAGATGCCAGTGGCTTGTTATTTCATAAACTTATTGATCTACTCAATAAGGACGAAGAATTAACACCAGAAAGCATAGCTTTATGCCCACCTGATGAGCCTTCAAACGCAGATACAGATAAAGATTCTGATTCGTTTGATGAAGAGGTGGTGGGTGATGCTGACTATCTTTCTTCCCACATACTGCGTTCCTATGTATCGTTGCGCAATTTTCAGCGGAATGAAGAGGAAGATAATAGCCACGTACTTCAAAGTATAGATAAAGTTAAAACACATGCCCCACACTCCTCTTCAAATAAAAATGTGCTCGTTCCAAAGCGACAGAAGATAAATCCAGCCAAATACGAACAAACTATCCTCAAATATTCCCGAACTTAATTGTGTACATCTTCCAACCATAGAGAATTTACTAGTAGAAAATGTGTAAAGCCCAATCGAAACCTTCAAGGCTTTTTTTTCAGAAGCTGTATTGCATTACATTGTTTCTGAAACTAATCAATCCTTAATCCAGGAACTCGTACCCTTAAATACTACACCTGAGGTAATTATGTAATTTTTCGGAAATATGTTGTTATCAGGATATCACCCTCCCCCTTATAAACGATTATACTGGGAATAGGAATAGGTACATACTCAGATATCGTTTTGACAAACTGATGAGCTACATTCATTTAACTGACACTGAAGCCAACGACGGAGCCGATAAAATGTCTAAAGTTCGTCCAGTTTTTGAGTTATTAAATTATGCATTCAAAAAAATTAGTCCTGGACCCACTGTTAGCATCGACGAAAGCATGATTCCTTATTATGGAAAGCATGGCTTTGTTATGAACGAGCGAAGGAAACTCCCCGCTTATTGTTTAACGCCGATAAGCGCCAACAAATAACGACAATCTACATTGCGGCAGATGAACAACACCGTATAGCCACAATCAACTTAGGAGTTAGCGCTGATAAGCGCCGGCAAATGACGAGAATGTACGGTCCGGCCGATATGCTGCTGTTCAGCTTCAGCATATGGATGACGCGTACACTTCGGGGATAGATCACAAGCGAGAAGCTCTATGTATGAGCAAGTTAAGGGAGTCTATAGCAATCAAATGAAAAGGCGTTGGCCAGCCAACTGAGAGTTGCGGCTTTCCTCGTTCATATGCAAGATATTACTCCTAAGCTGGCTACAATATTATCGTAAATATTGTAGAATGTATCTCATCATCAAGAAACAAATAAGGCGTAGTGGGAGGAGAAGTTCCTGGTAAACGAGAACAAGCGTTCCCATCACCTCAGCGGTTTAAGCGGCGAAGTAGAACAAAAGCTCAAGCCGAGTTAATATTTAAAGCCAATGAGCAACTGTTAAGGAGCAGTCGGTGTTCGAGTCCAAAAGGGGGCATGCTGCTACCCACTCCTTAAACGTACGAGTAATTATGTGTATCCCATATACATAATCAAGGCTCCCGGAAAAGAGCTCGCTATACGACACTTACCTGCTACTCTACCCATCTAAACTACAATAGAACAACAAAGATGATAGTTAACTTTATTGATTATTTTATTTTACTGCTCACTTTTTTTGAAACCCTTATAAATTATACGTATTAGATTATTTGAAACCTATATCAATATTGAGTAAGCGCATTTCACTTGACTTGTCGCGCTTTACAGGTGAGCGCCAGCATGTAGAGGGGGTCAGCTAGATGAGCTAATGGATCGGGGTGGCCGTACGGTGTAGCACGCCAAAAAGCCGATTGAGGATCGCGGCTCAAGTCAACAACTCAATCCTCAGCGTTTCGTTAGTCACTGTTACTGTAACTCTGTTGTAAGCTTCAATCGTGTAATTACTCGTACGTTTAAGGAATGGGTGGCAGCATGCTCCCATTTGGACTTGAACATGGGCAGTTCCTCGACGACTTTAAATATTAACTCAACTCGAGTTTTTGTTCTACTTTGCCGTTAAAAGCGCCGAGGTGATGAGGACGTGTGTCTGATATTTACGATATTATCGTATCCAGCTTAGGGGAAATATCTTCCGCACGAGCGAGGAAAGCTTTCGCGTCCATATTCGCCACAACTCTCAGTTGGCTTGCGAAAACGTTTTTATTTGATTGCTATAGACTCCCTTAACTTGCTCATACATAGAGCTTCTCGCTTGTAATCTATCTCTAAAGTATACGCGTCATGCATATGCTGAAGCTTAGTAGCGGCTTATCGGCCGGAACGTACATTGTCGTCATTTGCCGGCGCTTCTCAGCGCTAACTCGTATGTTGAATGTGGCTACATGGTGTTGTTTATCTGCCGCAATGTACATTGTTATCATTTGTGGGCCCTTATCGGCGTTAAACAATAGGTGGGAGTTCCACTCGCTTATTCATAATATTTAGACTTCATTCGCTGGTGCCAATTAGCGCTAAACGGATTTTCGTTACATAACCAGTATATACTGGGAGCTCGATTTGATGTGTATCCTATATACATCATCAAAGCTCCTGGGGGAGAGATCTCGCTGTAAGACCCTTACTTGCTGCTCTATCCATTTAAACTAGAGCAACAAACGACGAGAGTTAGCTTTATGAATTGTTTTAGTTTACTCTTCACTTTTGTTGAAACATTTATAATATAAATTATACATATTAAATTATTGAATACCTATATCAATATTGAGTGAAGCGCTTTTCACTTGACTTGTCGCGCTTTACAGGAGAGCGTCATTCTGTAGAGGAGATCAACAAGACGAGCTGATGGATCGGGGTGGCCACACGGCGTAGAATGCCAAAAGGCTTTCACTATTTCGATGATTACTATTACTGTAACTCCATTGTAAACTTCAATCGTGTAATTACTCGTACGTTTAAGGATGAGTAGCAGCACGCTCCTTTTTGGACTCAAACACAGACTGCTCTTCAACAGTTCCTCCGCGACTTTAAATATTAACTCAACTCGAGCTTTTTTTCTACTTCGCTGTTAAAATTGCTGAGGTGATGTGAACACGTGTTCTCATTTACCAGGAATTTCTCGTCCCCGCTACGCCTTATTTGTTTGTAGATGATGAGAGCCATTCTGCGATATTTACGATATTATCGTAGCCAGCTTAAGGGAACCATCTTGCATATGAGCGAGGAAAGCTACCGCCTCCATATTCACCACAACTCTCAGTTGGCCGGCGAAAGCTTTTTCATTTGATTGCTATAAGTTCCCTTAACTTGCTCATGCATAGAACTTCTCGCTTGTGATCTATCCCCGAAGTGTACGCGTCATCCATATGCTGAAGCCTAACAGCAGCATATCGGCCACAGTGTACATTGTCGTCATTCGCCGGTGCTTATGAGTAGTAACTCCTAGGTTGAATGTGGCTACACGGCACATTGTCATCATTTGCTGGCACTTATCGGCGTTAAACAATAGGCGGGAGTTCCACTCGCTCTTTTGCAACATCTAGCCTTCATTTGCTTGCGCTAATCAGCGCTAAACGGTAGACGAGAAGTTTCCCTCGCTCGTTCATAACGATTACAAGCAAATTATACGTGGAAAACTAATCAGATTCAATTTCAAGCTGTGTGTTGCTGCAGTTCCTTCAGGGGACATCCACCACGTTGAGCCCTATTGTGGGAGGAACTAGTGCAAACCTTCCATGAAGCGACCAGAAAAAAAGATATGGATAAAAAAACCTAGAGATGAGAGCCATTCTTCTACATTCTCATGAGTGAATATGCAAGGGAGATTTTATGTGGATGACATCTTCTTCCGATATCATTATCAAACAGTTAGTCTTAAAATAAAAGTATTTGTTAACCAGGTCCTGCGTTCAATTCCACAGTGGTGACCCCGACAACGAGTAGCGACAACATGCTGCACGGGCAAAACGAAGAAACCATGGACTTTGCTCTCCCACAACAGGCACCTTCAGCTCCACCTATCGAGGGCCTACCACCGACTCGGGAGGTCAACGCCAACGGCCAATTCAGGCTACCCTCCTTTGACGCGCCAGCCCTGAGCTCTGGTTTTTCAGGTGGAGTCTCAATTCCAGGTCCACAAGGTAATGAGCGACGCAACGAAGTATCACCACACGGTATCACCATTGGACAATGACACCATCGTAGAGGTAGCAGACATCATTCGTGCGCCACCAGAGCGGAATCGATACGAGGTGTTGAAAGGTACCATTGTCTCCAGCCTTACTGATTGACCTGATGCACAGCTGCATAAGCTGCTTACAGGTGTTGAGCTTGGAGACAAGCGACCTTCACAACTACTGTGCCACATGCGTTGTCTGGCTGGTACGCGCGTCAGCGATGACGTTCTACGTGTCAGGTGGCTTGATTTCTTGCTCTAGCAAATGCAGCGCATGCTCTTGCTGATTAAAAATCAGACATTAGAAGAGCTTGCCTTGGTCGCAGACAAAACACACGAAATGGGCTAAACAGTGATGGCTACTTCTGCTCAACCATCAACGCGCGCAACCAATCCACCATCTGGCGTCTCCTCACCACGTAATTCCGTGCACAATTTTGCGGTAGAATTAGCCGCCCCGCGCCTAGCGATCGCACAACTGACTAGTCTGACTCACAAGGCACTCGAGCAACCGCAGACAACACGTTGCGGGAGCACCCATCATCAAGAAATCTGAGTCAACGTAGAGCACGCTCCACCACTCCGGGACCGGATCTTAGCACGGGACACTGCTGGTATCACACCAAGCATGAAGCCCTTGCGATGCGGTGCAAACAGCCTTGTTTGTTTCTAGCTCCAGATACCAAAACAAGGTGGTTGGAAAGCTAAGATCGGTGCACAATACATCTGAAAAACGCCTCTACATCTCCGACCGAACCAGTGAAATTCGGTTTCTAGTGAACTCCGGGTCCTCTCTCTCCATTATTTCTAGGAACTTCATCAATAGACCTCTTCATAACAAACCCTCGAGCTACAAGTGGCCAATGGCACGCCCATAACCACTTTTGGCACCCAGTAACTCACGCTGGACTTTGGATTACGCCGTCCATTTTGCTGGATGTTTGTGATCGCAGATGTCCAGACTGCTATCCTTGGGGCCGACGCTCTTAAATACCACGGTCTACTTATTGACCTCCGAAATCTACGCCTTCTAGATGATCTCACGAATATCTCCACAGCTTGTGACCTCGGCCCAGCGACATCAGTGCACAGTATCAGCACCGTCATCAACACATGCAGCGTTGCAAACACTGTTAAAGACTTATACAAAAGGATCATCGCCAAATATTCAAGCAAGCCTCTATAGCCCGGTGAACTGGCTTTCATCGTTGACCTTCCCCTCCACAACTAGATTATCACTCTCGGCCCACCAGTGTTTGCAAGACCACGTTATCTTACGGGAGAACACCTTGCCGCCGCGAAAGCAGAATTTGATTTTCTCTTGGAGCGAGGTGTTATTCGACCATCATCGAGCCAATGGGCTAACCCTCTCCATATGGTACCCAAAGACGAAAGCTGGTAGGAAGCTACTGGAGATTATCGCTATTTAAACACCCAGACTCGCCCCGACCGCTACTCATTATCAATCATTGAGGATCTAATACAGGAGACCAGTGGATCTATATTTTCGGTCATCGATCTTCAGCGTGCCTTTTACCAAATCCCTGTTGCTCCCCAAGACATCGAAAAAAAACAGTAACCACGCCATTAGGCCTTTTTGAATTTCTAGGTATGCCTTTGGGCCTTCAAAATGCAGCTCAGACGATGCAGCGCACCCTTAATCATTTGTTAAGAAAGCTGGATTTTGTACGAGTCTACCTGGACCAATCGGACCAATCGGACCAATCGGACCAATCGGCAACGACATCGTGGCCGACGCACTTTCACGTGTAGAGGCAATTAAACTTCCCGCAAAAATCACCACCCGAGCCATAAGTGAAACCCAGGCTATTGGCAACCAACTTCCGCACCTCTTATCAAGCCCCAAACTCAAGCTGCATCGAATGGAATCAGCCGACAGTCCCATATACGTTCAACGGGGCTTTCAAGCCCTATTTACCAGTCACGCTTCGTCGACAAGCTTTCAACATAGTCCACCAGCTTTGCATCCCAGTGGCTGCGCCTCCGCAAAGCGCATAGCGCTAAAGTTCTTCTAGCCAAGCCTTCGCAAGGATGTCTTTCAGTGAGCCAAGAAATGCGTGCCATGCCAACTCTCAAGGGTGCATCGCCACAACCGTGCCAAGTTGGGCAGTTTCAAGACGCCGGACGGGCGGTTCCAGCACATCCACGTCGACCTTATTAAGCTTCCTCGATGTGAGGAATTCGAAAACTGCCTCACCATCATTGATCGCTACACCCGCAGGCCTCAAGCCATACCATTGCGCGATATTAGAGCAAGTACCATTCCGAGAGCCTTGTTCGACCACTGGATCAGCATATTCGGCACACCCAAAGACATAACTTCAGACCAAAGTCGTCAATTTGAAGCTGACTTTCTGAAGCAGCTCAGCCACCTCTTGGGGATCAATCACGTACACACTACGCCGTACCACCCACAGGCCAATGGCATAGTGGAACGGATGCACTGCACACTCAAGGCAGCTTTAAAATGTGTTCCCCAAAACACCGTGGCCGCAAGGACTTCCGGCCATCTTATTCGGATTGCGCACCACGTTTAAAGGGGACCTACAAGCCTCCCCTACTGAGATGGCTTTCGGCACTTCACTGAGGCTCCCAGGCAAATTTTTTTATGTACAATGTTCAGCGGCTAGCCACCCTCAAGACTTTGTGGCAGACCTCCACCGCTTGTTTAGAGCTATCCGCCCTGTCCCAGTTGCGAGACACACCATACGCCGTCCTTTTGTCTTCAAGGACATGGCTAGCTGCGAGTATGTTTTCCGACGCATTGACTCCGCCACTCGACCAGCCGTAGTCCGGACCATACCGAGTCATCGAAAGGATTAACGACCGCACCTATGTCGTAGACGTAAACGGTGTCGCCAAAACTCTTTATCGATTTATCGATAGTGCCCTCAGACCGGGGAACCAAACGCGTCCCCAGGGTTGCGGATAGGGGAAGACCTTTCTCGAAAGGTTTGCTGCGAATAACCAATAAGCAGCCGCGGACAATGGTCGGCAGTGAAGCGAGAGTCTCAGGACAAATACCTGAGTTTCAATGATCTTCACTGTGACATGACGAAATATATGGCGTCATCAATTATCCATTTATCCTGGCAGTAGGTAAAATGCTATGGGAACGGAAACCCAGACAGAAAACCAAATCATGTAGGTCTACAAGGGGAACCAAATTACGGTACAGGGGGTCGGATCCCCAGTACCGGCGGCAGAGGGTAGTGAGCGAGCAGGCTCCCGGCCGTCGTCATCCAGCGACTGCAATGTTACAGAAGTGATGAACTTGGCTTCTGTAACAGATATAACTACAAGCAAACAGGACGCTAGCACGGAGAACTCTTTCAGGCAAAAACCGCTGTTGGCAAGAACACCGATAAAACAAGTCACCGATTGCGGGGGGAGGCCGCAAACCCCAGAAACACTGTCAAAGTCAACATCACAGGTTGAATCATCGGAGACAGACGACAGACGGACTAACGAACGAAAGAAGGCAGAGTGCGTTGTGCAACCTGGCATCATTGCGGCCTTTGGGCGCAGTAGAAGGACTATGCGCACCTCGCAGCGTCCAGTGCAAGACGTACACAATCCGGATCAAGCTGCGACACCAACAGAGGCCAGTGTAAGACTGGGCGAGGGAGAAGTTTTGCCGTTGGCCAACGCCACTTCAAACGCGACCCAAGCGGTAGAAGCAAAAGGGCTAGGAAACGGGGGCCTCTCCCAAGAGGTGGCACTAAATAACACAATCGCCCTTGACTGCGCCGAAGAGGAGCGGCTTACTCGGAAAGCGGGGAATATCGTCAAACAACTGAGGGCTGCCTGCGAAGTGCAGAAAAACATAGGCAAGAGTGTCAAGAATGGCATTCTTGAACTGGAGGAGCTTTTTGGCCGCATAACGCACTACAGGCAGAGGTGGCTTGCAACCGAAAAGCACCAAAAAGACACGCTCTCCCTCGAGGCATCAGTGGGTCCTAGCAGCAGCAAAAGAATGGCCGGTAGCCCAATTGAAGGCGACCGTGAGAAAAGGAGGAAGGACGAGACCATAAACGAAGTTTAAACTCCAGGCGAGGAGTTTCATGTGGTGCGAAACAAGGCAGCAAAAAAAAGCGGTCATCAAGCTACTCCTAGAAAAAACAGACAAAGAGCTCAACCACGAAAAGAACAAAGAACCCCCCGATACACCACAGAAAACAAAAAGCGAACCGCGGCGCAAACCTTTGCGAGAGGCACTGCTTATTAAACCCACTAAGGGCCGAACCTACGCAGATGTCCTCCGTGAAATTATAGGAGCGGTCAAACCAGACGACACCAAAACTGCCATCAAAGCAGTTTGACCAACCCGGACCGGTGGCCTGCTGGTGGAATTCGGGCCAGAGGCCACAAACAAAGATGCATTCCGTGACGCGGTTCAAAAGGTTCTTGGAGATGCGGCAACCATTGCCTCGCTCGAACCATTGGCTACCCTGGAAATCAGGGACCACGACTGCGTCACGGACAAAGCTGAAGTAGAGGATGCCATCAGGAGGGAGTTCCCCAGCTTAAGTGAAGTCAAGGCAAGATTGACACGTGAAAATACAAGGGGGTAACGCATGGCTATTGTCGAACTAGCTGATAAAGACGCCCAGCAAATCCTGGGGAAGGGCAAAATTAAGATAGGTTGGGTGATCTGCAGGATACGGAGAAGAGCGATCCCTATCCGCTGCTTCAGATGCCTCGAATAAGGACACACCGCGTATGGCTGTAGGGGACCCGACAGGAGATCTCTGTGCTACAAATGTGGTGAAACGGGGCACAAAAGGAAGGAGTGCACGAACGAGGCAAAATGCATTCTTTGCAAGGACGCTAAACTAGCACCCGGCGACCTCAAACATGAGCCGGGGACAGGGAGATGCCGGGTTTTCAAGGAGGCCCTAACTAAAGCCAAATTGATACTCAAATGATCCGTATCCTGCAGGTCAATTTGCTCCGAAGCACAAATGCCCAGGACCTACTTGAGCAGTTTGTGAGGGATAAGAAAGCTGACCTCCTGTTACTGAGCGAGCAACATCATAACAAGGACTCGCAAGCGTGGTACCCTGACATAACTGGTACCTCAGCCATCTGGGTTTGAGACAGCGCCCGCCTTCAGGTGCAGGGCCATGGACGCGGGGATGGTTTTGTGTGGGTGCGGTGTTCAGGGATAACATATTTCAGTGTTTATCTGACGCCTAACGAAGCAATGCGATCTTTTCGAACCAAACTCGATGCCCTGGAGGACGCTGTCTCGAACACAGAGGGCCACATGCTGGTCGGGGGAGACTTCAACGCTAGAGCCATCGAATGGGGTATGCCACAATCCGACCCAAGGGGAAAGCAAATCTTGGACATGGCGGCCAGAACAGCGCTTTTTGTCCTAAATACTGGTAACACCCCTACTTTCTGCCGCTGGGGTTGCGTAGGAACCATACCCGATATGACACTCGCTTCGGAGGGTACCTAGAGTCACAACTGGCGAGTATCAGAGGACTACTCGGCTAGTGATCACCAGTATATAGCGGTTGAGATTCACGATAGTGCCACTCTGCGTGCATATGCCCAAACTTCAATCCTCGGATGGAGGACTGGGAGGATGGACGTTGAGAGGTTTGCTGACGCGCTTACGGCAGGCGCACCGTTGCTGGGAGCTCCGCCAGGGAGTGGAGGGCCCACAGCCAAGGACTTGGTGAACTCAACTATGAGTACCATCATAGCTGCTTGCGAGTCTTCCATGCCCCGTCGGAGACCCCGGCACGGTAAGCCTCCAGTATACTGGTGGTCAAACGAGATCGCCGAACAAAGAAGCGAGTGTTACAAACTTCGGCGAGAGGCCCAGCGGGTGCGAGCACGGGAGGCGGCAGACACTAGGCTAGCAGCATACAGGTCCGGCAGGAAATATCTTCGCAGGCTTATTAACAAGAGCAAGGCCCGATGCTGGTAAGACCTCGTGGACGATGTAAATAGGGATCCGTGGGGCCTTGGCTACAAGCTGGTCATGGGGAAACTTGGTGCCCTACGGAAGCGTTGTTTACATGACGCGGAAAAGATGGACGCGATAGTGTGGGGACTCTTCCCCGTCCATCCCGTCCGTGTTGACGCTGTCCATGGTGAAATAGCAGTCGAGTGCCCACTCTTCACACAGCTGGAACTGGAGGAGGTAGTCCTCTCCCTGAAAGTGAGGAAGGCTCCAGGTCCAGATGGTGTTCCAGCTGAGGTTTTACAGCTCGTCTATCACCATTGTCCTGACTTGCTGCTCAGCACATTCAACGCTTGCCTACGGGATGGGGTTTTCCCGGTACGATGGAAGGTGGCAAGGCTCGTGCTGGCCAGCAAGGGGAAGGGAAATCCCGAATCACCGTCTGCATACCGCCCGTTATGCATGCTAGACACGGCTGGGAAAGTGCTAGAGAATCTCATCAAGGGAAGACTCACTGACGCGATTCGTGCTGCTGGGGACCTATCTCCTCGGCAGTATGGCTTTAGAGCAGGACGTTCTACAATTGATGCGATTGCAGAGGTGGTGAACGCGGTCCAAAAGGCAGAGGCATGTAGTTGCACCAAGCGACGGATCGTCCTGTTGGTGACACTCGACGTCAGGAATGCCTTCAACTCCGCTAGATGGGTGGATATTCTGGATACGCTGGAAAACTCTTTTCAAGTTCCAGAATATCTAATGCGGCTTTTGAGGAACTACCTAAAGGACCAAAGCCTGCTCTACGACACGACACAGGGCCAACGAAGGATGGAAATTACATCGGGTGTTGCTCAGGGATCTATCCTTGGTCCGGACCTGTGGAACGTGTCTTACGATGGGCTACTGAGACTTGAGATGCCAGATAAGTCGCGCTTGGTCGGCTATGCGGATGATGTTGCTGCTCTGGTTGCCGGACGCACCGTTGAACAAGCGCAACTTAGGCTAGGTATGCTAATGCGCCGAGTGAGGGACTGGATGACTGCTCACGGGCTCAGTTTAGCACTGGAGAAAACCGAAGTGGTCATCTTGACAAAAAAGAGAATCCCTAGAGTAAGGATGATCAGTATTGGAGATATACAAATCGAATCGAAGCCAGCGGTGAAGTACCTGGGGCTACTGATCGACTCGAAGATGAGTTTCTCTGAGCAAGTCAGGGCAACGGCTGAGAAGGCTGCTTCGGGAATATTGGCCCTGAGTCGACTTATGGCCAACGTAGGGGGACCCAGCCCATCAAAAAGACGCCTCTTGATGAGTGCTGTACGGTCAGTGCTACTGTACGGAGCAGAGGTATGGGGCGACGCTCTCAGCAAGGAGGTATACCGAAAACGATTGGCACAGGTACAGAGAAGATGAGCACTGAGAATTGCATCTTCGTATCCAACAGTCTCCGACTCGGCGGTGAGAGTGATTGCAGGCGTGATACCTGTCGCCCTCCTTGCTAGAGAGCGCCGCGCTATTTACCTGCACCGAAACAAGGATGCGAGGGAGATGGTTGTCCGCGAGGAGAGAGAACGTTCGCTCAACGATTGGCAGCTGTCTTGGAGGAATTGCACGAAGGGAAGGTGGACTGCGCGCCTCATCCCGGATGTGAGACCGTGGCTAAATCGAAGGCATGGTGAGACTGACTTCTATCTGACGCAGCTTTTGAGCGGGCACGGGTGTTTTCATTCTTACCTGCACAAGATCGGTAAGTCACGGTCTCCCCATTGTCGGTTTTGCCCAGGAGAGGAAGACAATGCCTGTCACACATTTTTTGCGTGTACCAAATGGGCCAGGCTGCGAAGGGAACTCTACAGGGAGACGGGAGAGCTCACCCCGGATAATATAGTTGTTGTGATGCTCGAATCGGTTGACAAATGGAACCAGGTGGCACATCATGCTCGGGCAGTCCTAAAATATAAAAGGGACTCACAGCAGCCGGAGGCACTGGGGCTGGGGGATCGCTCTTCTGGCAATTCCTCTTCCCCCCTCCCCTCCCGCTAGGAAAGGGACTCCCCAGCTTGAAGGCGCCCCACGGCGTAACAAAACGAGACCTGGCCCGAAGTAATGTGTCAAACGGTTCCAGGCTAGGTTCTCAGATTGACAGGGGAGGTGTTTAGTGGGTAGTCCAAAGGTATCCTCCATGGGAGTCCCACACTGCCAGACTCGGTGGGCGTAAATGCCTTCACCTCCCTACCACAAAAAAAAACTCTTTCCACCAACCATCTTGAACCGGCTCATCTATAGCAATCCGACATATTGTCATCCTCACAACATCCACAATTGCTGCAATGTGGCCAACCACCCGCACATTCGTTTTCACCATTACCCTCACCAACCCCTCAACTTTTACAACCAGAGTACAGCAGTCCGGAACAACAGCACCAAATACCTACTACCGCCAAAAAAAGAGTCACATTTTCACTCCCTTCGCCACATACGAAGGTCATTGGAAAGGGAGTGACTGTGGCACCTCGAAACGTTCCGACGCACATTTCACGTCGAAAGCAGCGGTTAGTGCCTCGACAAATCTTCGCTTGCCAACCTAAATAACGGCAAACTTTGCAACTAGGTGCGAGAGCCGTTCTTCTACATTCTCATGAGTGAATGTATGAAGGAGATTTTATATGGATGACATCTTCATACGATATCATTATCAAATAGTTAGTCTTAAAATAAAAGTATAAGTTAAGCAGATCCTGCGTTTGATTCCAAACTAGGAAAATGTAAAAATTTGAAAACAAATTGAAAATTGTGGAATACAAGAAAAGTATAAAATAAATTAAAGTAAAAGGAGATGAATAGAAATTCCCAAGAGTTTTAAAACTAACAAAATTAGAAAAAGAGATTTACTATAATAAAATTTAAGTCCTGAACATTGATTTGTTGAAGAATTTTTCAAGTAATACAGCAAAAAGATAAGATTTCATAAACAAATACAGAATTTATCAATGCAAAAATTGACTAGAAAAATCACTCCTATTATGTACCCAAGTTTTTCAAAAAATTTGAAGTCATACCACAGTAATATGATCCTATTTCTACGTCTTAAAAACTAAACTCTTCTTTAATTGTAATATTTCACATACATATTTTCCGATCACCCCAAATAATCTACTATACCTCTCATATATCCTTTTATTTTCACTCGCCAAAAATTCTCTTCTGATTCACATCATTGAATTCTATTTCCACTCCTTATCCTTCAAGTACAAATAGAATCCGACAACAACAACGAACGAAGGATTTGTGTGCACTTTCGCTCTTTCGCACAAAACTTGTAACACTTTTGAAGCATTCTCAAGCTAAGATAATGTTTTCCTTATGTGTGCATTAAGTGAAAACGGTGAATGGAAAAGAATGGAAATAGGAATAAATCAGCAACTTGCAACGTGCATCCTGCAAGCTACTGTACCAACAACTCTATCCTAGCATTGAATGCATATGCTTGCATACTCGTACACACCAGAAGGACACATACGCGAAAACATGTTCACTTATGCATCGTTTCCCAGCACTAGAAACTGATGGTGCCAAAGAAAATGCCAACTCAATTCCAGCTCTCTCTCTGTATACTGAAGACCAAAGGACGGGAGAAAGAGAAGAAGACCGTGCAAAGTTGAAGAAAAATTCTCACTATCATAAATCTTCAGTACGTTTTTGGAAAAAGTTTTCTGCAAGATTCGCTCGACGTGGAAATTATTTGTTTTATCGGAAGTGTGGTAGATGGATGGCAGTGCTGGAGTCTCGCGTAGGTGTGAATTATTCAATCTGGCACTGTTGCACACAAACGTGTAAAGTCACAAACAATTCCTGCAATTCCAGGTGAAATATAGGACGACCGGGTTACCTTTTGATGGTCAGTGGTTTTCACAAAAAAATTACGAGCGTTATTACAATTCGCTCATCGAACTGCATCTAGCAGATACTTTCCAAGAATTGAATATGGGTTTGCAAAGAGTGTTGAACGCTGAACAATACCTTTAAATAAAAGTCAAACAGATCGTCCTTAATCAAAGTGGTAACTCTATTTGCAAGTCCCCTGGAATTGGCCAGTGCAAGGATCAAATCCCCCAAACGTATGGTCGTTTCTCAGTACAACTTTTATCGCTTTTCCATACACTGCAGCCCATCGTCAAAGACTTTTCCCGTTCAATCTTTTTCCCAACTAAGCACCAATATTTGAAATTTTTTCGAAGCTACGCCTGTTCGATTTTCAACCCTTGGGGATTTTCTCGCTGTGAGCCAAACAGCCAACGGTGCGCTATACCACTCGTACTCGAGTATGTTCAAAACGGAACGGTATCCTTATGTATGCCGTCGTAATACTGCAATATGTCTTTTCGTGGAGATTTAATACACTCTTTTGGATTTCGATGGTTTTCGGAGCGTAGTCGAGTGCAAGGCAAGGCAAGGCCAATCGAAAAGGCTATTGGAGCTAAGTCGACCATGAAAATCAATTTAAAGTGGGGATATTGGTAATTTCGCCAGATATGCTGAGATAATGCATTGTTGTGATATTGAGCTTTAATATTGAGACTTGAGGAGGTAATAAGTGTTGTCCAGTACGTCAGCTATAAATCGTCATGTGTTTTACGGTTGACTTGGTGGGTGTTCAGTTTGCATGGAGGATCCTTTGAGAAATTTGGAAGAAGTGTCAGCAATCTTTCTGTGATGGAGATTAAGTGGGATCTAGGTTTGAGTTGTTTTGATGCGATCTTAGGCTGAACAAATTCTGGATGATTGGATTCATTGTCTAAAGACAAATCAATTTGTTATATGGTTCAATGTGTTTTTTTAACCATGGTTTCATGGTTACTATCGCCTGCAATTTATCGAATTTTCTTTCTATATAATATGAAACTTGAGAATAAAGAAAGTACTTCGATACGATTTTAATACCGCAGTATTGTAGATTATATAAATTTGGTGTTTTACACTTTAATTTTGGCAGATTTTTTATTGTAATACCTAGAGCTCTGTAGTGGGGTTTAAAAGTATTATAAGTCCATGACGGACAGCAGTGATGTTAACTACCTAAGCGAGCTAAGATTTCTGGCTGCGCTGGTATGACCCTGCCTGGCGACGCGTACAGTGCTTGCAGTTAGCTTTCTGTGGTACCATGGAGCGGGTTCTTTCCAGCAGCGCAAAGTCCACACTACAAAATTATTTCTTACGCATACGATTTAAAGATAGCGTGGCCTGACGGATACCGAAGGGGGTCTTATAATTCCCTACTTAACCTACTGATGCCATAAGTCATCCCTTGGTAGTAATCGAGCAGTCGCCTAGGCAAACGGCTCGAAAAACATTCCTGGGTGAAAACACTATTTTTGTTACTACTCAAAAATCCTTGCATATGATTTAATTTTTATTTGTGATTTAAAAATAAAAAAATTTTAAAAGTTTAATAATAAAATTACTTTTGATATATGTCTTACTACTAATAATAAATTCAAAAAATTCTAAATAATAATTTATTAAATTTAATCTTCATTCTAAATTTTTATGTAGGGGAAATCCGGGAGATTTGCCCCGGTGGGAGAGATGCTCCATAATGCTTTAATCATTTCAAAATTCGCGCCATCATATTCTGCTACATTTCACAACATGCCGGTTCATTCTTCATCATATGGGTGGTACGACATCAGCTGCTACCATTCTGAGTTGACAGTGACAGAGACAAACACGTTTTTGGTAAAATAATATTTTTGTGTGTTTTTAAATTATATAGCCTTATCTACAGGGCCGCAATTACTGTCTAATAAAGTAAGAAAAACGTTGCTGATATTTTTGAAAATTTAAGATCTGTAAGAGAAAAGTACAAATTTGAACCACAAAATATTTATAATTGCGACGAAACTGGATGTACAACTATGCAAGACTGCCCTAAGGTACTAGCCAGTAAAAAGTCGAAACAAGTAGGACAGGTTACTTCTGCTGAAAGGGGAACTCTTGTGACACTCTGTTTTGCAGTTAATGCAATCAGTAATGTTATTCCTCCATTTTTCATTTTTCCTCGAGTGAAATATCGACAAGATTTTGTGTCAGAGGGGCCAGAAGGCTCAGATGGTGATGCATACTCCAGCGGATGGATGACTACCAAAAGTTTCTTAAAATTTATGGAACATTTTAAAAAGGCCTTCTATGCATCAAAAGAAAAGTCAGTTCTGCTAATTCTTGATAATCACGAGAGTCATGTTAGCGTGCATGTAGTCAAATTTGCAAAAGGCAATGGTATAACATTATTAACACTTCTTCCGTACTGCAGTCAAAAATGGCAACCACTAGACGTAGCTATTTACTCTTCGTTCAAATCTAGATACAACAGTGTGATGAACAACTGGATGCTGTTGAATCCCGGAAAAACTGTAACAATTTACAACATTCCTGGATTTATAAAAGCGATGCTGTCACAAGCTTTCAGCCAATCAAACATCCTAAGTGGATTCAGAAGTTCCGGCATCCATCCATTTAACCCCGATATATTCAGCAAAGAAGACTTCATGTGCTCAACAGTCAGAGACAGAGGTTTCTCGAATGACAAAAAGATGCTCCCTGAATACCCTGCTTCACATCAAAGTCATCAGATTCAGCTCACTCCCTCCACTGGTAGCCTTCCTCAAGTTTCTCTTGAGCAAGCATCTTGTGATGACACTGAAACTTTTATTAGCATACTTCAAACTGAAGCTAATAATTTGCAAAACTCAGCAATTGCTAGTTTATTAACGATCCATGAGAAAAATATAGTAAAGGACTTTACTTCACCAAATCCTGCGGAGGTTTCTGTCATGAATGTATCAGCTTTAACTGGCCACGATAAAATTGATGATGCTCCAGTCCCGTATACTCACCAACAGTTCTCAGCCTTAGCTCAGATTACAAATCCAAGCGATCAAAATATCGCTGATGGTACTCGAGAAGCAACAGCTTGTCAAAAAAGCCCTCACTTGTTACTCTGGAAACGATAAGACCGTACCCAAAAGCTGCACCCAGGAAAACTACAAGGCGTGGCCGTTTGCTAGGGAAAACGAAAATTTTAACACAAACTCCTGAAAAAGATGATACAGACAATCCAAAATCCAGTACAAGTGGGGTTTTCAATAAAATAGAAATGAATAAAATAAGCCAAAAAAAATCAAAGACAGGCAAAGCAAAACAAAGAATTCTTCAGGATAGTGAGAGTGAAATTGAGTATAAAAAAATAGTAACGAAAATGTAGCTGAAAAGAAAGCAATGAAAGTTAAAACGAAAAAGAGAAAGTAATATAGAAAGAGGAACTGAAACAACAAAAAATATATGTAAAACTAAGACCAAGAAGCGCATTCAAATCAGTGAAACCGAATCTGATAATGAATTTATCATTCCATATGCTGATAGCTCTTGTGATAGTGATTGAAATGAGGATTCAGATCTAGAGAACCGGTGGTACTGTTTTGTATTCCAAAGAGAAGATATGAGGCTTTGTATTTCCTGCGAGAGATATGTCCATGAAAAATGTGTTGGATTGACGAAAAAAGATGATCGGAATTTCACATGCTATGAATGTGAACCTTAAGATCTGAAATACAGAAACAAATTAAATACTGATCTCTTAAGCTTAGATACTTTCTTCGAAAAACAATTAGTTTTTCATCTTACTATATTTTCTTAAAATGAATGGAATCTTTATATTTTGAATAAATTTTTATGTTCATGTTATCGCATTTATTTTCGAATTAAAGCTTGTTAATAAAACTTTAGAGTTATTGTTTTTAATGTTTGCGGTGGTTTAATTAAAATATTCGAGTTTGTAAAATCATTTGTCATTACTCCTCCTATGCAAATACATACGGGCAAATCTCCCTATTCATGCGGTCAACTCTCCCATGCATTAGGGAGATTTGAGCCATCAATCAATTAAAGAAAAAAGTAAGTTGCAACTCTAGTTAATAGTTTAACGGTTACTTTGGTATAAGAAAGTGATGTCTGTTTACTAAAGCTTTGCATACGTGATTCCACTGTTAAATTTCAAGCCGCCTGTACAATTTTGTTCATGTTTAAGTACGAGGGGGTTCAACTCTCCCGGATTTCCCCTATGTATAATATAAAAAAAAACTAATTAAACAAAAATTACAATAAAAAATTTGATGACGGCAACCCCGTTGCAACGCAATTTAAAAAAAAAAGAATTGCAGTTTTATCTCGTCGGAAGTAAACTACTGTTGCCGCCAGGCAAAGGGCTCGCCACGTAAACCTCCATTTGCCGGCATGCAGGAGTCTCGTCGAGATTAGCAAAGAGGGCACGCAAGCTTCGGGAGAAATATCGACGTCATCGTTGGTGTGTGCTGTCATTTGCCGTTCATACTGAAATTTCACTTTTGTAACAATGATTCAATCAATTCTACATTTATTTCGCATCCTGCCTGTGATTTGCCAATTTGGAAGGTTTCTCTCGTTGATCTGAGGCAAATTTTGTGTACGTTTTGCACATAGAACTGCATCCCGGAGAAACCGATTCCGAATTCATTTTGCAACGTGCTCAAACCGTAGCATACAAGTGTTTGACGGGACATCGGGCAGGGAAGATCGATTCGAATAATTGTCCAGCTAGTGCCGAGTACAGTGAGAAAACGAGGAAAAGTGTGAAAACTCTATCGATGTGGATAAGCAGATAAGTTTTCCATTTATACGGAAATTAACCTTATATACGAACAACAATCTATGAGCTTAATGATCGACCCTTTTACAACTACAGAAGAAGGAAAAAATAAGATGACATGGATAAAGTGATCAAATACTGTGAGCCCGGATGCTAAAGATTCAAATCGTCTAATTGATCGTTACAGGAAACCCGATCGTAGGGGGTTTCAGATGATTGCCACTGCTACCGCCATTGGATTCTTTTTTTGTAGGAAATTTAAATTAAATAATTTTAGTGTATGCAGGCCTTACCCACCCCATCAACGAGCGCTCGTCGGAGGAGGATTGGGCAAGTACCCTTTTTCCTTGCTAACTTTATGAATTAAATTTTTTTGCATGAGATTTATGTTTGGATTTGATACCGAGGGAAGGAAATCGAAAAAAACGTTGTCGCTGGTATGAAATCAGGTATTTTTCGATTTTTCTCAATAATAGTAACTATTTCGAAGAAAAATAAAGCATATGATAATATAAATTTAGTAGATAAAAATAATACAAAATAATAAGTATGAACGATAAAAGTGAAATCTACTCACGCCTCAAATCTATAAGACAGCTCTAGTTCTATAGGTTGGTTCCATGTTTGTTGGTTTTTTTTACTGATTTTTATAATTTCGTTCAAGTTTCCTTTGGAATCTATGCCTCTCAAATCCTTTTTTAATTTTGCACTTGTTTTTCTTTCGGCAATATTTTAAACAATATCAAATATGATAAAAGTTGCATCTTTGACTCAATTAAGGTATGAGTAAGGGATTAAATGGAATAAAGCTGATCAGTTAAAAGAAAAGATAAAAAGACTGAATTTTTCTATTTCGCTGGACCCTTGACCAGATATGGAACCCGCCACATTGGCTGGCCTCTCTACTCGTGAGCTAGCCATGGGGTGAGCTCACCCTTTTTCTCTGCGTTGCAGGTGCTCTTGCAGGGTAGAGTGGCCTTCCTTTTGAGATTCCTATTTATGCTAAAGTGTTATGTGGTTCCGTCACATAAAACTTTAACATAAATTTGAAAAATTCGAGCCAATTATGTCTGTATGAGTTTTTCATTTAAATGGAAAATATATGGCTACGTCTACAAGAGCTCTTGATCCAGATGAGGGGTGCGAGGAGGCACCACTTCCACCTAGATGCCCCAGTCTTATTTTCGGGCCGTAAGTATACATGGCAAAGACAAGATCCTCTCGAGTCTCACCTGTATTCGTCAAGCCTAGTCGGCCGTTTGCTTAGGCAATATCTACCTTCATGAAGGTTACCTTGGACTCGGCACCGCCGAACCAAGTCCTATGAACATTTAATTCGTGATTACGAAATTTTTTTCTAGCGAGCTCTTGTGCTGGGGAAATGGACTATGGCACTGCAATGCGAGCCTGCCATCGAATCCTTAGACAAGGCCAATCCCGGTAAGCACCAACATCTTCGCTCGCCAAGGCAGTAGACCATCGCTACCGTTCTTGACGGACATTTATATTCACTTCAATTCACTACACCTTCCTATTTCAACGAGGAAGCTAGCTAATATTAGAAAATGAAAACCGGACAGATTTGGTGCCCTCACGTGCCCTCCCAACCAGGCAAAGTCCAAAGGACTAGGCCCATCTTCAGAGACCTTTCATCCCTTAGCGTGAAAGCCCCTAAATGATACAAGAATTGAGGACCACCCTGTGAGGGTTGGCGGTTTCTTACCCCTTTCAGGAGGAAGAAGGAAGACTAAGTTTACAGTGTATAGTTATTCATTTTATTAGCTCTATTTTCCATTGAAATACTGGACATATTGAAAAAAGGCATGCTGAAGTATATACGAATACATTCAAAGATATATAAAAATTTGCATAAATATTTAAAAATATGTTAGCTAAGGAATTTATAAAATTTAATGAAAGGTCTTTAACGATACCATCAAAAGTATATATAAATGCAAGTACGCGTATAGATCATTCCAATGGATGTATATAAAAAATGTAAATAGTTGCGATATACTTTAAAAGAATGTATATAGAAAAAAAGTGTAAATATTTGTGCGTAACAATGTAAATGCATGTATGTATATATGTCAGGGGTTGACCTTGGGAACATGATAATCGTAGAGGAAAAACAATAAACACCGTTTGTTAATAATCAATTTATTGTGTTCAAAATACAACGACTCGGTTGATGGTTCAGATGCGACAGACTCTTCTCGATTTCTTCTGTGCCCGGTGCTTTTCAATTGGTGTTGCCACGACACTCGACCATCCTTATTCATTACTCCGTGTCTGAATTCACAGCATCACCTTAAAAATCGAGTTCAAGACTCACAACAATCCACGGTTTCAATTTTTTGCTCGTAAACACCGAAATGAATTTCTATTGATTAGGACGTACTATTTCCACGTCTTCGACGAGATATTTGTCGTTTCGTAAAACTCTCAGAATTATGTAGGTTCTCTCGAAATGATACAGGTACGTTCTCTAAGACGATAAGATCATCTTCCTTGTAGATAAAAGGTTTCTTGTGTTTCGCGTTGAGCCTCAATCTCTATTTCTCTGGTTTGGTGCTAACTCGCTCTGCAGCCAATTGTCTTTGGCTAACCATATCACACTCCGTTGGATCAGCAGTGACTTCATCTGATGTAAGAGCTATAACTAGCCAACTCGTGATGACGTCTCGAAGGTTATAATCGAATATCAACTCGATCGGACTAAACTGAGCCACAGATTGACATTGCGAATTCAGAGACCACTGAAGATTGCGCAATTGTAAATCCCAATCCATATTGTCAATTAGTGCAGTTCTTAAAAATGATGAGATGGACTGATTTGCACGGTCAATTTGGCCATTCGCTCGAGGTGTTCTGACGGCAACCTTAATATGTTGAATCTCATTGGATGCGCAGAGTTCAGCAAATTCTCATGATGTAAAAGCAGTGCCTCGGTCGCTAATTATACGCTTAGATAGACCAAAGTACAACGATAGATCCCTGAATGCGTCGATTACGGGCTTCGGTTTCGTAGTTTTGACAGCTCTCAAAATTAAGTACTTACTAAACAAATCAGATATTCCAATGATGTGCAGATTAACTCGACGACTGCGTGGAAAACTCCCAGGTGATCAACGTGTAACGTCCAGAATGGAATAGGTGTGACCTTATCCGAATAGAGTTGACCCTCTGGTTCGCCTGCGATTCCTTTATTATAACAGCACTTTAAGCATGCTGCGATGTATGACTTGATGTATTTTTGGAGATTGTTGAACCAAAAATCTTGCCGGACTTGATTTATGATCTTCTCATGACTAAAGTGACCCATGTCATCTTGGTACGTGCGGATGATTTTCCACTTGACCACAGATGGAACGACTGTTTTTGCGCTGATAATGTGACTTGATCTATTTGGATTGAGCGGACTCAATATCGCCTTTTAGAACTTCGATTGATTCCTTCAACTTCACGTCTAGTCATAGTAGGAGCACAAGTCAGTCTTCGTTTTCTTCCACTCGCATTATATTCCCCTATGCCAACTCTGGCTCATTTGATGGTTCGTTTGGAGTCCTGCTCAAAGCATCTGCGTGACTCATGCGTTCAGCAGATCGATGTACAATGCGGAAATCATACTCCTGTAGCTTCAGAAACCATCGACTGATGTGCGGTAGCAATGGCTTAGATGTTGCAGTGCAATTGGTAATTCTCTCGAAATGCTTACTGAGCAAATAAATGTGGAATCTTTCTAACAAATCGACGACAGCCGAAACTTCAAACTCATGACTATGGTATCTGCTTTTGGGTTCGCTACACTGGTGGCTGTAGTGGAAAACTGGTCTAAAATTGCCACTGCCGTCTCGCTGCATGAGGATTCCGGCAAGACCCAGTGTGCTCACGTCAGTGTGAACTTGATGTTCCTTCGTCGGAACGTATGTACTGAGCACTGGATCGCAGCAAAGTGCTAATTTCAATTTTTTAAATGGGTCTTATTGTTCGGTCGACCAACGAAATTGTGAATTGTCCTTCTGATTTAACAAAAGTGTAAGCGGCCTCGATATTAGACAATAATTGCGAATGAGTTCGCGGAAAAGCCCGCTCAATTTCAGAAATCCTCGAGCTTCTGTAACTGCATAAGTCTTTTCAGCTCCTGGTTTTATTCCATCCTCATCGACACGATGACCCAAAAACGTGATTTGTTCAAACAAATACATACACTTAGACGGCCGAATCGTCATACCGGCATCTTGAATTATAACCAGGAATTCACGGAGTTTGATTCAACGGTTGTTGATGGTTTTGTGGGGCAGAATTATTTCATCTACGTAGCTAACTGCTCGATTTCCCATTTGTCGTGCCAACTTGGTAATGACCTGATGAAAATAACTCGTTGCATTGCACAGACCGAGAGACATCCGGTTGAATTCATATTGGCCTGCATGCGTGACAAACGCAGTGTATTTCCTGCACTCTTCTGTGGTTGGTATTTGATAATAGCTGGATATTAAATCGAGAGTCGTATGAAATAAATTACTAACGATCGATGATAGCTGCTCCTCAAAAGTTGGCATGAGAAAAGGATGCTTTTCAGTGATGGCATTGAGCTCACGGAAATCAACACAGAAACGGTCCTCATCATTTTGTTTGCCAACGACGACAATTCGTGACGAATATTCTTATGATGATGGATGTATGATATCGTATTCGAACAGTTCATTTACTCTTTTTTGAACGCGCTCACGCTTTGCAAACGGTGTCCGGTATGGCTGGCGTCACACAAGTTTTAAGGTCGTTAACCTTATCGTCATCGTTACTGAGTTGCATTGACCTAACTGCGGAAGTGATTCAGAGAAGCATTCTCTATGCTCACTGATGAGCTGATACAGTTGGTTCTTTTCTTTGACAGATAGCGTTGGCTCAAAAATTGAAGTGTTTTGGTAAGCGCTTTCCAATTGAAAAGCTCTCGGTTCAATGATCAGTCATTTGCCGGATGTGCAGAGTAGATCATACCTCAATAAAAGTGGCTCCAAGATCAAGTCATCATCCACCGGAAAAATCTTTGCATTTAGATTCTTACCACCCAACTGAATTTCGGCCTCGAGTATCTGGTTGCACGTTACTGAAGCTCCTCCAAATCCTCGTAAGATGATCGGTGAACACTGCTTCATGCCTCCCATTGAAATTGCGATCGTTCGTTGAATGAGTGTTCTTTGGATGCCGGGGTGGATGAAGGACTTAATTATGTTTCCATTGAGAAGAACCTCCTTAACAAGCGGATAAACTCTTTCTGTTGAATTTATGTGACGAACGTTACTGACGGCGGTCGTAGTTTCATTTTTGGCACATCGGTTGGTCGTATGTGATGTTCGTTGACACTTCTCACATCTTTTTTTCCGTTGCGGTTTTGGACAGCTCAGCGAAATATGCCCCACCTCAAGACAATTATAACACCGGATTTGACGAGATTCTGAATTGCTTGAAGTCAGCTGCGCTCGCGCATTTGATGACATAATACCTCGGTGTATCGGTGGTAGTGGTCGAAAATTTGTCTCAACTCCATTCGTGGCTCCAAAATTCGTTTCGAAATTCTTTATCGTGGCTGAAAGATCGTTGACAGTGTCCAAAAATTATCGCAAAGATGGATGCTGTAGTCCACTCCTTAAATACCGGATTATAGCGTGATCCCTCAAGTTACCTCTTCTTCTCAATGCTACCATAGTATAGAAGTAACTTTGTGTTGTTTTGCTCGGCTCCCTGGTGCGATTCATCATTTTTATGTGAACATCAGCCTTGTTCTCATGGCTAGGGAAATCTTGCCTCAATGATTCAGCCAGCTTAAGCCAGCTTTCAGGAACCCGCGCAGAACAATCCACCAAAACTCTATCGTTCCACTGATATGCCTTGGCAAGCTTCGTAGCGCGATCAACCAACTGCACTGCCTACATGCCGGATTTCGATGACAGGTCGAGGTCTGGTAAAATATCCGTCACATTTCGGATGTTATGAAAATACAGTCCACTACATGCCTGCACTAAATTAGCCGATTGTTCGCATGCGTCAACTTCGATCGTCACTGCCGGTGGTGTTTCACCCGATTTCCTGGTGTTATTAAGTGGTAGTGTCGGCTCCTGTACTATGATCGGTTGAGTGTTAATCTGTTCAGTTGTTGATGACTTCACCAACTTTCCCCCGTTCGGTAATGCGGCAACGACAGCCGATATTAACTCGCTCAATCGCTTCACTTTATCACGTAACTTGCGCACATCATCTTCACCTGAACATTCTGACATTTTCTCGTCTGTTTCGACTGCGTCATTAGCCAGAATTTCACAGAACCTTTGTGCAAGCTCGGCTTGGTTTCCCTGCGTTGAGGCGTTCTGGAGTTTAAGTTCAAGTTTTAGTTGAATGTACGCATTAAAAATACAACTACGTCTTTAATAAAATATACATATTTAAAATTGTTCCTCGTTGAAATGCTTGGCGTTGAATAAATGGCAATGAACGTATGAAAGTGTCATGTAGTAGTCCTATGGAAATCTACTTCCTTGCTGAACTTCCCCGAAATGGCAACTTTAAGTACTTTACTTGATATTTTCGATTTCGTTTTCACAAAGTGGTGGAGATCATTCTTTTTCCAGTTTTACTTGAAAAGATTTTGCAGGTACACTCCTTTCGGTTTCTTCAATGGAATTTGAAATTGGTAATTGTGTCAAGTGATCTTCCAATGCAATTGCAGAAACCAATCGGTCTAAAAAAGGATTTGTTTTTGAGCCAAGAAAAATTGCAAGCTGCACCGCCCGGGTCTTTTTCAATTCTTTCACTGGTTTGTTTTATTTTCAGGAAAGCGAAAACATATTGTGCTAATGCTTTGGTCTTGGCTTCGCATAGTGGTGCTAGTATTTCAAAAAGCCAGTCCTCAAAGCATCTTGATGAGTAATGATCAATCTATATGATTATTGCACTAGTTAGAAAATAGTCCTTCTTGATAGTATAACCAACTAAATTACTCCTCTATTCTGCCTAATAGCTCCTGTCATTTATTTATTTCTAATTGGCATGGTTAGAATTGCTAATATTTACCAATTATTACTAAAACAATAAACACTCTTCTTTTTATGTGTTGATATCTTATGAATATAGTGACTCGAGTAACTTTCACGAAACTTCGGCATTTGGCCACCAAATCTTCTCGTATAACATTATTTCCCGGATCATTTTAGCTCTGCGATTTTGTGACTGTTTAAGAGCTTGCAAACTTTAACGACGCCCGAAAAATTGATGATGCATTCTTCTTCCTCTTCTTCGTAGCACTACAGTCCCTCTTGGGCCTTTGCTTTCTGCAGATAGCGCCTCCAACTGTGTCGTTCCATTGGCCAAGTTCTATAATTTTGAAATCCCAGCAGCGATGAACTGTCTTCGTTGACCAAGTCAGACCAGCATTTCCTCGGTTTCCTCATTGGTCTCCAGCCTTCACCTCTCCGAACGTATAACTTTTTGAGTATCCATTGGTCATCGATGCAATTTATGTGTCCAGCCCATTGAAGTTACCACAGTTTTCCAATCATTGAGACCTCCGACTGGTCAAAAATTTCATACAGCTCATGGTTGTACTGAATTCGCCATTGGTCTCCGTCTAGCTTCGTTCCGATTATTCACCTCAGGACCCTTTGCTCAAAGGCATCAATATATTTACGGATGCTTGTACTAGGGTCCATATTTCACACCCATAGCAAAACACAGGCCTTATCACAGATTTGCATACCTAGAGCTTTATTCGCCCATGTATATGGCTGGTCTTCAAGATCGTCAAAACTCAGTAAAATATTTTATTTGCGAGCTGTATTCTTCGGCGTATTTCATCTCTTTCATTTCTGATTTTCGTTACTTTTCCACCATAATACACAAAGTTGCTCACATTTTCGATACCGTACTCGCCAAGTGTGATATTCTGTGAGTTTTATTTTATTCGCATTCATTTGTAGCCCTACTGGTTTTGCTTCGCTGTCGAGTTCTTTGGCAGCTGCTAATGAACTTGTATAGTAATATACCTTGTGTATAGACAAGTAGCTTCCTTATGATATGCTCCAGAGCCAAATTGAATAGCAATGGGCCCAGCCCATGTCACTGCTTAAGTCCGATATTTGTGTCAAAGGCATCGGTGAGTTGGTTATTGATGCAGACATGGGAGGTCGTCGACGTCATTGTCATTTTGGTAGGACGGACTGGTTTGGCTGGCATGCCAAAGCCAAGCATTATTTGGTACAGTACATTTGTACGTCTATGTTAAACTCCCAGCATAATATAACTGGCAGGAGAAATATGGAAACCGCTTGGATTCTTCTCGCGAAAGCTCAGTGAAACAGAAAGAAAATACAGTACGCATGATCGCGAGCTACTTGTTATAAATGCAGCTATTTATTTTTTTTTGGCACATACTAGAATCGCATATCTTCGTTGTAAAAGCCGATTACAAATTCATGACGTATGCTTTTGCACAAAAACTTTAAAAGGCATCACCAAGGCATCTGTGCCAACTTGATTACATAGCACAGTTCACCGCAGAAAAAGTCTACATTTCTGGATCCAGCAACGTTGTCGCAGATGCACTATTGAGAGTAAGTTAGATCGTAATGCCAACTACATTAGATTCAACAGAACTTGAACGAGAATAAGGGTTGGACCAATAGTTGAAAGATATTCTAAATGGCGCAATGGCCCTAAGATTAAAAAAATAACTCTTAATAATTCTGAAGTATTGGGTGTACAGCACTATAACCGGAATTTTTTTTCCGAAATTTGATGCTTTATTGTGGAAAAATCGTTTAATATATTTTATTCGAAGCAGTATTCCTCGGAAGTTACAGCATTTCTACATCTTTCAAGCAATTTATGAATTCCATCCCAAAAAAAATGCGCGGGCTAGGCGGCCAAAAACAAATCTATCCAATTTCGGATGCCTTGCTCTGAAGTAAAGCGTATTTCGGTGATGGCGTTTTGCATCGAGCGAAATAAATGAAAGTCAGACAGAGCAAGGTGCGGACTATAATGTGGGTGGGCCAAAACTTCCCATCCACTATTTTCCAAATAGTTTTTCACAGCTCTTGCAACATGCGGCCGAGCGTTGGCATGATAAAAAATTATAGCCTCGTGTCTGGTCGCATATTCCGGGTGTTTTTCGATGATGGCACGCTTCAAACATATTAATTGTGTTTGGTACAGGTCATCTGTGATTGTTTGGCCCGATTTAAGCAACTCATAATATAACGGCCTCTTCTGATCCCACCAAATACACAGCATAACCTTGGTGCCATGGATATTTGGCTTCACCGTTGATTTGGCTGGTTGGCCGGGCTTCACGTATGACTTTTTGAGCTTGCAATTGTCATAATGGATCCATTTTTTATCCCCAGTCACGATCTGATGCAAAAATCATTTCTTTTTATTGCGCTCAAGCATTATTACAGACATACAGAAGCGCCATTCAAAGTTTCTTGGCTTCAGCTCATAGGGGTCCCAACAACCTTGCTTCTGCGGCTTTCAAACGTTTCAAAATAGCTTGTTGAGTCACTCTCAATGATTTGGCAAGTTTGTCTTGCATTTGACACGAATCCTCATCGAGTAGCGTCTCCAATTCTTCGTCTTCAAATTTTTTTGTCTGTCCTGGGCGTTCTTTGTCTTTGATGTCGAAATCGCCACTTTTGAAGCGTTGAAACCATTCAAAACACTGTGTTTTCGCTAAAGCATCGTTGCCAGAAACTTCTACAAGCAAACGATGACCTTTCAAGAAAATTTTTTGTTTGAGGATTGCTGGTTGTCCTAAGTGAAAGAACTACATTGTTCGTACGAAACTGCGAGATTTTTAATGGAACCAGCCTATATGCTGGAACCAGCTGAAGTCCATCGAGCGAATAATGCTATTATGTTGATAGCTAAAATGCTCGGGTGAAAGAACAATGTAGTTCTTTCACTTAGGACAACCAGCAATCCTCAAACAAAAAATTTTCTTATAAGTTCGCCACCACTGCGTAAATGTGGAAATTACTGCTCGATAGAGCTTGCAGCACTGCCATGCTGCAACATATATAAATATGGGTTCGTGGTCATCTGGAACCCCGTAGTCGAGCTGCCCCGAGGTGACTGATGTGGCAGCTCCTGAGGAGTATATCGGTCACCTCGTACGAAACTGCGAGAAACGATGACCTTTCGCAGCAGTTTTCTTCATAAAAAATGAATGAACGCTGTCTTTTTCTCAAATTTTCGAAGTTATTCATCACGAAAAATAATAATGATGTATACAAGATAAAATTATTTTGTTGACTGATTTTGATAGCTGTCAAATGTACCTTCAAAATGACATATATATAAAGTTCGAGCTTTCATGATATTTGTAAGTACGGACATCTAGCGTCAAATTCCGGTTATTAAGTTGTACATTGTTGCGACACATTAAACGGACAAAACAGGCCCTACGTCCCGCTTTCGATGAGACAGCAAGCATTTGCCACGATTAACAATCTTGCTCATCTAGGCGTAAAATCAACAGTACAATTACTAAAATCCAAATTTATACGGCCAAATTTAAAAAAAAAGATGCAGTACATTGGACTCGCACCTGCCTCAGTTGCCAAAGAAGTAAAATTCAGTGCCATATCAGAAATATTCCCAATCACATCAACATTCCAAGTTCACGGTTCAAGCATATAAACATATATATAATCACTCTGACCACAGTTCACGAATACGATTCTCTTTTTGGACCGAAGCAACGCCTCTGAAGGACATAACAGCCGATACACTATCGAAGACATTCTGCTCTTCTTGGATCTCCAGATTCGGTGCACCTGAACAAATATCAACAGATCAAGACACCAAATTTGAATCCTTGTTGTTTCGCCCCTTGATCAATTTGATCGGTGCCAAAAGGATAAGGACAATACCATACCATCCGGTGGTAAATGAAATGATTGAAAGGTGGCACAGAACATTCAAGACAGCATTCATGGCCCATCTTTGTAATCAACAAGCACCATGGCTGCAGCTCCATCCAACGGTCCTCCTAGGTTTGTGAGCAGCAGTGAAGTTGGAGATTGGCGCACTTCCAGCAAAACTATTATACGGAATAACAATAAAGCTACTTGGGGAATTTTTTACAAACGAAGCCTTTTCATCGGAAACGCGTATATTTATCAAAAACATCAGAGAATAGATGCGCAACGTTCGTCCGAAGCCAACCACGCAACACATCAAAGTGGATTTGATCATTTCACACTATCTAATTAAGTGCTCGCATGTATTTCTGAGAACGGATGCGGTTCGTAAGCTACTTGAATCACCGTACACTGGAGCATATGAGGTAATTAGCAGACCAACCGACCGCATATTCACGATCAAAGTAAAAGGTAAACAGATGAGTTTCTCGACGGAGAGATTTTAACCAGCATATATTGCGAACCAGGAACTCCGGAAACTGATAAGCAACGAACGTACAACATTCCAAACCTCCAGTTCGGTGTTTATGGAGCCCAGTCCGGATTCAAATGCTTCGAGAGGCAAACGATGTGAGAACTCACAACCAATCCACCACGATTGTCCACGTTTCGTTAATCATCCAACTGGAACATAGGGCAAGAAAACTAAATAATCGCGAATTGACATGACCAAAGACATTTGTAATCGTGACACTTGTCCAATTCTCAGCTGATTTATTTCGACGTTAGCTTTGTCGCTAAAAAGGAGGTACTGTGGTGAACTGTAGTGAAAGTAGGTATCAAAATGTCCATAAAAGACTGCAGCGATAGTCTGCTGCCTCGACGGAAGAGGATGTTGAGATCCATCGAGATTGGCCTTGTCTGGGACGCGTGAATGCACTGGTAGGCTAGTGTTGTGGTGTCGTGGGGCGGGTTCCTTCCTCCTAGCACAAGGACCCACTCCAAAAATATTTCATATTCCAAATTAACAGGTTAGCATGCCGATCGACTGGTGTCGAGGCCGAGGGATCCTGTTAAGGGTTGAAATAGCTTGTTCATCGAACAAATTGGGCCGAGCACAAAGAACGGACCGGTGGAGACTTCGTCGTTGCCGACGAATGTTATGGCCCACAAATAAGAGTGGGGCATTCAGAAGGAGGTGGTGCCCCCTCGCATCCTCCCAACCGGATCAAGTTCCAAGCATAGACGTAGTCGTTTCTCATTTGAGTAGGAAACCCATACAAACATAATTTGCATGAACTTTCCCATCAAAAGAGAAATATAGACATAACCAATTTATGTTATAGAGTTTTGTGATCAAATCAGACAACCCGATACCATAAAAGAGCATGCGAGCGGAAGGCTACTCTACCCGGCAAGAACCCCTGCTAAACAAAAGAAACGCGCGTCCAATGGCTAGCCCATATCAGCAGAAGAGCCTGCCATCTATGCGGGCCCTATATCCGCTCAGGTTTGATGAACTCCAGAAAATACTTCGCTCTAACACATGTCCTTGGTCAAGCGTGCCAATCCAATTATGTTGATATTAATAAAATACAGTTGGGCTTCCGGATTGACGATTCAGACACTTCTCATTGATTCTGAACAAATACTTTGATTTCAAGCTGCTGCACGTGATCTTCGTATACAGACATGGTTTGTTGCAGATACACCACGCTAAATAATCTAATCTTTGACCGTTAACCACTTGAAGCTCAACAAGTTGTCACTTGTGCGACTTTAGAGCGTACAATCATAACAATTTGCTATTCATGTTTTTCTTCTCAAATTTTTGATTGGGGTAACGCCCTTGTACGTAATAAACCTTTTTCCATGTCAACAAAACCACTAGTCATAAATTGTTCATCATCACGTAACCGAATCAATTACATAGCAATAATGATCTCCAATAAAATTTTTTCAAATGCATTTTGCGGTTCGCCGTTGAATTGCCGCCGCGAACAGTTTTATTCATGAAAACTTCACCACAGACACCTTCGTCAATTTTACGACAATCTCGCAAAACATTCTCCGAATAGACAATGATTGAATCGACATAGGACACGATGTCGTGGACTTAATGATGATGATTGGAATCCGCGTCGGTGTAGAGAAGATTTTCGCCACTCATAGAATATAATTGTCAATAGCGACACTATGTCTCGTTGATTTAGTTGCGTCGAAAACAGTACATCTCCTCCTCATTCTAACCATTGAGATGCATCATCTAATGCTTTCACTGCACATCTCTTCATTATCTGGCCTGAAAAATCTATGACTTGTTGTTGCCGCCCGACGTTATTCTCCCAAATCAAAACTCTTGTATTGATATCAATCCAGTTCAGATAGCGCGATAGCTTCTCTTTTGGATGTATAAGTTTTCCTTGAAGCGGGCAGTCCAACCATCACGACGATATGTTGTGCCGTAACTTCCTCTATCATTCGCTTGCCTTATCGTAGAGTTTGATTTAATTTTCGCCACAAAATTCCACAAATGCGCTTGATCCTCCCAAGAGCACAACACATATCAACACGTTTATCTATAAACTATTAACACTATCCTCACAAGATTTTACCATACACGAGACACCTTGACACTCGTTAATTGAAATTAAATTTTCATTTCCTAGTTTTTCTCAAAATCTCGTACACAACCACTCGACCGCTCCTCGTGTACATGATCCAAAATCATTCTCGATAACACCTTGACAATTCCCAATTCCATTTCTGCATTTCGTTACTTTTCTTCATAGAAGGGAAATGGAATTAATTTGGATTTGCCCGGTAGCCTTCGATCATTTGCAATGTCCGCCTGGCTTCGCGATCACCATCAGCCCTCTTCACTTGTCGACCTGTCCAAAACTGCTCTTTTTCTTTCTCGTCTAGAAACCGGTAAGAATCCCATCAGCCGAGTTCAATCAGCCCAGTTAGCTTGCCTTCCGTGATGTAATATACCGTTGGGGTGTATTAGATCAGCGTTTCCCAACCCGAAATTTTATGTGCAGATTTGAAATTTTTTTTTTCAAACAAAATTTAACGGAAGTAAAGAAAGTGAAGTGTAGTAATAAAGGTTAAATCTCATGATGAACAAAATTAAAGGGAAGCATTTAAATTTTAATATAAAGGAAAATTGATATGAAATAACATTTAATCAAAATAATAAGAAACAGTATCTTGGAATGTGTGGGGTGTGGAGTTAGTGCGATTTAGCACCTTAACTCCCTCATATCTGTGAGCACTACAGCACCCACCCACTTTCCCGTGGCAGCTTCAGTCAATATACAATTTTAAAAATAAATTTTACATAATTATTTGGCGGATAGTTGGGAAGCGTAAATCATCCCCGTTTCGGACAGTTCGTAGGAATGCCAGGGTACTATTAGTATGGTTGTCTATTGTGTCAAAAAGCTTCAGTGCTCTATCACGTACGTATTTTTCTACTATCTCAAGTCTTAGGTCCTTGTATATGTCAGTGTTCCTAATGTACCATGGAATTCTTAGGATCTTTCGAATAGTTCTATTTTGGAAGGACTGGAGTGCTTTTTTGTTAGTCTTTGTCGTTTGGTAGAAAGCAGAACTACCATATAGTAACGTCGGTCGTATAATTTGTTTGTAGATGAGCAGTCGATTTTTAAGGCTGAGTTTTTTGGATTTAATGAGTGGGTGTAGTGAGGAGAGAAGTCCAATACAGTGTCCCCGTTTATTTTGTATGTGTTGTCTCCATGTCAGGCTTTTGTCAAATGTAAGTTCAAGGTATTTAGCTGCTGGTGCCCAGTCTATTGTTTCATTGTCAACGTTAAGACTCTGTGGAGTTTGCTGTAATTTTCTTGTGATGAATAGGGCCTGTGTTTTATCAGAATTAAGCCTAATTTTCCATTTGCGAAAGTATTTCAATAAAATGTTTATCGATCGTTGCAAGTTTGAGGTGATGACTCTTGCTTGTCGTGCTGTAACAAATATACAGGTATCATCAGCGTAGAGTGATAATTTTACTTTTGGAGGCAGAGTAGGAAGGTCTGCAGTAAATATATTGTAAAGGACCGGTGATATGGGCGAGCCCTGAGGAACTCCAGCATCAATTGGTCTCAGGCTTGAAAGTTGTTTGTCCATTCTGACACGGAATGATCTGCCTTCCAAAAAGGAGCCAATGGTTTGGGTGAGCTGCAGTGGCATATTGAACTGATGCATTTTGAAGATAAGTCCTGCATTCCAGACTTTATCAAAGGCCTTAGCTATGTCAAACATAACTAAGCCTGTTGAGTTTCTGCGATTTAAGCCTGTTCTGATGTGTTGGACCACTCTAACTAACTGGAGCTCAGTAGAGTGTTTGGCTTTGAAGCCATATTGTTCTTCCGGTAGAATATCTTTATCAGATATAACCTCATAAAGTCGATGCAGAATCACCCTTTCCGCAATTTTCGACAGCGAAGAGAGGAGACTGATGGGTCTCCAGTTTTGTGGAAATTGTGGGTCCTTTTGAGGTTTCGGGAAGACAATAATAACCGCTGATTTCCATATTTTGGGATACCTTCGCAAACGAAAAATCATATTAATAATGTCAGTGAGTGTTTGTAATATATTATCTGGTAGCCAAGAAATCATAGTGTTTGTAATAGTGTCATATCCGGGTGCTTTATGTTTGTCGAGTCTCTGTATAATGTTTTTGATTTCGTCCAAGTCCGTGGGTTTTATTCTGTCTTCGTTTTGAATGTTATCCATCAGTAGTCTGTTGACAGAAGATTGAATTCTTTCCTCATTTCCAAGGTCCTCCTCATCCGAAGAATTCTTGCGGAATTGTGTTTCTAAGGGATCTGCAAATGCCTCCGCCTTACCCGCATCGTAGTATTGTATTCCATTCGGACCATGAATAGGTGGTACCACAATTTTACTGTTTTTCCGAAAGTATTTGGTCATTCTCCAGAAACTGCCACACCCAGGCTCGAGACTCTGCAAAAAGCTCTCTCATTGCTCGTTTCGGAATACCCTTATTTTATCACGGATTTCATTTGTCATCCGAGTAGCGTTTATACGTAACGTAGGGTCACCTGTAAACCTTGCTCTCCTCCGAACTTGATTCTTTCTCCTGATCAGTTGTTTGATATTCTGAGGGAGTTCATAGGGATTCGTTTCCCTTCTCGGAGTTATGACCGTGTGGTCCTCTTTTGCCTGTATAATTCTCTGAGTTACGTTCTCAATGATGTTGTCGAGGTCGTCAGCCGTTTCAGGTGATTGAAAATTAAATTCATTGGCCAATGCGACTTTGAACGCTTTCCAGTTTGTAGTTTTCCTTTCCTGCATAGGAACATCAATAAAGATGTTTTCTATGAGGAAAAGAACTGGTTTGTGGTCGGAAGACAGTTCGTCGAGGTCATTTAACCGAACGTTTTGTGTGGAATCTCGCGATATTCCGATATCCAGTGCATAACCATGTCTTGTTCCGTAATGTGTTGGCTCATTGGGGATATGCAGGCTAAAGTGGTTGGCTGTGATGAATGTATTGAGCTCGGTCCCAGCTTTATTGCTTCTCACAGCTCCCCAAAGGCGGTGTGTGGCATTTAGGTCTCCTGCAATGAATATAGGGCCATCAAATGCAGTAAGTACTCTGAGATTATCTGGGAGATTTCTATTTGAGGGAGGATTGTAAACAGAAATCACAATGAACTCCAGAAAATCAGTTTGCACCTTGATTACTGTGGCCTCTAGTTTTTCAAGTGTAAGTGTGTTGATGGGATAATGATTCACGTTTCGTCTCACGAGAATGGCCGTTCCGCCTCTCCTACCCGTCATTCTATCATTTCTGTACATGATGTAGTTGGGGATGCTGAATCGTCTTCCAGGCTTCAGAAAGGTTTCTTGGATCATGATTATATCGTATTTATGATCGAAAATAAACTGTTGTAATTCACCAGTATGCTGAAGCAAGGAATTCGCATTCCACGTCAGAATTGAAACGTGATTCGTTAAACTCATTAATGTTTAGTGTTGATGACATTTTGAGATGCAGCGAACATGGTTTGAATCATGTTTGCCATCATCTCTTGCATCATGTTTTGGAACTGTGTCTGTATTTTGGCAAACATTTGGTCCATATTGTTAGTTTGATTTTGTATGCGTGGGGGAGCCCGTGTCGTGGTTGTTTGTTTTTGTGCTGGTTGTGTGGGTTGGGCCGCAGCAACCTGTGCGAACGATCTTCTCACGTTCTTTGGATTTCTGGGACAACCCCCGTAGCTTGCAGGATGCTCTCCGCCACAGTTTACACATTTTGCTTTCTCTTCTATTTTCTTCGGACACTTCGAGAAATGGTGAAGCGAATCGCATTTAACACATCGAGACTGTGCATGACAGTTGCTGGCAGAATGTCCAAATTGTTGTCAGTTGTGGCACATACCCTGGCCCGTACGAGGACGCTGTGCTTCCACGATGCACATAAGATGGCATACAGATTTTATGTTGTAAATATTTGTTTCGGTTTTATGGAGGAGAACCTTGACGACTTTGGAAAGACCTTCCCTCATTTTAATGTAGTAGACTTCAATTGGGTTGAAGCCCTGAGATTGTAAGTCTTCTTTTATCTCTTCAGCTGAAAGGCCATACAGACCCCTGATGACAACATTCAGCTGTCTATCTTCTGGCAGTATATAAGTGTGGTATTGCAGTTCATTTTCTGTTAGTGCTTTGGTCAGTCGTCTGTGATCTGTGGGTGTAGTTGGTATAATTTGTATTCCCAGGTAGACCCTTTTCGCGGATGTGTACGAAATGTTTTGTGTTTTCATTATGTTCAGTGTTTGGGACCATTTTGAGGGCTCTCGTAAAATGATCGGGACTGTTTTTGATTCTTGTGTTTGTGTTGCGGGTTGTGTGTTTGTAGTGTTTGGTACTGTTGGCTTTGGTTTGGGTGTGATGGCCATTTCTTTGAATACCGTAGCTGGTTTTGGTGGTGGAAGGGCAGGGAAAATCTCATCCTCTTTATCTTTGTTATCGTCGTAGTCAACTTCCATCTCACTCTCTGTAGTTTCGTATGATGAATTTGACTTGGGAGGTGAAGACGCCCTCACCTTTCGCTTTTTCATCCGAGGGCTCTCTTTTTTGGATTTTCCGTTGACCTTAGCCTTGTCCTTGAGCAATAACACTAGTTCTGCATTTTTCGCAGCCAGCAGCTCATTTTCGTTTCGCTGGTCGGCCAGCTCAGCATTAGTTTTAGCGAGTGTCTCTTGTGTTTGTAGCAGCGTTACAAACACTTGATCCAACTTCAGCGTTATATTATCAAGCTGGGCGACCAACGAAGCAATTTGCTCATCTTTGTCAGCAGGTATGTCACGTCCGGCAACCACGCCTCCGTCCGTCGACATCCTGTCCACCAAAAAGGAACTATCTTTATGCTATAATTATTATAAGATCCGCCAAATAACTAATTTTCAATAAAATTCAGAATTTAGAAAAATATAAGAAAAATTGACTGAGGCTGACCCAGGTCAGTAAAGGAATACTAAGTACTCACCCAGAGTCCCGGTATTCTATCTTCTTATTCGCTCTATCTTCAGTTTTTTCCTATCTTCCTACTCGCTCTATCTTCTTCTTACTTGCTCTATCTTCTTCTCTTTCACTCTATTTTCTTCTATTTCGCTCTATCTATCTGCTGTCTTCTTACTTGCTCTATCTTCTTCTCTTTCACTCTATTTTCTTCTATTTCGCTCTATCTATCTGCTGTCTTCTTACTTGCTCTCTATTCTTCTCTTTCACTCTATTTTCTTCTATTACGCTCTATCTATCTGCTGTCTCGCTCTTCCTTCTACCCTCCTATCTTCCCTCTAGCTCTACTTCTCTCCTATTCGCTATCTCCCTCTGTCTTCGACTTCCTTCTCTACCAATCTTCTGTCTCCTTCTTATCTTCTGTCTCCTTCGTATCTTCTGTCTCCTTCTTCTACCTCCTTCTTCTTCTATCTTGCATGGACTTCACTATCAACTTTTACTCTCCCGTCAGCACGTCGACTTAATAACTTGACTTGACTTCACTGATTGGTAGGAAACAGTATTCTACAAGTTACGATTATGAATAAAAATAATAACATATCTTTTCAAATCTGTCACAAAATTTCGAGAAGGAGATAGGAAGGTTTTCAAGCAGTTTGCTTGTGTGACTGCTGGATTTATTCAGAACACTTAGAAATACAAATGACTGCGTTCGCCGCTAGAGCACTATAAAATGCTAGGGTGAAAAGACGAGGTTCATGCGGCTCTGACTGGACGATCATCAATGGCGTGAGTTGTCAAAACATCAGAGTGAAGCAACATTTAAATTTGTACGAAATAACTAATTAAATAAACTAGTGTGAATACGTAATAACAGTTGTCTTGTGTCAAATTACACCCAGTAGAAAAGAAATAAAGACTACAAGTATTTTACAGTCAGACCCATAAATAAAATGTCAAAGCTTGCAAAAAAGCTTTCAAGAATGTCTGGTTGAAGTACCCATTTCAGATTCAAATCTAAATTGTTTCAAAGGTTCTTCTTCAGGCATCTTACTCATATGTCCTTTTATTATCTAGTCAATCAGATATATCCGATTATATCCCACAATTACTGACCAATCTAAAAATGCCAATAAAACAAACATTCCTCGTAGATAACTAATAAACTATCACACCTATCAAACCACACATGGTCACCCAATTCGTTATCACCCTCTCAGCATAACAAAAGTTTCCAATTAAAAATAACACCAGCACCAGCAAAAAATCGTTGGCTTTGATAGCAAATTGTTCAGATTGATTGGCACGTAATTTATTCAACCCAATTAGAAGCATGGAAAAATTAAAACCAATTTCCATGCACTTACACCTGAATGATTCTAAAAAGCCAATTAAAACATCACTCGGGTTTATTGCAAAACGGCAAAACCATCAGAGGTTTTGGAACGCAAATTTCGTTAGCACCACGAGCATTATTCCGGGAGGGGGTCACCACCACCGCAGTCACCGCAACGGTAGTCTATTATTTCACACCGACCGAGATTCTCTCCACTAGAGTACTACACAGGACATTCGAATGTCCTTCTGTGTGTTTTCCTATAATTATTTTTTCTGCAATCCTTTTCCATCTAAAAGAGACGCTTCCACCTTGGTCGTCGGTCTTGGCCACAGAGACGTGCGTGCATATATCACATCCGTGCATATGAGTCGATGTTGGGTCATATGTGGAACAATCTAGGATTCGTGTGAGATATGCGAGCTGGCCTGTCTGTGGTTGCGCTTGTACTTTCACCTTCAATTAAATTAAATCCTCCAACTCGGAATCAGATTAGTGGTTTCAATTAACAAATAAATTAAACTGCTGGCTCAGCATATTCGTTTAATGCGATTCAAATTTCATATCCTTTTGCCGAGCCAAATCCCATACTGAGCTACCGGGTTTGTGTGTGTTGCCGATTTGTGAGTCTTGCGGAAATCGGGATGGGAGATATAAAAGTCGAAATGAAATTAGAGTACTGATTTAAATTTCAATTGCATCCCTCAGCGATAATAGAACGCTATTCAAAGTGTTTTCTCGAGGACACCTGTCTACCCACCTGATAAGACTAGGGTGGCCTATGAACTCACCCTTCAATATGTTTTACGTGTAGGATTTTCCGGGATTCCACTAGTTGGATGACAACACCACCAGCAACATATTATAGAATTGTCCAGACTTGTTAGGATCCGAGTACCAGGGACACTTAAGTACACTCCTTTGGATTCCTGAGTCCCACATAAATGTATAATTTTTGTGTGAGGGGCGAAAGGACAGTTAAAATTTGACTGCAATATCCTACCCTCATACATCCCTTTTACAACTAGAAACAAATTACAAAAGGGTGCATCCTGAATGTGGTATGACATTGGTTCGAATAAAGACAATTCAAATACCATACAAAATCCTAAAACCTCAATATACTCATACCTACTGTCCATTGGGATCCGTTCCTCTGTCGTGTATTTAGGGATGTTCCTCATACAATGAAGAGTATTATTGGCATATAAGAAAGGAAGAGTGAGTTCATTATCTGCCGTATAAAATGCATTGCTTTAGGGATATGCGAATGACCATGGATGACTGCCGAGTTTATTATCTTATAGACTGGATTAAATTGAGAGAAGGCTGAATTGCATCTGCATTTAATTGAGAATTTATTTTGAAATCAAATCGAAAAGTATGATTTGGAAATGTAGAACTAGAACTCGCTAATTTTATTCTATGTTATAACTTACGTAAATCCAAAATTATATCTGTATGCAGTATCAAACTCACATAATAAATTCGAAAATTATGTAATTGATCATTCTCCTAAAAGCATGCAAATCTACGGAGAACCATTTTGAAAAGCTTTTCTGTATTATTTCAAATGCCTATAGTTATGCAAAAAATGATCAAGATGAATAGATTTGTAAGTGAGAAGCAGGTGAAATATTTAGATTGAAAATTATGCTGGAAATACATAGTTGAACTTACATAAGTAAGGCTTTATAGTAACTTTTTAATCAAAGTTCGTTTGTATACAGCGCACGGCAAAAAAAACATTGAGAAAGAAGAAATATTTATTTATTCATATATTCATTATTATCAGTTTGAATTTCACCCTCTAACCCCCGGAATGTCAAATAAAGTGATTTAGTAGTAGTAGAATTTTATATATGGTGTAATTTAACGTCGAAAATCCGAAAATGATTTCGTTTTCACGATTGGAGTAAACGACTGACCTGTAAACTGAAAAAAAGGATACCCGCCCTGAGTCGGGTATACGGCTTCTCAGCGAAAAAAAATTATTTACAAGTGTGATCAAACGAATATTTTATACTCGTATAGATTATTTTTCGTCAATACAAAGTTCTTTATTATTATGATTTTTTTTTTTATGACGAATTAAAAGTTTAAATAGTTTTTAGTCATTAATATTTTTTTTCGAGTGGTATTCATAGAAACAGTTTTTAGGGGTAGAACAGCATAAATTGACATTGCATTTCTGGCAAAAGTACGGAGTTTCTGATTTTTTGCATAGCTTGCACGTTTTCTTTCCGCCTAGTTTAGGAAGCCATATGCCAGGATGATGCAAACCATCTAAACAAATAGAATCTGATGGATGTGCTGTTTTGTGGCCTCTGGATAAATTTTTATTTGTGCTGAAGCAAGCTGATTCTGATGGTGCAGCAGATGGACGACCTACTGGCCGTTTGTGCTTATATAAGTTAACATGAAACCTGAAAAGCTGCAAATTCCACAAATCCATTCCCACGTACGAATTCAACATTGTTCTCATATGCCACCTGACACCTGCTACCATCGACAACTTCTTCCCATGGTTCAACGCGAAACTCGAACCCAACATCCAGGAATTCATCTAGACGCTGACAATAGATCACGCAGCAGAGCCACGTGAGGAAAGGTGTAATGCTAATAATTAAATCTATTGTAAGTTAGTCTTAAGATAGACATTGTGCCGAATTGATTAAAAATATATTTTTTTTAAAACTTAAATTGCACCGTGTTTCTTAACTGGCGCCCGAGCAGGGACCCGCGATTAACGCCGAAAGTTATCAGGACATAAAACGAAAATAGTTTTACGCGGTCCTTAACGTGTCTCGCGGTTAACGACGAAAGTTCCCTGAATAGACGAAAGGTAGTTTTGCGCGGTCCTTATTGTATCGGTGCAATAGCGCGAAGAAACGAGGCCCCCGAGTAGCGGAAAGCAAAAAGGAGCTGACAATGATCAGCAGCCACTTTGCGTTTGTAGTGTAAGATAGTTTTTAAAAATTACTGTGAACAGTGTTAAAATAAGTGAATATAATTGATTGAAATTTAGTTGAATTTATTTAGAAATTTGCAAGTAAAAGAATTAAAGTTGTTAAAGATTGGTGACTAGTATAACAAGAAAGAAGGAATTAATAAGAAAAGTTTTAAAAATTAATTAATCGTGCAAATCAAGAAAGAAAGAAAATCATATTCAAAAAGAATTCAAAGTATTTTGAATAAATAAAAGTATAGAAGTGAATATTTTGTGAAAAAAAGGAAGAAAATAGTGAAATCAAGTGCAAGGTTAAGTAATTTAGTGAAACAGTGAAACCAAGCGCAATATTAAATAATTTGGTTCACAACTAGGAAAAAAAAGTTAAGTTAAAGTTATAAAAAAAATAGGTAATTGTGCGTGTGAAATATTTAAATTTGAAAGGCATCAACTACTGTAAGTAGATTTTTTCAATTTTTCCAGTGCAATTTTTTATACGTTCAAATATTTCTATCCATTTTTAATTTTCAAAAGCCTGTTCAGTGGTCATATCCCTTCAGTTTTTCATCCATTTTTCCATTCTTTACAATCTCCACACAAAAAATGGCAAGGAATGAAAATTTAGTTAGACCGGCTAGACTTGGTGCAATAGACCCAAATCAGAACGAAGATCCTGCCGCTGGCCCGCAGGATAATCCAAGATTCTTGGAACAACTAATTTCTGGCATCGTGGCACGCGACTGCCCTCAAATAGTATTGTTACATGTACAAATAATTACATGTACAAATAATTCTGCGAGCTACTGTCGCAATTGTTTTCATCATCATTAAGAACGTCAACGAATGAATTTACTCGAACCCACGAGTAAATTCAACAAGCATAATCAACATCTGCAAGTGACGTCACTCCATTCATGAACTTGCTCGAACCTACCAGGTACCTCTCGGTAGAACATTCGCCAATGTGCGAGAAATGAGTGAATAGGTAGAGACCCTATATAAAGGCGAGCTGAATGAATGGGGAGAATCATTCATTCGACCGCGATAAGAACTGCGATTGTGTGTGGGAAGTGTGTTTCGTAATAGTGAAGTAATTTAGAAGACAATTGCGATAATAAATTTATGGACAAGTGTTAGATTTTATTTTAATAGTGACAATTAAAATTAGTGAAAGTGTTAACTGATTATTGTGCATTTTATTTAATTAAATAAACACTTTTAACTTAAATGAAAAGACATTGCGTTTTCACTTTCCCGGAACATTAAAATTATAGGCCGCGAACCAAAAACACGCAACAATGGTGTCAAGAAGTGAGAAAGAAAAATTTTGGAAGTGAAAACGTTTAAACAACTTTAAAGTGCACAATTGTGAAAGTTAACGTGGAAAAATAGCCGAAACAATAAAAATGCCAGGAAATTTAAATCTAAAAATTAATCAATTGAGCATATCGGAGCTCAAAGAGGAGTTGGAACAGCGAAACCTGGCTACGCAAGGTACAAAGGCCACACTGATTGCACGCTTGCGTGACGCAATTGAATCGGAAGGCGCGTATCTGGATTCGGGTGAGCCCTCAGATGTAGAAGAAGGCGCAGAAGGTGGTGAAGCAGAAACAAAAAAACCAAAGGAACCAGAAAACGCGCTGATGCAAATGTTAATGCTGATGCAGCAGGAGCAGCGACAACAGTCATCCAATTTAACTGCGAAGCTCAATGGACAGTCGTCCAATTTAACCACGAAGCTAGATGAGCAATCGGTGAAGTTAAATGAACAATCAGCGAAGCTTAATGAACAATCAGCGAAGCTTAATGAACAATCAGTGAAGCTGGATCAACAAGCGATCGAAATCAAGGCAGACATCGCTCAGAAGCTGGAAAAACAGTCAACCGAAATAAAAGCGGAGCTCAGTAGTCTCAACAGCCAAATTAAATGCGTCGAGGAGAAGGTATACCAGGTCGAGGAGAGAATGAACCTTGAGATCAGCCAGGTAAACCATGAGATGGAAAAAGTGAAAAAGGACTTGGAAGCAGCGAAGGCAGTAATAACCGCCTCACCAGCCCCAATTATAACCGCAGCGCAAAGCTCATCTAGAAATGTGCAAGCACCAATATTCGATGGGCAAACGGTATGGACTATTTACAAAACCCAGTTCGAAGCAGCCGCTCGCATAAATCACTGGAATGAGTAGGAACGAGCAACTGCATTGATTCTTGCTCTAAGAGGCCCAGCTGCCGAGCTTTTGCAGACGATCCCCGTTGAATTGCACTCAAACCCGAATGCTATAATGAATGCGCTCGACATGCGTTATGGAGACGATCATTTGAAGCAGATTTATCGGTCACAGCTAAGGCATCGAATACAGAAGTCTGGTGAAACCCTACAGCAGCTAGCCCAAGACATTGAGCGACTGGCACTTTTGGCTTATCCAGCCTACGACCCAGAACATCGAGATGATGCAGCGACAGAAGCATTCATCAGCGCACTAAAGGACCCGGAATTGCAACAAGCCGTGCGGTTAGCTCAAAAGCAAACGGTTAAGGACGCACTGGCTTATAGTCTGAACTTTGAGGCAGCGAAAAATGTGACTCGTACCACTGCCCGGGTTCGTGAGGTAGTGACAGACGAGTGCAGGTGTGAGCGCGTGGAAATTGAGCGAGACCCGCATGTGAATGGTGCGCCTAGATGCTGGAATTGCGGGGAAAAAGGGCACCTGCAAAGAGACTGCAAGAAGGGAAGAAGACCGAGCTATTGTCCAGGGTGGTGGAGATCCAGACCGTGTCAGGAGCCTAGAATGGAGGCCCATCAAACTGCAAGGGCCAACTTCGGGGGGCGAACGTTGGCTAGGAGTATCGACATCCCCAGCACCACCATCATCGTGTCAAGACTACATCGTGGAGAAGCGGACTTATGCCTTCCGGGTCAAGTTGACGGAGAACACTGCACCATAACAATCGACACTGGTGCAACCCGATCGATTATCCGACCAGACCTAGTTAGACAGCAACAACTTCACAAGGGCAGAATTTTCTCACTACGGACAGCTACGGGAGAAACTGCACCTGTTCATGGAGAGGTCAACCTCCAGATACAGTTGGGAGACCTTGTGTTCCGACATAATTTTCTGGTCGCTCGGAATGGATTTTCTGCGACCACATGGAATCACGTTGGATTTGGGCAAACGTGTATTGAAATGGCAGAATGTAGAAGTACTGATGGAGGATCCCAGCGTCCAAATTCCCAAGATGAATGTAGTGGTATGTACTGACACTGATGTACCGAATTCTTCCGAAAGCATTGTATGGGCCAAGCTTGATGGTGATTCTGGAGACCACCGATCTTATCTGATAGAGCCAACGACGACGTCTGCATTACGCAGTCTGATTGTAGGACGATGCCTTGTAAGATCTTTAAGGAACGGATATGTGCCGGTTAGAGTCCTTAACACCGCAGACTCAACTACGAGCATCAAAGCGGGAGAAGTCATCGGCAGCTGCCAGCCTGTTTCCACCATCACCTCTTTGGAAGCTACTCACGACCATCATTGGAAAAGGAGGCAAGACACAGACAAAGCCCGGGAATCCGCGTCTGCAATATTGAAGCAAGTCAAATTGCCAGTGCAGCTATTCAGACGAGCCTCTCATCTGGTCACCAAGTACAGTGACATCTTCTCAACAAGCCCGGATGACCAAGGCCGAACGAGTATGGTAACTCACGTCATAGACACACAGGGAGCCAAGCCAATTCGACAAGCACCAAGACGTCTCCCTATAGCCAAACAAGGAGAAGTGAGCGCGCTGATCTCGGACATGGAAAAACAAGGCATTATTGAACCTTCTGTAAGTCCATGGGCCGCGCCTGTAGTTCTAGTAAAGAAAAAGGATGGTAGCACTCGCTTTTGTGTCGACTATAGGCAGCTTAACGACGTCACTAAGAAAGATAGTTACCCGCTCCCACGCATCGATGACATCATGGACACTTTAACCGACGCAAAATGGTTTTCTACACTCTATCTCAAGAGTGGCTACTGGCAGATAGAAATTGACAAGAAGGACCGAGAGAAGGCCGCATTTTCAGTTGGGACCGGATTGTGGCAATTTGTGGTGATGCCATTTGGGCTTTGCAATGCCCCAGCCACTTTTGAACGCTTGATGGAATACGTGCTACGTGGTCTAACCTGGAAAAACTGCTTGGTGTACCTAGATGACATCATCGTCATCGGGAGAACGTTTGAAGAGCATGTGCGGAACTTAGAAGAGGTTTTCTCTCGACTGCGACTGGCGAATTTGAAACTTAGTCCCGACAAGTGTACCCTTTTCGCAGCTGAAGTAAAATACCTGGGACATGTCGTATCAGCAGAAGGGGTCAAAACAGACCCTGAGAAAATTGAAGCCGTGAAAACTTGGCCAACACCAAACAACAAGCGCCAACTACGAAGTTTCCTGGGCCTGGCCACCTACTATCGAAGATTCGTCAAAGACTTTGCCAAAATAGCTAAGTGTCTTCATCAGCTAACCGAGAAAAATCGTCCGTATGTCTGGAATGAACAATGCCAGACAGCCTTTGAGACCCTGAAGGCAAAGCTATGTGAATCACCCGTACTGGCGTATCCGAAACCCGGAAAAATGTTTGTGGTTGACACCGATGCAAGCAACGGCGGTATTGGAGCTGTACTCTCCCAGCAGATCAATGGCGAAGAAAGAGTCCTCTCGTATTACAGTCGAGTTCTTTCAAAAAGTGAGAGGAACTACTGTGTGACCAGGAAGGAGCTATTGGCTATAATAGAGGCCACCAAGCAGTTCCACAAGTACCTATATGGCCAGAAATTTGTTCTTCGAACGGACCATGCATCATTGAGATGGCTACTTAACTTCAAAAACCCCGAGGGACAAGTTGCGAGATGGATCGAAAGATTGCAGTCATACCACTACGAAATTGTTCATCGGAAGGGCGGAGTTCATGGAAATGCTGACGCCCTATCTCGTCGCCCATGTCCAGCTAACTGCAAGCATTGCCGACGGATTGAGGACAAGGAACCGCCCGTTGATCTGCGACTGATAACGGCCGAATTCGATGAAGGTTGGTCATCGGAGGAGATTCGAAATGCCCAGCTAGCCGATGAAGACATCGGACCATTGCTCGTATGGAAGGAGATGACTGGGCGACCGGAGTGGAAGGACGTTTCGATGCATGGCGCAACCCTGAAAAGCTATTGGGCACAATGGAACTCCCTACAGGTGGAGGGTGGCGTACTCAAGCGGAAATGGGAAACGGCGGATGGCAGCTCTTATAAGATGCAAACTATACTACCCAAAAGCCGAATCCACGATGTGGTAAAGGAAATGCATGAAGGATCCTCGGGAGGCCATTTTGGTGTTAATAAAACCTTAGCGAAATTGCGGGAAAGATTCTACTGGCTCCACGCTCGAGAAGACGTAGAGGACTGGTGTCGGAGATGCACAGTTTGCGCTTCCGTCAAAGGCCCAAAGTGACGACTGAGAGGACAAATGCAAACCTATAACGTAGGCGTGCCATTCGAAAGGATTGCTGTTGACATCGCTGGACCCTTTCCTGAATCTGAATGGGGAAATCGATACACGCTGGTTGTAGCTGATTATTTCAGCAAGTGGCCCGAGGTCTACCCCATTCCCAACCAGGAAGCAACTACTGTAGCCGAACAGCTAGTGTTAAATTGGGTCAGCAGGTACGGCGTGCCTTGTGAACTACATTCGGATCAAGGCCGAAACTTTGAGTCACTAGTTTTAAGCGAAATGTGCGAGCAGCTGGGAATACGGAAAACGAGGACAACACCACTGCATCCCCAATCCGATGGAATGGTCGAACGTTTCAACGGCACGCTCAATAAACACTTGGCCAAAATGGTTGACGAGAACCAAAGGGACTGGGACCGACATATCCCACTATTTTTAATGGTGTATAGAGCCGCTGAACATGCATCGACGGGCCAAGCCCCAGCCAAAGTCATTTTTGGAAAGACTATTCGTTTGCCAGCCGATATAAAGTTCGGAACAACCCCTGAGAAACCCCAAACGGTCTCGGAGTACGCAAGTGATCTAAGACAACGGTTGAACCAGATACATTGGACAGTGCAAAAACACCTCGAATCGGCTACTGACCGCATGAAGACCAGGTATGATCTAAAGGCAAATTCTACTGGCTTCCAGCAAGATGACTTGGTGTGGCTTTATAACCCGCAACGGCGAAAGGGTAGGTCTCCAAAGTTGCAACATAATTGGGAGGGACCATACCGAGTTACAAAGCGAATCAACGACGTCGTATACCGAATACAGGAACATCGTAAGCCGAGAGCTAAAATGAAAATCGTGCATCTGGACCGTCTTGCCCCATATTACACCCAGGGAGAATTGACTACAAATAGCGACACATCTTTTCGGGGCGAAAAGAACTGAGGTGGGGGCAGTGTTACATGTACAAATAATTACATGTACAAATAATTCTGCGAGCTACTGTCGCAATTGTTTTCATCATCATTAAGGACGTCAACGAATGAATTTACTCGAACCCACGAGAATCCAACAAGCATGATCAACATCTGCAAGTGACGTCACTCCATTCATGAACTTGCTCGAACCTACCAGGTACCTCTCGGTAGAACATTCGCCAATGTGCGAGAAATGGGTGAATAGGTAGAGACCCTATATAAAGGCGAGCTGAATGAATGGGGAGAATCATTCATTTGACCGCGATAAAAACTGCGATTGTGTGTGGGAAGTGTGTTTCGTAATAGTGAAGTAATTTAGAAGACAATTGCGATAATAAATTTATGGACAAGTGTTAGATTTTTTTTAATAGTGACAATTAAAATTAGTGAAAGTGTTAACTGATTATTGTGCATTTTATTTAATTAAATAAACACTTTTAACTTAAATTAAAAGACATTGCGTTTTCACTTTCCCGGAACATTAAAATTATTGGCCGCGAACCAATAACACGCGACAATACGTAGCATGTGACGCATCTGAAAAAGGAATAGGAGCTGTCTTATTTCATAAAACTAGTGTGCAAAGCGAGAAACATATTGTCTTTGCTTCTCGCAAACTTACTAATGCTTAACAAAAATATTCTGTGGTCGATCGCAAAGCCTTAGCAATATTTTTCGCAGTAAGAAAATTTGACTAGTTTTTAACGAGGTACTACGTTCACGCTAATCATAGACGATAAGACGTTACAACATTTGTTTGGCAAAAATCGGAATCTGCCAAAATTGGTCAATAGCCGACTGACTCGGTGGGCGTTCTACGTCGGATCGTTCAACTACAAGATAGAATATAGAAGAGGAGCTAACAACGTTATTGCAGATTAGTTATCACGACTTCCGAATGATAACGAACGGGTAGGCAGAGAAGAGCGGCTTGTTAATAACAAAATATCCGAGGAATAACTAAGTAGTAAGTATACTATATACAACTATCACAAAAGATTTCACAGAAAGCTACAAAAAACGATCCTGTGCTACGAAAAGTATTATGGCTAGTACGATCATGTTAGAGTAGCAAAGAAGTAACGGACGAGCTTAAACCGTGCTACGACAAAAAAGACGAAATCGCTACAACCGATAATATTTTAACCTGGCAGGGTAAACTAATCATACCAAACAAACTTCGCCAACCCGTGCTAAGACGTCTACACGTCGAACATCCGGGAATAGTTGTTATGCATGAAAAAGCCCGTTTTTATGTCTGGTGGCCACTTACAAATGCCCACATTGACACATTTGTAAAAAATGCAGGCCATACCAGGGACAAAGGCCGCAAAATGCACCAAACTTCCAGTGTTTTCGGGACTATACTGGGACGACCATGGCAACGAATATATATGGACTTTGCTGAACCATACGAGGATCAGCAGTGGCTTGTTGTAATTGATGCCCTTTCAAAACGGGTCGATATCCGACCTCTCAAACGAACAAGAACCAAACATCTATGTGATACGCTAGACGATATTTTTACCACGTTTGGATTACCACAAATCATTGTATCGGATAGCGGGCCACAATTAATATCCGAAAAGTTTCGACATTTTTGTAAATCACAATGCATAAACCACATTCAATCATCACCATACTATCCCAGGACCAAGGTGCTTGCTGAGCGTTTTTTTCAGACTTTTGAAACAAGAACGAGCGCCAGTAAAAATGAAAACAAGACAGCGCAGCAGCACCTTCGTGAGTTTCTGTTCACATATAGGAATAATCCACATGCTGCAACAGGTTAAACTCCAGCTGAGGTGATGTTTGGCAGACGCTTGAAGGGTATTTACGACAACTTAAAACCTGACAAAAGCTGCAGTTCAAGAACCTAAGACAAGAGATTGAGTCAGGTAAGAAGATATGCGAATTAAAACCAGGGCAACAAGTCTATTACAAGATAAAACTTGAAAAAAATGGCAGTCAGCAAAAGTTACGGAGAGAACACATCGGTACTCCTATCATATACTAATCCCCGAAGGTGTGGAGAGAAGACGATACTGCGACCACATGCGCGAATGTCATGAAGACGAAGTCGTAGATAAAAACGGCATTCTTCTAGACTCGCAAATCTCACCAAATATACCAATAATCTTAGAAAGCCTATCACGACCACTACTCCGACATCTTAAGTCGGATTTCAAGAGACTGTGATGGAAAATATCGAACTACCCTCAGAACCGAGACGAAGCAACCGTATTCGCAAAGAGCCAGACCACTTCAGAAGTAGCGCTTACCAATGAAAATTTTTCTTAATATTAATAATAATAATTTTTTGAATTACATTCGATCTCTTATTTCGCTATTTCCTTTAAATGTATATTGATAATTTAACATAATTGAATATGTATCGCCTTATGATACGACGGGAGGAATGTCATGTAAATGTTTATGTACTCGTACTATATTTGAGGAGAATAAATCAGTTGCAATCAGAACTCGGACTTCTTTGGTCGTGTCACGCTTAACATAGCAGAGACTGTTATTATTTTGGATTTCGTGGTATGTTTTTTAGGAAGTTTTGGTTTATGTTGTCTGCCTTTAACTTGCATCCTCTTGCTAGTTCCCTCTTTAATGCGTATTGATGTCGAGCCGGGGATTTTTGGCTTGATTGTTTCCCGTTTCCTTGAGCTCTTGATAAGCATCTTTTTATCTGGAAGCAATCGTCTACCCTGTGCGTTTTTCTCCCGCAGAACTCACACATTACTTGAATATGGTAGACCCTGGGACTATCGGATGTGTTATATGGGGTTTTGGTGGGGTTTTAAATTGCAGTCTCTCTGGCCGTGTCCATACTCTTTGTAAAAAGCGCAAAATGGAGTATTTTTGCGACTGAGATACTCAAAGTAGGTGTGTCCCACGTTACTGCTGACCACCAGGTTTAGAAAGTGTGGATGTATTGCATGAGGACCGTCTGGTATTGCTGACCACCAGGAGCTACAAGTTGTGAGTGTAAAGTTACTTAAGGGGTTGTTAATTGGCACTCCTTGTGTTAGGACTAATGCATTGTTCTGACCTAACAGTGGTTGAAAATTGGGGTTTAATGGAGTCGTACCAGTGAACTAGAGTGTTAACTGGTGATAAGGTCGTTGGGGGTGCTATTGCCTGAGTGATGCTTCCTGTTGCAGCTTCTTCATCCCCAGGTCCTTTGCTATTAGGTCCTCGACGGTTTTAGTTTCCTGTGTTGGCAGATATTGGCAAAGGTATGGGTTGGTGACGCCTCTTTTGAATACACTTTTGGCAGAATCCTCCAACTGCTCATTGGCAAAATAGCATGATGTCTCGGAATAGAATTATGTGGCTGCTTTTTGACAGCGCCTAAGTTTCCATCTCAAACGTGATGTGAAAGTGAGGAGTGATTCTGTTGTAGTTTGCTTTGCTGTGAATAAACTATTTACCATTACCTGGTAAGTTTCCTTCGGTAGATATACTCTTGAGAGTAGCTCCTTCGCAGCTTTTATGTTGGTATCCTTCACCCCGGAGTCAAGTAGGAAAGACTACGCGTTCCTGGGTGTTTAGGCTCTGCCAGACTTGTTTGCTGCACCCTTTAAATGTTTGTAGGTCTTGCACTATTGATGGACTGGGGGAGCCAGAGAACAGTGGTACCATCTGTGCCATTAGTTTGGCTACTTTTTCGTAATTGACCATTATGTTTATTTTTCGGTCTTAGTTTTTCTTGACCATAAGGAGCGAGTGGGACAAGTTCAGTGAATTATTCCAAGATACACTGTTACCCGAGGTTAGTTCTCAGTCTTGACGATTTATTACTAAGGGAAAAGATTGTGATAGGTCGAGATTGTTGGTCTGGTCCAACGAGAATTTTAATTTCTTCCTTAAACAATTTGGTTAGTTCTTTGGATTCCTCAATACACTTCAAACGATCTTGATGGAAACAGTTGCAAAGCGTTTAATGTATGCCTGCTGACTTTGAATCTTTGGCAATGAAGGCAACAACAACACCCAAGATGCGCGTCCTTTCTCATTCAGGGCCAAACCAATTTTTGGGCAATCGCACGTAAAGTTGCTCTTGCACTTGGGTGGGCACAGCGGTGGAAGGTGTCGAAGATCCAGTTACGAAGGGCAATCAGGACGAAAGGTATTGTGAGACCTATTGACAGGTCACAGGATGTTTTTCCACTTTTGGTGTTAATTGGTTGTAGTTGCCTGGATGTCGAGTTGTTTCGAATAAGAGCGTTAAGTTTGGGATCGTTCGTCTGTTCTTTGACAAGCTTATGATCCTCACTTAATAGTGGTAGTGATATGGTTTCTTTTCGGGACAGCAGATCTGCGGGAATAGTAATATCGCCAAGAATATGTGCAAAGTTGGTGCAAAATTGTGACATGCAATTCAATTGTCTTGACTGCTAAGGCGATGCCTTATCGGATCTCTGGTCAAAGGCAAAAATAAGTAGCTTGTGATCAGTGCGTATGACAAACTCCAAACCCTTTAGATAATGTCAAAAATGGCGGATGCTGCTGTATATGGTAAGTAACTCCCTACCATAGGCACTGTAGTGAGACTCAGCTGTGGTGAGCTTACGTTGGAAGAATACAATTGGTTTCCATAGGTTATCTTGAAGTTGCTCAAGCGCTCCTCCAATAGCGTTACCAATGCGTCGGTAGACAAACCAGAGGTCTGTTGCTCTAGAAATACACTAGGAGTGTGGCATCTGCGAGCAGTTTTTGCATTTTTGCTGCGTTTGTTTCTTCGGTCCAAGTTATTAGAGTATTTTCATTCTTCAATGATTTGAGCAAGGGTTTATTTTAGGAGCTTGCATTTCTGCAGTTTTTCTGACAAACCTTCGATAGCAGTTAATAACTCCAAGAAAATAGCGGAGCTGTTGAATTTATTTGGTTTCGAAAAATTCCTTATTGTTTCGACCCGCTTATCTGACGGACAGATTCTCTCTGCTGAAATTATGAGTTCTAGATATTTGACTTACTTAACTCCTAGTGTACATTTCGCGATGTTGATTACCACTCCGTAGTCATTCAGTCTCTTGAAAACTGTGTAGACGTGTTTTTTATGGTGTTCATGTGTATCCAAAGTGATCAATATGTCATCAGGTAGTAAGAGCGAAATTCGAGACCCTTGAGACCCTCATCCATAAACGTTTGGAATGATTAGGTAGCATTTCTGAGGCCAAAAATCATTAAAGTCAGATCGTAGAGGCTGAATGGGGCTACTACTGCCGTTGTTGGAATGCCCTTCTCTGCAATAGGGACCTGGTGGAATGCTCCAACAGATTTATTCTAGAAAGGATTTTCTTGCCAAATATGTTTAATACTATGTCTTGAATGTGCCGCATTGAGTAGCGGCCTGGAATCGTAACTGCATTTAGCCACCGGTAGTCTTCACATGGGCACCATTTGCCTTCCTTCTTCAGAACGAGGTGTAGAGGTGCTGCCCAAGGGCTGTTAGATAACCTGCAATAGTCAAGCTGTCATATGTTCAAATTTCGCTCCTGCTATCGAAAATTTTTCTGGTGTGAGTCTTTGAGGGCACTCTGTGACGGGTGGGTGATTGGTTATAATGTGATGTAGCACTGAATGCTTTTGAGCTTCGATAACACGTGACGGATTTGTGATGTCGGATATTTGCTCAGGATTACAAAGTACTTCACGTTGCTACTTAACGTGGACACAAACGAGTGCTTTTGTAAGTTGGTCCAGCCTCTGGTTGACAATTGTGCCTTAAGGTCAAACAAACAATGATTTTTGATATCAACCAGCAGCCCAAAATTTTGCAAGAAGTCTGCACTAAGTATCGGTTGAGTAATCTTTGCTACCACAAATCTCCAGCAAAAATTGCTTCTAAGGCCGAGTAAAACATTGAGTACACGCATGTAGAATGTTTGAATTTCACTGCCGTCGGCAGTAAAAAGTTTATAGCCGTTTTCGAACTGCTTGGCAATGGTCTGCTGGGCAGGAATGACAGAAACGTTGGCTCCTGTGGCGATGAGAAATTTAAGCTTGTTGCTGTGATCCTGAACGTGCAGACGTAAACGCTTAATTGCGTCGCGTGGGTTTGTGACAAGTGACGCGTTATCTAGACCACTTTTAGTATGGAAAACACATAGTTTTTCACATTTTCTTGCCACTTCACCAAATTTACGATGAAAGTAGCTTATGTAATTTCGGCGTTTAGTGGAGCTAGGCGAATGCTGGGACTGAAGCGTAAATTCCGAGTATGGCTGGGGCTTATGTTGAACTACAGTCTGTCTAGGCGTGAACAAATTTTGGACAGCTCGCTTTCATTCCCAATGGCAGTTTGACTACAGTTGACTTCGGAAATGAAATACGAGTATGTGGAACGATCGCGTGTTTCCAGTAACCTGCCAGCCTTTTTGGCCAGCTTATCCAAATTTGATGTTGACAAAGCTAAAATATCCAGAACTAATGCCTCCTCAGAGAGGCCCAAAAGCGGAAGCATGACGTCACAATGCGTACCAGGTTTTTAGACCTATTCACCTGTTCTTTTAGACCAATTGTGCTCGTTAATTGCTTTCTTTTCGGGCTTGAGTAAGCAGCCGTTGATTGAACACGTAATGGCAGCCGTTTCATCCATAATGATTTTAAAAATTCATTTGAAATGTTTTTCCCGCCATACTTTTCATTGAGCAAAGTAGTTGGGATGGCTTGCTTTCCCAAAGCTCCAAACCTGCAAGCAATTCCTGGAGGTCCTCACTTTTAGATACAGGGTAAATAGATGTGATGTGATTTTTGAGCGTCTCGTATTTGCTAGTATGAGGTGGTTCCTCTATATTGTCCACAATCTGCGTGAGTATATCATGTTCCAATTTGCTAATCACGCGCTCGAACATGTGTTTGTCTGTTCTTATTCTTGCATATCTGAATTGTGCCTCAAGTCGTGCAAACAAAAGGGCTGGCTACTGCTTCCAAAACGTTAACAATTGAATCATTGTGATGTTACTTACAGCGCTGGGTGTTCCGCTTGCGATGATGGAATAGCTGTGGCAGCGTCAAAAACGCTCCTTTTTGGGCTTCCCGCCATTGCAGTTTGACGACGTCAGGTCAATAGTTTGTAGGTGCTTTATCATTCCTCAAATAATAACGACTACGTATTTTGAGTATTCTGAGTATTCTGCCGATGGCTATTTCTCCCTGCTTTCAATTTCCTTGCTTGTGCGTCACCACCAATTTTACTTAAATATTAAACAAAATAAATCACTTTTTCAACCTTGGTTCATTCACCAGAGAACACAAATTCTTTCTCCAAACACCTTCCTACACCAATAAAAATTTTTGAGGGAGCCTCCTTTTTTATGCTTCTCCAATTCAGCCCCTAGCGATTCTATCCAATTATCTTCGCCAACTCTAGTGCTGCAGCTTTTTTTACAGTCCACTTTGTTTGACTTAGTGGGATTCTCTCATATCTGGATCGCCTCCCCAAAGAAAAATGGTACCTGATACCTCCAAACAGTTGTGTCTCTACTTTGCTTTTTTCTGGGGAAATTCGGAATACAAAGAGAGAAGTTTTCTTTTGTTCCTAAGTTCATATAAGCTCAGATTCAACAGTCTTCCGCTATTTGGCGAACATTACTTGGTTCCCCGCTGTACTACTTATACGTAGAATTTATCGAAGATGATAAACGTGATGAGATCAGAATCACGGTATCTCGCAAGATTCTAGTCAACTTCAGTCTGTTCGGATTGCATCTATTTCGACTGGCACTTTCTGCCACGCTATACCTGGAAAATTATGTTCCTGCGTGTCAGTTATCAGTGGTCATTGAAATATTGTTTCATAATTTTGCTAGGTTTTTTGTCTATGTTGTTCGGTTGTTTAGTAGTGGTTTCTTCCCAGCAGTTTAAAAGGTATTTCCAAACAGTGAGTCAAATATTTTTTCAATTTTGCCACGAAATATGGCTTCTTTTACATGAAGTACTCTAATTGTGTTCAAATTACCTATGAATCCTGCAATTACTCCTAGCAGTAAGGTTCGATTATCCATAACCAGAATGGCTTCGCTTTCAACGCTGCTTCCATGCTCAACGAAGTGCTGGCTGGGCGAAAATTATGAGGCATGGTGGTATTAAAATTAAGACTGGCAATCTTCTCCCTATTCTGTTCTAACGTTCATATTGAAAATTTCTATTCGTATAACAATCCTTCAAAATGAATTCAAACTACTATCTACTATGCAAGCTTTCAATATAGTTCGACTCAAAAAGGTTGTCTTGTTCAGCTATCTTTTGATTATATGCTCGCGTCTGGAAGAGGCCTCGTTCTCCTGTCAGTGAAGGATGGAACTTTAACCCTAGTACTCTCCAATGGTTTTGTCGAATATTGCTGTATCGTTATGTATCCAATAAGCGTGGAATTGAGCGTCCTCCCGCGCAAACCATGATGCCGGTTGCGTCTGCTAGAACGGTAGAAGCTTAAGAGTAGTGATTTTGCAGGTTTTCATGGATTGAGGTTTGGCTTATGCTCACCTCTGTTTGCATCCATGAAATATTTACCTTCAGATGAAATATCGGGTCACCAATGTAGCGTATGGTTTCGCCGAGGCTAGTTCTGCGTTTAATGATATACAAAAAGGTACACTATACTGAATCCTATATTATTTTGAATGAACTGAAGGTGATGAATTCATCGCGAGTGCCTGACTGTGTTGTAGTCCTGTCTCTTCAGCAGATAATGATACAAGACTAGTTAAAATATATGTTAAATATTTCAATATCCTTTGCTATTACAACTTAAGCTCCGTGAGGTTAGCCTTGACTCTAGGACTACTCAATGGCCAGTGACTAGCCTTCTTCTGCCATGATCCTCGATGAGAAGTGGCAAGTTTTCTTCTGTTATGATCAGTGTTGTCGTCTCAACATCTCTTCCCATTAAGATAGATTATATGGTCCGATATACAAGTCCTGTTATGTCATAATCCTTATAGCGTTGTGTTAGTACTCCTGCATTGGTTCATTGAGCTCAACGTGGTTGCGGATTTTCAGCACAATCGTCTCCCTGCACCGCTGCTTGGTCCCTTAGTTGTTTGTTGGCAGGCTCTTCAGGTTCTGAACTCGGTTGGAACTCAGTCACCACTTCTCTAAGAGTTTGCGGCACAGGGATATCAAGACCAACAAGTAAAATGTGTCTTCCGTTATCGGGGAAAGTAAACCGCTTTTTAATTTGGTTTGCATGGACGTTGACTTTACGATCACCCGACAGACCCTCCGTAAGCGCCAAGTAATTGATTGCACCACGCCTTTTCACAATAGTTGCTGGTGGTCATTTCTATTTGTTGGCGTCTTTGGTAAGGACGTCTTCACCATTTGGTTCTGTGGGGCTGGTTAAATTGCTGCTCCATATTCCTGTTACGCTTGCAGGAACGGTCATGCTCTGGTTTCAATAAATCCATCATAGTCTTCATAGTACGACCGGTCATGACCTGGAAGGGTGACTTCATTCCAAGAGCTGCCGATGGTGTGCACGGATAGCGCAACAAGAACTTGTGCAAAATCTGATCGGCATTCTCTTCTCCCTCCAGCTTCTTTAATCCAGCGAACCGACAAATTTCTCAGCTTGACCGTTTAATTGGGGATGAAAAGGTGCCGTTCTGATGTGGTCAATAGCGTTTTCTCTGCAAAAACTCTCAAACACCTCTAAAACCAGCTTCAGACCGTTATCAGAAATCAGTGTATTGTATACCTCTGGCTAATTGCTGAACGCATCAATAGTAATTAAATACCAAAATCCATTTACGGGTCCCACAAAATCGATATTGATACGAGACTATGGTCCGTCCGGTATGGGCCATGATTGAAACGTACACTTGATCGGTGATTTCAAATTTATTGCGCAGTTTCCACACCTTTTAACCAGCCTGTCAAAATCATCGTCAATAGATGGCCAGTAAACTTTACTTCGTGCCAACAATTTTATCCAAGCGACGCCTGGATGGCCTTCATGCAGCTTTTTCAATATTGTCCCTCGATATTAGGCTGGCACAACGATGCGGTGTCCATAAAAGATCCACTCTTGAATGCTAGTGAGTGGTTTTCCGTTGGGCGAAAAACTTGGCAACTTTCGAGTTATCTATTTGCTTTGAAGTTCGCGGCCACCCGTTTTCGATGTAATCTGCAACTTCCCTCATTGTTTGGTATCTACTGGTTTATTGTTTGATAGCTTCTAATATTATGTGCAGCATTCGTAATGTATTGATTGCAAAGTAAGCTATAGAGCGCTTCCCTATCCTACCGATAACTGCATCTTCGTTAGACTTCTCTTGTTTTGTTTGAGCCGCGAGAAGAAGTCTGCATATGCAAAACTTTCCGTATAAATGTACTTGATTTGGGAGTTTTAAGCAAGCATCATTAGTGCATTTCCTTGTAGACGGCTAGCTGCGTAAACAGGTATGACTGTCATTGCACCAAAATCAGCAAAAATGGCTGATGATCAGTCTGAAGTTCGAACTTGCAACCGTAAATATAACAATGAAACTTGTATAATGTAAATTTCAACGTCAAGATTTCTCGATTAACTTGTGAGTAGTTTTTCTGGATGGTTGTGAATGTTCGCACCACATGCATTATTGGTCGCTTAGTCTTATCCAGTATCTTATGCATAAGAATCGCACCCATACCGTAACTCGATGCATCTGCAGCCATTGTCATTTTCTTCTTTGGGTCAAAGTGAGTTGATACAAGATCCGAAGAAAGTATAATCTTGAGCTTCTCGAACATCTCTTGGTGTAATTGTTTCCACTCGAACTTGACACCCTTATGCAGCAACTTGTCTAGCCATCCACGAAGCTTCCTCAGCTGGCGAATGAATTTACCGTACCATGTAATGGCCCCAAAGAAAGCTTGCAATTGTGAACGTTTTTCTGTGCCGCCATTTTGTTCAGAACTTCCATCTTCTCTTGACTCGGTCTCAAACAGTTTTCGTCGATTCTGTGTCCTAGGAATTCCAATTTCTTTTGACCAAATGAGCATTTCTTGATCATAAGGTGGAACCCGTAGCTTTGGATACATCTCAATACTTCAAATTGATTTTAAAGATGGCCGGCCTCATTAACGCTTCCCACAATAAAGTCGTCAATGAAGGGAAATCCGCTCATCATTGTCCCGACTAGCTGCTGAAAAATGCCTGGAGCCGTTTTAATGCCAGGTTGAAGGCAATTTACTCGGAAAAGGCAACAGTGTGTGTTGATCTCATCATTTTTTCGCTTCATCGCCGAGTTTCACGTACATAAATGCATCCAAAAGGTCAATCTTACTGAACACCCGATATTCAGACAGTGTCGAGAAGATATCTTCGAGTGTTGGCAGTAGCAAATTCTTACCCTGCTATCCTTCTTTTAATGGCAGGATTGGTGCTGCATACTTTGAGTTATTTGCAGGGTTAATCACCCTCAATAGTTGCAACCGCTTAAGTTCGATGACTATCGGTGCTGTAGCAGCAAATGAGACTGGTTGATTATTTCGAAAAACTGCTTTGGCACCTTCCTTTAGCGTGAGTGATGCCTTCATCATAATTGCATCGTCCCAATGCATTGTTGAAAAGAGATGGAAATTCCTCTTTCACCTCCATGTTCAGTGACGTTGCCTTCACTTGCTCAAATGTGCTGCAAGATGTATAAATAAGCACGGTCCATATGTCAAGCGCTTTCACCCAGGTACTTCCAAGCACATTCAAACTAAATGTCGAGACATAGCATATGCGGCTTCTTTCCTTAACGTGCAATTTAAATCAAGTGTTGAACTTGACCAGTATCTTCACTGTATCTCGCAATGCGCTCACGGCTTACCTCTTGCATGTGGCTAATGTTGGTGATCTTAATGCGCTCCAATTCACTTCAGAGATAATTATCCAATCGGAACCCAAATCTAATTGTAATTTTAGCATCATGTTGTCAATCGCGGGTTTAACAAACTTGCACGTCGAAGTAGCAATCGATTAAACTTGAGGCTCTTGTCGCTAGTGGCTGGGAAGGTCATGCCAATGCTAATGTACAGTGTCCATGGACTTTCCAGCTTTTACTCGTAAGTCACTCAGCTAGTTCACAATGTTGACACAATCGTGAAGCTTAAGCTTGGCACTACTACTTGACACTACGCCTTCAAATCCTCCCGCTGACTCCTGTTGTTCTAATGTTGTCAATAATTTCTTCAAGGCCAATGAGTCTTGTGATTTATTCAATCCTTGCTCAACATAAGAACCTTGAAGTCATCAGAACTGTATTTTGCGATGTTAAATTTTTCACACCTTACGGTGACTTGCGTAGCAAAGTCTGAAAAACGTTTGTACTATTTTTTGGCCTGTGAGTTTCAGCGTAAATTCATCAAATTCTAGGCTGTTTAGTCAAATTGAAAATATTTATTTTTTTCAAAAAGACTGTTATATTTAACGTTTCGATTACTTACTTGATTTTTAATTTGGCCAAACAGCCCGAATATCAACGAATTGTTGTTATAAAAAACTTTCATTTTCATCTTTTTCAGTCTTCAGACATTCGTATTTAAGCAAAAATTGCAACTCCTGACTACTGAAAATCCGGTTAAGCTCTTTGCAGCGTCATCAAAGGGGATCGCTGCCTTCGTCTGTGGGAGAATAGTGTTTCCGGACCTCTGGTAATCTGATGTTAATAATTTCTCTGTAAGAGGGTAAACTCTTGCTAAGTTCGTCATTTCGGCAGCTACCGTCACGAAAATGCACTCATAACGCACGTACCACAACTTGAACGCCAGGTCATTTTCCGCACTGTAGGAAATTTCTCTATACGATCCACCAGATTGTTGTGCAACGACGTTCCCGCTAGGGCTGCCAATGGCTGATGCTGAGTCACTGCTGGGGCTGCGAATGGCTAATGCTGAGTCAATTGTTGGATCAACAACGCGATTGTATTATCCGTCTTGCTTTGCTGCTCAGCCATTTGTTGGGCAAATTTGTTATGCTTAGCATCCGACTTGCTTTAATGCTCAGCCATTTCTGTTAGTAACCCCTTAACTGCATCTGCATCTATATCGATTCCTTTCAGCAACACGCACACATAAAAGTAGCAATTCACTTTCTAGGTTATGGTGTTTGCCTTTAATTTATACGTGAATTCGGATCTCGTCACCACTTTTGTAGTCCTGTGTCTTCAGCAGATAATGACGCAAGCGATATATATAGAATAGTTTATTATCCTTTGCTACTACAACTTGACTCTACTAATTCTCGATGGCCAATGACAAGTCTTCTTCTGCCATGATCCTCGATGACAAGTGACAAGTCTTCTTCTGCCATGATCGGTGTTGCTATCCCAACAACCTGACTGTCTAATCAGTTGCAGCTAATTTTTATATGTCTTGCCTCTTGTGGCAGTATGAGCCGATAGCTGGGTTCCTAAAAAATGTTCTAAGAATCTAGTAAACAATAAAGCTTTTTGAAATACATAAGTAAAAATAAGCTTTCTTGGGTAAAGCTTTTATCAAAGACACATCCACAACTGAAATTTTTATAGAAAAATTTGAAATTAATTGTTCCTAGTGAATAAGAAGTGCCAAATTTACGAGTTAAAATGGATTTGTGACACTTGTTCAAATAAAAGCTAGTGACACCTAACAATACAATCGAAGTTATTCATAGGATATACTTCACTTAAAAATGGTTGTTATAGGAAAGTAAATGCCTCTTAAGAACGATTACAGGAGAACCAAACTCAATTGGTTATACTACTTCAAAGTTTATCATTCAGTCCGAAATCTAGTAAGAAAAAATTAAACGTTTTTAATCCAACCCAAAAGACTTTGCTTTGAAGTTTCTCAGGGTGATCTTTTGGCAAATGTAGTTGATTCAGGTTTTTAATGAAACATTCTCAAAAAATTTGACTCAGAAAAAGGCAGATGTCAAAGTATTGCTATATTTTTAATGCTCCCCTCCCCATTGGGCAAGTCAATGCAAATTCATGTTTCAATTAAACCTATAACAACTGTGACTTCTTACGCTTGACTTAACAAAAACATTTTGTCAAAAATTTTTGTGGTTCAAGATGGCATGGTTCACAATGTACTTCCTGCTATTGTTATAACGCTCAGCAAATAAATGAAACAAGTGAAGTCAAGAAGTTTAAAAGAGGAAACTTTATCAAAACTCAGACGGTGACAGCAGATGGTACTCATATCCTGTTTGCTGCTTAAAAGACTTGTTTTGTTTCCTCTCATCTGAACACGCACCAAGCTTCAGCGAATCTAGAAGGTTTATACAAATAGTATGTACACAATATCTCCATTTTGTATTTTATGAAAATATATATAAACTTTCATCTCTTGTGCAGCGCAAGTAACATTTGTCTTTTCATCCTATGAAATGAAATATTCACTGTCGAAAATTAATTTCCAACGTCCACCACCCCCTATAAGGATCTCGCCCCTGGTAGTATACTGAATGCGTATATAAGAAAGTGATGAGCATTAGCCTATTCAAACATAAAATCGAATTCATTTCTGATTTTTATCTACGGTCACATGTTACACAAAAGTCTCCCTGTTTAATTCATGTCGTCCTGTGTCGTAACGAGAAGGAATACAGTTGTTTCAATGAGAGACATCCGAATGCCGAGGGTGAGAAATGATTTGGATATTTTGGTAATTTTTGGCTTCTCCCTTGACGGTATTGTCTTATCTGTTGATGCAGAACGGTTGATGGTTTTATCATTTTGGTCATGTAGGAGAGAGTTATCAGAGAATGTTGCAAGCTTCTGGTTAAACATTTAACCAGAAAATTTGCGAAAATACTATACGCCATTACTAAGAAGTTGTGCAGTTAAAGCACCAGACTAAGGTCACTGTTTTGAACCTCGTTGGTAGCAACGAGATTTATTTTGAGCGATTTTGAGATAAACTATGAGCACATCAGAGTGCGTAGATGTATATTGATTTACAATCAGCTAATGGAAGCGTAGCACTGACCATGTCACCTTCTAGAGTACCTTTAGTCAAGAAGGTTAAATACTTAGCCAAATGTTTACGCTGAAGCTGAATCTAGACAAGAGTACATGGCATGCTACGTCACTCCTATAAAATTAGCTTAGAAGCTTATTTGAAAACTGCTTTGACAAACCGTCGGTTCTTAAAAATAAACAATATTTAAACATCGGGTCACTTTCCTCTATGTCCATCCATCTAGAAATTTACTTATATCAACTGCCTAATGAAATCATATGTTGAAAATATGTTGCAGAAAATATTAAGAAGGACGAAGGTTTTAAATCTGAGATTTCCTGGAAATTTATCCTTACTCCTCATACTCCGAACCATAATCCAATTGGGCATTCTAACCTCTCTCTCTGAATATTCAACACAAAACCGTTCAGAATGGATTAGAGAGACTCAATTTAATATTCGTCATCTTCTTCGTTGACTTCTTCTTCTTCTTCAGCATCTACTTCGACCCTCAATATATTATTTGCACACTATCTTGACACAAGTCAAATATGATTGCTGATTAGAATCGATTGGTGCGAATAAGGATACATGAATAAAGTCGGGATGAGGATAATAGGATTTCGTCGTACACAATCGATGGGTGATACTACGTATTATGTTGAATGTCCGAAAGGATTTTTGATTAAGCTACAAAGATACTGTTAATACTTCAGTTAGTGCATTGTGATGTAAAATAGCTGATGGGTATTATGGGAGTATGTCACAATTTACAAGGAAGGGGTCGTTCGAGAAGAAAAAAATGTGTTTATTCCAAACTAGTGATAAATATCAGGATTATCATGGAGTTTTGAGTGAAAAACTACTTTTTTTGCTTGATTTAATCGAAAAAGATTTGAAGGCTTAGTGAAATTGATACTTTTTTATGTTTCGTGTAGTATGTACAAGTTTGGTACTTGGTATTCGAGCTCCATGTGGGCTATCCAGGAGAATGAAATGCAGTAGACCCGGTACTATTGCAATGAATAACGGTTATATTTCCAGCGGTAATAAAATTAAAACCAACAAATATACTTATCAGCGCTATTGTAAACGTCTGATAAGGGATGCAGCAGGACTGTCTTCGTTTTCCGTATTCCCAGCAGCTCGCACATTTCGCCAAAAACGAGTGGCTCAAAGTTTCGGCCTTGATCCGAATGTAGTTCACAAGGTACGCCGTACTTACTGACGCAATTTAACACTAGCTGTTTGCCTACTGTAGTTGCTTCCTGGTTGAGAATGGGGTAGTCCTCGGGCCAATTGCTGAAATAATCGGCCACAACCAGTGTGTATCGATTTCCCCATTCGGATTCAGGAAAGGGTCCTGCGATGTCAACAGCAATCTTTTCGAACGGTACCCCCACGTTATAGGTTTGCATTTGTCCTCTCAGTTGTCACTTTGGAGCTTTGACGGAAGTGCAAATTGTGCATCTGCGACACCAGTCCTCTACGTCTTCTCGAGTGTAAAGCCAGTAGAAGTTTTCCCGCAATTACGCTAAGGTCTTGTTAACACCAAGGTGGCCTCCTGAGGATCCTTCGTGCGTCCCTTTAACCACATCGTGGGTTCGGCTTTTGGAAAGTATAGTTTGCATCCTATAGGAGCTACCATCCACCGTTTCCCATTTCCGCTTGAGTACGCCACCCTCCACCTAAAGGGAGTTTCATTGTGCCTAATAACTTTTCAGGGTGGCGCCGTGCATCGAAACCTCCTTCCACTCATGTCGCCCAGTTGTCTCCTTCCATACGAGCAATGGTCCGATGTCTTCATCGGCTAACTGGGCATATCGAATCTCCTCCAATGACCAACCTTCAGCGAAGTCGGCCGTTATCACTTGCAGATCAACTGGTGGCTCCTTTCCCTCAGTCCACCGGCAATGCTTGCACTTAGCTGGACATGGGCCACGAGATAAAGTGTCAGCATTTCCATGAACTCCACCCTTCCGATGAACTATTTCGTAGTCGTATGACTGCAATCTTTCGATCCATCTCGCAACTTGTCCCTCGGGGCTTTTGAAGCTATGCAGCCATCTCAGCATGGTCTGTTTGAAGAACAAATTTCTGGCCGTATAGATACTTTTGAAACTGCCTAGTGGCTTCTATTATAGCCAATAGCTTCTTCCTGGTCGCCCAGTAGTTCCTCTAACTTTTTGAGAGAACTCCACTCTAACACGAGAGGACTCTTTCCTCACTATCGATCTGCTAGGAGAGTACAGCTCCAATACCGCCACTGCTCGCATCGGTGTCAACTACAAACATTTTTCCGGGTTTCGGATATGCCAGCATGGGTGATTCACACAGCTTCTCCTTCAAGATCTCAAAGGCTGCCTGGTATTGTTTATTCTAGACATACGGACGATTTTTCTCGGCTAGCTGATGGAGACACTTAGCTATTTTGGCAAAGTCTTTGACGAATCTTCAATAGTAGGTCGCCAGACCCAGAAAACTTCGTAGTTGGCCCTTGTTATTTGGTGTTGGCCAACTTTTTACGGCTTCAATTTTTTCAGAATCTGTTTTGACCCCCTTCTGATACAATGTATCCCAAGTATTTTACTTCAACTGCAAAAAGAGTACACTTGTCGGGACTAAGTTTCAGATTCGCCAGTCGCAATTAAGGGAACACCTCTTCTAAGTTCCGCACATGCTCTTCGAACGTTTTCCCGATAACAATGATATCATCAAGCATTCAAAGGTGGCTGTAGCACTGTAAAGCCTAAATGACATCACCACAAATTGCCACAATCCGGCCCCAACGGAAAATGCAGTCTTCTCTCGGTCCTTCTTTTCAATTTCTACCTGCCAGTAGCCAGTCTTGAGATTGAGTGTAGAAAACCATTTTGCATCGCCCAAAGTATAGACGATGTCATCGATGCGCGCAAGTGGGTAACTATCTATCTTAGTGACGTCATTAAGCTGCCTATAGTCGACACAAAATCAAATCCTACCATCCTTTTTCTTTACTGGAATTACTGGTGTGGCAAATGGACTGACAGAAGGCTCGATAACACCTTGTTTTTCCATGTCCGAGATCGGTCCGTTCACTTCTCCTAGTTTGCCTATAGGTCATCCGGGCTTGTTGAGAAGATGTCAATGTACTTGATGATCAGCTCAGAGGCTCGCTTGAATAGCTGTGCTAGCAATTTGGTCTGCTTCAATATCGCTAACGTAAATTCCAGGACTTCATCCGTGTCTTGCTCCCTTTTCCAATGATGGTCGTGAGTAGATTCTAAAGAGGTGATGGTGGGAATAGGCTGGCAGCTGCTGATGACTTCTCCCGCTTTGATGCTCGTGGTTGAGTCTGCGTTGTTAAGGACTCTGACCGGCACGTATCTATTCTTTCTAGATCTTTCAAGGTTTCACCCTACAATAAACATGCGCAATGCTGACATCTTCGTTAGCTCTATCAGATAAGATCGGGGTGTTTAGAATCGCCATCAGGCTTGGCCCATATAATGCTCTCGGGCGATTTCGGTACATCAGTTTCGGTATATACTACCACATTCATCTTGGGAGTTTGGATGCACGGATCCTCCATCAATACTTCGACATTCCACCATTTTAATGCCCAAACGCCCAAAATCTAACGTGATTCTATGTGGTCACAGGAAATCAATTCCGGGAATGTTGTCATCCATAATGTACGCGACCAGAAAATTATGTCAAAACGCAAGGTCTCCCAACAGTATTTGGAGGTTGACCTCTCCATGGCCAGGTGCAGTTTCTGCCGTAGCTGTCCGTAGTGAGGAAATTCTACCCTTGTGAAGTAGTTGTTGCCTCACTAGGGCTGGTTGGATAATCGATCGGGTTACACCAGTATCGATTTTTATGGTGCAATGTTCTCCGTCGACTTGAGTTGGAAGGCATGGATCTTCTTCTCTACGATGTAGTCTTGACATGGTAATGGTTGTGCTGGGGACGTCGATCCTCCTAACCAACCTCTCCCCCACGAAGTTAGCTCTTACAGGTTTCTCGACCTCTCAGTTTGAAGGTCTTACGTTCTGGGCTCCTGACTCGGTCTGGATCTTCTTTTGGCTGCACACCCTAGACAATAGCTCGGTTTTGTTGCTTCTTGTTGTCTCTTTGCAGGTGTCTCTTCTCACCATAATTTCAGCATCTAGGCACACCATTTACCTGTGACTCTCACTCAATTCCACGCGCTCATACCTGCACTCATCTGTCACTACCTCGCGAATCCGGCCAGTGGTACGAGTAACAATTTTTGCTGCCTCACTGCTAAGACTATAAGTTCATGCGTCCTGAACCATTTGCTTTTGAGCTAAACGCATGGCTTGTTGCAATTCCTGGTCTTTTAATGCGGCGATGAATGCTTCTGTTGCTGCGTCATCTCGATGTTCTGGGTCATAAGATGGGCACGAGAAAAGTGCCAGTCGCTCAATATCTTGGGCTAGCTGCTGTAGGGTTTCACCAGACCTCTGCAGCCGATGCCGTAGCTGTGACCGATAACTCTGCTTCAGACAATCATCTCCATAATGCATGTCGAGCGCATTCATTAAAGCAGCCGGATTTGAGTGAAGCTCAACGGGAATAGTCTGCAAAAGCTCGGCAGCTGGGCCTTTTAGAGCAAGAATAAATGGAATTGCTCGTTCCTGCTCATTCCAGTGATTTGTTCTAGTGGCGGCTTCAAACTGGATTTTGTAGATGCTCTAGACCCTTTGCCCGTCGAATATTGGTGCTTTTACATTTCTTAATTTGCTTTTCGCTGCGGTTATAAGCGGGGCTAGTGAGCTGGTTACTACTGCCTTCACTGCTTCCAATACCTTTTTCTTTTTTTTCATCTCATGGTTGAACCTCTCCTCGACCTGGTAAACCTTCTCCTCGATGCATTTAATTTAGTTATTCAGACTACCGAGTTACACTTTTATTTCGGTTGACTGTTTTTGCAAATCTGCTCTCAAATCAGTTGACTGGTTTTGCAAAGCTACCTTGATTTTGTTGCCTGTTTCCCTAGCTTCATTGATTACTCCTCCAGCTCCTGTGTGATGTCTGCCTTGATTTTGAATGCTTGTTGGTCCAGTTTCTGGTCTAGCTTTGATGATTGCTCGTTAAACTTCACTGATTGTTCATTTAGCTTTGCAGTTAAACTAGATGAGTACTATCCCTGCTCTTGCTGCAGCGACATCAATATTTGCAACGGCGCATTTCCTGGTTCTTTTGATTGTGGTGTTTCTACTTCTCCATCTTCTGTACCTTTTTCCGCATCTGAGAGCTCTCCCAAACACATATATACGTCTTCTGATAAATTAAATTTCCCGAAAAAGTGAAAACGCTTTTCACTTGTACTAACAATTTATATTTCAACTGCCTTCAAATATATCACAAAAAACTTTTATTTCTCTATCAATCAATATCGCCTTCAATTCGCGTTCTAGTCTTATCGCAGTTTTACTATATCCTCCATTCATTCAGCTCGGCTTTATATAAGGTCTCTAGTCATTCAATCCATTTCTCGTATATTGGCGAATTTTCTAACGGGAACTACCTGGAATACTCGAGAAGTACTGAATACACGCAGGGACGTCTCTTGGTTACTCTCAGATGTCGACCATGGATCCACATGGTCCATTCTTGTGCTTTCGAGTACATGTTTTTGACTTAATTTGTTTACTTTTCTTGGTTGCTTCTTTTCAATCCATTTTGATCATGATGTTGTTAACAGCTGGAACAGAAGTTCGCAGAATCGTGTGGACATGTAGCAATATGTTGGTGAAGATCCAGACAATCGGGAGCAGAAGCACTTCAAACATCGTTTTTGATTTGGGATCTCCCTAATCCAAACAAATTTGCTCTGTTAGCAGCATAAACACCTCTCGTGGAAAATTCACAATGCAAACAAAAATCACCAGATTATACTTTAAATCAGTATTCCAACAACAATCAGTTATGCAATGGAAACGCTGAAGAAACGACATCACAGGTAAAGACCAAAAGGTTTGCGTAACATGTAAATTCAGAACAAATGCAGGATGTGTCCAGACAATCATCCCTAGATCATATTAAAAACGAAGGTATTACGGAAGATCAGCGGCTTCTCGATGAAGCAAAATTTTGAAGAACACGCAGTGTAACCCGAGCTAGGGGCAATCAATCGCGCAAATTCCTAAAGCAGGTTCTGCTGGTCAACTTGACCATGATAATCTTTATGCGGGTGTCCTGTGAGGGGTGTAAAGACCAATTAAGCTGACTGAGGTTAAAACTGCGATTTAGGTAGTGTGGGCCCACCTGGTTTTATGGTCTTCTGGGGGAATTTGGGCCAGAGGCAACAAACAGAGACTTTTTCTATGATGCAGTCACCCCCGGAGCGAGCGCTACTTTGGCATTGCTCTTTACCGGGAACATTGCCTGCATCACGCAAGTGACCAATGTTGAAGATGCCATTTAGTGTGAGTTCTCTGGCTTAAACGGACATAAAATAAATCTCACGAAACCAAATGCCGGAGGGCAATGCATGGCCACTGTTGGCTTCCCAGAAAAGAGGGACAATAAATGCTATATGCAAGATAAGGCAAAGAGTAGTACGTTTTCATTGTTTTAATTGCCTTGGTTGTGCCCACACCGCAAAAAATGTAGACAGCTAGATTGGTGCACACTATGTTGCAAGTATCGTAAAATGGGACACAAAATGAAACGGTACATGGGTGAAACACACGTGCTATGTAAGGGCGTTGGCCTTAGAGTGGATGAACTTACGCAAATTCAATGAAAAGGGAAGTATGAGGTCTTCAAGGGGGCCCTAATTAAGGCCTGAACAGTGTTGCAATCATCCGCTCCTTTCAGATAAATTTACACCTCAGCAGATAAATTTAAACCTCCTGGCGTAGTTTGCAAATGAAATGAAAGCTAGCTAGGTGCACCATAACAAGAGCTCTCCAGCATGGCTCCCTGATGATGTAGCGATCATGAACACCACTTTCACCACTGAGTGATGCTGACATCGTCTCGAGGAAATTTAACAACCTACATCCGGCAACCAACAACCTACATCCGGCAACGTGCCAACTGACAATCAACTGCTTTTTTTCTCTCTCTTTTTGATTGCGGCTCGAACAAGAACTAGCAAGTTATAATTTCTTTGTTGAACCTTATAGTATATTTAATTTCGCAATATATTGTTGTGTTACCGCACTACGTGGGTCTTAAAATTGCGTCGTTTTCATTTTGATGCACGGGATATTCAGGTGGCCACAAATGGTGACCATACCATCGACGTGAGCACCGGCTAGGAGAGCACCCAAACATAGCCTCAACTGTTGCGTGTTTTACGTAGACACTCTTCATAATGTGTTTGCTGGTCACCAAATTTTCACTTTTTGAGGACAATACCATCTTAGTGCAACGGGAAATTTTCGCGATGATAAACTTAATACTAAAATTACATTGTCGACTGGGGGTTTGACACAGGAAATGTCCGTGCTACATGCACTGCGACCATGACAAGAAGTTGCTCGGGACGCCATACGAACCGAGCAAGGATGTGATATGTTCGCCTAAATTGTTGCCACCAGTTGTTACAGCAACAGACTTTCCACCGTTTGCAGAAGTTGCTTCTGTCAAAGGCGTAAAATTGCTACCATTTTGGCGAAGCGGCCCAACGCGTTGGATGGTGCAGGTAGAGGTGCAATTTTTCGCTAATAAAATAACATCTGACAAGGCTCGTTACTACACAATCATCACGATATCCTGCCAGCAAAAGTCTGACATTATCCATTCACCACCAGTCACGAACGAATACGGTTCGCTCAAACGGCATCTTGTCACCAGATTCTACGAACCTAAGGAGCGACAGCATCTCTTTTTTATTACGCTTCATCACTTCACTTTTTATATTTAATTTCCTACTACTGATACACTCAACCCCATCTCATGCAAAAATAAAATTGTATTTGACTTTCGAAATGCTAATTGCGAAAGCATTAACAAGCTTTTATCTAATTTCAAAAGGACTGGTACTCTTTCAACGTTCGATGTAGATGCTGCTCTGTCTAACTTTTGCCAATTAATTCTTGACGCAGTTGAAAAATTTGTATCTCAAATCAGAAAAAGAAATTAACTTTCCAAACTATGGCTACTCAAAACCTTACAAAAGAAACAAATTACACAAAATTATAAAAAAATAGAATAGTAGTAGCCACGAAATCAGAAGAAAATATGAGGAGCTTGCCAGGGAATTAAAGTCCAAATCTCAAGCAGCGTATGAATCATATGTCAGTGATATCAGAGAAAAGATTATTGCCGGTTCTAAGAGACTCTTTGATTTCATAAAAGTCAAACGTAATACCCATGGTTATCCTTCAACAATGTCATATAAGGACTCTATATCAGCTTCTTCAGAACAAGTCTGGAAGTTTTTTCCAGACCATTTTCAAGAAGTTGATCAAGATCCCTTAACCTCAGCAAATGGAGTAGTCACAAAATCAACTTCAAAATCTCTTGTTGACAATATTTCAATATCTGATGATGATATTCTTCAGGCAATTGAGGATCTTGATTTGAGTAAAGGACCTGGCCCTGATCAAATTCCACCTGTTTTCCTAGCTAAATGTAAACATGAACTAATTCAACCCCTCTCTATTATTTTCAATAAGTATCTCTCGAGTGGTATCTTTCCCTCGTACTAGAAGCCATCTTATTTGATTCCGACCTATAAAAATGGCGACAAGAAATCGATTATAAATGACAGAGGAATTGCTACGCTCTCCACCACTCCCAAAGCATTTTGAACAAATCATTTAAAACAAAATATCTCCAATCGCCGATTCCTATCTAAATGAAGAGCAACATGGTTTTGGAAAAATTGGTCCACTACTACAAATCTTATGGTAATGATGCACCTTCTTTGAAACATAGAAAAGGGCAAACAGATCAACGCTATTTACACCGACTTTAGCAAAGCGTTTAACCGTGTGAATCATAAAATATTAATAAAGGAACTTTGCAGCTTTAGAGTTACCAGCTCACTGCTTAGTTAGATTCAGTCTTACCTGAAGGAATGTGCCCAATCAGTCAAGTTCCAAGGACACTTATCCAAAGAAATTCATAGCCTCTCTGGGGTACCTCAAGGCAGTCACCTTGGGCCACTTCTATTCAATATCTTTATATCAGATCGTTCATCGTTGTTACCTGATATTCAGTACCTTTTTTTGCTGATGACGTCAAGTTATATCAAGCAATGCGTTCTCAAGCTAAAGCACTATTTCTCTAGTCTAATTTGAATATTTTATTCCAATGGTCTAATGTAAACCAACTGTCATTCAACCTAGACAAATACCAGGTAATAAGTTTTTCCAGGAAAAACAATTCCTTCTTCTACGACTACCACATTAATAACACATCTCTAAGTAGTGTCGAAAGGATTGTTGACCTTGGCGTAATTCTAGATAGGAAACTGCGATTCAACCTTCATTATGATGAAGTCCTGTATAGAGCATACAAAATGCTAGGCTTTATCAAAAGGAAGGCAAAGGAATCTAAGAATATTTGGGGAACAAAATCTTATACACATCACTGGCACGTCCTATTCGTGAATACACCTGCTTAATCTGGAATCCTGTTTTTGATATTCATGCCAATAGACTGAAGTCAGCGCAAAAGCAGTTTTTACTCTAGATTTGAGGTCGTTTTACAATCCCAGGCTTTTCCATAACCTAACAACCTATGAGACTTGACTCCAGATTATAAATCTAACATTTCCCTCTTCGCAAATAGCTGCGTTATTTTCATGTCTAGCTTTCGATGTCCTGAGGGGTGCTATCAACGTAGAAGTTATCTACGATCGAATCCATTTAAACGAGGCTGTTGGAAAAACAAGGTACTCTCCCATGGATTCCATTAGCAGACACCAGACGAGTTACGGGTACAATGAGCCAATCAATAGATGTTTAAAAGATTTCAATATGTTTAGTGAGCTTTACTCCCCATCCGTACCCAAGGCCCTACTTAAATCAAAAGTAATAAAATCTCTCACACTTCCAATATCTTAATGTAATAATACTTTTTATATAGAACAAGTGAAAAATGCTACCGCATTCCGACTAATAACAAGACTTGCTATTATTATAAAAAGTTTGGCGTAACCGCAAAGGTTCTCGAAGCCTTGCTCGTTGTAAGCAAATCAGGGAAACTGAGACAGTTGCCTCCCATCACCGGGGTAGGAGACAATATAAACACTTAATTGGAATTTCGACTGCACATAGTTGATCAATAGTCACACTTAAACATCCTTATCCAATCGGATCTTCCGCCTTGATTCTTCCGAAACGCTTTAATCAATTTCAACTGCCACAAATGCTAACGTTATATGCCGTCAACAACACCACAATTACCACGTCTGTTAAACGGCTCTTGAAAATCCTATCGGGTTTCAAGCATTTTTTTGCGTGAAATTTTATTATAGCAAATGTCTCTCCACCAATTATCAGGGCTGACTTCTTAACGCATTACGGACTTCTGATCTATTTAGAAAACAGAAAGCTCTTAGACACCAATTCCATTTACTCCAGTCCGACAATAATCGCTCTGGTTGATGTTTTCGGGATGTCCTCAATACATGCATCGGCACCCGCCACCAACGTTACAAAAACGAGCACTAAGGCGAGTGCCACAACCTCTATGGTAACCGCTACGCACATTACAATAACTGCCACAAATACAACGGCAGAAGTCATCAGTACAACACGATCTGTTACATTTGCCACGGCAACCGCCAAGCGCACAACCATTATTATCATTCAGCCTACAATTCACGACACGTTCTATACGGCAATAACAATGCAAGCATCAGTGCCTGCATTATTAACTAAACATGGAATAGCACCAGCTAACCTAGTGGCACATTTTGCAGTGGCTGAAGAATTCTAAACATCCGTAAAGGACTGGAGCGATGCTCTACTGCCTCGGCAAGTGAAGATATTAGTGCTCGCCGGAGTTGGCCTTGTCTGAGGGTGCATAAATGTGCTGTAATACTTAAGGACCACCAAATAAGAGCGGGGCATTCAGGTGAAAGCGGTACCCCCTTGCACATCCCCATCTGGCTCAGGATTCATTGTACCCGTGGCGTTTATTTTCCATTTAAATGAAAAATTGAAGCAAACACAATTTGCGAGAATGTTTCCTATTTATATTAAAGCCTTATGTGATTCGATCATATAAAACTTTATCATAAATCCAAAAAATTCTTATTTTTCATTTAAAGTAAGAATTCACGCGAATTATGTTTGCATGAATTTTTCATTTAAATAGAAAATATACGCCACGTCTACAATGGATCCTGATCTGAATAAGGAGATGGAAGGGGAACCCGCTTCCACCTGGACGTCGTAAAGACAAGATCCTCTCGAGTCCCACGTGCGTTAATCAGGCTTGGTCTGTCATACTTTAGTATGCATCTCTTCGGTAGGTAGGTTATCTCGGCCTCGATACCGTTAAGCTACGAGCTTATCTTTTAATTCGTGAATGCGAAATTTTTTGGAGTGGGCCCTTGTGCTGGGGAAAGGAACCCACAACACCGAAATGCTAGCTTGCCAGTGCATTCGTGCGTACTCAGACAAGCCCAATTCCGGCGAGCGCTAAAATCTTCGCTTGCCAAGGCAGCAGACTATCGTTGCAGTCCTTTACGACCGTTTAAAATTTTTCAATCACTACAAAATGGTACCCAACGAGGGACTCAAAAAGCCTGGCTGTATCAACAGTCGAGAGTCTGAGACAGACCATCGTCTCTGGGTTACCCTACTAGGTATTCAAATTTTTGGCGGCTAGATAGCTACTGAAGGATATTGCACTAAAGGCGCCCAGCATCCTTAGCAACTTCCGAACTTTGTCTTGTGCTTGGGCATCAATATCGTTTGGACTTGCTTTTGATTTATATATTGATGGTTTACCACCATTGCATGTCTAGCAGGGCCAAATGATATTAGAGTCCCTCTGTGTACCCGGAAGCTGTTTTCTAATATAATTTTGCGGCGGATTCTGATCTGCACCTCAAACCAAGCGTAGCTTTAATGTTATCCTGTACATGGATTTTTGATTTCACCTGATTAGTTGCTTAGCTAGTCTGTGACTATCCATGATAAGACACGCACTACTTGCAAGTCGGAATCAACCCTGGGCTGACAAACTGTCCTTCGTTGACGCAAGTGAATAAGAGACTATTCCTGAAATATAATATTAATGGTGCCTCAAGAGATGAGTACCTACAACATGTAGGAAAAGCTCACCACTGGTGTTCCTGCCTGTGATGGGGGAAAGAAAAGTAGAAAGACCGAATAAAATATAGATAATCGCTTGATTTAGTCAAGCTTATATAGATTTTTTCTTGTTTTTTGTGAGAATTATGTGTATAGATTGCCACTTGGCCACTCTCTTAATTTAATACTAGGTTTTTCAAAAAAGTAGAACGTTTTAGGAGAAAAATGGCCACCAAAAGAACACCAGAGAGGAAAAAACTTAGGTTGGATGCCAAACCGATACTTCTGTGTTCTATATGTCATGAGGACATGGATGAGTTGTCCAGCCAGACGTTGCCGTGTGGTTGCCGTTTCCACCAAATATGCATGGGCCATTCACGTCAGACATCATCGACATGCCCTCTCTGCCATCAACCCCAAAAGCCAACACCCGCCGAGTTATGGCAGAATCCATCCCCATCACTTGTGAAGCAGTGCCTTAAAAGTGGGCCCAACCAATCGAAACCAATGGGTACGCTCAGCAACATACGAGATGTGACAATTAAGTAATGAGACTTATTTTATTGTCTCGTGTTGAGTAGATGTGTTTTAGTGCTGCTCGTCACGAAAATCTAGAAACGAAATCAAGAGCAACGCATCGCGGTAAAATTTTACGCCAGATTGGGGGAAGCAGCTTCGGAAACGTATGCCAAAACTGTAAAAGTGCATGGGGATAGTGCTCTTAGTTGTGCTCAGGTGTTTCGATGGCATAAAGAGTTTAAGGAGAGGTGTGAAAGTACGGAAGACGAAAAAAGCTCGCATGAGCAAGTCAAAGGTGAAAACGATGATTATTACCTTTTTTGATAGCCATGAAATCATCCACAAAGAATTGTTGCCATCGGGGTGGACGGTAAATCAAGTCTTTTATCGCCAACTATTCAAAAGATTGCGAAAACGAATCAAGAGGGTGCCCCAGACATTGCTCGTAACTGGATCTGTCATCATTACAACGCACCGTGCCACGCCATCCTCAGCGTGTCCCAGTGTTTGGCCTCTGAAGAGATTGCCTTATTGCAACAGCCACCTTATTTACCTGATATGTTACCCTGTGACTATTTTTTGTTCCCTAGAACAAAATTGGTGGTCATAGAAACCCATTTTGAGTCGGTTACGGATATCCAGGCCATCGTGACGAGGGTACTCGTGGACATCCCAGTCGAAGCGTTTCAGAAATGTTACGGAGTACAGAAAACACGCTGGAATCGTCGTATAGCTGCCCAAGGGAACTACTTTGAAGGGGATGGCAGAGTTGTAGAATAATTCTTAAATATAAGGTTTTCATGGGATTAGTCTCATTACTTAATTGCCACTGTATTGTAGATGGAGCAGGAGCACTACCGCCAGTTGGACCTACGATTCAATCCTCAAATCACTACAATTTCATCGAAACAACTAAACGACCAGTTTTTTAATAGCCTCGCCTTCTGACAGGCGAAAAACTGAAAGCAGCACGAGCAGAATTCGATCGGATGCTTGAAATAGCTACCTGCCATACATCGAGTAGTCCTTGGGTCAGTCCCATCCATATGGTCACCGACAAATCCGTTGGCTGGAGAGTTTGTGGCAACTATCACAAACTTAATGCTCAGACTGCACCGGATCGATATCCAATTGCACATATTCATGACGTGGTTGACCGGCTTCACAGTAATCCTATAATTTCGAAGTTGGACCTTAAACGGGCTTACCATCAGATTCCAATGGCCAAATCTGACATCAAAAAGATAGCCGTTACAACACTATTCGGGCTTTTTGAATATCTGGTCAAGCCTTTCGGTCTAAGAAATGCCACACAGGCCTCTCAAAGGCATATGGATAGCATCCTTTAGGGACTAGAATTCATCTTCTGCTAGGTAGACGATATCATCATCATGTCAGACAATACTGGTCAACATCGAGCATTGTCTGTTAATGACTTGAGCAATATAGTCTGCACATAAACATTGCTAAGTGTGCATTCGGTCAAACAGAGATAGAGTATTTGGGCTACACGACCAACAGCAATGGCACACATCCAACAAAGAGTGAATCACCGTGCTACTTAACCTCAAGCAACCTGAGACCACCGTTGAATCGCGTCGATTTCTTGGGGCCTGTAAGCCTATCATCAGACATCGATAAACGCTTTCTTAAGAAACAGACAGAAAAACGACGACCGCAAAATTCCTAAGACATCAAAAACAGAATTAGATTTCCAAATGTACAAACGCAACGTCGCAACTGCAGCCATACTCGCCCACCCAGATCACGGAGCACAACCTCAACTTGTCACTGACGAATCCAACATTGAATTGAAAACAGCCTTGGAATAAAACGATGGCAAACACTGGCATCCATTTGTTTCTTCTCTCTTAAGCTGAGTCCAATGGAAGTTAGATACAGCGCGTATGATTATGAATACCAGCTATTAATGCTATTAAAGCGTGTGGTCGGCTACGATCACGATATCGCCAATTTGTAGTGGTTGCACCTTATTCGTTGACTCGCGACGTGGCACCACGCGTGGGTAAATATTCCTTTATCCACCGCCGCCAGAAGTGATCAGCGAGCGCCTGACTGGCTCGCCACGTTCGTCGGTCGGCCTCGTCACATGGTCCAGTGGTTGGTAGGCGCTTCTGGGTCGTTTGGGTTTGCACTCACGTGGGTAAGCGGTCGAGCATTAACTGGAAACTCTGCCTCTGCCAAAAGGATTCTTAAGACTTCCTCGGGTGGTGCCTTCTCTCGCAACGTGACACTCGGTGCGGTTTTTACTGATCGTACTAGTCGTTCCCATGCGCCACCATGGTTGGGAGCACCAGGGGGTATGCAACGCTATTCCATTCGGTGAAATAGTCCCTCGTCTCGTAGTAGTGGTGCCAATTTGGCGTAAGCGATTCGTAATTCATGATCTGCTCCAAGGAAGTTCGTCGCATTGTCCGAATACATTAGTCCGGGCCATCCTCGGCGCGCCGCCATACGTCGCAGCGCCATTATCATGCAGTCGGTGGAGAGAGATGCGACAACTTCTATGTGCACGGCACGTAAATAGTGCACCCCATCGTTTTTCTCGATGCCGTCTAACTTTGACCATGATTGGTCCAAAGTAGTCAATCCCACGGTTTGTGAATGGACGGTGAAAGGCATCGAGGCGGGCTCGTGGTAGGTCTCCAGTGACTGGTATTCGGGGTTTTGCTCGTCTGACTTTGCAGAGGGCGCAGCTGCGTTCTATAGCGCGAACGGTGGGTCGAAGGCGAATAATCCAATAACGCTGTAGTAGGTCATTCGTCACGCGTTCTCGCAGCACAATGAGCTTCGTCAAGGAATGGCGTCCATCCAGGATTATCGGTCGATTTGCCTCATTCAATGCGGCTGCTGATCCAATTCGACCATCCACCCGCAGGATACCCCCCTTAAGCACCGGATCTAATCTGAATTATCGGCTTGCCTTTGTAATAGAGCGGGATGATTCAATCCTATGTAGCTCAGGACTGAAGTTTTCTTTCTGTGCGCGCCGTATGAGTTCCCGTTCGGCGCATTCTATGTGTCAATGTTCCATGCGTGTCGACCTGCGTCGGCATATGTCGATGAAGGCCAATACCCACGCTGTTGCTCGTACTAGCGTTTTGTACTTGGAGAATCTAGCGGGATCAGGCAGCCAGCCATCGCGTTGTGAGTCCTCCTCCTTTGTGTGGAACAAAACCTCTTCTTGTTTTGCTGCGAATATTTGTTGCGTAGTCCGTTGCTTTTCGGATTTATAGAGTAAGCAAGGGCCCAGAACCCAGCGGTCGTTCTGGTTGATAGGCGTGCGGGCAAATCTCGTTGCGTCGTCAGTACATTGTCGTTGGTTGGTAGCCATCGCTATTGGTCTTTACGCGTCAGTTCCGCAATCTCGCCAATTCGGTGAGCGACAAAAGGTGTGTATTGTCACGTGTCATCACGTATCCAGTGTACTACTGTGGTCAAGTTGGTCCAATATATAGTTCTTACCACTTCGATGCTATGTTCTTTCTTAATAGTCTCAGCGAGTCTGGCTCCGATTACGGCGGCCTGCAGTTCAAGACGAGGAATGGTCTGTGTGCGTCGCGGTGCCACCCTAGCCTCGGCTGCCACTAGGGTGACACTGATGCTGCCGTCACAGTGGATGATCCGCCAATTAGCTACAGTTGCGTAAGCTTGCGTGCTTGCGTCGCATAGCACGTGGAGTTCTTCACTTGCATAATCCTTAAGCGTGTAGCACCGTGCGGGACGTAGATCTGCAATATCGACAAGACACTTTAGCCAATCGGTGAAGAGTTCTTCTTCTTCCTCTGGAATTGGTTCATCCCAGTGGATCTTTAGGCGCCACAGGCTCTGAAGAATGATCTTTGCTCGGAGCGTAAAATGACTTAACAGCCCCAGTGGGTCGTAGATTGACATGACCGCGCTGAGTGCTTCTCGTTTTATTGGCATCCGAGCCTGTGTACGCACCGCAACTTGAACTCGATTCATTGATGTGTTGAAACCTAACTCATCTTGTTCAGCATTCCAATAAATTCCAAGAATTTTGTTCTCAGGACCTCTACTTAGTCGCGCCAATTTTGTTATTTGTAGTTCCTTTGGCACTTCGTACAACACGCTTTTGCTATTAGCGTTCCATTCACGTAGTGTGAATCCAGCATCTGCGTGCACTGTCCTTATTTCCTTAATGGTATGCCGGGCTTCTTCTGCATCATTGTAACTTGCCACAAAATCATCAATGTAGTGGTTTTGTGTGATGGCTCTAAAGGCGTGTGGATAAATCTGCGCATGTATCTTCGCATTGTGGTCGCGTACATAATGTGCCAAAAAGGGTGAGCTTTTTGCGCCGAAGATCATACTTGTCATCTAATAGCGACAAGGAGGTTCCATCCTGTTGTCACGTTTCCAAAGAAATTGCTGTGCTGGCTGATTTTCACCCGCAGAAACATTTCCTGAATATCTGCGGTGATTGTAATGGGTTTCTCTCTGAACTGGAACAAAACGCCTTGCAGTGATAACCGGTCCGGTCCGGTCCTTCTAGCAATTGGTCGTTGAGGCTCACAACGCTACTTTTTGCTGCTGCGTTGAATACCAAGCGTTGGTTACCGGGCTTGTTCGGATTCCGCACGGTGAAGTGTGGCAGATACAATTTTTCTCAGTCGGTGGTAGGCTGTGTCGTAGCTTGAAGGAAATGCCATATCGTCTCTCCGCCATGGCGGCCCGAGTTCGTATCCATTATCGATCTTTTTAATTGTCTGCTTGACTATATTTAATGGTCGCTGGTCTGCCTCATTCACTTGTGGCCTGCACGTGACATTTAAAACAAAGCTTCTTGCCGCGCACAAAGTCCCATCGCTTTTCAATCGTCATTGCTTTATAGTTCGGGCACTGCGATAGCACGTGGGTTTGTTCACAGCTCGGGCATTGATTGCTTCGCTCTTCGGACACTTCGGCGACAGCGTATATATTGCCTGTGTTCTTCTTCACGGGCTTAATTTCCTTTCCTGTTGCTTGCAAAACTGTGCTTGTCGAGGGGGCGTTTGTACATTTCAACGCCCGGTTTGCCTCGCGTATGAGAAAGCGAGACAGGACGATAATCTCTGGGTCAGTTGTGTCTTCATTGTCACTAGCGTAATCACACCAACGTGACCGGAGATGCGGGCTTAGTCTGTTCAATACTTCTTGCGCCAGGATAGGGTTGTACAAGTACGCACGCTGGTCGATCGTTCTGAAGCTTGACAGCAAAACTATTTGCTTCGATTGCTGATGATCCAAGCCTTGGTTATTTCCTCAGCTCTTCAAATGCTCGGTCGAGGATGACTTCTGGTCGCCCAAAACAATGCTCTAACGCCCTCATAACGCCGTCTGGATTTGTGGCTGTGTGAAGTAATGCAGCAACGACCTCTCGGGCTTCTCCTTCAAGACAGGTTCTTAGTCTTTGTATGTTTTCAGCGGTTGTGAAGTCACGCATAGACGCTTTAAATGGCAACTATTTGCTCGGCGATCCGGAAAATGTTGGCAGTTCGATGTGGCGAACATGCGGTCTTGCTATCTTTTCCAACGTTTCCGCCAGTTGCTCGATATCACTTTTTGAAGGTCTATCCCTCTCGCTCTTGAATTGTTCGTATCTTTGCTGTATTCGCTGCTCAGCGCTGTGTTCGTGTTTACGTGAGACCAACGGGTTTGTATGTAGCCAGCTATCTACTTTTCCATCGACTTCAGCTTGAGATAGTTTTTCATCTTGAAAACTTTTCTCCTCGTTAAGAACCAATATTTTGGCTTCCAGTCGCTTCTTAATTAAGTCAGCCTTCAATTCCAGCTCTTTTTTCTTTATTGCGGTTAATTTTTCTGCGGCAGCTAACTCCGCGAACCGCAAGTGCACTTCAACACTGTTGGTAGATCGCTGCGAGTATACTGATCATATTGGCGATTTGGCTCGAGGTTTGTTCATATCGTTCGCATGCTGTGACAATGTACCTGCAACCGCTGTCACAATCGTTTTCTTACTCGCGGCGCTTTCGTTTGTAGCGGTCGAGACCAATGAAGGCGAGGCCGCTAACTCCAAAGAAAATCTTCGCTGTTCGATCCTCTGCTTTTCTCGGCGCTTCTGCTCCTCCAGCTCTGCTACATCGCCTTGGCTCCGGGTGATGACCATCGTGATCGGTTGACGGCTGCTGGTTGTGGTTCTGGATAAGCGCTCAATATGGTCTGCAGGTTGTTTCGGATCCGGCTCGACGGACCAATTAATGTTGCGGTCGGACTGTATTTATATTATACGAACTCAAAGGCTGTATTTGTATTTAGCTCACAATATCTATTTCACTTTTACTACTTCATACAAATATCTATAACACCTTTACTTCGTTTTCAAGATCAAAAGACGTAATTGGTATATTAACATATGAGAAGCGAAAAGAATGGCACTGATATTATTTAAAATTCTTTGACTAACAACTAACGATTACTTCGGTGCTGGGCAGGCTCTTTGTCCTTAACATATTTCTTAAAGTAAATTAATAGTTCAAAGATGTTATTACGAAATATGTTTACATGCCCTCTGATACTTTTCTCCTACTTATCGTGAATTTTCTAATGGTAGCATCTCTTTAACTCTTGTTTACAGTATAATATCCTCCATTTAATGGAATTTGAAATACTCACTGAATTGATAAATCATTTACTAAATGCCACTACTGAAAACAGATTTTCTTTGCCCAGTTGTACGAAGCTCACTCCTTGATATACGACTTATATATCTAGAGCTGAATGTTAATTTGAATTCAAATAACTGAATCCAACTATTAATTTTATGCTACACTGAACCTTTTATTAAAGCTTTCTCTCATTACAGAATTTAATCTATTTTAATTTCCAATTTAAATCCATATCAAAACGCAATTCAAGCTCCACGCTCCTCCTCCTCTCTTAAAAATCTTTTAATATTCATTAACTCTCACGCCGCGACGTCCAACACCCTTCCCTCGATACCAAGCGAAATCAAAGGCTCTTGAAAGCAAAGTCAAACATGCACTTACCTTACCTGCTGCCATCAATGAATTCCGCCATCCAAACAAACCTTCAAAACACTGAAAATCGACACCATCATAAATTCTTCGGCACACTTCATTTTTACATTGTCATTAAACAACGAAATAGAATCATTTGTAATCATGATTGCAAGGAGCGCTTAGTCCCGCTTGGTGCTGCCATTACAGCTCCTTTTACTCTCATCAACCAGCAACCAACAAGATATGAGGGTGGAAGAAAATGTTTTTGGAGGAACCCTCATTTGCTTTTCCAATTCAAGTGGTTAATTTTATAGACAATGATACCAGAGTACAAATTGCTTGTGAAAGCTTACAAACATACAAAGGATACATCTTTCTTTATACCCGAATGAAATGTTACTTGATGAATGTGGGCGAATATTATGCGATATTGGTGTCCTTGTTGTGAAGATGGTGATGGCGGCTGGAGGAGAGCTTGAATCTTTAAGAATGTTTTGACTGAGGATACAGAAGTTGAGATATTGAATTTTCCTGGACTCATTTAGGAGCAATTGACCTATTTAAAAATGATTCTGGCGGATGATGATGCGTTGGGGGAGGAATCTCAAGTGGTGTCTGTGTGCTGCAATTTTGTTGATAAGACCAGTGGGCGAAGGACAATTTAATAAAGAAATTTCAAGCTGAATGATTGCAGTAAAGCTTATGAATGATAATAATTGAATAAAAAAAAATATCTTAAAACGGTCTTTAATTGTAGTTCATTTCCCAGTTCTTAGCTTTTTGATACCCAACAATTATTTCAAGCGATTGCAAACTATCTAATTTTACAACCAAAATTCGACTAGCGTGTTTCGTTTCAGAGAGTACTAGAGTGTGATGATTTGGGTCGTCAAGTTGGTGGAGACAGCTTCCTACTTTAATGATAACATTTTCTTCTTTTTCTTTGTGCTCAGTCCAAAATAATTTTTTTTACAAATAGTGAGAAGCATGCAACCTAAAAAAACGAACACGAGTGTTGGATGGCTTCCAGTTCGTTTGCCACCACGAGGATTATGTCAAAATAAATAAATATTGTCGCGTGTTACGGGCTGTAGCCGATGAGTTTAGTGTCGCGGGGAAAGTCAAAACGTACAGTCTTTTAAATTAAGTTAAAAGAGTTTATTTACTAAGAATGCTTTTCACTTGTACAATCAATTTATGTTTCAACTGTCGTCAAATATATCAAGGAAATCTTTTGCTTCACTGTCAATCAATGTCGCCTTCAATTCGCGCTCTAGTCTTATCACAGTTTTACTTTATCCCCCATTCATTCAGCTCGGCATTATATATGGCCTTTAGTCATACAATTCTTTTGTTGTATATTGTCGAATGTTCTGACGAGAACCACCTGGGATATGCGAGAAATTCTGAATGCCCGCAGTGACGTCACTTGTTTACTTTCAGATATTGATCATGGATCTACTTCGTCCATTCTTGTGCTTTTGAGTACACGCTTTTGACGTCATTTATTAACTTTTCTTGGTTGTTCTTTTTCAATCAATGTTGATCATGATGTTATTAGCAGCTGCAACAGTAGTTCACAGAATTGCTTGGACATGTAACATAATGATAGAATACAGACGCAAGCGTGAAGCATTTTCTGTTTGTTTCTACCTAAATTCCAAGTAAATCCAATGCAAGTGTTATTATGTCCTTAGCTCAAGGATTGTACTAATACCTTTTTTTGTGGTAAGGAGGTGAAAGCATTTACGCCCGCCGAGTCTGGCAGTGTGGGGCTCCCATGGAGGATACCCTTGGACTGCCCACTAAACCTTCCCCTCTCAATCTAAGAACCTAGCCCGGAACCGTTTGACAAATTACTTCGGGCTAAGCCTCTTTTCTCTACGCGTTTAGGCGCCACCGGGCTACAGGGATCCCTTTTCCAACGGAAGGAGGGGAAGGGAGAAAAGAGACCCCTCCACCCTGGATGCCTCCAGGCGCTCATATATTTTCCTTTTTATCTTAAGGACTGCCCGAGCGTAATGTGCCACACAGTTCCATTTGTCAACGGATGTGAGCATCTCTCCAGTGAGTTCATCCGGAGAGAGATCTCCCATTTCTTCAATGAGGTCACCGCGCTGCCTTTCCCACCTCTTGCATACAAAAAATGTGTGGTAGGCATCATCAACCTCTCCAGCACAGAATATGCAGTCAGGAAACCGTGACTTACCAATTTTGTGCAGGTTAGACCGAAAGTATTCATGTCCACTCAGTAGCTGAGTTAGATAGAAGTCAGTCTCACCATGCCTTCGATTGAGCCACGGCCTCAGGTCACCAATAAGGCGTACGGTCCACCTACCTTTTGTATCGCTCACCCAGGACTGTTGCCAATCACTGAGTGAGCGTTCTCGTTCTTCGTGGGCGACAGCATCTCTGTCGCATTCGTTCCTCCGCAGGCAGATTCTGCGGCGCTCCTTGGCAAGGAGGGTAATGGGTATCACTCCTGCGATGACCAGCACTGCCGACTCCGAGACAGTCCGATATGCAGATGCAATCCGTAGCGCTCCCCGTCCCTGTATCTGTGCCAAGTGCCTTCGATACAGCCCCTTGTTGAGAGCCTCACACCATATCTCCGATCCGTACAACAGCACAGATTGTACTGCACTCATCAGAAGTCTCCTTCTTGATGTGGTGGGACCCCCTATGTTGGCCATTAGCCGGCTAAGAGCCGAAGCACTCGCTGCAGCCTTGTCAGCTATTGCCCTGATTTGCTCGGAGAAACGCATCTTCGAGTCGATCAAAATGACCAGGTACTTCACTGCTAGTTTGGCCTCAACGAGTGCTTCCCCGATGTTGATCATCATTACTCTAGGGATTCTCTTCTTTGTCAAGATGACTACTTCGGTTTTCTCCTAAGCTAGGCTGAACCCGCGAGCAGTCATCCAGTCCCTCACTCGGCGCATTAGCATACCCAGTCTGAGTTGCGCTTGTTCAACAGTGCGTCCCGCAACTAGCGCCGCGACATCGTCTGCATAGCCGGTCAAGCGCGACTCATCCGGCAGCTCGATTCTCAGTAGCCCGTCGTACGTGATGTTCCACAGGTCTGGGCCAAGGATGGAGCCTTGTGCAACACCCGATGTAACTTCCATCCTCCGCCGACCCTCCTTCGTCTCATAGAACAGGCTCCGGTCTGTCAGGTAGTTCTTCAAAATCCGCATCAGATATTCTGGAACTTGAAAAGAGTTTTCCAGTGCTTCCAGAATATCCGCCCATCTAGCAGAATTGAAGGCGTTTCTGACGTCAAGCGTCACCTTGAGTTCAATTCAAAGATCAGCGTTCTGATTGTAAAGAGAACTAATTACGTAGTCCGTAAAAGCAACACAGCTTACATTAAATAATTAATTTCTAACTGACAGTGTCAAATATTGCTTCATATTTTGCTTTGTTATCATTTTTGTTATACATAGCATTATTGAAAATTTACCATCTTATATACTAACTTAACCTCATTATTTTATTTCACGTAATCTCTGAATGCTTACATTCTTTTACTTTAAATTTGAATTAAAAATTATTTCATTATAAATTTGCTCAAAATTTACATCAAATGTTAGCACAAGAGTTAGCCATTTTTGTATTTAATGACTGTTGAGGACAACGAGCCTGCCCAGCGCCGAAGGAATCGTTAGTTCTTAGTCAAAAGATTTCAAATTATATCAGTGCCGTTCTTTTCGCTTCTCATATGTTAATATACCAATTACGTGTTTTGATGTTGTGAATGAAGTAAAGTTGTTATAGATATTTGTATGAAATATTGTTGAAATAGATATTGTGAGCTAAATACAAATACAGCTTTTGAGTTCGTGTAATATAAATACAGTCCACCCGCAACATAAATTGGTCCGTCGAGCCGGATCTGAAAAAACCTGCAGACCATATTGGGCGCTTATCCAGAACCACAACCAGCAGCCATCAACCGATCACGATGGTCATCACCTGGAGCCAAGGCGATGCAGCAGAGCTGGAGGAGCAGAAGCGCCGAGAAAAGCAGAGGATCGAACAGCGAAGATTTTCTTTGGAGTTAGCAGCCTCGCCTTCATTGGTATCGACCGCTACAAACGAGAGCGCCGCGAGTAAGAGAACGATTGTGGCAGTAGTCGCAGGTACATCGTCACAGCATGCGAACGATATGAACGAACCTCGAGCCAAATCGCCAATATGATCAGTATACTCGCAGCGATCTACCAACAGTATTGAAGTGCACTTGCGGTTCGCGGAGTTAGCTGCCGCAGAAAAATTAACCGCAATAAAGAAAAAAGAGCTGGAATTGGAGGCTGACTTAATCAAGAAGCGACTGGCAGCCGAAATATCGGTTCTTAACGAGGAGAAAAGTTTTCAAGACGAAAAACTATCTCAAGCTGAAGTCGATGGAAAAGTAGATAGCTGGCTACATACGAACCCGTTGGTCTCACGTAAACACGAACACAGCGCTGAGCAGTGAACACAGCATAGATACGAGCAATTCAAGAGCGAGAGGGATAGACCTTCAAAAAGTGATATCGAGCAACTGGCGGAAACGTTGGAAAAGATAGCAAGACCGCATGTTTGCCACATCAAACTGCCAACATTTTCCGGATCGCCGAGCGAATGGTTGCCATTTAAAGCTTCTATGCGTGACTCCACAACCATGTACCACATCACAGCCGCTGAAAACATACAAAGACTAAGAACCTGTCTTAAAGGAGAAGCCCGAGAGGTTGTTGCTGCATTACTTCACACAGCCACAAATCCAGACGTCATTATGAGGGCGTTAGAGCAGTGTTTTGGGCGACCAGAAGTCATCCTCGACCGAGCATTTGAAGAGCTGAGGAAATTACCAAGGCTTGGATCATCAGCAATTGAGGGAAATAGTTTTACTGTCAAGCTACAGAACCAGACCTGCGTTCTCGAGACGATCGACCAGCGTGCGTACTTGTACAACCCTATCCTGCCACGAGAAGTATTGAGCAAACTAAGCCCGCATCTCCGGTCACGTTGGTGTGATTACGCTAGTGACAATGAAGACACAACGGACCCAGAGATTATCGTCCTGTCTCGCTTTCTCATATGCGAGGCAGACCGGGCGTTGAAATATACATACGCCCCCTCGACAAGCACAGTTTCGCCAGCAACAGGAAAGAAAATGAAGCCCGTGAAGAAGAAAACAGGCAATATATACGCTGTCGCTGAAGTGTCCGAAGAGCGAAGCAATCAATGCCCGAGCTGTGAACAAACCCACGTGCTATCGCAGTGCCCGAACTATAAAGCAATGACGATTGAAAAGCGATGGGACTTTGTGCGCGGCAAGAAGCTTTGTTTTAAATGTATACAGAAGAAACACAGACGCATCTACTGCAAAGCAAAATTATGTGGTGTTAATCAATGTCCGCGCCCGCATCATCCAACGTTTCATCAGGATCAAGACAAGACACATTCTGAGCAATTGATCCTATCGAGACCAGCCGCATAAATAACGCAGAGCAGCACCGAAGTAATTTTGTCGATGGCAACCCCAGCTGCTACCACCCCACGAGCTGTTTTGTTGAAGATGTGTCCAGTTGTTGTCATCGAACCATGGGGGGAGGTCAACACGTACGCACTGCTTGATGAAGGTGCTACTATCTCTCTTATCGATGAGCAGCTGGCACAAAGCATCGGTGCCGAGGGGCCAAAGCAACCTCTGCACTTAACGGCGTCAACATGTCTCAGCAGGTAAGAGACAGCAAACTCGTTACCGTGCAACTGAGGGGAACGAAAGAGAAAACGTCATTTAAACTGCGAGCACGAACCATCAAGGACTTGAAACTGCACCAGCAGTCCATTTCGGCTACGCTATTGCAGCACAATCACCCCAAAGACCTGCAACAGGAAGCAGTGTGCTACGAGTTCGCGCGCCCTGGTATTCTGGTGGGGCAGACCACTGGGAGTACACTGTATCTCGAGAGCTGCGAGTAGATGAACCTGATCAACCAGCTGCATCTAGGACGCAGCTGGGCTGGGTAGTACATGGAACCGTACCACGCAGCATGATCTACAACCACGAAAGCATGCTGCACATCTACGAACCTAAACAGCACATGATCGGACAGCACGACCAGCAATTTCATGAGCTAGTAGAAACGCACTTCCGGATAGACGCGCTTGGCGTCACGTGCAGGCCACGAGTGAATGAGGCAGACCAGCAAGCAATAAATATAGTCAAGCAGACAATTAAAAAGATCGATAATGGATACGAAGTCGGGCTGCCATGGTGGAGAGACGATATGGCATTTCCTTCAAGCTACGAGACAGCCTACCGCCACCTGAGCAAAATTTAGCAGAAGATGGACGATGACCCCGAGTACGACAACCAATATGCAGCCCAAATAGAGAACCTGGTCAAGAAAGGCTACGCCGTACCATGCGACGGATCGGAGCAGAAGAGTGCAATCTGCTGGTATCTGCCACACTTCACCGTGCGGGATCCGAACAAGCCCGGTAAGCAACGCTTGGTATTCGACGCAGCAGCAAAGAGTAGCGGTGTGAGCCTCAAGGACCAATTGCTAGAAGGACCGGACTTGCTGTTATCACTGCAAGGCGTTTTGTTCCGGTTCAGAGAGAAACCCATTGCAATCACCGCAGATATTCAGGAAATGTTTCTGCGGGTGAAAATCCGCCCGGAAGATCAGCCAGCACAGCAGTTTCTATGGAGACGTGACAACAGGATGGAACATCTTCGTCGCTATAAGATGACAAGTATGATCTTCGGCGCAAAGAGCTCACCTTTTTTGGCACATTATGTACGCGACCACAATGCGAAGATCCACACGCCTTTAGAGCCATCACACAAAACTACTACATAGATGATTTTGTGGCGAGTTACAATGATGAAGAAGTAGCCCGGGGTACCATTAACGAAATAAGGACGGTGCACGCAGATGCTGGATTCACACTACGTGAATGGAACGCTAATAGGAAAAGCGTGTTGTACGAAGTGCCAAGGGAACCACGACCAACTAAATTGGCGCGACTAAGTAGAGGTCCTGAGAACAAAATTCTTGGACTTTATGGGAATGCTGAACAAGATGAGCTAGGTTTCAACACATCAATGAATCGAGTTCCAGCCGCGGTGCGTACACAGACCTGGATGCCAACAAAACGAGAAGCACTCAGCGCGGTCATGTCAATCTACGATCCACTGGGGCTGTTAAGTCATTTTACGATCCGAGCAAAGATCATTCTTCAGAGCCTGTGGCGCCTAAAGATCCACTGGGATGAACCAATTCCAGAGGAAGAAGGAGAACTCTTCACCGATTGGCTAAAGTGTCTTGTCGATATTGCAGATCTACGTCTCGGACGGTGCTACACGCTTAAGGATTCTGAAAGTGTAGAACTCCACGTACTATGTAACGCAAGCACGCAAGCTTACGCAACTGTAGCTTATTGGCGGATCATCCGCTAAGACGGCAGCATCAGTGTCGCCCTAGTGGCAGCCAAGGCTAGGGTGGCACTGCGACGCATACAGACCATTCCTCGTCTCAAACTGCAGGCCGCCGTTATCGGAGCCAGACTCGCTGAGACTATTAAAAAAGAAAATAGCACCGAAGTAGTAAGAATTATATATTGGACCAACTCGACCACAGTAGTACACTGGATACGTGATGACACGCGGCAATACACACCTTTTGTCGCTCACCGGATTGGCGAGATTGTGGAACTTACGCATAAAGACCAATGGCGATGGCTGCCAACCAACGACAATGTAGCTGACGACGCAACCGCTGGGTTCTGGGCCCTAGCTTACTCTACAAATCCGAAGAGCAATGGCCTACGCAACAAACATTCGCAGCAGAACAAGAAAAGGTTTTGTTCCACACAAGGGAGGAGGACTCACAATGCGATGGCTGGCTGCCTGATCCCGCTAGATTCTTCAAGTATGAAACGCTAGTGCGAGCAACAGCACGGGTACTAGCCTTCATCGACATATGCCGACGCAGATCGACACGCATGGAACATCGACACATAGAATGCGCCGAACGGGAACTCATACGGCGCGCACAGAAAGAAAACTTCAGTCCTGAGCTACATAGGATTGAATCATCCCGATCATTACAAAGGCAAGCCGATTATTCAGATTAGATCCGGTGCTTGAGGAGAGTATCCTGCGGGTGCGTGGTCGAATTGGAGCAGCAGCCGCGTTGAATGAGGCAAATCAACCGATAATCCTGGATGGACGCCATCGCTGCGAGAACACGCGCTGCTGGTCACGCAAATCAAGAACGCGTGACGAATGACCTACGACAGCGTTATTGGACTATTCACCTTCGACCCACCGTTTCCGCTATAGAACGCAGCTGCGCCGCAAAGTCCGATGAGCAAAACCCCGAATACCAGTCACTGGAGACCTACCACGAGCCCGCCTCGATGCCTTTCACCGTCCATTCACAAACTGTGGAATTGACTATTTTGGACCAATGATGGTGAAAGTTGGACTGCATCGAGAAAACCGATGGGGTGCACTATTTACGTGCCTTACTTCACGTGCCGTGCACATAGAAGTTGTTGCATCTCTCTCCACCGACTCCGCGATAATGGCGCTGCGACGTATGGCGGCGCGCCGAGGATGGCTCCGACTAATGTATTCGGACAATGCGACGAACTTCCGTGGAGCAGATCACGAATTACGAATCGCTTACGCCAAATGGGCACCACTACTACGAGACGAGGGACTACTACACCGAATGGAATGGCGTTACATACCCCCTGGTGCTCTCAACCAAGGTGGCGCATAGAAACGATTTATACGATCAGTAAAAACCGCACTGATTGTCACATTGCGAGAGAGGGCACCACTCAAGGAAGTTTTAAGAACCCTCTTGGCAGAGGCAGAGTTTTCAATTAATGCTCGACCGCTTACCCACGTGAGTGTAAACCCAAACGACCCAGAAGCACTCACGCCGAACCATTTTCTGCTAGGGTCATCCATGGGCCTGCCAACTACTGGACCATGTGACGAGGCTGACCGACAAACGTGGCGAGCAAGTCAGGCGCTCGCTGATCACTTCTGGCGGCGGTGGATAAAGGAATATTTACCTACGCTGTTGCCACGTGGCGGGTTAATGAATAAGGTGCGACCACTACAAGTTGGCGATATTGTGATCGTAGCCGACCACACGCTTCCCCGGAACATTTGGCCAATGGGTTATATCGAACGCACCTACAAAGGACCAGACGGTGGTATACGAGTCGCTGACGTAAGAACGAAAGCAGGCATTTTCAATTGCCCCGTTAGCAGGCTCGTCGTGTTATTACAAGAAGAGGCTGCGCAAGCTACGCCGGGGGGAGAAATGTTAAGGACAATGAGCCTGCCCAGCGCCGAAGGAATCGTTAGTTCTTAGTCAAAAGATTTCAAATAATATCAGTGCCGTTCTTTTCGCTTCTCATATGTTAATATACCAATTACGTGTTTTGATCTTGTGAATGAAGTAAAGTTGTTATAGATATTTGTATGAAGTAAAGTTGAAATAGATATTGTGAGCTAAATAGAAATACAGGTTTTGAGTTCGTGTAATATAAATACAGTCCACCCGCAACAATGACATTACCAATATTGACAATTCTTTAAAGTGTACTACATCATCTCCGTACAGAATTTTTTTTTAAAAGTTGTTTAATTTTAAAAAAAATTATTTTTTTTTTAATTTTTGGCTTTTGTTGTGCTTTTTTTATTATATTATATGTCAGTAATATTCCCTGATAACATTCTTAGCATTTTTATATTCTGAATTTCATTAATGTACATTAAATCTTTATTAGTCCAGGATTTTTTTATCTACAGAGTCACCACAAAAGTCACCGCAGTTGTAGACAAGAGCTTAGTCTAAGTTTTCTTCGTAGTGTTGCAAATTTTTTCATTCTAAACATTTCTTTAATATATGTATATTTTTGAGTACAACTTGTGGTATATTATATTTTTCCAATGAATTATTGTTAATGCTATGCTCTTAATTTAAGATTAATGACAGTAGCTCACATGATATACTGGTTAGAGTACTTGCTGCGTAAGCCGAAGGTCCCTAGTTTGAATCCCATTGATGACAGTCAGATTTTCTTTGAGCGATTCTTCGGACAGACTATAAGCCCGTTCAGTAGCTGGGTGGACCGACACGTTCAAAGCATAGTTACTGATCACATCACCTTCTCGAGTGTTGATACCTTCTATCAAGGTATATCTAAGCGAAAGCCCTAAAAGGGCTGTAACGATAAATCAAAAACAAAAGATTAATGACGATATTTATTCGTAATTTGTGGCCAGTTTCGGTAAGCGTATCATGTATAATGCTGAAAATAGTCCAGAATAAGGTAACCAGCTGCAGAGAGAATAGAGAAATATATTCCTTTTGCAGCTCGTGGCGGTATTGTGCAATCCATACGTGAATGTTCTTTTGTCTGTTATTTTTACCAGCATGGCATCCACAGAGACACTAATATATGTTGTTTATAGGGTAAAATAATTTTACAAAACCTTACTTACAACGCGATCTAACCGTGTGTCTATGCATGCATCCGTCTTTGCATCACAGTAAACCACATAAGCTAGAAAAAAGAAATTACTTCCGTAGGTCAAAAATGGTGTCTTCTTCAAAATTTGATAATGTGTTCAAGGGGAGTATCCCCATATAGGAGAGTGACTCTCAAAACAAATTTCCAATATGGGTTTAAATTTAAAGGCTTCAATGATGAACTGATCTTGAGCTGACACTTTATGCTTTGGTGTGTGCCGAGAGAGGGAAAATACGCGAAAAAATTGAGCTCCACTCCCCTCGCGACTGGATACCTTTGATGCTAAAAGTTGTAAAAAAGCCATGGAAGCAGGTCTTTGTGTCTGCAAGGCCAACAAAAACCTCAGAAGTTAAAATTTGATCAAATTTGTTAATAATAGTATATGTAATAAATTTTACGTTTTTTCCTATGAAATCAAAAGGAAACCCTTAAATTAGCGAAAAACTCGTACCAGGGGAGACGCACACCTACCTAGTAGCAAGTGAACGTTTCCTGGAAATTTCAGAAGAATCGCGCCACAATTAGTTAAGTGACAGCCGAGTGAATATTGAACAACAACAACACGTAACACTGGGGCAAACTACATTTGCAACGGGTCTAGATACGACAGAAATGTAAGAATTTCGATGAAAATTTTCGAAATGATTTGTAACATTTTTACATTACCATCACTATTCAAACAATGAATTCAACACATTGAAAATTAACAAATGGCGAATTTTAATTCATAATAATTAAGTTTTAGTCTTTCTAAATAAGTCTATTAAGTTTACATAGTTAGAAAATGTTTTTTGAGTCACTAAGTAATGCCATTCTTGTGGGAGGACCCTACAGTTCCTTTGGCTTGTTTTCTACCTGAATAAAGTACTCTCCCATTTATGCATCTTTAAGAGATCAGGCTGATATATGTTTTAGAAAGTAACATTGCTCGTTGCGGAGGGGACACTTGTCTTAAAGGGACTCTTCATGCATAAAAACTTGAAGAATAGAAGATGCAATGATTTAAACTCTCGTCCATACGCTTCGAGATTTCCCGAAGGATATCTAAAGCAACCTCTCATCAGTTACAGATGTGAAGTCTTGGAGTGTATCAACGGATTATAACAGGTCCGGACACCCTTAGTCTACTCCGAGATGGCTAAACCAGGCTAGGCATTTTGGAGAGAAATTTCGATCACAAGTCTTCCGCGAGTAGACTTAGGCCAAATATAATTTATCAGCCACCGATTCAAATGCCCAGTTCAAAGCGTGTCAAAAGCTTCCATCAAGTCGATCATAATTTACTTTACTTCTCTTACCTCTTTTTCCAACCGTACGTTCAGTCCAATAGAGAGAACAAAAGCTGACAAAATTGATCAAAACCACACATTTCGGATTATTTACCTACGTGGTGCCAGAAACAAACTCCTCGAATCCAAAACCAAATCAATCTACTCTGACTTAAAATGCAAAGCCAAACTATGGCACCGCGTATTGAACCGCATCACAGAACCGACCAGTCGCGGACTATTCAAACCCTACCCTCTAGGTGGCATATTCAGTTTCAGTGAGGTATTGCTGCTTTGGATCAGCTTTTGGAAATCCATTTCATGGCTCTGCTCTTGAGCAAGCTCACTCTTGATGATACGAGTCAGAATCTTGATCATACTTACATGAAAGAGTGCGTCCGTGACCTCGTTGCTGGCCACGGATGTAAAACGGCAGTCCCTTGTGAATTAGGATACGTAATTGAGTACCTGGGTTGGCGGAGCGAGGCCTTACTTGCCAATTGAGCGAGCGCGTACGTTAGTAGTTTGTGATCCGTTAGAATGAAAAACACAGAGCCTTCCAGGTGCGACCACAAATGACGAACTCTGGCATATGAAGCGAGCGATTTGTGATCATATACGCTGTACTTAGACTCAACCGTAGAAAGCTTTCCTTGAGAAAATTGTCAACAAGAACCTCCTACCATTTTGCTTTTACTTCAACACGGCCTCAACGGCTACGTCAGATGCGTCAGTAGTCAGCTTGAGAGGTTTATTGGCCTGAAAATGTGCGAGTAATACGAATTCCGCCAGGCTGTTTTTGAACTTCACGAATGCTTCGATTGCTTCCGAGGTCTAATCAATTATCGTCCTGTCATCTTTCCTGTTTTCTTTCTATATCTTGTTGGGGAGCTTAAAGTACAGCAAAATCATGGAGAAATCACCGATAAATGTTCAGCGTCTCCAAAAACCACTGGAGATCCTTTACTGTGATGGACCTTTTAAAATTTCAGATCACATCTACTCGAAACGTTGAGGTACGCATACCTTTCTCGTTAATAACGTGCCGACGTATCCTACTCCGCTCACACCAAAAACGAACTTAAAAATATTGATGATAACCTCAAAACTTGATAGACGCTCAAGCACCATTTGCAGGTGCTGTAAATGCTCCTTCTCCGATTTTGACATCATCAGTACATTGCCAAGGTAGCATACGCTACCTCTGGATTACCTGGTCCATGAAGCGCTGAAACGTCAATACAGTCAATCCAAACAGTCCAAACAGAATCATGACCACAGTTTTTGAGACGTCCTCCTCCGCTATTGGGATCTGGTGCAACGCGCTTAATAAACCAATTTTTGAGAACACACGCATGCCACTCAAATTCACCGTTACGTCCTCGGTGGGTCGTATTGGATATTGGATTATCTGGAATCGTAGCGGCGTTAAGGTGATGATAGTCTCCTGTAATTATCAGTCATTTGAAAACGTTTATTACATGTGAACGCAGACTTTTCTGCCTTGATTTTGTATTCTTTGTGTGAATATAACTATTTGGTTGAAAACTATGAAAGTAAAACTAATGAATTCTGCTTGAAGATAGTCCTTTAAGCTACTAATAAATGCATTAAACCTAATCTGGAATTATTTTATTTTGCTTCGATTTTCAAACATTATAATTTGATTGCACGCAGGCGAATGCAGACTTTTTCTGCCTAGTGTATGTAGTAACGGCCTGCTTTGGACAAGGTTCTATGAGCTGTCAGCCTACTTCGGCAAAAGCAAATGCTTATATGGCGTAGTATATATTATGTTTTGCATAAAAAAAGCACAAAACAGTATACAGCCGCCCTCAGGCAGCAACGCTCATTGAAGATATTAAAAAACTTCTGGACTCTCAGGGTCCCATACTCCTTACCGGAGACTTCAATGCCTATCACCGAAGCTTGGGAGCAGTGAGAAGCAATCGTGCTGGGACTGAGTTAAACTGATTCATCACAGATAATCCAATAAGCCTGCATATCCCCAACGAACCAACACATTACGGGTACCAATATAGTTATCCTCTCGATATTGGTATATCACGTACCTTTGAACACGATGTACGCATCGAAGTCCTTGACGAACTTTCATTCGATCACAAACCGGTGCACTTCTTAATAGGAGGAATATACATAGACGAACCTCTACAAGTAAAGAAGAAAACCATTATTAAAACACCTGAAACATCCAGCAACACAGAGAAAATGATAGAAGAAATCACAGACAAAATAATACAGGCAAAAGAGGACAACACAGTCACAACTCTGACAAGGGTGACAAACCCCTATGAACTCCCTAACGACACCAAAAATTTAATAAGGAGGAGGAATCGAGTTCGGAGAAGGGCTAGGAACACAGGTGATCCTAGATTACGCTAGAAAGCAAATCAAATTACGAACAAAATTCGTGACCACAATGAACAATGGGAGAACTTCTTGCAAAGTCTGGAGCCTGAAAGCGACGCTTAGTGGAGGGTCTTCAAATACTTTTGTATTAAAAACAAGCTTGTAATACCACCAATTCACGACCCTTACGGTATCAAATTCAACAGTTCTGGTAAGGCGGAGGCCTTCGCAGATACTCTAGAACAACAGTTATGTGAAAATTCATCTGATTAGGAGGACCTTGACGAACACGAAGTTTACGTCGATCAGTTGACCAACAGGCTCATGAGGTCAGGCATTACAGACTCCGATCTAATACAAAGCACGTGTCTTCAAGAGGTTAAAGACATCATACAAGTACTGAACATACCATGTTAAATAGCTCCATGTTAAAATAGCTCCCGGATAACATTCTCGATGCAATACCCCAAAATATGGAAATCGGAAATATTATTGTTTTCCGAAAACCCGGTAAAAACCTCATGTTCCCACAAAACTGACGACCTATAAGCCTACTATTCTCTCCGTCGAAAATAGTAGAGCGGGTGCTACTAAATCGACTAACTGAAGTTGTTACCGAAAAAGAAATAGTTCCAGAAGAACAATTTGGCTTCAAGCCATTACGCTCCACAGAACTCCAGCTTACAAGGGTGGTCCAACACATTAGAATAGGGCGAAACCGCAGGAAATCAACGGGTTTGGTTATGTATGACATAGCCAAAGCCTTTGATAAAGTCTGGCATGCAGGACTTATTTACAAAATGCATGAATCCCAAATGCCACTGCAGCTCATCCAAATCATTGGCTCCTTTCTAAAAGGCAGATCATTTCGTGTCAAAATTGACAACCACCTTTCAACCATGCGGCCAATTCATGCTGGAGTCCCACAAGGATCACCCATCTCCCCCATACCATACAACATCTTTACTGCAGACCTACCTCGGCTGCCTTTGAATGTCCACAAGTCCCTATATGCCGATGATACCTGTGTTCTATACTCATCCAGACAAGCAAGAGTCATCATTATCAAACTGCAACTCTGCATAGACATACTTTTGAAGTATTTTCGCAAGTGGAAGATCAAGTTAAACTCAGACAAGACCCAGGCATTATTTAGAACCAGAAAAAGACAACAACAACCGAAAACTCTGACTGTTGAAAACGAAAATATTGCCTGGTCAAGAACAGCCAAATACCTAGGACTGACATTCGACAACAAACTCTCCTGGCCAGACCACCTACGCAACAAACTAGGACATTGGTACAAGATGCTATCTCAACTCTTTCCACCCTTAAGGCCAAGAAACTCAAAATCAAGAATCGTCTGGTGATCTACAAATAAAGAATACGACCAACGCTACTACAGGGTCTGAATAATAAGTAACCGGACTGACCTCAGGAAATTTTTTATCGGCAAAATATGTACAATTTTTCCTTAGAAATCTTCAAAGTAGTGCCCATTGGATTCGATTACACGCTGATACCGGATTTTCCAATCCCCGAACGCTCCCTGGAAGACGGCAACCTCGATGCTGTGTTGAACCCTCGTCGTGGCACGTTGAACGTTTTCCCGAGTCCCGAACCGCGTCCCCTTAAGGTGTCTCTTGATCTTGGGGAACAGAAAGAAGTCCACTGGTGGCATATCCGGGCTGTAAGAACTCTGATTCGGTTTGCAGTCGATCAAGGATTTTCGAAGCGACAGCAACACGTCGCTCCTTTCGCTCATCAGTCAGGTGTTTGGGTACAAGCTTCGCGCAGATCTTCCTCATGCCCAGATCGTTCTTAATAATGTTATGAACGGTCATCTTATCAATCCCAACCCCATCTGCGATAGCCCGAATGCTCGGACGACGATCACTGTTCAACACATCACGCACTTTTTGCACATTTGTTGCCGTGTGACTCGGTGATGGAGGACCGACGCGCTGTTTGTCACGGACGACATCGCGGCCCTCCCGGAAATTTCTGTGCCCCTGAAACACTTGAGTTCTCGACAGAGCATCCTCACCGTAAGCCTCTTGAATGATTTGAAGTGTTTCTGTGGCCGTTTTCTTGAGTTTGACACAAAATTTGATGCTAGCACGTTGCTCGATCGTACGCTCCATTTTCACTCCGACGACGTTACTGAACACGCACTTCACCCTCGCTCGATGCTATCTCTGCAAGCGTTTGAAGGCAACTGCTGCAGCCCGGTTCCCTTTACCTAGACCACAATTACAGCACCAGATACCAGTTAGCAGATGATTTGACGGCGCGGGCAGGCTCAGTCCGGTTACTTATTATGCAGACCCTGTGTATGGTAGTACAGCCTTCTACCAGCCAACAGGGACCAACAAAAAGGCACTACAACCCATCCAAAACAAAAACATTAGACAAATCTTCGGAATCCTATGGTAAGTTAGAAATACGGACATATACAAAGGACCTTAGAATCGAACCTGTCGACATATTCGTACGTGCAAAGCACTCAAAATTCTCGACAAAGTAGACAAGCATCCTAACACTACCCTGGGGATCCTAGGATACAAAGCACTCCCAAAAGAAATTTATCCAACTATCCGCGCTAACTTTAAGAAAATATAATTGACCATAATCAAAATAGTACAATCTCGTTAAACATGGTGAGCAAATATTTGCTCACAGACAGAAGGGAGTTAAGGTGCTAAATCGCACCAGCTCCGAGGAAAACAAATCCAAGGAAGGGAGTTAACTAGTTTTGCATTTCCATGAATACACAATTAACAAAAAAATAACATCCATATTTCCTGTTCTCTCATGAAAGTTAATAGACTAGCTTTTTCAGTATCCAGATTTATGTTAAAAATGAGATCAAAGTCTCTTCTCCGTAGACTGATGACAATTTTTCCTACATTGCCATTTCATTTGCAGATTAATTGCATGCACACTCTCAACTAGGAACTCTTATCAACTTCTAGATCCTTTAATAAACACTGAAATCAGAAACATTGACTGATTGAGTTGCGATATCTATTCATTTCCTAGCTCAATCTTCGATTGGGGCGCCCAAGTTGATACGAGTATGTTCGTCAGAGCACAGTAACGAGTATTCCGGGAGAAAATATAATCAGAAAAGTTTGATTACTATTAGTTCTCATCTCGCCATCCCTTGCAACAACCGATTCTTGTCAACATGTCGTCTACTTAGTCCTTTACATCCGTTACACCCTCTTCACGCCGTTAAATCCCATCGAGCCTTTGGATTCGCCCAAATGGTGAAAAAAAAACCAACAATATATGAGCTTGGAACTCGAGTAATTTTCCCATCTTCTCAATACGATTCCTGCTGATGCTACTTCTTCATCCTGATGCCGCCGCTATTTCCAATTGAGACAAGGATAAGAATAATAGCTCTGTGTATATTCCAAGTTCGTATTTCAAAGCTATTAACCAAAAGTCGACGGGACTCGTTATAGTCGTCAGGAAACGAGAAACGGCCTTTAATTACGAGCACACTCATTTATTGAAACTGATTACTTCCCGAGGATAAACATTGGAAGAAGGCTCTTTATCAGTGAGATTACGATCCATTAATAAGAAGCTCTTTCTCTCTCCCTTCCTCGTGTCCCTCTGAGTTCCACTCTCGTCCTGGCTTGTTCTTAGTTCGCTTTATATTTGAAAGGAAGGAAGGAATGGTGTCATTTCCGAGAAAATTGCAATCCCTTTTCTTTTTCGGTCGTCCCGAAATACAAATGTGGCGAAGACGAACGTCGTCATTTGTGCTATTTTGCGGGCGGTGGCGGCGTAACTTCTGCGGGAGATTTTGTGAATGAGCTTTTGGTTTAACAAGTAATGGAGGACCGGGAAGAAGTCAAAGTAAGAGGTATGTTTACGGTTCGTTCGGTTTGAGGACTTTTAGTCACATTCTAGGAAATGTCATTTGCAAAACTATATTATTCGGATTTGTAATAAGGAAAAGTATCGGAAAACTTGAATTTAATTTACTTCTATCGATATGTCATAAATAATAGAAAAAGATTAGCTTTCATGTATTGCGATTGGAGTTGGGAATTGGTTGGGAAATGGTATAGGCAAATAGCAAAAGTTTGAATGACATATCAATTTTGTTGAAGCAGATCCTTAAAGGACACAACTCTTGTTAGGGATAAGTTATGCTTTTGTTGTTTTCGCTCTAAATTGATTGCTAGAAGCATGATATTAAATATATACTCAAAGAATTTTGTGATGAAAAGGGTTTGTAAATACTTGGTAAAGTTACTTTAAATTTGAAAATAATATTCTGTACAGTTATATCAAATATCAAATGTATTTTGATCTGCTAGGTCAAATCGTTGTTATAAATCCAAATTTTAAGATGTATTTAAAATTTCAAAAGAATTTTATTTGCGAGGGCGGTCCGATAAGAACTCATTCTCACGGCCTGATGGCACCACTAGCGAAAGAGAGATTCATTATCGTATGGTAAATTCTCGTAGATAGCCACTATCAAAATTTCAGCTGAATCGAACTCGTAGTTTTGTTTTGATCGCGTGTGGAAGCGGGCGTGTGCGCGAATTTTAGAAAAATGGAGAAAGAGTACTATCAATCGGTGATTCAATTCTTGTTTTTGAAAGGAAAATTATGCAATAAAATCAAAGACCGCTTGGACGCTGCATATGGAAGCTCTGCTCCTACGATGGCAACCGTGAAAAATTGGCTAAACTAGTTTCAACGTGTTTGCACGTCTGTTTTGATGAGCCCAGCCCAGAATTCCCGAAAACGGTTACGACGGAGGATAACGTGACAAAAATCCACGAGCTCGTATTGGTAGACTCCCGATTGAAAATGTGCAAGATTGCTGAGACAGTAGACTTCATGGGTCATATCGTGCATAATATTTTAGGCATGAAATAGCTATTTGCGCGATGGGTACCACGTTTGCTCACCCCGGACAACAAACACAACCGTGAAACCACTTCAAAGGAGTGTTTGATACTGTTTAAGCACAATACCAAAGAGTTTCTGCATCGTTTGTGACTATGGACAAAATATGGCTCTACTGCGACACACCAGAGACCAAGTAGGCGAAGACTATCTTATCGGCCGGAAAGGTGATGATCACCGTTTTCTGCAATTCACAAGGTGTGATTTGTTCAACTACCTGAAGAAATATAAAACGATCACAGAGTTCTATTATGCCGAATTATTGGGCCAATTTGACGCCAATTGGCAGAAAAAGGCCCCATTTAGCGAAGAAAAAGTGCCACCATCACTATCACCAAATTGGTTGGGTTGGGCTACGAACTGCTACAGCATCCACCATGTTCTCCAAATTTAGTCCCGTGTGACTCATTTTTGTATCCAAACATGTAAAAATCACTCACCGGTCCACATTTTCAAAATTTTCGTTTTTCTCTTGTAGGCTAAGTACTTATTGGACCGCCCTCGTATAGTAAATTATTGTGAGCTGTAATTATAACCAAGAGCAGCTGCACCAGCCGTTTTTGATAAATAATTACTTTTACTAATTCCAAACTGACTAAGATAAAAACACATTCACTTGGTTGGCGTATGAAGGAATGAATTTATTATTTTTAATATTTGAACTTAAAAATGAATGTTCATGAATTAAAAATGCATACAATAATCAAAGTCAGTGTCCGTTTAAAAAAAAATTGCATTATATACAGTAAACATTTTCTTATGCTAGTAATTGAAAACTTGAATAAAATATTTATATTACAATGCTTATAATTGGAGTCAATAAAAAATAAATGAAAATGCATATCATACAATAACTTTTTATGCTGTCGGCAATGTCTTTTCAGAGTGTAAACATTTTTTTTTTTGCTTACAAGCTCAGGTCAATTATATTTTATTATTGATAAGAGGAATGCCCGAGTAAATGGAGATTGACTACTGTTGAGAGCTCTGTTCAATTGTTGAACATTTTGGGGCACCACCGGTAAGAATAATGTTGAATCCTTCATTAAGCGCCACGTTTTTTTCTGATATGGACTCCTGCAATTTCTTCGGCATCTTAGTCTTCTTCAGTATGCTTCTGATGTAGATACTGGATAAGGATCAGCATTGTTAATGCCAGTGGTACCGTGTACTACCGTAACTGTTGTACAGCAGCTGTGATTGCAATCGAACTTAGCTGGGACCACCTCTTTCACGAAGCTCGTCAGTACTTCCTTCTGTTGAGCAATTTCTTATCGTAGAATCAATCGCTCGATTTTGATAGCACAATTCTCTTACGTGCGGATGATTCCAATGTTCTTTACTAAAATTTCTTCTCTATCATCTTTTTTAGGGTTTTGTACTAAAATACAAAACCCTATTGCAATCACGACCTGTCGGTCTGTATGTCACAGCACTTTTTCTCCGAAACTATAGAAGCTACAGCCATGAAACTTTGTGGAAAGGTCAGAAGTGGTGACTTCTTGAAAGTTTAATGGTGGGAAAATTTTTCAAAGGGGTTTAAGGGGGGTCTCCCCGTATAGGGAGATGACACCTCAAAAAAAAATTTTCACCATTGGTAGTCGAGTAGGGTGTCATTGGAAAGGTCTCAACGAGATCTTTTCAAAACAAGTCTTAAAATTGCCTTATGAGTACCGAGGGGGGGCAGGGGAAGGGGAAATGTACGAACTTTTTGCGTACCCCCCCCCCTCGCGATTGGACACCTTCCATCCGAAAAATCTGAAAAAAATCATGGATGTAGGCCTTAGTGAGTACAACAACAACAAATACATGAGAAGTCGAAATTCACTCAACTTTGTTAGTAATAGTATGATTTATCGATTTCACGTTTTCTTGAATAAAATCTAGACGGTACCCTTAAATTCAATAAAATTTAGCATAAAGATCGAATAGTATTTAACGAAGTTATAGCGATTTGAATTTTCCTGCATTACTATGGAACAATATGCCCTGTTTTACTATGGAAACATATGGCTATGGAGTCATATGCGCTTTTACCCGACTTAGACACTACAGCTTTGCTAGGATTTGCATGAAAATTTCAGGAATGATAGGTATCATGAAGATGAGCACAAACAATTGAAACAAGTCGAAAAGGCAGGAGACAGCTCCTAGCAAAAGGGCTTTGTAACCATTCTAAGATTCGAAAAAACAGGCCATGAATCGATGATTACAGTACAGAGGGATGGCCCCTGAAAAAAAATTTCATGAAAGGTAGCCGATATGAGTATCAACTGAAGGTTCTCTTTGAGAGCTTTTCAGAACAGTTCTTAAACTGACCGTTTTTGCTTCAATGGGAGCACAGGGGGGAAATACATGAAAAATGTGTTTCCTCCCTCGCGAATGGACACCAGTGATCTAAAAAATCTGAAAAAAATATCAAAGGAGATATTTGTGGGTATAACTATAATAAATACCTCAGAAGTCAAAATTCTTTCAACTTTGCTAATAATAGTATGATCCTCGAACATGACATGTTTCTTGATTTTATTCGTTACTGGTTACTGCATTTTGTATGTTGAGTACAAATCCTTCTGACATGAGCATAGGTCTGTCTACCCAACTTGTTTTTTTCGTGGTAGGGAGGTGAAGGCATTTACGACCGCCGAGTCTGGTAGTGTGGGACTCCCATGGAGGATACCCTTGGACTACCCCTGTCAATCTGAGAACCTAGCCTGGAACCGTTTGACACATTACTTCGGGCCAGGTCTCGTTTTGTTACGCCGTGTGGCGCCTTCAAGCTGGGGAGTCCCTTTCCTAGCGGGGGGGAGGGGGGGGGGGGGGAAGAGGAAATGCCAGAAGAGCGATCCCCCAGCCCAAGCGCCTCCGGCTGCTGTGAGTCCCTTTTATCTTTTAGGACTGCCCGAGCATAATGTGCCACCTGGTTCCATTTGTCAACCGATTCGAGCATCACCGCAACTATATTATCCGGGGCGAGCTCTCCCGTCTCCCTGTAGAGTTTCCTTTGCAGCCTGACCCATTTCGTACACGCGAAAAATGTGTGACAGGCATTGCCCTCCTCTCCTGGGCAAAACCGATAATCGGGAGACCGTGACTTACCGATCTTGTGCAGGTAAGACTGAAAACACCCATGCCCGCTCAAAAGCTGGATCAGATAGAAGTCAGTCTCACCATGCCTTCGATTTAGCCACGGTCTCACATCCGGGATGAGGCGCGCAGTCCACCTACCCTTCGTGCAATCCCCCCAAGACTGCTGCTAATCGTTGGGCTAGCGTTGTGTCTCCTCGCGGACAACTATCTCCCTCGCATCCTCGTTTCGGCGCACGTAAATGGCGCGGCGCTCTCTAGCAAGGAGGGCGACAGGTATCACGCCTGCAATCACTCTCACCGCCGAGTCGGAGACTGTAGGATACGAAGATGCAATTCTCAGTGCTCCTCTTCTCTGTACCTGTGCCAATCGTTTTTGGTATACCTCCTTGCTGAGAGCGTCGCCCCATACCTCTGTTCCGTACAGTAGCACTGATCCTACAACACTCATCAAGAGGCGTCTTCTTGATGGACTGGGTCCCCCTAAGTTGGCCATAAGTCGACTCAGGGCCGATACTACCGAAGCAGCCTTCACAGCCGTTGCCCTGATTTGCTCAGAGAAACTCATCTTTGAGTCGATCAGTAGCCCCAGGTACTTCACCGCTGGCTTCGATTCGATTTGTATATCTCCAATACTGATCATCCTTACTCTAGGGATTCTCTTTTTTGTCAAGATGACCACTTTGGTTTTCTCCAGATCAAAACTAACCCCAGATAACAAAGGCTATGCTTGGTGTGCTCGCAACAAATAGCCATGCGTTTCCCTCCATATTGTTTGAGAAGATATTACCTCAACGCTGGGGCGCGGTTGCTTCTTGTGTCTACTGTGTAGTTCGTTGATGATACAGTTCGGGCTTGCATCCATATTGTTGATCATGCTGAAAGTACTAAGGGATCGTCCGTCTTGAACTGTGCATGAGTTTAGCTGTGCATCGTCGAATTCAAAATACGATAGTTGATGAAGTTAACCGCCAAGGTTGGAGTTTTTACGATAGGGACCAGATATTGACGCACACTTGATTTATTACAATTTTTTCAAATGAATATTGACTTTGATTATTGTATGCATTTTTAGTCATGAAAATATTTTGTATTTAATTTTAAATGTTAATAATAATAAGTAAATTTCTTCATACGCTAACCAAGTTTACGTGTTTTTAACTTTCTCAGTTTAGAATTAGTAAAAGTAATTATTTAACAACAACGGCTGCTGTGGCCATACGAGTATATACCATTTTGGACATCGAAAAAGTTATGCACCGATGTTCCACATGTGTTCTGGTTTTGCACGATACACCAATTATTTGGCGGCATTAAAAAGTCTGAATTTTAACACAAAACATTGCAAGCCGATAATTGTAAGAATTGCTATGAGAAAGCTAGATGCAGAAAATTTTCGCATATTTGAAGGAAACGTTAACAACACAAAGAGATTGTTACGGATAAAACCGAAGGGCACCAGTATTACCTCATTCCGAACATTATCGTAGCATTCGCGTGATTCGGTATATTTAGAGAGCTAAGCTGCACTCGACTAGATTTTGTTTGCCACTCCAAACTGTATTCATAATAATAGTTTAAATACGATTATTTATAGTTTTAAGCAAACATAACTGTCATCGAGCGAAGGGTAGAGTCAACGCATGCTAGAAAGTGGAATGTTTCCCAGAAATATTTCGGAAAATCTCTTAAAATAATTTCACATGATGATGTTTACTTCCCTGACTTCTGCGATGTATATTTTGCCGCACCAAACATGAATCAGAGAGATGATGATTTAGCGAATTTCCTTTCCATGCCAGCCGAAAGATCTAGTCAAGATTTGAACACAGTAAGAGAAAATCGAAAATATGTTATACACAGAGCCCAAAATCTCAAAATGGGTGGATACCCTGTGAGTTCAAAATTGCAAGAGAGGCTAATTTCACGTCAGAGATATTGGGGTACACCAATTCCAATCATACATTGCGGATCATGTGGTTCTGTTCCAGTGAATGAACGAGACTTGCCTGTTTTATTACCGAGAAGGACACAATTGAATGAGACGATGAAGTGGATAATCATGTAACATGGCCGGAACGTGGGAATACTGAAGCGGAAAGAGAAACAGATATATTGGATACTATTGCGGATAGTTCCTGGTACTTCCTTCGATATCTTGATCCTAAAAACGACATAGAAATATTTGATAAGCGAAAGATGCACAGATTTATGCCAGCAGACTTGTATATCGGCGGCGAAGAACAGGCGGTTTTAATTTGTACTATGCAACAGCGATTGTGGCTGACAATAAATGATTCCTACAATGCACGTACCGCTCCTAATGTTGGTATACCAAAATCAGAATCTTTCGACACCAATGACTATAAACTATATGATGTTCGAAATTATTACATCAAGGGGGCAACGTTTCACTATAAACATACACATCAACTAAGTGTGGCTATTTCGAAAATGCAAGGACTAATAGTTCTTACAGGATGTCACCAACGGAATTTTCCAACTACATCAAACAAAGAGCAATGCAACAACAACTTCATCATTCCCACAGCCCCACGAGCAATCACTTTGGTCCCATTGGACCAGTTTCTCCCTCACGCTCCTTGTTGCCCAATCCACTGGCTTTGGGCTTGCAGAACGAGCCATTCTAACACCCCAACACCAACAAACAACAACACTTCTAGTCAAGGCGCTGGATCTTCTACTCAAAGCACTCCCATTAGTTCTCCCGAAGCTAGCCAAGACTCCAAGTTAATGAATGGTCGCAATTCCTTCTATTCCAATGCTGGACCCTATCAGCACCTTTTGGTTGCTAACTACATCCAAAGCGAAGGAGCATGATAAGGAAACACTGAAAAGTCTATACATCATAATATATTTTTCGTATGCAAACTAAAGTAACATTTTTCTATGAACGTTTTTTTAAATAAAGTCGATAAAAACACACATAAACAAAAAAAACCAAACAAACATACAAAATACCCTTGATCTTGAAATAGCACTTTATTATCATTCAACTTGAGACATGAAACAAGAAAATTATGCGGTAGGAAAGTTTCGTTAAAATGTTTTCCGCGTTTTTATGAATTTCTAATGTCCTGCAAGGAGGACATATGTTTTGTGTTTACTGTAACTTTTCTCGCAGCCTCCGTAATTTGCTGTTTTTACTTTGAATAACCACAAAATCAAGAAGCCGTGAATAGAATGATATTAGAAAAAGGTAAACAAATATGAAATAGAGATAAAGCAAATGCCAAACTGTCAGTGAATTATATTCAGCTGAGTCAACCGCACTTGGAGCGCTCGCCACCAGAGAGGAGCGGAGACCAAGTGGCGGCAGAAAAGAACTACCCCGCTGAAGAGGTGGATAACCGAAGAGCGGAACCATAACCGTAAGGAGGAGGCTATAAAAGCGCGCGAAGAATGACGCGCCTCCTCTTTTTCCTTTCCTATCGTGTGCGACGAAGCAGCTGAGAAATAACAGCAAGTGCGGAGGTTATTTGAAGCGCAGCGGAAATCATCAGTGTACGAGAGCAGAATCAGCAATTGCGGAAGAAAAGGGAGATTAAGATCGAAGCGAAGGGAGATTTAGATTTAAACAACGAGCAAAGCCCAGGCATTGGAAGAAAGATTACAAAGTGCAACAACGGATACAATCATCGAAGGGGCCCCTTTGTAGGTACACAGTAGAAGTAAGTTTCCTTGTTGATTTCAGTGTAACAAATGTTAAATTATATTGAATTTACGAATTGGAGTATATGTATTGAAAATTTTAAATAGTCGTATTTTCTTTGAAACAAATTAACGCTTTGTGGAAGAAATTTACGTCTTTAGGACAAGAACGGTGAAAATCTTTGTTTTCAGATTACGGATTGTAATGAGTGCGGCATGGAAAGGCAAGGCTAAGTAAAAGTGTATTAAAATTAAGTGAAACTAGTGATATCGAAAGTCAGATTGTTCGGGGGTGGTGTAGTGGTCCCGGCGAAGGTTAGTGCTAGGAAGAAGTAGAGGAGTACGGTTGTGCAGGTGTAGAGTTGGAGCGACAGTCAGAGTGTGCTTGTTAGATAGGGTTTCGGCCGAATAGCGTCGTGATTAATCCGGCTAGCCGCATTCTCGCTTGGCGGCTATTTGGGGCCTTGAGGGACAAGCGAGTGGCGCCCCACGCCCGTCTCCGGACAAGCTAACCGGGTCCATAAGCCCCGCCGGAGCACCCCGGTTCCCCTGAGAGCCATAGTGGCTCTCGTGGAGTAAAAAGTGGGTGTAACAAGATGTCGAGCTTGAAACAAGTTTACGACTTTCTGATGAGGAGGTACATGGCCCTAACGAGTTTAAGAAGCCCACAAACACAACGGCAAATGACACAAAAAAGGCATTCGTGTCATTAAAACAAAAAGCTGATAAATCGAACAAGAGAGCTGCAAGAAAACATGTACGAGGTCTGTTCAAAAAGTACCCGAAATTTTCGTTTTTTCAAAAAAATATTTATTTATTTGTCTACATCAATGTGGTCCCTTCAAAGTAGTCCACCCCCAGATATAATACACTTATGCCAGCTTTTTTTCAATCTTTTTGCTATGTCCTTGAGCACTCTCAGCGATACAGCCTTTATTTCTTCAATCGAGGAAAAACGCCGACCATTCATGGGTCTCTTCAACTTTGGGAACAGGAAAAAGTCACACGGAGCCATATCTGGTGAATATGGAAATTGGGACATGACTACCGTATTTTTTGGCCAAAAATTACGATCAAGCAACGACGAGTGAGCAGGTGCGTTATCGTGGCGCTAAAGCCATGAATTCTTTTTCCATAAATCGGGGCGTTTTTTTCGGATTGCTTCACGCAAACGTCGCATAACTTCAAGGTAATACTCCTTATTAATCGTACAACTTTGTGGTAATAACTCTTGATGCACTATGCTATTATAATCGAAGAAAACAGTAAGCAAAGCGCTGATATTTGAACGAACTTGACGTGCTTTTTTTTGCTCTTGGTGACGTTGAATGCTTCCAGGTGGACGATTGTGCTTTGCTTTCGACATCATAACTGTACACCCATGTTACATCACCAGTTATGACCCTTTCAAGCCAACTTGGATCGTCCTTGATGTTATTTAACAGCTCCTGAGTGATGTTCATGCGGTTGGTTTTTTTGGTCAAAATTCAGCAGCTTCAGCAAAAATCGCCGAGCTCATAAAACACGTCGAACCTTAGTGACTACCACAGACAAAGTAAACAGTGAATATGGCTACTTTAGGGGCATGTATACCAACACAATAAAAAAATTTTTGACAATCGGACTCTCCAGACTAGCAAAATTTAAAAATTCGGGTACTTTTTGAACAGACCTTGTACATATCAATGCAAGCTCTACGATCAAAGAAATCTTGCCATTCACCGTTGCGATGGATTTAAAGAATTAAGCGTTGATAACCGACATTGATTTGTTGCTGATAACAATTTGTGCAAGAGCTGCCTAGCACACGAATCGAGTGTTAAATGCAAAAGCAAGAATACGTGCTTTAAATGCAAGAAACCACACTATACCATATTGCATTACTCAATCACTGGTCGTAAGAGTATCACAGAGAACATTGCCACCAGCAACATGATTTCCTTTTAGCAGGAGATGACTGCTTTACTAAAAAGAGGTAGCTTGAACCTAAAAAAATGGGCTAGTAATAACCCAGAGCTATTAAGCCACATACTAGAAGACAGAAAAGAAGTTGATCTATTAGAGTTCAACGAAGACTCATCCTTGAAAACACTTGGTATAAACTGAAGTCCAACCCAAGATGCATTCCGCTTTAAAATCATAGCGTTTAATGAATCTAGAGGCCTATAAAAAGGCAGCTGCTATCATACATTGCAACCATATACGATCCATTACAATGGCTTGCATCCGTCAGAGTCAGGGTTAAACTAATAATGCAGGAAATCTGGAAAAGTGGAACGGATTGGGATGAAAAGAATTCTTAAAAGCTCGAACATGGCTGTATCTGAGCTGAAACTGCTAAAACACATTAGCATTCCTCTATGGAATCGCTATAGCATAAACTGTCAAATGGAGCTGCACGGGCTCTGCGACGCATCAGAGTATCTTCGCAGTGAGGATTTATAGTAAAATCACGGACATTTGCGAATCCATTAGCACAACTCTGCTCTGTGCCAAACCAAAGGTTGCCCCAACCAAGACCAAGGTTAATCTCCCGAAGCTTGAGCTAAATGGAGCCTTAATATTGGCTCATCTTTTACACGATACGATAGAGCCACTCTGCATACACGTATGCTTAGTGCGACTCAACTATAACCTTGGGAGGGCTAAAAAAGAAACCAACTTTACTGGAGACCTACATTACGAATACGGTATCGAAGATTTAGAAATTGGGTCGTGGCGTCATGAATGTTTTCGGCAAAAAAGCAACTATAGTTTTGCTCGAGCCAATCACAATGATCAAAATCAGGGATATTGAATGCATCACAGACATGACCGAGATAGAGGAGGACATCAAATGGGAGCTCTCCAGCGTTCACAGGGTTATAGCGAGGCTTACACTAGAAAACAGAAAGGGACAACGTATGGTCATCATCACACGGATCGAAAAAGTCACCGAACTATTTCTCAGCAAAAGAAAGCTTAGGATAGGGTCAGTTATCTGCAGGGAATGGCAAAAAATAGTATATCTCTAATGCTTTAAGTATGTAAGTAATGGTCATACCACACAGAGATGTAAAGGACACGTTAGGAGTTCCCCAAGCAACAAATGTGGAAACATAGGACATAAAAGAAAAGAATGTCCGAGAGAAGCACACTGCATCCTTTGCATCATGCTGATCACAAAATCAATTTTTAAGCACATCCAAGGAGCAAGAAAGTTTTGAGCTAGGTAAAAGCGGAATATAAATGTGTCGTTTTCTTCCAGTGAATCTACTTCACCCCGGAGTACAAGAGCTCAAAACATGCTCAAGCAGTTCGGAAGGGACATGAAAGCCTACTTTTTGCTATTGAGTGGTGTTGTTTACTGAATAGCAAAGAGGTTTGTCACCATGGCACCCTGATGAAACTGATACTGCTGCCATCTAGGCTCAGAACATTGCTGGCTTTCAAATGGAGAGCTATGGATGGAGGGATGGTTTTGTGGAGGTCGGTGCTTGCAGATTACATTCTTTATTATATACCTAATACCACACGAACCAATGTCATCTTTGCAAGCTAAGTTCAATGCTTTGGCGGACACTATCTCGAGCGCAGATGGTCTTGTACTTATTGGGAGAACTTCAATGCTAAAGGAATTGAATGGGGCATGCCTCAAACTGATCCGAGGAGAAAATTTTTCCAAGGATTGGCAGTCAGGAAAAGGCTGGTTATGCTGAACGCTGACTTTCTGCCATGTGGGCTGTGAAGAAATCATACCAACGCAAAATCCACCTTGAAGTCCCTCATACAGAAGGCATATAATTGAAAATTATTAGTGACTTTGTGATGCTTTCTACCAACGCCTGTGCTCTCGAACTTCCAAGTTTAGGCAGGACATTGGGAGGACGGACATCGCGGTGTTCACGGCAGGTCCACCGTTGATAGAAAATTTACAAAGAACTGAAAGGCTAGCAGCTCAAGACTTCAGGATTTCATTAATGAGCATCATCACGTCTGCATACAATGCTTCTATGTCTTACCGGAGATCCCGGCACTGCAAGTTTCCCGTGCACTGCTGATCAATTGAAATCACTTAAAAGCAAATGAAGAGTCACAACCTTTGGCGTGAAGCCCAATGAGCATGGAACCGTGACGAGGCATGCAAACGGTTAGCAGCATATATAAAGGTCAACAAAGAAAAATAATTAAAAGCAGCAAAGCTTTCTGCTGACAAGATCTAGTCAACAATGTGAATAGGAGTTCTTGGAGCCTTGGCTACAAGCTAGTTATGCAGAAGCCCTGTATATATAAAGAGTGGTCCAACCAAAACACACGATGTTAATTGTAAATACAACAAAAAGCTTTCGGAGTATTGTGTTGATATTTTTTATTATAATAGAAGAATCTATGATAATCATGTGTGAAACAAAATTTTGCCAAATGCTCACCACGGTTACGGTAGCATACTTCTATCTTTGGGCATAATTGAGACATTATTGAGGTTCAATGTCGTTAATGTGCTGAATTATCTCATCCTTTAGCTCTTGAATTCTTCTTGGCTTATTGACGTTCACTTTTTCTTTTAAATATCTCTAAAAAAAGAAGTCTAACGGTGTCAAATCACATGATCGTGGTGGCCAATTAAGATTGTCACAACATGAGGTAACACGGCCATTGAATTTCTCGCACAAAAAAGCCATTGTTTCGTTGGTTGTATGGCAAGTGGCACCAACCTGTTAGAACCACATATTTTTGAGGTCCATAACCTCAATTCTTGGCCACAATAAGTCCATTATCATCTCGCAATAGCGAACGCCATTCACGGTAGCTGCTTGGCCGTCCTCATTTTCGAAGAAATACGGCCCGATGACGCCGCCAGCCCATAAACTATATCAAACAGTCACTCTTTGTGGATACATTGGCTTTTCAACAATCACTTGTAGATTTTTATTTGCCTAAATGTGGTAATTCTGCTTGTTAACGAATCTACTAAGGTGAAAATGTGCCTCGTTGCTGAAGTTGATTTTCTTTGTAAAGTCACCATTCTGTCTGTTCAACCGGTCATTGGGCGTATTGCCGATGCTTAAAATCGTCAGTCGACTACAGCTCTTGAGTCAATTGAACATTGTAAGCGTGTAAATTCAAATATTTATTCAAAATCCGCATCAGTGATGTTTGCGAAATGTTCAATTGTTAGGCACGACGATGAGTCAAAGTTAACGACTCTTCTGCCACACTATTGCGCACACCAGCAATGTTTTCCGTAGAATGAACTGAGCGAGCATATACAGGTGATTTTGCATTTCCTACATACCACGTTTTCTGAAATTTCCGTACAGTTCTCCCGATTGTGGATACATTTGGTCGATTATGCCGACCAAAAAAATCACCAAATGCACGATACGCATTTTGATTTGAACGCCCGTTTTTGTAAAGGCTTCACCTTAACGCGCTGTTCATCAGTTTCAGCAATAAATGTCAACTAATCTACTTTTCAAATCCCCATTGCTTGGCTTAGCAGCCGCCTGAGATATCCAAACAAGTAAAGTAATGAAGTCGCCGGTTCACAAAACACGGAGACTTTGGTTAGAAACTTTTGCAAACAGTGGAAAAAGCGGTATTGGCACTTATAGGCTGAAGGTTGGTCAGGATTTAGCACTGGTACATTAGTTTGGTACGCATAGTTCCAACAAATTCTGATAATACAATTTCCGGAGTCTTTCTGCTTCTTTTATCCACAATGGCATGGCATGATTCCGCGCTAACGTTTAATTGGTTTGGTGGCTAGTATGGGAAATTCGGAGCATCGACGCGTTAATGATTGCAATAAAATGGAGCAACGGAACCAAATCAAGAAGAATTAATCGGAACAATTTAAAATTGAGGCCAATTATGTTCTTGTAGCCTAAGTGCCGCAATGAGGCCATTCCAATGCAGTGCTCGCTATCAGCGCTAGACTATATTTGGTATGTTATGTCTTCAGGCAGCTCTGCATGTGTGGAGCCGTCAACTGTTTATTTCCGAGTGTTCAAGCTAATTGGCACCACTGAGTTAGGTCCGAGTGTACTGCGATACCCAAAAGAGCCCCTACGGTGGGAGAATATTTTGCCACAGCCTCGATTCAATGAATTCCTAAGCAAATTGAGCGAGTTTTTTGCGAAGCACAAAAGGGTTTTCGCTTTACTTTTACCACTAGCCTAGTGGGCAGCGAAACGGCAAAGCAAGTTCGGAAAATGCAAAGTCTCATGATGATTTGACAGGAGGGAGCTCGCGAAGCCAATCCGCGATCACGTTGTCTAAATTCCCACCATTTCTGCTGTTCTTCGAGATCTTTAGTACGTCCGTGCTCATCGGCGATTTGAATCTGAATCTAAGTTTCACGAAAAGTCAGGTGAAGCGGCACTGCATCTACGAGTCACGAAAAGACAAATTAAATTTATTGGAGACCTCAACGCCACATGGATATGCCGAATAACTTCTCATGCCAGTGAACAGCTTCTTACTGATACTCATTTCTAACAATTCAAAAACTGTGACAATTTAAAGTTGTTAATCTGTGAATTATCGAGACTAAAAAATGTCAGGTGGGGCTCAGAAACACTAGATAGGAGAACCTTGCTCTTCCTTGTGATTGCTACCGCCAATGGCCGCTCAAAAGGTTAGAAGTCAGTCTCACCGTGTGTTCAATTGACTCATGGTCTTAGGTTAAGGATGAGGTGTGAAGTCCATCTTCTCTTCATGTTATTCACCCAGAACCTTTGCAAATCATTGAATAAGTGTAGCTTCTCCTCGCGGGCAACTGTGTCTGTATCTTTATTTCGACGCAGGTAGATAATACCTGATTCTCTAGCAAAGAAGGATATAAAAACCACGCCTGTGATGATTGGCTCCATCAAATCAGAGATTATTAGATATGAAGATGCAATCCTCAGTGCTCTTCCTTTTTTTTGTTCTACTCAATAAAATATAACTAACTCTGCTTATCATATGAAAGTCACCATCCTGGTTGGTGGGTTCCCTTACTTTGGCTATAAGACAACTCAAAGCCGATGCAACTGAAGCTATTTTATCAGTCGTTGTCTTGATTTGCTCAGAGAAACTCATGTTTGAGCCGATCAGGAACTTCAGATACTTTACTGCTTGTTTCTACTCAACTAGTTCTTCCCAACACCGTTCGTCCTTACCCTGGGTATTCTCTTCATTTTCAAGATGACCAATTTTGTTTTCTCTTGCGCTAGGCTAAATCCACGAGCAGTCATTCCATCTCTCACTTGCCGCATAAGCATTCCAAGTTTAAGTTGCACCTACTTGACAATGTACCCAGCAACTCACATAGCAATATCAGCCGCGTAGCTAATCAGGCGTGGTTGACATGGCAGCTTTATATTTAGTAACCTATTGTACGATATGTTCCTTAAGCTTGGACCAAAGATAGATATTTGAGCAACGCCTGATGTAACTTCCTTACTTTTTCGGCGCTTTATCACCTCATGAAGTAGGCTTCGTTCCTCTAAGTAGTCCCCCAAAAGCCGCATAAGATATTCTGGAACTTGCAATGAGGTTTTCAGCATATCCAGAATATCCGTCCATCTAAAAGAGTTGAAAGTGTTCCAAATATAGAGTGTCATCAAAAGAATGACCCATCCCTTGATGTGGCTTTATGCCTCCACTTTTTGGACTGTGCTTGCCAATTCTGCAATTGAATCAAGGATACAGCATCCTGGTCTTAAGCCATGCTGCCAAGGGATTGACCCCCAGCAGCACCAATCGTATTAGTGAGTCTTCTTTTGATGAGTTTCTCTAGCACTTTTCCAAACATATCTAGCATGTACAATGGGTGGTATGCAGACGGCGACTCAAGGTTTTGCTTCGTTTCTGATTAATAAAAGCCTTGCTAACACCCAACGCTCCAGAAAAACCCCTTTCCATAGACAAGCATTGAACGCACTGAGCAGCAACTCAGTACAATGGTGAAGAATAAGCTACAACACCTCAGCTGGGAGCCCATGTGTACTGAAGCCCTCCTTAATTTCAATGCTAGGACTACTTCTCCCAGTTCTAGCCACGTGAAGAGCGAGCATTCAACTGTAGTTTTGCCGTGGACATCATCAATGTGGGCGACAAAGTGCTCATACTATCTTGTCCATAATTTTTGCCATTCAGCATATTGCCGACGCTTGAAATGTTCAAAAGGCTTCAGTTCTTGAGTCAATTGAACCTTGTAAGCGTGTAAATTTAGATCTTTATTCAAAATTCGTATCAGTGATGTTCGTGAGATGTTCAATGGTTGGGCACAACGACGAGTCAAGGTTGACGGCACTTCTGCCACACTATCGCAAACAACAGCAATGTTTTCCACAGGACGATCTGGGCGAGCATGCCTATGTTCCTACTGACCCGGTTTGCTGAAATTTGCGTACAATTCTCCCGATTGTGCACACGTTTGGGTGGTTATGCTGACCAAAAAAATCACGAAGTGCACGAAATGCATTTTGATTTGAATGCCCATTTTTGTAAAAGGCTTCAAGAACCTTAACGCACTGCTCAATTGTGTGCCTCTCTATGGTTTAATTTGCCAAACATTGAGACGAAGAAACGTTAGTCTAAATTGGTTGAAAAACTTGATGGTGAGGTGTGACTCACAATTAACATAATGCATTATGGTTGGAACACCCTTTATGATAGCTTACAATGCAAACACTCATATTTTTAGTATGTATTTGACCCTGGTTTTCCACCGAGAAGACTATGTTTATTTCGATCTTAGACACACTTAGAAGAGGGTCAAGGTCTTTCCTTTATCTGGTCCTCTAACTATTATACTACCATTACCTGAGCCTCACCCTAACTTCTAACAATTTGTTTCTATGCCCGTGGTCTGGCTCAGTATTCAAGCCAATCCCGTAGCAGTCGGAACAACATATTGAACCCGCTAGCCAGTGCCTTTTATTGGTAAGTCTAAAAAGTCTTTTTTGTCATTTTTGATTGAATATTTCTCTTCTTTTAAAAATGGATTTTTGCATTATTATCTATGACATTTGCCATTTTTTGAGTAGAGCCATTATTCCATCTGTGAAGAGCTTCTGTGGTTTATCGGTGAAAAACTTGGCCAACTGATTTTCACTGTCCCCTTATGAAGTGAATTTCTTTTCATTAAGAAGTTTTGCAGAGACCGAAACAAATGGTAGTTTGATTGTGCAAGGTCTGGACTATACGGTGGATGCATCAAAACTTCCCAGCCAAGCTCTGTCGATTTTTGCCGGGTCATCAAAGATGTGTGTGGTCTAGAATTGTCATGATGGAAGACAACGCCTTTTTTATTGATCAATTCTGGCCAGTTTTTTTGAATTGCTTGTTGCAATCTGCTTAATTGCTAACAAAACAGTCAAATTTAGTGTTTGGTCAGGTTCTAGTACCTCATGATATACAAATCCCTTCCAATCCTACCATGCACATAGTATAACCTTATTTGGTGTGATGGTTGGTGTGATGATTCACGTTTTTTTGACATTTTCAAATGACATTCTCGTATTTTAACCCATTTTTCATCGCCCGTAATGATTTGCTTCAAAAGTGGCTCGATTTCATTGCATTTTATTAGCATTTCACAAATGGAAATTCGGTTGATCAAATTTTTGGTGTTAATTAATTCGGCATTCAAACGTTGAGCTTCTTTGTGTATCCAGCCTTATGCAAATGGCTCAAAACTGTTTGGTGATGGATATTCAGCTACTCAGCAATATCATGGCTGCTTATGTGTCAGTCTTCTTTTGTTTTTTGTAAGAGTTCATCAACTTTTTCAGTGATTGGTTGACCTGAGCGAGATGCATCTTTGACATCAAAATTTCCAGAACAAAAGCGAGCGAACCATCTCATGGCTGCGGCTTTTGATAAAGTATCTTGACTGTAGATACCACAAGTTTTTTTACGAGCCTGTGATGCATTCGCACCTTGACCGTAGTGGTACAGTATTGTAAAATATAACGAATTTTTTCAGAAATTTCACTCATTTTTAAATCAATACAACTTTTGACACGAATAACGAAATACAAAACTGTCCATATAAAAATTGTAGACTGGAATATAACCTTTCAAACGCATTTCAGCTTGACTTAATCTGATTAGTATTGCCCGATATACGACAACGAAGACCATCTAGTGACAAAAAAGGCTCAATACTTTTATCGCTTAGAGATATTCGAGTACCTCATTGTCATGATCGAATTTATTGGCACTCCACAAGGTGATATGATCATTATCATGCTTTGGCCGTGTGTCCATCCACCCAGCTGCGATACGTTCTGATTTTAAACCAGTACGTATCATAACTGAACAGGCTTATAGTCCGTCACAAGAACCACTTGAACTAAATCTCATTGGCGCCAACGAAATACGAACCAGAGACCTTCGGCTTACGGGCTTTGTGCTATAACGACTACACGCGGACTACGTATCCAATATTTAGCCCAGGCCATTTCTCAGACCGGACCTTTAGTGGGGCTACCCCGCAACTTAAAAACATAAGTAAACATTGCAGTGCACATGAAAACGACGGCCGGGAGCCAGCTTGCTCATTACCCTCTTTTGACGGCACTGAGGGTCCAACCCCCCGCCTTGTAAGTTAAATCGCTCTTTCCTCTTCCATATTTTGTTTTTCATCTGGGTTCCTTCCCATAGCATTTTACTTACCGCCAGGGTATATGAATTCCAGATAAGGCCATTCATCACGGCATGTCACAGAAAAGATCATTAGTATTTAAATATTTGTCGTGACATAAGTCATACCAGAGACTCTTTCTAATCAGCCGAATATTGTCCACGGCTGCTTATTGGTTATGCGTTGCGAATTATCGGAGAAAGGTCTTCCCCTATCTGCAACTCGTAGGACGAATTCGGTTTTTCGTTGTGTGGGCACTCTTGAAAAGATGACGACCGAAATAGTATATTGCTGCTGATAATATAAAAAATCCGGACAATAAAAGGATACCACGTGGTCAATACCTTTGAATATGATAAACTCTGTTTTTTGAAATTTATCTTCCTCAAAAATCACAAAATTCATCAAACCCATCCAGATTTGTCTGAGATGCGAAGAATGTAATACAGAGTCCTTATCATGCTCAATAATCGTACAACCAATTTTCCTGCTGACTCCGACAAATCTACTTGCTTCAACTGCAAAATCTCCCATCTCCCTGACAATAACTTCATACTCTCCGGTAGGAACACAGTCGTTAAATATTGATGTCGAACAATAACGAAATATTATTTTAGTTAAGCTCCTACATAAAAAAGAAGCATTAAATTTAATTGAATGTATTGGTACATTGCGACAATGTTTAGTCAGTCACGCTGGCGAGACAACTCTCGATTTTGAATGTTCCTTTAATGAGATGAAGAGCTGACTCAGTCAGATCTTTCCTCCAAACACATCTTGGCCACCCCATCTCGACGGTACTGTGCAATATTCACGAAGGATTTAACGGTAATAAAATTTGATCTATCGCAAATAAAGGAAAATATCAGAAGCGCCAGGACACGTCTTCGCCGGTGTAAATATTGTGCGCTTCGGGCATTGCATGAACGGGAAGGTGTTCTAATTTTATATTTCCTTCCCCCCTGCACATCCAACATGGGAAATAAAAAGAAAAGAAGAACTTATTACGTTCCAACGTCATCGTTTTTGAACACTATAAGGAAGACGAAAAAAAAACTGGTATAGCCAGAACGAAAATCCTCTCTCTTCATCGTGAAACGGCTCCCGGCTTTTTTTTTTCTTATCACCGTAAGAAGTTTGTGCCTACGTGAGATGAATTCTCAAGGTGATTGTTATTCCATGGCCGTGGCAGCATCCTCTAACTACGAAATGTGCACTAAGCGCACGAGCTATTCCTTCTTATCATCAGTTTTCTAGAATATCGGCTAGAAAACTAACCGTAAAATGCCTAACCATGTCTGCTGAGAATGTTTGCATTTTTAACAGTACAAGTATGCCTGCCTGCTAGCCTGCGTGATTCGTACGTTACGTACATACTCGTACGAGTATGAGTCCTAGTGAAGACGAATCACTTCGCCACCATTGCCAGTCAACTGAAACTGCTACAGAATCTCAATGATGTCGGTCTGCGTTTTAGACTCGTTATCCTTGTGTGTACATTTATCTATCATTTTGGTTGAAAAGTGCATTCGGGTAAAAATGATTTCGTTGAGTTTAGTTTTCTCTCCTTTTTTATCGATCGTTTGAAAGATATTTAAGTCTGTATTTGATTGTCGTTGCAGTCGTGTGACGTTAAAACTTGAAATTGATTCGATTGAAAGTAAAAGAAAATGAAGACGTTAAGTGAAAAGGATTCGTTTTCGTCTGAGATGGAATGTTTCAGAGATTTTATAGCAGAATGAAGCTTTATCCTGAACGGAGATGGACAACTTAGAGATATATAGTTTGATACATTTTTGCTGAGGTATTGCAGAAAATATTATAATCTAAGTATATATGTTCAACAAAGAAATTCCTTAAATATTCTCATAGCCAAGAAAGGATTCAAGTAAATCTATTAATCAAAACTTGTTGCAGGTACTCAGCACCTTTAATTTTTTTTAAATTAATTTTGTTATGCAAGATTGCGATTCTTTATTGCAGTGTGTTGTTTCAAAACACTTAGGTGTTTAAAGCTGAACATAAGTAGTGTGATCTTTTGATCTTTCAAAGCAGTTCAAAAGTTTTATTTTTCTAGCTAGGCATAGACGCTTTATGATAAGGTTTTATTTGAACAAGACTAGTCTTACATTTTTATTCACATTTGATTAAAAATTGAAAAGAACTAGCTCTCCTTCTGTTAAAAGTTCCGGAGCAAGCTTTTGAATCCACACGACATGATAATCTGTCTCGTGACTAGTATGGGACATTTAGAATACCTATACAACTATTTCGATTCATTTGACATTAGGGCAAATTTCATTGTTGCAAAACCATCGGGTGTGGCAGACAAAAGCAGGAGTCCCTGAGTTGGTAAGCTTAATAATTTTAAGGTTGCTGGTCCCGATGCTTTATTTGCCCTTTTTTTGGCTTCCTTTCATGTAAATGAGAGAAAACTAGAATCGCAGAAATCATCACGGCACGACGTCGGACGGTAATAGATGAAATCAGGCACATCAAAACTTGATGCTTCTCGCAAATATACTCCCACAATGGGCTTTATACAAGAGGCTAGAAAATCTGCTTTGTCCTTAACATTCACGAGTTGCATACTCTAGAAGACGTTAGGGCAGATATAGTAGAAGAGTTATTTCAGTTCACGTTATTACGGAAGCCGCAGAGCAAATTTTACTCGGTCCGTGTTTCGTCGTTCCTCTCTATTTACTGTGAATGGCAACGTATGCGAATTGTAATCAAAACATCTGTGGATGCGGCGCCGTATCATGCATTAGCAGAAGCGGGTGTGTATCCATATTCGTATTAAGTATTAAACATATACACACAAAACTTCGCAATCAACTGCACCGCCTCAGTGGAACGCATTGGTTACACGTATATGTAATTAGGCAAATCGAGTGAAAGCTTAAGCTTTGTGGTTGCACCAGTCACGGAGAGATGGCGGTACAAAAATAATAACTGAACTCTGATCATTGACTGTTTGAAATTGTCTTCATTATTTTAGTTGATAAGCAATTAAGTTAGCCTGATTATGCTATAAAAGAAAATTAAAGGAGCACGGAAATCGAGAAGTTTTTCTCCATTTGTTCATTTCAACTGCGTACTTAAGGCGTCAGCCTGAGTTTTCGCGTTTCAAGGCGGTTACGCCTGGGGTCTGCAGTTGAACGAATAATTGGTTGACTCATCAATTTCACTTCGTACTCAAGGTATCAGCCCGAGTTAAAGTCTTAATTGATTGATTTCGTCAAATATCCTTTTCCTTCTGAATGACTAACAAATTTAATTAAAGAAAGCATAAATCGTGTAAATAAACAGTTTCATTAATATTCCAAAAATACACTTATGTGGGCATTAGTCCTCATTATCTTGTTCTGTTATGAATTAATTCTTCTTCTTTTTCTTAGCACTACAGCCCCTTTCGGGCCTTTGCTTCCTGCAAACAGCGCCTCCAATTGTCCCGGTCCGTTGACCGCATCATCCAATGCCGAAATCCGAGCAGCGATGAACTGTTTTCGTCGACCGAGTCAGATCAGCGTTTCCTCGGTTTCCCCACTGGTCGCCGGCCTTCAGTGCTCCCAACGAATACCTTCTTGGGTATCCGTTGTTCGCCCATACGATTTATGTGTCCAGCCCATTGCAGCTTCCGCAGTCTTACGTTCCTTGAGACCTCCGGTTCGTCAAAAATTTCATACAGCTCATGGTTGTATCGAATTCGCTATTGGTCCCCGCTCCTATTATTCGCCTCAGGGCCCGTCGCTCAAAGGCGTTCAATATATTTGCGGATGCTTGGGTTAGGATCCATGTTTCACACCCATAGCATAACACAGGTCTAATCACAGATTTGTACACTGGGACCTTTGTTTTTCTGTGTATGCAGCTGGTCTTCAAGATTGTCAATACTGAATAAAATATTTCATTTGCGAGCTGTATTTTTCGGCGTATTTCGTCTCTTTCATTGCCCGTGATAATTTGTGTATTTGGGGTATTTTTCCTTGACGGCGTCATGAGCTTTGTTTTATTTTTGTTGATTTGTAGCCCTACTAGTTTTGCTTCGCTATCGAGTTTCAGGAAGAGTTCTTTGGCAGTTGTTAGTGACGGTGACAGAATGATGATGTCCTCCGCATAGGCCACTACCTAGCTCGACTTGTATAGTAATGTACCTCGCGTCTCGGCAGGTAACTTCCGCATGATGCACTCCAGAGCCAAATTGAATAGCAATGGGGCCAGCCCATCTCCCTGCTTTAGTCCGATATTTGTGTCAAAGGCATCGGTGAGTTGGTTATAGATGCGGACTTGGGAGGTCGTCGACGTCATTGTCATTTTGGTCAGACGGACTAATGCCAAAACCAAGCATTATTTGGTACAGTACGTTACGATTAATACTGTCGTATGCTTGCTTGAAATCAAGGAAAATTTGGAGTACATCTATGTTGAACTTCCAGCATTTTTCAAGTACCTGCTTGACCGTGAACAATTGGTCTGTTGTTGATCTACCTGCCCTAAAACCACCTTGATACTCCCCAATAATACAGTTGGCGTATGATCCGATTTTATTTTCTAAGATTTTAGAAAATATTTTGTACGCCGTAAAAAGTAGTGATATGCCTCTATAATTTACGCACTGTAGCTTGTCACATTTTTTTTGTGGATAGGGAATATTGATTGGCTCCACTCTTTCGGCATATGTTCTTGTTGCCAAATGTACTGGATGACTTTGTGAATAGCTTGATGAACACTACTGCCACCATATTTGATGAGCTCCACTGTGGTGAAGTGTGGTATTAATAATCTATATCATAGTCAACTGTACATGTAATTGCCTAGCATAACAAAGAATGAAATAGAAATCAAGTCATTAAATAAACGAATACCTTTCAACTGATCGGCTTGACGCATATGTAGTAGTAGGTAAGTATTATACAGGGGCATCTCTCTCTCTGGGAGCCTTAATGTGTGTGTAGGATACACATCATATCAAGCGTTCAGTTCGTGCTAGTGTACATAGAGTATGCTGGTATTTTAACAATGGCTACCAGTGGATCCCCTGCTAAAAAGTACGTCGATGTTAGGGTTTGTGCGTTACTCGAATCGTCGTGGGCATAGTAGCCGCGAATTCAATCAAACCTCGTTTTAGTGGCTTGACTCTAGCCTCCCTCAAACCCCCAAAGTGTGGAAATGCAGATAAATTAAATTGTCACTTTATGACAATGAGCCAGTTGAAGATTGGTTGTTATTCCAAGCGTGTTTCAACTTGCCGTCTGCGCCAGCTACATTGGTTCCACAGTCCCTGTACGAGGTGGGACAATTAAGTAATAAGACTGATTTTATTGCCGCGCTTGTAATAAATCTGCGACCTTGAAATTGTCTTCCTCTTCCCCAGCGTTCTTCCCCTCTCCATTGATATATACCATTCTTCTAGTTTGTTTGGTTTGCCTGCTATGTCGTGTTGAGTGGACGTGTATTGGTGGTGCTCATCACGAAAATGGAGAAACGAAATCAAGAGCAACGCGTCGCGATAAAATTTTGCGCCAGATTGGGCGAAAAAGCTTTGGAAATGTACGCTTAAATTGTAAAAGTGCATGGTGATAGTGCTCTTAGTCGGGTCCAGGTGTTTCGATGGCATACCCTTAATCTATGTTTTTCAAGGATTCAGTTTCATGTTCCCCTGAGCAAATTTGTGAGTTTATTGCAAATTACTTTCAAGAAGTTTATTGTAACCCTGAGAACCCATTAAATCCCGTTTCGGAAATGGCTTCAACGACATTGATTAACGAAGTTTCAATTTCTGAGGAAGAAATTGCTCATGCGTTTACCAATTTGGATGCCAATAAGGGACCTGGCCCCGATCTTATTCCTCCTAGTTTTCTTATCCAATGCAAGGACCAATTAACCAGGCCATTCTCCATCATTTTCAACAAATCACTCTCTAGTGGCATCTTTCCTTCTTACTGGAAATCTTCTTACTTAATACCAATACATAAGAAGAATGATAAACGGTGTATTCAAAATTATAGAGGTATTGCTATATTATCATCCATTCCAAAGCTTTTTGAACAAATACTTTGCAACAAGATCTCCCCTATTATAGAGCCGCGGCTTAATGAAGAGCAGCATGGGTTCAGAAAAAATATATCTACTACCATCAATCTCCTCATCATGACATCAAGTATTCTGTGTGAGATGGAAAAGGGTCTCCAGATTGATGCAATAAATACAGATTTTAGCAAAGCATTTGATCGTGTAAATCAAGAAGTTTTGATTGGCAAGCTCCGTAATTTTGGAATTACTGGTCGTTTACTCAGTTGGATCCATTCTTACCTTAAAGACCGCACTCAAGTTGTCAAATTTCAAGGATGATTATCGAAACAAATTCATGTCCTCTCTGGGGTTCCTCAAGGAAGTCATCTTGGGCCTCTTCTATTTAATGTTTTCATATCTGATCCCTCAACAGTTTTACATGATGTACCTCATCTTTTTTATGCAGATGACCTTAAAGTTTACCAAGTCATATCATCTCTATCCGATATGATGTTCCTCCAGTCCAAGCTTAACATTCTCTCTGAATGGTGTTACAACAACTACCTCTCTTTAAACTTGGAAAAATGCCAGGTGATAAGTTTTTCAAGAAAACGGAGCCTTCTTCTGTTTGATTATCACATCAACAACACAACATTTAATAGAGTCGATAACATTGCGGACCTTGGTGTTGTTCTGAACCAAAAGCTTCGTTTTAAACTTCAGTATGATGGAGTAGTATCCAGGGCTAATAAAATGCTAGGATTCATCAAACGAAGAGCTAAAGAATTCAAAAATATTTGGGTTACTAAATCACTATATGTCTCATTAGTGCGCCCTATCTTGAATATGCCAGCCTGATTTGGAGCCCTGATTTTGATATTCACGCTGACAGGTTAGAATCGGTCCAAAAACAATTTCTTCTTTTTGCCCTCAGATCCCTTTACGACCCTAGGAACTTCAACAGCCTACCATCATATAACTATCGGCTCGATGTGCTAAATATGGCATCATTAGATTCTAGGAGAATGATGATGTCTGCATGTCTAGCATTCGATGTCCTCAGAGACAATATTAAGGTTCAGTATAAAAAAAAAAGATTACTCTGAATGAACCCCTAAGAATCACAAGACTTTCACCAATGCTTACCGTAGGTCGCCATCACACTACTTATGCGGACAATGACCCAATAAACAGATGTTGTAAGGCATTCAACAAGTTTAGTAAATATTACTCCCCGTCCATTTCCAAAACCTCATATAAAAATAATATCCTAAAATCCTTTCATTCCTCAATATAATTTGTATAATTATGCGTAAAAATTAATGTATCATGAAAATGTATTGTTTACAAGGTTTTTTTTTGTGTAGTAATTTTATATTATAAAGATATGTCTTGTTTGGCAAAATAATAAATAAATAAATAAATAAATAAATAAATAAAGAGTTTAAGGAGGGGCGTGAAAGCGTGGAAGATGAGGCGCAGAGCGAAAGACCAGTCCGAGTGCGGACTGATGCGAATGCACAGCGTATGTTTGCCCTAATCCATGAAGATCGGCGTTTAACAGTCCAAATGTTGGCCTCAGAACTGAGTATGAACCGTGAAACAGTCAAACGACGACGGTTTTGGGATGAAAAAGTTGTGGATCCTTCAACAGCCGCCTTATTCGTCCGATATGTCACGCTTTTTGTTCCCCAGAACAAAATCGGTGGTCAAAGGTACCCATTTTGAGTCGATTACGGATGAGGGTACTCGCAGACATTCCTGCCGAAGCGTTCTATAAATGTTACCAAGCATGGAAAACGCGCTGAAATTGTTGTATAACTACTTTGAACGGGATGGCAGAATTGTAGAATAATTTTTAAATATACGGTTTTCATGGAATCAGTCTCATTACTCAATGTGACATCTTGTATATATGTTCGCATTTGCCGCGCCAACTAACGAAACGATTCAGAGCTGCCAAAAAGGCTAGTGTCGTGCGCTCTTCCACCAGTTATAAATGGATTACCTTGACACTTAGGCAAATGAAAACTGCTACGTGGGTTTGAAACGTTGGAGCTCTCTGTCCTGTCTTGACTTTGACGTGAAATTGTCCACTTCCTTTTGTGGCAGGGAGGTGAATGCCCATTCACGCACAGAGTGTGGGACTCCCATGCTCGCAAGAAGACGACCGAACTACCCACACTGGGACCGTTTTACACATTATTTCGAGGCAGATCTCGTTTTGTTACGCCATGAGGCATGTTCAAGCTGGGGTATCCCTCTTCAAGCGAGAGGGAAAAAGGGAAGAGGAAGTGCCAGACAACTGATCCCCCAGCCTCGACGCCCCCGGCGCTGTGAGTCCCTTTTATCTTTAAGGACTGGCCGTACATAATGTTCACTTGGTTCTATTTGTCAACCGATTCGAGCATCACCGCGACTATATTATCTGGGGTGAGCTCTCCTGTCTCCCTGTAGAGGTTTTTTCGCAGCTTGTCCAATTTTATGGACACGAAAAACATGTGGCAGGCATTGTCTTCTTCCTCTAAGCAAAATCGACAATCGGGGGCCGTGACCTATCAATTTTGTGCAGGTAAAACTGAAAACACCCATGTCCGCTCAAAAGCTGGGTCAGTCTCACCATGCCTTCGATTTTGCCACGGTCTCAAACCAGGGATAAGTGCGCGCCTTCCCCTCGTGCAATTCACCCAAGACTGCTACCAATCGTTGAGTGAGCGCTATCTCTTATCGCGGACAATGGCGCAGGTAAATAGCGCGGTGCTCCCTAGCAAGGAGGGCGACAGGAATCACGCCTACAATAACTCTCACCGCCGAGTCAGAGACTGCCGGATACGAAGATGCAAACCTCAGCGCTCCTCTTCTCTGGGCTGTGCCAAACGTTTTCGGTATATCTCCTAACTGAGAGCGTCACCCCAGACTTCTGTTCCGAACAGTAACACTGAGCCTACAGCACTCACGAGGAGGCGTCTTCTTGATAGGGTACGTTGGCCATAACTTCACTCAGAGCCGATATTCCCGAACAGCCTTCTCAGCCGTTGCCTTGATTTGCTCAGAGAAACTCGTCTTTGGTCGATCATTGGCCCCAGGTACTTCACCGCTGGCTTTGATTCGATTCGCATATCTCCAATACTGATCATCCTTACTCTAGGGATTCTCTTTTTTGTCAAGATGACCACTTCGGTTTTCTCCAGTGCTAAACTGAGCCCGCGAGCAGTCATCCAGTCCCTCACTCGGCGCATTAGCATACCTAGCCTAAGTTGTGCTAGTTCAACGGTGCGTCCGGCGACCAGAGCCGCAACATCATCCGCATAGCCGACCAAGCGCAACTCATCTGGCATCTCAAGTCTCAGAAGCCCGTCGTAAGACACGTTCCACAGGTCCGGACCAAGGATAGATCCCTGGGCAACACCCGATGTAATTTCCATCCTTCGCTGGCCCTGTGTCGTGTCGTAGAGCAGGCTTCGGTCCTTTAGGTAGTTCCTCAAAAGTCGCATTAGATATTCTGGAACTTGGAAAGGGTTTTCCAGTGTGTCCAGAATATCCACCCATCTAGCGGAGTTGAAGGCATTCCGGACGTCGAGTGTCACCAACAGGATGATCTGTCGCTTGGCGCGACTATATGCCTCTGTCTTTTGGACCGCGTTCGCCACTTCTGCAATCGCATCAATGGTAGAACGTCCTGCTCTAAAGCCATACTGCCGAAGAGATAGGTCCCCAGCAGTACGAATCGCGTCAGTGAGTTTTCCCTTGATGAATTTCTCTAGCAATTTCCCAGCCGTGTCTAATGGGTGGTATGCAAACGGTGATTCAGGATTCCCCTTCTCCTTGCTGATCAGCACGAGCCTTGCCACCTTTCATCGTACCGGGGAAACCCCGCCCCGTAGGCAAGCGTTGAATGTGCTGAGTAGCAAGTCAGGACACTGGTGATAGACAAGTTGCAATACCTCAGCTGGAACACCATCTGGACCTGGAGCCTTCCTCGCTTTCAATGAAAGGACTACCCCTTCCAGTTCCGGCTATGAAAGAGTGCCTGCACTATCTCGTTCATCTTTTCCGCATCATGTATGCGGGGATTTCATAGGGTACTAAGCTTCTGCATGCATAACTAGCTTGTAGCCAAGGCCCCACGGATCCTTATTCACATAGTCCACGAGATCTTGTCAGCAGCGAGCCTTGCTGTTGTTGATCAATTTGCGCAGGTATTTCCTAGCCGATTTATATGCTGCCACCCGGTTGTATGCCTTGTCACGGTTCCGCGCCCGTTGGGCCTCACGCCGAAGCTTCTGTTTCTCCCTTCATTTTTCAGCGGTTTCAGTTGACCACCACACCAATACACTGTAGGCTTGCCGTGCCAGGGTTTTCGACGGGGCATAGAAGCATTGCAAGCAGTCGTAATGATGCTCTTAGTAGAGTTCACCTCGTCTTGAGCTGCCAGTTCTTCTGTCCCCTCAGGATTTCCCTGCAGCGGCTCACTTGCTGTGAGAACCTCGATGAACCTCTCGACGTCCATCCTTCCGATGTTCCATTCAATTGTAGAAAGCCGAGAGCACGGATGTTACAAGCAGAATGCACTGATGATCACTGGCTGAGTAGTCCTCTAATACTTTCCAGTTGTGTATCCTCCGTACTAAGGACCCCGGGGCAAATGTCACGTCCAGTATGGTTCTTCCATAGCCAATACGGCAGAAAAATGGCGTATTTCCCGTGTTTAGTACGACGCCGTCTTGAGCGAAATTTCTATGATTTGTTTTCCCCACGGTTCTCTTTGAGGTAGGCTCCATTCGATTGCTTTCGCGTTGAAGTCCCCCCCAACGAGCACGTTGCCGTCTGCGTTCGAAACAGCGCTCTCCAAAGCATTAAGCTTGGCTTGGAAAGATAATATCGATTCGTTCGGCGTTAGGTACCCTCTAAAGAAGGTAGTCCCTGAGCACCGAACCCACACAAAACCATTCCCAGGTCCACAGCTCTCCGCCTGGAAGTCATTATTTTGAACCCCGATGGTGGCAGTACCAGTTTGATCAGGATACATGATGCCGAACTTTTATCAAGGTGTTGCTCACTCAGCAGCGAAAAGTCGGCTTTTATGTCCCTCGCAAACTGCTCAAGCAGATTTTGGGCAGTTGAACTGCGGTGGAGTTTTAGCTGCAGGATGTGGGTCATCGGAGTTCTAATTTTGCCTTGGTTATGGCTTCCTGGAAAACCCGGCATTTTCCTGATCCGAAGACGTGTCCAAAATTAGGTCTTAGATCAGTATCCTTGCAAAGAATACAGTGTGCCTCCTTCGTACACTCTTTTCTTTTATGTCCCATTTCACCTAATTTGTAATATAGAGAACTCCCATTTGGTCCTTTGCATAATTGTGTGATGTGATCATAGCCAAGGCATTTGAAACATTGAAGAGGCGTTGCTCTTCGCTGTTTCCTACAGAAAACCCACCCTATTCGTACATCGCCCTTATTCAGAAATTGTACGGCGTCCTTTTCGGTCAATTCAATGATGGCCATGCATTGTCCCCTATGGTTTTCTGGTGTCAGCCTCGATTTGATCCCACCCACGCTATGGAACTCCCTTTTGATGGCCTCTTCTACCTCAGCTAGATCTGTGGCGTAGTCAATGTCTCTTATTTCGATCGATGCCATCGGCTCGAGCGAAGCTATAGCTGCGCTTTTGCCGAGGACTTTCTTTACTGCGTCGCAGAATGCTTGCCTCTGCTCCAAATTCGACCAGTATGTGGCCAGACCACGTTGGTCCTGCTGCTTTAATAGCAGTGTTAGTGCCTTCGGGCCTTACGTTTCTCCTGACGTTCTGCAGCACCTCCAGGTAGGATCGACCATCTTGGGATTTTATGAGCAGTGCCTGCTGCTGGTGTCTTCGGCGGGGCTTCTTTCTCTCCTGTTTTGCATCAGGTCTTTTTTCTTGGTGGGCGTTCGTGCGAACTTTACCTTCTGGAACTTTTTGAAGGAGTGTCTTAGCGGCTTCCTTCGCTCCTTTTGTAAGCACTGTCTGAAACCCGTAATCTGGTGTTCCGCACCCATCTAGTGCCTCTTTCCTTCTTCTTTTATCCCAATCTCCTTCGATTTGGCTAGATGCCATTCTTTTATTAACTTTTAATTGTGGAGCCGTCTGCATACGCACTCTAGATTTTGCCCCCACCGTTTCTTTAGCCTGTTACTTCGGCCTTCTGGTTCTCTTCGGCCTTTAATCAGCTACTCCTATAATGCTCTGTGTGGTCTAGGAGCTCCTTTAGTTCAAAGAGCCGAATCCTTATTGCTTTGGTGATTTTTGGGGAGTTGCATGCAGATTGTATTCTTTTTAAACAACTCCCGCTTTTCGGAATAGCCTTTCTTCTTCATATCATTGCGCGAAAATTGTACTTTGTGGCCATCGTCCTTGAGAGATGTTATCGGTTTCTGTTTCCGAATCGCTTTATTTGCCTGGCCACTTGTTTCTTTTCTTGCCGTAATCTCCTCGTTGACTTCAGGATGGTTCTTTACTAATTCGGGATTCACGACCCATGCTTCAATCGCTTCGGTGGCGATCGCAGCAGTGACCTTCGAATTCTCGAGTTTCCTTATATTTCCCTCCACCACTCGAATATCTGGCACGATTTGCAGAGTTTCCCGCTTTTCCTTCATAGGGGGCTCTGGCATTCGCATCATTTTTTTTGCTGCGCCCGAACGCTGTCTGTTAATCTCCCTTTTTCGTCTATCTTCGCTGACGTTGTATTAATTGTTGTTTTTGCCGTGTTTAATACCGATCCCGATGTGGCTACAGGCACTGGTTGCGAGGTCGTTATTCTTATTTTTGCATTCTTTTTGTGAGTTTTTTTTTATCTTTTTTAAGGGTGTTTGATTACTCCAGTTTTATTGGGTCTCTCTAGGAGCCACTATCTCCATTCGTATGTGTAGTTGCCTTTTTGGTCCCATGGTTATATTTGCAGAGCAGGGAGGCCATGCGAGGGTTGGCACAAGCCCTTATGGGGATAAGTGCTCAGGGCCAGACCAGCACTAATTGGTAGTCCATCTCAACCGAACATACACCACTAACCCAATGGTGCAAACTTCGAACGTATTCCGAAGCTTGCCAAGGTTTTACCGGGATAGAGACGGTATGATAGTTGTATTGGAGCCGTTCACACACGAGTGTCTCCTTGGCGCTACCGTGCAAAGCAAATAGGTCCAAACCATAATATCCGCCAGCCCAAAGCATGATCCAGTTCATTGACCAAAGTGTAGTCCAGATCCAGTCAGTGCTTCACGGTACCCCCATATCCTCGGGTCCGTGGGGGTGGCGCTCCCCAAAGAATACTAGCCTCCAAGAGTGCTCTTGTCGACCGGCATTGCCCTGTGGGAATTTTCTCGGGCACGTGGGGTGGAACTCTCCAAAGCATTCTAGCCTCCAAGAGTGTTCCTGTCAGCCAGCATTTCCCTGTTGGCCTTAAAATCAATTACTTGCGATTTGAATTCCCTATCCACAATGAAGGCCACTCCGAATTCTCGTTTTCCAGCAGGCGTCCCACTTTTGAATACTGTATGCGATCTCATGTCTTGAATAGCACTACCAGTCCGATTCGTTTCCTGGATTGCCAGTATTCTTAATTTATATTGACTGGCCTATTATAAAAGATCTCTAACAGCGCCAGTGGAGTTCAGTGATCTGACATTCCAAGATCGAATGCAATAGTCGTTTTTCGGTTGTGAGGTCGTTGCTGTAGTTCCAACCTACTCCAAGGCTCTACTGCAGGTTTCGAAACAATGTAGGGTTTTACAGGAATGAGGAGTTAGCCCATCACCTAACCTCGATTCCGGGGGCATGGTTATTACTTTCAATTCCGTTATCAGACGTGGAAGACTCGACTTCACTCCCTTACGTCACTACAAAAGAGGTAGATGTAAGTAAGATTTAGTTGCAGGTCTGCAGGTGTATTTGCAGTTATTGATATTTCTTGGCATTTTGTGGTGATAATGGGTAGAAAAAATGTCCGTAAAGGGCTGCAGCGATGATCTGCTGCCTCGGTGAAAGAGGATGGTTGGATCCCCCGAGATTGGTCTTGTCTGAGGACGCGTGAATGCACTGGCAGGCTAGCATTGTAGTGTCGTGTTGTGGGTTCGTTTTTCCAGCACAAGACCCATTTCGCATTCACGAATTGAAAGAGGGATAGTGCGGATCAACTGGTGTCGAGGGCGAGGTGACCTACTAAGGAGCGAAATTGCTTAAAGTCAATGACATAAGGGGCCTGGAGAAAGCAGACGGACTTGAGCGGCCTTCGTCGTTACTGACGATACTTATGGCCCCAAAATAAGAGTGAGGTATCCAGGTGGAAGCGGTACCCCCTTGCAACCCCCAGCTGGATCAAGATCCAAATAAAAGCGTGGCCATATATTTTCCATCTGAGTGAAAAACTCATGCAAACCTATCTTATCCTGCAAGAGCACCTGTTAACATATAGAAAGGGAAAAGATCGCCCAATGGCTAGCTCATTATAATAGAGGGGCCAGCCAACGTGGCGGATCCCATACCCAGTCAGGTTCAGATAAAAGTAAAGACCAAAACTTTTTTAGTTTAATAATAATTTTTGTTTTGTTTTTTTTCAATCAAATCTCTCGATTTTTACCATGAAGCTTTATTCGTGTTCCTACCTGTACACTGTGCTTATTTGCAATCAATATCTCTATTCTCTACATTTTGCTAGGTGTATGCACTTTTTATTTTAATTCAATAAATATATACACAAGCTTTCCGAATGAACTTAACTTAAAATCCCTTATCAATTGTGCTAACATTTATAAATCGATTCAACGTGCTAGAAATTTTACGATTTTTAATTAAAATATCGCCATTTGGCTTTAGTAGTATCATGAAATGTAGCAACACATGCATTAAACAAATGACTAGGACTAGTATATATCAACAAATATGATCAACGCTTTCTCAGTTCAAAACTTCTAGTTATTTATATAATTTAAAAACAATTTAAAATTTTTATATAAATGTAAACAAAACCAAAGGTTACTCATCCAACATCTTCGTCGGACGCCCGCTGAAAATGTGGATGATGCTTTACCTAATTGCTCTATTGCTGCTAACTAAATCTTATTTTTTTTCGAATTAGAATATAAACACATTAATTCTGCCAACATTTAACCCTATTTGTTTTTATTACGACTTCTTTACGCGTCAAACTATTAAATACTATGCGCTGTTTGCGCCGCTTCAATTTTTCGGTCGTAAAAGTGAGATGATGATGAAAGCATTGAAATAGGTAGTTGATCAACGGCTATTTGCTCGAGCTCGTGTAGCCATTATTCCTAAACATTTTCTTTATTTGTTGTAAACTCATTTTTTTCGCGCCAAATCACTTTGACAAAATGAATCCGCTATAAAACACAAGTCGACATCATTGTATCTCCTTTGGGGACCTGACTATTTCTGGGAGTTAAGAATAACCACACGACTAAGGAAGTGTTCACTATTCGCACCATGCTCGTAACTTTCTCCGATAATTTATACACTCATTTAACATGATAGGTTTTCCGTGTGCAATTCACATCTCATACCCCGCGTGATTCACACGACCTACCTGCTAAGCGATCTAAGGCGTACTTCCCGATACATTCCAATTCCAGCATAATCTTCATGCCGCAACGGTAGTTTTTCCGCGAACAAGCAGATTTTCTTCTTGCTTTTCCGTCGTCCACCGTACCGTCACGCCGCAAGGGTGGATTGACGAGCCTCTAGCTCAGCCACTGTAGATTGCATTCAGCGTTGCAATACGTGGATGGGCTGCATTATATCAGTGTTCTCATGTCCGAAATTTTGATTGCGGATTTAAATTTTTAAAATAATAGAAGAATGAAAGAAATTTTAAATAATAATATAAGATAAATATCATAAAGAATATAATCATAAAGAAAAATTTTAATTTAATATAGAGAGGAAAAGGATAATTTAAAATTTTATATTTATAAAATAATATTTTACAATTTATAAACTATTGGAACAATTAAATTTTTCAAATCTGCAAATAAATTTTGAATCAGTTTTATGCCGGTTTTCGAGCAGTTTGCTTAGGTGACAGCTCGATTCCTAAAATTTAGTGTCCTATCATTGGGGAACCAGTAAACCCATTGTGCAACCCCGAGACCATTTACTACCATTTGCTTGTGGGGTTGAGGATGAGGATTGATGGAAGTTGGAGGTAGGGGAAACACCGCGATCCCTCCTTCTTCCTTAACCCAGCTTCGAACCGTCAACGACGGAGTTGAGCGATTGATTAAAATTTTCAAAATTTAATTTTTTCTTTCAATTCCTAAATGCCTATGCAAATATTTTTCATGCCATAAATATCCACTCGCCAATAGAAAAAAGAAGTTGTTTCCAAATTTTCTGTACTTCTTTGCTCATTGGTCTCAATATTCCAATTTTCAGATCTGGTTTAAAAAGTATTTGCCTTGAGGCTTAGCGTACGAAAAATATGCCTCTCAGCTACAAAATATTTATAAAAAAAATACCTAACGTCATTACTTTGAATGATTCCACAAATTGTGATTCTAGTCTCAGAGTAGAGATACGAGTATAAGGAAAGCCAGTTTGAGTAGCCCGTGGACGAGCCCATTACACATGGTTCCCATGAAATGTGGGTAATGGTGACCTTGCGGGGATTATCGCGGCCTGAATGCAATAAAAGTCCCAGATCAATACCCCGTCACTCACCTTAGTGATTTCGCCCACAAACTAAACGGTTGCCACAAACTAAACGGTTGCCACAAACTAAACCGTTGATGATAAGCTATAATCAAATCCCAGTGGCATCGGAAGCTGGAATGAATTGGGAAAAACCGCCTGAAGACATTAAGGTTGGTGAATTTTCATGGTCCCATACAAAAACTTGTTTTAAACGAAAACTATACAACCAATGTATATGTATTTGTAATGTTTGAAGCTCCGTGGTAAGTTTGAGCAAAATGCGAAGTTTATTCTCTGATTGTGTATAGTTAGGTACTCAAATAATTAGTGTTAGAGTACAGAAGATCTGATTCAATTTGAGTTGGTCTGTTCTCCTCTATAATATTAGTTTTGTTCTTCTCGCATATACCCACCTGATTTACAAATAAAATTCTAATCTTAAAATTTATCAAATAGTAGCAAACAGTTGCCGTATTTCTCAAACTGACAAAATAACGGACCATAAACCACATACAATTACAACAAACGATTGTTTCCGATTAAATTTTCCCAAACGAAGTCATTTGTAGCAACGCACCCTGGCGCTATTGTTAATAACGCACACGACAAAATCAACCAAGTGTAATCATCGTGCGCGCCCTTTTCTGGCCAAATAACATTTGAAATGTGTGTAATATTTTGGTTTTATATGTCACACCCCTCTGACGCGGGCGAAAAAACATTAAAGTGATCAAATTACAGAAGTAAACATGTCAACGCCAGCATCAGCATCAAATATTGCACTACCCCCTGCTCTGTGTGAAAACTACAGAAACTCCTCTTACGATCCTAGTTAACTTTCTACTGTTTCATCCTGATTTTGTTTTATTCTTTTTTTCGGCAAATGTTTACTCTCAATAGTTTAGTTATGTTGTTTGTCAACAGGAAAGTTAATTGAAATTTTTTCTACCCTCAATCACCACGAATCAAATATCTGCCGTATAAAAGTGTGTACACGCCACACATGAGTTAAACAATCATTTTAGGGCAACATACTCATATATGTAAGTGGTAACACATAATATGACGGATTTAAGATAAAAACTAAACAAACTAACAGCGTGCGTATGAGATGAGAATGGTAACCGCCGCCGAGGAGAATTTAATATGTAACTGTTGACGTGTCGACCGCCAAGGGTTCTTAGTTCCTACAAAATATCCTTGGCAAATCCAAAAATCATGTCCTCTTGATGTTTTTTGGGTAGAAATTTGAAACCTGCAAGTAATATCATGTTTGCCGACGCTGGATAATGTTGGATTAAATAACATGTGTGCAAGTCCGTGGAAAAAGGAGCACATGGGTATGAGGTGCTGTTGAAAAAGTGAAAGTATCTTATGTCTGAGATAAAATTAAAGAGGAGTATTGTTAGTTTAGTCTAGTCGAATTTATTAATTTCTATAGATGAATTCGTTGCGAATTTGTGAAAATCGATTTATAAGCTCCCTAATGATATACTGATATGTACTTTTGCTCCTTTCGAAGCTTATCCAAATAAAAAAAAAAAAAAAATCAACATGCTAAAGTTTGAAATTTTCAAATTTTTGTGAAGAAATGTGAGATTTTTCTTTTTGCTATCAACAATATTTTGAAATTTAATCTTAATGGTGAGCAATTTACGTTTGGGTATGAAGAGTTGTGTTTCGGTTTTCTGAGTGAATAAAGCTTTATACTACAGATAACACATTCTCAGTAATTCTTATTACTTTAACTCATTCTTTCAAAATTTGAATTACTTGCTAATAGCTGCGCTATTAATTTGCAATGCACCTTTAAAGAATTATTAAAGAAGAAAATACGTATTAAATTTTGATGACCGGAGGTTGAGCTTTCATTTTATCATCCCAATCACCTTCAGCGGTATCTGAAAAATATGAAAACCCGATAGTCATTAAAATACTCTTCATATCCTTGTCTCTAGCTTTCTCTGATACTCGTATGTTTCTTTCAAAATTTTTGAACATGAATTAATTTTGGGGTAGCCCTTTCTACCTAAGGAAATTGTAGTGAATATAAGGATTTCAATAAAGTCCGTGAAGAACCGCAGCGATGTTCTGCTGCCTCGGCAGAGGAAGGTGTCTGAATGGTTACTCCTTGTTAAATTGAGTTTGTGCTGTGTGCCTGTGTCAGCGCTGCTTTTAGAGCCATAGCTCCTAGATTACTACAGGGCAGCTAATTTTCTCGTGATCCCAAGGCAATGCGGATTGCGAAAAAGGAGCTGAAGGATATTTCTGTGTATCATGGGTTGGCTTCGGCGTCGGGACTAGAGATGACGGACAATAAAAGAAAACCACAATTGACAGACTGACGGACTGACTTATGTTTATGTTTGCCCGGAAGTATACAACCCTTGTGCGTTTTTTGAAAATATATGCGGACGGACAAACAGACGTGACTAATTATCTATCGGCGCAGGTCTTCCGCGTGGTATATCCCCACTTCTTTTCCCGATGGATCCGTTATCAAGTAACGGCTAGGTCCCATTACCTTCTTTATGCGGCTTTTCAAGAATCGCCTGTCCAGCTTGGCGTTGTAATGCCCCGCGGCGTCACTTTGGCGGAAATTTCGCCGGAACACTTCATCTCCTTCTTTGAAATTAGCAGAGCGTGACCGGAGATTGTACTGCGCTTCATTTGCACTACCTGCGGCCTTAATCTTCCGTCCGATTTGTTGGCGGAGGTCTCCTAGACGTTCGTGGGGCTCCAGTGCAACGACGGGGTCTCCCAAACACTTTAATTGCCGTAACAGTCGGTATGATTTACCGTGGCAAATCATGTGCTGTCCAAAGGCGGCAAAATAAGGGGCGACACCGGTGACGGAATGATACGAGGATCGCAGGGCGCATGTGGTGGCAGACAATCGCCGATCCCAATCCTTTTGAGATGGGTGGACGTAGGAACGGATCGCGGCCAATAGAGTACGGTTCAACCGTTCTGATGCGTTGGACTGAGGAGAGTATATGGGCGTCAGTTGGTATTCAACGCCATACTGCTCAAGTAGGCTCTTAAACTGCCGAGACCGGAACTGTACTCCATTATCTGAGTACACACTCTCTGGAACACCGAACACATGAAATACCCGGTTCTCTAAGAATTTCACGATCGATGGAGTTGTAAACTGACGGATAGGTTCCACCATTGGGAATTTTGAGAGCTGATCTAGAACGACTATAGCTCCGATGTGTCCCATGGAAGACCGAGGATATGGACCGAGTAGATCGATGTATAGACGCTGAAACACGCGTTCTGGAACGTTGAGTTGACCCATAGGAGGTCGAAGAGGCTGGTTGGGCGCTTTGGTGCCTTTACAGGTCTCACAGGCGCTCACGTAGTCTTTGACCTGGGATGCCATTTTAGGCCAAAAGAAGTATTTCTTGAGTCGCCGTAGTGTTCGACCGTAACCTCCGTGGGCACTTAAAGGATGGTCATGTGCGCGGAAGATCAGATGTTGTGTCATTTCCTCCGGTACCCAGAGTTTCCAAGACTCTTCTTCCTGCCATGGATCACCAGTGGCGTATTCATTTCGTCTATACACATAGCCGTCTATTACCTTCAAATCAGGCAGCTGTGTTTGTTGGGTCGCTATGGTTTGCCTCAACTCTTTGTAGCTATCTGATTCGAAATGTGGGCTGTCCAAATCTATTTCGATGGGGTCCTCGTCAATTATTGTTATTTCGGCTCCCTCTGGGGAAAACATCCGTGAGAGAGTGTCGGGTACGATGTTCTGGGTTCCTTTCCGATGTTTGATGGAGAACTTGAACCCTTGCAGTTTAAGAGCCCATCTGGCTAGGCGTTCACTTAAATCTGTCTGGTTCATCAACCATTGTAGTGACGCGTGGTCCGTGATGATCTCGAATTGGTGGCCCTCGATATAAGCTCGGAATTTCTTCACAGCCATTACCGCTGCCAAACATTGTTGCTCGGAAACAGTATAGTTTCTTTGGGCCGAATTCAGCTTATTGGACATGAAGGCGATGGGAGCTTCCTCTCCTTCGTCGGCCAATTGCTCCAGCACGGCTCCTACTCCATGTTGACTTGCATCACAATGAATGGAGAAGGGCTTCGTGAAGTCGGGGCTGTGCAAGACAGGAGCTGATGTGAGGGCTTGTTTTAGCTCTTCAAATGCCTTTCGGCTGAGTTCGGTCCAAACGAACTTCCCTTTCCGCAACATGTCTGACAGGGGCGCTGAAACTGTTGCATAATTCCGAACAAACCTTCGGTACCAACCGCACACACCAAGGAAACGTCGCAGCTGCTTCACAGTTTTTGGTAAGGGGAACTCATCAATCGCACGAGTTTTGTCTGGATCCGTTTTGATAGTGCCATGTCCTATGACATGTCCTAGGTATCGGACTTCTTTCATGACAAACTTACTTTTCTGTACGTTGATGGTGAGTCCCGCCTTACTGATGCGCAGGGCTACTTCTTGTAGAAGTAGGAGGTGTTGATCGAACGTTTCCGTGATGAGTAACAGATCATCAAGGTACACGAACACTTGGTGTTTTAGGTGAGGTGGGATGACCTTGTCCATCAACCGAGTCATCGTTTGCGGCGCGTTACACAGGCCAAAGGGCATTGTGACGAACTGATATAATGGTCGTCCAGGCACTGTGAAGGCGGTCTTGTCCCTCGAGCCCTCATCGAGTGGAATTTGCCAGAAGGCGTCTTTTAAGTCGAGACTGGTGATATAATTGGCTTTCGGCAGTCTCCCTAGTATTCCATCGATGAGTGGAAGAGGGTACGCGTCCTTGATGGTAACCGCGTTTACCTTACGGGCATCAAGACAGAGGCGGACTTTACCTGGCTTCACCACCAAGGTTACCGGTGATGACCAGGTACTTTGGGACTCTTCTATGACCCCCAACTCGAGCATCCTATCTAGCTCCGCATACACCAATTTCTCCATGGCCGGCGAGATGGCGTAGTGTCTCTGTTTAATCGGTTGACTATCGCCAACGTCGATGGCGTGTGAGACTAGGGTGGTGCGGCCAAGGCCTTGGGTAGCGTACGATGGGAAAGCAGCAATGGATGCTTCCAGGCGTTGCCGTTGGTTAGGCGTCAGGTCATGCCTATCGGGAGTAGAAATGATTTCGTTGACATTTCTGGTTTTCAAAGACAAATCGGTGAATGTATCGGAGGCCAGTCCAAAGCGAAGGACGAAATCGACACCAAGATATACATTCTGAGTCAAAGACGGGATAATGTAGAACGTAATATCCTTCGTCTGACCCCTGAACGTCACGGGTGTGGTTAGTTTACCTCGTATAGGGTGTTTGGTGCCATCAGCTGTACTGATTTCAGTGCGCCAGGATCTAATCAAGTTCGGATAGTCTTGGAGCACCTTCGAGCCAAAGCTCGAGGCAAGACAACTGATGCTGGCACCCGTGTCGATCAATGCAAACACGGTCTCGCCCAACACTTTAATTGGATGATAAGGTCGGATCTCATTCTCAGCAACCTCCGAGATGTTACAAGAGTTTAAGGTTTGACGGCAGATGCGCACTCTCTTGCGGAAATTCCGCCAACGACGGGTTGACCATTTTGTCGTGCACGGACGGGAAGTGACTACTTCGGAAGCAAATATTCGCTCTCGAGCCACCCGATATTCCTGCAGTCTAACATGATAAGGCTTTAGAGTGCGTACTTGAGGCTGCCGCGGGTCTTCTGGCAGTGACTGCGATGGTCGTTTTAATATTGTCGTTGGTGAGGTCTCCGGAAGAGAGTGAACATCCGCAGTCGTAATGGTCATGGCTGGTGGGTTAACGTCAGGTTTGTTGGGGTGAGCCGCTGACTGAGGAGCTACTGCTGGGGTTTCGAGTACCGCTGAGGTGGTCGGGTACTCTTTTGGCCGTTTTTTCGCGCGGCACATTCGGAACAGTCCGGGAAGTAAGTGTCCGGCTTGCCGCAACCGTAGCAGAAAACCTTACGTTCTGCTCGGCATGAAATGAACCGGTGTCCGGTTTGGTGGCAATTCCAGCAGGTCGTAAGACTTCCCACTGCTGCTACAGCAAGATGGTCTGGGTCCAAATCATCCTCCAGATCTAGGGTGGTATAATCTGGGGCCAATTCCGCGATTCCTCGTCGAGGACCTGTCCTGGTTAGTAAGTAGGGCCGGTCCCGTAGGTCTTCCTCAAACCCTTCTATACGACGCACATTTCTCAGCAGGGCCTCCATACTCTGTGGATCGGAGTTCACGATATGCCAACGAATCTCTGGTCTTAGATTGCGCTTTAGCAGGCGCAGAATTTGGGTAGAAGACAATGGCTCTGACAGCTGGTCATTCAACCGAAGGATATCGGCTCGATATTGATGGAAGGACTCGTCCGGACGCTGCCATCTAGCTTTCATCTTGTCCAGGACTAATTCGTCCATGTCGACCGTAGGGTATTCCATGCGGAGTACCTCCTTCAACCGTGATCAGCGTATGGATGGTGGAGCTGAATGTATTCGCCAATATGTCTCCAGTGCTGCTCCCCTAAGCAGCATTGGCAAGTATCCTGCGAGCGCTGTGCGGTCTCCTGCTAGCATCTGCTCAATCAGCGACTCCACCCGACTTATGAAGACTTCCACCGTTATAGTATTGGGTTCCCCACTGAAATGTAGATTCCATCCCTGGATGATGCTGGAGATCTGTGTCGGCTTCAGCCGATACATGTCGTGTGGATGGAAGTGTTGTTCCGGCGGAATCACGGGAGCTTGATTAGGTGGCGTTGCTTGGCTCAATCGGGGCCGGTAAACTGGAGCCAACGGATTCATGGCTGCACCTGGCCGGATCCGTTCGGGATCACGCCGCAAGTCTACTGGGAAATCCCACGGATTTGGGTCCGAATCCCACATAGGAGGTGTTCTTGGCCGGGGTGGTGCGGGGTTCTGTCTCTGGCTTTCCAGCGAGGCTAACCGAGTGGACATGTCCTGTACGAGCGCCATCAGATCTTGTAAAACTGTCGCTTCCACAGCCACTGGGGGTCTCGCTTCTTCTGCAGGCGGAACTGCTTCAGCACTGTAGTCTTCCTCTCGTGCACTCCTTGTCGTAGATGGAAGGGGTCCGCTTTTGGGGACAGCTCCACTTGCACTGGAGGACTGAGGTCGTTCTGTTGCTGGCTGTGCGATTTCTAAAGGCTGACGACAGAGCGGGCACGTGGATGAGGTTGGGCCAAACACAGCTGGTGCAGCCTGTGTCCGCATTGCAACCTCTGGCTTGTGGTTTCATCCATGTCCTCGTGACATATGGAGCACAAGAGAGCTGGTCCGGCATCCGACCTTAACTTCCTCCTCTCTGGCGTTCTCTTGGTGGGCATTCCTAATGTAATTTTGATTAGCAAAAAAAAAAAAAACAGAACTATAGATATATATAAAGGAAAAAAATATATATCTAAATAAATATGTATATATTATATATATATAGATAAAAATTATGCAACAAATGTAAAGTACAAAATCCTTAAAGTGGCCGTCAGTGGCGAACTATAAAAAGAACCTCACAAAAAAACCGCAGGGTATGAAAAGGTTTAATTAATTTAGTTTTCAAAAAAAATACTCGGTCTTTTCTTTCCGTCCTTCCTCCCAAGTATGGACACCATGGCACAATCCTTCCAAAACGTTTCAGGGACACTCTCTTGTGGCACCATGAAAATCAGGGTTCAGAAGTGATCCCTCATTAGCAAACTTCTCAAGTTACAACTTGTCAGCCCAGGGTGGGATTCTAATCCACAAGCAGCGCGTGTCTTGTCATGGATAGTCATGGATTAGCTAATCAGCCAATCACATGAAATCAAAATCCATGTAATTTAAGACACTTAGGCACCGCTGGTTTAGGGAGCGGATCAGAATCCTCCGCAAAATAGATGTTGGGATAATAACTTCCAAACACAAAAAGGGACTCTAATATCATTTGGCCTTACTAGTTATACAATGGTGGTAAACCACCAAAGTATAATTCAAAAGCAGGACCAAACGATATTGATGTCCAGAGACAACACACGTTCGAAAGTTATTAGGCTGCTGGGGCACGATCAGTGCAAAAACCCTCGGGAGTTATCTACCCGCCAATAATTCTAACACCTAGTGGGGACACCTAGAGACGATGGACTGTCTCGTGCTCACGACTGATGATACAGCCGGGCATTTCGGGCCCCACGTTGGGCGCCATTTTGTAGTGAATATAAGGATTTCAATAAAGTCCGTGAAGGACCGCAGCGATGTTCTGCTGCCTCGGCAGAGGAAGGTGTCTGAATGGTTACTCCTTGTTAAATTGAGTTTGTGCTGTGTGCCTGTGTCAGCGCTGCTTTTAGAGCCATAGCTCCTAGATTACTACAAAATGAATGAATTTGAATTATTAGGTGTACAAATTAATTCGGTCCGTTTTCGAATGATGGCGCTAGCTGCCACAAATGCTCGGTTATGACAGCTGTTTTTGGTGGTTTCAGAGACGTTATATATTTGTTAAGAATCTTCACTGTACAACTCTTTCGCTTGCTTGATATAGCCTGATCAGCACTGCATTAAACATGTCAGGTTTTGAAGTCAATAAGCAGCATTAGCGAGAAGTGTTGATTTTTTTCTTTCATTCGAAGAAAAGTGCTGCCGAAGCGCATCAAACGCTCGTAGAAGTATACGGCGATAGTGCTCCGACTGACAAAACATGCAGGGAATGGTTTCGACGATTTAAAGATGGAGATTTTAGCGTTCATGACAGGCGTCTTTCTGGACAAGGACGAATTAGAGGATTACTGAATGAAGATCCAACTCAAACACAAAAACAGCTAGCAGAACAACTTGAAGTCACTCAGCAAGCAATATGTTTGAGACTAAAAACGATGGAAATGATCCAAAAACAAGGAACATGGGTTCCTAATGAACTGAAATCTAGAGACGTTGAAAGACGATTATGCACTTGCGAGCAGTTGATTCACAGACAAAAAAGGAAGGGTTTTTTACACCGAATTGTGACTGGGGATGAAAAATGGATATTTTTTGACAATCCTAAAAAGAAAAAATATTACGCAAGACCTGGGAAATCGTTGCCATCGACCTCAACATCGACACCTAAGCGCAAAATTCATGGTTCCAAGGTAATGCTATGCATTTAGTGGGACCAAAAAGGTGTCGTCTACTACGATCTTCTGAAACCTGGTGAAACCATCACAGGCGATTGATACAGGGTTCAGCTGATGCGTTTGAGCCGTGCTTTGCGCGAGAAATGCCCAGAATACGAGCAAAGGCACGAAAAAGTTATTCTGCTGCACGATAACGCAAGGCCTCATGTCGCTAAACCGGTGAAAAAATACTTGGAGGCGCTAAAATGGAATGTCCTACCACACCCGCCGTATTCTCCGGACATTGCCCCTTCCGACTATTGGTTGTTTCGACGAATGTAGAATGATCTGACCGGTCAGCGGTTCACTTCTTATGAAGAAATACAAAAATGGCTCGAAACATGGATGAGCGTAAGAGATGAGTTGTTTTATCGAGATGGAATCAGACGATTGCCGGAGAGATGGGAAAACATAGTAGACAGTGATGGACAATACTTTGAATAGTGTATTTTCTGTTTTGATTTCATAATAAATGCTTTTTTTTATTGCTAAAAACGGACCGAATTAATTTGTACACCTTATATATTTCTACATATGTATTTTAATTTTTTATAGTTTGAAATAAAATTATTAAAAGATACAAACCTTACATAAATGGTCTGAGATTATCAGCGCTCAATTTTCTTTATTTTTCATTTTCAGACAATTCGAATTCAAACTGGAACGAAACGGGTGACACGTCAAAAATCTTAAACAGGTGAGTAAGGCACTTATTTAGTTTCATGACTTTATTGATCGCTAGACTTCTCTGAGATTTATGACTTAAACAAAGTAAAAGAGTAAATTACTCCAAAAACCATTCATTTCTAAAGGATATAAACCACACAGGAGCAAATTCATTTATACAGTGGCTCACAGCTTATTTGGTGCACTTCAATGTAAATCAAACAAACTGGTGTCCTTATGTAAATAAATCTAATTTCAAAAATCTTTAATGCCGTTTTCAAACTAAATCTCAAACACATGAATATTTTGACATGTAAATTTGACATAGATGTCACTGACAGTACTACCAACCCAAAACAAGTTGGGTAGACAGACCTATGCTCATGTCAGAAGGGTTTTGCACTCAATTTACAAAATGCAGTAACCAGCAACGAATACCTGTAAAATCAAGAAACACGTCATGTTCGAGGATCATACTTTTATTAACAAAGTTCAACGCATTTCGACTTCTGAGGTATTTGTTAAAGTTATACCCATAAATATCTCACTTGATAGTTTTTTCAGAATTTTTAGATCACGGGTGTCCATTCGCGAGGGAGGAAACACATTTTTCATATATTTCCACCCCTGTGCCCCCACTGAAGCAAAAACTGTCAGTTTAAGAACTGTTTTGAAAAGCTTTCATAGAGAACTTTCATTTGATACTCATATCGGCTACTTTTCATGAAATTTTTTCAGGGCCACTCCTCTGAACTGTAATCATCGATTCATGGCCTATTTTTTCGAATCCTAGAATGGTTACAAAGCCCTTTTGCTAGGAGCTCTCTCCTGCCTCTTTGACTTGTTTCAATTGTATTTACTCATCTTCATGATACCTATCATGCCTGAAATTTTCATGCAAATCCTAGCAAAGCTGCAGTGTCTAAGTCAGTAAAAAGCGCATATGGCTCCAAAGCCATATGTTTCCAAAGTAATACAGCGCACATTGTTCCATAGTAATACAGGAAAATTCAAATCGCTATAAATTCGTTAAATACTATTCGATCTTTATGAAACTTTCAGGAAAGATCAATCTTATAAATAGTCATGTGTAAACTAAATTGAATTTAAGGGTACCGTTTAGATTTTATTCAAGAAAACATAAAATCGATAAATCATACTATTATTAACAAAGTTGAGTGAATTCCGACTTCTCATATATTTGTTGTTGTTGTACTCATAAAGGCCTACATTCATGATTTTTTTCAGATTTTTCGGATGGAAGGTGTCCAATCGCGAGGGGGGTACGCGAAAAGTTCGTACATTTCTCCTTCCCCTGCCCCCCTCGGAACTTATAAGGCAATTTAAAGACTTGTTTTGAAAAGATCTCATTGAGACCTTTCCAATGACAACCTACTTGACTTCCAATGGTGAAAATTTTTTTTTGAGAGGTCGCCTCCCTATATGGGGAGACCCCCTTAAACCCCTTTGAAAAATTTTTCCACCCTTGAACTTTCAAGAGGTCACGACTTCTGACCTTTCCACAAAGTTTCAATGCTGTAGCCTCTATAGTTTCGGAGAAAAAGTGCTGTGACATACAGACGGACGGACGGACGGAGGGACGGACGGACAGACGGACACTGGTCGTGATTGCAATAGGGTCTTGTATTTTAGTACAAAACCCTAAAAAATACTTCTCCAAATCCTTCGACGCGCGCAGTTTAAATTCAAATGTCACCTTATTTCTTGGACACAGTAGTATATACATAAATATATATATATATATATATATATATATATATATATATATATATATATATATATATATATATATATAGATATAGATATATATGTATATATATATATATATATATATATGTATATATATATATATATATATATATATATATATATATATATATATATATATATTGTCGCGTGTTATGATTCGCGGCCAATAATTTTAATGTTACGGGAAAGTGAAAACGCAAAATCTTGTAAATTAAATTAAAAGAGTTTATTTAATTACTTAAAAATGCACATTCACTTATTTATTTATTTCACAATTTTAATTTTCACAATTAAAATTCTACCTTCCACTTGTCCATAAATTTCTATCGCAGTAGTCACTTCACTATTACTTGATCGCTGTTCAATTCGGTTTCCACACACTATCGCAGTTTTGATCACGGTCAAATGAATCATACCCCCATCCATTCAGCTCGCCTTTATATAGGGTCTCTACATATTCATCCCATTTCTCGTACATTGGCGAATGTTCTGCCGAGAGGTACCTGGTATATTCGAGCAGCTTTATGAATGGAGTGACGTCACTTTCAGATGTTGATCATGCTTGGTGGGTTCTCGTGGTTTCGAGTAAATTCATTTTGTTGATGTTCTTGATGGTTGTGAAAACAATTGCGACAGTAGCTCGCAAAATTCTTTGTACATGTAACAATATATATATATATATATATATATATATATATATATATATATATATATATATATATATAGACATATATAGATATATATATATAGAGGTATATATGCATATATATTTATATATATATATATATATATATATATATATATATATATATATATATATATATATATATATCTATATATATATATATATATATATATATATATATAAATATATATATATATATATATATATATATATATATATATATATATATATATATATATATATTTATATGTGTGTGTGTGTGTGTGGGATGTGGAATCATTGCTGATATGTTTAGTCGTAGTCGAATTGATTTGTCCACGTCCACGGTCAGAAGGCAAGAGAACGATCTTGAGTAACTGCATCCAATTGATACGATGTACGTTACGGTTAGTTTCAATATAAGCAAGACTCGGAAAGTAATTGTAACAAATTAATACGCAACAAGTTAGTATTGCGAAGTTGTATGATATGAGGGTGGATTGAGGAACACAGCTGGAGATAGCTATGATGAGCTTATGTTTATTCATTCCCACACTCGGCCTCTCCCAATCATTCATCAGCCTCTGATGAAGGATTTCTGCCAGTAAATGTATCTTCAGCGTTGTTTGTCACATCCTCTACGTCATCTGTTAAATTTCCCTAATCGCGTCTCACGTCATCTTCCACATCTTCAGCATCGTCTAACAAGTCCACTTCATGTCTTGGCCAACATTTCATTTTGTCTACGCTGAATTCTGTAAGATTCGGACCCTCGTGATTGCCTTCTTTTGCAAGTTTGCATCAGTAAAATGCCTTCACTGCTGTAATCCTGTATGAACTTAGAAATTTAGGATGAATTTTCAACCCCGAACCGAACTGCACCCTTTCTATCGCAACTAAATCTGCAATTTCAAATTTTCTGGCCTTGTTTCTTCGCTCATCGTAGTATTTTTTGTTTTCCCTCTGCATTGCATCAATATCGCTCATCGCTTGTTGTCTAATATCGTCTCTGTTGTCTTCAAACTACTTCCTCCACTCCTCTTCTATGATCTCCATAATTCTGGTTTCTTTATTGGTCTTCATCTCAATTCCAATTAATAGGCGAGATGGTGTTGTTTGTTTCGCTCTTTGAAAGGTCAAATTCAGAGTTTCTTGTAGAGGCTCCAAAAACTTGTACCACTTCTCGGGCTGATCCATCGAAAATTTCGTTAATGCTGCGATTACTGCAGAATGGAGTCGCTCGACACCTACTGTAGTATGGATTAGTCGAATGTTGTGTTCTTTACAGCATTCTCTAAATTTTGTTCAAGTAATTGCCCCTCCGTTGTCTGCTACTATTCTCGTTGGGTACCCAAAAGTTTCTGCAATGTTTTCGATTTTCTGGATTACCTCTTCTGTATTTACTGTTTTAGTGGGAAACAACCATAAATATTTCATCTATTTCAGCAAAAATAAACCGATAATTCTTTTTTGTGTGCCAAGGTGGTCGATGTGGAATATCTGCAACGGCTGGTCACCTTTCGGAATTGGTTGGAGGTAACCCTCCGCTTTCCCTCTTTTCCCTTCTGCAAGTATGCACCTAACACAACCTTGTATTTGATTCTCTATCCTCTTAGAGACGTTACCTATAAAGTATTCCTCGTCCAGAATATCTCGCATCTTTCTTGTATGAAAGTGGCCCTGTTCGTGCGTCTTCCTGATGATTTCTGTAATCATTGTATCTGGAACTACTAACAAAACTACTAACAACGTAGTCTCGACAGGGTTTATCTTTCAAGATCTCGATAATCGTATTATCTTGGGCTTTTCGTAGTTTCTTCAAAAGACCATCGTTTTTACTGCTTAGGCACATGCTAATGGGGTTACGGCTGAGAGCATCTACATGTTTCATTTGATTTGCACTTCTGTGCTCCACGTTATAATCAAATTCTTCTAGGAGAAGGGCCCACCGAGCGCCTTGTGTCGCTGGATTTTCCTTTTTCAATGCACATTCGAATGCCTTACAGTCGGTCATTAGTTTGAATCGCTGTCCAAGGAGATAAACTCTAAACTTTTTAACTGCTTCAACCACCGCTAACACTTCCAGTTCGAAGCTGCAATATCGCTTTTCCACATCCGTGATCTTCTTACTCATAAAATAAACTGGTTGCAGGGCACCGTCGTCGTTGCTTCTTTGTAAAAGAACCGCTCCATCTCCTTCTCTGGAAGCATCTGTGTATAGCTCTGTTTCCATTCTGTGCTCAAAAATTTTCAATACTGGTTTGCTGACGAGAACCTCCTTCAATTCTCTTATTGCTTCGAGGTGTTTTCGTTCGAGGTTGTGATCACTCCCTTTCTTTAATAAATCACTAAGAGGCTTAGCTTTGATTGCGAAGTTGCATATGAATTTCCTAAAGTAGCTTGCCAGTCCTCAGAAGCCCTGCATCTGTTTCATCGTCGTGGGGATCGGGAAATTCATTATTGTCTTCGTCTTTCTCGCTGATGGAGATATTTGACCACTTCTGACTTAGCACCCTAAGTACTCGATTTCATTCTGCAATATCTGGCATTTTGACCATTTAATCTTCAACCCGATTCTGGCAGCTACTTTCAGCACCTGCTGGAGTCTTTCTATTCCTTCCTCGATTGTAGCTGATGGTATCACGATGTCATTCAAATATATAATTACAATGCCTTCGTTACCTAGATTTCTCAACACGTTATTTATGTACTTCTGAAACACTGAAGGGGAAATGCAGAGATCGAATTGAACTCGCATAAATCCATATTGTCCACTACTTGTCACAAATGCAGTATATTTTCTGCTGAATTCTTCCACCGTCAAATGAAAAAATCCATTTTCTAGGTCGAGGGTGGTGAAAAACTTAGAATTCTGTAACTTTTCCACCTGATCTTTTATGACAAGTAAAGGATATCGATCCTAATGGATTTTTTTATTGGCACCCCGGTAATTATCACATAATCGGTATGTTCCGTCTTTTTTCTTTACTAGAACTACCTGACTTGCATAATCAGAACTACTTTCTTGAAAAATGCCCTTTTCTAACCACCCCTAGATTAGATTCTGTATTATGTTTTGTTCTATCGGTGGGAATCTCCTTGGCGGTCTATGTATAGGTAGGTCATCGGTCGTTACGATTTTCATTTGGATATGCCATTCTGGAGGAACTTCGGGAACATAATTTTCTATCGATAAAGGCACCTTCTTCCTAATATCTTCGTCTTCTAAATGAGATAGGTTAGGAAACTTAGAAGTTTTATCCACCGTATCTCCTTCAATTTCTGCTAAGAAGCATGTCTGACTGTAATCTTTGGGTTGCAATTAATTGTCAACGTTGCTCGACACTTTATTTTTTATTATATCAACTTTCCTTTCATCAATTAAGATAACTGTTAACTGCAATAGATTCATTCGGATTATCAAATTTGGTATCTATGGGAATTTTTAACAACGTGTACTTCAATATTTTAAAATATGTCTCCATTGATTTCGATGTCTAGCATACAAGAACCTCTCGTAACGATATTTGCTCCCAATCCTGCAACAGTCTGTTGAGCAACTTCTTGGTTATATATGAATTAATCGACTTTAAACAGCTTTCCTTTATTATGCAGATGTCACTTCCCGTGACTAGTAAGCCTTGTAGCAAACAACCATTAATTTTACATGATACATATCTTGTATTTGTGACAGCGACATGCGTAGATTTTCCTGTTTTTGCTACCGCAGGACAGTTGGGTTTTTTATGCCCGAACTGATTGCAGCCGAAGGACTTAGGACCTATTTCCTTGTTTGGGAAAGAATGGAACTCGTGATCCACCGATCCAAAGTTAAAGCAATATCGCTTCGGTTTTGTTTTTTCATTTCTCTTCGTTTGTTTTTTGTAGACTGTCCTTTTCCTTCGATACTTTTCTTGTTCACGTATTTACTATTCTCGTTTCTAATTTGTTCGTAAATTTCAAGCTTTTCCTTAAATTTTTTAATTGTTTTTGCGCCATAAAAACACTTTTGTTACTCGCTTAATTTTTTATTCCGTGTATGACGTATTCAATTTTGGAAATCTCCTTTATATCAGCTTGTGACGCAATGTCAATTATATGATACAAATATTCGCGGAGTGTTTCATCAGTTTTGTTTTTTCTTTCCTTGAGAAATTTGTGGACGTTTGTGCTAGATATTTCGGGTTGAAATTCTTGAGTCAATGCACTCTTCAGTTCCGGGTATGTGAGTGGCTTGGCGTCGCAATCCACAAAAATCTTGGCTGCTCCCGTCAATGATCGTTTACAAAATATAAACTTTTGTATTTCACCCCAACCGAAGGTATTCGCATATTGCTCGAACTCAAAGATCCATTTCTTAACACTCATTGTTTCGTCGACGGAAAATTTACGTAGGATGTTTTCGAAGTCGGTGTAACTGCATTTTACAGACATATCTCTTTGTATATGAGTCATTCGTGTCGAAGTTCAATCCACACCAGAGTCAAAATCTACCAACGAGAAGCTGTTCTGTCGATTTTTAATTCCTTCTTCCGCTAATTTCCAATCAAGAAATATACTTTGAATTAGCGTTATACCCGTAATGCACCATATTCGTGTTGATATATCAACTTTGCTAATTTGCTGTTTATATGTTGGTACTGTTATCCAGCATGAAATGATCTTATGAAGTTAACTGGACAAAACCGTTGATTTTCATTATCAGCATCACAGGCTATGTCTTGTTACGCGTCACCCCAATGCAATAATCAGTTACCAGTCACTTTTTATTATTTAGAAATCACTGTTGCCGGTCCAATTGTAAATGCTTCCGATCTCGGATGATTCCAAATCTTTATTGATTCCAATTCGGTCGACTTCACATCCCGGACGACTTGAATCCTGGTTGATTTCAGATCCCGGTTGACTTCAAATCCCGGTTGAGCCCCCAAATTATGTGGGATGTGGAATTTGAGGTAAATAAAACAGTGCTAATATGTTTAGTCGTAGTCGAATTGATTTGTCCTTGTCCACGGTCAGAAGGCAAGAGAACGATCTTGAGTAACTGCATCCAATTGATACAATATTACGGTTAGTTTCAATACAAGCAAGACTCGGAAAGTAATTGTAACAAATTAATACGCAACAAATTAGTATTGCGAAGTTGTACGATATGAGTGTAGATTGAGGAACCCAGCTGGAGATGGCTATGACGAGCTTATGTTTCTTCATTCCCACATATATATATATATATATATATATATATATATATATATATATATGCAATATATATATATATATATATATATATATATATATATATATATATATATATATATATATATATATATATATGCAATATATATATATATATATATATATATATATATATATATATATATATATATATATATATATATATATATATATATATATATATATATATACTACTGTGACCAAAAAATAAAGCTACATTTGAATTTAAAATGCGCGCGTCGAAGGATTTGAAGAATTATTTTTTCTTAGGTTGGTAGTACTGTCAGTGACATCTATGTCAAATTCACAGGTCAAAATATTCATTAGTGTTTGAGATATGCATCGTTTTGTGAGCTGCTAAAAGTGAGTTTTTCATTTTTTGCGACGTTTAAATTTGTTGAATTTGCATTAAATTTTATTTGCGGAATAAATTTTCTGCTGCGGATACGTTTAAGATGGTGCAAAAAGCCTTTAGTGATGAGGCTATGTCTGAAAAAAATGTTTACAAGTGGTATAGTGAGTTCCAAGCCGGCCGTGAACGTGTCGAAGACCAAGAGCGTCCTGGGCGACCATCAACCTCTTCTCTTCTTCGATGGTGGTACTGTGCACTATGAATTCCTTCAGCCGGACCAAACAGCCAAGAAAGAATATTATTTGAACATTCTGCGTTCTTTGCGTAATGCTGTCCGCCTAAAAAGGCCAGAATTGTGGAAAGACAATTCTAGGTTTTTACACCACGATAATGCACCACCCCATACTGCATTCGTAAATCGTGATCATTTCGCCAAAAACTCAACCCATATCGTTCCGCAACCACCGTATTCACCTGATCTGGCACCGTGCGACTTTTGGCTGTTCAGCAAGCTCAAAAGACTGCTCCGGGGACAATATTTTGATAAGATAGAGGAAATTCAAGCCACAGCGAAGACGCAACTGTAGGCCATGCCGGAAACGACGCGTATCGCAAACACCAATGAATATTTTGACATGTAAATTTGACATAGATGTTACTGACAGTACTACCAACCCAAAAAAAAAAAATAATTTTCCAAATTCTTCGCCGCGCGCAGTTTAAATTCAAATGTCACCTTATCTTTTGGTCACAGTATATATATATATATATATATATATATATATATATAAATATATATATATATATATATATATATATATATATATATATATATATATATATATACATGGGTCATTCAGCAAGTACTTAGCCTCACCGCCCAATGATGCTGCTATTACAAAAGAGTTTTGCCAGCGTGCAGTACATTCTTTTAGTAGCCTACCGTCAAAGTTTCAGTCAATTCCCTTCATTAGTTTTGTTGGATGTACTGCATGATGGTTAAAACTCTTTCGTAATAGCAGCGCCATCGGGCGGTGAGGCTAAGTACTTATTGAATGGCCCTCGTATGTATATGTCTATATATATACAATATATATATATATATATATATATATATATATATATATATATATATATATATATATATACATATATATATATATATATATATATATATATATATATATATATATATATATATACATATATATATATATATATACATATATATATATATATATATATATATATATATATATATATATATATATATATATATATATATATAAATATATATATGTATACATATATAAATATATAAAGCCACTCCTCCAGTAGAACAAGTGCGTCTTTGACTGAAATACTGGGAAAAAGTGCCTTGACCGTCCTATCGCCACAAATCATTGATGCGAGTTTAGCTGAATTTCCAGTTGTGCAAGTGACAAACTTTAGATCCACATTATTGAATTCCTTTACCAACAACTTCATAATTTTGTGATTGGGGGCATTTTCAGCTAACACAATTTCCCGCGCTACCTTTCCTGGCTTGAGAATCTTTGAAAGTCCTATGATCCTTGGCAGTAAAGGGTTAGATGCTTTTAAGAGCTTCTAATAGTCCTGATTCAATGGTTTGCATTTTTTATGCACTTTATCTGCTCTTTTTATTGACACAGCAAGAGGTTTATCTCATAACTTTTAATATGGACTTGCATTTATTTTCTCGCGCATTCTGTTGTCGTAATCCGTCTTGTCCATGATCACCAAGACGTTTTCTTTTTCCGCTTTCACATAGTAGAATGGTGGATTCTTGAGCTCTTTGATAATGATATTTTACTCCGGAGGTTCACTTGCAAAATTGACCGTGGGCGTTTACGAGGGTCATTCAACAAGTACTTCGCCTACAGAAGAAAAAGGAAAATTTTGGAAAGGTGGGAATTTATTTTTCCATATAATCTCCTTCAAGCGCGATTCACTTGGCCCAGCGATGCACTAACTTTTTCAACCCGTCCAAAAAATACATTTTCACGAGGGCTGCAAGATAGGCCTCCTCATTTGACCCAAATCTATTCCCGGCGAGTGATTTTTTCAGGTTTGGAAACAAAAAGTAGTCACACGGGGCCAAATCTGGAGGGTACGGGGGATAGGGCAGAGGTGTGAGCAGACACGTTGTCGTGGTGGTACAGCACTTTTTTCTTCGCCAAGCCGGGCCGCTTTTTCTTCAATTCGACGTCAAATCGGCCCAATAAGTCTGCATAGTAGTGCATCGTGATTGATTTACCCTCCTCGAGGTAATCGATGTGGACCACACCTTGTGAATCCTAGAAAACGGTGGTCATCATCTTTCGGGCCTAGCAAACAGTCCACCTTTTTGACTGTTTCTTGGCCTCTAGTGTGTACCAGTGAATCCATGTTTCGTCGACGGTCACGAAATGATGCAAGAACTCCGCCGGATTGCGCTGAAACAGCGCCAAACACGTCGCCGATGTGGTCTTCCGGTTGCGTTTGTTTTCCGGTGTGAGCAAATGCGGCACCCATCGCGCCGACAGCTTTCTCATGTCCAGTTCTTCGTGTAGAATATGATGCAATGTTTCTTCTACGATGCCCACAGTTTCAGCTATCTCATGAACCTTCAATCGACGGTCTGCCGACACAAGATCGTGGATTTTTTTAACGTTTTCCTCCATAGCAGCCGTTTTCGGGGCACCTGGGCGTGGCTCATCAAAAACCGACGTGCGGCCACGAACAAACTCGTTGAACCAATTCTTGACGGTCGCCATTGAAGGAGAAGAGTCACCGTACACAGCATGCAAGCGATCGTTGATTTCGCTTTCCTTCCAAAAACAAGAATCTAATCACTGAACGATATTATTCTTTTTCCATTTTTTACAATCGACCGACACGCTTGCTTCTAAAGGCTATCAAATCAAAACTAATGAAGGGTATTGAGTGAAACTTTGGCTACAAAAAGAATGTACTGCACGATGGTAAGACTCTTTTGTAATATTATCGCCATCGGACGGCGAGGCTAAGTACTTGTTGAATGACCCTCGTAACTTCGCTGGCCCTTTGCAATCTTTTGCAAAGTGGCATATTCTGTAACACCCACAACCTTTGATACCGCCTTTAGATGTTGCTTCACTTGTTTCCGCCAACTCTTTGCTCAACATAGTCACTTGGAATTCTCGAAGTTGCTCGTTTTGTAGCCAGGGTTTCGAATCCTTGTTGATTAGAAAATTGTTTTCGAATTGTGCTGTTTTGAAACTTCAAGTTTGCGTTTCTGGAAAGCTTTCAATTAATCTTTGACCGAAGTAAATCAGTGTATTTGAGCTTCATTTCTTATCTGTTCTGCCAGAATCCTTGAAACCTGATTGCCAGGTTTGTGGTAATAATCGTCACATTATGACGCCGTTTTCTAGCCTCAAATTTTCTTCTCAGCTTGAGCTTTGAAAGTCGTTTATCAAATATAACTGCCATCTCTTTTGAGCAACCCATCGAGTGACATCAAAGAATGTTCTACTCACGAATGATAACAATGAGAGATCTTAGCTGAATCATCATCAAGCTTGTAAATTGTTCAAAGTACGTTAACTTGCGTTTTTCACCGTGTCCGATCCATTCACTCGCCTGCATTTTTAATGCTCACTTGGAGGCAAGATGTCATCATTGGTGATGTATTCAGCTGGGAAGAGGCTGTTAGCAAGGTGTTCTCTTTTTTTTAACAAGTCTTTTTTTTCATTAATCTTCCTTTCTTTCCATTTGCAGAGCATCAGCGTGATAATAAGCTTTATCTATGACTTGGTTTCAAACAAAGGATTTGCCTCCCCAAAATTATTAACATCGCATTAATGCGAGGGTCCATCAGCTTCGCTGTAGGTAGCACCAACTTGCCCTTGTTTCCTACAATGCTACTTTTATCGTTATTATGCTTCTCCCAGTCTCATTTGATTCACCTTCGACGGTTGGATCGCTCGCATGAGGCGATGTTAATCACTGACATAAACAAGAGTGTAACTTGTGGAGCTTTATCAACCCACACACTTGACCGATCTACTTGGTGCAAAAAATTAATTAAATCAGATTTTTGCCCTTTAGTAGATAACTAGCACCGTCAAAATGCTTCTTCAAATTGCATGATTGTTAGCTAAGCTAGATCCATTTTTATTTTTCTCGGAAGGTTATTTGATTCGAACCCACAATTTTATTTGGCCTCATGGACGTGAATATAATCTTGTCTTATCATCATACTTCCCCGAATGTTTTTAACAGCACATAGTGTTGTTAATGTTGTTCATTACATAGCGCCCAAAGATTGTTATCAAAGCTTCCTGAAGTACATCACTAGGACGATTGCATACGAATGGTCTCAAAATTTATTGCAGCGCACACTCGGAGCATTAATATAACTTATTTTGTTTTTTGCGCCACACACCTTCACGAATGATCGAAGTTTAATGAAGCACATAGCTAACCGTATCTTCCCAATAAACTTTATTGTCTTGAACCAATTTGAGCGACAGGGGTCTTCAAATAAATGACACATATTGTTACATGTACAAAGAATTCTGCGAGCTAGTGTTGCAATTGTTTTCACAACCATTAAGAACATCAACAAAATGAACTTACTCGAAACCACGAGAACCCACCAAACACGATCAACATTTGGAAGTGAGTCACTGCTCCATTCATTAATCTGCTCGAATATACCAGATACCCCTCGGCAAAACATTTGCCAATGTACGAGAAATGCATTGAACGAATGGAGACCCTGTACAAAGGCGAGCTGAATGAATGGGGGGATCATTTCATTCATTCGGCCGCGATAAAAACTGTGATAGTGTATGGGAAGCGAATTGAAAAGTGATCAAGTAATAGTGAAGTGATTTTAGAAGACAATTGCGATAGAAATTTATGGACAAGTGGAAGGTAGAATTTGAATAGTGAAAATTAAAATTGTGAAATAGTTGGTAAAATGATTGTGCATTTTTTAGGAATTGAATGAACTCTTTTAACTTAAATTAAAAGACATTGCGTTTTCACTTCCCCGGAACATTAAAATTATTGGCCGCGAACTATAACACGCGACAATATAGTATTTACTAATGGTAATGACGTTAATTATCCATCTTTATTGCTTCATACAAACTCTTCTCCTTGAATACCTTGTTGTCTATTGCCTCAAATAATACTAGCTGCGTGACGCGCCACCTGATGTGACGTTCAATAATGTTAGCGAATACAAGTATATATGAGGGTGGCTGCTTATATAGTTGATACATATTTTGTCATTGATTCTCTTCAATGCAACTGCATGGCTTGAACATTCCATTTACACTTTAAGTTTATTTAAACACTGGTCTGAGGGATTTTTTCAAACTACTGAATTTGTTCAATAATAAGTGCCTGCCGGAGCTGAATAGACTATATCATATATACGAAGAGAAGGTAAGCTTTTGTAGTAATGAAAACACGATTATTACTACTAACTTAAGTTTATTATAAAATATCGACAGGTCGCGATGGCGTCTCAAACATAACAACCTAATCTGAATGATATCTAAAACATTATTAAAAATAATATGACGTGACATCCAGATGGCAGCACATAACACGGCAATGCCCTACAGCAGTCTCCCTCAAGTGATAACGATATTTCTATTCATTTAGCAAATCTCACTTGACGTAATTTTGACTTAGGTCCTTCATACGTTTTGAGCACTGTGGGTTGATGAAAGTTTGCTGCTCCGTCATATGATGGTCTACTAGCTAAATCCTGCGAGTCTTTTTCCATATGTGCCAGTTTTAGACGCTCTATGGAAATGTTTGTGATCTTATTCCCTACGCGTATTTTGAAGACTCGTACATCTAAATGCTCGATGATTTCATAAGGACCGCTGTATGGCTGCTGCAGAGATTTTTTTCCAGATCCCTGTCTGACAAACACATGGCTGCATCTGGACATGTCCTTGTGCACAAAAACGCTTTTTTGGTTGTCGTGTGCGGCAGGTGTCGGTTTTAGTGCTTGCATTTTCCATCGGAACTTTTCGATGAAAATGTGCGGGTTATCAGGAGACGAATCATCGCTGAAGAATTCTCCGGGCAACCGTAATTGTAACCCGTAACACATTTCCGCAGCTGAATATCCAATGTCATCTTTGAGAGATGTTCTTAATCCTAAGAGCACTGGTGGCAAAAAGTCAATCCAATGTGACGATTCGCGGCACATGATTGCAGCTTTCAAGGAACGATGAAACCTTTCAACCAAGACCATTAGAAGCGGGATGATACGCTGTGGTTCGAATCCTGTTGCTGCCGATAAACTGTAACATGGCTTGGAACAATGCAGACTCAAACTGAGTTCCCTGGTCGGTGGTTATTGTTTCAGGTGTTCCGAATCTTGCCACCGAGTTTGTGAAGAATGCTGTAGCGATTGTATCTGCAGCGATGTCTTCCAATGGAATTGCTTCGGGCCATCGAGAAAACCGATCTATTACCGTGAATATGTATGTGTATCCATAGGACGATGGAAGCGGACCAACAATGTCTGCGTGCATGTGTTGGAAGCGGCAATCCATCGTTGGAAAGCTTTGTGGGGTAAGAGTAACGTGTCGATGAACTTTAGATCTTTGACATGCTACGCAGTTTTTAGTCCACGTTGCTACTTCCTTTTTCATTCCAGGCCACGCATATTTGCTGGAGATAAGTTTGCACGTGGCTTTTCCACCTTCCATGAATTTTCTCAAACAAGGACTTCCTCAGGCTCTTTGGGATATATGGTCTTGGATTTCCCATTGATACATCGCAGAATAAGACATTTCCATCTTCTAATGGAAATTGTTTTAGCTTTAGCGAAGTTTTCGCATTAAGGAGATGTTGCAGCTCTTCATCGTTAGCTTGTTCCTTCGCGATATTCTATGCACTTGAAGTTTTGAATTCCTTGAAAGCGTCGATTCTGGAGAATGCGTCAGCAACAAAATATGTGAGCCTTTAACGTAGGAAATTTGCGTCGAGAATTGGCTAATAAACTCCAATTGTCGCATTTGCCGTGGAGAAGCTTTATCCGAACGTTGTGAATAGGCCGAAGTCAAAGGCCTGTGGTCAGTCTCAATAGAAAAATTCCTTGCTTCAAGCATGAACCTGAAATATTTGACAGCCTCGTAAAAAGCTAATAACTCCCTGTCATACGTGCTATATCTTGTCTGCGCTGGGTTCAATTTTTTCGAAAAGAATCCTAGTGGTCTCCATGCATCACCTTGTTTTTGCCCCAAAACAGCACCAATGGCTACTTCCGATGCGTCGGTTCGAAGAATCAAAGCAGCTCCGTCGTTAAGGTGAGCCAATAATGCGGCATTTGCAATCATCGTTTTGCTTTCTTCGAACGCTTTCTTGGTTGTTTCGTTCCAAATAATCGGCTCTTTGTCTTTTGACTTTTTATCACCCAAATAAGAATTTAGGGAAGCAAGTACGTCTGCTGCATTTTGCAAGAATCGCCTATAGAAATTGAGAAATTCCCAAGTACCTGCGAAGCTCCAAAAGATTTTTAGGTTGTTTGAAATCCGTAATGGCTGCGTTTCAATCCGGTAAGTGTTTGGTTCCTTCACTCGAAATTGAGTAGCCTTAAAACTTTACCTCCTTTGCTCCGAATACGCACTTGGGTGTATTTATTTTGACGTCATATGCCTTCAACCGTTCAAAAACTTCTTGCAGATGTTCGTGATGCTCCTTTAGGTTCTTCGATGCTATAAGTATATCGTCGAGATAGGCGTAGCAGAACTTCAGTCCACGCAAATCGGTGTCGATAAATCTTTGAAACGTTTGCGCAGCGTTCCGTAAGCCGAAAGTCCTCCGACAACATTCGAATGATCCAAATGGCGTGATGACTGCAGTCTTTGGTATATCATCAGGATGTATCGGAATCTGGTGATATGCGCGCTCCAAATCCAAAGTGGTAAAAATTGCTTTGGTGTAAAGATGATTCGCAAAGTTTTCGATGTGAGCCATGGGGTAACGATCGGGAATCGTTATCGAATTTAAGCGACGATAGTCACCACATGGTCTCCAATGTGGATGGATTTTTCCTGGACCAAATGTAATGGACTGGTCAAAGGACTGTCAGATGGACGGCAAATTCCCATCGAGACCATATAGTCGAATTCCGATTTGGCAGCTGCATACTTTTCTGGTGGAAGACGACTCATTCGTTCAGCTATTGGTGCACCTGTTGTGAGCATTCGATGGCAGATATTGTACGGCAGAAAACTGTTGAAATTTGAAGAGGATGTGACTTCAGCGTATGTTGATAGCAGCTCACGGAATTGATTATCCTGGGCTCAAATTGTGATTTTTCCTGAATCCTTGCAAACTTTTGCGAGAGTAGAGAGTTGCATATTGCCATCCACCAGCCGTTTGTTCCTTAAATTCACCAATATGTTGAATTGACGAAGAAAGTCTGCACCGAGAATTGGACGTGCTACGTCTGCGATTGTGAAGAACCATTTCATCGGGCGTCGTAATCTGAAATCGAGATCCATCAGTTGTTCGCCGCATGTCGTGATCACGGTGTTGTTTGCTGCGTGTAGCTTTAGAGGCGCTGGTATTTTACGAAGGCAGTGCTTTTCATGAGGAATTACCGACACATCAGCTCCGGTGTCTACCAAAAATAGAGTTCCGCTGCGACGTTTCCTTATGAGTAGGCGGTTTTGGTATTGGCCGTCGTCATCTACCGCACATGACGACGAGCATTTTAGTTTTTCGTCACGAAAGTGCACGGTTTTCGACACTGTTGCGCTTTTGTACCGAATCGACGATGGTAGAAGCAAACAGTTCGGGAACGAGATCGCAACTGGTTTTGTTTCCGGCGGTAGGACGAACGTGAATTGTTTCTGCGTGAGTTGCGCATTTCGAGCGCTTCAAGCCTTTTTGTGAGAGACGCAATTTCATTTTGTAGATCATCGTTAACGCTTGATGCGCTATTCCTGACGGCAGCAATCGAGGCCATTCCGCTTTCTTCGAAAATTTTGTCCGCCATTAATGTTAATGGCTCGATTCCAATTTCAGAAGTCACTGTCAATATTGCACGCACTCGCGGTGGTAAGCAACGTAGCCAAAGAGCACGCACAGCATCTTCCCCGAGCTGGTTTCCTGCGAGAGATTTCATTTCGCGTCACAGTTGAGATGGTCTTTTATCACCAAGCTCTAAGTCCGTGAGCACTTTTGTTAACGCTTTTTCAGGCGAATCTGTAAAGCGAGATATAAGCGCGTTTTTTAATGCTGCATATGCGTCCGATGTAGGTGGCGATTCCACAATATCGGCAACTTGCTCCAAAATGGCAGAATCGATTGATGAAATTATCGCGTTAAAACGGTTAGCATCACTTAACACTTTATGAGTCGCAAATTGTGCTTCAACTTGCACGAACCACAAAGTTGGCCGTCTTTGCCAAAATGGCAGCAGCTTAAGCGTCTGTAGTGATTCAATATTTCATAAAACATTTTCAAATGAACGACGCGGAATTTCGGGTGTCGCGGGATAGGTTTAATTGTTTGGAGAATAAGGCATATTGCGCGTTTCAGAAGTTTTGCACGAGGTCACCAATGTAGTAATGAAAACACGATTATTACTACTAACTAAAGTTTATAATAAAATATTGACAGGTCGCGATGGCGTCTCAAACATAACAACCTATGAATTGAAAATAAATAGGCTTTTCTATTTATTATTTTATTTTACTAAAGGTTTTAATTTACACGGATTTTAGGTTACAAGTTTTAGTCGGCGAGTCCGACCTTCCTTCCTCGAATCACAAAACGAACTGCACGCTGTCATGTTTACAGTGTTGCCATGTTTATATTTTCGTATACTAAGTGAAGTTATAAGCTAATTGTAAAATATAATTAGTACAGCTTGGATTGCGCATTTGTTGGCGCGAACGAATTCAAAATAATGTCCATTGGAGTGCATAGCTTAGTTAGTTTTACAAATAATAATTGATGTTTCATAATTATATTGGATTTTGATCCAACATTCCGCCAACCTTGAACGGCTACTGCCTTCAATTCTCCAGATCGCTACTTGGTAAAGGACATACCTTGGCGATTGGCCGACGCAGAGTTCCCAACTTGGTTTTAAGGGAAACCACTCTGACTAGCCCGTCCGCACCTGGGTGGAGTTCCATTATACGACCTAGTAGCCATCGTTGTGGTGGTAGACTGGAATCGACGACGACGACTAATCGACCCAATTGGATGTTTTTCGTTTCTGTATGCTATTTGTCTCTTTGTTGCAGTTGTAAGAGATATTCTTTGGACCAACGTAACCAAAACTGCTGTTGTAACCAGGATAATTGCTGCAAACGAGATGGACGAGAAATGTTAACGTTGGTAAGATCGGGTTCGGCTGGCGAGTTCAATGGTTCGCCTTTTAAAAAATGTGCTGGCGTTAGTGGGTTCAGATCATTCGGATCTGACGAAAGTGGAGTTAACGGCCGAGAATTTAGGATCGCTTCGATTTGAGTTACTGCCGTCGACAATTCTTCATAGGTCAGAGAGGCAAGTCCAAAAGTACGATATAAATGCGTCTTAGCCATCTTAACCGCCGCCTCCCAGAGTCCGCCGAAATGTGGTGCTCGAGGAGGTATGTGATGAAACTCGATTCCGTCATCGGTACACAGCTGGATAATCGAATCTTGAGTTTGCTGACTGTTGAAACGTTGATGAAGCTCTCTCATCTTTCTCTTTGCTCCAACGAAATTGGTTCCATTATCGCAGTACAGGTGACGGCAGTGACCTCTTCGAGCGATAAATCTTTTTAGAGCCGCAATGAAGGCTTGCGATGTCAAGTCCGAGACGACCTCTAAATTTACTGCCTTGACTGGGAAGCAAACAAACACTGCAATATAAACCTTATACAAACGATTTCCTCTGCCCTTTTGATGCACGCAAATTGGACCACAAAAATCGACTCCAGAAACGAGAATAGGCCGAGTTGGTTTTAAGCGAGAAGCTGGAAGATTGCCCATTAGTTGCTGTGAGACTTGCGGCCGTGAACGAAAACAACGATAGCACTGATACACTACTTGTCTTGCAAAGCTTCTGGCGTTAACGATCCAATATTTGTGGCGGATGGCAGCAACTAACGCTTGAGGACCTGCATGAAAATTTTGTTCATGATAATGTTTGACAAGAGAAAGGACAAGTGGATGGTTTTTAGGCAAAAGGATTGGGTGTTTCGATTCATAGGTAATGTCTGCATTCTGTAGACGTCCTCCTACTCTTAGTAGTTTTATCTTGGAATTGCTATCTAGGAAAGGGTTTAAATTTGCGATAGAACTCCTTAAAGGACTTTTCAATTGACTTTCAAGTAGTCTAATTTCTTTAGCGAATTCCTGATTCTGAACGATCCAAATAATTCGATGTAGCGAAGTGTCGAGCTCTTCCGCTGAAAGAAGACCTATTTTCCTATCTTCTGTTTGTCTCGAGTTGTTCACAAATCGCAAAATGAATCCAAATACGCGACGAAGTTTTTGATAGTCATTTATAAATTTTACATTTGATGTTAAGTCTTCCCGATCAACTATAGTTGCGGCGAGGACGATTTTAACTCTTCTGGATTCCGGAACATTCGCTGTCGATTGATTTCTAATAGGCCATTTATCAAAGGATTCCATTAAAAAATCAGGCCATTGATCCAAAGAGTTGAATCTACGAGCGATTCGGGGGGCATGCCTCTGGAAACAATGTCCGCAGGATTAGAAGTTGTGGGTACATGTTTCCATCTCATGTTCAATGACAACACTTGTATATTGGCGACTCTATGCGCCACAAAAGTATTCCAACTAGACGGATGATCAGCAAGCCATGCCAGGACAATCGTAGAGTCAGTCCAGCAGAAAACATCCTGAATAGGTCTATTGATGAATTTTTGAACTCGGTCCATTAGCTCCGCCAAAAGTAGAGCTCCACAGAGTTCCAATCGAGGTATGGTGATCGATTTCACCGGCGCTACTGGAGATTTCGCGCATAACAATTTTACAGATATTGCTCTAGAAGATGCAATCCAACGAACGTATATACAGCAACCATATGCTTTGGGCGAGGCATCGGCAAATCCATGTAACTCCAAGGTTGTTTTTTCCGGATCTGCAAGTACTAAACGAGGAATTTTTATATTTTGTATTAAACTTAGCTGTCCCTTAAATGTTTCCCAATGTTGATGATAACTTGTAGGCAATGACTCGTCCCAATTTATTTTTAATTTCCAGAGGTCTTGTAGGAATATTTTGGCTATGACTGTTACAGGATTAATGATTCCCAATGGATCATAAATTTTCGCAGCATCCGATAAAACTGTGCGTTTTGTTATTTTTCTTCCATCGATATTGTGTTTATAGCAGCAACTAAATAAGTCTGGTACGGGTTGCCAAATAATTCCTAAAGTTTTAATACTATTCGACTTTTCGAATGAGCAACTCATTGCCAGATCCTCTACCGGATCGCCTTTCAGCAAGTATTCATCGTTCGAACACCATTTTCTCAAATCAAACTTTGCCTTTGATAGAATATACTTTACCTCCGATTTAATCTTTGAAAGCTCTTCGGTCGAGTCAGCCCCGGTTAAGAGATCATCCATGTAGAAATCACGACGAATAGTAGTTGCACCGGCTGGATAATCCTTTCCATATAAGTTTGAAAGTTCCTGCAGACAACGAGTAGCTAGAAATGGGGCTGCGGCTGTACCATAAGTAACTGTGTTTAGCTTGTAATGACGTATTTCTTCTGATGAGTGATTTCTCCAGATAATGCACTGAGTGTATTTGTCATCGTCATCTATAATTATTTGACGATACATTTTCGATATATCCGCGGTTAAAGCATATTTATGAAAACGGAAACGAATGAGAATATCGAAAAGCTCGGCCTGTATAGTCGGCCCAACCATCATCATTCATTTAGCGATATATTTGTACTAGTGTGACAGCTACAATCGAATACTACACGAAGTTTTGTTGTCGAAGACTCCGGTCTCAAAACGCAATGATGAGGGATCCAATAACGTACTCGGTTTCGATCTTCAGTGTCTATGAGCTCCATATAATTTAGGTCTTCATACTCCTTCATAAATGCAGAATACTGTTCGTTTAATTCTCGATCTTTTCTCAGTTTGCGCTCCAGGTTCGAAAACCGTCGAAGTGCGATGTCCTAAGAACTGCCCAACTTCGAGAGGTCGTCCTTAATGGGATATTTAACGATAAATCGTCCATCTGTTGTTCGACGATAGGTCTGACGAAAGTGATCTTCACAATCTTGTTGTTCCAACCTCCATTTTCGATTATCCATTTTAGTTGATTCCAGTACCCAAAATTTTTCCAAAAGTTGCAGCACTGATTGTTCTGAGTCCTCAGTCACGGCCTTTAAACTGCAAAGCACGTTACTGTTTCGATATTTCATATTCTTGCAACATCCTGACACTATCCAGCCCAATAAGGTTTTCTGTAAAGTTGGCTCGGTTTCTTGGAGTTTGATCTGGCCAACGCAAAGAAGATCAAAAAAGACAGATGCTCCAATCAAAACATCTATTCCTTGACTTTCATAAAAATGTGGATCAGCAAGTGGCAAATTTTTTGGAATGTTCCAATTATCGATACTATAAGAACAGTGGGGTTGAGGGCCCACTATTGTGGGTAAAATTATCATTTCCAAACTAGTTTCAAAGTTGTTAACACGAGATTTAATAGTTGTTTTAGTTCTAAATTTAGCAACAGCACTCACAGCTCCAATCCCGCTAATAGACTCGATGACCTTTTGTTTCTTTATCTGCAATCGGTTGGACAGCGATTCCGATATTATGTTTAACTGCGAAGCTGAGTCTAAGAGCGCTCTGCAGGGCACGAAAGATCCCACTTTATCCTTTATATAGATTACTGCAGTTGCTAAAATCACGTGGTTTATTTCATTGTCGCAACTCACATAAAATTCCGATGACGACGACGACGATATGATCAACGATGAATTATTTGCATGACTTGTGCTAACGTCGTGCTCTGAAGGCACAACCTTGACGTCCGAATTAACGTTTTCCACTTGCTTCGATTGATCCCGATGTAATAAGGTATGGTGAGCACCTGCATAAATTCGACATTTCAACCTTGTGCAGTTTTTGGTCGTATGACCTTTTGTTAAGCAGTTAATGCAAAGCGATCGTCGTTTTACCTGTCAATACCGTTCGACGGGTGATTTCGCTGGGAACTGTGGGCATTTTTGAATGTAATGGTCTGTTGCACTACAAATGATACACGAACTCCGCGCCGATATGAGTACTGTGCGATTTTTTGCATTAGAACGAGACAGCCGCGGTGCCGAAGCCGATTCATTTTGATGATTACTGCCATCCATCGCGCGAGCTTCAAGAATTTGACAGCGATTGTTTAAAAATTCCGAAAATTCATCCCATTCAGGAAAACGTTTTAAATCAAGAATCTCGTCCCATTTTAGTCACGTCTCCGAGTCGACTTTTTGTAATGCCAGATGCAATAATAAACCATGATATATTTGCTCGGGCTTAGCTAATGACGACATTGACTGAATATGGGCCATAACACTATCAGATAATTGTCGTAGCTGAGACGCTGCTGTCGAATTTACTGCAGGAAGGTCGAATAACTGTCGAACATGACCCGTCAGTATTAATGCGGGATTATTGAATCGTTTGTCCAATAACGTTTTTGCACGAGTGTAATTTTCAGGAGTCGCTTCTAAATGTTCGATAATTTTTCGCACCTTCTCGCCTAAGCAACTGATTAAATGCTGGAATTTTTCGAAATCCTCTAACTCGTCATCATTATCAACCAATGACTTAAACTTGTTCCAAAATTCTAAGTATGACGTAGGCTCACCATTAAAAAGTGGCAATTTGAGACGCGGAAGATTTTTAGACCGCGATCGAGATGTTAAAAATGTGCCTGTCGTATTAGAAACATCCTTACTTGGTCTTGATCGATTTAAGTACCCAAGAATGGCTGCCTTAGTTCCACAATATAAATCTTCCAGTTCCGCGAGTTTAGTTGCGTTTTGGGCCACATCATCATCAAGATCTTCGATTTCAAGATGGGTCTCCATAGCCGTCGTAAACAAACTCTCCAGGAGCTCTAGCCTCGTGTTAAGCTCATGAATATTTAATTTCTCACCCTTTGAATCAATGATCCATTTAATGCGTGTGATGCTTCCTTGCGCAGCGGCCCGCTTTCTTTTCAGTTTATTTACTGATTCGAGAACTTTCCAATCATCTCCATTGTCTTCAGACTCACTAGTCATCTTCACACAATCAAACTGTTTAATGTCACGATTTGACCTCTAAAATTCACTAGGGCACGTTCGATCACGTACAATTTGAGTTTTTATACAAATGTCCACGAAAAATAACTTTTCTTTCGGATTCCGACCGATTACCGAAATCTACTAGTAGTTTTAATTGAACTGTTCACGACGAAAAAAACTGTTCTTTTCAGATTCCGATCGATTACCGAAATCTTACTGCTAGGTTTTAAGTGAACTATTCCCGACGAAAAAATGTCTTTTTTGATCCCGATCGATTATCGAAATCGAACTACAAACGAAACTGCCGTATCCGGCTCGACGGACCAAAAATGAATTGAAAATAAATAGGCTTTTCTATTTATTATTTTATTTTACTAAAGGTTTTAATTTACACGGATTTTAGGTTACAAGTTTTAGTCGGCGAGTCCAACCTTCCTTCCTCGAATCACAAAACGAACTGCACGCTGTCATGTTTACAGTGTTGCCATGTTTATATTTTCGTATACTAAGTGAAGTTATAAGCTAATTGTAAAATATAATTAGTACAGCTTGGATTGCGCATTTATTGGTGGGAACGAATTCAAAATAATGTCCATTGGAGTGCATAGCTTAGTTAGTTTTACAAATAATAATTGATGTTTCATAATTATATTGGATTCTGATCCAAAAACCTAAATCTAAATGATATCTAAAACATTATTAAAAATAATATGACGTGACATCCAGGTGGCAGCACATAACACGGCAATGCCCTACACTTTGCATCTCACTCAAATGGAGTCATGTGGCTACAATCATTACCAATTCACTCATTTTGCTTTTGTTTAAAACTAGTTTTTGTATGGGATGACAAGTTCTCGCGTTTTCAAGGTCCTTGCGTGACTCAATTGTATTTGATTGAATATCTCTGTATTTTTCGGTGTCGCCTTCTAGATTATCGCTAGAGTTAAGATACTCTAACGTATCCCAACTTTTTTATGCTTTTCAAATCTACAAGACTGCGTATTTTTGCATTTCCAGTTAAAAAAAAATACATTCTGTATTTGATACTCCCCAATCTACTACAGCAAGCCTCTAAGTCAGTTATCAGAATTAACTTTGATAATTTACCTTGAAGAAAAATTAAAATTTACAAAGCACGTATCGTTATCGTGTATCTTTCTCCATTTAATTTTTAATGCCAAAAGTATCTAAATCTTCACATCCAAAAGCAATTCTTACAACGTTTCAACCCCCGGGGGCACTCAACCATATATTTATTACCGAAACCTGATTTTAACTGTCGCACGTTTGTCCGCGAGCTGGTACTGTTGCCTCCTTGCGCAAAAATTTTCCCAATAGTGATAAGAAAATCAAAATGAAAATGCTGCCCAAAAAACTCGAGAGACGGAGAGATACCTCTCGACCCAGTAAAGACGACGCAAATGACGTCGAGCACGGCCAGAAGGAATACAGCAACAACGGCAGAGGAAAAAAGAATTTATCTTTGAAGTTTTTTCTTCGCCCCGTTTTGATTCTTGGCGCTCATTATTTCGGTGGAGACGACCTCCTTGGCCACCCCAACTTCCTCTTTTTGCTCTCGCAGCTGGATTTTCTATTCGATATCTCATCCCCCATTTTGCGCTGGTCCGTGATTCCGATTTGTGAGAGAGATCCGAGTAAATTCTTATTATTCTCGAAAAAGCAATTAAAATTTTCGAGCGTATTGACGCGAAAAGATAGCAGGAAAACGATAACAGATAGAGATAGGATGGAACAGTAACGGGGATGGTCACGTGGTACGAGTAGACTCTGAAGGACGGAAGGTATTGAAGATAGAGAAGCAACGGTAAAAAAGTTTCGGTTCAAGGGGGTGAGCGCATCAAGCGACATTTGGAGAACAATTTAATGGCGTTTTATCGAAATTCACCAAGAATTCAAACTCGCCGCCGATAATGCCCGCCCTCCTGACACTTCATTTTAATTGCTGCCAAGATAAACACCGAATCGATTAGAGTCACGTACTCATTAAATTCAACTTCTTCAGATGAAAAGTTCCATTTTCAGGAGTCAATGGAACTTATGTCGGAGGAATTGTTCATTGTTCCAAAATCTTAAGGTTTTGTGCTAAAAAAAAAGAAGAGAATGAAAGGCAGGTGAATTTCTTTCCATTGCAGGGTATTGAAAGATATGAAGGATCCTAGATTTATAGGTTTTCATTTGTTTGAAATTATACTGCATGTATTCAAGATTTTGAAAAGGGAAATTTAATTAAGAGAATGTTATATAAAAAAACTGAATTCGAAATTCTAGCAGTGATGATTTGCGCATTTTTCGTATTTTTGTGTGAAAATCTCTTGGCGAAAGTATATCCATGAGATATTTACTCATTCAAGTGGGGTGCAAAATATGGAGAAATGTAAATCAGAAGCACAGTACTACAGAATCGATACACCCTGAAGGCAAGCTTCGCATATTTATAACTCAATCAACCAAATGGCTGATACATTTAATTTGCTTGCTTTAATTTCATTTAAAACATGCTTTTGTATGGCACCATGTGAACTTGCGTATCACAAACCCATCAAACCAGTTAAGTGAATTTCTCGGAACTTCCCCTTCTGTATGCATCTATTCTATGAACTGATCCTCTGTTCCGCTTGAATTGTTTTGCAAATTATCCAAACAGAGACGCAGCAACGTTCGCCACATCATTTATTCTTTACGCATCGTAAGTGAACAATTGGGATGTGTGATTGTTGCAATTAAAATTCTTTTTGAATAATTACATATTTTAAATAAAAAGTAAATTATATTTAGAGGTTAATCGTGGATGGAACGTGGAATTTTTCAAATCTTCCCAGTTTTGGATTTGTTTAGGATAAATATCCAATGAAACAAGCGGTAGTGGCAACACCGTTTTTTCTATACAACGTTTGGTGAGTCGAGTGGTGGAAGCGTGTAAATTGGGAGCGTGGAATATGGCTGGCACTTAGATGGTGAATAAAAGAAAGTACGGATACCAAATAAATAAAAGAAAGTACATTTAAGACTGATCAAGTGCGTTTCATTCAAATTCGATGCTTGGGATACGCGGTATAGTTTTTTCCTAGCATTTTTTGGTGCCTTCTGTGAGGAATTGAATTTAAGGAACCTGTGGCTGCTTTTTCCGTAATTTTCCAGACAAAGCACGTATTGTGCAGCGGTTTGCTTGATGGCTCTTCGACATTTGTTATACATAGGGGAAGGTCGGGAAAAGTGGCCACCCTTAACTTTAAATGAATGCCATTTGTCATAATATCATTTGTTCAATGTCACTTCATTGTTTTATCATCTAAAATTAAAACAGTTTTCATATTACATTGCTATTTTCACTTTAATCAATATGAATAATCTTATTTTTAAGTTTAAAACTGAAATGGGAAATTGACCACATTACCTACCTAGGATGGGTAAAATGGTCTACGTAAATTCACGAAATGGGTAAAGTCGCATAGACCCAATAAGCATACTTACTTGTCAATACATCAACTAAAATTTTATTCATATTTAATTAGGACATTATTATTACTACAAAGGAACTAAACAATGCTTCATTTTTCATGATAAGTAATATAAGATACAAAATAAAGATATTAAATGCTATTGAGATCCATTCGAACTCGAGCCGTATCAAAATTTTTGGTTTAAAAGTTAAGAACAAAATTTGCATGCAAAATTTACATCTTGGTCATCGCAGCCTGAGCATGCTTCATGGGCCCATCGTTTACAAATGCAGCATTGTATCCAACCGTCTTCGTGTTTTGAGTTAGACCGAACTTCTCCGCAATAAAAGCATTCAGCGTCACCATCTACATTCTTATCATCATCAAGGCTGGTGTGTTTACTAATTTGAGTTTTAGATTTTTTTGCAGATTTCATAGAAATAATATCAAGCTTAGATATCTTCGTTGGTTCTTGTCGATTTTTTTTTTATATGGACTGCTAGTGAGAATTGCTGTGCGGCCTCTTTTTCTATTTATTTTTTTTGTTGTTTTAGGCAATGCTTTGGGAATCGGAAACAAATTTTTGGCGAAATTGCGAATGACGTGCTTGGTTGTGGATCCAATGTTATTGCCGTTCCAGTGCTCGTTTGTGGATCTAATATCTGTGGCGTCACTGCTACCATTCCTCCCAAGTTATCTTGCAAAACGGATGGAGTATCGAGTGTGTTAGATGTCTCATCCTTTTTGTTGTTCTCATTTTGTTGTGATTCCAGCTCAGTAAAAGCCACATCGGTGGTGTCTGCAGCCAAAAAATCATAATCCTTGAAGACATTGCGATCTATTGGCTCTATCCCGCACTAGGCTGTTGTGCTGCCTCGCTGTAGGCTTCACCAAAGAGTTTGCTGAATTAGAATACGGATATTGCTCTTCCCGGATTATTGCAAAGAAACTTCTCAACTGCACGTATGTAATACTTATTCAAAGGCCCCATGAAAGACACATCCAGTTGTTGAAGCCTATGATTGCAATGGGGGGGCAAGCATAAGACGGTAGTGTAGTTTTTTCTTGCCAATTCAATAAAATCCAAATTTTTTGTATGCGTGTTATGCCCATCCAGTATAAGGAGCGCCGGATTGTCTTCAGTTTGCTTGGAAAATTTAAGAAAATGCTTAAACCATTCTGTAAAATTATCCAATTGCATCCACCCTGACGGATGACAAGCAAATTCTGTACCCGGTGGTGCCCTATCTTGTAATTCCACCTTCATTCTCTTCCGAGGAAATATGATAAGAGAGGGGATAAAGTTTCCACCAGCAGCCATACAGATCACGACGGTGCTCAATATACCCCGTTCTGCAGAGGTGACAGCACCCACTTGCTTTTTCCCCTTTTGTGCAAGTATTTTAGAGCTTTTGCTCTGCACTGTGGTAAAGCCTGTCTCATCGACATTAAAAATACGATGAGATTGAAAGTTTTTATCAGACCTCACCTCTTCTAGGAGGTCAAAAAATTTCATGACACTCACTTTATTGAAACCTTGCGCGCGAGCGAGAGAGGTTGCTTCTGGGCTTCTTAATGTCAATTCCGGATGACGTTTTCTGAAGGTAGCAATCCATGCTTTTCCAGCCATTTCAGTCTCCTTGCTGAACTTGTGGTTTTTGTTATTTCGTTCAGCCAGTTGATAGGCTAGTCTTCTAACATCCTGCAATGTTAGTCCATAAAAACGATTCTCCATATCCAAAATATGTTGCACCAATTCTTCTTCCTGCTCTTGACTAAAAATTGGACGATAACACCCCAATATTTTTATATTTTCAACGGCTTCTTTGTTTTTTCCTTGAACGCGTCGTTTGAGCGTCGAACGAGGAACGTTGAACTCTTTGCTTGCCTTTAAAAACCCCATTTCGTTACTCCTGACAGCTTTAATAGCTTTTTCCATCGCATCCGGGTCCCAAGTCTGCTGCTGCGATATGCGTTTATATGAACTTGGCATTTCTGAAAGAATACATATCATATTTATTCTTACTCGAAAATGTTGTACTAAGGCAGGTAAAGTGGCCTACTAGATCACTTTACCTACCCACATACCTGGTCACTTTACTCGAAACGGACCGCAACGTAAACAACACTTGCTCAAATGTCAAACGCGAATAAATTTTCTTAATTTGCCGCGAAATGATTAGTTCACTAATGTACCAAATCAATATAATATGACATTGCTTTTCGTTTTGAGTTATCATAGAATCTTATTACAAGATTTAGACTACTCACCTTAGATGAAAGATAGCGAAAACCACTTTTTTCTTTATAAAATTTTTTTGCACGAACTTGACGCGTTGCCATCGTCTACAGTAATACAGCGTCGATGGATGATTTTGTTCCACTCGCCATTGACAGATGACGCTTATTGGTTCATTCTTAAATAGAAGGTGACCACTTTACCCGACTGGGCCACTTTAACGAACTCTCCCCTACATATAGACATTTCTTTGATCGTCCGTGCTTGCATTTTGCTGAGAATATTCTTTTGCAAGTTATTGGGTTGTCGTGTCATATATTCTAGAGGCATTTTTTGCATTTGGATTGTTCTTCTTGGCTCGTATAGATATACTGGCGCATACTGTGCGCGTGTGTGTGAGTTTTCCCTGAACAGTTAGCATCGTATATTCCAGTGGCATTTTTTGCATTCGGATTGTTTTTCATGAATTGTATTCACATACTTATATATACTTTGAATCAGATGAGTGTGTGGTTTATTGGCTTAGTAGCGTTTTTAACTAGCATCAAGTTGCAGGCAACATTTTCTGTTTCTTTTTATTTGATGTGAATTACTCACGGGGAAAGAGAAAGCGGACTTGAATAAGCATACAGCAGCAATGGCTGCTATTCTTGCCGATGGCATCGGCGGTACATGCCGATACTTATAATCAGCCCGAGCAGGAAGCGGTTCAAGAGCTGAATTCCTTGTAAATGCACTTCGACAGGTTTATGCTGGCACATTATGGCTTGTTGTTGAGTGCTGGCCAAGCGGAGATGGATGCCTATAATGAGCCCTTTGCGGTAGTCGAAGTGAGATATAATTTGACGGTGGAAAAAGTGCGTCGGATGGTGGCGACACTGGCTTTAGAGGATGCGGCTACCTCTGTACGGTCAAACGAAGTCGATCTATGATTGGAGTGACTGGCTGTGTATACGTAATTAGCTGGCCTTCAAAGACTCATTCGAGACTCTGGTCCACGAACCAGATTATCCAGAGGCGTATAAACTGGCGAAGTTGCGTGTGGCGGTCAAGGGCAATGCAATGTCACTGGTAGGTGACATGTATACAGGCGGCTATGGCAAAGTATGGAAGGCATTAAAGGCAAAATACGACAGCCCAAAATAATTGGCAGAGATTCATTTCTCACGGTTGCTCACAATGAAGGCACAAGTACAGGAGTCAACTTCAAATTTGCTGACTATCGTTTACGCGGTTCGAGGTTCTCTGCGAGCATTAATGGTTATAAAGCTTCTGGTGGATCAATGCGATACGTTAACAGTGCCAATCGTCACCTCAAAACTCCCACAGATGACTCAATTGGCGTGGGGTGTGGGTCTAACCTCGAATGATATACTCGCTTTGGAGGAATCCCTGACGTTCACCGAGAAGCGTGTACACAGTTTGGCAGTGGATGTGTCATTTTTGCCAGTCACCAGCAGCATTCCGTAAGCAGGCACCCAACGACTTTTGTTTCCACCGAATCAGTCGCCGAGATTGATTAAAACCAATTTGGTTCCAACATTACCTGGCCAATGTGACTACTGCAATAATGCGAATCATTCAACTGGAAAGTGCCCTCAACTGCTAGTGCTTCTAGTGGCAGAACGTTTTCAGTATATCAAAGGTTCAAATTTATGCTTTATTGCTTGAGACAAGATCATTTGACAAAAATGTGCCAATCAGGGAATTGTCGCAATTGCAATGGCAAACATCACACTTTGTTGTGTTAGAAGTTGACTTCAACTTCATCAGTGGCGTCAGGCTTTGGCTCAGTTCCGACGAAACTAGTCCCATTGGATAATGTAGCCCCACTGATGGTTTCTGGCAACCCACCACAGAATCATTTTGTATGACTGGCCGACGCAGTCGAGACACTAATGCTCGTCAGCAATCAGGTTGTTCTTTTGACAACAGCACTTGGATACATTACTGATGGCTTTGGTAATCGACACCTATGTCGATTATTCTGTGATCCTGGATCTCAAATCAGCTTCATAGCTTCGCGATTCTTCAATATCTTGGCAGTCCGTAAGAGACGTTAGGAGATACAAGAAGATAGCATTGGCTCATCGTCTCCGGCATACATCCGTAGCAGATCCAAGTTGCAACTATCATCGACCACTCAACCGGCGGTCGCTTTGAAGGTTAAAGTTCATATTCTTAACTCAATAACATCACCTATACGAGTGGCTCGAATTGCGGATTCATTTACAATCATTTGCGTTCACTACCATTGGCTGATCCAGCATTTGGTATTCCTGACAGAATAGACGCATTGATTGGTGCTAATGTTTAGGGCTCAATCATTCAAGATGGCATATTACGCGGTTCATCCGATATGCCTTTTGCGCAGTTAACGCTACTCGGCTGGCTAGTGTTTGGTTCAGCTTCAACCGGTTCAGATACTTTTGCACCTATCCGAACGTTATATGTGCAGGCTGGCGATAGTGGCCAACGTCTCGACTATCTAATTTTGGAGAGATCGAAGAGGCTACAGCTGTGTCAGATATGACGATGGAGGTGGACATTTGTGAGAAGCTGTTTCCGACAAAGCATCAACGCGACAATGATGACTCTTATATCGTGCAGACTCCATTTTGACCAGATGCTCCAGCATTGGGCAACCTCCATTCTTCGGCTTTGCGTAAATTCCATCAGCTCAAGTGGGGATTGGTAGCAGATGCAGAATTGAAGGTTAAATATGTGGCATTTATGGCGGAGTATATTGTTATTGGGCGCATGTGCGCAATGGACAAAACAATGAGCGATGAATCACAAGCATACTACATTCCTCATCATGTAGTCACTGCAAGGTTTTGTGTAGTACTTAGTGCCTCGGCAAAATCTTCGAATGGCATTCTAGTGAATGACATTCAATTGGTTGGACCAATGCTACAACGATCATTGTTGAACATTATCCTTCCATTTCAATTATTGCAGGTGAATTTATCAGTGGATATAGAGAAGATGTTCCAACAAGTGCGTATCAATGAGCAGCATCAGCCTTGGCGAAGAATTCTGTGGTGAAAAGCGGCAAACCGAACCGTTGCACACACATACGAGTTAACTACTATTACCTATGGCATGGTATGTGGCCCTTATAATACATTCCAACATTGTTCACGTGCCAACCATGGGCAAATAACAGATGGCTCCCGATTAAAGGCCACTCGGGGAAGTATTTTGTGCAATTACTACGTTGATGACTACTTGGCAAGTGCTGAATCAACTGAGAAGGCAATTCAATTGGCAGGCATTGCGGATCAGATTCTATGGCAATGACATTTCATTTTGCGGAAATGGCGATGAAATGATCCCTCAACATTGGCAGGACTCACAACCAATCAGATTTCTATGGAAAGCTGTCGCTAAAGTCAGCAGAAACAAAAGTTTCGGGATCACATTGGAATCAAACGACGGATGATTTCTTCTTCAAAATCAAATTAAATGAATCACCGTCGAATACAAAAAGGCAGGTGCTGAAGGTCACTCCTAAATTATATGACTTAACAAAGGCAGGTGCTGAAGGGCACTCCGCTATTGTACGACCTAACAAAACTGCTTGCTTCGGTGATTATAGTGGCAAAAATCTTTATACGAAAATTGTGGCGAGGCGATTTTCATACCACGCTGGCTTGGCTTACGCTCAGAAGTTCATCCACGACTGCATGGCTTTCTCATCTATATCTATAGTATTGATCACAATGGCAAGCGAACATCAACACAAATTACAGCGAAAACTAAGTTAGCGCCAATAAAGATAAAACGATTCCTAGGCTTGAGCAATGTGCAGCACAGTTACAAGTAACAACGATGAAAGGTGTGCGGCATGCCTTATCTTTAGAGGATGCACAATACACTATGTGGTCGGACTCCAGCATTGTCCTAAGTTGGATTCGGGAAACAGCGGGGACTTTAGTTTCTTATGTGGCAAATCGTGTTGGTTACACTCTACAACATAGCAACAGACGAAGTTGGCATCACATTAGCCCTCAGATCAATCCAGAAGATTGCGGAGCTCATGGAGTCAGCGCCGTGAATCTTGGTGAATATCGCTTATGGTGGCATGGTCCCGCGTCACTATTGACAGATGACACAACCACAACTGAACTTCCGGTCCTTTTCAAGTAGGAGATTTTGGTAATGGCAGCAGAATAAAACCCAGTTAAAGACACTTTCGCATCGAATATTGATCATGCCCGAATAGATGGATGAGGCATTACGATGGCAGTGAAATTAAACAACTCCAATATCATACTTAAATTGCATCATCAAGCACTCTCTTCACTCTTGCACCATATTTGGATGGTAATGGCATCCTCCGCGTTGGAGGTCAACTTAAAAATGCTAAGCTTAACGTTGATCAACGTCACCCTATAGTTTTGGCGAAATCGGGTACCCTTTCTCAGTTTCTTGTCCAGCAAGCTCATCGTACTACATTACACAGTGGAATCCAACTTATGTTATAGGCGTTGCAACAAACATATTGGATTATACATGGCCGATCTGCTGTTAAACAGTGCATTTACCGCTGTATTACCTGTTGACAACATCAGCAGACTATGTCCCGTCAGCAAATGGCATCGCTACCGAAACAACGTGTCACTGCATCTCCTCCATTTGTATCTTCTGGTGTGGACTTTAAGTTACGTGTTGGCACAAAAAGATCACGGACGGTTATCAAGACATACGTGGCTATCTTTGTTCGTATGACAACGAAGGCTGTTCATATTGAATTGGTGGATAAGTTATCTTCGCATGCCTTCTTAAGCATTTTCAACCGCTTCATTAGTCGTGATGGCCCTTGTCATCATCTATAAAGTGACAATGGGACTGCATTCGTTGGTACTAACAAAATTATGCAAGAGGATTTAGTGGAATGGCATTGTACTCAAACGCAGTAGTAACTGGCAAATGGCAGTACTACATGGAATTTTATCCCTCCTGGAGCACCATACCAAGGCGGTCTTTGGGAAGCTGCGGTCAAGTGAGCGAAATAGCATTTATTCCAAATTGCTGGCAACCAATTTATGTTTTTCGATCAGCTTAACACTTTACTTGTACGCATTGTGGCGTGCCTTAATTCACGTCCATTATTGGCTTTACATGATGATCATTTGGCGCTCATTCCGACCGATTTCCTTTTCGGTCGATCGTTAATTGCGGTACCGGAGGCACCCACATCCATCGGGCCAACCTGTCAACTTAAGCAATAACTACAAATTCCCCAGATGCATCAACTTTTTTGGCAACGATAGCGTGATGAATACGTGGTTTCGTTACAAACTAGGAACAAATGGCATCAAGCATCAAGAAATCTTGAGTTGAATGACATCGTAGCAATACAGAATGAGAATTTACCACCCACACAATGGCGTTTGGACTGAATCATTACTGTTCGCCCCCCGTGATGACGGTCTCATCAGGGTTGTTACTATCAAACATACTCATGGCACATGCACCCGACCGGTTCAAAAGGTATGCAAGCTAATTGGCGACGATCCTGAACTTTCCGGCCCAGCCGGGCAGAATGTTTAAGATAAATATCAAATGACACAAGTGGTAGTGGCAACACCGTTTTTTCTATACAACGTGCCAGTCTGTAAATCGGTAGCGTGGAGTGTGACTGGCACTTGAATGGCGAATAAAAGAAAGTACATTTAAGATTGATAAAGTGCGTTTTATTCAAATTCCATGTTTGGGATACGTGGTATAATTTTTTTGCTAACAGGATTCGTTCATCATTAGTTTTTTTCGTTCTCATATTGCGTGTAAAAACAAACTGTCAAGAATTTGGAATTTTTTAAAAATGAAATTATCAGGTAATGTAGACTTGTTTCTATTTCAACATGTTATGGGTCTAGTTCATGAGGATCATTCAAGTCGAGAGATAAGGAAGAAATTAATTTTCACGTAGAATTTCATTGAGCTCGTGTTTGGTTCTTCTTGTTTTCTTAGCGTTTTATTTAAAGCAATGGAGCTAGTGAAGCCCATCAAACCACTGGCCTGTGAAGCAAACTGGTCGATTTGAAGGAGAAAACTGAAAGATTTGCTAAACTATGTGAAGATGTGGTGGATGTCACTGAAGGCAGGTTTGTAAAACCTGAGCCACTGGGAGCTAGCGTTACGAAAAAATCAAATCAAGGAGCACAAAAAGGCAAAGAATATTGTAAGGCAAACAGTTCCGCCAAGTTAATGATCTCAAGCTCAGTGACCGATGTTGTTTATAAAAAAAACCATGGACAAAAAAATACCGCGAGAAGCATGGGAAGCTCTGAAATTGAGTTTTGAAGCGTTGTGCAAGGATCAGCTGTTTGAAATATGCACCAAATTTGTTGCTTTCAACTGGGTCAATTGGGAGAATGTTTCTACTCACGTCGCAAAATTGAAGAGTTTGTGGTTTGAGCTAAATAACAGGTTGATGGCTCGAACTGAAAATCAGTTATCGAATTCGCTTCTTGTTTAGCAAAGTTCTGTAGATTTTTCCATGAAGAAAAAGCTTTTAAAATGTTGACGGCTGAATTGTGCATACATGAAATACATTTTGGAAAGAGTGAAAAGGGAGCCACCGGAGAGGCATTAAACGTGAAAAATTCGAAATCAAAGTGGGCCCGACGTCTGCTAAAATCGAAAAAATAACATTTACAATTATTAAAAAAGAAAAGGTATTAAATATCTATGTGCCGAAGGTGATTTTATAGAGGGATGACTACCTTTTGTTCCATCAGTGAAGATATTTTACAAGTAGGGACGAGTGTTTTAGGATGGTGGATTGACAACGGAGCATCAAACCGCATGACAAGCAGTCTGAATTGTTTTGTCGATTTCAAGCAGTTTGTTATAAATAATGGTTCCAACCACTCTTGTTCTATGTGACTGGCAATCGCATCTTACCTTAGATAAACCTGAAAAGATTTTTCTCAATGGAGGAAAGGATTTTTTTTTCTTAAAACATTCTAATTCATGCACTCTAAATTATAAATGTAACTACAAAGTTTAGGCATTAAAAATCATCTAGTCCCTTGGCTGGGCCTCAGTGGTGTGGAGTTCCCTAACTGATCTTAGTCTGGGCGGCGTCGGCAGTGCTTTTGCAGTTGCTTCTTCTGACGCTGTTTCTGAAGGGCCACGCTTGGTCGCGTAAACGGGCCTTCTCCTCCGGTGTGACGCTGACCCATACTAGACGCAGAAGCTTCCTCAACGGCAACCTCGCCTGCTGACCTCCTCTACGTTTCTTCGACAAGCGTTTGGTGGTTTGTCGCTTCTGCCCAGCTATGGGCTGTTGTTTCTGCTGCTGCTAAACCTTGTACTCTTTCAACGTGATGGGCCGGGGAGCCGATTGGGGTTCCGCCGCGAGAACAACGTCTAAGGGGGGTCTGATGCTTGCCTGCAGAACTGTAGCTTAGCGGGCTTCTGGGTGGGGCGGGGCAGAGTAGGGAGCATCAGAACGCTCCTCGGTTCCTCTCGAGCTGACAAGAGCCTGCAAATAATCAGAGTGGTTAACTAGAAGAATTGAAGCCCCCAAGGATGGAGGCGAATGTACTCGTTGAAGCCGCTTACTATCAACTAAGCCTGGAGAGTGCTGAGCAGCCGATGTGACGAAAGGATGCCCAGGAAGAGGCATAAGCCAAGAAGTTCTATTCAATGGTGGGGCTGGCAGTGACCAATGAAGACCGGCTAGGCGTAAGCCAAAGAGCCGATGTGACGATGAATATGCAGCAACATACAGCAGATGGGCCAGGCATAAACCAAGGGACCCAATTCAGCGGCTAGGCGATGTTTGAGAATAATTGAAAGTCGATCAGGGGTAAGCCGAGGGCCTGATTAGACGATGATTTTGTAGCAACACGCAGCAGAAGGGCCAGGCGTAAGTCAAGGGGTTCAATTCGACAGCTAGGCGATGTTTGAGAATTATTGGGATTTGGCCAGGGATAAACCGAGGACCCGATGCGACGATAACTTTGTAGCAACACACAGCAGATGGGCCAGGTGTAAGCCAACGGACCCAATTTAGCAGCCAGGCAATGTTTGAGAATTACTGGAATTTAGCCGGGCGTAAGTCGAGGAGCCGATATGACGGTGACTACAGTTCAGTACTCCATGTCGGTTAAAGTGCTGAACTTGCATTTACTTCAATCTAATTTTTTCTATTGAATAGATTTCAATAACTCAAGTCAGGTGAAATGCTACACTTGCATTTTCTTCAGTCCAATTTTCTTTATTGAACAGAGTTCAATAATTTAAGTCAAGTGAAGTGCTGAACTAGGATTTTTTCAATCCAATAGAAAAAAGTCTATTGAACGCTTGCGGGGATCAAGTTTCAACTACATGGCTGCCCGGCTGCATGTCCAAGCGCATGGGTTTTTTATTTTATTCCGAAACGTAAACAATCATCTGCTTATGCGTCTAAATGCATGCTCTGTTACTTTCGTATTCCGTTTTCATCTTTCCAGATCATGAATTGCATCGCTATGACGTGCATTGGATGTCATTTTAGTTCTGATGCGATGGACTTGGGGGTATGTTTCAGCATATTCTTTTGCTGTTATGTTTGAATGCTTGCAGTTCAGTTGATTTTGCTTATAATTAAGTTTGTTTCTCTATACAGTACTCCATATTAAGACTTGTATAATTAGTTTATAAATTGTATTTGCTTATTATTAACATATTTGTATCTATTTTTCATTGAGGTTTTTGATAGTGTAAGTGCCTATTTATAGTATGGATTTTTAAAATATGTACGTAAAATTTTAATGGCGGTAATAATGTTATTAATGATATTAATGTTACAGTGTTTATTATCTATGGTTTTATTTGGGTTTTAGTGTAACTGACTAAACGGGTTTTCTTGTTTATTAACGTCTTTGGTATAACAATTCAGCTGCTACGTAACAAGTTTAAATGTCCCTGCGCCATCAAGGCCGCTGGAAAAAAGCTCTTAAGGTGGTTGAGAAGGAAACTATTCTTCAGGCTCTATCCTTCACTGAATATAAACCCCTGAAGATGATCCTGAACGATGTCTGGTTTTCTGTTCTTACAGCTCAGGAAAAAATGATCGTAGCAGATTTCACTCAACGGAGGCGAAGTGTTGGCTGGTGGTTGATGAAGAGACAGCACTGTGCGGTAATTATGGTAAGGGTGGAACCCTGTACAGGCCACCCATCGAAACACTCATACCTGAGAAAATGCAAAGTATCAACATTGCTAAAGCTGAAAGTTCAACACTGCAGTTGTATCACGAGAGGTGGGGGTACCATAACAAGCAAAACTTACGACAAATGCTTAAAAGAGAGTCGGGTATAATTGTCAAGTTGATAAGAAAGATCAGTCGTCCTGTATTTTCAGAAAAGTTCATTGTTGGCCTTTTGTTACTATAGTGGGGCAACGAAACAAGGAGAACTTTTTCAACTGATGTTGTCGGTCAATTTAGTGGATCTTTCACAAAGAAGCGTTTTTAGTCGTTTCCAAAAACTATTTTATGCAGTTTTGCTATGGTTTTGTGATCAAACAGAAATTCTATGTTAAAGTCAACAATTTGTCGCACACGCAAAGACATTTGGACAATAAGTTGAGTGGTTGTTCAGTGACAATCGCAGAGAATTTTACTGTAAAGAGGTTAAGCACATTTCTTGGACAAAATGGAATCACGCAAAATTGATAGCGCTGTATACTCGTACACTTAAAAAAAAAAGAGGCAGTGAACGTTAAAAACACACAATCTCGAAAAAAGGTGTCAGTTCTGATGAACTGTGGATGGGGAATGAATCAAAAATCAAACATCTGCGAATTCTTGAATCTTCCTACTACATCCATATATCAGCTGAAAAAAGAAAGAAGATAGACAAGGAAGCGATGAAAGGTTTCTTCGTATGAGCGTTACAGAATTTACAGTCGAGAAAGTCATTATTAAATTTTGTCTAGGGATGTTCAATTTCAAGAAAAGTTCCGGGGTCAAACTTGCAATGAATGATGTCTAGAATAAACATCAAGAGAAAAGTACGAGGAAAAAAACTCAGATGTCGACACTGAAGAAAGGTCAGATGTCAACCCTGAAGCAAATTCGAAGGGCAACTAAGAAAATGAACGAGGACCAGAAAAAAATCGAAAAGTGATGAAAAATTTAACTCTGAACGTGAGTCAGACTCCAGGGAGGAGGGAAATTCCAAGCAACGAGCAAGAAGAGCTTTGAAGGACCGATAAACTACCAAAAAGCTGAAACGATTTGTAGATTATGTCATGATGATGAAGGACCCTGAAATTTTGGAACGTGCCTTTAAATGCGAGGGTTTAAAGGAATAGGAAATAGTCATGGAGTACGAAATTTCGTCATTGAATTAAAATCAAACTGGGATTTCGACGAACCTTCCACATGCTGTAAGGCAGATTCTGGAGAGATGAGTTTGTCTTTCGACTGAAGAGAAATCCAGATGGCAGCATTAACATTAGATAGTCAGGCTCATAATATTGGGGCTCAATCAGTAATACCGTATTTACTAAAGCAAAACATTCAGTACATTGGCAAAGATGGGAACAATGCAATCAATTTCAAGTATTGTAGCAAGAGAGAAAACACACCATACACAATTCAATATATCAACGGCCTTTTTGTTCGGATAACTTAAAGAAACCATTTTCATGAAACAACCACTAGGTTATGAAAATGGAACCAGCAAATTATGTCAACTCAAGAATAATCTTCATGGACTAAAACAAGCACCCAGATGTTGGGATAAATGACTTGGAAATTTTCTTCAAGGATTAAATTCAACGCTTATATATTCGAGGAAGAAATTGTAAAAAGCTCATTCTTGTCATCTACAATACCTGGATGATGGTCTTCTTACAGTGGCAAATCTACAAGATGTGGAAGTTTGTATTGGAAAGTTGGGATCAGAATTTAAGATTGTTACAAGAAAAGCAAACTATTATTTGGGCTTAAAATGGAACAAGAAGAATATTTCATCAAAATCAATCAAAAAACATATGTGAAGAAAATTTAAAAGGCTTCAATTTTTTGATTGCAAACCCGCAAAATTATCTACACTAGGAAAATCAGAAACTTATACACTCAGGAAAAATGACAAGACAAGGTCTCCCTAACGATCCCTACCACTTTACAATATGTCCATAACTTTCATATATTAGTAGTACAGGGTGCGGCAGCATAACTTCCTTTTTTGAAAAAAGGAAGTTATGCTGCCGCACCCTGTATACATTAGATGGGTTAAGCGGATAATTAGCGAATGGGTTCTTGGTTAGTAAATAAACTCTGCTGCCGAGTCTTATTATTTTTTATTACATCGTACTACATCTTTTAAAATACAGGGTGCGGCAGCATAACTTCCTTTTTTGAAAAAAGGAAGTTATGCTGCCGCACCCTGTAGAAAGCAAGAAACTCCTTGATATTTGATTTGTATAGAGTGTGTAACTGACTGGGTTTAAGATTTAATTCGGAAAAAGACAAGCTATAATTTTCTCGAAGCACAAAGGTCCAAAATTGGCCCTAAATACATATGGAAGACAAATTGCTTAGCAAAATAGTATCGAATATCTTCGTTGAAAGATCAATAAAACTGGATCGTTTAAGAAATAGAGCAACACGTTCTTCAATAAGCAGCCTCAACAAAACCTGATTAGTATATTGTGTAGACATATGAATAAGCTGAAACCTTCCATCGCTCTAAACCTCCTTAAAACCATCATCAGACCAAAACTTAAATATAATATTACGACTTTTGTAAACGTACTCAACTATTTCTTCGATCGCATCAATTCCATTCAAGTAAAAGTTCTTAAGCTATAGAGTGGAGGTCTCGTCGTTTGAATAAAATATCGAGTTTACTCCTTTATAAAAATTTATACTTTATTTTCGATAGCAAATATGTTTTGATAACAGGTGAACAAATCAACAAATTTTTATAACCAGCAGCGATGCGTCGTCATTCGCCTCAAACAAACAGAAGGCCAGAAAGATTTTCTTGTCGAAGTTTTTTATGGATGAAAAATGCTGATGCCGCTTGTGCGCGATAAGATATCATGGCGCACAAACATGCATGTTTGGTTGGTTAATGAACGCGTGTGGTCAGCATTGAACAGCAACATAGTTATGCGCAATAAAATACTATTGCGCACAAATACGTATGCTGGCTGGCCAACGCAGCATTGTTGTCGTCACTATATTTGATGGCCAAGTATGCATGCTGTGGTCAACAGCATCGTGCACAAGTACGTAAGTTGGTTGACCAGTGCAGTATTTTTGTCGCCAATATGCTGCTCACCAAAGTACTCCCGCTGCAGTGGCGCAACCACGATGGAACGAGGCTTATAATACGAACCGGACTGAAATGCGGATTGTGTCATTTGCCCATTAGAAGCGGTAGACTCCTAGTTTAATACAATAAATGCGGTTTTTAGCCTGTTGATGGAAGTAGATATTTGTCGCCCATTCACCTCAACTTTGTAGTACTTGACCTTTCGTTCCAATACTGAATATGGGCCGTCGTAAGGTGGTGTGAATGGGGCCTTGACTTTGTCGTTTCGAACGAAGACGTGTGTGCTATCTACTAGGCTCCTGTTAACAAAGATGTCTTCGGTGTTGTGATGCGCCATATTGCTAGGGATTAATAAAACCATCTTTGTGCGCAGGTCCTCCAGGAAGGTGGAGTCATTTACGCGATCCTGGGATGTGCTGGAAAATTTCCCAGGTAGCCGTAGACCATGTCGGTTGGCGTAGACTCAATATCTTCCTTCAGCGTTGATCGCAGTCCCAATAGCGCAATCGGTAGTGATTTCGTCCATTACGGTGGATTGCGGCAGCGGATCACAGTTTTGACCGTACGATGCCACTGTTCGACAATGCCATTGGAAGCAAGATGATAAGGCGTCGTTCGTAGGTGCATTGTTCCTAGCAGTCTGGTTAGCTCTCTAAATACCTGGCTCTCAAACCAGCTGCCTAGGTCAGTTGTGATGCGCACAGGGACTCCAAATCGGCTGATCCATATATTAATTAGCACCTCCGTGATAGTTTCTATTGGGATCGCTTCAGACCAGCGAGATAATCTAGCCACGATAGTGAGGCAGTACCAGAATCCTTCGCTTGGTGGTAGTGGTCCGATGAGATTGATAATTATGTGCTTGAATCTCGCATCAGGGAGGCTATATTTTTGCAGTGGTGACTTCGTGTGCCAGTTGATTTGTTGCGCTGACATGGCAGGCAGGCTTGGATGAACTTGCTCATCGAAGGCCAGAAGTAGCACTCATTGATCATCTTTCTAGTTGCTCTAGTGGCTAGCTGAGAAAGACCAAGAACGTTCTGCATGATTATTGTGAGAAATTTTTGCGGGATAAATGGTCGTATCCTTTTGGTGGTGATAACACAGTGTAGAGCAAAGAAAAAGTGGTCCACTCTTTGTTTTTTCAATTAGAGGGGCTTTTTACTGCTATCCGATAAAGCTTTAAGCTCAAAATCACCCTTCTGAGCTAGAGTGATATGGTAAAACCAATGGATTCAGTTATATTGTATTTACCCTTCGGCATGCTGCTAGGACGGCAAACTGCAGGAGTTTGTGATACAAAAAACGGTAAACACTCTGTCTTTGATCATGTGTTTGAAGTGTCTGATTGCTTTGTATATCTAACTGTTCCCTATCGTACGAGCTGTATTTTCGTTGAGCATCTAATAGTTTTCTGGAGAAAAATCCGAACGGTGATGTTGTTCCGCCCCTTGCTGCTGTAATATGGCTCCAATGCAGAGAAACTACATGGCTTTGGAATCGGGATGAACCCAAGTTGGGGCCCTCCCCAAGTCCAATTTAGACTAGTTGAATGCGCCCACTGTTTCGTCTGTCCAATTGAGGGGTGCATGGTCGCGTTTGCGGTTTCCCACGTTCAGCTGCACAAACGCACGTTGATGTTCAGCTGCGTATGGGAGAAAGCAGTGATAGGAGCTCACTATCCCGAGAGAAGATTTCGATTGATGAACAGTATTCGGTCTTGGCATTGCAGAAATTCCCTCCATTTTTTCAGGTATGGGTTTCGGTTCATGCTTGTTGATAGCGTACCACAAAAATTTCACTTCCAATTTACCGAAGTGGCAGTTAGGGGTGTTGATGATCAGACCAAATTTCATAATATGGTCCAACACCTGCTTCAAGATGCGTCAGCTGATCAGGCGAAAAAATCAGGACGTCGTTGAGGTAAACAAAAGCGTTGTCCAAGCCTTGCAGCGCTTTGTGCATGAGGCGTTGAAATGTCATGTATATGAATTCGTACAATGCATGCGGTGTGATTCTGGTGATCTTCGGGGTGCCACTTGGCTCCATAGGAATGTTGTGATACGCCTTCTGCAAGTTGATCACAGAAAAAATCGTCATTCCATGGAGGGCTGCGGTACAATCCTGGAGAAATCAAATGGATAGTGGTCTGGGATTGCATGGACTTTGAGTACATGGTAGTCCCCGTATGGTCACCAATCTCCATTTGGTTTCTTCACCATGTGCAAGGGGCTACTCCATTGGCTTTTAATGAACGGCATATTCCGTGTTTGATCAGGTCATCAAATTCAGCTTTTGCAGCTGCCAGCTTATCAGGGGAGAGTCTTCGTGCCTTGGCGTTAACTGGTGGTCCGTTTGTTTGGATGTGATGGGTGGCTATGCAGTTTAGGTTTGCTTTCATGTCGATAAGGAGGCTATAGTTTTTGATGAAATCGGTTCCAATGATCGGAGAACTAACATTGGCTATCGCTAAGGTCCACTTAAACGGGGTTGCGAATCTCAAGTTCAATTTCACTTCTATTTTACCACATGTGTGAATTTGGAAACCATTGGCGGCAACTAAATCCGGGACAGCATCAGGGGAGTGTCGATTTCAGATACTTGGCGGAATAGCTAAAGTGCCCGCACTTGTGTCAATCAGAAATGCACTTCTGCTAATATTGTGGCAAATCCTTAATTGTTGGATCGTGCGATGGGCGAATGCAACGTGTAGATGATGAATCGTTAGCTTTTTTGCTTCGAGCAAGGTTGCCGACAGTTTTTTGCTTCTGGCTCACAATGTTGATAGTACCAGCAGAGCTGTTTGTCTCTCGATCCGGTGTGGCATGTTCGTAATTCCTGTTGTTGCGTAGACTGTGTGCGACATGCGTTGTGTCATGAGGTTGACTGCTGTTTATTGCCTAGAGCACAGAGTACATGTTCTATCTTCGTCATTCGGTGGCTGAGGTCACGTGCTGCGGAAGAAAGGATACTCAGATCACTAGTGATTTGCAGTGTTGGTGGAATGCTGTGCCGCAGGACATCACCCTTCACAATCCCTGCCACCAACTGTCTGGTGACCTCGTGCACGCGATCAGCGATCGTTGCGAAATCCGAAAGTGGGGCGCCGTTGGCTGATAGAATACTCCTCAGTGTGACATCAAGGCAGTTGAGCCACATCTGCTGTAACAAGGAGTTGGATACGTTTACGTTGAAGAGCATGTGCATCTGGTTGAGGAGCTCTGATGGGTGCTGGTCTCCTAGCTCGATTTATGAAAATAGCTTTTGTATGCGCTGCTGAGTCGAGTCAGTGTAGATGACCAACAGGGCGTTTTTTAGTGTGCTGTATTTATTCTCCGCTGGTGGGTACGTCACAATGTTGCGCACTTAATGCATTGCTCTAGTTTCGAGATTTGCCACCAGCAAAACTGAATTTGGTTGTGTCGTGGCGAAATTTCCGTCCACCTGGGCAAAGCAGAATTCCACGTCCTCCAGCCAAAAGGGTAGAGCTCATCGGCCTCCTCCTTCAGCGTAAGTCCAGCCTGTGGACTCAGCATCAGCGTTGAAGGCACTGATGTCACCATTTTAGGCGTTGGTAGTGAAAAACTACGATTTCATTCTCTTCCTATAAGCAGTCTTCTGACTTTCATAAATAGAATCCTTGTTAATAAGGGCTACACTTATTCAAGATTGTAGAAAATACAATATTTTGATTCAGATATGTGCAGTCTCTGCAATGAAGTTGATGACTTAGGTCATAAATTCTTGAAATACAACGCTTATAAAGGCAAGAGAGATGAGGTTGGGTTTTTTGACAAATTGAACAGTCTCGGTTCTTCTTGTTTGTAGCGCTACAGCTTTTAGGCCTTCACATCCTGCAACAAGCGCTTTCAACAGTTTTGGTCCAATGACCACGTCCTACGATTCCGACATCCATGCAGCGATGAACTGTCTTCCTTGACCGAGTCAGACTATCGTTTACCCACTGGTTACTGTTAACGAAATTCTCATTAAGAACAGCAGAAATCTGATCATAGAGTTTTGTACCTACGTTGACTTCATTTAAATCAGGATCTAAGTTAGTGGTGGATTCCGGTCATATGATCAACTCCATAACTCTTGGCCCCGTTTTCACGGAGGGTGAAAAGCTCGTAGGGGCTCCTGTTGTTTCCCGCTTGGGAAACCACAGCTTACTCACGCTTGAAGAACTTTTTATAAAAGTGCCATCACGTACCTAACTTCATTAAGCCTATTAGGTGAAATAACACTACATAGTTGATATTCAGAGGGTATTCACTCACATAGATCTTTAAGTTTATAGATAAAAGCCTGGTTTCGCCTTCATAAGAACGTCTTATGGACGGTTGAGACTTATGGGCTAGTGCCGTTTTGGCTAAAATTTTTAACATTGGCTCTTGCCGAAAGGATTATTTTTATTTTTCAATAATTTCACACTTAAAAGAGGGTCAAGGGGCTTCCTCTCCCCTCTCCTATAATTTTAAGTACTGACATTTCCCAACCCCTTTCTTAGTAATGAGTTCAATCTTTGCCCTCTATATACTAGTATATTGCCCAGCCCCGCCTTGATGTGTTAAACGTATCGAACGTACTAGTCAATATTTTAAGTTCTACTCAGGCCATTTTTAGACCGGTTTACGCAACATCTAACCTGTGCGCTGTACTGGTTGTGTCCCATTCTCTCTGAGGTAGCTGCACTCAATGCTGTTTCATGCCTTTGTGCATTGCATTACTAAACAGCATAGTGTGCTACCCGCACCATATAGCACAATTTAGTGTGCTGGCATACAAAACTGTGCTACTTCTTCCCATCACTATGTAGTATCTTTGATTTCCTGAGTTTGCTCGATATCTACGTCAGTATGTAAGAGTAAGTTTTGCTGTTTTTCCGAGATATGTATTTTTGGTGTTTTACATTATCCTTAGCGAACGTCTCCTTTTCTACTGGTGGATCTCCTACAGTATGACTTTTTCTAGAGCATCCTTTTCTACTGGTGGATCTCCTACAGTATGACTTTTTCTAGAGCATTGCTTCCTTATATGTTTATGGGTATATCTCATCCTGGATTTTTATGGCATTTTGTTGATTTCTCGTTCTGGGCTTATCCTCACGGGTAACCAGTTAGCATCCATCAGCGAGGAAGGCTAGAAGTATGTAATCAATTTTTCATTGTATGTTATTTTAATACATTTAAATCTGATCTTCAAGAGATTTTTACTGACTCATCCTTATTGTTTTTTCAAACGTTTATTTATTGACAAGACCAATTTTTTCCTACAATCCTTTTAAATTAAAGATTTGGAATTTTTTAGGCTATCAGGTTCAATGGAACACTGATCCAATTTTAACACGTATTACATTTTCTTAGAACAAAACTTCCGGAAGGTTTTATTCAACATACCCTGCATTAATTCGATCCATCTCCCCATCGAACAACCCGCCCAATCTAAAAACTTCGCTTGCTAATCATTACCCATCATACTTCGAAAACCTTTCATTCATTCAATTCCCCGACAAAATCCATCCTTCCTCCTGCTAAGGTCACAATGAGTTTTCAATTCACAACACAATACATCTTAATCCTTTTATTACATCCAATCTTTTCTAAAATGGTTTGCTCCTGTTATTTTTGTTACCAATTCGATGTTCATCGAATTTCCTCACCTTTCTACAAACAAGAGAAGATAATTATGCCATTCAGGTATAACCTTTTTCTTTGGCATAATAAAAACGTTTTCAGCATACACGAGCTGGGGAGTGCTGTGTGGGTTGGTATTTAGATAAAGGACTCCAAAGGCGCACAACCAACCAACATCAACACAAAAAAAAAATGAGCATTATCCCTAATGGAAAATGTAAACCGAAAATTGTATTATAGATCCTGAACGCGTTGAAATTGAATAAAAAATCAATTTCTTTTCCTATACACATAATCAAATTGGTTCTCATATTTTTTTATTTTTTGTATTTTTTGCTCCTTCTTTTGAACCCAGTTGTGCAGCTTTTCATATCGCCAAGTTCCCATTTTGTATGCCATACAATTTATCTACCCCAACTTGGACCATCATCATTCAAATATACACTCGAACTCGTATGTGAACACGGAAGGATATTTGTGGGGAGAATTGGATACAAGTATCCTTAACCAGAAAGTCATCGTCTCCAAATAGTTATGGCAATTTCTAAGTGCAGTACGGATGTATTTTTTTATATTTTAGTATGCCCATTAAACGACCACAAATTATAATTTGTCTTGTTTGACTATCTACTCGGTTGGAATCCTTAAACTGGGGGTGGATGTGCTCCCCAAACTGAAATTTATTCATTTCGATATGGTGCTGTAGTGGAAATCCCCGCAGCACTTTCACGATACTCAGCTAATGCAATTAGAATTCAAGAATGCCTTCTGGTTTATATTTCTCATCGTCGACGTCATTTTCTGTTTCCGTTTTTTCAATACGTTTCCTTATCCCAGTCGTCGTTTGTTTTATGCGTGCGTGCTATTTGCAAGCCCCCACGTTGTATAGCGAGAATGGAGTGTGACGGTATAGCTTCTAGGTTGGAGAGTGATATTATAGCAATGGAGCAAGTGATAGTGGTCGGGAATACCGTGTAGCGAAAAAGTTTAGATACATGTTAGTTGTAACTCCAATTTTTGCTTGCGCCTTTTTTTAGATAGGAATATTAAATTGAATAATCTGACAAGTTTGAAAAATATAACTTTTCCGGCATGTTAAAAACTCAACAATATGTGGCGTTTGAAGCCCTTATTTCTTGGAAATGATTCCTTGGTTAAAACCTCGTTTAAAACAAAATTTCGGTTCACTGGTCTTGTTGCTGGCAAATGATCATCGTTTACTGACACCAGTGTGATTCAAAGGAATAATAATATGGGAAGTAAGGATTTCACTGGTAGAGATCGCTATAAGAGTAGATAAATTACTTTCTAAATTTTGTTAAATAAAATCAGAGATATTTTGGAGAATCCTTAAGAAGGTGCAACGGACAATATGCTAATTTGAACAGCGTGGCAGCGATTAATGCTCTCCAGTTCTGGGCATGAACCAGGTTTTTGGCTCGGTCGGTTGGAGGTACAACTCCGGCCTCACTGAGTCAGCAGCAATATTGTGAGTTTCAAGCTGGGGACCACCACACTAAGACACTAGAGACCCCACTTTCAAAGCGTAAGTACGATGCTATTAAAAATCGTCCCTGTTACAATTATTACGTTGCATGTGAAATCCAGTTGGGGCAAAAGTGTCAGACTTGTAAAGAATTAGGTGATTTAGCGAATAGTGATCACGGTTCAACACAAAATAGTAATATGGAAAACATCGTGGAAGTTTTTTACTCCTTTAGAACCCCTGATGCCTTCAAAGATCTGCCTAAATTAAATCGCAATTCTAGACCTCTCCACGATTTCATCCAAAATGTTGAAGAAATTCGCTACATGATCCCGGTCTTAACACCTGCCTATAATAAAACGATTCTCCATGCCATTTACAATAAAATCGAGAGCTCTGCCAATGAAGTGCTTAATATTTATGGCACATCACTGGACTGGGACGAAACAAAGAAAAAGCTAATCCTTCACTACAGAGATAAAAGAAATGAAACATCACTTATGAGAGATATAAACAAACTCAATCAATACGGTTAAACAATTGAAAAGTTATATAGTGAAATAATAGAAACATTGGCAGCAATGACTAGCCATGTCCAGCTTCACGAGACCTGAATTATACTTTTTTTTTGGTAGGGAGGTGAAGGCATTTACGCCTGCCGAGTCTGGCAGTGTGGGCCTCCCATGGAGGATACCCTTGGACTACCCACTAAACACCTCCCCTGTCAATCTGAGAACCTAGCCTGGAACGGTTTGACACATTACTTTGGGCCAGGTCTCGTTTTGTTAGGCCGTGGGGCGCCTTCAAGCTGGGGAGTCCCTCTCCTAGCGGGAGGGGAGAGGGGAAGAGGAAATGCCAGAAAAGTGATCCCCCAGCCCCAGTGCCTCTGGCTGCTGCGAGTCCCTTTTATCTTTTAGGACTGCCCGAGCATAATGTGCCACCTGGTTCCATTTGTCAACCGATTCGAGCATCACCGCAACTATATTATCCGGGGTGAGCTCTCCCGTCTCCCTGTAGGGTTTCCTTCGTAGCCTGGCCCATTTGGTACACGCAAAAAATGTGTGACAGGCAGTGTCCTCCTCTCCTGGGAAAAACCAACAATCGGGAGACTGTGACTTACCGATCTTGTGCAGGTTAGACTGAAAACACCCGTGCCCGCTCAAAAGCTGGGTCAGATAGAAGTCAGTCTCACCATACCTGCAATTTAGCCACAGTCTCACATCCGGGATGAGGCGCGTAGTCCACCTTCCCTTCGTGCAATTCCTCCAAGACTGCTGCCAATCGTTGAGCGAGCGTTGTCTCTCCTCGCGGACAACCATCTCCCTCGCATCCTCGTTTCGGCGCAGGTAAATAGCGCGGCGCTCTCTAGCAAAGAGGGCGACAGGTATCACGCCTGCAATCACTCCCACCGCCAAGTTGGAGACTGTTGGATACGAAGATGCAATTCTCAGTGCTCGTCTTCTCTGTACCTGTGCCAATTGTTTTCGGTATACCTCCTTACTGAGAGCGTCGCCCCATACCTCTGCTCCGTACAGTAGCACTGACCCTACAGCACTCACCAAGAGGCGTCTTCTTGATGGGCTGGGTCCCCCTACGTTGGCCATAAGTCGACTCAGGGCCGATATTCCTGAAGTGGTCTTCTCAGCCGTTGCCCTGATTTGCTCAGAGAAACTCATCTTCGAGTCGATCAGTAGCCCCAGGTACTTCACCGCTGGCTTCGATTCGATTTGTATATCTCCAATACTGATCATCCTTAGTCTAGGGATTCTCTTTTTTGTCAAGATGACCACTTCGGTTTTCTCCAGTGCTAAACTGAGCCCGCGAGCAGTCATCCAGTCTCTCACTCGGCGCATTAGCATACCTAGCCTAAGTTGCGCTTGTTCAACGGTGCGTCCGGCGACCAGAGCCGCAACATCATCCGCATAGCCGACCAAGCGCGACTCATCTGGCATCTCAAGTCTCAGTAGCCCGTCGTAAGACACGTTCCACAGGTCCGGACCAAGAATAGATCCCTGGGCAACACCCGATGTAATTTCCATCCTTCATTGGCCCTGTGTCGTGTCGTAGAGCAGGCTTCGGTCCTTTAGGTAGTTCCTCAAAAGCAGCATAAGATATTCTGGAACTTGAAAAGAGTTTTCCAGCGTGTCCAGAATATCCACCCATCCAGCGGAGTTGAAGGCATTCCTGACGTCGAGTGTCACCAACAGGACGATCCGTCACTTGGTGCGACTATATGCCTCCGCCTTTTGGACCGCGTTCACCACCTCTGCAATCGCATCAATGGTAGAACGTCCTGCTCTAAGGCCGTACTGCCGAGGAGATAGGTCCCCAGCAGCATGAATCGCGTCAGTGAGTCTTCCCTTGATGAGTTTCTCTAGCACTTTCCCGGCCGTGTCAAGCATGCATAACGGTCGGTATGCAGACGGCGATTCGGGATTTCCCTTCCCCTTGCCGACCAGCACGAGCCTCGCCACCTTCCATCGTACCGGGAAAACCCCGTCCCGTAGGCAAGCGTTGAATGTGCTGAGCAGCAAGTCAGGACAATGGTGATAGACGAGCCGCAAAACCTCAGCAGGAACACCATCTGGACCTGGAGCCTTCCTCGCTTTCAGGGATAGCACTGCCTTCTCCAGTTCCAGCTGTGTGAAGAGTGGGCACTCGACTGCTGTTTCACCATGGACAGCGTCAACACGGACGGAACGGGCGGGGAAGAGTCCCCGCACTATCGCGCCACCTTTTTCGCGTCATGTATACAAGGCTTCCGTAGGGCCCCAAGCTTCCGCATGACCAGCTTGTAGCCAAGGCTCCACGGATCCTTGTTCACATCGTCCACGAGGTCTTGCCAGCATCGGGCCTTGCTCTTGTTAATAAGCCTGCGAAGATATTTCCTGCTGGACCTGTATGCTGCTAGCTTAGTGTCTGCCTCCTCCCGTGTTTGCGCCCGCTGGGCCTCTCGCCGAAGTTTGTGACACTCGCTTCTTTGTTCGGCGATCTCGTTTGACCACCAGTATACTGGAGGCTTACCGTGTCAGGGTCTCCGACGGGACATGGAAGACTCGCAAGCAACTATGATGGTACTCATAGTTGAGTTCACCAAGTCGTTGGCTGTAGGCCCTCCACTCACTGGCGGAGCTCCCAGCAGCGGTGCGCCTGCCGTAAGTGCGTCAGAGAACCTTTCAACGTCCATCCTCCCAGTCCTCCATCCGAGGATTGAAGTTTGGGCATATGCACACAGAGTGGCACTGTCTTAAATCTCAACCGCTATATACTGGTGATCACTAGCCGAGTAGTCCTCTAGTACTCGCCAGTTGTGTACTCTAGGTACCAGGGACTCCGAAGCGAATATCACATCGGGTATGGTTCCTACGCAACCCCAGCGGCGGAAAGTAGGGGTGTTACCAGTATTTAGGACAAAAAGCGCTGTTCTGGCTGCCATGTCCAAGATTTGCTTTCCCCTTGGGTCGGGTTGTGGCATACCCCATTCAATGGCTTTAGCTCTAGCTAGTCCTATCCACAACCCTGGGGACGCATTTAGTTCCCCGGTCTGAGGGCACTATCGATAAATCGATAAATGTACTTGAAAGCATGTTAAAATCTGCTTTTAATTTCATTGCCGTCATTTAACTTGCTCTTGCTATTACTTCTTATACTTCTCTCAATTTCATTGATGTGATTAACTTTGCTATTTCATTATTGTTAATACACCATAAATTCATGTCATCCACCTTATTAATGTAATCAACAGAATTCATGTTTTCAAGTTGTCGTGAAAATCATACTACTTGGCAGTAATCATTCTTTTATAAATTCATTGATTTAGCTTAAAGTACAAGTTAAGTTTGCAATTAAGCAATTTTATTGTATAAAAGAAATTCAATGATAATAAATTTTCGTATTTGAAAGCAAAGCGTTGACCAAGCCTATTTATTTTCCTACAATGAGGCTGTTGTGGGGTGCGAGTACCTTAGAATGCCTTAGATCGAGACTAACAATTGTGAAGTCTTTGAATTAGACAATTGGTGTTCCACTTATTGTGTAAAAGATTCTATCTTCACGAATTGTTTCCTCAATTGCCCATTGCAGAAGCATTAGGTGTACCACTTAGTGCATTTATCCCTATCCTCTTTAAGCATTAGGTGCAATACTTAGTGCAAATTAAACCCCATATTTAATTTGATGATTCACCAGGTTAAACGTTGAGATCGGTGAAGACTCTTCTTGAGAAAATAAGTTCTTTCCTTAACAGCATTTCTTGCAGAGCTTCAAGAGCCTGTTGGAGCAACGATACGCGCTATGAAACCGGACTCTCTAGCCGTAGCGTTCTTATACTGCATTAAGGCGCAAAATACCTTCTATACAAAATATAAGAGCTCTAACCCTCAGGGGAAAACTCAGGCTGCCGGGGCCACCACACAGAAAAATCCGGCAAAACAAAAATTTGCCGCACACATGAATTATTTAATGCCCTCAAATTTTCCTTAAAGGCCGGGTTTCCAGCCACCAAATTTTTTCCTACAAAGATTCATTCCTCCTCATAATCCCAACAAAGGTTTTATCCATTCAATCAACAACCGAAGGGACACCAGTTCAGGCTTTACTCACCTCCGCCGTGGTAAACTGTAGTGAATTAGAAATGTTCAATAATGTCTGTGAAGGACTGCAGCGATGGTCTGCTGCCTCGGCAGAAGAAGGTGTCGGTATCTGCCGAGAATGCCCTCGTCTGGAGACGCGTGAATGCGCTGGCAGGCTACCATTGCGGTGTTGTGGGGCGGGTTCATTTTTCCAGCACGAGGACCCACTACAAAAAAATTTCGCACTCACGAATTTGACTGCTGGAGATCCAGGGGCAACCGAAGTCGCAAAACTTGTAGATAACTACATCGAGGGAGATAGTACTTGTTTCGAGAACAAGAGGAACCTGAGAAGAAAGGCGGACTTGGGGTAACCTCGTCATTACCCGACGAAGTTCATGGCCCACAAATGAAAGAGGGGCAAACGGGTGATGGTGGAGCCCCTTCGCACCCACCCAACCGGAATAAATCCATATATATTTTGTTGCAGTGGCCAGGTATTCCTCTTCTGAGTGGAGAATTCATACAACTTGAATTGCATGAACTTTCCCATCAGAAGGGGAGTACCCCGGTGACCAATTTATGCCATAGAATTATACAATTGGATTGCATAACTCTATGCCATAAAGGGGCACTCTGCTTGGGCCACTCAACCCGCGACGTCACCTGAAACAAAAGAAGGATTAATGAGTACCCGGCGGCTGGCTCATGTTTTGAGGTGGAAGCCTGCCACCGTACCGGGCCCTGTACCCGGTTAGAATTTGAAGAAAGGAAAGACCGACGTTTTACATTTAACATTTCATGATTTTTCGTTTATTCTCTATTGTTTTACAGATATTATACATGCTCAAAGTAGTATAAGCTTGATACGAGATATTTAATAGTTTGACAATTGTCGCATTTGCGTTTTGTTATGACTTTGCTAAAATATTTATGCGATTTAGCACGTAACTGCGATTCATTATAAATCCAACATGCATGAGCTAAGCTAATTTTTCCTTTAACAATCGTTGAAGATATGCCGAAAAATATGAATGCGCTCTATTCTTTATCAAATGGATGAGAAAAAAAAGGTTGGGTTCGATACGTGGTACCACTCATCAAAGCCTTTTCTTACCAAGTCAATGCAAGGAAATTTCAAGGAAAATAAAATGGTTAGCTTCTAGCTGGAACCAAACAAAATAAATGGTCAAATATTTATGACAATCTGGTTCTCACTATTATTTTTTTTGTTGGTGTTTTAACACTTTCCAATCAATTTTAATTAGCAGTGGTGCATGACGTGGTTGTAGTAATTTATGTTAATAAAAATATAATTGATTTTAGGTAAGTTCACTTTCAATAACAAATTATTTACACAAAAAAAAATCAAATTTCTTTTAAGAGAACTGTCAATAAAAAAATTTAATTTTTCCCCAGATGCAAATTCAGTTAGAATGAGGCGTTGAAATAGATTCTTCACAAAAAATTCATTCTTTTGTTTCATGAAACAAAATCGATCGCTTAGTTACCTTCAAAATCGAATAAATATAACTCTACTCTAAATAGTTACACTCAATATTTAAACAAAAGTTATTTCAGTTGACTTGATTGCGACAGACCGATAATGATTTCCTCTAGACGACAATGCGAGACTCGTCTAGTTATATATTTGCGTCTAGATTTGTTGGTCTCCTACTAAATTTACAACAAAAAAACTTACTTCTTAAATTGTGTGGTATTATCATTCAATTTATGTTGCGGCGGACTGAACTTCATTTGTTTTTGTTTTTTCTCTCAGCATTTGCCTTGTTTGTATTTGCTTTTTCACCTTCATCTTTAAATTACGGTTGTCCCGAAACTGCCCATTCCGTCATACTCCCGACTAATGGTTCACTCCGAATAAACAAGTTGATAGTGGGCTTCGTTATTCTTGATGCAGTTTCCCCAATCGTTGGAAAGCGTATGCACTTAAATGCCGTTAGATATTACATCAGCCAGATGTTTTGTCGTCCAGGTTGAAACGGTGCTTTTTAATTCCTTGCGGCTGGGTTTAGGTGGCGGTATACACACAATTTTCATTATTTTGTCTCTATTTCCGCATTCTATTGTCCATTTTTTTATCCCAGCGAATAATTCGTCATGTCCTTGACTTGAGCGTACGCACCAAATCCCAACTGGCGTTCATCGTTTAGCACCGGCTGTTGTTACGCGATGAAGTCCAAACCAACAAATTGCCAAGCAGACCATCAAATACACCAAAGTCCTTGCTGAATGAGAACAAAACCGAAATTTTGGCGTAGTATTCACAAGATTAAGTGTCTCAAGGCTGCAAAAGAAAGCATAGGGCGCTTTGTAGGCAATGAGAAAGGAAAAGTGGTTGCAACATCGATGCGAACTTCACGAAATGTGTATGGCTAATAAAGCACAAAGCGCGTGGAGATGATTTGTCTACATTAATTGGCAACAAAACAGCCACAAGCGGAGCGTACACTTGGAAATCTCGCAATTTCCGCACACAAAACAGGCGAGCACCACAAAACACAGAATTGCATCCTTCACTTCGCAAGCAAGCTACACACTCTTATTTCGTCGAACTTTGCGAGCGTTTCGGGCAAAAATAATGCCAACGCTATTCACACAAACGTTTTTATCAAACCTCACCGAAAAAGAGCACTTTAATGAACCCGTTGTGCTTGGTGATCGCTGTACTTTCACGAATCCCATATTAATCACTGCATGCGCGCTAACAAGTTGTTTACACATTTAGTTATTCACTTTGCATATAGCCTCGATACTTAATGCAATTATTAGCACTTTTCACGTAAAATTATAAGCGCAAATGGCTACGAATGCGCTATTTTCATTGCAATCTTTCTTCCGTTCTTTTCTTTTCTCACCCCGTTTGACTTACAGTTCGGAATTTGCAACGGTAACCACCACACATTCTCCACTTCCCGATCACTTTGTCATTCGCGACGTATGCATCGACCAAAACGTGGAACTTTTCCGATAATTTCTTTCCGACACAACTTTAATTCCTTCGCATTTCTGTCGAGTAAATCACAGTGCAATTCATGCGCTCGACTCGAATTTTCTTGTCGCTGGCTCGCGGGCGCTCATATACCGGCGTCCGCGCTGTGTCGTGGTTTCGAACAGATTCCTCTAAATCTCTTCGCGACAGCATCAGCAACACCAACCGGTCCGCTATCGCCACCGCTATTCCTTCGCTCAATCCTGATTGTTTCGGAATTTGTTAAGACTTGAAAGTTAAAGCGTGTGTGTGTCATGTTTGCATTTGGCAGAAGTTATAGCGATTCACATTTGGCAATAAAAATAATTGTTTGGGAGGAAAAACATCTCAAATGTAATCAGTTTTGGTGTTTGTTGTAATTGTATGTTTATTTTCTATACAAAATAGAATAACGGAATGCTTTATTATATTGCGAAATAACAAATTTGCGCGATGCTCTCGAGATTTGATCTTGCCTATCTATTCCGATTTGATTTTATCTAAAATTCTTGCTATGAATATCAGTAGGCAGTATATTTTTGTCTATTTGTCATTAAACATAATTGAACTTTACTCTTTAATGGAAGATTGTATATTTGCAAAACATTTGAATTTCTTCGTTAATTAAGCTTAATAAGACTTTATAACGTTTTACTTTAACGCTTTACTCTATTGTGTACCTGCAAAAAGTGGTTGGGCCTGAATTATGTTGATAAGAGATATTGGTTGTTGTCACAAATTAAATTTTAAATGATCAACAAAACATGTTGCATATTGTACACTTACAGTTTAGGCCACGATAGTCAATCATTTTCGCTATCATTAAACATTATAAAAAGGAGATAATTGCAATAAGTCGGAAGGAATTAAAAAATACTACAATTAATATCTTTAGTATAGATAAGAAAAAGTAAAAAGGGCTTAACATCTTTATGTCTTCACTTTACTTTAAATTCTTCATTTTATTCTTTGTCGTTTTTGGGTTTCATCTTTTTCGGTAGCTGGGAATCGGATCCTAGTTTTGTTTGGAGCTGCTATATAGATGTGATTTTTGTGTTTTTAAGGGGAGGCGGGATGAATTTGTTGTATACTTTCTTCTTGTTACATCTATATACATATTGTTTGATTTTCGTGCGATAAGCTGAATCTGCGACATTCATTCAATCGAAGTTTTACTATCGTCTAGTAGAAGTTGCTCATCATCTTCTTTACTTCTTTTAAGTTTGTTTGATTAGAGGTAAACCAGTATTCGTCAGTAAGCCTGTGCCTCTTTATAATCACTAGGGTCCATAGTGTAGGATTCTTCCAGTTCGCATTGTAGGGTCTCGAATGTTGGTCGACAAATTGGCTCTTTATGCCAGCATTCCAACATGATTTCGTAGGCGCGATTCACAACCGGGCGGACAAGGCATACGATATCCATGCTCGACTTGTGTTAAAACTTCAGCGTTTGTCATACCTGGATATGGAATTCCTCTGTATGTTACTAATTCAGTTAATAAGATGCCGAAACTCCACACATCCGATTTAATGGAGAATTTGCTATAATTGGCTGCTGAAATGCATGAATTTGTTAGCTGTACTGCACGGTTGGTGGATAAAGGCAGATCGTGTCCGCGTGTGCTGGAATTTGGGGATGTTTATGTTGACAGTGCAATTTGCCGTGCTCAATTACTACAAAACGCCAACAGGCCCAACAACAAAACAAAAACTTCAATTTCACAAGACAACCCATAGGTACCAATTCACCACCCAGATTTAATAATCCTCCAAGTGACGATTTCTATAGATCTACAGGACCATCTAGAGTTATTAGTAAAGAATTATTTAATATTACAAGAACAGAATCGACGAACATCTACACTAATATGCCCTTATACCTCCAACCTTCTCCGAATGACTCTTACAACAAAGATTTGGATGACTATTACAATTACACGGATCTTAATCCTACCTTCAATAACATTAAAGGCCAGAATCCAGAAAATTATTATGACCAAAACCAATATAATGACATTAAACAGGATAGTCAAAACCAACCCGACGATGATGAAAATTTTATATCAACTGTCTCAACCACTCAACTGGGTTTATAAATATTAATACCCATGGTTGAAACCTCCCTTTCATAGAAATATCGACGAAAGCTCAAATTGCTAGTTGATACGGAAGCATCCTCTAAGAAACTAAACCCATCTTTATTAAAACCATTCTCTATAAATACGCATTAAATGAAGTTTTCTTGCCAACCTTTAACGAGTTTATGGAGCCCGGGAAACTAAGATTTTTAATCGTTAGATTTCAAGATTACTTTGATGGATTATTGGGACTTGACACCTTGACTGCACTCAGCGCTAAAGTATACTTAACTCAAAGAGCTTTAAAATCACGAAAATCTCCCTCTCTTTTAAACCCAAACTAACTTCATCTAAACTCATGCTACCCCCAAAATCAAAATTTATGACCATACCAGTTGATGTTTCAAATAGAGACATTCATGTTCCTAATATCCGAATTTCACCCGCATTCCCAAAGGAATTTATGACGTCTTTAACTGGTACAGTTTTATTACTATTATTAACCAATTCGATAACGAAGGACCCCTTTTTTAGAAAAACCGCTTAAGGTTTCTAAAATCTCATCTTCCGAATTTATAGATGTCAACAACTTCAACATCGATTACGATTGTAGACTTGAGACCCTCATACTACCTGAAGACGTCACTAAATTAATTAGAGTATCTCACCACAATAAAGAGGAAAGAGAACTGAAATTTCGCATCTGCCTCGAATAGGATGATGTCTTCTATCGAAAGGGACAAAGCCTCAGCTTAACAAATCAAATCAAGCATCACATAACGACAACAGATGATATACCGACATACACTAAACCCTATCGGTATCCTCATGCGCATAAAGTAGAAGTTAGAAGAGAAATCGATCATATGCTGGGTCTAAACATTATCAGGCCAGGTGAACGAGAATGTGGGACTCCCATGCTTGCCAAAAAGTGACTGGACTACCCACTAAACACCTTTTCTGTCAACCTGTGAACCTAGCCTGGAACCGTTTGACACATTACTTTGGGCCAGGTTTTGTTTTGTTACGCCATGAGGTGCTTCCAAGCTGGGGTCCCCTTCTAGTGGGAGGGCAGAGGGGAAGATCAAGTGCCAGAAAAGCGATCCCCTAGCCCCAACACCCCCGGCTGTTGTGAGTCCCTTTTATCTTTTAGGACTGCCCGAACACAATGTGCCACCTGGTTCCATTTGTCAACCGATTCGAGGATCACCGTGACTTTATTATCCGGGGTGGGCTCTCCTGTCTCCCTGCAGAGGTCCCGTTACAGCCTGACCCATTTTCTGTACGCGAAAAATGTGTGGCAGGCATTGTCTTCCTCTCCTGGGAAACGCCGACAATCGGGGGACCATGACTTACCAATCTTGTGCTGGTAAGACTGAAAACAGCCATGTCCACTCAAAAGTTGCATCAGATAGAAGTTAGTCTCACTGTGCCTTCCATTTAGCCACGGGTTCACATCCGGGATGAGGCACGCAGTCCACCTCCCCTTTGTGCGATTCACCCAAGACTGCTGCCAATAGTTGAGGGAGCACTGTCTCTCCTCGCAGACAACCATCTTCCTCGAATGCTCCTTTCGGTGCAGGTAAATAGCGCGGCACTCTCTAGCAAGGAGGGTGACAGGTATTACGCCTACAATAACTCTTACCGCTGAATCAGAGACTGGTGGATACGAAAATGTAGTTCCCAGTGCTCCTCTTCTCTGTACCTGTGCCAAACGTTTTCGGTAAACCTCGTTACCGAGAGCGCTGCCCCATATTTCTGCTCTGTACAGTAGCACTGAGCCTACAGCACTTGATGGGCTGGGTTCCCCAACGTTGGCCATAAGTTGACTCAGAGTCGATACTCCTGAAGCAGCCGTTGCCCTGATTCGCTCAGAGAAACTCATTTTCGAGTCAATCAGTAGCCCCAGGTGCTTCGCCGATGGCTTCGACTCAATTTGTAAGTCTCTAATACTAATCGTCCTTACTCTAGGGACTATCTTTTTTGCCAAGATGACCACTTTGGTTCTCTCCAGTGCTAAACTAAACCCACAAGCCATCATTCAGTCTCTCACTCGGCGCATCAGCATGCCTAGCCGAAGTTGCGCTTGTTCAACGGTGCGTCCACCGACCAGAGCCGCATCATCTTCCACATAGCTGCTCAAGTGCGACTCATCTGGTATCTCCAGTCTATCAGCCCATCACAAGACACATTTCACAGGTCTGGACTAAAGATAGATCTCTGGGCAACATCCGATGTCATTTCCATCCTTTGTGTTGTAGAGCAGGCTTCGGTCCTTTAAGTAGTTCCTCAAAAGTCGCATTAGCTATTCTGGAACTTGAAAAGGCTTTACTGGCGCATGCAGAATATCCATCCATCTAGCGGCGTTGAAGACGTTCCCGACGTCGAGTGTCACCAATCTGTCGCTTGATGCGACTATATGTCTCTGCCTTACGGACAACGCTCAACACCTCTGCAATCGCAATCAATCGTGGAACGTCCTGCTCTAAAGCCGCAGCCGATAGGTCCCCAGCAGCACGAATCGCGCCAGTGAGTCATCCCTTGATGAGTTTGTCTAGCACTTCCCCAGCTGTGTCTAGCATGCATAATAGGCAGTATGCAGACGGCAATTCGGGATTTCCCTTCCCCTTGCTGATCAGCACGAGCCTCGCCAACTTCCATCGTACCGGAAAAACTCCGTCCTGTAGTCAAGCGTTGAATGTCAGGAGAATGGTGGTAGGCAAGCTGCAACACCTCAGCTGAAACACCACCTGGGCCTGGAGCCTTCCTCGCTTTCGGCGGAAGGACTGCCTCGCACACTTCTAGCTATGTGAAAAGTGGACGCTCAACTGCTGTTTTACCATGGACAGCGTCAACATGGACGAGATGAGCGGGGAAGCGTGCTCGCACTATCTCGTCCATGTTTTCCACATCATGTGTAAAATGTTTCCGTAAGGAACCAAGCTTCCGCATAACTAGCTTGTAGCCAAGGCCTCACGGACCCTTGTTCACATTGTCCCCTGGACCTTGCTAGCAGTGAGCCATGCTATTGTAGATCAATATAGGAAGGCATTTCCTGGCCGACTTTTATGCTACTGCCTGGTTGCTTGCCTCGTCACGGCTCCGTGCCCGTTGAACCCCAGACCGAGGCTTGTGTCATTCCCTTCGTTTTTCAGCAATTTCAGTTGACCGCTAGGACACTAGTGTTTTGCCGTGCTGGAGTTTTCGACGGAGCATAGAACTTTGCAAGCAGTCATGATGATGCTCTTAGTTGAGTTCACCACGTCTTGAGCTGCCAGTTCTTCTGTCCCCTCCGAATCTCTCTGCAGCGGTGCACTGGCTGTGAGTACCTCGACGAAGCTCTTGACGTCCATCCTTCCGATGTTCCATCTGATTGTAGAAAGACGAGAGCACAGACATCAGAAAATAACATCATTGATCTCAAGCAGAATGCACTGTTGATCACTGGCTGAGTGGTCCTCTATACTCTCCAATTGTGTATCCTCCGTACTAAGGACTTGTTCGGTTTGGTTCCTTCACAGCCAATACGGCGGAAAGTTGGCATATTCACGGTGCTTAGTGCATCTGTTTAAGGTATGCCCCATTCGATTTCTTTAGCGTTGAAGTCTCCCCCAACGAGCACATTCCCGTCTGCGTTCGAGACAGCGCCCTCCAACCCATTAAGCTTGGCTTGAAAAGATGAACCCGTACAAAACTATCCCCGCGTCCACAGCTTCCCGCCTGAAAATCACTATTTCAAACCCAGATGGCGGCAGCACCAGTTTTATCAGGATGCCATGATGCAGAACTTTTATAATGATGGTGCTCAGTCAGCAGCAGAAGTCGGCTTTCATGTCCCTCGCAAACTGCTCAAGCAGATTTTGGCCGTTTGAAATCCAATGTAGGCTTAGTTGCAGGATGCGGATCATTTCAATTCTGATTTGGCTTTGCTAGGGCTTTCTGGAAAACCCGGCATTTTCCTGATCCCAAGACGTGGCCAAAATCTTGTCTTGGATCAGCATCCTAGCAAAGAATACAGTGTGCCTCCTACATATACCATTTCCTTTTATAACGTATTTCACCGCATTTGTAACATACTTGAATACTTATGCAGTGTGACCATAGCTAAGGCATTTGAAACATTGAAGAGGCTTTGCTCTGTGCCATGTCCTGCAAACAACCCACCCTATTCGTACTAAGCCCTTATTTTGAAATTGTTCGGCGTCCTTTTCGGTCAAGTTAATTATGGCCATGCGTTGCCCTCTATGGTTTTCTAGTGTCAGCCTCGCTTTGATCCTTCCCACGCTAAAGAAATCCATTTTGGTAGCCTCTTCTGCCACGACCAGATCTGTGATGCAGTCGATGTCTTTTTTTCGATCATTGCCCTCGGCTCGAGCGAGGATATAGCTGCGCTTTTGCCGAGGACTTTCTTTACTTCGTCGCAGAATGCTTCCCTTTTCTTGGCCTCCGCTCCTTATTCGATCAGTATGTGGCCCGCCCACGTTGGTCATACTGCTTTAATGGCAATGATAGTGTCTTCGGGCATTACGTCTCCCCTGATGTCCCGCAGCACCTACGCATAGGATCGACCATCTTGGGGCTTTACGAGTAGTGCTTGCTGCCGATGTCTTCGCAGGGGCTTCTTTACCTCCTATTTTGCATCGGGTCTTTTTTCTAGTTGGGCGTCCGTGCGAACTTTAATTTCTGGCATTTTTTGAAGGAATTCCTTAGCGGCTTCCTTGGCTCTTTTCGTGAGCACTGTCTGAAACCCCTGATCTGGTGTTGTGCGCCCATTAAGTTCCTCTTTCTTCCTTCTTTTATCCTGATATCCTTCGATTGAGCTAGACGCCATTGTTTTATTGATTTTTGATTGTGGAGCTATCTGCACTTGCCCTTTAGATTTCGCCCCCAGCGCTTTTCTAGCCTTTTAGCTTCTCCGATAATGTTCTATGCAGTCTAGGAGCTCCTTTAGTTCAAGGAGCCCAATCTTTACTGCTTTGATGATTTTTAGCGAGTCGCATGCAGGTTTTACTCTTTTCAGAACAGCTCGTGCTTTTTGGAATAGCCTTTCTTCTTCATGTTGCTGGGCGTCAATTGTTCTTTGTGACTATCGTCCTTGAAAGGGGTTATCGGCTTCTTTTTTCAAATACAGTACTTCCGTCGCTTTTTCGACGTTGGCGATGTAATCACACATTGTCGTTTTATTTGCCTGGTCACTCGTTTCTTTTCCCTGCCGTAATGTCCTCGTTGACTTCAGGACAGTTTGTTCTTATTCCGGGATTTACGACCCTTGTTTCAATCGCTTCTTTAGTGATCGCAGCAGTGACCATTGAACTCTCGAATTTCTTAACATTTTCCCCACCGTTTGAGCATTTGGCGCGTCCTGCAGAGTTTTCCGCTTTTCTTTTTGTTCTGGCGTTTGCATTATTTTTTTGCTGCATCCGAACGCCACAGGAATTTCAGTCTGGACCAGACTATCTGTTAATCTCCGTTTTTCATCCGTGTTCACTGTCGTTGTTTTAATCATCGTTTTTGTCATCGTTTGTACTGCTCCCGATGTGCAATTAAAATCGTGGTTGCAGCCGCTGGTTGCACCGTCGTCATTGTTATTTTTGCATTCTTTTTCTTTTTTGGGTTTTTTTAAATCTTTTTTAAGGGTTTTTGTTTGCTCTAGTTTAATTGGGCCCCCCTAGGAGCCACTATCTCCGTTCGTATGTGTAGTCGCCTTTTCAGAGCAGAGAGGCCATGCGAGGGTTGACACAAGCCCTGTTGGGAACAAGTTCTTAGAGCCAGGCCAGCGCTAATCAGGAGTCCGTCTCAACCGGACCTACACCAACATCCCAATGGTGCGAACTTAGAACGTACTCCGAGACCTGCCAAGGTTTAACAGGGACCGAGACGGTATGAGAGTTGAAATGGAGCCATTCACACGAGTGTCACCTCAGCGCTACCATGCAAATCAGCTTGGTCCAAAGCATCATATCCGCCAGCCCAAAGCATGAATTCCAGTTCTTTGTCCATAGCGTAGTCCAGATCCAGTCAACGTCGTTACCTGTCATCCCAGGAGGGAGCCTCGCGGACCTCATATCCTCGGATCCGTGGGAGTATTGCTCCGCAAAGAATGCTAGACTCCAAGAGTACTCTTGTTGACCGGCATCCCCACTGCGGGAATTTACTCGGGTACGTGGGGGCGGAACTCCCCAAAGAATGCTAGCGTCCAAGAGTACTCGTATTGCTGTCGGGCAGCATTCTCCCTGGGGGTCCCAAAGAATGCTAGCATCCAAGAGTATTCCTGTCAGCCAGCATTCCCACTGCGGGGGTATTTCCCTGCGGGAATGTATATCTAACACCCTGATGGATGCCTTGAAGTGCAACTGCAATAATTCACAAAATTTACACATCGAAAGGGTACCGTCTTGAGTAGTCCAGCTAAAATTTCCATGGAGGTCAGTGCGCATGGTGAGTATCACTACATCCGCGATGCAAAAATTCTATGAAAGCACATGTTTGAAGATCGATGTCCAATGGTAGTGATTTCTGTCGGTATTTGCAAATTTTAGACCCATTAGAAGCGAAAAATTTATGCTTGGTTAGTATATTTTTAAGGGCATACTTCTTGGATAGAACAAATAAGTTGGCCGCACTGTCGGTAAGAACATTCAAATTACTTGCTTTATTCCTGATAAAGACGTGGATTGGGGAAGAGGCGTTGTCTAGGGCTGCTCGGGATAAAGGAGAAACTCGTATTGTTGAGCCTGCATCTCGATTAAATTCGGACAGGACAGACACTCAATCGCTGATCGCTGATGATATCAATATTAAGGAAAGATGGGTATCAAATTTCAAGAACCTCCTTAATCCTCCACACAGCTCCAGAGCATCGGAGCCTACAGATGTCTGCGGAGAGCTTCCATTGGCCCCACGAACTCTGGATGAAGTGTGTTCCATAATCAAAACCCAAAAGAATAATAAAGCGCTGGGCATTGATGAGATTCCAGTGGAACTCAATAAAGATGGTGGCAGTAGTGTTCACCAAGCTATTCACAAAGTCATCCAGTACATTTGGTAACAAGAACATATGCCGAAAGAGTGGAGCTAAGCAATTATATTGCCTATCTACAAAAAAGGTGACAAGTTACAATGCGAAAATTATAGAGGCATATCACTACTTATTACGGCGTACAATATATTTTCTAAAATCTTAGAAAATAAAATCGGATCATACGCCAACAGTATTAATGGGGAGTATCAAGGTGGTTTTAGGGCAGGAAGATCAACAACAGACCAACTGTTCACAGTCAAGCACGTACATGAAAAATGCTCGGAGTTCAACATAGGCGTACACCAAATTTTTGTTGTTTTCAAGTAAGCATACGACAGTATTGATCGTAACGTACTGTACCAAATAATGCTTGGTTTTGGCATCCCAGCCAAATTATTCCGTCTTACCAAAATGACAATGACGTCAGCAACCTCCCAAGTCCACATCCATAACCAACTCACCGATGCCTTTGACACAAATATCGGACTAAAGTAGGGAGATTCGCTGGCCCCCATTGCTACTCAATTTGGCTCTGGAGTACGTCATACGGAAGCTACCTGTCGATACGCGAGGTACATTACTATACAAGTCGAGCCAAGTAGTGGCCTATGCGGATGACATCAACATTTTGTCGCGGTCACTAACAACTGCCAAAGAATTCTTCCTCAAACTCGACAGCGAAGCAAAACCAGAAGGGCTACAAATCAACGAGAATAAAACAAAGCTCATGACGCAGTCGAGGAAAAATACCCCAATTACACAAAATATCACACTTGGCGAATACAGTATCGAAAACGTTAGCAAATTTGTGTATTAAGGCGCTACAATAACGAAAACGGGCAATGAAAGAGACGAAATACGCCGAAAAATACAGCTCGCAAGTAAAATATTTTATTCAGTATTGACGATCTTGAAGACCAGCTGCATACACAGGAAAACAAAGCTCCAAGTATACAAATCTGTGATGACCTGTGTTATGCTATGGGTGTGAAACATGGACCCTAACCCAAGCATCCGCAAATATATTGAACGCCTTTGAGCGACGGGTCCTGAGGCGAATAATCAGAGCGAAGCTAGATGGGGACCAATGGCGAATCCAATACAACCATGAGCTGTATGAAATGTTTGACGAGCCGGAGGTCTCAAGGATTGTAAGACTGCGGAAACTTCGATGGTCTGGACACATGAATCGTATGGACGAACAATGGATACCCAAGAAGGTATTCGTTGGGAGAACTGAAGGCCGGCGGCCAGTGGGGAAACCGAGAAAACGCTGGTCCAACTCGCTCGACGAAGACAGTTCATCGCTGCTCAGGTTTCGGAATTGGATGACGCGGTCAACGAACCGAGACAGTTGGAGGCGCTGTTTGCAGGAAAGAAGGCCCGAAAGGGGCTGTAGTGCTAAGAAGAAGAAGAAGAAGACACTCAATCAATATGCTGCTGAATTTTCAGTGAAAGAAATAGATTTTTTACTGGCTATGGTGTGAAAGCTTTGGATCCGATGATTACTGTCGGGGTTTGAATGGTGAACGATGGCGTTATTGGAATGGCGAATGCTATCGGGGAGTTGCGGAGAACGATGCACTGGTCGCTGCTGAAGCCGTCTGACTTTGGACTTAAGGGTTGGGGTTTGTTCTTTCAAAATCCTACCTCAGAACTGCTACTAGTGGGCTGAATCTCGATGATTGGTGGGCTTGCTCTAATTTTTACAATCCTGTTCGCACACTCAGCTTATTTATTTAGGTCAGATGTTTTGGCTGCGACTATTTCTGTTTCGAAATTGGCAGACAAGTTGTTGCACTTACGTTATTATGGAATATTCCTGCTGTCTTGGACCGCATAGTGCCGAGCAGCTACGATGGATGCTGCTCACCAAGTGCTAGGCCTGAGATGAGTTTTTATATTTCGTGCTTCTCAGAGGGAGAAAAAAACCTGGTCTATTATTCGTTGAATGCCAACGGGGTTTCAATAATATTCCCTACTTATGCAAGGAAATCTACTTTAAGTTCGGATTCGATCTTGTGAAAATGTGAGGAACCCTGCCTTATTTTGTAGCTATGGAACTGTACTTTTTCTTTGGTAAACCAAAGCTTGAGATACGACGCGAAGAAAGGGGTTTGTTTGAACGTTGCAGGGCATGTAAGGATAGGTGCTGTGGATAACTTAATTTTACAATGCAGAAAGCCTCCTCGCATTTGGCAGTCCACACAAATTTTCGATTTTTCCTCAGCAAATCAGCCAGTGGAGCGGTTAGCGTGGCGTGATCCAGTATAAATTGACGGTACCACGATACCATGCCCAAGAATTGCCGCACTTTCTTCTCATTTGTAGGTTGTCGAATGTTCAGCTAACAATCCACTTTATCTGGGTTTACATGTAGCCTCCTGTCATCCACCACGTATCCTAGATATTTAAGTTGTGGGCGGCGAAACTCACATATTTTGCGAGATACTCGCAGTCCTGCTTCACGCAACCCGGGGCGCAGCACTTCTCGCAAAACCTCCAAATGGGTCCTGAACTCTGGGGTGACTACAATCACACTCTCTAGGTAGACGAATGCGTAAGGCTCCAACTCTGGTCCCAGTATTTGGTCTACCAGTCATTGCCATGTAGCAAGTGCATTATGTAGACCAAACGGCATGCAGTTGAACTGAAATATACCCCTACCTGGAATAGTGAATGCCATGAAAGGTTTTGATTTCGCTGCCATCGGAACTTGCCAATACGCAGACTTGCCAATTGCTGCTAGAGTTGACGCCGTTGTCGGCGTTAACGATATTCTCAGGGTATATGCATGGGGTCACCAATTTAGGGAATGCAACTTGATATGAAGCTACGATACTAATTTATCAGTCCCACCTAATATAGATCTGGTCAGTTATCTTGACGAAATGTGAGTGCGTGGCTTCGTTTATACATGTTGTTTTCTTGTACTTAGGTTGTTCTTAGTTTCTGCTGCTGCAACGCTGGCATGCTTGAGTCTGCATGCGCTAATTATGGACAGTATTTTTCAAACAGAAGTTGGCATTAAGCAACGATACTACAACTTCTTTGGAAACACATATCATTCATGTCTGAGACCAGATTTAAGCTTCTGATTGTGCTTTCGTCCAAAGCAATTAAGTGTTGCTTGACATGTTTTGTTGCGGTCTAAACCAATCGGCCCTTAAAAGATTTGAGGATGGCTCTTAGTATAAAGGATACTTTATTTAAATCTGAATGCAGCAACCTCCAACAATTCCTGTCTTGTTACTGAGTCGTCACAGAGTAAAGCAAATTCAGTAATCAAAAATGCTTTGGCAGAGAATCTATTAACATTAGATACTGTATTTAAATTTCTTATCTATTTAGAACTGTCCGATTAATTTTACTTGCCACTCTCCTAAACTCCAAACAGAATCATATCCTTGAACATTCAAACTTCTGGCGCTCTCCAACGAGGCTAAATCGGCCGGTTCCGTTCGTTGGTTCAGTTCAGATGAAAAAGAAGTCCAAAATGACTCCCACGGGGCTTGAGCCGTTATACGGTCCTTGCAGATTATCTTCTACATCAAGGAGCATTCTTTTGGATATCCTTAATCTTATTCTTTGTAAACATAGAGTGGGTGAGAAGAAATCTTCATCTCAAAGCTTCTACTCCTTTCAGCATCCCCCGCATTTGCTTTGACTCCTTCGACAGTTTATCTTCCTTTTCACTGACTCTGTTTTTTTTTTCTTTTTGCCTCCATTCTTCCTGCTCTCCATCAAGGAGCCAAAACATTTCTTTTCCCATTCAAGCAAAAACTTTATATCGTTTTTATGAATATAAAAAAAATGTATCTTTTGACTTTATACCTAGCGATTTCATATTTCCAAAGATGGCCCAAACCTTGCATCGAAACGAGGAGCAAAGATGATTTCGACGTTCGGTCGTTTGAACGCTCGTTGGTTCATTTCAAAAAGGGCAAATGACGAGAATGAAGATAATAAAACTGTAAAATTATATTGGAGGGTGTATTTTTTTCCTTCCTTTCTTTGCTCCAACCATGTCCAGCACACGTACATATCTGGGACATGGTAGAGAGCATTCGATGCACGGTGGCCCGCGCCTGCAAGCGGGATGTGAATCAGTCCTGGCACAGGACGAAACAAAAGATAGGGTGGAAAAAAAATCATCATGAAATCAAATTTGAGTCAGTTTCGCATATAATTAAGCGTTGGAACAGGACACAAAGCTTTAAATCGACGATACCGGAGTAAAGTTAGAAGTCCAACTTTATCCTAAAATGACATTATCTTTTATTGTCGTTTCATTTTGTTTTTTTTTTCATATTTTTTTATTTCCAACCGTAGAAAACGCAATTTGCATAAATTCCGGTCACAAAATAGAGAATATCGAATATTCCTTTTATTGTTATCCAATCATTGATGATAGGAAAGGATCTAGCCAGGAATCAGACGAGGGAACGAGGAATTTGATGATGTGGCGTTGTCTTCCATAATAAATGGATTCAAATGGAATAATTTGCTTGAAGTTAAGACGTACAGAATAAAGTATAATAAAAAATGCGGAACAGAATAAAAATTCTACGTGGACATGAAAAATATCAAATTTCTTCTTCTTGTCTTTTGCGTACACAATTTTTTCCCGATGAAGCTTTTCAGTATTCTACCGAGGAATAATGTTCAAGGGGTAGTTAACGATTATGTCGGCACAAATTGAATAAAATAAAGGAAGAATCAAATTAAAAATATGAAATTTTAATGTAGCTGACCGCCTCTTCAGTTCCTACTGCTGCTGCTATTGTTGTTTGTTGCTGTTTTTTGTTGTTGAGAATATTAAATTTGACGAAGAAAAGATATTTCATAATATCAAGTCAGTGAAGACTATGAAAAGGCGTTTCTTATAACGTATTTTAGTTATGTTAAAGCGCTGATTTCAACGATTTGTAAAATTTTTAAGCTACTTGTGGGAGTATTTACTTCCTTTTGATAAATCTTTTGATAAACATGTTTTTGGAGAGCCAGGAAGAAAGTTTAAAGGCTTAGGGAGGAAGCAGTCACTTCGGAATATCGAAACTTCATTTATTTTTTAAAGAAGTTCTACAGAGTTTTCCAATAAGAGGTGTTATTTTGACGTTAAAAAAAAAAATGGCATTTTCAATATAAATGATCGGTCGTTCATTTCATTATTAAGAAGAAGGTATGCCGTTAATATAAAAAAATGACATCAGGCAAATGACCACCACGACCTAGCTTACAGGACCATATCCTTTTCATGAAAATTTCCATAACCAAATCGCAAAGTGGCTGCCCTATGTCCTCGATAGCCTCACGAATTCCATCATTGAGGTCTTGAATCGACGCTGGGCTGTTGGCGTAGACCTTTTCTTTCACGTGGCCTCAAAAGAAGAAGTCACAAGGTGTAAAACCACAAGACCTCAGTGGCCAATTGTGATCACCTCTTCGAGAGATAACATGGTCCGGAAACTTTTCCCGTAAAAGATCAATGGTTTCGTTGCTTGTGTGGCACGTAGCGCCGTCTTGTTGAAAGTGAACGTTGTCCAGATCAATGCCATCCAATTCCGGCCATCAAAAATCATTAATCATCTCCCGATAGCGCAATCCAACCCAAATCGTTTGTGGCTGCAACGCCTAGTTCCAAAAAACGACGAGGAATGGACAAACCTGGGTTTTCTTCAACACTTTCGGCTACAGCTGCAATATTCCCGGCTGTTCTTGGATGACGTGCACGGGATTTATCCTTCACATCACTAAGTTGTCCCAACGGCTCGAATTTTCCCACCAATTTCTTTATTGCGGTCCGACAAGGTGCTTCACGACGGCCCAAAAATGTTCGGGTTCTACTGACCGTCTCTGCCAAATTTTCACCATTTTTATAGTGAATTTTAATGATTTCAATGCATTGTTGAAGCGTGTATCGTTCCATTTTTATTAATGGCGTCATTTTTACTTGTCAAATGTTAAAGAATAATAGCTTCAAGCGTGATATCTACCAAAATAGCGGGCTAGTCAAAATAACACCTCTAGTAGGAAAACCCTTTAGTATAGATCTATCAAAACTCATTCTGACTATAACTTCCGTGAATATGATTCGATTTACATCAAACTGGTAAAGTATTAGGACCTTTTGTAAGACTAATGAAATGTAGGGTTTGGTTGAGTTTTAGGGTATCCATACGATTTTGTTAGGGAAAATGTATAATTCGAAGATCATACTATTATTAACAAAGTTGAGCGAATTTTGCCTCCTGAGGTATTTTTGTTATTGTTCTTATAAATATCTACTTCCATAATTTTTTTTAAGACCACAGGAGTCCATTCGCAAAAGGGAGGGGACACCAACTTTTCGTGTATTTCCCCTTCCTGTGCGCCCCTTGACGCAATTAATTCCAGCTTTGGGAAGTTCTTATCAAGACTTTTCATTTGATACCCATGTCGGCTATTTTGATGAAACTTTTTTTTCGGGTGCCACTCCCCTATATGAGGAGACCCTCCTTAAATACCTTATAAAAATTTTTTTGTAGTTGAAATTTGAAGAGGAAACTACTTTGCATCTATGCACAAAATTTGATCTTCCTTGCTAATATCGTTTGCGGGAAAAATTGATTTGACACACCAACCGACGGATGGACAGACAAGACGGGTTTTGTAAAATTATTTGAAAAGTAGAACCTAATATGTTAGGCTGCTCATTTTCTTGTACTCTAGGATAATCTTGAGGAAGTACTACATACGAGGTAGGACAATTAAGTAATGAGACTGATTCCATGAAAACCGTATATTTAAAAATTATTCTACAACTCTGCCATCTCCTTCAAAGTAGTCCCCTTAGGCAGCTATACGATGATTCCAGTGCATTTTCCATGCTTCATAACATTTCTGGAACGCTTCGACTGGGATGTCCACGAGTACCCTCATTACGGTCACTTGGATGACCGTAATCGACTCAAAATGAGCTTTGACATTTGGTTTCCGGGTCGTATTGGAAAAACCAGCTCTCATCGTCTGTAAAAACTCGATCAAGCAGCATGGGATCGTTCTCCACTTGTTTCAAACAGTCTTCTGCGACGGTCATCCGATACTGCTTTTGCACCTTAGAAAGGTTCTTTGGAACCATGTTCGCGCTCAACTTTTTCATCCCAAAATCGTCGGTTAAAATTTGTCTGACTGTTTCACGGTTCATACCTAGTTCCGAGGCCAACGATTGAACTGTTAAACGCCGATCATCACAGATTAGGGCACGCATACGCTGCGCATTTGCATCAGTCTGCACCTCGACTGGTCTACCGCTCCACGCTTCATCTTTCACGTTTTCACGCCCCTCCTTAAACTCTTTATGCCATCGAAACACCTGGGTACGACTAGGAGCACTATCACCATGTACTTTTACAATTTTCGCGTACGTTTTCGAAGCTGTTTCGCCCAATCTGACGCAAAATTTTATCGTGATGCGTTGCTCTTGATTTCGTTTCTCTATTTTCGTGACGAGCACCACCATCACACGTCTAATCAACACGACACAGCAGGCAAAGTGAACAAGCTAGAACAATGGTAAATATATCAATGGAGAGGGGAAAGATGCCGAGGAAGGCGAAAGGATTTTCAAGGTCGCAGGTTTACCACAGGCGCAGCAATAAAATTAGTTTCATTTCTTAATTGTTGCACCTCATATATGGCTATGTCATGAACATTGGTCGCAAGCACAAGGTGGCTTTACAACTCTTCCAAAGATCATTTCGTTTCCATCAGCTTGCAGTACAAGGACTAGTCTGTTGTTAATGTTGCATGATGCTTGTCGAGTTTGTCGGCAGTTATCCTGCATCTTTGGGATATAGTTTTAAGTGTAATTACATTGTTAGGGGGGTCCAAGATCAACGGTGTTTATCTAATGACCACAAGTTTTAAATAGAGCCGGGTGATTTCTTTTTAAGTCTGTAGACCCTTACTAGACCGTATCAGGTAAACGAGATATGCTGAAAGATCGATCTTGAAATTGTGACGCCAGGGTATATAGCGGTGGATTTATCATATCAATATGCTCACTAACATGTGACCAATCGACTTTTATTACTTCAACAAATGGACTCCAATCTTTTTTTTGGTATTTTGGAGCAAAAAACCTCGTTCATCAGGTTGAGTACCTTTAACGTTGATTCAGAGTCAAGTTTTATGCTGCGCAAGACTTTATCTATTGTTCTGACACTTATTCCGAGTCTTGGTTACTCAGAATGTCCTATTGCCATTAAAGGTTGCTGGATGGGCATTAGATTGCTCCAGTTGGGCTATTTAGAGTTGTTCGGCGGAGAGGGTTTTGGTGACGCCGTTTACGTCTATGACGTAGGTGTTGGCGTTGATCCTTCTGACGACTCGATGAGGCCCGGAGTATGGCTGATCGAGCGGCTTCTTTGCAGCATCGATGCAGCAAAATACTTACTCACAGCTGGCTAGGTTTTTGAAAACGAATAGTTGGTGAACCGAGTGTCTGGCTGACGGGACACGATGAATCTGATGTGTTTTGAGGCATAATGAACTCACCCGGGATCCGAAGCAATGTGCTGAAAGCCATTCCTGTAGGAGAGGCTTGCAGGTCCTCCTGAAATGTGATTCGTAGACCCAGCAAGATCGGTGGAAGGGCCTGAAACCATGGTGTCTCCGGAACACATTTTAACGTTGTTTTGAGGGTGCGGTGCTTTCATACCAGTGGCTTGAGGATAGTATGGAGTCGTGTGGACGTGGTTAGTGCCCAAGAGGCGGCCAAGCTGGTTCAGGAGGTCGGCTTCAAAACTGGCTTCCTTGGTCCGATGTGATCTTCAGTGGTGTGCCAAATATTGACATCCAGTCGTCGAATAGTGCCCTGGTGACGGTGTTGGCTCTAATGACACTGCTTGAGGCCACCGTGCATAGCGGTCGATAATGGGGAGGCAGTTCTCATAGCCTTCATACAGTGTCAGCTTGATCACATCGATATTGATGTGGTCGAAGCGCCCATCCGGCGTCTTAAAATTTCCAGACTCGGCGCGATTGTGTCGGTGGACCTTTGACAGTTGACAAGGTACGCATTGCATTGACCACTGGGATACGTCTTTTTGCAAACTCGGCCAGAAGTATTTAAGAATTACGCACTTCGAGGTGGCACGTGGATGCGGCAATTGATGGGCGATGTCGAAAGCCTGACGGCGGAGCGCAACTGATAGGTAAAGTTTAATGGTGCCGTTAAACTCCACTTAGTACGCTGAGGAGCTATCCAAGATCAGCTGATGCAGTTTGAGATGGGGGCTCGCCAGGAGGTGAAGTTTTGTGCTTCACTGATGACTTGAGCTGTGATTGTGGCAAGTATCATGACTGTTGCTACACGTAAAAATGCATTAGTGACGATATTGTCATCCCCTGGTGTGTATTTCACTCGCGAATCGAATTGTGCAATGTAGTCCAGTTGTCTGCTTTGGCGGGGTGAGGTTTTGTCCGAGCATTGCGTCAGAGCAAATGTAAGTGGCCGGTGGGTGGTATAGATGATAAAGTGCCTTCCTTCCAAGATGCGCTGAAAGAACTTGATGGCAGCAAAGATCGTAAGGAGCTCGCGGTCATCTGTTGAGTAGTATTGTTCGGTTTCAGAAAGCTTCCTCGAGAAGAAACCTAACGGTACTCAAGTGCCATCGCCCCGTTGTTGGTCCAAGGCCTCGCCAATGGGTGCAAACATGAAAGAAAAGCTGACGTGGCTGCCTTAGCGATGACTTGCTTGCAGCATTCAAAAGTCGCTTCAGCATCGGGTGCCCAGTTGAGTAGTGCTTTCTTTTTTGTACAACCCTTAAGCAGTTCTGATAGTGGCACTTGGGACTCAGCAGCGTGTGGTATGTAGCGGCGATAAAAATTCAGCATCCCGAGAAAACGCCTTAGCTGGGATGAGTCGGCTGGTTTGAGAAAAGATACTTTGGCTTCCTTTTTGGGGGCTATTGGTCGAAATCCAGTTTCGTAACTGACCGATTTGACACTTATCCCAGTTAGCATGGAGATTTGCCGCCTGCAGCATAGAGAGAAGTTGCTTGAGGAGGCGCTGGTGATGGTCGTGGTTGCCCCACGAAACTAGAATATCATCCTGATAGACCCAGATGAAGTCTTACTTCCCCAGCAGATTTATTTATTTATTTATTTACAGAACTATCTTACAGAACGAAATTCCAAATACGAGGTAGTTTCTCAATAAGAAAAAAGAACTTTAAAAAGAAAAAATCCATAAAAATTAAGCACATTTCAAGGAAAAAGAGATACTTACATTATAAAAAGACAAAAAAGAATTAAATTTTTAGATGGCAGAGTAATCTCCGCAGCTTTAATTTGAAGCTCGCAATCGAGTCTAAAGGAGGACCAAGCTGGAGACGATGATGACCTCTAACCATTCGAACTAACGGAGATTGACGATACGTTTCTGTTCTAGCGTACGGTACTATATAGTACTGAAAGGACCGTGTTCGGGAAAGTAGGCGTGTGCTTATCGCGTTGATTAGGTTAGATTAAAGTAAACCACTGGCAAGTTTAAAGAGAAAACATTGGTCGAGGAAGAGCCTCCTCGCTTGAAGCGAAGGCATGAACAGGAAACTCAGGCGGTCATTGTAAGGACAATACGGAACCTTATGCTTGAAGAGGAGCGTGCGTGTGAATTTTCGCTGAACAGATTCCACTGCGTCTGAGAGATAAATTAGGTGCGGTGACCACACTTGACATGCATATTCTAGAATCGGGGGCACAAGCAAAGAGAACAGACGTATTCCGGTTTGAATACTGAAATATTTATGGGAAGAGCGTAAAACAAAGCCTGCAACTCTAGAGGCGTTAGATGTCATTTGAAGTATGTGGAGGTCGAACTTCAGATGGGGGTCAAACGTTACGCCTAAATCCTTAAATCTATCGACGTAAACGAGCACTGAGTGGTCGATTAAGTAAGCGAAAGGAATGCGATTTGCTTTCCTGGAAAAGCACATCCAATAACATTTCGACATGTTAAGAGTGAGTCGATTATTTTGACACCATGAGTTTAAGAGGTCTAAGTCATTTTGAAGATCCAGGCAATCTTGATTTGAGCTGATGACTCTAAAAATTTTCAGGTCGTCCGCATTAATCATTAATGAATAGATTGAAGAGGAGAGGACTTAGAATAGAACCTTGTGGAACGCCAGAAGTGGGACTGAAAGAATATGAAGTTTGTCCACCCCAAATCACCATACAGGATCTATCATATTTTTGAAAAACGAGTGCAGCCATGCCAGGAGGGGGCCACTAATGCCAAATTGTTGAAGTTTTGCAATCAGAATGTTGTGATCTACGCTATCAAATGCTTTAGCAAAATCTGTGTAAATCACATCCACTTGATCACCTGAGTCAAGTGCAGAGGCAATAGTATCTGTAATTTCAAGTAAATTAGTTACAGTGGAACGCCCCTTTATGAAACCATGTTGCCTATCGGAGAAATTTAGCCGTAAAGCATCAGAAATCCTCAAATGCACAATACGTTCTAGGATTTTGCCAAAGCAGGATAACAGAGAAAGGAGTCGATAATTATGAGCAGAGGAGGACCTTATGGATAGGGAGAATGTTGGCTCGCTTCCAGGTGTCTGGGAAAATCCCTGTTGCTAGACTCGTATTAACGATAAGGGCAAGTGGGACACTCAAGGAAGAAGCGAGCGATTTAATGAAAACGTTCGGGATCCCGTCCGGACCAACTGCGCTGCTAGCGTTTAGCAACACGATTACAGCAGCAACTTCAGAAGGGCACGTAGAAAAAAAACTAAACTTGTTCAGGGAAGCCCTAGAGTTGGTGACGATTGAGGGAGAGGATGAGATATAGACTGAAGAAAAAAAGTCAGCAAACAAGTCACACATGGCCTGCTCATTGGTGGTAAGATTGTTCTGGAATGATAAAGAACTAACAGAGCTGTGGGATAATTTTAAGGAGTGGACATAGGACCAAAAGGATTTGGGATTGTTAGTTAGGAAGGTAGTTTCTATGGACTTGAGGTGAGCGAGCATTGCTCGCGAAATTACTTTTTTGGCAATCGCCCGAAGTTGACGGAACACAGAATGGTCAATGTCGGATTGTGAACGTTGGTAGCATTTGCGGGCTGCGTCTTTCAATCGCACTGACTGGGCAACATCTTTGGTAAACCAGGGTGATCATTTACTACCTGAAGAACGAGAGGTTGACGTGTTTAAAGGAATTATACTATGGAGGACTGAGTAAAACATCTGAACAGCACCATTTGGATCAGTATGGTCCAGAACTGCGTGCCAGTTCACGGCCATAAGTTCAGATGCTAAGCCTTCGTAACTAGCTTTAAAGAAATTAAAGCGAGATGGGTTTGCTCGTTTCTTTGTACGTGGCAATTCTATTCATAGACGTAATTCTAAAGGTGGATGGTGGGGATCAGGGGTAACACAAGGGAAAGAGGTGGGGAAGACAGGGTCTTCAGTATGGGGATTACTCGAAAGAATCACATCCAAAATACGGTTGGAAGTGTTCTTGATAGTATTTAATTGGGAGAGGGAGCAAAGAGACAGAAATGCAAAAATGGCAATATAGAAGTCATTGCAAGATGATGGAGTGCCGGCCTCAATATCCCAGTGGACAGAGGGCATATTGAAGTCTCCGCAGATGAGAAACTGGGCGGAAGATTTGGCGTTGTTTATAAAGTTACTTAATTCGCTGAAAAGGATTTGAAAAGTTGTTAAGGGAGAGTTACAGGGAACATAAATGCTTACAATAAAAAGTGGAACATTTTGAAGGTAAATGCGGACTGCCACGCCTTTGACCGGCGGTGACAAGGATAATTCCGTGCAGAAGATACCATTCAATAGAGGATTTACGGCAATGAGCACACCACCACCATCAGATTTATCGGTAGTGATCCGATCTCGGTCCTTCCTAGATACAGTATGGTGAGAGAAGATTTCATTGTCCGCAATCTCGTCGGTAAGCTAGGTCTCAGTCAAGCATATTACATCGTCGTTGGCAAGAACAGAAGCAAGTTTTATGGATTCCAGCCTGATCTTCAGACCACGGACGTTTTGATAGTATACGTTCATAGTGCTGCTTTTACATTTTTGTTTTAAATTCTTGGTTGTGATCTGCTTGCTGTACGAAAATTTTTACGCGATGAACGTTCAAAACGTTTTACAAAAATACCTCGCGGCCAAAATTCTGGTTTGAGCATAAGCTGAAACTCCGCCGAGATTGTAATTTTAAACGAGGCAATTACTCGGTTCAGTTGATTTGCGCGCGTTAGTTTAATGCAATCTAATGGCTGCGGAGTCTAGCCCAGCTTAGATATAATGTATTTTTTCAGCTCATCAATGGGCGTGTCAAACGCAAGACGGGAAACCAGTAGTTGAAGTGGAGGAGAAACAACCCAAGAAGAGAGATCCGATTGTATACAATTCGGCATTGACTGCGTAAAGACTCGTTCAATAACATTTGCCGCTACTCTATTAGGCTGTATGTACGAATGTCCAGCTTGTAAAGCAGCAACATCCTGGGCAATACTGTGACTTGACAGGGCCGGCGGAAGTAGGGGATCTGCAGTTCGCTGGGGATGCTGACCGCACAAACGAGAGGTGGTTTCTATCGGTTCAGAATAAATGCCTATGGGAGAAGTCCTGTTCGATGTTAGTCCATTCGGTGAGGTGTTCAGTCGTGCATTCCGATTGTTCGCCATGCTCCTAGTTTGGATTTGTTGGATACATGGACTGAGAGAGACCATGCCTCTTTCTTTAGTAGTATCATCCGCTGCTGGAGATGTGGGGATGCTAATGATGAGGCCATAATTTCTATCTGTGGTACTCGGCAAAATGTTGTTTGGGACCCACGAAGAGGGACTGGTCAAAGTTAAAGGCAATGTTACATCCACTGCTTTCAAGAGAGACGTGCCACCAGTATGAGAAGGCTGTGTGGGCGGGTGGTTTATATCGACAGTTTTCAAAAGCAAAGCGATTTCTATATGCGCAGCATCCAATTTTTCTTTCATATTGTTGAACGTCGATGGTTTAGAGTTCACTGTATCGTTTGGGCTGCATTGCGTATATCTAAAGGCATCCCCAGAGCGTGGTGACTGCCGTCTTACATACGTCTTCAGGAGCAACCAAAATTCGGTGAAAAGCATGCTGGAGGTCGATTACTGAGAAAACAGTGCCGCAACGGGCAGTAGGTAACGGTCCGGTTGAGTTTGAGTGCTAAGTTGACGGTAGTCTCCAGTAGCTCAACAATGGCCACCGTCCTTGGGCACCAAGTGCAGACGACTAGCCCAGTGGCTTGATGAGGGTTGAACTATGCCTCATTCTAGCATGAAAATAAACTCGGCTTTGGCTGCAATGAGGCGTTCTCCCACGAGACGACGTGGTCTGTTGAAAACCGGTGGGCTATTTGTGACCATCCTGTGGTGGACGGGTAGATCGGCGACCGAGGCTAATTTTCTGGGTTGTGCGGGTGCATTTGCATATTTGGCGATTACCTGTTTGTACCGGTCTTGAATGGTGTTCTCCGCTTTAGTGACGGCGCTAATACTGTGTGTAGCTGGAGCTGGACCAAGGGCGTAGGCTGCGGAGGGGTTAGTGAGATCGCCCAAGAGGCGCTGGTTGTGCAGATCGATGAGTAGACCATGATGTTTTAGTGCAATGGCTCCTAGAAAGGCTGTGTGGACATATGCTTTCACGAACGATCAGTGGGGTGGCCGCCGTAGCCCGAAATCTAGGGTGAGCTGCTAAGATTCAAAGGTTGTGATGGGCAGGCCGTTGGCTGCCTGTAGCACAAGGCTCTGCTTACGAAGAGGCCTGGCGATGGAGTGCCTCGAGACGATGGAGAGGGTGGAGCCGGAGTCTACCAAGAACGTGATTTTTGTGGAGCGGCCGGAGACATAAAAGCGTCTTTTTAAAGTGTTGCCGGTGGTGTCCGCTGAGTACAACGCCGGTAAACCTAGTTTTCTAAGCAAAAAGTAGTGTGCTCTAAAGCTGGGAAGAAAAAAGGCTGCTTGCATTGCATCGCTAGGGCCCCATGCTTGGTCGGATACCAGCAGTGACCTGTGCAGCTGTCCGGTCCAGGGGTGGCGGAGCGGCCTCATCGTTGGCTTGCGTTTCTTAACAAGACCACTACCGCAGTGTGTTGATGCAGGCATGTGCTTTCTAAAGAGCCTTGAGTCAAGTTTGTTAGCTGCGTAATCGCCAGACGCAAGGAGGCTAACTCGACAGCGATTTAGTCCAAAGAAGAACGCGGTGAGAAGACACCAGATGATGATGTCATTGAGCATGGGCATGGTTGCATTGACGTGGCCATCACTACTCCGGTCCCATGTCTTGTGCCTCGTCTGTGGCAGTGGTAAGCTCCTCTAGTGTCTGGTTTTTTATAAGTAGAAGTACGTGGCGCATTTGCTGAGGTAGGAGGTCAAGTTATCTGACACGGAGGACATCGCCGCTAGCCCGTGTATGAGCAAGTGAACGCATATGCCATAGAAGTTTTGAAGTTCTCTTGTCTTTGAGCTCAACTCCTGTGAGCAGCTTATGTCGCTGCACACCAGGTGAAACTGTGAGGCGGGCGACAATAGCTGCTTTGAGTGCTCTGTATCAGTTGTCCCCTGGTGGTGCACGGATGATGTGCGCTACATCTGTGATGGTTTCCTGGTCCAGCGATGATACCGTGAGATGGTACTTGGCTGCGTCTCTTACCACATTTTGCACCTCAAATTGTGATTCCACCTGAAGGAACCACAAATCAGGACTAGCCTGCCAGAAGGATGGCAGCCTGCACTGGCTGACTACGTTTATCTCCTGAGCCGGGGGTAAGCTCCCAGCTGGTAGTGCCTCCTGAGAGAGACGGTGCTCGTTATCCTTGTCGTTTTGTCCGACTACCACTATTGTTACAAGTTCGGGTCACCACTTTGGAAGTAAAAATTTTGGTCTGTAGCTTTTACTCTATATCTATATTTTACTCTTTGGAAATGATAGAACTTATGACTCCCTTTTGTTTATGACGAGCAGGTGACTACGACGATGAAGGTGATGAATGATGATGTCGTTGTTGTTGATGATGATGATGATGTTGTTGGTGATGTCGATGCTGATGATGATGGTGGTGATTTTGCTACTGATGTTGATGATAATGTTGACTACAAACCAGTAGTGGCGTTTGCCTAAGTTATCTCATGCGGGTTAATTCATGACAAGCAAGAAGAGTGGCTCATGCAAATTTCCATTTTCTCCAGGCGATTGCTTGCGCCGCTGATATGTGGAATTGGCTGGCAGGCGAAGATTTCTCGTAAGACTAGGGTCTGTTTGCGCCATAAAACGTGCGCCGACGTTTGGACGTTCTCAGTCGCCACAATACCAAAGTATACCCATCACTACTAAAACCAAAAAAAATGGAGTGCTGTGTTCTGCCTTTGGTAGCAATAAAATAACTTGGTAGCTCTTTTCTATTGTTTCTGATCGTACCAACATAAGATAGCTTTCTTCTTTCATCTCATTTAGAAGACTCACTTGTATTAACCAATTGTTGTCAGTTATGTTTCTTCACCAAACAATGGCGCCGCCAACCCTTTGACCACATCTGGCGCATTATTGCCTATAGAAAATGGTCCTTTGTTTTGCTTTCCAGCATACTATATATTTCCAAATTAAAGGAATAGAATATTCTGGAATCTACAAGGGAGAACATTTTGATCCCATATTAACTGGGTTTGGACGGGATATATTGCCTGAAAGAACAATCGCCACGGAAAGCAGGGAGCATTTCGTCGATTGTAACGTTACCTCCAATACAGTAAGTTACTTGACAATTTTTTACTAATTTTATGAATACAACTCGTATTGGAGCGAGCCAATCCAGTTCTTTCCTAGCTGATCTTGTTTCTCGATCATCAAATCTGAGACACCGGATTAGAAATTTAAATCTTTTGATGCTCATTACCAGGCCAAATTTAGCAATGCCGTTACTATCCGTTTCCCATAGTCCCTCAAGCGAGAGTCTGTTCGCTTTGTAAACTCCAGCTAAGTGAAGTAATCCTATGAAAGCTCGTATTTTGTATGTCTGTATGTTTTGCATTCATTCTTGGGAAAATGATTCTTTGATGGTATTTGTAAACTGGTCAGTAAACTTTATGATATCATATAAAATGTCTTCTGAAAATAAGACGTTCCAAGATTTGACAGAACTTGTTGATAATTTGGCTACACCAATAACTCCGGCTGAATGTGTTAAGATGTTATGAGCCTTCCTACGAATATTAATTCGGTGAGAAGTCTTATACCACTTAGCTGGTTTGTCTCTCTCAACATAAAAATCGCTATCCTCTGTAATTTTGTCTTCATCATTTAACTACATTCTTGTTCTATTTCTGATCCTTCTTGATGCTCGTTTAGATTGTCTTCAGGATCAATATCGCTTTCGTCTTAAAAATTTTTATCTTTGAATTCGTCATCTTCTTTTTCAGATACTTCTAATAAACGGCGTATTTCTGCAACGTCTTCTGGTTTGCTCATAGAGTACACTTTTCTTGACATATTGGTGTCTGGAACAAACCAACATTTACAATAATTATGAGAATGGCCACAATAAATAAAACAAAAATATATTGAAATATTCTACTATCCATTGCACGATTGGGCGCAATGTGTTTGACAAGCCAGAACCCAAGAACAGGTTCACTTATTACAGAATACTGAATAATGTTGTGTAATATGAAATTACTAGCAAAAAAGCTTGACACAGTATTAAAAATTACTAAAAAGCTTACTTGTTAAACCGTACGGGAATCGGGTGCAATGTGTCTAAAAGATCTCTCCGCTTGTCAACCAGCACTGATAATTGGTAATCACCAACTGAAGTTGCCACTGTCAGTGGCACTGGTAGAGGGGCAGCTACTGAGCGGAAGAACCAAAGGCAACTTATGGACCAGGCTGGGCTCGCGCTGTACCTAGCAGATCAGTTGCGCCCAACGAAGGGCTAATACTCATCCATTGGGGAAGAATTCAATTTAACTTTCTACTTTTCTCACCATCTCTTGGTATCACTAAAATCGTTTCAGTTTGTCCAACACAATACCAGAATATTTTACTTCAGGATAACAGAACTTGCATTTTTCTTAAGAGACTTGCAATTTCACTTCTCTTAACTGAATGAACGCTGCCGCTATCGTTGTAACCAACAAAGATGTGCGGTGTCAGGTCTAGACTAAGTACCTCTGCAAGGTTGCGGGTGCCGTCTGATAAACAAATGGCGTTGGAGCAGCCTCTATCTGGAAATCTAGAGGCCATCAGCACCTGACAGTAGGCCGATTAAATGTCTGGTATGCATAATGGAGTTTGGGTAGAGTCATAGATTCGTACGATAGAGATTATACGGCTTGCTTTAATTATCCATACTTTTTGATGGTTTGTGGTTTTTTGTTACTTGGAAAAACTAAGGGCTTGGAGAGAAGTCCGCAACTTTTTTTAAGTCCTTGTTAACATTTTTTAACAAAGACCTACTAGTTTCGCGACCTGTCTGTCGGTCTATCCGTCTGTCCCTCTGTCCGCGCGTCACAGCGAGTTTCATCAGAATATATAGAAGCTAGAATGCTCAAACTTTGTGTACTTTGTGGAAAGGTCAGAGGCTTATGTCATAACCAAAATTTAAAAATTGTGTCCCCCTAATAGCAAAGCAGCCATTAAATTTATTTTTTTTTATCAAATTTAGTCGAGGGGTATCAAAACAAAGGTCTTGATCAGAACTTTTCGTATCTGAAAGAAAAGTGTCATTTTATGTACCAGAGGGTCCAGTACAAAGGTGTAATGATTTAAATCTCGTTCGTTCGTTTAAGGAAGATTACCCAAAGGAAATCCAAACCAACTTCTCGTCAGTTATAGACTTGAAGTCTTTGAACGTGACAACGGACTGAACCCATCAGGTCAACAATTCCCGACACTCTCAGTCTACTCCGACATGGCTACTGGCTGGCTAGCAAGTTCGGTAAGGAATTTCAGTCGCAGATCTGCCACGAGCGGCCACTTACAAATGCCCGATTTGAAAGGCGTCGAACAACTTTCACCGACTTTACTTTAACTTACTTTACTTTCGTTGCTTTTCCTTTTGATCCAAGGAAAAGAACAACGTAAAACAGTTTTTTATAATATTGTGTGATTATCATTTTTTTATCCTTGTAGTCAATAAGGAACTAAACCAAAAGCACGTATTTATACTAGACCACAAACGGCTAATTAGTTACAGAGATTACATTCTGAACAAAAAAGAAAGACCTAATGATTTTCAAGGAGTGGAAAAAGGACATCACACTACGCATCTTTTGTACAATATATCTTTTATTCATAATAGTTCATACATGAATCCAAATCAAATAAAATCAGTAGCCAAACAAAATCCGATCAACCAAATATCATTGACTTCTGCTATTCAATAATATCTCTCTCTTTCTCGTTCTCTCTGTACCAACTATTTCAACTTATCTCTCCTAACGACATCATCATGACGGTGAAACTTTCTCAAAACTTTTCCATAAAGTTAAGTGGGCCATGGTATATTAGAAGCCTAACCGGCAGTAAATTTTATTCACTTCGAAAATTCCAAGCAAAAATTCTCAACCTCCCAGAACCGTACATCCTGTTTCCCGTTAAAACTTTTACCACAACATGCTTTCGTCTGTATCCTGACAAAATTGGGATGAAATCACAGAAAGTTACACAAAATTTTTTGGGAAATTTTTCAAAAGTGCATCTACCAAATTATTTCTGATTATTGTCCTTGCAACGATGGATTGCAGGACGCACGGAAAATGTGTGATCGAAACGAGGAGTAGGATTTTGTAGGCATCTTTATAGAAAGGTTTCTGTCACCGTGGCTGCTGTTGCCACCAGTCCTTGCGGATATGCAAAGCCTCAACAGAAAGCATCTTGTTGTCCTTAAGGAAGGATTGGTTGGATCATAGAATGACGACGACGTCGTTTCCGTTTTGAAGTTAGTTATGTTATTCGCATCACATCGAGAGACAACATAAATTTTCAACAGTGACTGGATGGGCGGCATCGGGTAGACAGTGTTGATAGCGTTGGCATTGAAAGGACAATGTGGGTTGTGGTGATTTTTTTTATTAATAGCCTAGTTTTGGGGATGACTTTGGTTATTGGTTCAGTTTGTCCATTTGGAATATACTATACTGTTTGTTTACTTTTTGGTAAGTCTACTACACAATATGACTAAATTTCTTTGATTTTTCAATTTGCTTCGACGATATCCTAAATTTGGACAATTTATAAACCGAGAAAAAATTTGCGTGCAATTATACAAAAATTGGCCGCTTTGGAAGCAGTTGAAACTAAAACCGGTGAAAGATAAGATGCCATATGGCAGCAGCGCTTACTACTGCATACAAGACCACAAGAAGGCTGACTTTTCTTTTTGACGGTATATAAGGAATTGTGTAGGTATCAACGAAAACTTTCAAAATGGATTTCTACAGTGAAATCCAGATGGTACGCGGTGTACATAATGGTGCTTCTTGTGAGAGGAACATTATTTCAGTTCTTACACCCGCTTAATTTTCATTGCCTCCAAAATGAATGAATAGGAGTTTGCTTAACTTCTCAAAGCTTAGCTGTCAGTGGAAGGTGCAGATTACGTGCCTCATTTATGCATCAGAGTGTGCAGCCAATAGTGCACGGTCAATTTTTAGCAAGTAAACGATATGTTTTGTACATTTTCAATGCAAAACATAGTCTACATATATCATGCCGTAAATTTGCTTCTGTCAAAATAGACTGACAGCTCACAGGAGCTTGCCTAAAGTAGGCCGCCTACTTTATGCAAATTGCTAACATATGGCTTTTATTTTATGTTAGTTTCAGTTGAAATGCAACGACTAGCTTTTGACAGCTCCAACTGAGCTGGCAGGCAGTGCGAACGAGACCGTCAAAATGTACATATAATAAGAGTAATCATTTCCAGCGGTAAGCAATGACAGCTACCTGTTGGCGGTCATCATCGACACCTCCCAACTAAAATGTGCCTTATATCTGTTCAAGCTTTTGTTCATCATGTGGAGGCGCTAAAATTAGGATTAGATCAGCTAACTACTATTGAGGCAAGACTGAGCTGTAGGTTATTAATGCGGAACAAAGTAAATTATTCTAAAAACTATATTGAAATTCTGAAACCAGGGTGATTCTGATAGGCAACAAGGCGCTGCTGTATTTGCTTGAGGTTTTGGATTGTATGTTGACATCGGGCTGGTAGTAGGTTGTGGTTGAATGGCTGGCACTGCTACTGGCTGTTGTGCATATGGCGGCGCTAGCATTGGTTTTGATAATTAAATTGCTGAAGCGTAAACAGTCAACATTCGATCGGCTGTTCGATATTGAGCTAACTCATTCTGCTATGTGTATTAATAAACCTTGCAAGGTCACGCCTTGCATTTGTTCCTGCAAGTTCTCATGAGTGTGATATACAAAGGCGGTTCAATAAGTACTTAACCTCACCGCCCGGTAGCGCCACTATCACACCATCATGTAGTATATTCTTTTAGATGGCTACTGTCAAAATTTCAGCCAAATCGGGTTCGTAGTTTTGTTTTGACCACGTATGGAAGTGGGCGTGCCCGCAGGTTATAGGACAATGGAGAAAGAGTAATATCGGTTGGTGATTAGATTCTTGTTTTTGGAAGGGAAATTGCGCAATGAAATCAAAGAATGCTTAGATGCTGTGTACGGTGACTCTGCTAATACGATGGCGGTCATAAAAAATTCGTTCAGCGAGTTTCAATGCGGTCGTATGGCAGCTTTTGAGAGCCGCACCCAAGTGCTTCAAAAACGGCTACTACAGAGAGCAACGGGACGAAAACCCACAAGCCCGTATTGACAGGCCACTGATTGAAAGTATGCAATATAGCTGAGACAGTAGGCATTTCAAAAAACTGCGTGGGTCATATCCGTGAGATTGGTGTCACGATTGCTCACTGTGGACAACAAACGCAACCATGAGACCACTTCAGAGCAGGGTTTGACACTGTATAAATACAGTTCGAAGGAGTTTCTGCATCGTTTTGTGACCAATGATGAAATTTGGCTCCACTAATATACACCAGAGACCAAGGAGTAGCCAAAGCAGTGGACTTCACCCGGCGAATGTGCCCCTAAAAAGGCAAAGACTGTCCTATATTGAGTGAAAAGCTGATTACCAACTTTTCTGGGACTTACAAGATGTCATCTGCACCGACTATCTGGAGAAGGGCAAAACGGTCATAAGGCTCTACTATGCCAAATTACTTGCATAAGGCCGATTTGATGCCTAATTGCAGAAAAAAATGCCTGTTTGGTCAAATTGACCATGAAGTACTACCCCATCCACCGTGTTCTCCAGATTTGGCCCCGTGCGACTTTTTTTGTTTACAAACCTGAAAAAATAATTCGCTGGGCGAAATTTGGGTCGGATAAGGAGGTCATCGCTACCATGGAGGTCTACTTTGCAGACCGCAAGAAAACGTTTTTTTCAGGCGAGTTAAAGAAGTTGGAGCATATCTGAGTTAAGCGTATCAAGTCAAGAGAAGCTCATCTTGAGAAATCAGTCACCACTTTTCCAAAGTTTTCGTTTTTCTTTTGTAGGCTAATTACTTATCGGGCTACTGTCATATTTGCATGATTTTGGCTCTAGGCAAGTGTTGGTCTTGCAGTAGGACGTGTTGTGGAGATATGCCGTCTTGATGATGATCATGCGTTTGAATTTATGTTGATAAATTATCGAAGATTGCGGTCCACTTGGCATGGCTATATTTTGTGACCTCTGCCATAACTTAAAATAGCGCTTTGTCCTACTCACCTCAGATGTTTATTGTTCACAATGTGGTTGCTGTTGTTGCATTAGACAGTTTTCATTGATTTTTATTTAGCTTTATTGGTTTCATGCTATATGCTCGGTTTTTGTTGATTTGCCTGTTGAATCTTCCACAATATTTTTCTCTTTGTCAGACTTGATGTTATAATGGTTGGGATTTGAAAAATGACGCCTCTTTTTGGTCCACTTTTATCACAATAACGCTTATTCATTGGACAAGAATTTTCGCTCTGCTAGCGTCGTATATAGTATGGCGTTCGGCTATAACTAACATCATTGGTGACGATACGCTTAAGAACCTAGAAGCTGTTATAGGCAAGAATCACTCCAGACATCAAGATACTGCTGAAATCCAAAATATCTCCACTGGCAAATCACGTAAATGTCAAACAAGACCATTTGCCGAACGAGTTGGTTAAAAAGTTTTAAGGAATGACCAAATCTACACGAAGCCGTGTTCCTATCCAGTCACCTTTAAGCAGGAAGTTGAGGCCAAAATCGCAAAATTGCCTCGAGATCTTATCATACATCCCTCGAAAAGTCCGCACAATTCACCTATTTGGGTTGTGCCAAAAAACAAAACGCAGCGGGGGAACAACAGTATAGATGGGTAGTAGACTTTAGAAGGTTAGACGTCATCACGATCCCCAATATAACCAATACCCAAGCAAGCTTTGGCCTGTCAAAATTTTTCACGTCGTCGGGATTTTACCATGTTCGAATGAAAGAAAGCTACTTTCAAAAAACTGCCTTTTTAACCGCAAATAAAAATACTGTTACGAGTGAACATTGAGACTCCGTAGCGCTGCTCACCCGAACACTAACATACGCGATTACGTAAGAGTTTAACCTACGCAATACCGAGCCGCACTTTATTAATTGTTGTTTCTAGTAGTCCGATGATGTAAATAGCAACAAGTAATTTTAATTTCCATTCACGAAAGAATTATTATCTTACTTACAAACAGAAGCCACACAATAATTTTAAGCTTGATAATTGTTTTAATTACAAACAGAAGCCACAGAATAATGTTAAAACTTAATAATTGTTTTAATTACAAGCAGGAAGCCACATAGTAATTTTGCTTTGTAACTTAATGTACATCAAACTCATGTAGCTAGGTCGCTTCCGTTTCACATGCCACAATTACGGACAACGCAACCAGCAGCAAGCGGCGGAGGCACCAAGCACCAGCGCGAGCTCGAAAACGAAATGCGAAATACACACGGAGCGGAAACAGTCGTCGTCCATTCAACATATGCGATTGTGGCAGATATTATGAAACATCCAAACCCTAAAGACACATCGTATCATACATACCGAGCCTAATAGGCGCAAGTGCACCGCCGGTGTTAAATCAGTCGATAATGCCCACAATGCTTAGACATGGGAAGCTACATTTGAACCCCCATGATAGTTGGGAAAGATTTCTAAGCGATTGGGACGGTTAAGCGAACATCAATCCCATCTTCCGGCCAGGAGAGTCTTCATTTGCGGCTAAAGATGATTCTTTCATCATTCACGCGACATTGTAATTTTCATAATAAGACACTATGGCTGAATAAATTGCTGGGAGTATTTGCTAAAGATTAAACATCCAAAGGATCATGTGGAACGAAACCAACCAACGATTCAAATGATCGTCATCATCGGAGCATCATCAGTCGCCGAAGACGACACAGCAGACAAGTAAACGAGGAATCATCAATACCAGACAATGGAGATGGAATCAATGCATTCGGCGATAGTACATTCGATTCCCAATAGGATCGCCACGGGTGGTATGTAGGTTGAGTGGAAACAAGCGAGGGGAGTTACTCGTGCAAAGTCACTCCGGTGGATATTTAATATTTAAGCCGAGAAGATTGGCGCGGGCGGTCTCTTTTCCCTTCTTTCTTTTGAGCGGGCAGTTTGATTCGGAATTCAGCAAACAACGGTGGTGCGATAACAAAAAAACTAAATAAGTGAACATAGTTCTACTGGTGCGAACAACGGTTGTGCCCCGGGATTTAGATCAGTGTGGGATCGCAGTATCACGAGCGAAGAAAATCGAGATGGCGAGGAAAATCTGGAAGCGAAGGAAATCTGGGAGCAAGCGGAAGCGAGGGGCCTCTCTCCTAGATTACGAAATAAGTAAGTGGCTTCTTTGACTTTGAGGTTGTACATTGTTTCTTTCCATTGCAATAAATATAGTTTTCCCCATACAGCAAAAGTAATTATTTTCTTTGCGGGTTGTGCAAAGTGCGGCTCGGGAAATTTTTTCGGGAGCGGTGACCAGGCGAGAAGACCTGGACGTTTTTTTTCGGTAGTGGTAGTGTTCGGGTAGGAAAGGTGAGTGCCGGTTTCTCGTTTTTCTTTTGCGGTAGGTGAAGTGCAGTGAACGGGGGTAGGAAACAAAAGATTTGGTGTGAGGGCGTTATTCTCAGCTCGCCCTGGTTGATAGAGTCCCCACGGCTTAGCGTCCCAGCGTTAGATTCCTTTCTCCTTTGCTGCTCCAGCGGTCGTCCTCTCGTTCGGACGGCCCTTGGGAGGCTCGAAAAGCGGACGAGTGGCGCCCACGCCCGTCTTCGGGTGAGCTAGGTTGGGAACGGTGAAGCCTCCACCGGAGTAGCCGCAAGGAAGTGGTGGCCGTAACGGGGTTAGGGAGTCTGGAATCATCAATTTTTCACTTTGGAAAATGCGGGTAATAATACGAGTCCATCAGACTACCCTTCGGACTAAGGAACGCACTGGTGGTACTTCAAAGAGTGAAAGATGATGTGTTGAGGCCACACATAGGGAAAATCTGTTACGTCAATGTTGACGATATCATTATCCGAGGAGGCACCGAAGAGGAGCACTTTTCAAACCTAGAAACCGTTTTTTCTGCTTTGGCTGCTGCCAACCTGAGAATTAATTTAGAAAAGTCAACCTTCATGAAAATTCACGTGAAGTTACTTGGTTATATAATCAGAATGGAATACTACCCGGTCCAAGGAAAATAGAGGCAATGAGGAATATGAGAGTTCCTTGAAACCTCAAAGAGCTTAAAGCGTTGCTTGGGTTCACATCTTATTATAGTAGATTTGTCATAGACTTCACAAAAATTGCGAAACCACTAACAAACCTCACACAAGGCGAGGACGCCCAGGAAGGGGCTAAGAAATCTAAAAAACGAGAATTCATCTTGGGCAAACTCGAGATGGAGGCCTTTAATAATCTGAAAACTACGCTTATCTCCACGGAAATCTTAACATTTCCTGACTTTGAGAAACCCTTTCTTCTGACAACGGGCGGATTCAATCACGGAATCAGCGCTGTCCTGTCACAAGGTGAAATCAGGTAGGATAAACGTATTGCTTTCATATCCAGATCTCTCAACAAACCGAGGAGCAATATACAACCGGAGAAAAAGAGATGCTCGCCATTGTTTGGGCCTTGGATAAATTTTGAACGTATCTCTTTGGTGCAATAAATATAAAAATACTGTTACATGTACAAATAATTACATGTACAAATAATTCTGCGAGCTACTGTCGCAATTGTTTTCATAACCATTAAGAACGTCAACAAATGAATTTACTCGAACCCACGAGAACCCAACAAGCATGATCAACATCTGCAAGTGACGTCACTCCATTCATTAAATTTGCTCGAACCTACCAGGTACCTCTCGGTAGAACATTCGCCAATGTACGAGAAATGGGTGAATAGGTAGAGACCCTATATAAAGGCGAGCTGAATGAATGGGGGGATCATCATTCATTCGACCGCGATAAGAACTGCGTTTGTGTGTGGGAAGCGATATTATTCGAGTAGTAGAAAAGTGATTTTTGTAATAGTGAAGTGATTTAGAAGACAATTGCGATAAGAAATTTATGGACAAGTGTCAGATTTAAAAATTAAGTGAAAATTAAAATCAGTGTAAGTGTTAACTGATTATTGTGCATTTTATTTGATTAAATAAACTCTTTTAACTTAAATTAAAAGACATTGCGTTTTCACTTTCCCGGAACGTTAAAATTATAGGCCGCGAACCAATAACACGCGACAATACTAACCAACGATCAGCCATTAACCTTTACTTTGAGCAACAGGAACTTCAATTCTAAAATGAAAAAATGGAAATCGCGTATTAAGGAAAATTATTATGAGCTTGTTTACAAAGCAGTAAAAACTAACGTAGTTGCTGATGCCCTATCTCAGTTACCACTACCGACAGCGGAGACAAAAACGCTGACTACGGCACCTACTTTCCACAGCGCGAACGAAGATAACAGTGATCTCATTCCCTGCTGTGAGGCAACAACTTATAATCTCTTAAACTGGTCATGGCCCAGCAATCATAACATTTAACAAGGTGCCTCACTACATCTACAATAGGCAGTACATTCGGCTATGCGAAAGTGGACATAGATTCTTAAACAAAATTTGGATGCAATACTTTTGAATAGAATAAAAGTGGACCCAAACTTTATTCAGTTGCTACAAGAAACATATAAGGAATCCTTTTCAAAATTCGTACCTTGAATTTGGTATAGTAGATGAGAACATGAAATTTAAAATTATACAAAGGGAACACAAATGAGCCCACAGGAACAGCAAGGAGCTCCAAGAAAAAGAAAGGAAAAATACTAGTTCCCCGGAATAAATAGGCTTATCAAAAAATACACCTCAAGCTGCACCAAATGTAACACGTGTAAGTACGACCGCCACCCACATAAACCCGCACTACAGAGCACTGGAATATCCCAATATCCCACCCAAATAATTCATATAGACATAGTAACACTCAAAACTTAAAAATTTCGGACATGCGTTGATAAATTCTGTAAATTTGTAAAATATTTTCCCATCAAGAATAAATCCGCTTTTTGCCTGCGTGAAAAAATTATCAAGCTAGTACATTATTTGACGGTTCTAGAAGTTATAGTGTCCGATAATGGGCAAGGCTTTATCAGCCCTATTGTTGCAAACTGCCTTGAATCTCTTGTTATAACCATTTATTTGGCACCACCTCAGAAAAGCGAGGTGAATGGCTCAATTAAACGCGTTTAGTCAACTGTTCCAGAGATTATTAGATGCCTTTCATAAGAATATACCGACCTCTCTCCCAAAGAAGTTGTAAATATAGTGTCCGCTCAATCAAGCCTTCGCTTCCCGCAAACAGCGCCTCCAACTGTCAATCTCGAAATCCGAGCAGCAATGAACTGTCTTCGTTGACTGAGTCAGACCAGCGTTTCCTCGGTTTCTTCACTGGTCCCCGGCCTTCAGCTCTCCCAACTAATACCTTCTTGGGTACCCATTGTTTGTCCATACAATTCATGTGTCCAGCCCATTGCAGCTTCCGCAGCTTGACAATCCCTGAGACCTTCGGTTTGTCAAACATTTCATAGAGCTCATGGTTGTATCAAATTCGCTATTGATCCCCGTCTAGCTTCGCTCCGATCATTTGCGGATGCTTGGGTTAGGGTCCATGTTTCACACGTCTTATCACAGATTTGTATACTTGGAGCTTTGTTTTCCTGCTGGTCTTCAAGATCGTCAAAACTGAATAAAATATTTTAATTGCGAGCTGGATTTTTCGATACATCTCTTCTCTTTAATTACCCGTTTTCGTTATTTTGGCGCCTTAATACACTAATTTACTCACCTTTTCGATACTGTATTCGCCAAGTGTGATATTTTGTGTATCTGAGGTATTTTTCCCTGACTGTGTCATGAAGTTTGTTTTACGAAAAGTTCTTTGTTTCAGGAAAAGTTCTTTGGCAGTTGTCAATGACCGTGACAAAATATTGATTTTGTCCACATAGGCTACTACTTGGCTCGACTTGCATAGTAATGTACCTCACGTATCGATAGGTAGCTTCCTTATGGCGCACACCAGAGCCAAATTGAATAGCAATGGGGACAGCCCATCTCCCTGCTTGAATCCAATATTTGTGTCAAAGGCATCGGTGAGTTGGTTATTGATGCGGACTTGAGAGGTTGTCGACGTCATTGTCATTTTGGTAAGATGGACTAGTTTGGCTGGGAAACCAAAGCAAAGCGTTATTTGAGACAGTATGTTATGATCACTGCTGTCGAATGCTTGCTTAAAGTTAACGAAAATTTGGTATACGTCTATGTTGAACTCAAAGCATTTCTCAAGTACCTGCTTGACTGTGCACAATCGGTCACTTGTCGATCTACCTGCTCTAAAACCACATTGATACTCCCCAATAATACTATTGGCGTATGATCCGATTTTGTTTTCTAAGATTTTAGAAGATATTTTGTACGCCGTACAAAGTAGTGATATGCCTCTATAATTTTTGCACTGTAGCTTATCACCTTTGTTTTTGATAGGGAATATAATTGATTGGCTCCACTCTTTCGGCATATGTTCTTGCTGCCAAATGTGCTGCATGACTTTGTAAATAGCTTGATGAACACTGCTGCCACCATCGATGCCCGGCGTTTTATTATTCTTTTGGGCTTTGATGATGGAACAAACTTCATCCAGAGTTGGTGGAGCCAATGAAAGCTCTCCGCAGACATCTACTCGTATAGACTCCAATGTTCTGGAACTATCCGGAGGATTAAGGAGGTTCGTGAAATTTGATGCCCGGCTTTCCTTAATCTTAGTATCGCCAGCGATGATATTGCCGATGTCATCACAACTGAGCGCGGTTTTGGGCTAATAACCACGTTTCAGACTTTTCACTACTTTATGTACTTGTCTTGTTTTGTTGCTCGCAAAACTTACATCTATACTTCTCAATTGGTCCTCATAGTATTTTCTTTTCTTGATCCTAATTATCTTATTTGCTACTCTTCTGAGATTTTCATAGTGTTTTCTCTTCATCTTGGTGTCCCTACCTTTGTTTTGTTTATGCGCCTGATTCGTATTATCTGCATTCAGGCACTCATCATCGAACCAATCATTCCTCTCGCGCCCGTCTTGATATCCGATCGTCTGGTTTGCCACGGTCCTAAGACCCACTTTCATTTCCATCCAGAGCTCGTTGCTTTTCTTTAACGTTGCGTCTGATAAGATAGGAGCCAGCTGGTTGCCGAGGGTCTCCGTGAAATTTTTGGCCACAGATGCCGTTTAGAGCCGTTCGATGTCAAATTTTTGCAGCGCGCTGGTCTTCGTCGAATATGCCTCAGTATGTACGGACGTCAAGCATGCTCGAGGCTCAACGTTGTTGGATCAGAACGAGTTCGATCTGTTGTTGTGTGTTGCCATCCGTTGATACTCAGGTCATTTTATGAATGAGTTGATGTGGGAAGCAAGACGAACGTAGGGCTAGATTTCTGCTATATGAAGTGTAAACCAGGCGCTGGCCGTTGTCATTTGTTTCATTGTGGAAGTTGTGTCCTCCAGTCGTTCTCCGATGAGATAACTCATTGTCATCCTTAGCGTTGAAATCACCCAAAGTTATTTTTGTGTCGTTTGTAGGCAATGAGTTGAGCAGTCTTTCCAGGTGATTGTATAATATTTCCTTCGTCTCTTTGCCCTTTCCTTTGGTCGGGGCGTGAACATTGATTAGCCAGGTTTTGCAGAATTTCACTTTTATACGGATCACATACAACCGTTCATTGACTACCTTAGAATCAATAACGTGCGATTTAAACTCCCTACCAAAAATGAGGGCCACTCCGAATTCTCGTTTTCAGTAGGCTTCCAACTTTTAAATATTTTGTGCGATCTCATGTCTTGAATGTCGTTTCCAGTCCAATTCGTTTCCGAGACTGCCAATATTTTTAATTGATATTGACTGGTCTGTTGTAAAAGGTCCTTAACAGCACATAATCCTTTTTTCGTTTAAAAGGTCGTTACTGTGAGTCCAATCAAGTCCGAGGTCCCTCTGCAGGTATCGAAACATTTTAAGGTTTTCCAGCGACAGCGAGTTAACCCGTCACTTAACCTCCATTCCGGCGGCATGGTTTTCATATCGATTCCGTTATCAGGTGCGGAAGATTCGCCTTCACCCTCTTGAGTCCCCCACAAACGGGGTGTAAGTAGGATTTAGTAGCGTAGCTGTAGATATATTTACAGTCATTAAAATATCTCGTCATTTAATGTCCCATTATTACCATTTAATTGTGGGGTTCGGGATGAGGAGTTATAGAAGCTATGGATTGGGGAAACGAGGTTTTCCCTCCTCCTTTCTCAAATGGGCTTGGGGCCATCCACGACGGACAATCCACTTATGACTATGCAATTGAGATCCGGCACTTCAGTCGTATCTTAGTCCGACCCACAATAAACAACAATAAAATGATTTTTTTGAAGCCCTCTACACTATTTAGCATGAATCAAGTGAAGTACAGCGCCTTGGGGAACTGCATCACCATGCAGAACAATACAATACGCCAAAGGGACCAACTCCAACTATTAAGACCAGACAACCATATCTTTTGTTCTCGAGGGACGCGATGCATCCTGTGAATCCCTGTAACATGAGAAATCTTTCGTAGAAAATTCTAAGTAACTTCAATGGGAATATTACCCACGAAAACGGTACTCAAACCCTTAGTGGAACCTTTGCAATAAACTTCCAGAATAAGTCAATTTCTATTAATGGTATTGAGTATAGGTTACTAGTGGAGAAGTCCAAACCTTTCATCCTTTACCAGCTATTCTTATGGGAAATCTTACTGAGAAAGGGTTCAAACTTGACTTTAAGTATGTTACTTACATAAACTCCATATAGACAATGAAATAGGTTATAGTACTTCGCGGCACATAGCATCGTATCAATCACAACGGATGTAGCAATTTTGGTCAGCATGACTGTCCTACTTTATCTATACTTCCTTTTTCGGTCACGATGCACTGTTGCCAAAAAAGTTATTTTATTACATACTTACCCAGGACTTATAAAACTTCCCTTCTAAATGCTTATTCTTAATCTGCGGGACACAGATTCTGAAGGAGGGAGGTGTTAACACCACATCCTGCCCACTTAATCATTTTTCCTCATATCATGTTTTTACCATTCCGAGAATTTTTCATACTTTGCACATTTCATCATTTGTAGTGAATTTTTTTTCTCCAAAATCGTGTTGGACACGGGTGCCTATTGTATGGTACAAGTGTTAGAGAGCTATAAACAAGAGCTCAGCCAACTAGCTTCGCTTAACGACCGCGTACACGTGCTTGTCGGCTAGCGATTTGCGGGATCATATGAGGCGGGTTCTTGTCGAGCCAGGAAGCTACACTACAAAATATTGTCGCGTGTTATGGTTCGCGGTCAATAATTTTAATGCTCCGGGAAAGTGAAAACGCAATGTCTTTTAAATTAAATTAAAAGAGTTTTTAAAATTACTTAAAAATGCACAATCACTTATTTGGTCTATTTCACAATTTTAATTTTCACTATTAAAATCTAACTTCCACTTGTCCATAAATTTCTATCGCAATTGTCTTCTAAGATCACTTCACAATCAACGAAAATCACTTTTCTATTACTCGAACAATATCGCTTTCCACACACTATCACAGCTTTTATCGCGGTCGAATGAATGATCCCCCCATTCATTCAGCTTGCCTTTATATAGGGTCTGTAGTCATTCAACTTAGTTCTCGTACATTGGCGAATTAGCGGGAACATTCGAGCAGCATGAATGAATGGAGCAGTGACTCACTTTCTGATGTTGATCATGCTTGTTGGATTCTCGTTGTAGTGAATAACAAGTTTCAATAAGTCCGTAAAGGACTGCAGCGATGTTCTGCTGCCTCGGCAGAAGAGAATGCCCTCGTCTGGAGACGCGTGAATGCGCTGGCAGGCTAGCATTGCGGTGTCGTGGGGCGGGTTCATTTCCCCAGCACGAGGACCCACTACAAAAAAATTTCGCACTCACGAATTGGATGTTGCTCACGAGGCGACCGAAGTCGCAAAAATTGTGGATAACTACACCGAGGGAGATAGTACTTGTTACGAAAACAAGAAGAACCTGAAAAAAAAGGCGGACTTGGGGTAACCTCGTCATTACCCGACGAAGCTCATGGCCCACAAATGAAAGAAGGGCAACCGGGTGGTGATGGAGCCCCTTCGCACCCACCCAACCGGAATAAATCCATATTTTGTTGCAGTGGCCAGGTATTCCTCTTCTGAGTGGAAAACTCATACAACTTGAATAGCATGAACTTTCCCATCAGAAGGAGAGTACCCCGGTGACCCATTTATGCCAAAGAATTATACAATTTGATTGCATAACGCTATGCCATAAAGAGGCACTCTGCTTGGGCCACTCAACCCGCGATGTCACCTGAAACGGGAAAAGAATTAATTAAGTACCCAGCGGCTGGCTCATGTTTTTAGGGGGCAGCCTGCCACCGTACCGGGTCCTATACCCGGCCAGAAGGTTGAGAAAAGAAAGACCGATTTTCAAGAAAATTAGCGCTTCATTTTTTCCTACTGTATCAACATTGACATTATGATAAATTTTTTTTTTATATTTAAAATTCTAATTGTAAAATTTCCAATGAGTGATCTCTCACTCTCATGCAAAATTTATATAGATATAAAAAAGATTATAAAAAATTAAATTTAGGTAAAAATATATAAATAAATAATAAAACGTAAGGGTACTCACCCAAACATCCTCGTCGGGCGCCCGCTGACGATGTGGGTGGTCCTGTAAGGCAACTTGACTGCCGTTAAATCTACTTTTAACGTTAACATGCATTCACTAGTTGCTTCAGGGAATTTATCCTTGGGATGGTCATAGATTTTCACAGCTCCACACAATTCAGTTCAAAGCTACACCTTTTCGTTATTTTGGTTTTGTTTAACTCCACGATATATACGCTCTAAATTTCAAGTTCAACAAGGAAGGGGAACATCCAAATTGACGCGCACACTTTTACTCCTCCCTTTTCGATTAGTTTTCATGAGTTGATTGATTTTATGTCCATTCAATAATATTGTTCCTTTTTCAGATGGTTTATTTCAACATAACAGAAGAGACACGTAGAAAATTTGGCTCGAAAATTATTTTGTGTAGTTTTTCTTACTAGTCCGAATTTGGTTTAATGAACCGAGCTAATTAATTTGGGTAGCCTTATTACAATATTAGGTTGTTGCCATTTTCATGCGAATGGATTGACCTGTTGGTATGGCGTATCCCGCCTGTTGTGGCACATATAGTGGTGTTGGACCTGGTTGGCCTTGTCCTGCCTGGGGGTGACTGCGAGCCCGGAGGAGGCTGCTGATGGAAGATAGCCGCTGAAGGATTCTGTTGTTGTAAGATATGATATGGCGGTGGTTGTTGGTCTGGAGATGATTGGGATGGAATGTATGAAGCTTGCGGCGATGGTGACTGTGTTGTCTGCATTTATTCAGATTTGATTATGACTGGGATCGAACTGAACATCATACTTTGTATCCGCGCACACACTTCCCCGGCAGCACTGGGTTAATGTCAATTACACATGAGTGAAGAAAGTGTCGCTAAACCTTATGGGATATCGTAATAAGCGTACTAACAACACACATATGTTTTTCCTTATCAATGCAGATGTAACAATGGTTTTGCAAAAAAAAAGTCCCTTCGAATTTTGGCTTCTTACCAACTGCCACTAACTATTTCGCGATATACGGATCCCTGTTTTCGTCGAAAGTCCACTGAGTTTACCTGGCGGGTAACCTCAAAACTTTTTGTACTTCGTATCACTTTTGGAAATCACGTTTTGAGTGGCAGGCCTCTTGAAAACGGAATAACAGCTTCCTGTTACTGGCGGATTAGATTTGTTGATAGAATAGGCGAGAATATAGGTATATTGGTAAAATGTTGCTTTCGACGTTTCGCTTGGGAATTAACGTGTAACACGCCTTATAATAAAAAGGCAGGACTTACAAAAGAAAACTTGATTGAAAACGAGATCAGCTCGTAGTGACTTTTAACTTAACTCCTATGTTTACGTCAACACATGGTTGTTACACGCTAGAATATATCGCCCGCAAATATAATGGGCTCTCCTCGCCCGTCTTTTTTTTTCCACGTCAACTCTGGTTATGTGCGCAGACACAGCAGTTGGTGAATTATTCGGTCGACTTTTTGCCTGCTTTTCCCCGAGATCCAAATAACCCCTCCACGGTCGCACTGATCTCAATGCTGAAATCATACAATGCACAAGTTGTTCGCAAGTCTTGCCACTAATGCTGTCAGAGAACCCATATAAAGGATTTAGTATGCGGACTGATCCACGCTTTCAACTAATTAGAATTTTGGCCTTGAAAGACAGGAAGCTCCAAGTCGCGTTTCGCGAGAAATTCCGCGAATCGTTCACTGCCAAAACAAATAAACCAAATTGAAACCAAGAAACCGGTCAAAATGGTCGGGTGGGTCGGAGTTGATGTTCAAGTCCTTTGGCCTTTCAATGGAACCACGGAAGCGCGAAATATGTGGATTGCGTGTAGTCACGTAGGTCAGATCACCTCTCTCGCGGTGAGGGTTCAAAACTGTCGACCGCCAGGGAAGAACTGAAATGTAGAAGACCGTAAAGCAGCGAGTAACTTCATCACCAGCCAAACTACCGTTAGGGCTGTGGGCGCGGGTGTTGGCTAGCTCCCACACTATATGCGTGCACTTCCGTTCGCGATGCGAACCTTCGAACTGTCCTGTGGAAAACCCAACCTCAATTGGAATCGTCTTGAAAACACTTTCGTCAAGCAGCGAGTAACTTCACCACCAGCCAAACTACCGTTGGGGCTGTAGGCGCGGGTGTTGGCTAGCTCCCACACTATATGCGTGCACTTTCGTTCGCGATGCGAACCTTCGAACTGTCCTGTGGAAAACCCAACCTCAATTGGAATCGTCTTGGAAACACTTTCGCTAAGCAGCGAGTAACTTCACCACCAGCCAAACTACCGTTGGGGCTGTGGGCGCGGGTGTTGGCTAGCTCCCACACTATATGCGTGCACTTCCGTTCGCGATGCGAACCTTCGAACTGTCCTGTGGAAAACCCAACCTCAATTGGAATCGTCTTGAAAACACTTTCGCCAAGCAGCGGACCGGCCGATCTACCTCTTAGTATGTCGCGAGCTGAACTCCCATGTGCGCAAGTCCGTCCTGTGCCGTATCCTCAGCACAATTCATTGCATCAGCAAAGGGGGCAAAATTTTGCAAATTCTCGATGGACATGCGCTAAACAAATTAAACACAGGCAAGAAAATAAAACTGCTAATCAAATATCGCGCACAACTTCCCAAACGTGGGTTACCTGAAAAATTTTTCTTCTCACTCCTCCGTCCAATGGCAACTGCAGCTGTCGAAAGTATTCCATCGTACCAGATCAATCTCAAATCATACCAGTTCGATCGCAAATTGTTCCAGTTCAATCTGAAATTGTTCCAGTTCAATCTGCAATCGTACCAGTTCGATCGTTTTAGTTGATCTGGGACATTTTATGCTTGAGTTTTCTTTAACCCTTAACTGCTTGATTACTACATCGTGGTTTCGAGTAAATTCATTTTGTTGATGTTCTTAATGGTTGTGCAAACAATTGCGACAGTAGCTCGCAGAATCATTTGTACTAACAATATTTATCACGCATACTCTACTCTACGTGACGTACCCATCAATTTGTACTATCTTTACAAATATTTTATTATGTGTCAATTAAACTACTCTACAGTAATTCAAACTTTTTTTGTCTCCTTAAAGTTAGCAAACACAGAGGCTTGAGACAAACGCAAACATTCTACAAAAAGCAACCGTTACTTTCTCCGAAAAAGGTCGTTGCATTACAAGGGGAATGTCAAACCTAAAGATGTTAAAGTGGGTGAAGTAAACCACTCATCTCTACCTAAAAAATGAAAACTTGACGGATGTAGTTAATTTCAATCTTGTAAAACAACAAACTAAGCAGTTTCGACGGGGTGACCACCTTATCTCTTCAGGAGCAGGCACTCCTGATCACCATGGGGCTGCTCGACTGCTTAAGTTTATAACACATTCCCAGCCATAATAATGTTGAACTTAACATGAATTGAAGGAACATTACACCTGAGATTGACTCAACTCTGCTGACGATGGAATACGCGGTGAACGTTGGTCATTGCCTGATGATAACTTACTTAACATTCCATTATTTATAATTACTTAGTGTGCATTTGTCGAGATCGTTTACAAAAAGAAGTGAACGCAATATAAAGTCGTCCAGTTGTGTTTTAAATTGCGAGGATAAATATGTTAACGTTCGCATTGAAATAGTCTCTTTTATAAACATAAAAAAGTGTCACCTTAACTTAAATACTAGATGGAAAAGTGTTTTTCATTAACTGTCGCCCAAGCAAAATAAAGAAACTATAGGAACGCTTAGACTATTGAACTCCATGTTTCAACAGAACAATGAAAAGTTACACGAATATCTGCTCTAATTTATACATAAGCTGCCAAGGAAAACTCTTACCTAATAAATTTCCTCAACAAAATATTTTAGGCAAATACTACAAACTATATAGATATACTAAATACACGATGATGAGAAAGGACATTCATCATTCCACTAAAGCCAATAAATTTTAACCGCAACATTTCCAATATCTAAATTGGCCCTCACCCAAAATATAACATAGTTCACCGCAAAAGCACAGTTATCTCGACAACTCACAAGAAAGATAACTTAGTAAATAGAAACAGTCAGAAGAGTTTATACAAATGCCATACTATCACTCCATCATGCGACTCCTATTTGTCTACTTTGGTCCTACTTTCATAATTCGACAAACGACTAAAAACTTTCCTTAACGGCGAAAAAACCTGATTTCATATAATTCATACATGTTGCAACCGTTTCACGTCCTCAATTCTCCCTTCAAACTTGCAACTTTCTCGGAAAATACATCATATCGTCATGAAACGCGACCCAGTCTGCTTGCCAAAATCCTGGGGGTGGTGTGGGAAAAAATACAACGCCATCAGCAAACTTGTGTGTCCGTTCATATAACTTCAAGGATCTATTTCTTGGTACCAATGCTACGAGTAGTCTTTACAAGTGGAGTGCACAGCAAGTGGATAAGGTATATAAGAAAGAAAGAAAGAAGTCGTTGGACGTCAGACTATAAAGCATCCTGTGAATCCTTCAGTGCTGGAAAATACTTTAGTTCTATCGCTTCAAGCCATGTCTTTCAAATTTAATTTAATGGACCGACGAGCCATGGCGAAAAACTAATGCGCCAAAAATCCAACTCACTCATACCCGCATCCGTTTGCCCGATTTGCCAGGATTCGTTCGTTCATCGAAGTCTTCTCTCTTGAAAAGGCAACTTTTTAACTCACTTCGCTTTTTCAGTTTTGCAGTTTTTTGTTGTGCCCGCTCTTTTACCAAATCTTTTCTCGGGGATGACGACAACGATGATGATGGTGGCCCGGCTGGTCGGTCGTCTTAGACTTTGGGCTCCGGGCACGCGATGGTCCTTCTTCTTTGTCGGGTATTTATCAGAAAAGTTTGGTTTCACTGCACACAACAACAAAAAAACTGCTTTTGTCGTTCCTTCTCTTTTTTTAATCGAATTTTTTTCTTAGCTTGCATGTAGCATTATTGAGAAAGGACGACAACGAAATTGAGGACATATAGATGTGGAAACATTCGAACGAATCACGTTCAAAATTTGTCCTGAAAATGTCTACGAAAGAAATCCTTGTGTCCACTAAATATATTGTCTTGCAATCTTATATGAGTTTGACGATGAACAAAAGTTGGTTGGAACCTATACGGGCCGTTGGTCATCAAAGGAAATGGCGAGACGACGACCAACGACGATAACGTCTTAAGATCTCAAATCAAAATTTTCTTTGGGGAGGAAACGCGGAGGAGGAATGAAAATTCTACAAAGGATATTAACAATGATGACCTTGTCGGTTGACGGGTTCGCGGTTGTACTGACTTTTTTAAGAGAGGGTGGGCAGGGTTGAGAAATTAGAAGAAAGATGTAATTGAAGTTGATTTTGCTTTCTTGTGGATTATGCTGCGATTAAAAGAAGAAGAAAAGAAGAAGTTAAAGTTTTCTTTTTGGCAAAGAGTCTTAATGGTATTGATTTAAATATGAAGGGCAGTGAGGACAAATCGGTTTAGTTTAAGGATATTTTGGATGGTGAAAATCTTCTGGGTAAACGAAATTTCATAATTTTATTAAGTCTTTCCTGAGTTTGTATTTAAAGATTTCAATAAATTATAAAATCTGCCCACTTATATTTAAAAAGGTATTATCAGAAATTATGACTTCAATTGGACTTTTATAGGAGAAGAAATATGGTCCCTTACCTTCATAGTTTAAGGTAATAGAATCTAAGAAAGTTCATTGAAAACATGCGAGAATCATTCGTGTTAAAAAAAAATAAAAAATGAAAATTTTCAAATCAGAAACGATCGACAATGTTATGAAAATAGGTTAATCCTTTTGAAAAAAAGATAGATTGATAAAACTTGTGATCAATTAAATGGTATTGAGAAGAATTACTTTGATTTTGGAAAATACTTTTACAAAAAAATTACAGGAAATTTTTTTGTGAACTAAACCTTGAAAACAAAAATTGGGCCCCCATTTACGTGAGGTGCCCGGAAAACCCCACCAAATTCTCCTAGCAACACGAAAATCGAGAAAATTTTGACTCATTGTTTGGGACTAGGCTTCATTTGTCAAATCGCTCCTGTCAATAGTTTTCAAAAATTAATTTTTTAAAAACGTTAGTCCGAAGTTAATTTTTATCGGAAAAAATCTTATATTGTCGAAGTAATCGACTCAGAAAATTTCTATCGAATATTTTTACTTCGATTGGTAACGAAAAACAAATTCACAAAGAAAATTTCGCCGCTGGTATGGAGGAGCCCGACGGCTTCCCACCGTTGGGGCAACCTGGGGAAACGACGAATACAAAACTGGCGACAATCACTAAAAGAAAACATAACGAAGAAAACTCCGTAGATGGAGGGTGCAAGCTGCAAATAATAGCGGATAATCAACAAATGGCCAAATTGCAGAAAGAAAATGATGAACTAAGGCAAGAGATACAGTCTCTCAAGTATCTTTTCAAGCAAGGGATGAAGCCTCAAAAGACGCAGCCACAAAATCAATGGCAACAGGTAACAAAGACGAAGAAAAGTACAAAGCAAGTAAATCCAGAGGAAGTTCTAAGTGCTGGCGGCACCAACAAGAGCCAAAATTATTTTGCAGCGCTGGAGGGATTAACCGAAGATATGGAAATCGAAGAAAACATCGGAGGTAGTTTTAATCAAGATAATGACGTTAATTTCATTCAATATTTAAAGAACAAAAATAAGGAGAAAAAACCAGCCCGCAGTTCTGCTGGTTCCTCTGAAAAAGCTTCCAACAAGACAATCAACGTGTTCGAACAAACTGGGAAAGATATGGTTCGGCTATTGGCAGCCGAAAATAAACTGGCCAATTTCGAAATCAAAAGAGTTAATGCCGAAAAATTAACTATAAGGACGAAATCACTGGTTGATTTCAAGTCAGCCAAAGATGCGCTGATTTCTGGGGAGGTTCCACACTTCACCTATACCCCAAAAAGTGAAAAGAATCAGAACTTCTTGTTGAAGGGTTTGGACAGCGGAGAGGATACGGTTGATCTTCTTCAGGTGCTCAAGGAGGCTGCACCAGATATTGATTTTGTTTCAGTCAAAGCCTTTGCGACAAGAAGGTCGACCATAAAAAGGAAGAATTTACCACTTTACTTGGTACAAATTGCAAATAAGAGCAGTCCAAGTGGACTTCAACAAATAAGGTACTTGAATTTCAGAGTGGTGAGGTGGGAACGCCTCCAGAAAAGAGAAGTCAACCAGTGTTACCGGTGTCAAAGATTTGGGCATTCGGCTGCCAATTGTGCCATGCACTATCGTTGCATTAAATGCAAAGACGTTCATGCTCCCGGTGAGTGCAAATTGGCTCAGACGGAGCCTAAAGAAAAATTATACTGCGTTAACTGCGGTGTTTTTGGTCACCCAGCATCATATCGAGGATGCTCCCGATATCAAGATGCAAAAGTTAAATTTGCTCCAAAGCAAACACAAGTACACCGTAATATCATACCTCCCAACTTCGTCAAGCCCGGAGTATCATTTGCACTCGCCGCTAGAGGACCCGCAGAAAATGCTGGAAATAATGTAAATAATGTAAGTGGCAATAATGAGCTGCTTTTCAAAATTTACCAGCAACTTAATTCTTTATCGGAGAGAATCGACAAACAAGATTCAAAAATTAACTTTGCATTTCAGCGTTTAGGTCTTTCAAATGCCTAATAATAACTTGGCATCCAGTCATATTCCCATGGATAGGCTTCGCCTCATATCGATCAACGTTAACTCGATCGTTGCTATACATCGACATCATACTTCTCACTGAAACCCACCTCAATTCATGGCATTCGATGGAATTCAAAGATTTTGCATTCGTAAGAAACGAAAGGGTAATAGGTGATGGGGGAGGTGGCACCGGGGTATTGGTTAGAAGACCCTATCGTTTCCAAAATATTGAAAAGGTCGAATTCAAAAACTTTGAATTTCTTGAAGTGTCCGTCATCAAAATTTCACTGCCACGTGGGGATAACCTCTTCGTTATCTCTGCCTATGAAACTGGTCAAAATGTTCTCAAGTTCAAGGAGAAACTCAATTCCTTGTTTGAAATACTCGAATTGAACAGGCTGCATAGTTATTATATTCTTGCTGGTGACCTGAATGCCAAGCATACATCATGGCTAAACGCCACCAATAATCCAAGAGGTGTATTCCTGAAATCATGGATAACAGAGAACCAAATTGAATACAGGTGCAACCTTTATGGGTCGGCGTTCCCAACATACCCTAGGACAAACTCATATTTGGACCTCTGCATTGGTGACGCAAGACTTGAATTCAGCTTTAATAGTCCTCAACGGAAACTGCAGGTGCTTCCTTACGATAGAGACCATAACGCAATCGTAATGGAAATCAATCATCAAAGGGATGATTTCTTCCTCATTCCAGCTCAACATGAAAACCATCGGTTGAATTTCAAAAAAACAGACTGGGGAAAGTTTCAAAAGAAGTTTAACCGGGTGTACCAGAAGCAATGTCCTCCTTCTGATGATGGCAACGCTTGCTCAATGGTTCCTAATAACAAAAATCTAACTGACGATGAAATAGATCTCTATTTGTCGAAGTTAGAGAAGCTGACGTTGGAAACGATTGAGAAAGTAGTTCCCAAGATTAAACATCGAAACAATATGGAAGGATATGAAACACCAACCATCGCAAGGTTGAAAAGATTGAAAAGCCTTCTTCTCACCCGCATCAACAATATTTATCGATGATTTTTGGACTACAACCATCCCTCGTTGGCTTTGTTGAAATTACACCTGAAGAATGTCCGGAACTTAATCCGTTCATACTTCAGGAGTGAGGTCAGCAATCAATGGGCGGAAAAACTGAGGGGTATTAGCCCACAGGACCCAGACGGCGTTTTCGCGAAAGTGAATAGCTTATTCCGCAGGAAGTCTCGAGTGAAGGTATCGAATCTTGAAGTCACTAGTGATGAGATAAGTCTTCTCGATAGAGCTGGTATCGAAATTGATAGTACGACTCCGGATAAAAATGGAAACAGGATTATATGTGATGGATTGCAGAAACTTGCCCTGATTGGAACACATTTTGAATTGGTTCATCTGCCAAACCCAGAGAGAAGGAATGAAATATTTTCGGAGGTCGTTGAAGCAAAAGTTTCCGACTTCAAATCAAGCCTGAACGGCCAATCAATTCTTCATTTCGATGAAACATTAACATCTGACCTCATACCGACCTTGAATCTTATTGATTATTTTGTCAGCTATGAAGACTTGTGTTTCATATTTCGCAGAATAAACAAAAAAAATCATGTGGTACTGACGGTATTCCAAATATAGTTCTCCGACATTTGCCTGAGGTTGCTATTAGGAATTATTGCATATTGTACAACAACATGTTGAGCAATTCATATTTCCCAAATGAGTGGAAAAAGGCTAAGGTATTTCCGATCGTGAAGAAAGGAAAAGAACCTTCATGTCCTAAAAGCTATCGCCCAATCGGCTTGCTGCCTAACATCAACAAGGTGTTTGAAGTGATACTCAACAGAGCATTAAACGCCCACATTGAGAAATATGAGTTGATGCCGAATTGCCAATTTGGTTTTCGTGCCAGGCATTCGACCATACATGCAATAACGAAAGTAACCTCAGACATCTGTTGGAAACTAAACAACAAAGAATGTGTTGGAGCATGTCTCATTGATATGGAGAAAGCCTTCGATACGGTGTGGCTAGATGGACTAGTTTTCAAACTTCTTCAGGACAGGTTCCCCAGACACCTTGTCGCCATGATGTGTAATATGTTATACGGGAAATCATTTGTTGTAACTGATGGAAATCTGACAACAATGCGCGAATTCAAGGTCTTGAATGGTCTACAGCATGGAACAGTTACTGCGCCCCTGCTTTTCTCAATATTCATTCGCAAGCTATTGAACAGCTTTGATTTTAATGTCTCGCCAACGCGATCATTGGTAGCGTTTGCTGATGATCTGATCATCTATACGGCAGACCGAAAAGCTACAATTGTTCAGAGCAATCTTCAAAAAATGTTTAATGATGTGCAGCTCTACACCGACAATTGGCGAATGAAAATCAATGCGCAGAAGTGCGAAACAATTTTGTTTCGGACTACGCTGCAGGGGGCCAGTCAAGACCTGAAACCTAGTTGGAAGGATTTCCACATTATGGCTGGTGAGGGTAGTTCAGAATGGGTTCCACATAAATCCTGTGTTATACCTCGGGGTTCATCTCGATCAGTATCTGTACTATACTGAACATGTGAAAATCATGCTCAGTAAAGCACTCAAAGTAGTCATGGCTCTTCGGCGACTCTTTCATTCCAGATACATTGATCAAAAAGTCAAAGTTATTTGTTACAAGACCCTGGTTAGGCCAGTTTTGACATACGGATGCCAGATCTGGTACAACCAATGTGCTAGTACAAGGGAAAGATTTAGAGTTTTCAAAAGGAAATGTCTTCGTGCATGTACTGGTTTGTACAGGAAGCCTGGACGGATTGGAAGCACTATATATCGAATAGAAAAATTTATCAAACCACTCAAGTGACAAGAGTCGATATCTTCATATTGAAACTTCTTCGGAATCATATCGCACGATCTGTAACTGTGAGTGAAAACCCTTGGATTTCACAGCCGTTCCACCCTACAGACGGGTATATAGCGACTTGCCTTGCTACTGGCTTCATTCCTCCAGAAGCATTCGTGTATTTGGACATGAATCGATATGTTTTTGATTCTGACGGCGTCCCAGTCATATATCACATATATAGACGGGCCACCGATAAGAAGATAAAAGATCCTCCGAATTTGAGTTCACGAGACCAACAATTCGAATGGAGATACTCATTTGCTAGGTTCGTTGAGGCTGGTCGAGCTGAGATGGAGCAATCTAGGTATTGGTGGCTGAATGACAATGTCTAAATTATTCGTGTTTATTTTCTGTTTTTGTGCTTTTTCTCGTTACTTAGTTTTTCAGATTCACCTCATTATTGCTACATCTAGAGTTGTTTATTTGTATTATAAATTAGGTATAGGTTTCAATATAAGGTAACGTTTTTTTGTTTTTTTTTTTTGTTTTTATTGAACTTATTTAGAATTAGTGTGTAACATATTAGGTATAGGATATAAGTTCATTGTTGTGTTAGTAATATAAGTAATTTTTGAATAATGCTGGTTGGTTTTTTCTCCTTTTTCCAATTGAATCAAAAAATATGTAATAATCTTAATTAATTTAAATTTGCTAGTGTATTTTTTTCATTAAATGTGTTTAACTGATAACGTATAAATTTAGAGAGCCATTCGGGGCATAAAGTTTTTTATAGTTTTATTGTTTGGAATTTGCTTTATGTTCTTTTAAAAATTTATAACGATTGGTATTAAATAAAGCGCTTTTGACTTTGACTTTGAAGAAAGTTTACCGACAGTATGCTAGAAATATTCGCTTCAAAAAGGATAAATGAAATTTTTTAAATCAGAAACTGTTGACAATACCATAAAAAACTTAAATCCTTTTGAAAGGAAGTTCGACTGACAAAACTTGTGATCAATAAAAAGGTATTGAGAAGAATTACTTTGATTTTAGAAGATAGTTCGTCGAAGAAAATCGCAAGTAGTGGTTTTTGAACTAAGCTTTCAAAACGGAAATTGGGCTCCCATGTACTTAAGATGCCTAGAAAATCCACTAAACTCTCCTTCATCTCCTTCTTCTTTGTAGCACTACAGCGCCTCTCGGGCCTTCACTTCCTGCAAATACGCCTCCAACTGTCTCGGTCCATTGACCGCGTTCTCCAATTTCGAAATCCGAGCAGCGATGAACTGTCTTCGTCAACCGAGTCAGACCAGCGTTTCCTCTGTTTCTCGACTGGTCTCCGGCAATGTATACCTTTTTGGGTATCCGTTGTTCGTCCATACGATTAATGTGGCCAGGCCATTGCAGCTTCTGCAGTCTTACAATTGTTAAGACCTCCGGTTCGTCAAAAATTCCATGCAGATCATGGTTGTATCAAATTCGCCATTGGTCCCCGTCTAGCTTCGCTCCCATTATTCGCCTCAGGACCCGTCGCTCAAAAGCGTTCAATATATTTGCGGATGCTTGGGTTAGGGTCCATGTTTCACACCCATAGCATAACACAGGTCTTATCACAGATATTTATACTTGGAGCTTTGTTTTCCTATGTAGGCAGCTGGTCTTCAAGATCGTCAATACTGAATAAAATATTTTATTTGCGAACTGTATTCTTCGACGTACTTTGTCTCTGTCATCGCCCGTTTTTGTTATTTTGGCCCCTAAATACACAAATTCGCTAACATTTACGATACTGTTTTATCCCTCCTACCAACCTGAAAACTTAGAAAAGTTTGACACATTATTTTGGACTAGGTCTCATTTTGTTATCAAGTTATCATGTAGCGGAAGAGGAGGGATGGAAAGATTGTTAAAAAAGTAATATCCAAAATCCGGCCACTCCAGCTGCTCAAGTAAGCCGTTTCCATCTATTAAGACTGTACAAACGCAATAAGCCAAATGTTTTTATTTGTGTACCGATCAAACCATATTCCCGATTTGAATGTCTGGCAAGCCTTGTGTGCCTCTCCTGCGGAAAATCTAGAATCGAGAAACCATAACTTGCAAATATTTTGTAAGTAAGCCAGCACGGATTTATGCCTGTTTAAGAGGTGAGACGGGTTTACGCCAGTCTCACCGTACCTTTGATTGAGCTTCGTTTTCAGGCCTGGAATAAGGTACAGATTTGTTCCAGGCACTTTCAGTACATCTTCTTGCTTAAAGTGTTGCCTTATATGTTCTACTCCATAAAAAAGCATAAGCTGTACGGTATCATCCAAAACGGCCATCTTGATGAGTTATTTGCGTTGGCTGTAAGACATCTCAGAGTTGATACATCTAAAAGAACAACTCAAAGTTGCTATGTCTGAAGTGAATGGATCAGCCGTGGCACCGATTTGCTTAGAAAAACTAATATTTGAATCGATTAGCATCCACAGGTTTTTTACTAATGGCTTCAGTTAGACTGTTATACTCTTATGGCGATAGCCCTATTATTAGAGCCATAACACCTTATTGTTACACTCCAATACACTTGCCTTTATCTTCAACGTACTCGGACTCTTTCATTGTACTCCAGTTAAAGTTATGGTATTTTTAGTTTAATCATACTTTTCTTATTTAAATGTTTTTTGGTTCTATGTTTACAGTTCATACATATTAACATAATGACTATTGGCCGTCTGCTATCGTTCCGTTTTGTTGTGCACGTTGCCTCGGTGGTCGGGGGCCGCCTTGCCCTTCCCGGTCTGTATTTGCATTTGCTTGCGACGCCGGTACTCCTGCCGCAGTTCACTGACCATGCGCCGGAACTTGTCGCACTCCGCTGCAATGACTTCTGCCAACCCTGGTCCTAGTGGCATCTAGGGCTCTAGGCAAATAGCCAACCAGACCACCTAGATATGGCGAGACAGGTCCAGGACCTTAGCTAACCAGACCAAAAACCAGACGCAAGGCCAACTGGAGTTTAACCAATCTGTTTGGCAAAGCCAACCAACAGAAGGGTTTTAAGGAAATTTATCTAGACGCAAGGCCAACTAGACAGGACCAGGCTCAAGGCCAACTGGTTTTCCTAGTTAATGAAAGCCAACCACTCGAAGCAATAACTGATAGTCGCTTGAATTTTTCCAGCATGCTTCGCTGTTTATATATGTTATTTTTGCTTGCTCAGAAAAATTGTCTTTCGCTAAATCGTGGGAAAGAATGAATTTGGACCTCACTGCCGTTGCCATTGTCTTGGATATCATTACCATCAAATTTTCTAAATAAGATTATTATATTGGAACAGTGGTACGAGGTTGTTGTCTACATGTTATATTTTCTATGAAAAGTTGTTTGTTCTATTTTATGTGGAAACTGGGTTGTTATATCAATTATTCTATTTTCTATAAAATCTAGTTTGTTGTTTCCACTGTTCTAGTTTCTGTTATAATTGAAAAGTTATGTTGTAGTGGATCAATAATGTTTTTTAATCATTTGAGAAAATCCTGTCGGAATAGGACTAGTATTTTCTAAATACTGATTGTGATTATTCAAGGCATTCTCTTCTTTATCAGGATGACTAATTTAGTTTTGTACAGTACTAGAGTGAATCAAAGGACAGTCATCCCGTATCCTACTCAATGCACAAGCACATCTTGTCTAAGTTACGTATGTTCAACAGTGTGTTGTATCCAGCGTTGCAATATCATCCAGCTTACTCAAGCTCAAGTACCATTAGCCGGTCGTATGATATGTTCCATAAATCCAAACCAAGAATAGATCCTTGAGGAACTTCTGATCTAACCTCCATTCTTCACCAGCATTCGTGTCATGATGCAAGCTATGATTCCTCAGATAATTCACATAAAGTATTCTGGATCTTGAAAGAGTTTTTCAACATATCTAGGACTTCGGAGCATGTAGCAGAGTTTTTTTTGTGGTAGGGAGGTGAAGGCATTTACGCCCACCGAGTCTGGCAGTGTGGGACTCCCATGGAGGATACCCTTGGACTACCCATTAAACACCTCCCTTGTCAATCTGAGAACATAGCCTGGAACCGTTTGACACATTACTTCGGGCCAGGTCTCGTTTTGTTACGCTATGTGGCGCCTTCAAGCTGGGGAGTCCCTTTCCTAGCGGGAGGGGAGAGGGGAAGAGGAAATGCCAGAAGAGCGATCCCCCAGCCCCAGCGCCTCCGGCTGCTGTGAGTCCCTTTTATATTTCAGGACTGCCCGAGCATAATGTGCCACCTGGTTCCATTTGTCAACCGATTCGAGCATCACCGCAACTATATTATCCGGGGTGAGCTCTCTCGTCTCCCTGTAGAGTTCCCTTCGCAGCCTGACCCATTTTGTGCACGCAAAAAATGTGTGACAGGCATTGTCCTCCTCTCCTGGGCAAAACCGACAATCGGGAGACCGTGACTTACCGATCTTGTGCAGGTAAGACTGAAAACACCCGTGGCCACTCAAAAACTGGGTCAGATAGAAGTCAGTCTCACCATGCCTTCGATTTAGCCACGGTCTCACATCTGGGATGAGGCGCGCAGTCCACCTTCCCTTCGTGCAACTCCCCCAAGACTACTGCCAATCGTTGAGCGAGCGCTGTCTCTCCTCACGTACAACCATCTCCCTCGCATCCTCGTTTTGGCGCAAGTAAATAGCGCGGCGCTCTCTAGAAAGGAGGGCGACAGGTATCACGCCTGCAATCACTCCCACCGCTAAATCGGAGACTGTTGGATACGAAGATGCAATTCTCAGTGCTCCTCTTCTCTGTACCTGTGCCAATCGTTTTCGGTATACCTCCTTGCTGAGAGCGTCGCCCCATACCTCTGCTCTGTATAGTAGCACTGACCCTACAGCACTCATCAAGAGGCGTCTTCTTGATAGGCTGGGTCCTCCTACGTTGGACATAAGTCGACTCAGGGCTAATATTCCCGAAGCAGCCTTCTCAGCCATTGCCCTGATTTGCTCAGAGAAACTCATCTTCGAGTCGATCAGTAGCTCCAGGTACTTCACAGCTGGCTTCGATTCGATTTGTATATCTCCAATACTGATCATCCTTACTTTAGGGGTTCTCTTTTTTGTCAAGATGACCACTTCGGTTTTCCCCAGTGCTAAACCGAGCCCGCGAGCAGTCATCCAGTCCCTCACTCGGCGCATTAGCGTACCTAGCCTAAGTTGCGCCTATTCAACGGTGCGTCCGGTGTTCAGAGCCGCAACATCATCCGCATAGCCGACCAAGCGTGACTCATCTGGCATCTCAAGTCTCAGTAGCCCGTCGTAACACACGTTCCACAGGTCCGGGCCAAGGATAGATCCCTGGGCAACACCCGATGTAATTTCCATCCTTCGTTGGCCCTGTGTGTTGTCGTAGAGCAGGGTTCGGTCCTTTAGGTAGTTCCTCAAAACCCGCATTAGATATTCTGGAACTTGAAAAGAGTTTTCCAGCGTATCGAGAACATCCACCCATCTAGCGGAGTTGAAGGCATTCCTGACGTCGATTGTCACCAACAGGACGATCTGTCGCTTGGTGCGACTACATGCCTCTGCCTTTTGGACCGTGTTCACCACATCTGCAATCGCATCAATGGTAGAACGCCCTGCTCTAAAGCCGTACTGCTGAGGAGATAGGTCTACAGCAGCACGAATCGCTCAGTTAGTCTTCTCTAGCACTTTCCCAGCCGTGTCCTGCATGCATAACGGGCGGTATGCAGACGGCGATTCGGGATTTCCCTTCCCTTTGCTGATCAGCACGAGCCTCGCCACCTTCTATCGTACCGGAAAAACCCCGTCCCGTAGGCAAGCGTTGAATGTGCTGAGCAGCAAGTCAGGACAATGGTGTTAGACGAGCCGCAACACCTCAGCTGGAACACCATCTGGACCTGGAGCCTTCCTCGCATTCAAGGAGAGGACTGGCTCCTCCAGTTCCAGCTGCGTGAAGAGTGGGCACTGTACTGCTGTTTCACCATGGACAGCCTCAACATGGACGGGATGGGCGGGGAAGAGTCCCCGCACTATCGCGTCCATCTTTTCCGCGTCATGTATACAAGGCTTCCGTAGGGCACCAAGTTTCCCCATGACCAGCTTGTAGCCAATGCCCCACGGATCCTTGTTCACATTGTCCACTAGGTCTTGCCAGCAGCGAGCCTTGCTTCTGTTGATCAGTTTGCGAAGGCATTTCCTGGCCGACTTATATGCTGCCACCTGGTTGCATGCCTCGTCACGGTTCCGCGCCCGTTGAGCCTCACGCCGAAGCTTGTGACACTCCCTCCGCTTTTCAGCAATTTCCTCTGATGTTGCGCAGTACTTCCGCGTAGGATCGGCCATATTGGGGTTTTACAAGCAGTGCCTGCTGCCAGGGTCTTCGTCGGGGCTTCTGCCTCTCCTGCTTTGCATCAGGTCCTTTTTGTAATTGGGCGTCCGTACGAACTTTTTTTGAAGGAGTTTCTTTGCAGCTTTCTTCGCCTTTTTTGCAAGCACTGTCTGGAACCCCTGATCTAGTGCTCCACGCCCTTCAAGTGCCTCTTCCTTCCTTCTTTAATCCCGATCTCCTTCGATTGGGCTAGACGCCATTCTTTTATTGACGTTTAATGGTGGAGCTATCTGCGTGTCGCCTTTAGATTTCGCCCCAAACGCCTCTTTAGCTTTCTCTTCGTCTTCGGCTCTTAACCAGCTTCTCCGATAGTGCCCTATGCGATCTAGGAGCTCCTCTAGTTCAATGAGCCCTTCCTTTGCTGCTTTGCTGATTTTTGGGGAGTCGCATGCAGCTTGTATTCTTTTTAGAACATCTCCCGCTTTCCGGAGTAGTCTTTCTTCTTCATATCGCAGGGCCGCAATTGTACCATCTTTGGGGAGGTTATCACGTTCCGTTTCTGAGTGCAGTACTCCCGCCACATTTTCAACTTTGGCGGTGCATTCACGCGGTGTCTGGTCACTCTTTGCTTTTAGTGCCGTAATCTCCTTGTTGGCTTCTGGATTTTTCGTTGCAATGTCGGGATTTGTGACCCTTGCATTGGTCGCTACGGTAACGATCGCAGCAGTGACAATCGGATTTTCGGTGTTCTTTATATTATCTCCTACCGCTCGAACAGCTGAAGTGTCCTGCAGAGTTTCCCGTTTCTCCTTAATAGGACGCTCGGGCGTTCGCATCATTTTTTTGCTGCGCCCGAACGCCGCAGGAATTTCAGTCTGTATTCTCCGTTGTTAGTATCGCTTGCGATGTACTGTTGACATCGTGGCTGCAACCGCTAATTGCGTCGTCGTTATTAATCTTCGTTTCTTTTTCTGGGTATTTGTAGTCTTTTGATTTTGTGTGCTCCAGTTTTGTTGGGTCCCCCCTCGGAGCCGCTATCTCCGTTCGTGTGTGTAGTCGCCTTGCAGAGTTGGAGGCATTCCTTACATCAAGTGTGACAAAAATAACTACTGGCCGCTTATTATGACTTTGTAGGTCTGCCCATTGAACCGGATTCAGCATCATCACAACCGTTTCAATGGAATAAACTTCCCGGTCTAAAGCCTCTAACAGCACAAATTGCGGCAGTGTATTTCCCCTAATACGATTTCTGAGCCCCTGCTATGTCTGGCATATACAATGGGTGGTATGTATAGGGCGACTTAGGATTTTCCTTTCCCGTGCTGATTAGTAAGAGCCAAACGTTAAACATACAAGCCAGGAAATTAAGAAAATAGTGAAAGGAAAGCTGCAACATCTCAGCCTCAACGCTATCTAGGTCAGGAACCCTTCATGTTTTTGATAACAAGACTACCTCTTAAAGTTTCAGTTACGTGAAGAGTGGAAAATTCATTGCTTTTTCACCGAGGACAGCACCAACATAAATGAGATAGGCAGAGAAAAGTGTCTGGACTATATAGTTTATCTTCTCTACCTTGTGTGAGTAGGGCATGCGCTGAGCACTAAACTTCAGCATAACTTGCTTGTATCCGCTGCAGCGAGCTTTTTTGCTGTAAATCTGTTTGGCAAGGTATAGCCTAGCTGGCTTGTATGCTGATGACGGGCTGAGTGCCTCGTCTCAGTGACCATTGAGCTGCACATCAAAGCTTGTGCCACTCTTTTTACTTTTCAAAAATTTTAATTGACCACCACATCATCGGAGGGTTGCCATATCAAGGTCTGTGATGAGACATTGCAGAGCTGGAAACATACGTAATGATGCTCGTAGTTGAGTTAGCTTGTGTGTATTTCTTAGTCCTAGCGTCACATCTACCATGAGCGCCTAGACAAATTTCTTGATGTCTCCACACTGAATAGTTCAGGTCAATAGCTTAACTGTTGAGAAATAGAATCACAAATCACAAACAGAATGCACTGACGATCATTGGCTGATTAGTCCCCAAGTACACTCGAATTTTATACCTTTCATACATGAGCCTTCAGGACATATTTTGGGTTGGGTATGGTTCCCTTACAGCCCCAATGGTAGAAAGTTGGCTTACCACCAGAGTTCCGCATGATGACCCTCATCCTGGTCTCCATCTCTAGGACTTGTTTTTTTCCACGAATCTGTTTGAGGTATGCTCCAGTAACCAACTCAAACTTTGAAGTCTGTCCCAAGCAGTACGTGACCCGTAGCATCAGCCAGCATCCTTCAAAGTATTAAGCTTATCCTGAAAAAATAATACCGGTTTGTTCAGCATCTAGCGGAAGAGGAGTAGAAATACAGTCCTTGAAAATTGGTCCAACATAAAACCATCTTCCTATCCAAAGCTCTGCGCTCAAAAAGAGACATTATTCTTAACTTCTGTGCCATTGAGCATGGCTGAAAAATATTATATTGGTTAATTCAGCATTAGCGTCATGTTAAAAAATGCAGTCCCTTAAAACTTGAACACACAAAAAACTATCCTCTGGTACATACCTCTGCACGAGAAAACAGGCACGGTTCTGAAGCACAGGGATTGTTCTGTTGACAGTCCTAGTTTTTTCATTGTAATGTAGCTCACAAAGCCGCAAAAATTGGGCCTTCATATCCCTCGCAATTTGCTCATTACGTTACTAGTTGGACTTTTGGTAAAGCTTCTTAGCAACATCGATATTTTCCTACTATTAACATGTGCTTTACTTTTGGCCTCCTATCAGATGCATTCATAGGTAGCTGATATCATGGATAATAATTTCAAACAAATTGTCACCGACTTCAAAGCAGTCAATGAACGCATCTATGGCATGTGCATCAAGACAAAGTTCATCAACATTTGAATAGTCACCTACTATCTTACCACTTAAAAATGGTAAAGAAGCAGTCAAAGGTGATTTTTAACTGTAACTTAGAATGAACCATTGACGAACTGCCCCTACACGGCATCAAAATTGCTCTTGGGAATATTAACGTTTATTGTAGAGTTGAATCACAGAGCAAGAACAGGATAGCACAGTCTATACATAGAGACTAGCCCAAGTGCACAGTGCCTAATAAACTTTGCGTCGAGCAGGAACGTTATCATAAGTCCATCTCCTTCCCGCACTGTGATATTCAGAAAAGAACGTAGACATCCCCCGATTGCTGCACGCACAACCGAATAGACCACGTTTTCGTAAGAAAATCAAACTACTTCCACTATTCCTGACACACTCTCACTCGTGGCGCCCATTTTGGGTCAGACCATTACTTATTCAGGGTTAAATTCCAATGCCACATTTTCAAATGTTAAAAACAATGAACACTACCGGTAATAAAACACGATCTTCCTAAGTTAAATGATAGTTAAGTGAAGTCCACATATATGTCATCACTAAAGCACACTGAGACTATTCCCATAGGTGGAAGTACATCACAACAATATCCAAACGATCTAGCAAATGGTCAAAGATACAATAATAGACACAGCGGAAAAGATCTGAGGATATCTGTCAAAAATCATCGGCATGACTGATTTGACGAAGAATGTCAAGATGTGTTCAACAAAAGAAATCAGGCAAACAAACTGTACGGAAAAGGAGCAATAAACCACCCTTTGCTACAAGTAAAAATGCCGACAGAATAAACGATGGGCCACCAGCCGAAAAGAAGAGCACATTAGTGAACATATGACACTAAATGCAACCAGATCAACGTACGCCCAAATTAAACAGCTCCAAGAAGGATACACATCACGCACAAGCTTCCGAAAGCATGCACAAGGTGATATTAAAAATAGACGAAAGCAACATTTCCAAAAACTTCTTACTACACCCACCACACTCTAAGGACTGTAAAATATGTCCTCGCAATGCTACCAACAACAGAACAGGTACAGTTAGCCATTTGTAACCCCAAAAAAACAAACCTCCTGAAATCGATCGAATAACAACAGAACTGGTCTTAACTGGAGGAACACATCTACACAACCTTCTTTATCTGTTGATATGTAGGATATGGACTAAGAAACAGCTATCAGATAACGTGCGAAAAAGCATCAGATGCCCTTTACTTATAAAAAAAAACAGGCTATTCTGTGAAAAATACACAGAAATTGCTCTATTGGGCAGATCATATAAAGTACTGTCCATAGTCATCGAACGTAGGCTGAAGCCCTATTATGAAAATATCATTGCATAGTACCAAGGTGGTTTTGGAATGGTTTTCTATGGTTGACTAGATATTTTCAGCTAAGTTGGTGCTCTTCGTAGACTTCTAGCAAGCAGAGACAGTGTTGACAGAAACGGTCTGTACTTGACTTTAGCGTTTCTACGAAACTTAACTGCATCACTAAGTATACAATGCTAAGCACTGATTCTTTGGTCAAGATTAAAAGATGAAGGTCTCTAACAAACTCAGGCCGAAAACTGGGGGGTAGGCCTACCCATATGTTGTTCAATATTACTCTGGAATATGTCGTCATAACACAGTGACACACGTTTTACTACTTCCTACTCTCAAGACAAAGATAATGAATATGCTCTACTCTACACATGCACCATTGGGGATGCCCAAAGCCGCCATTTCATCATTTTGTGCGTCAGTCAGAAGCCTTGTCATTGCCAAAAGTTTATCTAAACCCAAGTCTCAATTGACTCTTCATTCATTTACTTCTTTTCTTCGTTTTTTGTGTTTTTTTTAATGATTCAGAGTTGAAAGCTACTTACATCCTGAGTGTGGGAATCTCAGATACATCTAGACTACTCACTGAATACTGTGGGCTTAGCCTCACTTTGTTACGCCATAGAATTCCTCCAAGTTAAAGGATCTCTTCTCTAGCGGGAAAAGAGGAAGGCAATGGAGTTGCTGGCAAAATGACGTCACAACTCTTACATCCTCAGCCTCAAAGACCTTTTTTAAATTTTAGCACAACCCAAACGTAATGACCAACACTGCTAAATTTGGGTACCAATCCAGGCATCTTCTCTGATTAGAATATCCAAGAAGACCTCTCTTGTTTCCTTGAAGAGGTCTCAGAGCAGACTGTTTAGTCTTTTGCATCTACAAAATATGTGGCAGCCATCGGTTTCTTATCTTGCACAAAATATACAATAGGGAGACCAGTAATTGCCAATCCATGCAGATTAAACTAAATACATCCATGCTCGTAAAAAAGCTGAGACAGTTCCACGTTAATCTCACCATCTCTTCTATTGAGCTATGGTCTCAGATCAAAGATAAAATGCGTAATTCATCTTCCCATTATACTTTCCACTGAAGACTATTGCCAATCATTAAATGAGCGTTGTCTCTACTCTATTTTTGTTTCAACCCGGGTAAATATTAAGGTACCCTCCAGCAAGGATGGAGATTGGTTACATGCTTACAACGGTTCGTACGGCCGAATCAGAGACTGTTAGATTACGGATGCAATCCTCTGTGCTCCTATTATCTGCATCTGTACAAAAGAGTTTTCAGTACAGCTCTTTGCTGAGAGCGTTACCCCATATTCTGCTTCGTATAGAAGCACAGACTCTACGGCACTCATTAAAAGTTAGTTGGGTGAAGAACACGAAGAAAGGATGGACTGTGCACTTAATTGCGGTCCCTCTACTGGGATTTTGCACAGAAGAGGAAGATGCGCACCATATATTATTTGTATACAAAAGACGGGATAGGCTGTGCCGAGACCTCTTCAAGGAAACAGGAGAGCTCTCTCTAGATAGTCTGATCAGGGAAATCTTGCATTGGTTGACAAATAAAACCATGTGGCACATGATTCTTGGGTAGTCCTAAACAATGAAAGGGCTCACGGTAGGAGTAGGGGCTGAGGGATAATTTTCTAGCAATCTTTCTTAGTTCCTCCCCTTTTGCTAGAGGACGAACCATTCAACTTGGAAGCACCCCCAAGTGTAGCAAAATGGAGGCTAGCTCGTAAAAATGCTTCAAATGGTTGAAAAATAGAGTCTCAGATTGACGGGGGAGTAATTTAGTGGATACTCTAGATGGTTTTTGCATCTAAGACCCTCTACTTAGGGCGTGAATAGCTTTTACCTTTCAACATGAAAAAACTTTTCTTTTCAATAGGTTGCATCCCCTTACCCCGATACACTTAAAGTACCCTTATCAGCCGTCGCCCTGTCCCAGAAAAGAATTTATCTTTGAATCAATCAACAAAACCGGGTACTTCACTACTTATCTCTATTTGATCAATACATCCTCAATACTGATTGCTTTCACACTGGAGATATTTTCGTTTGTCAGGTTTACTTGAGTTTTCTCTAGTGCTAAGCTGAACCCGCGAGCAGTGTCCTCACCTGACGCATTAGCATACCTAGTCTAAGTTGAACGGTGCATCCAGCGACAAGTACAGTAACGTGATCTCTCCGGTATATCTAGTTGCAGGCGTGACCCCTTTGGTATCTCAAGTCTCAATAGCCCATCGTACGATATTTTCTATAGGTCTGGAACAAGAAAAGATTCTTAAGCAAGTTCCATCCTTCACCGGCTTTGCGTTGTGTCATAAAGTAGGCTTTATTCCCTCAGGTATTCCTTTAAAAGCCACATCAAATATTCTAGTACTTGGAAACAGTTTTTCAATTTACCTAGAATATAAATTCGATTAACGTAGTTCCAGATGGTCCAAACAGAATGTATCGCTGACAAGAATAACCGCCATTTGGCACGGCTATGTACCTCCGCCTTTTGGACCACATTTACCACCTCTGCAACTACGTCAATGGTGGAGCATCTTGCTCTAAAGCGATGCTGCCAAGTAGATAGGTCCCTAGTGGCATGAACAGCGTCATTGAGTCTTTCTAGATGAGTTTCTTTAGCTTCTTCCAAGCCGTGTCTAGTATGCGTAGCGGCCAGAATGTAGAAGGTGATCTAGGATTCCTCATTCCCTGGCTGATTTGTATAAGCCTTTCTACTATCTAAAGTTCCAGGAGAACCCATTTTCGCTAGTAGGCGTTGAATGTACTAAACAACAAATCACGACAATGGTGATAGACGAGCTGAAACACCTCAACTAGGTTGCAGTCTGGACCTAGAGCCTTCCTTGTTTTCAATACAAGGACAACCTCTTCTAGTTATATTCACAGAAAAGTGAACATTCGCCTGCTGTTTCACAATGGACAGTGTTAGCATGGACAAGATGTTCGACAAAAAGTGCCCATACTAGTTCGTCCAGCTTTTCTGCTTTTTGCATGCAAGACGTGCATAGAGCACCAGTTTTTTCAAAATAAGCATAAAACTAAGGCTCCACAGATCCCAGTCACATTGTTCTACAGATTTTGCCAACAGCTAGCCTACCTGCAAAGGCTTTTCCTAGTTGAACTCTGCCATAGATGGCCCCAAGCCCGTTTGAGAAAGGAGGGACCCTTTTGTTTCCCCAACCCGCATTTTCCATGATTCCTCTTCCTAAAACCCACGACCAAATAGTAACAAATGGTCTCAAGGTTGAAAATTGGGTTCACTGGCCCCCCAATGATGGGACATTAAATGCCGAGAACTACCAGTAAGTGTGAATACACCTACAACTCTGCTACTAAATCCTAAGTTTTAGAGGTTTCCGTGCCTAATACTGGAAGTGAAAGCAACAATCATGCCACCGGAACGGAGGTTGGGCAACGGGCTAGCTTCACATTCCTGGAAAATTCTACATTGTCTCGAAACCTGGAACAAACCCTCGAAATGGATTTGACCTAGGACAACGACCTCGCAACCAAAAAAAAGGACTATGGCATTGGATACTGAAGTGTTAGATCACTAAACGACAGGCCTGTCAGTATAAATTAAACATACTGGAAATCCTGGGAACGACTGGAAGCGATATTCAACATATAAAATCGAATATTCAAAATTAAGAAGCCAGCTGAAAGAGTTGAGTTTGGACTAAAGTCAGTCAATAAATGAATGTGTGCCACTCCTATAAAAGCGAAACTCTACAAAATTCTACTAATAAACGTACACGCCTCGACCGAAGAACAAGATGAAGAAACGAAAAAAACGTTCTGTAATCACCTGAAAAGACTAGTCAACCCATTGCCTACAAACGACACAAAAATAATTCTAGGTGATTTCAATGATAAAGCTGACAATGAGGTATCTCTGCGCGGAATGACTGGAGGATATAACGTCCACAATGAAACAAATGACAGCCACCAAAACCTGATCAACTTTGTATGAAGCAAACATTTAGTCGCACGTTCGACTTGCTCCTCACATCGACGCATACAAAAAATGACCGGGATGTCACACAAAACTAGACTAACCATATTCTGATCAACAACGTTAGGCCTCGAGCATACTAGACATCCGAATGTACTAAGGAGCCAATTGTAACTCGGATCATTACTCCATTAACCTAACGTATCGATGTCGTATGTCAAAGGCGTATATGGTGAAGACGAGCTTCCTACAATAATTTGAAATCGAAAAGCTCTACATGGCGTCTGCGACGAAAAATTTCACGAACTCCTCGAAAACCAGGTGGCTTCCATCGTATCAGACATATCGCTGAAAACAAGCAACGAGCAATGTGTGGAAGCGAAAGCGGCAATTAAGATCGTGGCAGAGCAGACAATCGGACACAAAGCCCGGCGCAAAATTAATAGTTGTTTCAATGATGATTGCTATGATACGTTAGATTTAAAAAAATCAGGCATACACATAATACTTGGTTAGGAAAATCAGCGCGAAGAGAGCACATTAGAAAAATCTCAGCTTAGTAGTGAATAAGATGATCAGAACTGAGGAAATAAACTACTTTGACGACAAGTTGAGAAGTATCGATCCAGGTGTAACGAGCAACAGCACAAAACAAGCATACAAAGTAGTGACAAGCCAGAAATGTGGTTATCAGCCCAACACCACGCTCTATCGCGATGACATCGGCAAAATCATCGCTAATGAAAACAAGATTCAGGAAATATGGGCATCATCTTTCAAGAACTTCCTAAATCTTCCACACAGCTCCAGAATATTGTAGCTTATAGATGTTCCCTGAGATTTTCCATTGGCTCCACTAACTCTAGATAAAGTTTATTTCACCATCAAAGCTCAAAAGAATGCAAAGTGCCGGGCATCGATGGGACTCCAGTAATGTTCATAAAATATGGTGGCAGCAGTGTTCAGAAAGCCATTCACAAAGTCATCTAATATATTTGGCAACGAAAACAGATGCTGAACGAATGGAGCCAATCAATTATATTCCCTATCCGCAAAAATGGTCACAAATTACAGGATTAACACTATAGAGGCATATCACTATTTTTTACGGCGTACAAAGTATTTTCAAAAATCCTACTAGATGAACTCAGATCAGAAGCCAACAGTATTGCTGGCGAGTATCAAGGTGGGTTCGATCGATTGTTTGCAGTCAAGCCGGTACATGAAAAATGCTAGGAGTTCAACAAAGACGTATTTTCGTTCACTTTAAGCAAACCTACAAAAGCGTTGACCGAAACGTACTATAGCAAGTGAGGTTTTGCTTTAGTATTCCAGCCAAATTAGTCCATCTTACCGAAATGACAGTGACGTTGATAACCTCCCAAGTCCACATCAATAACTAATTCACCGATGTCTTTGACACAAATATCGAACTGAAAGCAGAAAGATGGACCGGCCCCATTGCTGTTCAATTTGGCCCGGGAATAGAAAACTATCTTTCGATACAAAAGGTACGTTATTATACAAATCAATCCAAGTGGTAGTTTATGCGGATGACATCACCATTTTGTCACGGTTACCGAAAACTGGCAAAGAATTTTTCCTGAAATTTAACAGTGAAGCAGCACTTATGAGACTACATATCAATGAAAATAAAACAAAGCTCATGACGCAATCGAGAAAAACCACCTCAAATACAAATGTCACGCTTGGCAATTAGTATTGAAAATGTGAACGAAATTGTATATTAGGTGCCAAAATAACGGGAATCGGACACGAAAGAGAAGTAGTTTGTCAAAAAATACAGCTCGCAAATAAAATATTTTATTCAGCTGTGACTATCTTGAAGACCAGCTGCGTACACAAGAAAACAAAGCTATACTCGTACAAATATGTGATAAGACCTGTGCTATGCTTTGGTTGTCAAAATGAACTCTACCCCAAGTATCTGCAAACATATTGAATGCCTTTCAGCCACGGATCCTGGGGCAGATAATTGGAGTGAAGCTAGACACGGACCGATGGCGAATCTGATACAAACATTAACAGTATAAATTTTTTGACGTGGCGGAAATCTCAACGTTTATAAAACTACGGAAGCTGCAATGAGATTGCCCAGTGTATCGTATGGATGAACAATGGATAACCAAAAAGGTATTCGTTGAGAGAACTGAAGGTCAGAGACCAGTGGAGAAACCAAGAAAACGCTGGTCTGACTCGGTCGACAACGAAAGTTATTTGCTGCTTGAATTTCAAAATTGGAGGATGCGGTCAATGGACCGTCACAGTTGGAGGCGCTTGTTGTAGAAGCCGAAGCCGTGAGACGGGCTGTAGTCCTACGAGGAAGAAGAAAATATTCTGGCTGACTTATATGCTGCTAACTTGTTAGATGTATGGTCCTGATTCCATGCCTATTGAACTTTACGTCAACGCTTGTGACACTCACTTCACCTTTGGATGATTTTAGATGACCAACAGTGAGCTGGCAGCCTACCATTCTGGCGTCTCTGGTAATGCTTAGAAGCACTGCAGGTAGACTTAATTATTTTCAGAGTTAAGTTCACCACGTTTTCAGCTGCGAAATTTTCATTTCCCTGCGAATCACCTAGCAGCGGCGCATCTACCGTGAACATTTCAGCAAAGAGCACCCAATCTTGGTTGGTCAAGAGCGCGGCTGTTGCGAGGTAGCATCATGGATGTTAAACAGAAGGTACTGATGATCACTGGCTGAGTAGTACTCTTTAATTGTGTACCCTCTGTACTAGAGACTCCGAAGCGAATATCACGTCAGTTATGGTTCCTTCATAGCCCATGTGGTAGAAGGTCGACACATTGCTCATGTTTAGCGGGATGGATTCTATGATGGCAACCAACTCTAGGGCTCATTTTCCCGTGGATCAGTTTAAGGCATGCCCATTTAATTTTTTTAGCGTTGAAGTCTTCCGCAATGGGCTTGTGGCCATCAGCATTTAAAATAGCATCCTCTAGAGCATTAAGCTTGGCTTGGAGGGATGATATTTGTTCGTTCAGCATCAGAAATACACTGAGGAATATATATCTTAACACCAAACACACATGATATTATCCTTCTAGCCATTGCACTTCATTAGGAAATTAGCACTGCTTCAAACCATGTTGGAGGTAATAACAATTTTGTCAAAATACCATGATAACGAGCTTTTACCGTAGTGTTGCTAACTTTTTGGCCAAATTTTGGCTTTTATGCCACTCACAAACTACTTAAAAAGTTGTGGGCAGTTGTATTGCGGTGTAGGATACGGGCAATTTAAGTATTACTTTTACCTAGGCTAAGACTTCCTGTATACTTTTTGGACCTAACACACGCTTGAAATCCGGTCTTGGGTCAGCATCTTTGAAAAGATATAATGTGCTCCTTTTAAACACTCTTTTCTTTCACCAATCTTGTACCATTGGAATTCCTATCACGTCACTTGTATTCCTGCGTGGTATGACCATAATTAAGGCATTGGAGGGATACTGCTCTCAGCAGTAACCTTCTGATGAACAACCCTATTCTTTCTATGTCCTTATTCAGAACTTGTTCAACCTCCTTCTCAGTCAGGTTGATGATGGCCAAACGTTGTCTCCAATTGTTTTTTGGCGTGAACCAGGCTTTAACCTTGCTTAAGCTAAGGAGCTTCCTTTTGATGGCCTTTTCTATCTCGCATAAATTCGTGACGTAGTTGATATCCCTAATTTCGATCGTTACCTTAGCTTAAGTGAAGCTATAGTTACTCTTTTGCCGAGAACCTTCTTGACTATATCACAGAATGCTTCCTTATCATTGGCTTCTGCTCCAAATTTGACTAATTTGTAGCCAGACCAGGTTAGTCATACTACTTTAATGGCAGTTTTGGTATCTTCAAGCTTTACATCTCCCGTGATCCCCCACAACACATCTGCATAGGAGCGGTTATTCTTGGGTTTCTTGAGCAGTGTCTACTCCCCAGATTTTCATCGGTACTTCCTTCGCGTCTGCCTAGCATTAGTTAATTATTTTTGTTGAGCATCTATGTTATGATTTTCTCGAACACTTGGAAGTATTTTTTGGCAGTTTTCTTGGTTGTTTTTATCAGCACTATCTAAAACCCAGATACCATGGTTTAAGAAGGAGATAAGAATCATGAATATCTCAGATCATTTTCTTGGATCCTGAAATGCTGGCCTCCTCCCTGACATTTTGTTTGTAGAGGATGTACCTGAGGTACACAGTATTCTCTGCGGAAGATTTGAGAGAGAAATTGAATTTATGCTATCAATCCTTAGGAATATCATGGGCGGTCATCGTTTAATCCTCATTTTCATTTTGGAATATCCCTAAATATAAAGACCAACTACGATATAAATTCAGATACCTAGAAAGAGCCATGCCTTGCTACGTTTTCTCTATATATTGGAACTCTATGCCTCTTTGCTGAGTTCATCGGCAGCTGGTGACATTAAAATCAATGACCATTTATGCGGTAATATCAATTGATCCCTTAGAAAAAGTATTTTTAAATAAAATGAAATGCACCCAGATAGTTTTTGTTCATGTCAATAATTTTGGTTTTTTTTGAGCTTAGTGTTATGCGAAATTGACAAGTGATAAAACAAAACGTTAAATTTCCTTTTAAAAATTTTAAAAATATTTTGTCATTATGTAGCTTACAAGTATGTAATAAAAGCGCACTTTTTTTTACAGGTAAGGGTTAACTATAGTATGCCGAAGAGCATTGGTTGCTGCGATGTATAATACAGTTAAAACACAGGTACTATTTTGTATTGTTAATATGAATAGTTTATATAACATGTGGCCATCATCAATAGACAACGTAAAAAGAATTTGTAGAACTGACTAAACGATCACTCCCATGATTTCCCAAGTAACACTTCCACAGCACTATCTTACACATCACCCTCAAGAGTAAGTACCAAAAAGAATAGCATCTTTACCTTTCGGCAAGATATTGGAACCAATAGAGCCCTTAGTGAATTGGGCGTGCACAGGAAGGAATTTAACTGTTAACACGTGACTACTCCATACTTAAAATCCTTTTCTTCCCACCAATTGCAGCACAATCTGCCTTATTAGAAATATGCTCATATTGCCAATACCACCCGATACCTTCTTTCCTGTACGGATTCTTTCTTTCTTTTTATTTATTGCTGTCAACTATGACAGCGTTTCAAGTAAACTGAACAATTGAATCAGAGGATTTGATGGATCCATTAAGATAAGATGTCGGTTCAATGTCGCCCTCCCTCTTGTAATATCTTACAAGACGTTGAAAGAAAAAACAACCGCTCTGAGGAAAGAAAAGCCAAGAGTAGCCAAGGCAGCAAAGCTGTTTGTCCAAGAGGTCCGTAGGGGATGATGGTAGTAGATTGTAGGAGTCTCAATGTCATATAGCCTACATATAGTCGATGGATGGATGGGTGGAAAGGTAGGGACAGTCACAGGGATGTAAAACGGTTAAAAAAGGGAAAGTGAACAAAGTGTGTAAGAATGTTGGAAAGTGTGCTATGGAACATGGAACGGAAAACGATGAAGATGACGACGATGGTGAGTACGGGATAAGGGTATTTCGGCAAAATGGTAATAGGATCATATTTCCAATCGTATTTTATGAATGGAAAATATGACAATGGAGCTGATGGTGAGATATGACTTTTAATGTCGACGGAGATAAGGGAAAAGTGATATCCATGGGGTGATTGTGCATTATGATCGTGATTTGATTTTTAAGTAATATTTTATTTGGTTGGGAAATTGACAATGGAGGGTGGATCGATTGGATCCTTTTTCACATAAAATTTTTTCTTATTGGTTGAACCGTTTGAGCTTTATATGATGACCTGGGTAGTAGAAATCTTCTATCTGTCAGCAGTATATACTATATAACTGAAATTCAGTAGAATGATTTTTTTTTTTAAATCGATTTGTAAACTATAGTAGAGAAAATTTTAAGTTATTGAAAAAATTTTAAGCTTTATAAAATAAGAACCAAACTTCATAAATATCAAGTTCTAAATTCCTTGGGCAAACCTTTTTCTTATCTTTTTCTTTAAATGCTTAATGGTTTTTGCTTCATTAATTCATTGTTATTACCATTTGTAATTTCCTCTATTATTTCTATTAAGATAAATCAAATCTTTTCCTTCTCCTTAAGTAAATTTCAGCTTTTATTACTATTGCATTTTAGTTCATTGACCAACCAAACCTAACTTCCCACTTTCTACTCGTAATTTCAATTATTTTTCCATATTATTTGCTGTTCCCATTTACTCATTGCAATGGAACAGCAATCGTTAACTAATTTTATCTCCAAATCTCTTTATGTTGCTTTTCCCAGTAAGCGTATAACAATTTGCGTATTACATTGAAATGGATGCAAGCATTTTATTGCTTGGCATCAATAGGAGCTTGATTGTTCAATCTCTGATGTATGAAGGAATGTTAGCAAATAGTGCGAATATTGACCTTCTCAACATGGACGGTTGCGTAGTGTGAGTACTAGTACACTGGACTCTCAATCTGGGGTTCTACTAGGTCCGTGGGCTTGAATTCCCCCAGACGCAACCAAAGCTTTTTGGTTTCATCAAATGTAAATGATTTTGAGTGTTTGATGGCTTGCATGTAACTAGACATGATCATGGTTATATGCAAATTACCATGCATGCAATTGGAATTATTGCATTTGGCGAAAGTTGAAAGAACAACAGAGGGAATGGGATTGAAGTGTAATGAATTTCATTCAGGTTAACTCTGAACGCCAGCGGATGATTGGAACAAAAGGTTGCGGGATCGGAGCAGAGTTGGAAGCGAGGGCTGAAGGTGGAAGAGTCTTGGCGAGCCAGTTAGGCCGGAGATTAGCGGAGATGGGTTCCAAGGATTTTTGCTCGATAGCTCTGATATTTTGGTGGAAAGAGAATGTTTTTCTGTCACCGCGGGTGAAATTTGGAGTTTTTATTTAGTAGATAGGATGACAGTAAAGTTTTTGTAAAACAGGATAAAGATTACAGTACGTGTGGCTACGAAAAGTAAACATAAAAGTTTTTATCTGTTACTGTTGATAACTTGTGAATGAAAATATGTGTGATGACTTTATAATAACTGATGACTTTATAATGCAGACTTAAAGTTGAGATCCTACACGTAATTTGACGTGAAAATTGTAGAGCGTTTGAATTGTGCAAATGAAAAAAACCGAAGAAAGGCAACACAAACAGTGGAATAATAATGAATCGAGTGGGTTTGTTCGTGAATCTAGAATGGACTTTTAAAGAAATCAAAATTACTCGGGATGAAAACAAACTATTTGTAGTACACGAGTTAGTTTATTTTTTTTTACAAGGACGAAGAATGGATTTGAAGTGATCGACGAAACAGCCGAAAATTTCAGGGAGACCCTCAACAACCAGCTGGCTTCCATCTTATCAGGCACATCGTCAAAGACGATGAACGAGCTCTGGATGGAAGTGAAAGCGGCTATCAGAACCGTGGTAGAACAGACGATCGGACATCAAGCCCGGTGCAAGAGAAATGAATGGTTGGATGATGAGTGCCAGAACACGTTAGATAAAAAGAATCAGGCGTACAAATAATACGGAGGTAGGAAAACCAGGACTAAGAGAGGACACTATGAAAATCTCAGAAGAGTAGCGAATAAGATAATTAGGATTAAGAAAAGAAAATACTATGACAACCAATTGAGAAGTTTAGATGTAAGTTTAACGAGCAATAACACAAGACAAGCATACAAAGTAGTGAAAAGCCTGGAACGTGGTTATCAGCCCAAAACCACGCTCTGTCGTGATGACAGCGGCAATATAATCGCTGATGGAATCAATATTAAGAAAAGATGGGCAACATATTTCAAGCACCTCTTTAATCCTCCGCACAGCTCCAGAACATCGGAGCCTATAGATGTCTGCGTAGAGCTTCCATTGACTCCACTAACTCTGGATGAAGATTGTTCCATCATCAAAGCCCAAAAGAATAATTAAGCGCCGGGCATTGATGAGATTCCAGTGGAGCTCATCAGATATGGTGGCACTAGTGTATATCAAGCTTTTTACAAAGTCATCCAGTACATTTGGCAACAAGAACATATGCCGAAAGAGTGGAGCCAATCAATTATATTCCCTATCTACAAAAAAGGTGACAAGCTACAGTGCGAAAATTAAAGAGGCATATCACTACTTTGTACGGCGTACAAAATATTTTCTAATATCTTAGAAAATAAAATCGGATCATACGCCAACAGTATCATTGGGGAGTATCAAGGTGGCTTTAGAGCAGGTAGATCAACAACAGACCAATCGTTCACGGTCAAGCACGTACTTGAAAAATGCTGGGAGTTCAACATAGACGTACACCAAATTTTCGTTGACTTCAAGCAAGCATACGACAGTATTGATCGTAACGTACTGTACCAAATAATGCTTGGTTTTGGTATCCCAGCCAAATTATTCCGTCTTACCAAAATGACTATGACGTTGACGACCTCCCAAGTCCGAATCAATAACCAACTCACCAATGCCTTTGACAAAAATATCGGACCAAATTAGGGAGATGGGCTGGCCCTATTGCTATTCAATTTGGCTCTGGAGTACGTCATACGGAAGCTACTTGTCGATACGCAAGGTACATTACTATACAAGCCAAGCCAGGTAGTGGCCTATGCGGATGACATCAACATTCTGTCACGGTCGTTAACAACTGCCAAAGAACTCTCCCTGAAACTCGACAGCGAAGCAAAACTAGTAGGGCTTCAAATCAACGAAAATAAAACAAAGGTCATAACGCAGTCGAGGAAAAATACCCCTAATACACAACATATCACACTTGGCGAATACAATATCGAAAATGTTAGCGAATTTGTGTATTTAGGCGCTAAAATAACGAAAACGGGTAGTGAAAGAGACGAAATACGCCGAAGAATACAGCTCGCAAATTAAATATTTTATTCAGTATTGACGATCTTGAAGACCAGCTGCAAACACAGGAGAACAAAACTCCAAGTATACAAGTCTGTGATAAGACCTGTCTTATGCTATGGGTGTGAAACATGGACCTTTGCCTTTGAGCGACAGGTCCTGAGGCAAAAAATCGGGGCTAAGCTAGACGGAGACCAATGGCGAATTCGATACAACCATGAGCTGTATGAAATTTTTGACGAACCGGAGGTCTCAAGGATTGTAAGACTGCGGAAGCTGCAATGGACTGGACACATCAATCATATGGACGAACAGCGAATACCCAAGAAGGCATTCGTAGGGAGAACTGAAGGCCGGCGGCCAGTGGGAAAGCCGAGGAAACGCTGGTCTGACTCGGTGGACGAAGACAGTTCATCGCTGCTCGGATTTCGGAACTGGATGACGCGGTCAATGGACCGAGACAGTTGGAGGCGCTGTTTGGAGGAAGCGAAGGCCCAAAAGAGGCTGTAGTGCTAAGAAGAAGAAGAAGAAGAAGAAGAAAGTCATTGTTGAAGATGTAGGTATTTGATTCGCACAATCGACTCAATTGGTTGTTAATAAATAACGCCTTATTTGAGCACAGTATTTTTGTGAGTCAAGATTAATCACACCATATTTGTTTCTATCAATTTTCCTCAAATTCTTTTCTGTATATCGTTATATCCATTGAAATTGATTAAAGGGTATTAAAACATCTTTATAAACTTTTAAAATATCATCACTTTTTGATCTTCTGCTGGATTTTCCAATAAGAGGTGTTATTTTGATATTTAAAAAAAATCCATTTTTTAATATAAATGATCGGGTGTTTATTCGTTATAAAGAAAAAAGTGTGCCGTTAATAGTGCAAAATAACATCAAGCAAATGACCACCATGACCATGCTTACAGGGCCATATCCTTTTCATGAAATTCTCCATAACCAAATCGCAAAGTGGCTCCCCTATGTCATCGATAGCCGCATGTATTCTATCTTTGAGGTCTTGAATCGACGCTTGGCTGTTGGCGTAGACCTTTTCATTCACGTGGCCCCAAAGAAAGAAGTCGCAAGGTGTCAAATCACTAAATCTCGGTGGCCAATTGTGATCACTTCTTCAAGAGATAACACGGTCCGGAAACTTTTCCCGCAAAATATCAATGGTTTCGTAAAAGTAAAAGTTGCCCAGATCAATACTATCCAATCCCGGGCATAAAAAATCATTAATCATCTCTCGATAGCGCAATCCATTCACCGTGACTGTTGCTCCAGCCTCATTTTCGAAAAAGTAAGGTCCAATGACTCCGCCGAACCATAAACCGCACCAAACATTTACACGTTGAGCATAAAGATGCTTTTTAGCAATAATTCTTGGGTTGGCTGAGCCCCAGATGCGACAATTTTGCTTGTTGACTGAGCCATCGAGGTGGAAATGGGCCTCATCACTCAATATGATTTTTCAATGGAATTCCGGATCATTTTCCTGCACTTCAAGGACCCAATCAGCAAAGACACGACGTTGTTGATGATCAACCGGCTTGAATTCTTGTGTTAACTGAACTTTATAAGCCTTGAGACCCAAATCTTTATGCAAAATATAGTGTAATGACGTTTGTGGAATGCCTAATACCAAAGAACAATGAGGAACAGATAAACCTGGGTTTTCTTCAATATTTTCTTCTAGAGCAGCAAAGTTCTCGGCTATTCTTGAGTGACGTTCACGGATTTTATCCTTCACATTACTAAGTTGTCCCAATACCTCGAATTTTTCTACGAATTTCTGTATTGCGGTCCGGCAAGGTGCTTCACTACGACCCAAAAATGTTCGGGTTTTGCAAACCGTCTCTGCATAATTTTCACCATTTTGATAGTAAATTTTTATAATTTCAACGCGTTTTTAAGCGTTTATTGTTTCATTTTTATTAATGACGTAGTTTTTACTTGTTAAATGTTAAAAAATGACAGCCAGAAGTGGCATCTACCAAAATAGCGGGCTATTCAAAATAACACCTTTTATTGGAAAACCCTTCAAATGCCAAGTCAGCCTACCTAAGGCCACTTTTGCCGATATCACTTACAGGTCTGAATAATAAACAACCGGACTGACCTCAGGAAATGTTTTATTGGCAAAATATGTACAATTTTTCCTTAGAAATCTTCAAATTAGCCCCATTGGAGTCGATAATACGCTGATACCAGATTTTCCAGTCCCCAAACGCTCCCTGGTAGTCGGCAACCTCGATGCTGTCTAGAGCCCTCATCGTAGCACGTTGAACGTTTTCCAGAGTCCTGAATCGCGTCGCCTTAAGGTGTCTCTTGATATTGGGGAACAGAAAGAAGTCCGCTGGTGCCATATGCGGGCTGTAAGAACTCTGGTTCAGTTTGCAGTCGATCAAGGATTTCCGAAGCGACAGCAGCACGACGCTCCTTTTGCTCATCAGTCAGGTGTTTGGGTACCAGCTTCGCGCAGATCTTCCTCATGTCCAGATCGTTCTTAATAATGTTGTGAACGGTCATCTTATCAATTCCAACCTCATCTGCGATAGCCCGAATGCTCAGACGACGATCACTGTTCAACACATCACGCACTTTTTGCACGTTTGTGTCCGTGTGACTCGTTGATGGAAGACCGACGCGCTGTTTGTCATGGACGTCATCGCAGCCCTCCTGGAAATTTCTGTGCCACTGAAACACTTGAGTTTTGGACAAAGCCTCTTGAATCACTTTCCCTGGCCGTTTTCTTGAGTTTGACACAAAATTTGATGCTAGCACGTTGCTCGATCGTACGCTCCATTTTCACTCCGACGACGTGACTGAGCACGCACTGCGCTCTCGCTCGATGCTTTCTCTCCAAGCGCTTGGAGGCAACTGCTGCAGCCTGGTTCCCTTTACCTAGACCCCCTCCACAACACAGCACCAGATACAGGTTAGCAGACGCTTTGACGGCGCGGGGCAGGTTACTTATTATACTGACCCTGTAAGTAAGACAGAACTCTGACCACCAGCTTCCAAGACGCGAACTATCGTAGATTTTCCCAAACTGGCGAATTCCTCGCAAATGAAAGGTTTTTTTTGGAATGCTCAATATCTATTCTCGCTACATGCCACATGCCGCCGAGCTCCAGGCACCACTCTTAGAGCTATTGACACGTTCTGTCACGTGCCTCTCACTAAGAAACCCGATGCTGAAGCTGCTTTCGAACGCTGCAAGTAGAGTATTGCCATGGCAACCTCAGTAGTCTTTTGTGCGCCTTCTCGCTAGCCCTTCTTCTTCTCTTTTGTAGCACTACAGCTCCTTTCGGGCCTTCGCTTCCTGCAAACAGCACCTCCAACCATCTCAGCCCATGGACTGCGTCCTCACATTTTGAAATCCAAGCAGCGGTAAACTGTCTTTGTCGACGGAGTCAAACCAGCGTTTTCTCAGTTTCCCCACTGATCTCCGGCCTTCAGTTTTGCCATCGAATACCTTTTTGGGTATTTGTTGTCTGTCCATAGGATTCATTTATCCAGTTCATTGTAGTTTACATAGTCTGACAATCGTTGAGACCTCAGGCCCAGTAAAAATTTCATACAGCTCATGATTGTATCGAATTCACCATCGGTCCCCGTCTAGCTTCCCTCCGATTATTGTTCTCAGGACTTGTCGCTCAAATACGTTCAATATATTTGAGGGTGCTTGGGTTGTGGCCCATGTTTGACCCCTATAGTATAACGCAGGTCTTATCACAGATTTTTGTAGTTGTAGCATTGTTTTCCTGTGTATGCAACTGGTTTTCACGATCGTCAATACTGAACAAAATATTAGATTTGCGAGCTGTATTTTTCGGCATACTTGGTCTCTTTCATCATACTAGTTGGCACTACGCATTTAAGCATCCAGGTCTGCTGTTGGCATAGCATCAGCAGTAGGGCGACGGTATTTGGGTACCTCGAGGGTTCTTTTCGGGGAAGCTATCTAAGACCGAGTAACGCTACTCCACTTACGACCGCGAACTTCTGACAATCTATGTCACCATGACGTATTTCTAGTGCATTTTGGAGATGAGGCACTTCTTCGCCAACACCAACCAGCGGTCACTCACCGTTGCCCTGACAAAACGCTCGGACGAAACCTCGCCTCGTGAAAGCAAACAATTGGACTTCATCGGTGAATTTGGCACGTGATGCAGTATACACCAAGCTTGTATGCGTGAAGATGGTTGCAGTACCCATCGCACTTATTGCTTTAGCTATCAAGGACGCGCAAGCCACAGTCGACGAGTTGCCGTACCTCCAGGCAAGCCTTCGCCTCAAACTACATCTGTTGGTGTTGGACAGCCACTTAGCACACTGTGTCGGATTTGACATGCTATCAAGCCATATTTGCCAGCCGCACTGCGGCGCCAAGCTTTTGCAACTATCCACCAGTTTTTGCACCCCAATGGCCTTGCCAACACAAAGCATGTAGCACTAAACTTCTTCTGGCTGAGTTTGCGTAAGAAAGTATTTCATCAGGCCAAGCAGTTCATACTCTGCCAGGTATCAGAGGCTTATCGCTACAAACATGCTGAGCTTGGTACGCTAGGTGGCAGTTTTGACCAAATGTCCGTCAACCTGCCAATAAGAACTTTTTTTTAGTGTTCTCTTTCGAGTTTCCCTGCTTCTAAGCGTCCTGTTTTGCGGTTTGATTTTTGTGTCGCACAGTTGCAATAAAACCTGAGACAAGTCGCAGCAACACTTACTAGTCAGAGTAACGTTCACAAATGTTGCGTTTATTTTCCGCTGTTGTTAGTGTCGAAACAACTTTGATATCAGTGCAAAGATGTGTTAACCAGCTTTGCCCATTCCATCACAAATGATGCTTCAGAAGCTGATTTGGACTCATACCTCTAGAAGCACAATCAGCTGGGTTATCCTTGGAGCTAAAACGCTGCCATTTCCAGGTGCCACGATCCAATTTCTGAATCTTCGATACCCTATTAGCAATGTAGGTCTCCAGTGACGTTGGTTTCTTGTTTAGCCATCCCAAGGTAATAGTCAAGTAGCACCAAGTATATACGTCAAAATTAGGTATGCAGAGCGACTATATCGTATCATGCAATAGAGTAGCCTATAGTAAGGCTCCATTTATCTCAAGCTTCCGGAGCGAAATCTTTGTCTTGGTTGTTGCGACAGAGTATAGTTGTGCTACTGGATCCGCACATGTCAATAATTTCACTATAAACCACCGCTGGGTAGACGGGCTCTGATGCGTTGCAGAATCAATGCAGCTCTATTCGACTGTTTATGCTGTAGCGATTTCATCAAGGAATACTAATGTGTTGTAGCGGTTTTAGTTCAGATTCAAACTCGTTCTAGCTTTTAAAAATTTCTTCTGTTGGCTTTTCATCCCCATCCGTCCCGCTCTTCCAGATTGCCTGGATTATTGGCTTAGCCTTCAACCTGATGGGTGCAAGCCATTGTAATGGATCTGCCTTTTTGTAGACCTTTTAGATTCATTAAATTTGATGATTTTAAAGTGGAACGCATCTTGGGCTGGATTTCAGTGTATATCAAGAATTTTAAAGGATGGGTCTCCGTTGAACTCTAATAGACTAGCTTCTCTTTTGTCTCCAGGTATGTCGCTTAATAGTTCTGGGTTGTTGCTTGCTGAGGTTTGAGCCACCTCTATTTAGTAGAGCTGTCATCCCCTGCTGTAAGGAGGGTGTGGGCGCCTGTTAGCATATCGTTGATATAGAAATCATTCTTTAATATCAAGGAAGCAATCGGATAATTCCATCCTGAGATAGCTGCATCAAGCTCCTAACTGCTAGAAATATGGCGCATGCCATGCTATACGTAATTGTATTAAGCTGAAATTCTACTATTGCACCTTGGGCATGCCTCCTCCAGAGAACCCTTTGGTAGTTTCGGTCATCTCGGTGCATTTGAATTTGTCAAAACATTTTCTCGGTGTCTGCCGCATAAATGTATGGGTATTTTCGCCATCTTAGAAATATCTAGGCCATCTTTTGCTGAAGCCTTGCTCTAATGTGCAACTTTTCGTTCAGACTAGTGCCATGGGGTGTCTTCGCAGATGCGTTGAATACTACTCTGATTTTTGTCGTTGTACTGCTCTCTTTGATTACCGCATGATGTGGTAAATAGCAAACATCCTTGCTGTCGCCAATATATGGAGTCATGCATGTCATATGTCCGAGTTTCAGATATTCTTCCAGGAAGGTGTTGCACTCTATAGCTAGCTTCTCATCGGTAGAGAGTTTTTTTTTCGATTAGCCGGTAACTTAGCAGATCTCTGGCCGTTGATTCACCTAGGGAGTTTTGTGACTGATCTTCTTTGAAAGGAAAGCGAACTATGTATCTGCTATTATCGTTTCTACTGTAAGTGCTCTGAAAATGATTTTTACACTCCGTGTTAATATGACTTTGCCCATTCTGGTTTTGTTCGCCATCAATCTCAAAAAACTTTTCTATTTTTCTGTGAAATTCAGTCAAACCCAATAAAGAGATTATGTTTTTTGTTACTGAAAAATTGTTGCTAGTCTTCTCTGAAAGTTTCGAGCCAAATTTCTTTTTTGCCTTTAATCAAGAAATTCTATACTATTTCCTCCTGGCAAATGAAATTGCGGATCTGCCAGATTTAATGCCTTCAGACAACGTGGTGAACTCAACGTTATCCTTCAATCAGGAAGCATTGTTGTTAGCCTGGGAATGATTAAAGCCTTGACTGAAACTCTAAAGTCCAAAGGAAACCTGGGTGTTATTGTAACGGAAATCCTCCTCTAAACACTTTTGGCTTGACCTCCTTCAATTCTTATAACACCTACCAAAATACTATCTGAGGGCCGGTTGAGCGGCTTTGCAGCCTTTGATTATATAAATGATGTTTAAGACCCGGGTTTAACAAAGGTTCGCAGTAGAATTTGTTGATCGAAGTATGCTTCTGCTTTGGTTATTGCAGTGGCAAGAATAACGGTGTTTGTTACGCTCGAGGCACTTGTGTTCATTGTGGCCTTCGCGTTCCTGGTGGCAATGTTCGAAGTGACAGTCTTATGATCAGTGGTTGAGTAATGCAATATGATATTCAAAGTACGTATTTTTGCTTTTGCATTTAACACTCAATTTGCGTGGTAGTCAGTTTTCGCACAAATTGTTGTCAGCACCAAATCGATGTTGCTCATCAACTCTTAATTTTTTATATACATCGCAACGGTGAATGGAATGATTGCTTTGATTGCATAACTTGCATTGGTATGCATATGTTTTACTTGTAGCTCCCTTGTCCGATTTATTAGGTTTCTGTTGCAATGACACGAATTTTGTTTTACTTGTGGTCTTTTTAAAATCTAGTGCCTCCTCATCAGAAAGTTGTAAACTTGTTTCAACCTCGGCATCTCTTGGTGGTGTTAACGTTTTCTTCGAATATATGGAGAATTTCTGCGTCTATCTTTCTCATAGCGATTATAACCATTATCAGCTCCCAATGTTCTGTGTTATAATCTAGACTTTATAATGCCGCTAAACAATTACAAAGTGTGTTGTGTGAAGCCAGAAGAGATGCAAGACACCTTTGTGCAACATTTCGGTTTCCAGAACGGTATCTATGTAGGTTGTTACCATTTATCGGTTGGTCAAGAAGCGCTCTAGCATTCTAGCTAGAGCAGTTTCGTAGTTGGTTGCACTCAGCTGTAAATTTTAAACTGCGCTTCTTGTGTCCCCCTCCAGATACGAGAGAAGGTACTGCATTTTTTGCGCAGCGCTCATCAGCTTTTTGTTATTATCTTGAAACTTATGCCATAGTTTTTCGATGCCACTCAGTCACTTGAAAAAAAATTATCCGTTTTTTTCAAGCTTTTTTTTTGTGGTAGGGAGGTGGATGCCCATTTACGCACAGAGTGTAGGACTCCAATGTTTGCAGAAAGGCGACCGGACTTCCCACCAAACAACTCCCCGGTCAACCTGAGAACCTAGCCTGGAACTATTTGACAAATTTTTTCGGGCCAGATCTCGTTTTATTACGCCGTGGGGCACCTTCAAGCTGGGGGATTGCTCTTCTAGCGAGAGGGGAGAGAGGAAGAAGAACTGCCAGACAAGCGGTCTCCCAACCTCAACAACCGTGGCAGCTGTGAGTTCCTTTTGTCTTCTAGGGCTACCCGAACATAATATGCCACCTGGTGCCATTTGTCAACCGATTTGAGCATCACCGCAACCATATTATCCGGGGTGAGCTCTCCCGTTTCCCTTTAGAGGGCTCTTCGCCGCTTGTCCTATTTTATGCACACAAAAAATGAGTGGCGATCGGGGGACCGTGACTTACCAACCTTCGGTTTAGCCACGGTCTCACATCCGGGATGAGGCATGCAAACACCTTTCCTTCGTGCAATTTACCTAAAACTGCTGCCAATCATTGAGTGAGCGCTGTCTCTTTTCGCGGGGAACCATCTTCCTTGCATCCTCGTTTCGACGCAGATAAATAAAGCGGCGCTCTCTAGCAAGGAGGCCGACAGGTATCACGCCTGCAATGACTTTCACCGCTGAATCAGAGACTGTCAGATACGAAGATGCAATTCTCAGCGCTCCTGTTTGCTGTACCTGTGCCGGGCATTTTCGGTAAGCCTCCTTACTGTGCGCGTTGCCCCATACCTCTTCTCCATACACTAGCATTGACCCTACAGCGCTCATCAAGAGGCGTCTTCTTGATGGGCTGGGTCCCCCTACGTTGGCCATGAGTCGACTCAGAGCTGATACTCCTGAACTAGCCTTCTCAGCCGTTGCCCTGATTTGCTCAGAGAAACTCATTTTTGAGTCGATCAGTAGCCCCAGGTACTTCACCGCTTGAGTCCTTCTTAAAGTTCCTTGCTAAGTTTTGCCACGCTTCAGTGATGTTTTTCCATTCTAAAATGATAGCCTGTGTCCATCATGTACGTGAGACGAAAAATTATCCTCAGGATTGATACCAAGAATAAGCCACTTCAGCCCTTGTTGGTAATCCTCACACAAACTGGGTCTACAAAATATCGAATTATCAAGAACAGCTACATAAGCCGTTGTTGATAAAAATTTGAGTAAACGCTCGACGACAGCCAAATTTGTTCTTATTGTCTAAGCCCACGTCTTCATTTCAGACAAAAGTGTGACCGCCCCGCATGGAGTAGAAGAACGAGTACAACCGAATCAAGTTGCAAGAATTTAAACTATGTACGTTGAAGTAGTAACCAAGATAAGCTTCTTTCAATATGAAATCAAATCTCTTATTGTTACTTTATTTCGCTCAACTCACAAAAAGATGAGAAAACGAGGGAGTTCTTCGAGGAATATCATTAAATTAATATGTTCTCATTAATTATCAACAAGGAACTAGTAAAATGTGGTATTTCATCGCCATCAACCCCTTTCGTTTTTCTTTTGTTTTTTTTTCTGGTTGTTTTTGGTGTATTGTTCACTATTGATCATAGGGAATAGGTGACTCTGTAGTTCATGACCTACTAGAACATATCCAGTTACAAAAACTAGGCAAATTAATGAAAGTTTGCCTTATATTAAGGGGGTTGCCAAACAAAAATAACTGATGACCACGTCTTTGCTGCAATTTGCAATGATCTAAAATAATGCAAACTTCATTCCCCGAGTTTTGGAAGATTGTTATTTGAATTACTTAAAAACTTCATCACTTATACAGTAAATATCCCCCAACTTCAACTTTTTGATATGAAAAGTCTCATTCAAAAGAGTCTAATGCTGCATCGTCTCCAAAATTAAATCACGAACCCATAATAATAATACTCAAAACATTTGTATAATTTATGCTGACTTGACGCCTATTCCTCTGCATAAATTAACGCAACCCATTTCAATTCCCCGGCAGAAAAAGCTACAAAGTTTCCAAGAGTCAGGACAATAAATCAATAACAATTTAACTTCTCCAAAACACTTTATTACCATCACCCCCAAAATCAAGCTTCTAAACTTTAATCACACTCGCACACACAAATTCACATGACGTTCCGTTGAAACATTCAAAAGGGCAAAAATCTTCAATAATTCACCTAGCAAGGACCCTTATTTATGATAAATTTTAATGGTAAGACGTGCTGAAATGACGAAGGTGAATATCAAATTAACCCTTTTGCCCGAAAAAGGGATCACAAACGATAGAACCCCTTTCTGAATTTGAAAGGATATATCAAAGCGGAGATATTGATTCAATCACTAATTGCGACCGCTCATAAAAAAAAAGCTAGAAGCCCCCAATCCTGTATCTCGTCCATAACTCTGCATTAAAGCACGCAAATTCAGCAAGGACGACAACGATGGTTCGGAGTTATCTCACTCTATCAATTCCGTAATGAATGCTTTCGGGGGTGTCGGCATCCATACGGTTTAGGACAAATCGGTGGTCCAGAGCGGCTCGTTATCGCCACCCCTACCAATATCCTGGCACCAGCAATGGCACCATCAACACCAGCACGGACGTGCATACTAGAGGCGAGCAACATGACGTGCAATATTGGCTAATTGGAACATTTCCATATTTCAATTTGTAATTAGCAGATGAATAGTTTTCGAAATGTTCAACAGCCAGCGTATCCCTACACATCCTGAATATCTAATGGCGTTGGGCTGGTGCTTCCGAGCGTTGAGAATTTCATCGTATGCAAATTGGCACTGCTTTCACAAATTTGCAGCTTTTTTTTCACCATCGACACCGACCGTCGATGGTCGACGGTCGTTCGACCAAACGACCGACAGACGTGATGCGCCTCTGGAGAGTGCGTTGATTTCGCTTCCCGGAAGGATGATAAAATTGTGCAGCTCCTGAAAATATCTTTGATGAGCTAGTGGTCAGGATGTGGCCGCTGATGTTGGTATTATTCAGCGATAGTGTGCAGGGGGAAATAGGGTTGTCAACTTTAAATGGGTAATATTCGATGATGAAGGATTTCACTGATTTAATTATCTACGAGTATTATATGAGAAATATTTTGAAAAGATCTTACTTAGCGCTCGAAACCACTCTAAGATAGTTGGCATTACCGTTTGATAATTGGAGAAATTGCTTACACTGCCCAAAACATTGCACTAAGCTAATTATGCTTGACTAGCTTATCAGTTTTAGGACCATTTCAAACAAATATAACAAAATATGCAAAACTATTTTTTTTTCCAATATTTTAAAGCTCTTCTAGGTTGATGAAGCCAAATCATAGAATCTTAAACATTTTTTTTTTTGACTTATTAATCTTTTTTTTGTGGTAGGGAGGTGACGGCATTTACGCCCGCCGAGTCTGGCAGTGTGGGACTCCCATGGAGGATACCCTTGGACTACCCACTAAACACCTCCCCTGTCAATCTGAGAACCTAGCCTGGAACCGTTTGACACATTACTTCGGGCCAGGTCTCGTTTTGTTACGCCGTGGGGCGCCTTCAAGCTGGGGAGCCCCTTTCCTAGCGGGAGGGGAGAGGGGAGGAGGAAATGCCAGAAGAGCGATCCCCCAGCCCCAGCGCCTCCGGCTGCTGTGAGTCCCTTTTATATTTTAGGACTGCCCGAGCATAATGTGCCACCTGGTTCCATTTGTCAACCGATTCGAGCATCACCGCAACTATATTATCCGGGGTGAGCTCTCCCGTCTCCCTGTAGAGTTCCCTTCATAGCCTGGCCCATTTGGTACACGCAAAAAATGTGTGACAGGCATTGTCCTCCTCTCCTGGGCAAAACCGACAATCGGAAGACCGTGACTTACCGATCTTGGGCAGGTAAGACTGAAAACACCCGTGCCCGCTCAAAAGCTGGGTCAGATAGAAGTCAGTCTCACCATGCCTTCGATTTAGTCATGGTCTCACATCTGGGATGAGGCACGCAGTCCACCTTCCCCTCGTGCAATTCCCCCAAGACTGCTGCCAATCGTTGGGCGAGCGTTGTCTCTCCTTGCGGACAACCATCTCCCTCGCATCCTCGTTTCGGCGCAGGTAAATAGCGCGGCGCTCTCTAGCAAGGAAGGCGACAGGTATCACGCCTGCAATCACTCTCACCGCCGAGTCAGAGAGAGTGTTGGATACGAAGATGCAATTCTCAGTGCTCCTCTTCTCTGTACCTGTGCCAATCGTTTTCGGTATACCTCCTTGCTGAGAGCGTCGCCCCATACCTCTGCTCCGTACAGTAGCACTAACCCTACAGCACTCATCAAGAGGCGTCTTCTTGATGGGCTGGGTCCCCCTACGTTGGCCACAAGTCGACTCAGGGCTAATATTCCCGAAGCAGCCTTCTCAGCCGTTGCCCTGATTTGCTCAGAGAAACTCATCTTCGAGTCGATCAGTAGCCCCAGGTACTTCACCGCTGGCTTCGATTCGATCTGTATATCTCCACTACTGATCATCCTTACTCTAGGGATTCTCTTTTTTGTCAAGATGACCACTTCGGTTTTCTCCAGTGCTAAACTGAGCCCGCGAGCAGTCATCCAGTCCCTCACTCGGCGCATTAGAACACCTAGCCTAAGTTGCGCTTGTTCAACGGTGCGTCCGGCGACCAGAGCCGCAACATCATCCGCATAGCCGACCAAGCGCGACTCATCTGGCATCTCAAGTCTCAGTAGCCCGTCGTAAGACACGTTCCACAGGTCCGGACCAAGGATAGATCCCTGGGCAACACCCGATGTAATTTCCATCCTTCGTTGGCCCTGTGTCGTGTCGTAGAGCAGGCTTCGGTCCTTCAGGTAGTTCCTCAAAAGCCGCATTAGATATTCTGGAACTTGAAAAGAGTTTTCCAGCGTGTCCAGAATATCCACCCATCTAGTGGAGTTGAAGTCATTCTTGACGTCGAGTGTCACCAACAGGACGATCCGTCGCTTGGTGCGACTATATGCCTCTGCCTTTTGGACCGCGCTCACCACCTCTGCAATCGCATCAATGGTAGAACGTCCTGCTCTAAAGCCGTACTGCCGAGGAGATAGGTCCCCAGCAGCACGAATCGCGTCAGTGAGTCTTCCCTTGATGAGTTTCTCTAGCACTTTCCCAGCCGTGTCTAGCATGCATAACGGGCGGTATGCAGACGGCGTGCCGGGAAAACCCCGTCCCGTAGGCAAGCGTTGAATGTGCTGAGCAGCAAGTCAGGACAATGTTGATAGACGAGCTGCAAAACCTCAGCTGGAACACCATCTGGACCTGGAGCCTTCCTCGCTTTCAGGGAGAGGACTGCCTCCTCCAGTTCCAGCTGTGTGAAGAGTGGGCACTCGACTGCTGTTCCACCATGGACAGCGTCAACATGGACGGGATGGGCGGGGAAGAGTTCCCGCACTATCGCATCCATCTTTTCCGCGTCATGTATACAAGGCTTCCGTAGGGCACCAAGTTTCCCCATGACCAGCTTGTAGCCAAGGCCCCACAGATCCCTATTTACATCGTCCACGAGGTCTTGCCAGCATCGGGCCTTGCTCTTGTTAATAAGCCTGTGAAGATATTTCCTGCCGGACCTGTATGCTGCTAGCCTAGTGTCTGCCTCCTCCCGTGTTCGCGCCCGCTGGGCCTCTCGCCGAAGTTTGTGACACTCGCTTCTTTGTTCGGCGATCTCGTTCGACCACCAGTCTACTGGAGGCGTACCATGCCGGGGTCGCCGACGGGGCATGGAAGACTCGCAAGCAGCTATGATGGTACCCATAGTTGAGTTCACCAAGTCCTTGGCTGTAGGCCCTCCACTCCCTGGCGGAGCTCCCAGCAATGGTGCGCCTGCCGTAAGTGCGTCAGCAAACCTCTCAACGTCCATCCTCCCAGTCCTCCATCCGAGGATTGAAGTTTGGGCATATGCACGCAGAGTGGCACCGTCGTGAATCTCAACAGCTATATACTGGTGATCACTAGCCGAGTAGTCCTCTAGTACTCGCCAGTTGTGTACTCTAGGTACCAGGGACTCCGAAGCGAGTGTCACATCGGGTATGGTTCCTACGCAACCCCAGCGGCGGAAAGTAGGGGTGTTACCAGTATTTAGGACAAAAAGCGCTGTTGTGGCTGCCATGTCCAAGATTTGCTTTCCCCTTGGGTCGGATTGTGGCATACCCCATTCAATGGCTCTAGCGTTGAAGTCTCCCCCGACCAGCATGTGGCCCTCTGTGTTCGAGACAGCATCCTCCAGGGCATCGAGTTTGGTTCGAAAAGATCGCATTGCCTCGTTAGGCGTCAGATAAACACTGAAATATGTTATCCCTGAACACCGCACCCACACAAAACCATTCCCGCGTCCATGGCCCTGCACCTGAAGGCGGGCGCTGTCTCGAACCCAGATGGCCGAGGTACCAGATTTGTCAGGGTACCACGCTTGCGAGTGCTTGTTATGATGTTGCTCGCTCAGCAACAGGAGGTCAGCTTTCTTATCCCTCGCAAACTGCTCAAGTAGGTCCTGGGCGTTTGTGCTTCGGTGCAAATTAACCTGCAGGATGCGGATCATTCGAGTATCGATTTGGCTTTAGTTAGGGCCTCCTTGAAAACCCAGCATCTCCCTGTCCCCGGCTCATGTTTGAGGTCGCCGGGTGCTAGCTTAGCATCCTTGCAAAGAATGCATTTTGCCTCGTTCGTGCACTCCTTCCTTTTGTGCCCCGTTTCACCACATTTGTAGCACAGAGATCTCCTGTCGGGTCCCCTACAGCCATACGCGGTGTGTCCGTATTCTAGGCATCTGAAGCAGCGGATAGGGATCGCTCTTCTCCGTATCCTGCAGATCACCCAACCTATCTTAATTTTGCCCTTCGCCAGGATTTGCTGGGCGTCTTTATCAGCTAGTTCGACAATAGCCATGCGTTGCCCCCTTGTGTTTTCACGTGTCAATCTTGCCTTGACTTCACTAAAGCTGGGGAACTCCCTCCTAATGGCATCCTCTACTTCAGCTTTGTCCGTGACGCAGTCGAGGTCCCTGATTTCCAGGGTGGCCATTGGTTCGAGCGAGGCAACTGTTGCCGCATCTCCAATTACCTTTTGAACCGCGTCACGGAATATCCGTCTTAACCGCATCATTCGTTCACGTTTATTCGATACCCAGCGCCTTCGTTTCCAGTTAACTATGGCACCTAACTTTCATGAAAGTTTCAAGAAAATCATACCATATAGTTCAATGAAAACTCCGCTATGCATTTTCATCTTCATCCGTACAGTTATGATCAATTATAGCAGGAAACTTATCTCTTTTTAGGTTGCGATTCTCGCCGATCTTTAGTATGGAAATTACTAATTTTAGATTTCTGGGGATATGTTAACTGGAAAGTAACGAGTCAACTCTATAATTTGCAATCACTCAATCCTTATTATTTCTTCGGGGAATTTTATAATCTTATATGTAGCGCCCACGTCTAAAGATGTAAGAAGGATCCTATACCAAGCTCATTGGTAAGCAAAGAATGAATGCGGAAGAGAAAAGCATCCTGAAATGTTCCCTTTAACTATTGTTGAATTGTATTTATGCCACATTTAGAAGTAATTTATTGGTTATTTCCGGTAGAAATGATGGACTAAAATGTACCGTTTATGCAAAAAATTAAAGATACTGATCATTTTTATCATCCGTCACCAAAGGGTTCGGTATCTCCAACAAATCATTGCAGAGTGCCAACTAATTGGCACTTTTCGTAAGAAATATCATTTAAATTCAATTTCTCGACATCAATGTATCATATTTAACTGTTAATATCTACAGAGTCCTTTGAAGGATTTCAATTCTGTTCCAATGCATTTTGGAACAATATGTTGTCCTTCATTTGAAACCTCTATAATCAAAATCCTTGCACGCGTTGATCAGTTATACTGAAAAATCGGGGTGAAAGTAGGGATTTTTTTAGTTTTAATGGTAAAAGTCCTTTACTGTTACCTGAATTTCTTATCCTTTAAATGGGACCTAACAGGAAAAAATACGTATCATTTGCCAAAAACAGGACTCTCCTATCTATCTTCGTTTAAATGTTATGTTCACGCATAAGCAAAAAGAATATATGTGATGAATTGATAACCTTCTTTCTTTTGGAAGTCGGTTGAAAATGTACCGTATATGCAGAAAATTAAGGATACTGATCATTTTTATCATCCATCACCAAAGGACTCGGCATCTCCATCAAATCCTTGAAGAGTGCCAACTAATTGGCACTTTTCGTGCGAAAGATTATTTAAATTCAATTTTTCGACATCAATGTATCATATTGAACTTTTAATATCTACAGAGTCCTTGAAAGGATGACACTTCTGTTCCGACACATTTTAGATCAATATGTTTTCCTTCATTTGCAACCTCTACAATCGAAATCCTTGCATCCTTCGATCAGTTATGCTGAAAAATCGGGGTGAAGGTCGGAAATTTTTTAGTTTTAATGGTAAAAGTCCTTCACCGTTGCTTGAATTTCATATCCTTTAAACGGGACCTAACTGGAAGAAAGACGTATCATTTACCAAAAACAGGTCTCTTCTATCCATCTCCGTTTAAAAGTTATGCGTGAACATACAAAAAAAAAAAGCAAAAAAAAAAAATATACGCAATGAATTGATAACCTTCTTTCTTTTGGAAGTCGGTTAATAAAGTCAAAGTCAAAAGCGCTTTATTAAATACTAATCGTTATAAATTTTAAAAGAATATAAAGCAAATTCCAAACAATAACAATAAAAATAAACTTAATGGCCAAAATGGCTCTCTAAATTTATACGTTATCATTAACTCATTTCATCATAAAAAACTATAGCAAATTTAATTAATTAAGATTATTACATATTTTTAAAATTTAATTGGAAAAAGGAGAAAAAACCAACCAACACTATCCTAAAATTATTTATAATTAAAACACAACAGTGGAACTTTGATCCTACACCTAGTATGTTGTAACTTATTTCTAATAAAATACAATCAAAAACTTTATCTTATACTAAAAAAATTCTATAACAATGTTCCTAGCCTAAGTGTTTAATCTTATCTCTAACGGAATATAGTAAACATAACATATACCTAACCTATACCTAATTTTTAACATGAATAAACAACACTAAATGTAGCAATAATGAGCTTAAACTCAAAAAACGAAATAACGAAAAACAACAGAACTGAAAAATAAACACGAATAATTTAGACATTGTCATTCAGCCACCAATACCTGGATTGCGCCGTCTCAACTCAATCAGCTTCAACGAATCTAGCAAATGAGTATCTCCATTGAAATTGTTGGGGTCGTGAACTCAAATTAGGAGGATATTTTATCTTCTTATCGGTGGCCCGTCAATATATGTGCTATATGACTGGGACGCCGTCAGAATCAAAAACATATCGATTCATGTCCAAATACACGAATGCTTCTGGAGGATTGAAGCCAGTAGCGAGGCAAGTCGCTATATACCCGTTTGTAGGGTGGAACGGCTGTGAAATCCAAGGGTCTTCACTCACAGTCACAGATCTTGCGATATGATTCCGAAGAAGTTTCAATATGAAGATATCGACCCTTGTCACTTCAGCAGCTTGGTTAATTCTTCTATTCGATATACTCGTATAATGTTTCCAATCCGTCTCAGGCTCTCTGTATAAACCAGTACATGCACGAAGACATTTCCTTTCGGAAACTCTTAATTTTTCCATAGTACTAGCACTCTGGTTGTACCAGATCTGACATCCATATGTCAAAGCTGGTCTAACCAGTGTCTTGTTACAGATAATTTTGACCTTTTGATCAATGTATCTGGAATGAAAGAGTTTTCGAAGGGCCATGACTACTTTTAGTGCCTTACTGAGCATGATTTTCACATGTTCAGTATAGTACAGATACTGATCGAGATGAACACCGAGGTATCAAACACAGGATTTATGTGGAACCCGTTCTAGACTACTCTCACCAGCCGTGATGTGGAAATCTTTCCAATTACGTTTCAGGTCTTGACTGACCCCCTGCAGCGTTGTCCGAAACAAGATTGTTTCACACTTATGCGGATTGATTTTCATTCGCCAATTGTCAGTGTACAACTGTACATCTTTGAACATTTTTTGAAGATTGCTCTGAACTATTGTAGCTTTTCGGTCTGCCGTATAGATGGTCAGATCATCAGCAAACGCTACCAAAGATCGCGTTGGTGAGACGTTAAAATCAAAGCCGTACAATAGCTTGCGAATGAAGATTGAGAAGAGCAGAGGCGCAGTAACTGTTCCCTGCTGTAGACCATTCAAGACCTTGAATTCGCACCTTGTCAGATTCCCATCAGTTACAACAAACGATTTCCCATATAACATATTACGCATCATGGCGACAAGGTGTCTGGGGAACTTGTACTGAAGGAGTTTAAAAATTAGTCCATCTAACCACACCGTATCGAAGGCTTTCTCCATATCAATGAGACATGCTCCAACACATTGTCTATCATTTAGATTCCAACAGATGTCTGAGGTTACTTTTGTTATTGCATGTGTGGTCGAATGCCTGGCACGAAAACCAAATTGGCAATTCGGCATCAACTCATTTTCCTCAATGTGGGCGTTTAATGCTCTGTTGAGTATCACTTCAAACACCTTGCTGATGTTAGGCAGCAAACTGATTGGGCGATAGCTTTTGGGGCATGAAGATTCTTTTCCTCTCTTCAAGATCGGAAATACCTTAGCCTTTTTTCACTCATTTGGGAAATATGAATTGCTCAACATGCTATTGAACAATATGCAATAATTCCTAATAGCGACCTCCGGCAAATGTCGGAGAACTACATTTGGAATACCATCAATACCACATGATTTCTTGTTGTTTATCCTGTGAAATATGAAACACAAGTCTTCATAGCTGACAAAATAATCAATAAGATTCAAGCTCGGTATGAGGTCAGACGTTAATGTTTCATTGAAATGAAGAATTGATTGGCCGTTCAGGCTTGATTTGAAGTCGGAAACTTTTGCTTCAACGACTTCTGAAAATATTTCATTCCCTCTCTCAGGGTTTGGCAGATGAACCAATCCAAAATATGTTCCAATCAGGGCAATTTCATCCAATCCTTCACAAATAATCCTGTTTGTCTTTCTATCCGGAGTCGTACTATCAATTTCGATACCAGCCCTATCGAGAAGATTTATCTCATCACTAGTGACTTCAAGATTCGATACCTTCACTCGAGACTTCTTGCGGAATATGCTATTCACTTTCGCAAACACGCCGTCTGGGTCCTGTGGGCTCATACTCCTCAATTTTTCCGCCCATTGATTGCTGACCTCACTCCTGAAGTATGACCGGTTTAAATTCCGGACATTCTTCAGGTGTAATTTCAACAAAGACAACGAGGGATGGTTGTAATCCAAAAATCGTCGATAAATATTGTTGACGCGTGTGAAAAGAAGGCTTTTCAATCTTTTTATCCTTGCGATGGTTGGTGTTTCATATAAATATAAAGAAAAATTTCAGAGTCAAATATACTATCAGTCAACCAGAATACAGAAATACCTACATATTATATAATCGATAGAGAGAGAGTAGGGTAAAATTAGATCCTTCAGCCTAGATCTTATACCTCGAACATTTCAATAATAGATAGAAAATCGACTGTTAGAAAATTGACTTTTAAGAGTGCTATTCTGAAAGTTTTGAGGAAGAACCGATGTCACAGCTTTGGTAGGGTGCTCGGTGGAGAGCAAAATTTTTTTTTTCCTTGCAGATATGAATGATTTAACAACCACTCCAGGTGGCCAGTAATCAGGGTTCAAGATGTGGTCACACAATACCGGAACAGTCAGTTTGAAAGAAGCTATAACTCTGTTGATCAAATTGTCCTTCGTCAGTCTCTGGCAGCTAATTATTTTCAGTGATGAGCCAAATTTATTATTTAAGTAATCTAAATGTCTTCCGTGGATGTGTTCTAGGCAAGTCTTGATATGAAGATTTGTTTCGGTGGCTTTGCATTTGGGAGGGATGACAATTCCTCAGGAACTAGCCGCAATTTCGAAATTTTTTGGAATGGTTCTCCAATGAGATGAAGATCTCTACGCCATACTTCTTGCAGTGATAGACGAAGAAGACTGTGAAGTAGGCTAAGCATCTAAAACTCCACTAACCATTAGCGTTGCGTGACTTGATGACAATGAGGGTATACTCTGCAGCAAATTGCTTGTGATGATAGGCAGATTCGCACCTCTTGACGAAATATTCTTGTTGTTTGCTGACCATGTTGACGATGATAATGGCCAATTCAGGCTCTTTGTTGTAGAGGATGAAGTCGCAGATCCAATCACCAATGGAGGCTGATCGCAACAGAGAGGAAGCTTCGATTTCTTGAAAGAGAATGCTTCAGTAGACTGTGACAATGAATAGATATCCAAAAACGCGCTTGAGCACTTCATTTGCAAGCAGCTCAGTTCCTTCGAAAGTACTTTAATTGTCTGATGAGGAAGACGCAGGCGAGAAACGTAGGCAGAAATTGAAGTGGGTGTGACTTTAGACTTTGCGTAATTTTAGTGGGTGTGACTTTAGACTTTGCGTAAAGCAGCCGCACGATAGTTGAGTCACCTGTTTGCTGCAACTTGAAGTAGATAGTGGCTCCATATGCCTTCTCCGAGGCGTCACAGAAGACATGGATATGTAGGTCATTTGGCAGACATCCAGCGAAAAGGTGTCGAGGAAATTTAATTAACCTAAGTGCCTTGTGGAATTCAATTGGTGTTGCAACGTCCCAGTTAAGCTGTGAATTTCACAGAGACTGAAGCAAGGTCTTAACTTGGATGGTCAGAGGGCTCAGGGATCTGAGTGGATCGAAGAGATGAGCGATGTCAGAGGAGACAGTTCGTTTGATGACAGCTCGATTGGATACTGATGGAAAACTCTTTGGTACTAGAAAGCCAGGTCAGCCCCAACGTCTTGATGCGACAGTTGTTTTGATACTGTATCTCGAAAAACAATGCTCGATCTTCTGCAAGAACATCTCGCAGCAAGTGTGGTTCATTCAAACACCACTTTCGCTAATGAAATCCATCCGATCTAAGAATCGTGGTCAGCTGACTCTTCATCGATTCTGCATCTGTCAGGCTGTTAGCACCGACCATTATGTCATTGTTTGTACATAAATTCCATAAAGAAAAATATTCCTATGAGTCTAATCAACTAACACATATTCCCATAGTTAACATTCTCAACATCATCAGATTCATCTACAAATTCCAAATACCAGACAGTAAGAAGATATGTCCAGTATTAATTTTCTCCTAGAAAAGTTTACCTCACGGCTCATTCTGACCTGACAGTATAACGATTTTTCTCACAGAACTTTTTTCCACATTAGAATTAATAAAAACAAAGCAATTAGAAAAATAAAGTCAGTTATTTCAATTAACTCAAGAGAATTGTTTTAGTTCATCGAGGAGGCGTCAAAACATTGGTCCGTCGAGCCGGATATCAGAAGCTGATATTAGAAGCAGATACCATAAGCAGCTCAAGGAGCAGATGAAGAAGACAGAGGTTCAACATTAGCCAAGGATGTCGGAAAAAGCAACCCAGGGTCTTAACATTAACGCAATCTAGAGGCTCATTGATACTTTCCAAAAGGATAGCACGAGGCGTTACAATCTTGTTTATTTCAACGCAAGGCTTCAAAAACTGCAGGGACCTTGGAGCAAGTGCGAAGCTTGTCATCCGCTGATTTGCCAGGAGATGAAGAGTGGCAAGGAACGAACACAGTTTATTGAAGAGTTTGAGGCGCTGGAAAACATAGCTCTATACTATGAGACGCTATTCTTAGAGAAAATGAAAGATTACGAGGGATATTTTTCCACTGAGACGGCTTCAGGGAATGAGATGGAAACCATCAAACTGAAAAGAATCAAGATTCCATTCCGATATTCATCGTGGTGCTCATTTCGGGATCTGTACAAATGTATGGTTCATAAAAACGAGAAACGCAATGCGGTGCAGAAACTTCAATATCTTCGAAATTCATTCCGAAACGAGGCAGAGAACCTCATCCAGTACTTGACTGCCAACTACTAACCAGCGTAGGAATTATTATTCGAGCGCTATGACAATGACAGAGCTAGCTCAAACGAGATGGTGCAAAGGTATTGGGACTTACCACGATGCAACAAGGACGACTTAAAACAGCTCAAGCACATGGTGGATATAACTAATCAGTTGGTGACCACGCTTTTAACCTTCAGTATCAACGCGTTTGACTTGGTTGCTACATTCTATTCAATCAAAAACTAGATGAGGAAACCAGGAAAGAATGGCAGAAGAAAATTGGGCAGTCAAAGAACGTTCCAGCTCTTTAAGAACTTTTGACTTTTCTGAAGAACAGATTCGTCATGCTGGAAGCCCTATCAACTTTTTGTACAAAACCACCCGTTAAACGGCCTGCGGTCACCGTCTTTTTCCAAATTACCAGTGCACAATGTCTCATGTGGAATGAAGATCACTGGCTATTCAACTGTGCAAAAATTAGTCAGACAAGTGTACAATAAAGACGAAAACTGGTCAACTCGAAGCGATTATGTTTCAACTGCCTCAGCAATCAGCACGTAGCAAACTAGTGCTCTTCAAAACGTGGGCGCAAGGTGTGCGGAAAAAACACAACACAACATTGCATGTGTTTGCCATACAGTCAGTAAGCCTGGAAAGAACCAAAAATAACAGCACATGTATGTGCACAGCTGACAACAGAAGCCAAGTTCTATTAGCAACAGCGTTGGTTCGTGTGGGCGCACTTTTCAACACTGGACCACAGACAGCAGATGTACGAAATCATATTCATCTTCAAATAATATTTTTACATCTTCATTTTCATCTTTAGCTTAAAATAACATTGTCGCATGTGCATTTTTCCATAATGTATTATTATTGTCTTCAAATTCATATTCATTATCTTCTTCTAAACTCACCGGAATGTGCACGTAACGTGATCCGTGTTTTGTCTGGCGCGCACCCATGAATGCATTTACCTTGTGCGCGTTGAACAAAAGATTCCCACAGCAGGTGCAACGTGATCTATGTGTCTATAAGACACATGAATTTTGTTGCGCTTGCAAATTTGTGGGAACCGCATTCATGTGAGTTTAGGTAAACATTTGAATATACGAATTATGATTGTAAATTAGATTGTGAATTAGATATAAGAGCACATTTTACCTGCAATAAAGTCAGTCGAATTTTGACCATCAAAGCAATCAAGTCGTTTTATTCGCAGCGAGTTAGCCGATACAAGCATCGGCTTAACTCAAAGGTACAAGTTCAAGTCTTAGTTTAAGAACTGAGGCAACGAAAACTTTGGCATAAGGCCAAGCTTTCATTGAAAATTATCGCGGCGTTGTCTCAGTACAAGAACTGAGGCAACGAAACTTTGGCATAAGGCCAAGCTTTCATTGAAAATTATCGCGGCGTTGTCTCAGTACAAGAACTGAGGCAACAGAACCTTGGCATAGGGCCAAAGTAAAAACAAAATTAGCCAAGGCAAAGCAGCTTTGACTCAAAACAGCAGAAATGATCACCTTGTGGGCGTTATTGGATAATGAAGCACAAAGATGACTCATTAGTGAAGTGGCTATGAGACTATTAAATGCCAAGAGGAGAAAGGCTAATTTATCTATTGGAGGTCTTGCTGGAGGTCATGAGGAACTGGAACTTGAGGAAACCCCATCAACCATGCCATTAACAGCAGAGGAAAGGCAAGCAGAAGAGCACTACCACCAGTTTACACGACGTCTTTCGAATGGGTCCTATTTAGTGCGATTACCATTAGAATCAAATACAAACCTAGAAAGTGGTATAAGCGACACACAAAAGGCAATTAGAGCAGTGTTTTCAAAGAGATCCAGCCTTACACAGGAAAAACAATGAATTCATGAAAGAGTATCTCAACCTTGGATATATGGAACGAGTCCCAATCAATGCAATTCACGAAGAACCGTCCTACTATTTACCACATCATGCAGTTATCAAGAACAGTAGCACATCAACAAAGCTTCGAGTAGTTTTCAACGCATTGCAAAAGACAAAATCTGGAAAATCACTCAACGAGCTACTACAAACTGGACCAACACTCCAGGAAACCATTTTTCACATCCTAATGAGATGGAGACAGCATCGATATGTGGTTACATCAGACATTGAAAAGATGTTTCGGCAGATCTGGCTAGACAAAACAGATCAAAATTGCCTTCGAACTTTGTGGCGCTTCAAAAAGACAGACCCGATTCAAATATAACATCTTACAACCAATACATATGGAACAACAAGTGCACTATACTTAGTCATTAAAACACTTCAACGGCTAGCCGAAGATGAACGTCCAAGCCTTCCAACTGCAGCCAGGGTTTTGCAGGGGATTAGACAATTGTCTAATTGGAGCACACAAGCTGTCGGAGTTAGTATTACCCTAAAAAGATCGTCAAACTTCATTGCAAAAAGGTGGGTTTCACTTGCGGCAGTGGAGTGCAAATCACATGAAACTTTTAGAAAACATCCCTCTTGCTGATCGGGCCACCCAAATAACTTTAAGCATTAATGTATCAAACACTATCAACACTCTGGGCCTTTTTGGTACCCTGCAACCGATAAATTTCCTTTTAAAATTAAAACAGAGGATGAGCCATGCATCAAACGAGACGTTCTGTCTGACATCTCAAAGTTGTTCGATCTGATTGGATGGTTACAGCCTTTTATCATAATAGGAAAAAAGGAAATGTAAAGGTTATGGAAAACAGAATGTAGTTGGGATGAGCCACTCGATAAGGAGATAATCAACGACTGGCTCACAGCGCGTCGATAGCTGCATGAACTCAGCCAATTAAGGATCCCTCGGTAGATAGGGTACAGTCCGTCCGCTTAAAACTGAACTTCCTGGATTTTGCGACGCATCACTACTGGCATTTGCTGCAGTCATATACATAAGAATCATTAACGAATCATCGATCACTACATGTGTTCTCACCGCTAAATCCAAGGTGTCACCCAGCAATATTGAGTCGATACCTAGGTTAGAGCTTTGTAGAGCAGTATTGCTTACCAATATCATGGAGTAAGTCGTTGCAGCACACCGATGGGAACAAGTCCCAGTTAAATATTTGTCGGATTCGCAAATTGTTTTGGCATGGCTACAGAAACCTGCATCTACTTGGAATATTTTGTGACTAACAGAGTCAGTATGATACAACAGAAGTCATGACCATCAAACTGGAACCATGTTGCATCACAAGAAAACCCCGCCGATCTTGCGACGCGAGGTTTGAATCTAGCCGAATTGATGGATAGTTCCTTATGATGGAATGGATCATCATGGTTAAGAGAACGTGAGATACTTAAACAGAAAAGCAAGGAAGTTGAAAGGCATGAAGTTGCACTCATAGTAACAAAGGCATCAGACGAACCTGAGGTATTCCCATGCTACTCAAATTTCAATAAGCTGAATTGAGTAATAGCCTATTGCAACCGTTTTGTTCACAATTGTCGTATACCTGCAGACAAAAAAATAGGCAGTCTCTCCATTATGGAACTCAAACACGCATATAACATGTGTATAATGTTAGCACAGAAGCAAGCCTATCAAGAAGAGATTCAGCATCTCAATGAATAAAAAGCTCATACTTAAATCGAGTAACATTCGATTACTAACTTCTGGTCTAGGCTCTGAGGGCATCCTCAGGGTGTGCGGACGACTACATTTTGTATTGGTAGGACAGAATGCAAAACATCCAGCTATCATACGAAAAGTCAAGCTAGCGGAGCTACTAGCCAAAAAAACTCATCAACACGGGGGCATCCGATTTACTCTTGCGACTTGACTATTGCATAGTATCCTGCTCTTCAATCGTAAGGAAGGAAACTCATAGTTGTTTTACCTGTTTTAAGGTGACAGCAAAGCCCAATTACTAACTAATGGGAGCATGACGTCAATCAAATCTGTTCGAAAATACTGGTGTTGACTATGCTGGCCCGATAACAATTAAATGGAATGAAGGAAGAGGTGCGAAAACCTCCAAAGCGTATGTAGTCATCTTTGTTAAGATGGCAACAAAGGCTTTCCACTTGGAATTAGCTTCAAACTTATCAGCAGATACGTGCATTGCAGCAACTCGACGATTTATTGCAAGACTGGAAAACTGTCGCAGACTCTGCAGTGATTGTGGTTCTAACTTTGTTGATGGCAATAGGAAGCTTCAAGGTGAATCCAAAAAAACTATACACACAAGCATTGAGTTATTAGCTCGAGAAAGTCTAGAATGGAAGTTCATTCCTCCCAGAAGTCTACATTTTGGTGTACCCTGGGAAACTGGTGACGAATGGATGAAGTGTCATTTCTTTAAAGTCATTGGTAAACAGGTGCTGACCATTGAAGAGTTTTACACACTTCATGCGCAAATAAAAGCTTGCCTATATTCTAGACCATTAACCAAGATAAGCGATGATCCTTCAGACAACGCGGCCTTAAGATCCGGGCATTTTTTGACTGGTGGCAACTTATTTGAGATCAAGAGTGTAACAGAAGAAGCGAACCTAATGTGATTGAAAAGATGGAGACTAGTGCAGGCGATGAAGCATTCGTTTTGGTTCAGATGGTCAAGAAAATACCTTCAAAGGCTTCTACAAAGACCAAAATGGCTCAAACCATACGAAAATCTAAAACTTGGTGACATGGTTTTGGTGAAACAAGATCATTTTCCATAATTACAGTGATAGAATACTAGCCACTCATCGAGGCGAGGATGGACTCGTAAGGGTAGTTACATTAAAAATAAACGGAAATGTGACAAAACCTTCCATAACAGAGATTTGTTATGGGACGCTTTGTCACGGATCATTATGATCCGTCCGCATAACGATTTTTCTCACAGAACTTTTTCCCACATTAGAATGAATAAAAACAAAGCAGTTAGGAAAATAAAGTCATTCATTTCAATTAACTCAAGAGAATTGTTTTAGTTCATCGAGGAGGCGTCATAACAGTCATCTACATACACATATGTTACGCATAAGTGCAGATGCTCGCAGAGGACTGGAATCTTGCACCTCCTTGGCTAGTTTCTGATGGTATTTGAGTGCAAAGTATGGTGCAGCGGTCATACCGTAGGTGATAGTTGTGAGTTGGAAATAACTTAGAGCGTGCTTTGGGGAGTCCCTTGAAATAATAGTTTGGTACGGTTGATACTATTTGTTCACTTTGACCTGGCAATAGATCTTCTCGTTGTCCACCGTGAAAAAAACTTAGTCATTCAAAAGCTTGGTGGTACCGCTTTCTGGCGTGATAACACAGTGATGTGGTAAGAAGTAGTACGGTCATCGTATTTCCGCTTCGAGTATGTGTCGTGTGGGTTCGAATTGCAAGTATTCGTGCCTGGATTCTGACGCCTGAGGGAATCATTCTTTGCCAACTTGCGCTCCAAGGAAAAGAATCTCTGTACAGCCATGTTCATAAGCTCCTTAATTTTTCCTTACCAGCTCTACACTGTCACGTGTTATGGTTCGCGGCCAATAATTTTAATGTTCCGGGAAAGTGAAAACGCAATGCCATTTAAATTAAATTAAAAGTGTTTATTTAATCAAATTCGAAATGCACAATCACTTATTTTACTATTTCACAATTTTAACTAGAATCTAACTTTCACTTGTTCATAAATTTCTATCGCAATTGTCTTCTAAAATTACTTCACAATCATGAAAATCACTTTTCTATTACTCGAACAATATCGCTTTTCTATTCGCTTCACAACCTTACTATTGCGGTTCTAATGAATGCTCCCCCATTCATTCAGCTCATCTTTATATAGGGTCTCTTATCATTCAACTCAGTTCTCGTACATTGGTGAATTAGCGGGAACATTCGAGCAGCGTAATGAATGGGATGTGACTCACTTTCAGATGTTGATCATGCTTGGTGGGTTCTTGTGGCTTCGAGTAAATTCATTTTGTTGATGTTCTTAATGCGTGTGAAAACAATTGCGACAGTAGCTCGCAGAATTATTTGTACATGTAACACTGCCCCCACCTCAGTACTTTTCGCCCCGACAAGAAGTGTCACCAGTTGTAGTCTATTCTCCCTGGATGTCATATGGAGCAAGATGGTCCAGGTGCACGATTTTCATTTTGGCTCTTGGCTTACGATGTTCCTGTACTCGGTATACGACATCGTTGATTCACTTTGCAACTTGGTATGGTTCCTCCCAATTATGTTGCAACTTTAGAGACCTACCCTTTCGCCGTTGCGGGTTATATAGCCACACCAAGTCATCTTGCTGGAAGCCAGTAAAATTTGCCTTGAGATCATACCTGGTCTTCATGCGGTCAGTAACCGATTCGAGGTGTTTTCGCATTGTCCGATGTATCTGGTTCAACCGTTACCTTAGATCACTTGCGTACTCCAAGATCGTTTGGGGTTTCTCTGGGGGTGTTCCGAACTTAATATCAGCTGGCAGACGAATAGTCTTTCCAAAAAGGGCTTTGGCTGGGGCTTGGCCCTTCGATGCATGTTTGGCAGCTCTGTACCCATCAAAAATAGTGGGATATGTCGGTCCCAGTCCCTTTGGTTCTCGTCAAACATCTTGGCCAGATGTTTATTTAGCGTGCCGTTGAACCGCTCGACCACTCCATCGCATTGGGGATGCAGCGGTGTTTTTCTCGTTTTCCGTATTCCCAGTAGTTAACACATTTTGCCAAAAACTAGTTTCGGCCTTGATCTGAATGTGATTCACAAGGTATGCCGTACCTACTGACCCAAATTAACACTAGCTGTTCGGCTACGGTAGTTGCTTCCTGGTTGGGAATGGGGTAGACCTCGGGCCACTTGCTGAAATAATCGGCCACAACCAGCGTATATCGATTTCCCCAATCGGATTCAGGAAAGGGTCCTACGATGTCAACAGCAATCCTTTCGAATGACACGCCTACGTTATATGTTTGCATTTGTCCTCTCAGTCGTCGCTTTGGGCCTTTGATGGAAGCGCAAATTGTGCATCTGCGACACCAGTCCTCTACGTCTTCTCGAGCGTAGAGCCAGTAAAACCTTTCCCGCAATTTCGCTAAGGCCTTGTTAACACCAAGGTGGCCTCCCGAGGATCCTTCATGCATTTCCTTAATCACATCGTGGATTCGGCTTTTGGGTAGTATAGTTTGCATCCTATAGGAGCTGCCATCCGCCGTTTCCCATTTCCGCTTCAGTACGCCATCTTCCACCTGAAGGGAGTTCGATTGTGCCCAAGAGCTTTTCACGGTTGCGCCATGCATTGAAACGTCTTTCCACTCAGGTCGCCCAGTCGTCTCCTTCGATACAAGCAATGATCCGATGTCTTCATCGGCTAACTGGGCGTTTCGAATCTCCTCCAATGACCAACCTTCATCGAATTCAGCCGTTATCAATCAACAGGCGATTCCTTATCCTCAATCCGTCAGCAATGCTTGCAGTCAGCTGGACATGGATGGCGGGACAGAGCGTCAGCATTTCCATGAACTCCGCCCTTCTGATGAACAATTTCGTAGTCGTATGACTGCAATCTTTCGATCCATCTCGCAACTTGTCCCTCGGGGTTTTTGAAGTTGAGCAGCCATCTCAGTGATGCATGGTCCGTTCGATGAACAAATTTCTGGCCGTATTGGTACTTGTGGAACTGCTTGGTGGCCTCAATTATAGCCAATAGCTCCTTCCTGGTCACGCAGTAGTTCCTCTCACTTTTTGAAAGAACTCGACTGTAATACGAGAGGACTCTTTCTTCGCTATCGACCTGCTGGGAGAATACAGCTCCAATACCGGCGTTGCTCGCATCGGTGTCAACTACAAACATTTTTCCGGGTTTCAGATATGCCAGCACGGGCGATTCACACAGCTTCTCCATCAAGTTCTCAAAGGCTACCTGGCATTGTTCATTTCAGACATACGGAAGATTTTTCCCGGTTAACTGATGGAGACACTTAGCTTTTTTGGACAAGTCTTTGACGAATCTTCGATAGTAGGATGCCTGATCCAGAAAACTTCGTAGTTGACGCTTGTTGTTTGGTGTTGGCCAGCTTTTCACGGCTTCGATTTTCTCAGGGTCTGTTTTGACCCCTTCTGCTGATACGATGTGTCCCAGGTATTTTACTTCAGCTGCGAAAAGGGTACACTTGTCGGAACTAAGTTTCAAATTTGCCAGTCGCTTCTTCTAAGTTCCGCACATGCTCTTCTAACGTTCACCCGATGACAATGATGTCATCTAGGTACACCAAGCAGGTTTTCCAGGTGAAGCCACGTCATTCGAAAGTGCCTGGAGCATTGCAAAGTCCAAAGGGCATCACCACAAATTGCCACAATCCGGTCCCAACTGAAAATGCGGTCTTCTCTCGGGCCTTATTGTCGATTTCTACCTGCCAGTAGCCACTCTTGAGATCGAGTGTAAAAAACCATTTTGCGTCGGCTAAAGTGTCCATGATGTCATCGATGCGTGGAAGCCGGTAACTATCTTTCTTAGTGACGTCGTTAAGCTGCCTATATTCGACACAAAAGCGAGTGCTACCATCCTTTTTCTTTACTAGAACTACAGGCGCGGCCCATGGACTGACAGAAGGTTCAATAATGCCTTGTTTTTCCATGTCCGAGATCAGCGCGCTCAGTTCTCCTTGATTTACTGTAGGGAGACGTCTCGGTGCTTGTCGAATTGGCTTGGCTCCTTGTGTATCTATGACTTGACTTACGAGACTCGTGCAACCTTGGTCTTCCGGGCTTGTTGAGAAGATGTCATTGTACTTGGTGACCAGATCAGAGGCTCGTTTGAATAGCTGCACTGGCAACTTGACCTGCTTCAATATTGCAGACGTGGATTCCCGGGCTTTGTCTGTGTCTTGCCTCCTTTTCCAATGATGGTCGTGAGTAGCTTCCAAATAGGTGATGGTGGAAACAGGCTGGCAGCTGCCGATGACTTCTTCCGCTTTGGTGCTCATGGTTGAGTCTCTGGTGTTAAGGAATCAAGCCGGCACGTATCCGTTCCTTAAAGATCTTGCAAGGCTTCGTCCTACAATCAAACTGGGCAATGCGGACGTCTTCGTTGGCTCTATCAGATAAGATCGCTGGTCTCCAGAATCATCATCAAGCTTGGCCCAGACAATGCTTTCGGAAGAATTTGGTACATCAGTGTCAGAACAAACCACTACATTCACCTCGGGAATTTGGACGCTGGGATCCTCCATCAGTACTTCGACATTCTGCCATTTCAAAACACGTTTGCCCAAATCCAACGCGATTCCATGTGGTCGCAGAAAATCCATTCCAAAAATGCAGTCATCCATAATGTTCGCAACCAGAAAATTATGTCGGAAAACAAGGTCTCCCAACTATATCTGGAGGTTGACCTCTCCATGAACAGGTGCAGTTTCTCCCGTAGCTGTCCGTAGTGAGAAAATTCTGCCCTTGTGAAGTTGTTGCTGTCTAACTAGGTCTGGCCGGATAATCGATCGGGTTGCACCAGCGTCGATTGTTATGGTGCAGTTTTCTCCGTCAACTTGGCCCGGAAGCCATAAGTCCGCTTCTCCACGATGTAGTCTTGACACGATGATGGGGGTGTTGGAGACGTCGATCCTCCTAGCCAACCTCTGCCCCACGAAGTTGGCTCTTACATGTTTCCCGACCCCTCTGTTTGAAGGATTTCCATTCTGGGCTCCTGACTCGGTCTGGATCTCCTCCTAGCTGCACACGCTGTACAATAGCTCGGTTTTCTTCGCTTCTTGCAGTTTCTTTGCAGGTGCTCCGTCTCTCCGCAATTCCAGCATCTAGGCGCACCATTTACATGCGGGTCTCGCTCGTCTGTCACTACTACACGAACCCGGGAGTGGTACGAGTCACATTTTTCGCTGCCTCAAAGTTCAGACTGTAAGCCAATGCGTCCCCAACCGTTTGCTTTTGAGCTAAACGCACGGCTTGTTGCAATTGCTGGTCCTTTAGTGCACTGATGAATGCTTCTGTCGCTGCATCACCTCGATGTTCTGGGTCGTAGGCTGGGTAAGCCAAAAGTGCTAGTCGCTCAATGGCTTGGGCTAGCTACTGTAGGGTTTCATTAGACTTCTGCACCCGATGCCTTAGCTGTGACCGATAAATCTGCTTCAGATGATCGTCTCCACAGCGCATGTGGAGCGCATTCATTATAGCATTCGGGTTTGAGTGCAATTCAACTGAGATCGTCTGCAAAAGCTCGGCAGCTGGGCCGCTTAGAGCAAGAATCAATGCAGTTGCTCGTTCCTGCTCATTCCAGTGATTTGCCCTTGTGGTGTAAATACTCCAGACCATTTGCCCATCAATTTGGTGCTTTCACATTTCTGGATATGCTATGCGGTGCAGTTGCAAGTGGGGCTGCTGAGGTAGTTACTACTGTCTTCGCTGCTTCCAATTCTTTTTTCACTTTTTCCATCTCATTGTTCATTCTCTCTTCGACCTGGCTGATCTCATAGTTGGTTCTCTCCTCAAACTGGCTGACCTTCTCCTTGACCTGATAAACTTTTTCCTCGACGCATTTAATTTGATTGTTCAGATGACCGAGCTCCGCTTTTATTTCGGTTGACTGTTTGTGCACTTCCTTGATTTCAATTGCTTGTTGGTCCGGCTTCACTGATTGTTCATTCAACTTCGCTGATCGTTCATTTAACTTCGCTGATTGTCCATCTAGCTTCGTAGTTAAATTGGACGACTGTTCATTGAGCTTCGCAGTTAAATTGGATGACTGTTGTCGCTGCTCTTGCTGCGTCATTATCAACATCTGCATCAGCGCATTTTCTGGTTCCTTTGGTTTTGGTGTTTCGGCTTCACCATCTTCTGCGCCTTCTTGTGCATCTATAGGCTCACCCGAATCCACATACGCACCATCCAATTCAATTGCGTCACGCAAGCGTGCAATCAGTATGGCCTTTGTACCTTGCGTGGCCAGATTTCGCTGTTCCAACTCCTCTTTGAGCTCCGATATGCTCAATTGACTGATTTTTAGATGTAAGTTTCCTGGTATTTTTATTGTTTTGGCAATTTTTCCACCAGATTCCACGTTAATTCTCACTATTGTGCACTTCAAAAATGTTTAGTCGTTTTCACTTCCAAACTTTTCTTTCTTACTTCTTGACACCACTGTCGCGTGTTATGGTTCGCGGCCAATTATTTTAATGTTCCGGGAAACTGAAAACGCAATGCCTTTTAAATTAAATTAAAAGTGTTTATTTAATTAAATTCGAAATGCACAATCACTTATTTTACTATTTCACAATTTTAACTAGAATCTAACTTTCACTTGTCCATAAATTTCGATCGCAATTGTCTTCTAAAATTGCTTCACAATCATGAAAATCACTTTTCTATTACTCGAACAATATCGCTTTTCTATTCGCTTCACAACCTTACCATCGCGGTACTAATGAATGATTGCCCCATTCATTCAGCTCGCCTTTATACAGGGGCTCTAATCATTCAACTCAGTTCTCGTACATTGGTGAATCAGCGGGAACATTCAAGCAGCGTAATGAATGGGTAGTGACTCACTTTCAGATGTTGATCATGCTTGGTAGGTTCTCGTGGTTTCGAGTAAATTCATTTTGTTGATGTTCTTAATGCGTGTGAAAATAATTGCGACAGTAGCTCGCAGAATTATTTTTACATGTAACAATACTTATACCTATATACCCTTTTGATTAGCCACATCTTTGATGACTCGCTTATAACCCTCCACTAACTGTGAAATAATGCGGTTGGAGGCAGAGACCTGCAGTGCTCCTTTACTTCCAAAATTTGCATTCCAAAAGTATATTAAGTCTAAAGTTGAGATTGGCCATTGGTAATTTGTCCTTGATTGTCAATACTTCTGACTGGAAGATTATGACATGACTTTCTAACTTAAAGCTTCGGTTGAATCGAGATTAGCTTATGTCTCGATGTAAAATCCTATGAAACGACATGTATTTAAAGGTCTCCGTGCAAGTTGATTTTGTATTTATTCTATGGTTCTACATTCCTTTCACTTCTCGTTGACTTTTATGTATTACCTTTATTTTAATTTAAGTCTACTTATTGGAGTACTTACCACATTGCTATAGAAACATTCCTGGTTCACAACATATATTGTAAATCCTTACAAACATATCATTCAAACATTATTCCCAAAAGTAAATATATCTCGTTATCTAATCACATTCGGTTGTTGCAGTCATTGCAACCGAATCAAAGCTTATCCAGTCCATAACCACGAGGGAAAACAGGATTCACTTCATTGCTGCATTGTTAAAATAAAATAAACAATTCTGTCTCCACAATACGATTTTCGTGCATTATTCAAATCCCTCATTGCCACCCTCCCTTGGGGAGAAGAGTGAAGCAGTAAAACAAAAAAGCGTGCGTACATAATCCTTTCTAATCTAAGGATCAAAGCAAATATTTAAAACACTTAGTACAGTGTAAATTGAGTTATACAAATAGATATAAGCATTTGTTGACATCAGGTCCTGGTCTCACCAAGGGGCCAATCCTTACCGGTCCTGTTTCAAATTCTGGTTGGGCCACACAGCATCGACAAGTAAAGCATCATTAAAAATTCATAAGCGCACAGTTGTTTCAATTCTTCGGATTTTCTTCGTGATTTTCATTTTTTTGTTGCTTCGTCTCGATTTGGTGTCATCCCTTGCCATTTTCCGACTCAACGAAACCGAGCAATGGAAAACGGTTGAAATTTCGAGTGACATGGATTCAATTCGATGGTGTTCAAGTGAACGAGAAAAACCGGGAGAAATAGTGAGACAGTTTTTAAGGACATTGCATTGCCTTGAAACATTTTGTCGAGGATTAGACATGAACGACGGACAACTCAACGCCTCGGAGAAGAATGAAGGGGACAGTAAGGATAGCAAAAACGACGACGACTGCGATTACCCGGCAGCGACTTTAATTCATTTATTATTCAAGTGAGGGTGTCCTTTTGAATTTACCAAACGCGAACCGCCAGACATTGCAAAAGGCATTTAGGATGCTCCCAAGTCGCGTTAATGCAGCTTTACGTTCTCGCATGAATGTTGAAAAATAAATCAGGGCAAGCTTAATCTCACCAGTAATCACGCACATCTGTCTAATTGAGTTTTTTTCAGCAGCAGGACCTGCGACTTAATCGTAATCGCTCTTGTGATTTGCTCATATGCTTTACTCCCTGCGGTTGGATTTCTTTTCATGGAACATACTGGTAGTCGCAAAATATATTTGCAAACGTGTAATGAAAATATATCCTGCTGAAATGTTTGAAAAGGCATAAAACATATTAGAAATATTTCAAGATTAAATATCGTTTCAAAAAGGACCCAGAGTAGGTTTCTGGTTACGCTTCGTTTCCGTGTCTCTGAGGTCTTTTTAAAAATCCAACCCAATATAGAACAACTATAAAGAGCAAGATTCACCTTCCCATTCATCACTGAGACAAAACATCCCCCGTCCAATCTACCCTGCAACTGTTCAAATTTTTAACAGCTCCCAAAGTGAACGCCATTATTCAGACTCCCTACAAAGTACCAACCGAAAAGGGATTGTAACGGATTTGTTGTAATCAAAGCGTAATAAGATTCACCGAGTGTAATTTAAAATGGTACTTACCCCGTGTTCTATAAATGTATGGAACATCGCGAGTGGTGGTTGGTTGGTTGGTGGTACAAGTGAATTAAATTGCGAATCGTTGGTATTAAGAAAGTCCTATTTAAAATGTGAAAATCTTTTAACGACAATTTTCCATTTGGTAATGTTACAAAGTTAATAACCAACATGAAAGCGCCTCAAGGTGGTTTTAAGGGATGAATTAAATGGTTACAGAGCTGATTTCGGGATAAGTATTTTTTTTTTCAATTTTAATTTCCACCATTCATACGATGTTCATTTGTGGAAATGAAAGATGTTTTAAATATAAGGATAAATTTAATTTGTAATTCATGAATTGGTATGCGTCAATTTAAAATGAGATGAAAGGAGTTGTTGGTTTAGGCAATCAAGATTGGAGATAGGGTTTAGGATGTTTGGGTCGGATAAGTTGAAACAACCTTACCCTCAATACTGATCAAAGTATAACTTATTGTAATTCTACCAACAGTGTTGATGAAGGATCAGATAATGAAAAAGATAAAGCTCTAACGGACACGTTGATATCATTCAGTTCATTTTATTAGAAACGCAAGCTTTATATAGGGCGCGGCGTCATTACTTCCTTTTTTCAAGACTTAATAAGACCCTTTGTATGAATCAGAAAACTTTTATTTCTTTGTTGATAATGTAGGCGTATACCTAGTTTTGTTTTACATAGTTTTAAAGATCAAATCAGGTAGGTGACATCACCCATTCTCCATACACTAAGTAAATTGATTTCTGGCATTTTTCATGACTCTTGCGAGTATGGTAATTTCTTCCTGGCTGGTTGGTTTTCAAGTCTAGTAGGATTCTTGCACGGTTTACATATTGTGGGATTACAAAAACCCCATGAAAAAAAAACAAGGGGTCAAATCGGGAGACTCCAAGGACAGACGCATGTTTGCACACAGGATGTCGTGGTGATCATAAAATTGAAGCTTCGACTGCTTTAATGTTCTCAGGTAATCTCATGGGCCGAGGGACTTCAGTTTTTCGCCTGCTTGTACTTGACGTATGTTTGAACGTATAGACTTACGTAAAAATTGATTTTCGGCCCAGGACAGGGGGCCAACGGGGCTAAGTTAAAGTGATTCTCAAAGGCGCGCTGGGTTGCGGTCACAGAACATCCGCTCAAAAAGTATGCCTCAGCACATGATGACAACTAAACTATATCAAAAGAAAACTTTATAGTCTCGCCTCTTGAATGAGACCATTTCCTTCTTTTTTTGTGGTAGGGAGGTGAATGCCATTTAAGCACAGAGTGTGGGACTCCTATGCTCGCAAGAAGGTGACTGGACTACCCACTAAACACCTTCCCTGTCAACCTGAGAACCTAGCCTGGGACCGTTTGACACATTACTTTGGGCCAGGTCTCGTTTTGTTACGCCGTGAGGTGTCTTCAAGTTGGGGGACTTCACTTCAAACAGGAGGGGAGAGGGGAAGAGGAAGTGCCAGAAGAGCAATCCCCCAGGTCCAACACCCCTGTCTGCTGTGAGTCCCTTTTATCTTTAAGGACTGCCCGAACAGAATGTGCCACCTGGTTCCATTTGTCAACCGATTCGAGCATCACCGTGACTGTCTTATCCGGCGTGAGCTCTCCCGTCTTCCTGTAGAGGTCACTTTGCAGCCCGTCCCATTTTATGCAGGCAAAAAATGTGTAGCAGGCATTGTCCTCCTCTCCTGGGCAAAACCGACAATCGGGAGGTCATGACTTACCAATCTTGTGCAGGTAAGACTGAAAACACCCATGTCCGCTCAAAAGCTGGGTCAAATGGAAGTCAGCCTCACCATGCCCTTGTTTTAGCCTCGTTCTTACATCCGGGACAATGCACGCAGTCCACCTTTCCTTCGTGAAATTCACCCAAGACTGCTGCCAATTGTTGAGTGACTTCTGTCTCTCCTCGCGGACAACCATCTCCCTCGCATCCTCGTTTCGACGCAGAGTAATAGAGTGGTGCTCTCTAGCAAGGAGGCGGACAGATATCACGCCTGCCTGTCAGATGAGAAGATGCATTCCTCAGTGATCCTCTCTTCTGTACCTATGCCAGGCATTTTCGGTGAACCTCCTTACTGAGAGTGTTGCCCCATACTTCTGCTCCATACACTAGCACTGGCCCTACAGCACTTATCAAGAGGTTTCTTCTTGATGGGATGGGTCACCCTACGTTGGCCATAAGTTGACTCAAAGCCGGTACTCCTGAAGTAGCCTTCTCAGCTATTGCCCTGATTTGCTCAGAGAAATTCATCTTCGAGTCGATCAGTAGCCCCACGCACTTGACCGCTTGTTTTGATTCGATTCGTATGTCTCCAATACTGATCATCCTTACTCTAGGGATTCTCTTTTTTTCAAGATGACCACTTCGGTTTTCTCCAGTGCTAAACTGAACCCACGAGCCGTCATCCAGTCTCTCACTTGGTGCATTAGCATACCTAGCCTTAGTTGCGCTTGTTCAATGATGCGTCCATTGACTAGAGTCGCAAGATCATCCACATAGCCCATCAAGCGTGACGCATCTGGCATCTCGAGTATCAGTAGCCCGTCGTAAGACACGTTCCAAGGATAGATCCCTGGGCAAAACCCGATGTAACCGCTATCTTTCGTTGGCCCTGTGTCGTAGAGCAGGCTTCGGTCCCTTAGGTAGTCCCCCAAAACCCGCAATAGATATTCTGGAACTTGAAACGGGTTTTCCAGCGTATCCAGAATATCCACCCATCTAGCGGAGTTGAAGGCGTTCCTGACCTCGAGGGTCACCAACAGGACGATCCGTCACTTGTTGCACTTATATGCCTCCGCTTTTTGGACCGTGTTTGCCATCTCTGCAATTGCACCAATGGTAGAATGTCCTGCTGTAAACCCGTACTGCCGAGGAGATCGCTGTGCTTAGCATGCATCACGGGCGGTATGCAGACGGCAATTTGGAATTTTTCCTCCCCTTACTGATCAGCACGAGCCTCGCCATCTTCCATCGTACCGAGAAAACCCCGTCCCGTTGGCAAGCATTGAATGTGCTGGGCAGCAAGTCAGGCAATGATTATAGACAAGCCGGAACACCTCAGCTAGAATCCCATCTGGACGTAGAGCTTTCCTCGCTTTCAACGAAAGGACTGTCTCTTCCAATTCTGGCTGAGAGAAGAGTGGACCCTCGACTGCTGTTTCAGAATAGACAGCATCAACAAAGATGGAATGGCCGATAAAGAGTACCACCACAATTTCGTCCATCTTTTCCGTATCATATATACAAGGTTCCCGTAGGGCGCCAAGCTTGCGCATAACTAGCTTGTAGCCAAGGCCCCACGGATCCTTGTTCACATTGTTCACTAGATTTGGTCGGCAGCGAGCCTTGCTACTGTTGATCAATTTGCGAAGGCATTTCCTGGCCGACTTATATGCTGCTGTGCGGTTGCCTGCCTCATCACGGTTCCGCGCCTGTTGGGTCCCACGCCAAAGATTGTGACACTCCCTTTGTTTTTTAACGATTTCAGTAGAATTGTAGAAAGCCGAGAGTACGGACGTTGGGAGACAACATCGCTTATCTCAAGCAGAATGCACTGATGATCGCTGGCTGAATAGTCCTCTAATGCTCTCCAGTTGTGTATAGTCCATACTAAGGACTCCGAGGTGAATGTCACGTCGTTTGGTTTGGTTACCTCACAGCCAATACGGCGGAAAGTTGGCGTATTTCCAGTGTTTAGTACGATGAGCGCCATCCTGGCCACCATTACTAGGATTCTTTTCCCCCGCGGATCTGTTTGGGGCATGCCTCATTCAATTGCTTTAGCGATGAAGTTCCCCAAACGAGCACTTTCCCGTCTGCGTTCGAGACAGTGCCCTCCATAGCATTAAGCTTGGCTTAGAAAGATGATATCGATTCGTTCGGCGTTAGGTACTCACAAAGAAGGTGGTCCCTTAGCACTGAACCCACACAAAACCTTCCCCACGTCCACAGCTCTGCCTGGAAATCACAATTTCGAACACAGACAGCAGCAGTACCGGTTTCATCAGGATACCATGATACCGACCTTTTATCATGGTGTTGCTTACTCAGCAGCAAAAAATCGGCTTTCATGTCCCTGGCAAACTGCTCAAGCAGATTTTGGGCGATTGAACTGCGGTGTAGGTTTAGCTGCAGTGTGTGGGTCATCGAAGCTCTAATTTTCCCTTGGCTAGGGCTTCCTGGAAAACCCGGCATTCTCCTGATCCCAAGACGTGTCCAAAATCAGGTCTTTGGTCAGTATCTTTCCAAAGAATACAGTGTGGCTCCTTCGTACACTATTTTCTTTTGTGTCTGATTTCACCGCATTTGTAACAAAGAGAACTCCTATTGGGTCCTTTGCATACTTGAGTGGTGTGACCATAGCCATTGAAGAGGCGTTGCTCTTCGCCGTATCCTACAGACAATGCACCTTATTCGTACTTGCCCTTGTTCAGGAATTGTTCGGCGTCCTTTTCGGTCAAGTCAACTATGGCCATGCGTTGTCCCCTGTGGTTTTCTGATGTCAGCCTTGCCTTAATCCTGCCCACTCTAGAGAACTCCCTTTTGATGGCCTCTTCCGCCTCAGCCAGATCCGTGACGCAGTCAATGTCTCTTATTTCGATCGTTGCCATCGGCTCAAGCGGGGCTATAGCTGCGCCCTTACTGAGGACCCTCTTTACTGCGGCGCAGAATGCTTCCCTATTCTTGGCTTCTGTTCCAAGTTTAACCAGTATGTGGCCTGACCGCGTTGGTCGTACTGCTTTAATGGCAGTGTTAGTGTCTTCGGGTCTCACGTTTCCCCTGATGTCCCACAGCCCTTTCGCGTAGGATCGACCATCTTGTGGTTTGACGAGTAGTGCCTGCTGCCGGGGTCTTTGTCGGGGCTTCTGCCTATCCTGTTTTGTATCAGGTCCTTTTTCTACTTGGGCGTCCGTGCGAACTTTACTTTCTGGCTTTTTTTGAAGGAGTTTCTTTGGGGTTTTCTTCGCTCCTTTTGTAAGCACTGTCTGGAACCCATGATCTAGTGCTCCCCCCCATCAAGTGCCTCTTCCTTCCTTCTTTTATCCCGATCTCCTTCAATTGGGCTAGACGCCCTTCTTTTGTGGACTTTTAATGGTGGAGCTATCTGCATGTCACCTTTAGATTTCTTGCAAGAGCCTCTTTAGCCTTCTGTTCGTCTTCGGCCCTTAACCAGCTCCTCCAATAGTGTCCTATACGATCTAGGAGCTCCTCTAGTTCAAGGAGCCCGACCTTTGCTGCTTCGCTGATTTTTGGGGAGTCGCTGTATTCTTTTCAGAACATCTCCCGCTTTTCGGAGTAGCCTTTCTTCTTCGCATCGCTGGGCCGCAATTGTACCTTGCAACTATCCTTGGGAGAGGTTATCGCGTTCTGTTTCCGAGTGCAGTACTTCCGCCACATTTCCGACGTTGGCAGTGCAATCACGCGGTGTGTGGTCACTCGTTGCTTTTCGTGCCGTAATCTCCTGGTTGGCTTCTGAACTTTTTGTTGCAATGTCGGAATTTGCGAACAACAAGAAGGTATTGATTATCATGAAACGTTCAGTCCCGTAGCTTGATTTGATACTATCAGGGCAATTCTAAGTGTTGCTGCCAAGGAAAGTCTGGAGTTGGCCCACTTTGATGTGAAGACAGCATTTTTAATCGGTGTTTTGAATGAAGAAATATACATGGATCAACCTGAAGGTTTTGAAGATGGTTTTGGTCATGTATGCAAGCTGATTAGAAGTCTTTACAGACTGAAGCAATCTCCAAGGTGCTGAAACAACCGGTTCAAGAAGATTCTTATCAAGTTTGGTCTCGTCCAGAGTGAAGCTGATCCATGTCTTTTCTTTTGTATGTCTGGTGAAGATAAACTAATCATTGTCGTTTATGTTGATGATGGCTTGGTTGCTGCAACACAGAAGAGTACGATTGAAGAGTTCCTGAGAGAGCTGGAGATGGAGTTCAAGATCACACGTGAACCGCTTGGCTGTTTCCTGAATATGCTTATTGAACGTGAAGAAGATAGTTCAATCCGTTTGAGTCCGAAGGTGTAGGCGGGAAATCTTCTTCAGAAGCTCAACATGGCAGAAGCAAATGCTGTTTCAACGCCCATTGATAAGTACGTGCAATTGGAAAAGAAAACTGGTTTGAGAACATCTGCTCCTTACTGTGAAGTTGGAGGATGTTTGACGTACTTAGCTGTTGCTGCTCGTCCTGACATCGCGTCTTCAGTAAATTATACGTCGCAATTCTTGGAAGATTCAGAGGATGTCCACTGGTTGCTGGTAAAGAAAATCCTGAAATACGTCAAAGAATCTACATCAGTTGGTATCAGGTACAAGGCTGGTTCCAAAGGAAGTGTCTTGAAGGCCTTCAGTGATGCAGACTATGCTGGTCAATCGGACACTCGTTGGTCTGGGAATTGTTTTCATGCACAGTGGAGGACCGATATCTTGGGCTAGCAGACGTCAAGACTGTGTGTCTCTATCCACAATTGAGGCTGAGTATGTCGCTGCTAGTGAAGCTGCCAGGGAATCTGTGCGGTTGTCTTGACTGTTCGCAGAAGTCTCCATCTTAGACAACATTCCAATTCTTTTTGTGGACAATCAAAGCACAATCAAGTAAGCAAAGGATCACGAGTTCCGCAAGAGGACCAAACACATTGAAGTGAGGTACCATTTCATTCGAAAAGAATTGCAAGATGGAAAGTTGAATATTCAACATGTTTGAAGTGATCAGCAACTCGCTGATATCCTGATGAAGCCACTTCCACGTCTGAGATTTGCTGATCTACGTTCTGCCCTTGGAATGATCTGATCTGATTTTAAATTTGAATTTTGTTTGTTATTGAAAAATTGAAATATCGTGTTTTAGGGGAAGTATTGATGTTAAACGTTGATATTTTGAATTCAAAATTATGTTTCTTTAACCTAATGCTACAACTGTCATTTGTCAGTCTGTTCACTTCTGTCAATCTGTCGGTCAATAAACTTTGTGTTAAAACGTTGGCTAATTAAAATCATATTATTGTCTATAAAATAGTAACAGATAGACTTAGACAATTTTTGATAAACCTTCCTGAAAATCGAAACTTGTATCGTGGTGTTTAAGTGTAATGTCGATTGATAATGGCGCGGCAGGAGAACGTCATTCGACCATCAATATTAGAGTTCGGGAACGATCCTGAAGAACAGGATATTCCAAGGGGTGCTCCTCCTGAAGCGGCTCCTCAAAGAGCAGCGGCACCTAATCCGAACGTACCGGCGCACTTGAAGGCCGTAATAGAAGGAGTAACTGCACGAGAGTGCCCTAGAATTCTACACGGATTGCTATATCTCGATCTGGATCCTACCTTGGAAACGGACCAGGGAATAGAGGAGTGATTTAGAGGAATACGTGACGAAAAGAGCAAGATTTCTGATATAGTGAAGAGCCTTAAAGAATTCTCAAGGCAGCCTGGAGAATTTCGCTCCTGGAGAAAAAGCGTAAAAAGGGTTCTGCAAATTTATGAAAATTGTGTGGGACCTCAAGAAGTTACGGAGTTCTGAACGTAATTAGAAATAGAATTATAGGACAAGCAGATATGGCGCTTGACTCCTACAACACTCAATTGAATTCGGTAAGGATTTCCCGCTGCCTGACTCTCCATTATGCCAATAAACGGGATATTAGCACATTGGAGTACCAGATAAATGCACTGGTACAGGGGAACAATACAGTTTAAGAATTTTACCATTTGGTAAACCAGAATCTCCCGTTAATTCTAAATAGAGTTTCCAGTATGGAAATGGAGTCAAAAGCAAGGCATATCCTTATTCGCAGCTATCGTGATAGGGCTCTCGATACCTTTATTAGGGGACTACGCGGTAACTTATCCGATCAATTAAGAATGAAGGAGCCAACTACTTTATCGCAAGCCCTTCATCTATGCTTGAAGATGGAGAACATGAGATATTGCCAACAAGCTGTGCATAGCCGGCAACAAAGTCTACGAAATTTGATCCAAATATTCCTCCAACAGTTCCACCAATAAATAGAACGCAGCATCCTCCGTAGGTATTTGTATCCAGATGCTAAGGTTTATCCGTGGGAATCACTTTATGCAGACGTCAGACCATACCATCAACACCAATTTAGAAATCAAATGCGCCAGATGCATCCAACACCACCACCTAGAGCCTTTCTGCCACCCAAACCTCAGCCTCCTCCAGAGCCTATGGACGTGGATCAATCAATAAGATCGCAAGTCGTTAATTATCAAATCTATTTCGAATGAGAAACGAACCTGGTAAACGTCCTCCTCCACGATAGAAACAATGAGGTTACACGGCACAAAAGATCTTTTACACCAAAGGAGACCAAAAAATACGACGTTAATTCCAGCGAGCCTTTTTCTAAGCATGATGGTAAAAAGGATGAGGGTACATGTCTGTCATATGTTCCACCGGAAGAAGAAGTCGAATTTGCAGATGTAAATTTTTTAGATTAGCGAGCTCTTCGCTGCCTTACATAGAACACGCGGCAAAGAGCGGAAAAACGTTTAGATTCCTGATCGATACAGGATCTTACAAGAATTATGTACAACGTAAATATAGTAGAAATCCTGTTCAAAACGAAAAACTTTTTACGATTAGTTTTGCTAATGGAAATATCCAGATTACCCACCATTCGTTCATCGACCTGTTCAATAACGGAAAACCTCTGAATCAATCAATCATACTGGTACAGGGTTCATGATAATATATCCTGACGTGCATATCCCTCTGAAGCAACAAATATCGGAGTCAGTACATGCTATTAACATCAGAACATTGCATATGATGGAAAGCAAAGAGAAAGTTTGATGGACATATTTGGTAAGTGGCCTGAAGCATTGTTAGAGCCCAATCAGAAGCTAGCATATACAACTGGAGTCCAGGGAGAAATTTGAACTACAACCGAAACCCCAGTTTATTCAAAATCGTATCCTTACCCCATGTGCTTAAAGGATGTGGTGAGAAAGGAAATGAAGCAGCTATTGGGTAATGGAATTATACGACCATCTCTATCATCATGTAATTAATCCGTGTGGAGTCCCATAGAAGAAGGACGCGTCTGCGGAGAAAAAATACCGCCTTGTTGTAGATTTCCGAAAACTAAATGAGGTGGTAATAAAGGATGCATACCAAATTCCTGCAATTAATTATATACTGGCCAGCCTCAGCAAAAGCAAGTTTTTTAGCGTCATCGATTTGAAGAGTGGATTGTACCAAATTCCATTAAGACAGGATGATATACACAAGACAGCTTTTCAGATAAATAATGCAAAATTTGAGTTCACAAGATGTGCCATGGGTTACAAGAACTCCCCTCCGACCTTCCAGCGTGCGTTAGATGACAACCTTAGAATTTTCCCGGTATGACGGAAACTGGCAAGGCTAGCACTGATCAGCAAGGGAAAAGGAAAATTCCGGATTCCGGAAGCTGCAATGTTCTGGCCACATGAATTGTATGAAAGAAAAACGGATACCTAAAAAGATATTCGTTGGGAGAACTGAAAGCCGAAGACCAGTGGGGAAACCCAGGGAACACTACTCTAACTTGATCAACGAAGACAGTTTATTGCTGCTCGGGTTTCAAAATTGGAGGACACAGTCCATAGACGGAGAGAGTTGGAGGTAGCCAAGTCCCGATAGGGGCTATAGTGCTACGAAGAAGAAGAAGAATCCAAAAGATAGAACTTAGTGTATGACTGTTGTCAACACATCAAAAAAATATTTCAAACAGATGATAGATAAAGGGAAAATAAAAATCGGTTGAATCATTTGTATGATGAGGCAAAGAGGTGCCTTGGATACGGGCAAGCTGAAAGGGCTTTTAGGGGATCAACAGAAGCTCCCTGTGGTACAACTGAAGCAAAAAAGGGTATGAAAAGAAGGAATGCACAGAAAAGATACACATTTTTCTATGCCAAGACGCTGACTTAAGGCTGTACGATTAAAAAAACCTACCAGGTACAATCAAATGACAGTTTTTCTAGGAAGCCCTAACCAAAGTCGAAGCCATTCCGCAATGAACCGTATTTTACAGATTAATCTACATCAAAGTGCACTCCCTCAAAATCTATTCGAGCAGTTTGCGAGAGATAGTCGAGCTGACTTGTTACAGCTTATTGAGCAACACCAAAACCGAAACTTACCAACATGCTATCCTGGCGAATCTGATACTTTCACTATTTGGGTTCGAAACAGTGCCTAATCCCATGTACAAGTTCAGAGGTGTGAGCTGATGCTTTTGTTCGAGTTTGGTGCTTGGGAACTACGCTTTTTAGTGCATACCTAATGCCTTTAGCGTCTGAAGGAAGCTGTTTCGAGCACAGAGGATAATGTGCTCATCAGAGGTGAATTCCATGGATTGATAACGGAATGGGACATGCCTCAATTAGATTCGAGGGGCAAACGAATCCTGGATGTAGCAGCTAGAATAGGGTCATAGAACTGAATATAGGCCATGTCCTTTTTTTTGTCAACCATGCTACGTTGGAGCTATTAAGGGCATGTCTTTTGCTTCATAGTCCCTATTACCAAAAGTTAAAAACTGTAGAGTTCTGGAAAACTATTCGGCTGGTGATCACCAGTACATGGCACTTGAGATTCATGATGACACTCTTCGATGCCCGGATGGTCAGCCTTTCAGGCTCCAGTGGAAGACTGAGAAGGTGGACGTCAAAATATTTGCAGAAGTACTAACGGTACGATCATCACTACCGAAAGTTTCGTCGGGGAGCGGGGGACGAGCAGCAAAGGGATAGTAAGCTCAACTACGAGAATGATTATATCTGCCTACAAGTCTTTCATGCCTTACCATAAACCATCTCATGGCTAGCCTCCAGTGCACTGGTAGTCTTCTCAAATTACCGGGAAGAGAAAATAGTGTCACAGCCTCCGGTGAGAGGCTTAGCAAGCATGGTCCCAAGAAGATGCAGGCACCAAAAAACAGCTTATAAGTCAGTTGCAAAAGCCTCCGCAAACTCATAAATAGCCATAGGACCAACTACAGCAAAGAACTTACAGATGTCATGAGCCAGCACCAGTGGGACTTAGGCTACAAGCTAGTCATGCGGTACCTCAATGCCTAGAGATTACTCTGCCCATCTAATTTGGAAAAGATGGACGAGGTTGTGAGCACTCTCTTTCTGACTAACCCAGTCTTTTTTAAGGCTTTGAAACATCAGTGGAGTGCTTACTTTTCACAAGGTTGAAAGTGAAAGCAGTAGTGTTGTCTTTGAAGAAAAGAAAGTCTACAAGACCGGACGGAATTATAGCTGAGGCGCTGCAGATACTTTACCAATTCTACCCTAGCTTTTTGCTCAGTATTATCAATGCTTGTTAGTATGAAGACATGTTCCCAGAGCGCTTAAAGGTGTCGAAGCTTGTGCTGATTAGCAAAGTTAAGAGGAATCATGAGTCACTTTCTGCCTACTAATATTTACGTATATCAGACACAGTAGGGAGAGCACTGAAAAATCATACTAAGGAAGGGCTCGCTGACAAAAACTGTGCTACTGGTGATCTGATCCTAAGACGGTATGGCTTCAGAGCAGGTCACTCTACCAGTCAAACAGTCAAAAAATCGTAAGTTTGGTCCAGTGCATCGAGGCGCACAGCAATTCTGCTCGAAAGGTCATCCTGCTAGTTACTCTTGACGTCAAAAACTGTTTCCGCCAGATGGAAAATCGTTTCTAAGTGCCATTATACCATACGCAAATCTTGAGGGAAAACTTGAGGAACCGCAGTCTGCCCTTCAACACAAAGGAAAGGAGTCGAAGTATGGCTGTTGCATCAGGTATCGTTCAGGGCTGCATTTTCGGTCCTGATTTGTGGAATATTTTGTTCTTCATTGGCTACCCAGATGATAGCGCCTCTCACTTGAATAATGGCGAACATAGAGGGACCTATTTTAATAAGGAGAAGACTCCTAATGAGCGTCGTACAATCCATCCTATCTGTCGGTCAGAACTATGGGGCGACGTTCTAACAAGAAATCGCACTGAAAGCGTTTTACACAGGTGCAGAGACAAGGAGCACTGCAAATTGCATACAGATACCAAATAGTCTCAAAGTCAGCAGTTCTGTTGATGGCAGGTATGATGGTCATTGGCGCTCCTTATTAGGGAGCGTCTATCTATGTAGAAGCGAGGGTGACAGAGAGACGGTTTTTAGAGAGGAGAGAAAGCACTATCTCAATCATCGGCAATACCCCTGGGAGAGCTCGTCTAATCCCTAACCGGAGGTCATGGCTAAATAGAGTACGCGGTGAGACTGGTTTTTACTCAATTCAGTTCTTAAACATGCGTGGATGTTTCCAGTCTTACCTACACAAAATCAATAAATCAAGCTCTTCACACTACATGTATTGTAAAAGTTGGAGAGGCTGTAGTTGGAAAGATGCTTAGATTAGTTGACAAATGAAACGGCGTGGAACATTACGCTTGGGCAGTGCTGATGGTTTAAAAAGACATATTGGAGAATCTGGAGACGTTGAGAATTGAAAAGTCTCTTTTCTAGTAATCCTTCTCTTCCCTTTTTTCCAGCTAGTGAAGGGATTCCTGCAACTTGATAGCACCTGTAGTCATAAAAAAACGAAGCCTAGCCTTAACAGTTCCAGGCTGGGCTACCGGGTGACGGAGAGATCTTTAGTGGATAGTGCAAGTGTATTCTGAGCTTAGGAGTTCAATACTTAGTCCGTAAGAGGCATTTACCTTCCAGCCACAAAAAAAAATTTACATTATCCAAATTCTTGTAAAGCGCGAAAAATTTGTTGAAAAATAAAATATAATAGGCACTTAAAAAAATTCAACATTATGCGCTATTTATTATAGAATCCCTGCTATGCTTAAAATGTAATTTAAAAGCGTAACTGTTTGAACATTTATTAAAAGCAGAACATGCATCATTAGCCAAATTGGGCTCACATGAGGACTCGAACCTTGAACTCTCCGGTGATAGTCTAAGCTGTTAGCCACTCAGTTACCGATGCAGCTGAAATGATAGATATTAATTATGTCTAAATGCACCCTTTAGGACGTATGAAAAGGATTTTCTCGGAAACTATTGGGCAGCATATCATTTGGCTGGAAGAATGTGGTCCTGATGGGACAAATTTTTTCACCTCCCAAAATTTATTGAAATCGGTGACCCACTGTTCGTGACTTACCTTTGAAAGTAATGTTCATTGCCATTCGTATTGGTGCATGAAACACTCGCTGAAGCTAGTGTAACAATAAGAACTTATTTTAACAACGAGTAAAGAAACGATTCTTGGTTTAACTGCCTCAAAATCTTATAAACTTATATTCTTCCATGGCTTTCTTTCCCAATGATTGCTTTCTGGTAAATCTATTGAGACTTTTGTTGCAAAATTTCGCCATCTCTTGAAATTCACTTGCAGATTCGATTGGTCAAAAGTGAATGTTCCAGTTTTGTAACGAGTCAAACTTCGATACAACCATGAGCTGTATGAAATTTTTGACGAACCGGAGGTCTCAACAATTGTAAGACTGCGGAAACTGCAATGGACTGGCCGCATGAATCGTATGGACGAGCAACGAATATACAAAAAGGTATTCGTAGGGAAAATTAAAGGGCGGACACCAGTGGAGGAACCGAGGAAATGCTGGTCTGACTTGGTCGATGAAGACAGTTCATCACTGCTCGCATATCAAAATTGGAGGACGCAGTCATTTGACCGATACAGTTGGAGGCGCTATTTGTAGGAAGCGAAGGCCCAAGAGGGGCTGTAGTGCTACGAAGACGTAGAACAAGTTAAACTGATCAAAAGCTGATGAAATGACTAATTAAAATTGAGTATTTTTAATCCTGTAAGTTCAACATTTCATTACGCCTCATCTTTAAAAATTTTCCCTTATCTATCATGAAGTAGTAAGTATTGAAACCTAATTAAAAATAATATACCTCAAACAATTTACTGTTACTAAATTTTCTAAGCTTAACAATTCTTTGCCAAACCTCAACTCTCTACTTTCCCATGCATATATTGATATGAAAACGGGAAATCATTCGCAAAAGGACGAAACCACTTATCGAATTGAGATTCAATACGATGTAACACAAAATATTCAACACTTACAGTGGTTCAACCATATGTCTCTCGCTCGCAGCAGAAACTTCTCTATTTGTCGCACCACTGGCGGGTAGCAGCCGTTTACCATTATGTTTTTGGCTTTATCGTGTGTGGTTTGGTAATTGTGATTGAAAGTAGGTAGGGAAGCCATGAACGCTTTCAGTCACAATTATCGCCCCGGCACAGATGTCAACGAATGGTGTCAACATTAACATCGACGTTCGAATATTAAGTTTGGCTTGCTTGCCAGTCGATTGGAAAGAGTCCCGACCAAATGTGCAGGAGGCAGTCAGGATGGCATTAACTCGACACTTTTTCCCATCATAAAATTCAGTTTGTAACGATAATGATAATACAGAGGCAATACACAACATCCCACTTCCAACTATCATATTCAGATACATTCATCCCGCCCGACCATCTTCTACCTCCAGGGCAACTTGTTTAAACGAAAATTTCGGTGTAAATAGGACCTCTCCCCCCACCGTACAGCTCTCCATCAATAGCTCCAAGATATTTACACATGCTGCAAATGCGTGATATGTGTACCTTCGAAGGATCGATTCGATTTTGGCTGGATTCAAACGAGGCCTCCACAAAGCGTTGCCATGTATCCTCATATCCTCTCCCGTGACTGTTTCAACATGACGGGTAAACATTTTGAAAAGGAAAAGCCTACGTTTGTTGATGCCATGTGTACTGCAGGAATACCATCCTAGCACACGCATATGTGTATGGAGTGGCGTTAACACACATTGGCTCGTACAAGCAGAATTTCAGTTGAGGCAATAATGATGCAAGGATTTCGTATTTCCATTTTCAGGACCGGTGCCATTCCGGTTTAAATTCAAATCGATTAAAACGTACAGAGAGCAGTCCAACCAGACAACTCGGTACTGATATCAGATTGGTGGGGATTATAAAGTGTATCGATAGAGTGTGCAATTTAATGGCACAAGTGCAGTGGGTAATTGATTTTACCAACCAATCCGATCCTGAGAAAACAAGGTCCCAATACTAAATAGCAGGTCATCAGTAAATTCTGAGATATGTACAAGTCGTTTTAGGGACTGCTAGGATAAGGTTATCACAACACTAAGCCACAAAGGATGTTGACTGTTTCAGGAGGATACTAGGAGGTTAGGGGGTGTTAATGATGCAAAATGAAATAAAGGAAACTTGTAAGGAGACTCTGATAACATATTTGCATTTGTTTCAAACTTAAATAATTCGTATTGGCTCAAATTAAAAACTGTATATTCACAGATTCAAATTGATTTTCATTTAAGAAAATACAGTGAAAATATATTTCATCCAAAATTATGTAGGAAACTAAATTTCTACAATTTTTGCTTCACTCCCGTGACTCCTTCAGCTCTTCTCAGTGAATCTTCAGATATGCTCTACTGCATTGCGCCAATCAGCTTGTTTTGTTTGTTCAGCACAATTTATTTAATTATCGAATTATTAGAACAATTCGAAAACAAAACTTTACTACTTAAACTACTTTAAAAATAAACTGACCATAAATAAAACAAAAATAAACTTTTCCCACAAACGCTTCTATTTCACTTCTTGGATACATTCGAAAATACTTCTCTGTTCAGTGAGCGGTCAAAAATGAGCCGAGACAGTTGGAGACGCTTTTTGCAGGAAGCAAAGCTCCAAAGGGGACTGTAGTGCAACGAAGAAATAGAAGAAGACGCATCTCAATAAGAAGCTTTGTTCAGGTGGCTGCTATATGGATTGGCAATCGAAAAAAACTTGACATTTCTAAATGTCACTCTTTCTTTGATGGCTATCGCGGATGTATTAATGATAAACCTTAGTGTTATTGAAATTGAGTTCTCTGAGTTTAGCATTGTGAGTTTGAATGAAGCATTGTGAACTTGAATGAAGGAGTCAAACTAGGCCGAGGTTATTTGTAGTAGCATTTCCTAATGATGAATGCCGTTCAAATCACCGGAACTTTTTATTTTGAAAATTATTGTTTTGATCGCTTTGCGGTAATGGGGAATACACCATTAGACATATCATCATCGGCTTGTAGTTTAGGGCTCATACATACCAAAAATTTTCTCTTTAGCTTCAATTGAGACCTTGGATTACCTTGGGACCGCTTGTGAATTTCTTTAGGATGAAATCCCTTTTGTGTCATTTCAGACAACCTCACTCTATTTGCCTTCAGAAACCACTGCTTCTATTGTTGATGCTGGTCCGAAAAACAGGTTTTGGCTCACTTTTATCCAAAAGCTGGTCCAACAAACTAAGGCATCGCATTCCACAAATTTTCTAATTACAACATTGTTTTACGACTGAGCCAATATAAACCCAACAAGCCGAGGAGATAAGTGTGCTCCTCTTTATGGAGATTTTTTTGTAGTTTAAAAATGCGGAGAATACTATTTATAGTATGCGGAACGACAGAATGGTTTCAACCTTCCCTATTCCATGAAGACATTAACAGAAATATCCATGCCTATTAGAAATTGTGAGAGGTAGAAGCTGTGTTTCCGATTGAGCCATATTTCAAGAAATATAGTTAGTATAGCCATTTGATGCATGGAAGCAACTCAAGGCTAGCGCTACCACTGCCTTGGTATAGTTCTGGCTTGGTTCTTCCGAGTTAATTTAGTATCTGCAAGTAATTATCAATGCTCCTCGTTATTGCACGCTTGCCATCCTAGCCTTGTAAAGGGTTTTCCAATAAGAGGTATTATTTTGAATAGCCCACTATTTCGGTAGACGTCAATTTTGAAGCTGTCGTTTTTGACATTTGACAAGTAAAAACTACGTTATGAATAAAAATGGAACAATACACGCTTCAACAACGCATTAAAATTATTAAAATTCACTATAAAAATCGTGAAAATTTTGCAGAGACGGTTCGTAAAACTCGAACATTTTTGGGTCGTCGTAAAGCACCTTGTCGGACCGCAATACAGAAATTGGTGGAAAAATTCGAGCTGTTGGGACAACTTTGTGATGTGAAGAATAAAATCGTGCACGTCACTCAAGAACAGCCGAGAATATTGCTGCTGTAGCCGAAAGTGTTGAAGAAAACCCAGGTTTGTCCATTCTTCGTCGTTCTTTGGAATAAGGCATTCCATAAACGTCATTACATCGTATTTTGCATAAAGGTTTGGGTCTTCAGGCTTATAAAGTTCAGATAACACAAGAGCTCAAGAGGGTCGATCATCAACAACGTTGTGTCTTTGCTGATTGAGTCCTTGAAATGCATGAAAATGATCCGGAATTCCATCGAAAAATCATCTTGAGTGATGAGGCCCATTTTCACCTCAGTGGCTCGTGAAACCCAAGAAATATTGTTGAAAAGCCTCTTTATCCTCAATGTGTGACTGTTTGGTGCGGTTTATGGTCCGGCGGAGTCATTGGACCTTACTTTTTTGAAAATGAGGCTGGAGCAACAGTTACGGTGAATGGATTGCGCTATGGAGAGATGATGAATGATTTTTTATGGCCAAAATTGGATGATATTGATCTGGGCAACGTTTTACTTTCAGCAAGGTGACGCTACGTGCAACACAAGCAAAGAAGACATTGATTTTTTACAGAAAGTTTCCGGACCGTGTTATCTCTCGAAGAGGTGATCACGATTGGCTACCGGGATCTTGTGATTTAACACCTTGCGACTTTTTCCTTTGGAGTCCACGCCAACAGCTTATTGTCAATTCAAGACCTCAAAGATGGAATTCATGAGGCTATCGAGGATATAGGGCAGCAACTTTGCGAATATGGTCCTGTAAGCGTGGTCTTGGTAGTCATTTGCCTGATGTTATTTTTACTATTAACATCATACCTTTTTCTTTATAATGAAATGAACATTTGTGAATTCGTTTTAAAATATGGCATTTTTCTCCTATTGTAATACCAAAATAACGCCTCTTATTGGAAAACCCTGTACTTCTCAAATTCCATAAAATCAGTGCGGAATTTTCGCCCCATGCAATAGTACTTAATTTGGATTTGATGATGATAACAACCTTTACCTGATTTCCTCTACATTTGCTATGAGCTCACTCAACAACTGGGCCAAACTGGCTATTTTATCGAATGATTTCTGGATGTGCTTCCACAAGGTCAACCTGCTTATCTGATATCACTCCAAGGTACCTTATCGATTGTTGGTATGAACCTCGCCAAAGCCAACTATTGAGGGTATGACGTTTGGTAGTATTGAGATTTTTACCTTTGAAATTGCTTGATGAAGCTGGGTTCGTTCATCTACCGTCCAATCTCCTAATGACTGAATTAAGTCTATGTTGAGCACAGTCGCAAGATCTGACAATTTTCGCTGCGACATCATCAGCGAAAGCTACAAAAATATATATGCAGGTAATTTTTGGCACAGTAAGCTGTCGTAGTTTAAAGTGACAGCCCTTTTCTCACTTCCTTCCCATTGTCGCACAACAACTATTGGTCTCTGGGAAAGTCTCGTCTTATGGTCAACAAGTGTATAGAACTTTTGCTGAAGATTTCGGACGATATCCATTCAATTCAATGAGCTAAATGGATTTTTAATTAGGAAAACTTCAAGTCTACCTCCGTGACTTACCCTATTTGCTCTTGCTACTACCCTTACACATTTTGATAGATATTCGCAAAGGCCCAGCTGACTATCGGAAAGATTTCCAACCGATTGAACTGCTGCTGTCACGGCTTGGACAATTCATTGAGCAGCTTCTTCTCTATGTCCAATATACAGCATACTGAACAGTTTGACAATGGGGTGTTTAATATACCTTCTTTATCTTTAAGTAGCCAAGCTTCTTTCTATTGCAATAGGAAGATTCCCATAGCTGAAAATAAATTATATACATTCAATGAAAGATGCAGCTGACTCTCTACGTTTAGTGCCTCGACCGGGACTCCATCAGAAAACGAAGCACTCCCATTTTCTATTATAGGCATGGCACTATTAAGTTCCTAGACTGAGAAAGTCCTGCCTAACGAACGATGATAGGATCATCTGCCCTTGGTAGATGCACCAGAAAAGTTTAAAAGTCTACGGGTCACTAGTTTTTAGTCATTGCCTTGTGGATCTAATTTTATTTTATTTCACATGCTCTTCTTGAAAGCGGTAGCAAACTCTTTTCTGACGGCAATGCGGATAGCAGAGGGTTATGCCACTTTTAGTTTTTTTTTAACTCGCTTATGCAACTATCTCAAAAATGGTAATTTTACATGTCCTTTGAATCCACACCATGGCAACGTCAGTAGTGGTCTCTACTGCTGATTGAGTCAGTAGAGTTTTAGTTATTATGAGCTGCCCTCCCGAGTTTCAACCGAATGGTGCTACCACCTCAACGCTGTTAAGCTTAGAAGCATTTCTGTTTATCCATTTGTTGGGAGTATGGTTTCCTCCTTGTCTATTCCCAGTGACTTTGCTATGGTGGCAAGATGAACGCTATTCACGCCTTACGTACAGGATTCCTAGATGCACAAGGCAGCTTCAAAATAAAGTCATTTTCTTTCTAGTTTGAGGGAAGGAAGAAGAAGGAATTACTATTTTCAATGTCTCAGAAAGTGATATAGCTATCTTCACTTACTATATAGTCTTCGATTACCTTTTTTCCGTTGCTTAGCACCCCAAGCTTCTGCACTGCCATGCTGACAATGGATATTGATCTCCTATATAAGGACCTCTAGAATGTAGGTGTCGAGCATGTATTCAACAGCAACAAACTTTATTTGGATGGAACCTTAACTATGCGTCACCTATAGGTGTTGACAATAGACATACCCTATTCTAAGGCACTTGCATTGATGGCACCCGCTACAATGACATTGCCGTCATGAATACCTAGAGAACTGTCCAGTGAGCTAAATTATTTTTCTAAATTCTTCTACTCGTATTGAGTGACTCCAGGACAAGTGGTATCTAATGAATGCGACCTTTCCATATTTGACTAATACATGGCCGTAACAATAGCCACCACTGGCAATGTGGACATCAAAAACCGAGATCACTGTGTACCCCAATTATTTCAAAAATATACAGATGAGTCGTTCCTCCTCCATCTTTAGGCTGCACTGATCAATACAATCTGAGATCTTTGTATGCAGAAATGCTGAGTTATGAGGTAACCTGCAGCTCGGTAGCCTTCGAGATATTCTAGCAGGAATTTCATGTCCTTACTTGCTTTTTCTTGGCATCCAGTGCATTTATGAAAATATGGCATCTGTTGTTACTAAGTAAATTTGTAGTAAAGTCAGCTAGAACCCTTAATTTTCCTTAGGGATGAGTGGTTCTCATTGTTTTTAGAGTATCCATGATACATTTTTTTTGCAATGCATTGTGACTAGGAAACTGACTTACCAGTCTCCGCAACGCGGGCTAAGGCATATATATCCTCTACCCCCGCAGGGGGAATGCCGGTCGACAAGAGCACTCTTGGAAGCTAGCATTATTTGGGGAGTTCCACCCCCACGTACCCGAGGAAACTCCGCAGGGGGAATGGCGGTCGACAAGACCACTCTTCGAGGCTAGCATTCTTTCGGGAGTTCCGTCCCCACGTACCCGAGGAAATTCCCGCAGGGAGAAAGCCGGTCGACAAGAACATTCTTGGAGGCTAGCATTCTTTGGGGAGTGCCGCCCCCACGGACCCGAGGAGGGGTGCCGTGAGGTTCCCTCCTGGGATGACAGGTAACGACTCTGATTGTATCTGGACTACGCTTTGGACAACGAACTGGAATTGGCGCTTTGGGCTGGCGGATGTGATGGTTTGGACCTAGTTGCTTTGCACAGTAGCGCCGGGGTGAAACTCGTGTGTGAATGGCTCCAATTCAACTATCATACCGTCTCCGTCCCAGTAAAACCTTGGCAGGCCTCGGAGTACGTTCGAAGTTCGCACCATTGGGTTGGTGGTTTACGTTCGGTTGAGAGGACTCCCGATTAGCGCTGGTCTGGCTCTGAGCACTTGTCCCCATAAGGGCTTGTGCCAACCCTCGCATGGCCTCCCTGCTCTGCAAAGATAACCATGGAACCAAAAAGGCGACTACACACACGAACGGAGATAGCGGCTCCAAGGGGGGACCCAACAAAACTGGAGCAATCAAAAGACAAAAAAAAACCAAAAAAGGAAATAAAAAATAATAGCAACGACGACGCAACCAGCGGTTGCAGCCACGATGTCAACAGTATAATGAGAGCTGTACTAACCACGAAAAAAACGAAGACTAACACGACGACAGTGACGGTAGACGAAAAACGGAGAACAGCAGACAGTCTCGTGCAGACTGAGATTCCTGCGGCGTTTGGGCGCAGCAAAAAAACTATGCGAGCGCCCGAGCGTCCTATTAAGGAGAAGCGGGAGACTCGGCAGGATGCTTCAGGTGTTCGAGCAGTGGAAGATATCATCAAGAGCACCGAAAATTCGATTGTCACCGCTTTGACCGTTACTAAAGCGACCGATGCAAGGGTCACAAATCCCGACATTGCAACGAAAAATCCAGAAGCAAACGAGGAGATTACGGCATGAAAAGCAAAGAGTGATCAGACACCGCGTGATTGTACCGCCAACGTTGAAAATGTGGCGGAAGTACTGCACTTGGAAACGGAACGCGAAAACCTCTCCCAAGGATAGTTGCAAGGTACAATTGCGGCCCAGCGATACGAAGAAGAAAGACTTCTTCGAAAAGCGGGAGATGTTCTGAAAAGAATACAAGCTGTATGCGACTCCCCAAAAATAAGCAAAGTAGCAAAGGAAGGGCTCCTTGAACTAGAGGAGCTCCTAGATCGCATAGAGCACTATTGGAGGAGCTGGTTAAGGGCCGAAGATGAACAGAAGGCTAAGAGGCGCTAGGGGCGAAACCTAAAGGCGACATGCAGATAGCTCCATCATTAAAAGTCAATAAAAAAATGGCGTCTAGCCCAATCGAAGGAGATCGGGATAAAAGAAGGAAGGAAGAGGCACGTGACGGGCGTGGAGCGCCAGATCAGGGGTTCCAGACAGTGCTTACAAAAGGACCGAAGAAAGCTGCAAAGAAACTCCTTCAAAAAAAGCCAGAAAGCAAAGTTCGTACGAACACCCAATTAGAAAAAGGACCTGATGCAAAACAGGCGGGGCAGAAGCCCTGACGAAGACCCCGGCAGCAGGCACTGCTTGTAAAGCCCCAGGATGGCCGATCCTATGCGGAGCTGCTGTGGGACATCAGGGGGAAACGTAAGGCCCGAAGACACCAATACTACCATTAAAGTAGGACGACCAACACGGTCGGGCCACATACTGGTCGAATTCGGAGCAGAGGCCGGCAATAAAGAAGCATTCTGTGACGCAGTAAAGAAAGTCCTCGGCACAAACGCAACTATAGCCCCGCTCGAGCCAGTGGCAACGATCGAGATATGAGACATAGACTGCGTGACGGATCTGGCTGAGGTAGAAGAGGCCATCAAAAAGGAGTTCCCTAGCGTGGGAAGGATCAAAGTGATACTGACACCAGAAAACAACAGGGGACAACGCATGGGCATAGTTGACTTGACCGAAACGGATGCGGAACAATTGCTGAACAAGGGCAAAGTACGAATTGGGTGGGTTGTATGTAGGATACGGCGAAGAGCAACGCCTCTTCAATGTTTCAAATGCCTTGGTTATGGTCACACCACACAAGTATGCAAAGGACCCGATAGGAGTTCCCTATGTTACAAATGCGGTGAAATGGGTCATAAAAGAAAAGAGTGTACGAAGAGGCACACTGTATCCTTTGCAAGGATGCTGATCCAAAACTTGATTTCGGACATGTGTTGGGATCAGGAAAATGCGGGGTGTTCCAGGAAGCCCTAGCCAAGGCAAAATCAGAGCTTCGATGACCCGCATCCTGCAGCTAAACCTACACCACAGTTCAACCGCCCAAAATCTGCTTGAGGAGTTTGCGAGGGACAGGAAAGTCGACTTCTTGCTGCTGAGTGAGCAACACCATGATAAAAGTCCTGCATTATGGTACTCTGATGAAACTGGTATTGCCGCTATCTGGGTTCGGAACAGTGACTTTCAAGCGGAGAGTTGTGCACAGGGGGATGGTTTCGTGTGGGTTCGATGCTCAGGGATCACCTTCTTTAGTATGTACCTAACGCCTAACGAGTCGACATCATCTTTCCAAGCCAAGCTTAATGCCCTAGAGGGCACTGTCTCGAACGCAGAGGGTAAAGTGCTCGTTGAGGGCGACTTCAATGCTAAAGCAATCGAATGGGGCATGCCTCAGATGGAGCCGCGGGGAAAACGAGTCCTGAAAATGGTGGCTAGGACGGCCCTCGTCGTACTAAACTTCAGAAATACGCCCACTTTCCGCCGTATTGGTTGTGAGGGAACCATACCGGACGTGACATTCACCTCGGAGTCCTTAGTACGGAGGGTACACAACTGGAAAGTATAAGAGGACTACTCAGCCAGTGATCATCAGTGCATTCTGCTTGAGATAAGTGATGCTGTCTCCCGACATCCGTGCTCTCGGCCTTCTACAACTGGATGGAACATTGGGAGAATGGACGTCGAGAGGTCCGTCAAGGTTCTCACAGCAGGTGAGCCGCTGCAGGGAGCTCCGGAGGGGAAGGAAGAACTGGCAGCTCAAGACGTGGTGAAATCTACTATGAGCATAATCACGACTGCATGCTGCGCTTCTATGCCCCGTCGAAGACCCCGGCACGGCAAGCCCCAGTGTACTGGTGGTCTACTGAAATCGCTGAAAAGCGGAGGGAGTGTCACAAGCTTCGGTGTGAGGCTCAACGGGCGCGGAACCGTGACGAGGCATGCAACCAGGTGGCAGCATATAAGTTGGCCAGGAAATGCCTTTGCAAACTGATCAACAGTAGCAAGGACCGCTGCTGGCAAGACCTAGTGGACAATGTGAACAAGGATCCGTGGGGCCTTGGCTACAAGCTGGTCATGGGGAAACTTGGTGCCCTACGGAAGCCTTGTATACATGACGCGGAAAAGATGGACGCGATAGTGCGGGGACTCTTCCCCGCCCATCCCGTCCGTGTTGACGCTGTCCATGGTGAAACAGCAGTAGAGTGCCCACTCTTCACACAGCTGGAACTGGAGGAGGCAGTCCTCTCCCTGAAAGCGAGGAAGGCTCCAGGTCCAGATGGTGTTCCAGCTTAGGTGTTGCGGCTCGTCTATCACCATTGTCCTGACTTGCTGCTCAGCACATTCAACGCTTGCCTACGGGACGGGGTTTTCCCGTTACGATGGAAGGTGGCCAGGCTCGTGCTGATCAGCAAGGGAAAGGGAAATCCCGAATCGGCGTCTGCATACCGCCCGTTATGCATGCTAGACACGGCTGGGAAAGTGCTAGGGAAACTCACAAGGGAAGACCCACTGACGCGATTCGTGCTGCTGGGGACCTATCTCCTCGGCAATACAGCTTTAGAGCACGATGTTCTACCATTGATGCGATTGCAGAAGTGGTGAACGCGGTCCAAAAGGCAGAGGCATATAGTCGCACCAAGCGACGGATCGTCCTGTTGGTGACACTCGACGTCAGGAATGCCTTCAACTCCGCGAGATGGATGGATATTCTGGACACGCTGGAAAACTCTTTTCAAGTTCCAGAATATCTAGTGCGGCTTTTGAGGAACTACCTAAAGGACCGAAGCCTGCTCTACGACACGACACAGGGCCAACAAAGGATGGAAATTACATCGGGTTTTGCCCAGGGATGTATCCCTGGTCCGGACCTGTGGAACGTGTCTTACGACGGGCTACTGAGACTTGAGATGCCAGATGAGTCGCGCTTGGTTGGCTATGCGGATGATGTTGCGGCTCTGGTCGCTGGACGCACCGTTGAACAAGCGCAACTTAGGCTAGGTATGCTAATGCGCCGAGTGAGGGACTGGATGACTGCTTGCGGGCTCAGTTTAGCACTGGAGAAAACCGAAGTGGTCATCTTGACAAAAAAGAGAATCCCTAGAGTAAGGATGATCAGTATTGGAGATATACAAATCGAATCGAAGCCAGCGGTGAAGTAACTGGGGCTACTGATCGACTCGAAGATGAGTTTCTCTGAGCAAATCAGGGCAACGGCTGAGAAGGCTGCTTCGGGAATATCGGCCCTGAGTCGACTTATGGCCAACGTAGGGGGAACCAGCCCATCAAGAAGACGCCTCTTGATGAGTGCTGTAGGGTCAGTGCTACTGTACAGGGCAGAGGTATGGGGCGACGCTCTCAGCAAGGAGGTACACCGAAAACGATTGGCACAGGTACAGAGAAGAGGAGCACTGAGAATTGCATCTTCGTATCCACCAGTCTCCGACTCGGCGGTGAGAGTGATTGCAGGCGTGATACCTGTCGCCCTCCATGCTAGAGAGTGCCGCGCTATTCACCTGCGCCGAACCGAGGATGCGAGGGAGATGGTTGTGCGAGGAGAGACAACGCTCACTCAACGATTGGCAGCAGTCTTGGGGGAATTGCACGAAGGGAATGGTGGACTGCGCGCCTCATCCCGGACGTGAGACCGTGGCTAAATCGAAGGCATGGTGAGACTGACTTCTATCTGACCCTGCTTTTGAGCGGGCACGGGTGTTTTCAGTCTTACCTGCACAGGATCGGTAAGTCACGGTCTCCCGATTGTCGGTTTTACCCAGGAGAGGAGAACAATGCCTGTCACACATTTTTCGCGTGTGCAAGATGGGTCAGGCTGCGAAGGGATCTCTACAGGGAGACGGAAGAGCTCACCCCGGATAATATACTTGCGATGATGCTCGAATCGGTTGACAAATGGAACCAGGTGGCACATTATGCTCGGGCTGTCCTAATATATAAAAGGGACTCACAGCAGCCGGAGGCGCTGGGGATCGCTTTTCTGGCATTTCCTCTTCCCCTCTCCCCTCCCGCGAGGAAAGAGACTCCCCAGCTTGAAGGTGCCCCACGGCGTAACAAAACGAGACCTGGCCCGAAGTAATGTGTCAAACGGTTCCAGTCTAGGTTGACAGAGGAGGTGTTTAGTGGGTAGTCCAAGGGTGGGTGGGAGTCCCACACTGCCAGACTCGGCGGACGTGAATGCCTTCACCTCCCTACCGCAAAAAAAAATTTGTATCCTCTACTGCTAATCATAGACTGTCAAGTTATTGTGGCTATTTAATTAAAATCTTTGAAATTCGTGTTAGAACAATAGCATATGTGTCATTACCGGCCATAGAAATCTTATATATTGATTTCAAATTTCCTATTAAATTTTGTCAAGCTTTTTAGTAGTCATCCAAATATTCATTGTCTCCTGGCTACACCCTTATTTACTAAGTCTGGCTACAACTACTATGCTCTTAACTGATGTAGAATTTATTTCAAGAAATCTCCTTCAGTTTCAAAATTCACAAAGGTTTCATTTGTGCATCACCGTTAGAGTTTTTTGGTATTGTTTTTGATGCCTGATTTGTGAACATCCCAATTTCGAGGTGTAGTTAAAGTGTTTACACTCATATCACCTTCTTTGCTATTGCTCTTTAGTGTCTTGTAGGAATTATGGCCCGTAAGTCGTATAACTGATCAGAGATAGCTTTTAGGACCAATTCCGGAAATAGGATGTGTTATCTGCAAAGAGCGTTAGCCTTGGCTATTTCCAACCTATCATAGATACACCTTACTAAAGCTTTAGCCATATACCAGAGACTCAGATCCTTGCTGGAAACAGAGCCACTTGAGTGGCTTTTGACTGTATTTCAATGCCCACAATCGGAACATTTGGCATATACACATGATACTCATATAGTTATGCTAATGTAACTTATGCTATACAATATTGCTTCCTTCTCCTATACACATCCTTGTAGATTAAATCCATTCCTGCCTGTGCTTTTTTTTGTGGTTAGGAGGTGAGGCTCCAGGACATTCCAGACCTTCAGACTACTTAATAAACACCTCTCTAATAGCCTAAGAACCTAGCATGGAGCCACTGTGGAGTGCCCCCTTCTTGCTGGTGGACGGGAAGTAAGAAGAATTACTAGGACAGTAATGCTCTAATCTTGTGATTCTTTTTTAACTTTTAGGAGTTCCTGAACATAATGTTCTACATAGCTTGCTTTGTCAACCAATGCAACCATCTCCTCAATGAAACTATCTAAGAAGAATTATCCTGTTTCCTTGTAGAGGGCCCAGTACAGCTGCATCATCTTTTGCATGCAAAAATATTTGGCAGATATTATCTTTCTTTCCTGGACGAAACATATAGTGGGAGGATCATAAACTACCAATCTTGTGCAAGGGAGACTGAAAACACTCATGTCTGCTCAAGAGCTGGGTCAGGTACAATTCAGTCTCATTGTGTATAAATTAAGCCACAATCCGCGGTGAGGTGGGCAGTCCATGCTTCCTTTATGCTGCTCACACGGTACTGCTGCCAATCATTTGGTGAGAGTTGTTTTTCCTTGCAGGCAACTGTCTCCTCCGTTTCGCCATTTCGACACAGCTAAACAGTATGGCACCACTCCCTAGCAAGGACGGCAGTGAATATCATGCCTGCGATGAACACCAGTGCTCCTTTTTTCTGTGCCTCTGCCAAGCAATTTCGGTCCAGCTCTTAGAGAGAGAGCGTTTTCCCACATTTCTGCTCCGTTCAGTAATACAAACTGTATTGCATTCCTCAAAAGTTGCCTTCTTGATGGGTTGGGTTGCACTACTTTTGCCAAATCGTTAATTCAGAGCCAATATACCTGAAGCAGCTTTATTACTGTCCTGGTTTACGCAGAGAAACGTAGCTTCAAGTTGATCAGCAACCCAACGTTATTTACGGATTGCTTTGATTCGACCAGTACTTTCCCGATACAAATCGTCCTCACTGTGAGGATTCTCTTCTTCATCACGATGAATAATCCAATGTTTCGTTAAATCCAAAGGCAGTATCCATTTTCTCACCTGGCACGTTAGCAAAACTTAGTTAAGTTGTGCCTGTTTGATGGAGCGTCCAGCAACTAACGCCTTAACATCACCCACATAGCCCATCAGGCGGGACTCATTTGGCAGCTTTAGTCTCAGTAGTCCATCGTGCGATAGCTTTCACACGTCTGGGCCGTAATTTTCATCCTTCGTTAGCCTTGCATTGTATCATAAAAAAAGGTTCTTCAGATAATCCCTGAAAAGTCGCATAAGCTATTATTGAATAGTGGAACTTTCAATATATGCATAATATTCACCCATCTAGTGGAGTTTAAGGAGTTCCAAACATCAAGTATCATCAACAGAACTACCCGTCATTTTATCCGAATTCGTTTATCTGCCTATTGGACCACGCTCACCACCTAGGCAATCGCATCAATGGTAGAGCGCTCTGCTCTATTGCTGTACATTTGAGAAGGTAGGTCCACAGCAGCACAAATTGCGTCAGTAAATCTTCTCTTGATAAGTTTCTCAAGCATTTTTCAAGCTGTGACTTGCATGCATATTGAGCGGTATGCAGACAATGACCCCTTACTAAAAAGTGTAGTATACCTGCATCTGAGGCACTTGAAGCACTGGAAAAAATAGCTCTTTGGCGTGTCCTACAGCTTATCTTGATTTTTTCTTTATTGTCAAAAGAGTAATGGTTATACCCTAAAACTGATATTTGGTTTGGTGAACCTAACTTTTGGTTCATTCAAAATGAGATAATCTCCTTTTAAAGAATCCTCTATCTCAGAAAAATCCATAATGTAGTCAATTTCTCTGATTTCGATTGAAACTAGGCTAAAGTAAGACTTTTTTGAATGTCCAACGGAATGCAATTTTGATTGTTGGCTCTGATCTAAATTCAACAAGTCCAGTTATCAAAATGATACTTACATCAGTAGCAAACGAGTTGGCAGTTGATTGACAGTATAGGATAGGACAGGAGTCTTGGTTGTAGTCTGCAAAACCCGTGATAGCTTACTTTGGGCTGACTTCAAATTTGCTCCTGCTGTTGAGTGTGTAATTGTCAAAATCCCTCTTCCCTATAACTCCTCTTTATTAATTTCCTCAGTATATATTCCCTGTAATTTTCCCTTAAACTGGTACGAAGCCTTCTTTAATTAACTTTCTGCCTATTTTCTTGCTCGTGACCCACATTCAAAAATTATAATTTGTGGGGACTACCATCAGTGGAATGGGGTCGCTTAACAACACCCAGTATTTTCTCAACAAATAATCCTTCTTTGTTACTTTCTTTCCCTTTATTCTTTTTCACAGTTTAATCATATCCGTAACCCAAATGGTCGCCTTCTGGACCTTACCTTATCAAATGTTCAAACTGATTTTCTATCAATAACTCCTGTTGTACATTCTTATATTCAACCTGATCCCCATCATCCACCTTTGAATCTATCACTAACTGTTGATACCCTTAAATCTCAGAAAATTACCTGAGTTTATCGTTACAATTTCTTTAAAGCAAATTATGAGGCAGTTAAAACCAATCTGGACTAGGTCAACTGGTGCACTTTCTGCTCTCGTCTTGATTGTGATAGTGCTTTGAACAAATTTTACTGCTAGCTTCACAACCAAATTGCTCATTATACTCCACTGCAAGCTCTTTGCAAAGCTTTAATGAAGCCTTGGCTTGCTTAAGGAGATCTCTGTGCATTAAAAGTCAAAAACATGGGGCATAGCACTATAAATTGACCGGAAAATATGATGCCAAACAGAATTTTTGTAGACTGCGTTTTTTGGCTAGAAAAGGGCTCAAAACGGCCCTGAAAAATTACTTCCGCCGTCTAGAGAGTTCCCTTCTGACGAATAATGCTAAACCCTTTTGGTTCTACATCCGATCTTTTAAGTCTTCCTCTACCATTCCGCATAATCTTAAACGGAATAACACTGAAGCCTTCACCCCACAGGATATTTCAAACCTAATTGTCAAATTTTTTACCTCTACTTTTTCCTCTTATGATATACTACACTCCTCCATAAACTCGATAAAAACTTGTCCAGCATCGATTTTATCCTAATCCACTGATCTTTCAGAAGTTGAATCCCTTATTAACTTGCTCAATCCGAATGTCAGTCCAGCTCCCGATGGATTGCCAAATATATTTGTAAAATCACTTTGTTTCTCTTTGTCTTCTCCTCTATCCCTTATATTCAATCAAGCTGGGGGATCCCTCCTCTAGTGACAGAGGAGAGAGGAAGAAGAATTGTCAGAAAAGTGATCTCCCAGCTCCAACGTCACTGACTGCTGGGAGTCCTTTTATCTTTTAGGAATGTTCGAATATACATGTTTCTATTTGTCAACCGATCCAAGCATCATTGCGACAGTACTATGAATGTATATTTAGAAAATTACAAATTAAAAATTAAATGACAAGACCTAATAACAGCATTTTCAAGCCGAATGTAATGGCTTTGCCGTAAGGGTGAGCCATTTTTTCTCAGAAAATAAAATTTGTTGTTTTACATTACAGTACTCTATATCGATGCACTCGTTAAGCCTCTGTTTTTGACTGTAACATTACAAAACTCTTTATGGCTATTTATACAATTTTTTCAACTCTCACCATATCTACCCATACATGACGATGACCCTTTTCCCGTGTCATTTATCAACCACTTTGAATCCATAGGTCACTTAAAGTGTGATACCATTTCCAAAAGAAAATTTAAATATCTCAATAAGAATTGCATTCCCCTTTGTAACCGTAACGTTTTGCCCAAAACAGTGAAACAATGTCGTGGCAATACAGGTATTCCAAATAGAAACAACCAAACATCGTAGTTTCAATTGCACAAACACATTCAAAACAATAAAACAAAACAATGCATTTGTAATGTTAGTGTTTCCATATATGGCACTCAATACTTCTTGGCTCGTTCCAACAAACGACCCAAGAGTCATATAACACTGCATACGAATGCATGTGCGACGTGATGTGTAATGCACATGTAGAATTTATACCTGAACTAAGAAGTGTTGAGTCATGCTTATAATGGGAATTGTGTATGAATTAATTCTGAATGAAATTATTCATAGATAATTTCCAGAGTGAGCTCTCTTGTCACTCTGTGAAGGCTCCATTGCAGCTTGTCTCGTTTTTTGCACGCAAAATTGTGTGGCAGGCATCATCTTCCTCTCTAGGAAAAACCGACAATAAGAATACCGTGACCCACCAATCTTTTGCAGGTAAGACCAAAAATCAGCAATGCTTGCTCAAAAGCTTGGTCTGACAGAAGTTAGTCGCACCATGCCGCCTATTTAGCCAGGGTATCAGATTCGTGAAGAGGCGTGGGGTCCACCTTCTTTTCATACAATTCACGTCAGGCTGTTGCCAATCGTTGAGTGAGTGCTTTCTCTCCTCGTGGGCAACCATCTCCCTTGCGTTTTCACTTTGATGCAAAAAATAGCGCGGCACTCTCTTGCAAGGAGAGCAACAGGTATCATGCCTGCAATATATTTCACCAGCGAATCAAAGACTGACATATATGAAGATGCTATACTCAGTGCCCCTCTTCTCTGTACATGAACGAAGCATTTTCGGTACACCTCTCTTCTGAGAGCGTCACCCCATATTTTTGCTCCGCACAGCACCATTGACCCTACAGCGCTCAGATAGAGGTGTTTCTTGATGGGATTGTTGCCCTTACATTAGTCATAAGTCAATTAAAAGTCAATAAGTCTGAAGCAGCTTTCTCAGCGGTTGCCCTGATTTACTCAAGAAAACTCATCTTCGAGTCGATTAGTAGCCCTAGCCGAGTGTCAGCAACAGAACGATCTATTGCTTGAGTGGCTATTTACCTCTCCCTTTTGGTCTACACTCACCACTTCTGAAATTGCATCAGTAGTGAAGCGTCTTGTTCTAAAGGCGTACTTCTGAAGTAATAGGTTCCAAGCAGCATGAATCGCGTCAGTGAGTTTCCCTTGAAGATTTTCTCTAGCTCTTTCCCAGTGATATCCAGCATGCATAATTGCCGGCATTCAGATGGTGGTCCGGAATTTCCCTTCCTCTTGCTGATCAGGACGAGCCTCATCACCTTCCATTGTAGTGGGAACGCCTTCTGGGTTTGAAGCCTTCCTTCCGTTCATTGATAGGACTACCTTTCCAATTCCGGTTATTTGAAGAGTGGACACTTGATTGCAGTTTAATCTTAGACAGTGTCAACATGGATAAAATGGGCGAGAGAAAGTATCCACACTATCTCTGCCATCTTTTTCGCTTCATATTAGGCATCTGTAGTGCACTAAGCTTCCTAAGGTCCCAAGGATACATGTTCACATTGCCCACTAGATTTCACCAGCCGTGAGCCTTGCCACTGTTGATCTATTTGCAAAGAGATTCCCTGACCAACTTATATGCTGGGATCTAGTTACTCGCTTCGTCACGGTTTGATCCTAATTGTGCTTCGCACCGTAACTTGTGGCATTCCCTTCACTTTTCAGTCATTTAAATTGACCACCAGTTCACTAGAGGCTTGGGGTGCCGAGGTTTTTGATGGGGTATAGAAGTATTGCGAGCAGTCGTGATGATGCTCACAGTTGAGTTCACCACGTTTTGAGTTGCCAGTTCTTCAGTCCCCTGCGAATCACCCTAGACCAAAGCACCTGCCGTGAGCATCTAGACGAACCTCTCGACGTCCATTTTTCCGATGTTCCACTCAATTGTAGGGGGTCAACAGCATGGACATTGAGAGACAATACCACGGATCTCAGGCAGAATATATTGATGATCACTGGTTGAGTAGTCCTCTAATACTCTCCAATTATGTATCCTTCTAAGAACTCCATGGTGAATGCCACGTCAAGTATGGCTCCTTACAGTTAATATGGCAAAGGGTTGGCATATTTTTGGTTATTAGCATGACGAGCGTCATCCTGGTCGTCATTCTTAGGATTTGTTTTCATATGGATTTGTTAAAGCCATGCCCCATCCAATTGCTTTAGCGTTGAAGTCTCCTCCAACAAGCACTTTGCCATCTGTATTCGAGACAGCATCTTCTAAAGCATTAAATTTGTCTTGGAAAGATGATATCGGTTCATTCGGCTCTAGGTACATGCTGAAGAAGGTGGTCCTTGAGCATTGCATTCACATGAAATCAACCCCCCCGCAGTAAAATGTTGGCTTTCATGTGCCTAACAAAATGCTCAAATAGGTTTTTGGCGGTTGAGCTGCGGTGAAGATTTACCTGCAGGACACGTTTCATCGAAGTTCTGATTTTGCTTTGGCTTGGATTCGCTGAAAAACTTGACATTTCCCTGATCCTAAGACCTGCTTAAGATCTGGTCTTTAATCAGCACCCTTGCATACGATACTGTGTTCCTCCTTCATATTTTTTTTTCTTTTATGTCCCGTTGCATCATATTTGTAATACTATCGGGTCCTTTGCATACTTGTGCCTTGAGACCCCAGCCAAGTATTTGAGGCATCGAAAGGGCGCTGCTCTTTGCCGTATGCTATGACGACTCACCATATCCTTACTTTGCCCTTATTCAGAAATTGTTGGGCGTCCTTTTCGGTCTAGTCAATGATGGCCATGCGTTGTCATTTATGGTTTTCTGTTGTCAGCATCTTTTTGATTCTGCCCATGATATTCAGCTCCCTTTTAATGTCCTCCTATACCTTGGCCAGGACGTAATGCAGCCATGCTTCTTATTTTGATCGTTGCTATTGACTCAAGTGAAGATTTTCTTTACTGCCTTGCAAAATGCTTCTTTATTGTCGACCTTTGCTCCAAATTCGACCAGTATGTGGCCCAATTTTCCGCAGCACTTCTACAAAGGATCAGCTACCTTAGGGTTTTACGAACAGTGCTTGCTCCTTTGATTGGGCTGGACACCATCTTTTTGTTGATGTTTGGTGATGGAGCTATCTCCGCGTGCCCTTTAGACATAAGCCTTAGCGTTTCTTTAGCATTCTGCTCTTCTTCAGTCTTTTGGTCTTCTTGAGGCTTTATCGAGGTCCTCCGGTAAGGTAGTGCCCTATACGGTCTAGAAGAACTTCTAGTTCAAGGGGCACATTCTTTTCATCTTTCATGATTTGGAAGTCGCATGCTGGTTTTATTCTTTTCTGGAACGTCTCCCATTTTCCGGATAAGCTTTTCTTCTTAGTTTTGCCGGACGGCAATTATACTTGAATCAGGATATTGGTGACGAAATCAACCATCCATCCCGAGACTTCTATCCAAAGGAACTGATCACGGCAACGGCTGACTTAAATTATCCCTACTTGAGCATTATAAAGCAGCTTGAGGTGCTCTTTCCAGCTAGAGAAAACTGAAAGAATCGATAAGTGTTTGGAGTACTATAACCTGTAAGTCTTCACTGATAGTTTGAAAATGGAATGCAGTATTGGATAGCAGTAGTCTTTTTACAAAGGCTGAATGTGTTGAGAAAATGCCATCGAATACTACAGTTTGGCAAGCAATGAATTTTTCGGGTGTTTCACGTTGGGTGCCTGTTTAAATAAATTTCTCATACGTTCATTGCCAGACTCCCCTTTGAATTCAAGAGAATCTTGCTATTGACTCAATAACACGAGGCTTTTTTTTTCTGTAGCAGGGAGGTGAATGCATTTATGCACAGAGTGTGGGATTCCCATACGCGACTGGACTACCCACTAAACACCTCCCCTGTCAACTTGAGAACCCAGCCTGGAACCGTTTGACACATTCCTTCGGGCCAGGTCTCGTTTTGTTACGTCGTGGGGCGCCTTTAAGCTGGGGAATCCCTTTCCTAGCGGGAGGGGAGAGGGGAAGAGGAATTGCCAGAAGAGCGATCCCCCAGCCCCAGCACCCCCAGCTGCTGTGAGTCCCTTTTATATTTTAGGACTGCCCGAGCATAATGTGCCACCTGGTTCTATTTGTCAACCGATTCGAGCATCACCGCAAGTATATTATCCGGGGTGAGCTCCCCCGTCTCCCTGTAAAGTTTCCTTCGCAGCCTGACCCATTTTGTACACGCAAAAAATGAGTGACAGGCATTGTCCTCCTCTCCTGGGCAAAACCGACAATCGGGGGACCGTGACTTACCGATTTTGTGCAGGTAAGACTGCGCGAGGCTTGGAGAGTATGGAAACAAAGTTTACCATCACTGTCAACAATTTTGGCACGAAACAGTCAAGTAAAGTCGACGGCTGCTCGCTCGTACAGCAAATTAGCTCAGTGTGGCAAGCACTTTAAAAAGGGGTCACATTGAAAATTTGTTTCCTCGAATAATCCTAGAGAAATTTAATTTTAGAATAATTATTTCAATCTTTTTTATTCAACTGCATTCAAAATCGGTTTACCGACTTATCTTCCAATTCGTTCTATAAATTCCAATATGCTTACCAATTTTTATCTTGGGAATAACCAACAAAAAAAATTAATCTCTTTTAAAATCACTTTTAACTTTCAAATCAGCTTCAAAACAAGCTTTCTCCATCTCAAATTACCATGCAAACTAGCTAACATTTTTTTCCTGTATACATCAAAGTTAAATTACCGCAAGCATCTTTAACTTGGTGAAGAACTAGTTCGAAACAACTTAGTAAACAATTTACAATCTTTTATACTAGGCAACACTTCAACTCTTCAATTTTCCTATCACTATCACTAAACTCTGCACTAAACTTCGTGCTTTTCAATGGAAACAGTTCAAGAAGAATAGCTTCAAACTTTTTTTGTTCTGTATTGGCAGCAGAAAAATTGAATTCTTCCTTTTTTATCAGCACAAACTTGATAGCAACAATTTCTTACTTTATAAAAATCCATACTTCGATCATGGTCGTCCTTTACAAAGTAGCTATTATGGTTATTAACATTATTCGTGGTCATCATTGTGTCCCTTTTACATCCTCTCTGGAGCTCCTTGTACGAGAATAGCCCATGCAGCCAGCCCAGCACAGTCGAAAGGACGACATAAAATTAATTGAATCTACCATCATCATATCCTTTCAAAAGAAAATTTCCTTATATCCGGAGATCAAAAACCATAGGAATGATATTGAAGTTTCGTTTCGCAGAAGTAAAGAAATAGCAGAGGAAAATGATGAGAGAAAAAAAAAAAATAAAAAATAAAATAAAATCCGTTTCTTGTGAAATTAGTGAATAAAAAACGTGAAGTCAAAGGAAATCTGAAGGAAGCTCAAGCAGTAGTAAAAGACGAGGCGAAAAGTAAAGCTTGGCGACATCGACATCCGAAAGTATAAGTACAGGAGTATGCAGTAAAAGGATATGTACGAGGACGAGTATAAGATTTATAGAGCTGGGAGAGATGGAACATAGCATAGTTCTGTGCGTGTTGCATAGTTTAATATTGGACTTGGTATCGGCAGTCTCCTGCCTGCCTTATGATGGTGTCATGGAACTGCTTGAACTGACGCCACTGCCACCAGCGCAGTGTCGTGAACGTACGTACGTACAGAAACTGAAGAAGGCTTTTATAAACTTTCTTGACAGCTCATTTCCGTTGCCTGTCTAATGCATACTACACTATCGAAAAACCTCTTTAACTTGTCGGCATTGCAAAGTTTATTTATTGGTATGTAACGAAAATGTGAATCATTTTACAGCTTAAGCTGTACTTGTCTTCGATGCTTTACCATTCACTCTCCCATTCACAAATGGTGGTAGAATACATTATTGAGGGTGTGTGAGTATGGGTAGGGTTGAAAAGTTTGGTTAAACATGAACTAATTTGTTTCTCGTTTGTAGGAGGTGAATCGGTTGGTTGAGATTGTTTTGAAGCGTGCTCAATATTCTGAGAGGGATTTTCATTTCTTATTGTATTTATATATTTTTTTCAATGTAAACAGTTTTTTGGTATAAACTCTACAGGATTTAGAAAGTTATGGGCGGCTCATGAATGTACACAATGATTATAATATTACTGCTTCTAAAGAATTTTTGGAAAAATATCCATAGTTATGTCTGAACGCGTTCTGATGGACGATTATGTGCACCATAAAAATTACGAAATAATCTAAAAGTTGCAAAGTTTCTCGCTAGTAGTCGGATGGATGAGGGCTTAGAAAGCAGTGATTAATGGGCAAATATTTTAAAATGAAAAACCCACTATAACTTTTGTGAAGTTTCAGTTTGAGCAGCTTGACTAGGCAGGAGAATGTTTCCATCAAAAATGTTTTGTTTTCCACCTATAAAATCTAGACTTCTATCTTTAGCCATTGACCAATAAAATGAATCAAGAGTTAAAAACCTGTACATGAATTACTGAATCTTCACGTTTAAATTTTAGCCGCAACATAGGCTTAAACTGAGAATGATCCTTAGCTAAGCTTGTCTGGGAGATGAGCATGCGAGTAACCTCAATTTTAGGTGTAATATTTGGCGCCTAAAGCTGTAGGTTAAACGACACGAAATGCGAGAAGTAAAATAGAAAATTTAGAAGTAAAACATTGTACTGGTGCAATGGTGTGGAAATGAGGAGTCCCAAAGTGAAATTGGAATAGAGTTCTGGTTTTGCAGGAGTGTGAAACTGGAAGACGAACGTTTTATTTATTTAAAAAAAAATGACTTACAGACAAGCAGTCCAATTACAAGCTAATTAATAAATAAATACAAATATTCAAATTCAAAATATGAAGAAATAAGGGAAAAAATATCACAATTCAATGATATCAAAAATTAAGACTTATAGGCGTATTTATAAATTTAATTTACGCCAAGGACTGTGGTAAAGGACCAAGGCTTTGCTGGCTGTGCATACAAGGTAAGCGTGGTAAGGGAAAGTGGAAAAAGGCATTAGTACGTGGATACGGAACCTGAAATTGAAGCGAGGATCTATACGGGCGAGCAGCGTCAAATGTATTAATTTGCCCGCATACATTTTGAGGTAAAAGACTGTGATGAAGTTTGAACAAAAGGCATTCGTCAAGGTAAGATCGTCTGGACACGAGGGTAAGAAGCTTCAAAATATGTAGCCGGTCATCATAAGGGAAGTAAGGAAGGTTGAATTTGAAGAATAGAGACCGGGTGAATCTGCGTTGAACTGATTCAAGAACATCGATGTGCTTCCTGTGGTACGTACTCCAAATTTGGGAGCAGTCCTCCAAATGACTAGGAACCAGTGAGAAGTAAAGACACATATGTTGGAATGACGAGCGGATCGTAACATAAACCCAGTTTAGCGGGAGGCTTCTTAATAATTAGAGCAATGTGGATATCAAACTTCAGTTTAGAGTCGAAAAGCATATCAAGATTCTTAAAGGAGGTTACATTGCTCAAAAGGTTACCAACAAGCCTATACGTTGAGAGAAGAGGAAATCTTTAAACGAGAAAATGTCATCTGATGGCATTTGGAAACATTTAAGGAGAGATGGTTTGATTCACACCAGTCACTAAGACGCAGAAATCGGACATCTACGTCTATAAGGGAATCAATAACTCGAAAAATCTTGAAGTCATCAGCATAAAGGAGACAGGGGGATGTAATAACAGAAGGAAGATCATTGACAAAAAGTAAAAATAGTATGCGGCCAAGTTTTGAACCTTACGGAACTCCCGAGCTCGGGTGAAAAGAAGAAGTGAAGCAAGAATTACAAGTGACATTGACGATTCAGGACATAGGAGAGATGCCAGGAATATAAACAAATAGGGACATTGAACTCTAAAAGCTTCTCAAATAGAAGAGATTGATTCACTGGATCAAAGGCTATAGAGAAATCCGTAAAAATAACGTCCACTTGATGTTACTGATCGGGGGTAGCTGCAATATGATGGGTATAAAAAGCAAATTTGTAAGGGTAGATCTGCCTCTGACAAAACTAAAAATGAGAGGACAAGTAGATACAACACATCAAAAACTATCTTTTCAAGAATTTGACCAATACAAGGAAGAAGGGAAATACGACGATAGTTTGGGATGATATTACGATGACCAGATTTGAAGATAGGAAAAATATGAGCAATTTTCCATTGGGAGGGATAAATTCAAATTAAAAATAATTGAAAGGGGAACACAAAGTAAAAAAGATAAAGATTTTGCTAGAAAATGTGGAATGCCATCAGGGCCCCCACTGGTATTGTTGTTAAGATTATTAAAGACTAGCTCAACCTGCAAGGGGTTTGTATGCAAAGTAGTAGAGTAAAAAGAGCAAGAAAACTGGTTGAAGGCAGGGGAATGCTTAGTCCTGCCAAAACAGGAAGAAAAAAAGAAGCGAAGAGTTCATAAGATTCTTGAGCAGTAGACGGTGTCACGCCATCTAGACTAAAATTATCATGGGGATGATGAGAGCTCCTTAAAAATTTTACTTACGACCGGAACGCACGTGTTTGATTCGATATTAATGTGGTTTAAATGTGGTTAACATATGCATATAGTGCAGAGGTGGCAATTTTCTTGGCCATAGCATACGCTCTTTGAATTTAGTGAGGTCAATTGGAAGACCACTGGATAAGAATTTTCTGTGCGCAGCATCTTTAGCTTTAATTGCTATGACAACATCTGACCAGGGACCATCTTGAGGTCTTCTTGCTGGAAACACAGGAGTAAATTGTGAGATGAATGACGAAAGAAACATAAAAACTTATCAACACAATCTGTAGTGTGAAAACTGCTGAAGAAGAGATACTAATTTATGACATTAAGGCAAGCGACCATGCTCGATAAATTGGCTTTTAAAAAATTGAAGCGGGAAGGAATTCTTCAAAGAACGAGAAGATATGATAGCAAGCTCAATGAAGAGTGGTAGATTTTGGGGATCATGTTTGACAAAGGATGAGAGTACCATCTATGCGGATAGAGAAGAAGGCGGTTAGTTGGAAAGAACAAAATCAAACAATTTGTTATTGGCACTAGGAATACTGTTGAACTAGGTTAAAGAACAGAACAAAATAAAAGAAGAAAGAGCAAAAGATACACTACCACCAGAAACTATGGAGACATACATATCATTCCAAACAAATGAGGGCAAATTGATGTCACCTCAGACCAATATAGAGGTAAAAGGGAAACGAGCATTAATATAGCTTAAGAAAGCTGCAAAGTAACGTTTGTAAACAATAGCACGACTGTTACAAGGGATATACACAGATGATACAAGAAAGGAAAGATAGTCAGATAGAGAAACTAGCCCAATCATACACTCAACAGGTGAAAATTGGTTAAAGTCATCTTAAAATCATCACAGGGTTTACTAATAAGGGAGACATGCATACCCACTAGAATGCGTTTATCGCCAGACTTACCAGTAGCATCACGGCCTCTATCTCTGTGGAACGATAAATGGTTTGGAAGTAGATCGCCATTACTAATGTCATCTGTCAGCCATGTTTACGTTAGACAGATGATATTATACGGAAGAAGGATGAAAGAAACTCGAAATTCTGCAATCTATGTCCTCAGGCCACGATCATTTTGGTAATACCAAGTTAAGAATGAATTACGAGGCTTAAGATATGTTTCTGCTGGGGTTAAAGGACACAGGACGGTTCCGCTAACGAATCGTAGAGAATTTTTTGACGAATATGCCAGGGGGCCAAAATTCCTTATCAAGCAAGATACTTAGGTTAGCCGAAATAGTCATTTTGAAAGACGCAATCAATCTGTTCGTCTTTCTACCAGGCGTAAGTTTGGTGCCCTGGAGCAACTCAGGACTAGAGTTTAGTTTGTAATTTTTATGAGCAATGATGTCTTCAACTGGTATGCTAAATATTTTCTAATCTTGAAAGAAATATTTGTACCGGCGGAGTATAGCACGTAGTAGGACGCCAAGTTTCATTGCAGTAATGTTTGTCGTCATATCGCCTCCAGCTGAGGGCCCCCGGCTGGTAGATAAAGATTTTGGTGAGCCTACATTTCTTATCATCATTTCGATTTCAGCATTACTTTCAGGTACAAATCTTGTAACAGAGATCACAGCCAAGCATGAACACTTTAGGTTAGTCCCGGTACCAACCAAACATTGCGGTGTTATGTAAGCAGGCTACAGAAGTTCAGGTTGCTGCTGATTAGATGTCAATTGCAGATGTTTTGCTTGTTGCTATAGTTGTTGTGCATGATGATGTTGCTCTTGGGAACCAGGTGACAGTTGCTAATGAAGTTTTTTTGGAATGGTTCCCTTGCTGGCATTCACCACTGTATACACATCAGAGCTCTTGGAAATTGAAGTAGAGCATAATTTTGGAAATAATGCAGGAGGATTCTTCACTGGGCCTTCCCTATCGTTGATGGAAGGAGGAAGCACTTTGCTGCGGATTGCAGTAACGACAATTTTCTGCAAGTATTGTAAAAAAAAAACACTATATATATTTTTATAGCGCAACTATTTTCTTAATAAAATTCATGAGATATTGTTATTTCAAATTAAAGTCTGAGGACTATTATCTTTATTTGTATGAGTATACGGCTTCCAAGTGCGCAAGGCTCCCAGACTTCTCATTCAACATGTCCTCTATTAACTTCAGACATTACTCCAAATTAAGCCTAGTTTTGCCACGCCGTAAGATGTCATCAAGTCAGAGAGTATTTCCTCTGGTTAAAAAAGTGTGTGAAAAAAGTATTGCTTAAAAAGCAAGCCACATACCCAATAGTGCAATCTTTTTATCTTTTAAAATTGCCCGAAGGAAATGTGCCACATAGTCATTCATCTGTCAGCCAGTCCAAGCATGTCCCTATTTAGACTACCCCGAGAGAGAAAGAGAGCTCTCCTGTCCCATCTTTTGCAAGCAGAGACTGTCATATATGTGCATGTGATCCTCAATGCTCTTCTTCCATTTATTTGTGCGAAGCATTTTCGTTACAGCTCCTTGCTGAAAGCTGGGCCCCTTATATCGGCACCCAGCAGTAGCACAAAGCCTACGCTACTCATCAAAAGTTTTCTTTTTGAGAGCTGGTCCCCCCCTAAGTCGGCTATAAGACAACTTAGAGCCAGTACATCTGAAGGAACCTTATCAGCTGTTGCCTTGATTTGCTCAGAGAAGTACATCTTGAATTCTATCAGCAACCTTAGGTACAATACTGTTGGTTTCGACTAGTACTTCCTCTATTCTGATTGTCCTTACTCTGGGAACTCTCTTCTATGTCAGCATGACCAATTCGATTTTCCTCAGTGCTGAGCTGAACCTATGAGTGGTCATCCAGTCTCTCTATCTCACGCTACATTAGCATATTTAGTCCAAGCTGTGCATGTTTGACTGTGCGTCCAGCAACTAGCGCCATTATACAGGGTTTTCCAATAAGAGTTGTTATTTTGGTATTAAAAGATAAATGTCATTTTTTAGTGTAAATGATCGGATGTTTATTTCATTATAAAGAAAAAGGTATGCCGTTAATAGTGAAAAATAACATCAGGCGAATCACTATCACGACCACGCTTACAGGACCATATCCTTTTCATGAAATTTCCATGACCAAATCGCAAAGTGGCTGCCCTATGTCCTCAATAACCTCACGCATTCCATCTTTGAGGTTTTGAATTGACGCTGGGCTTTTCTTTCACGTGGCCCCAAAGGAACAAGTTGCAAGGTATTAAATCGCAAGACCTCAGTGGCAAATCGTGAACACTTTTTCGAGAGATAACACGGTCCGGAAACTTTTCCCGCAAACGATCAATGATTTCGTTGCTTGTGTGGCACGTAGTGCCATTTTGTTGAAAGTAAACGTTGTCCAGATTAATACCATTTATTCACTGTAAATGTTGCTCCAGCCTCATTTTCGAAAAAGTAAGGTCCAATGACTCTGCCGGTTCATAAACCGCAACAAACAGTCAAACGTTGAGGAAAAAGAGGCTTTTCAACAATAACTCTTGGGTTTTCTGAGCCCCAGATGCAACAATTTTACTTGTTGACGAAGCCACCAAGGTGGAAATGGGCCTCATCGCTCAAGATAATTTTTCGAGGGAATTTCGGATCATTTTTACGCATTTCAAGGACCCAATCAGCAAAGACACGACGTTTTTGATGATCGACTGGCTTGAGTTCTTATGTTACTGGACTTTGTCAGCCTTAAAACCGAGATTTTTATGCAAAATACGGTGTAATGATGTTTGTGGAATGCCTAATTCCAAAGAACGACGAGGAATGGACAAACCTGAGTTTTCTTCAACACTTCCGGCTACAGCAGCAATATTCTCGGCTGTTCTTGAGTTACGTGCACGAGTTTTGTCCTTCACATCACTGAGTTGTCCCAGCAGCTTGAATTTCTCCACCACTTTCCGTATTGCGGCCCGACAAGGTGCATCACGACGACCCAAAAATGTTCGAGTTTTAACGAACCGTCACTGCCAAATTTTCACCATTTTTATAGTGAATTTGAATAATTTCAATGCATTGTTGAAGGATGTATTGTTCCAATTTTGTCAAAAGTGTAGTGTCTACTTGTCAAATGTCAAAAAAATGATAGCTTCAAAAGTGACTTCTACCAAAATAGTGGGCAATTTAAAATAACACCTCTTATTGGAAAGCCCTTTACAAAGTTTCGTTGCTGTAGCTTCTATAGTTTTAGAGAAAAACTGCTGTGACGTACGGATGGACAGACGGACACAGATAGTGATTGCAATAAGGTTTTGTATTTTAGTAAAAAACCCTAAAAATATATTCGAAAAGTATAGTCATTGCATAGATCTGTAGCACAAAATGTTCTAGAACAAGAACAAGCCAAGTTAGACAATTACCATTCGATCATCAGCTGTCGACCACAACGCGTGTAGCATTATTTTCATTAGTATTTTAATTTATATGTAAGAATAAATGTTGTTTAAATTAACGTAAACATCGAATGTGATTATTCGTATCACTCAAGCGACTCTACATCTAAGTGATATTCACAGTGGTGACCCCGTTTAAGGTGACGGACGACAAATTTCAGGATGTAAACAATGGCGGTAATGTGCATAGTGACTCTCCGATGCAGTTGCGTGCAAGTTGATGCGGTTGCATGCAAATTGCCTCCATTTTGGCAGAATATCCCGGAAGAGTGGTTCGCTCGAGTCAAAGCCCAATTTCACGCTAATGAAATTTCGAACGACACTATGTGTTTTGACGTAGTCGTATCAGAACTTGAAATCGAGGTGATTGCCCAGGTGGCTGATATATTGAGAGCACTGCACAGTTAAAACCAGACTCCTCTCTGTCTATGGGCTACAAGAAAATGAACGTTTGCAGTAGCTTCTGCACCGCGTCAACCTAGAGGGCTAGCGCCCATCACAACTCCTTCGAAAAATGCAGTCAATCACAAGTGTTTGCATGCCGAAGGCGGTAATCTAATCCTTGTGGCTTCCCGCAAATGTTCGCTCAATATTTGTCGCGACCGAGTTTAAGGGACTAGAAAAGATGGCCACGGTGGCGAATTGATTTTGAGCTGTAAAGCGAAATACCATTGCACTCATCCAACGCAGGACAGAAACGCATTCTCAACGCGACAATAATGCCAATGATGGCATGTTGGAAAAAATTTCAGAAACCCAGGCAGAAATTCATCGCATCCACTCTAATGCATTCACAACAAACTGTAGCACATGCCACCACTCGTTATCACAGATACTACAACCGAGAAAGGAATTGTCAGGCAAGGTCTGCTACTATCATAGGCGTTTCGGAACTGAAGCCAGACGATGTCACCTTCCATGCTTTTTCCGTAAATCAAAGTCGGGAAACGCGTTGAGCCACTAGCCCTGCAGGCGATACCTGGCGGAGTTTCACAAAGTCGCCTTTTGATACGCGATAACGCAATGAAATTCAACTTCCTTATCGACACTGTTGTGGATGTATCGGTTATTCCCAAATTTTGGGCAGTCACAAGCAATCATCATACAAGCTCTTTATGGCCAACAGCATGCCCATCGCCGCATTCGGGAAAATAACACTGCAATTGTTGCTCGGTTTTCAGCGTCCATTCCAATGGAGGTTCAATCTATCAACGTGAGACCACATTAAGAAAAACCATTTCGACTCTGTATTCACCGTCAGCAGCAACACGTGTTACCATGCGTTGCTCAGGAAATTTCCCACGCTTTCTAACTCCACCGTGGTACCAATGCCAACTAAGCATGAAGTTCGTCACTATATCAACACCTCTGGGCCCCCCGTCTGCGTAAGTTATCAAACGATAAACTGCAAGTAGGAGCAGGGGTTATGTCAGCCGTTGGATAGTCCGTGGGCAAGTCTTCTGGATTTCGTGCGCAAGAAAAACGGAGCATGGCAACTTTGTGGGGACTATCAGTGCCTCAACAACGCCACAGTACCGGACAAGTACCCGATGCTGCATATACAAGACGTTACCGAGGAGCTTAATGAAAAAAAAAGCCTTTTCAAAGATCAACCTGCTAAAAGCATTCCATCAGATTCCCATCGAGGAAATTGCTATTCCGAAGACGGCCGTTACAACGCTGTTCAGCCTGTTCGAATTCACGGTCATGACATTTGGTTTACAAAACACTCCACAGAGGTTCCAACGCTGATATCCTGGTGGCATCAAAATCCGAGGCTCAGCATATGGAGCACCTCAATCAATTGTTCAAACGACTAGCAAAGCATGGAATAGTAATCAATGTTGCAAAATGCACATTTAAAGTTCATAAAGTGAAGAACCTGGGGCATTTGGTCAGCCAAAACGGTGTCTTACCCCCGCCATCCCGGATGAAAACAATATTAAATTTCACGAAACCCATCAATATCAACGAACTGCGTCGTTTCCTGGGAACCATTAATTATTATCATCGCTTTATATGGAAAGCGGCTGACATTCAGGCGCCTTGGAATAAATTCTATGTCAAGGCAAGGAAAAACTACAAAACACCCATCGCATTCCTCCAATACAAAAACAGCATAGCCAATGCCACCATGCTTGTGAATTACAAGTCAAATAAGCCACTAAGATTGTCAACTGATGCTTTGGACGTGGCAGTAGGTACAGTACTGGAACAAAAGCAAAAAAAACTGCTGGATGCCTCTCCGCTGCAGAAACCAGGTACAGTGTTTATGATTTGCCATCTACGACAGCATACGTCACTTTCGACATTACGTGGAGGACACACAATTTCACGTGTTAACAGACACAAGCCACTTATCTTTGCGTTCACCCCACCAGCCACTGAAGTGTCTCCTCTCCAGTTACGACACCTAAATTTTATATCCGAATTCTGCACTGATATACGATACATTCCGGGCCCCAGCGACGAAGTAATGGTCGCTCTTTCACGATTCATCAACCATAGATGTCAACAACTTAGCGGGGAAGCAACAGTATGACCACGAAACTCAACAACTCATTTGACTGAATACTAGGTCACATAAGCTAAGCCACATCGTAAATGACAATAATATTAAAAATGATCATAGACACTTCTAGGCTTCAAGCTCAGTTCCTTGTACCTACATGCCTCCGTAGGAAAATTTTTGACATTTTCCACCAGTCTACAATTCTACAAGCCATCGCAAAAGCCATCGAAAATAAATTTGAGTGGATCAACATAAAAAGGGACGTTTGCCTTTGTGCTCGCAACTACATTCTGTGTAAATGCTCCAAAGTGAGCCGATACCAAAAAAATCCAATAAAACCTTTCCCGATGCCTGAAGAACGATTTCAGCACGTGCAATTCGACATCGTAAGCCTATTAATTCCTTCCCAGGGCCCAAGGTCTACCGCTTCTCAAGGTGGCCTAAAGCTGTTCCGTTGGCCAAGCAGATGACAAATTCAGTAGCCCAGGCGTTTTTTAAATAATTGGGTACCTCGTTTTGGAGCACCACGTACTATCACGATGGACCAAAGCTCACCGTTTGAGTCAAGATGCGAAAGAAAAAGGACATTGCCTTATCATCCCGCATCTAATGGTATGGTCAAACATGGCATCGCTTCCTCAAATCTGCAATTATGTGCCATAAGAATAATCCAAATTGGCCTACTGTGCTTCCTACCGTCCTCTTGGGCCTACGTGGGACGTTCAACGAAAATATTGTGGCTTCGTGTGCGAAAATGTTGCATGGAACGACACTTACATTCCCCGGAGAGCTTGTGGCCCCCACTCCAGCAGGAGGTGACTCACATGTGTTCCTCCCACAAATCACGTGGCAACATTCGTCAACAAAAATCTAGATACGTGTTCGCATATTTTCCTGAGAAACGATATACTAAAAAGACCTCTCACGCAGCCATACTCCGGCCCCCACAAAGTGCTTAATCGTATCTCCGATGTACTATTCACAATCGATATCAACAGAAGAATGATCAATGTATCTACAGAACGACTCAAACCTGCACTCGCCGAAGACGTCCCTGAATAACGATCCCACGCACTTGAAGCCCGCGTTACCTCGCCAGTTACTCGCAATAATTTGCCGTGGATTTCGATACCCCCAGAAACAAACCTACCATCAACCTCAGACGCTCAACCCAAGCAACTCTGGTTTCCAGCGTGCATCCTCGTTCACACATCATCTCACCATCAGACTGTATACGTATCGGGCCGCCTCCCGACACGCCACTACCAGTACCTGGAGCCAACCAAGCATCATTGTTAGTTAAGGTAGCAATCGCTCCTCATATGTAACCCAGGTTTAAGAACATTACCGGCAGTTAGGAATAACCCCCATCCGTCGCAGTAAATGGTACATCTATCGCATTGCATTGACTGTTTGCTGTAACTTTGACACCTTCATCAACTGTCATAATAGTTGCCAAAGTCACTCAGGAAGGAGTCCTGTAGCGCAGCAATCGCTACTGTTGTATGACAATGTACCTCTAGTATAAAATGTTCTAGGAGAAAAACGAACCAAGTTAGATAATTGCCACTCGATCATCAGCTGTCGATCACAAAACGTGTAGGATTCATATTTTCATTAGTATTGTGATTTGTATGTAAGAATAAATATTGTTTGAATTAATGTTAACATCGAATTTTATTAGTCGTATCACTCAAACGACCATACATTCAAGCGATACTCACAGATCCATTGACCGAATTTAGGTCTTCATGATTACAATATTTGGCCATGTTTTTCATACTTTTTCCTAAAGTGCGTCAATTGAAGTTGCGTGAGATAGCTGGTGAGCGAGCACCTCAATGGACCGCGTGGATCATATCCTGCATGAAATTTTAGATTTTAGGCATGAGCAAGCTGTTGGCGCCATGGGTGCTGCGTTTGCTCACTCCCGACAACAAACGCAACCGTGAGACCATTTCAGAACAGTTTTTGACCTATTTAAGTGCAAACTGAAAGAGTTTCTGCATCGTCTCATGGCCCTTGATAGAACATGGCTCCATTGGTACACACTAGAGATCAAGGAGTAGTCAAAATAGTGGACTTTACCCAGTGAACGTGCTTAGAAGAAGGCAAAGACTGACTTACCGGTCAGAAAGGTAATGGCCACCATTTTCTGGGATTCACTAGGTGTGATTTGCATCGACTACCTGGAGAAGCGCAGAACAGTTACTGGGCTCTACTATTGTGAAAATCACGGAAGCCACCGCAGCTGTAGACATTAAGTTTTAGCAGAGGAGTGAGTAACCCGGGGTTGCGTACTGAGCCCGGCTAGCGCTCAGTTGTGTCACGGGTCTTCTGGGACTCCCTCTGTGTGTGCTGAGCCACGCTACACATAAAAATTAACATGAAGGGTAAAGGAGGGGAGAGGGGGAGGCCATTTTGAGAAATGTAAGATTATTGTTTCACCACTTCAAAGTTTTGTATTTTGATTAAATTTAATTAAAAAATACAGATTTACCAAACTCAATATGAAAAAGCAATGCGCCGAGTAAGGGACTAGATAGCTGCTCGCGGGCTCAGTTTAGCACTGGAGAAAACCGAAGTGGTCATCTTGACAAAAAAGAGAATCCCTAGAGTAAGGATGATCAGTATTGGAGATATACAAATCGAATCGAAGCCAGCGGTGAAGTACCTAGGGTTACTGATCGACTCGAAGATGAATTTCTCTGAGCAAATCAGGGCAACGGCTGAGAAGGCTGCTTTAGGAATATCGGCTCTGAGTCGACTTATGGCCAACGTAGGGGGACCCAGCCCATCAAGAAGACGCCTCTTGATGAGTGCTGTAGGGTCAGTGCTACTGTACGGAGCAGAGGTATGGGGCGACGCTCTCAGCAAGGAGGTATACCAAAAACGATTGGCACAGGTACAGAGAAGAGGAGCACTGAGAAATGCATCTTCGTATCGGCGGTGAGAGTGATTGCAGGCGTGATACCTGTCGCCCTCTTTGCTAGAGAGCGCCGCGCTATTTACCTGCGCCGAAACGAGGATGCGAGGGAGATGGTTGTCCGCAAGGAGAGACAACGCTCGCTCAACGATTGGCAGCAGTCTTGGGGGAATTGCACGAAGGGAAGTTGGACTACGCGCCTCATCCCAGATGTGAGACCGTGGCTAAATCAAAGGCATGGTGAGACTGACTTCTATCTGACCCATCTTTTCAGTGGGCACGGGTGTTTTCAGTCTTACCTGCACAAGATCGGTAAGTCACGGTCTCCCGATTGTCGGTTTTGCCCAGGAGAGGAGGACAATGCCTGTCACACGTTTTTTGTGTGCACAAAATGGGTCAGGCTGCGAAGGGAACTCTACAGGGAGACGAGAGAGCTCACCCTGGATAATATAGTTGCGGTGATGCTCGAATCGGTAGACAAATGGAACCAGGTGGCACATTATGCTCGGGCAGTCCTAAAATGTAAAAGGGACTCACAGCGGTCGGAGGCGCTGGGGCTGGGGGATCGCTCTTCTGGCATTTCCTCTTCCCCTCTCCCCTCCTGCTAGGGAAGGGACTCCCCAGCTTGAAGGCGCCCCACGGCGTAACAAAACGAGACCTGGCCCGAAGTAATGTGTCAAAAGGTTCCAGGCTAGGTTCTCAGGTTGACAGGGGAAGTGTTTAGTGGGTAGTCCAAGGGTATCCTCCATGGGAGTCCCACACTGCCAGACTTGGCGGGCGTAAATGCCTTCACCTCCCTACCACAAAAAAAAACGAAAAAGCAACGAATTTCATTAATTATGGCCCCTTTTAAAATTTAAGGTTGAACAAACCAAAACCAAACTATTGCATGAAAATAGAAAAAGAAAAAATATAATGATGAAATACTAATAAAATAGAAAGAATGATACGTTACTTATTTACCCCTTATACGGCTGCGCAGTGCTCTGCAACTGGGAAAGGAACGGGGCTGGTGCTAGAATTTATCAAATTATTAATTTGAATATTGCAATCACGACCTATGTTCGCCTGTCCGTCCGTCTGAACCGCTGAAAGTCATAGCATTTTTTCTCCGAAACTATAGAAGCTACAGCCATGAAACTTTGTGAAAAGGTCAGAAGTGGCGACTTCTTGAAAGTTTTGGGGTGAAAAAAATTTTCAAAGGGATTAAGGGGCCATATAGGGCGGTAATCCTTCAAAAACAAATTTTAACTGTTAGTAGTCAAGTATGGTGTCATTGGAAAGGTCTTAATGAGAACTTTTCAAAACAAGCCTTAAAATTGCCTTATCAGTACCGAGGGGGGCAGGGGAAGGGGAAATGTTCAAATTTTTCACGTGCCCCTCCCTCGCGATTGGACACCTTTTATCCGAAAAATCTGGAAAAAATTATGAATTCAGGCCTTTATGAGTACAACAACAACAAATACGTGAGAAGTCGAAATTCACTCAACTTAAAAGTATGATTTATCGATTATACATTTTCTTAAATAAAATCTTAACGGTACCTTTAAATTCAATTAAATTCGGTATATGTATGGCTATTGATAAGATTGACCTGTCCTGCAAGATTCACAAAGATGAAATAGTGTTTATCGAAGCTTTAACGGTTTGATTTTTCCTGTACTACTATGGAACGATATGCGCTGTATACTACGAAAGCATCTGGCTTTGGAACAATATGCGCTTTTAACCGACTCAGACACTACAGGTTTGCTGGGATTTGCATGAAAGTTTCAGGAATAATAGGTATCATGTATATCTTTGAAAATTGGTTCAGTTACTGGTATCAGTGATCATAAAATAAAATAATGGTTGTTTTAACTGAGAAGATTGAAGAATTTTGAGTTATTTTTCCCCAACTTTAACGTTTAAGGTTCATGCTTCTAGCACTTGATCCAATTTAATTAATGGCTGAAGATGAGAACCTAAAATGAATACTCATAGGCAAAACAAGCCCAGGAGGCAGGTGGAAGCTCCTGACAGAAGGGCTTTGTAACCATTCTAGGGTTTGAAAAGAAAATTTTTTCATCAAAGGTCTGCATGAAAGCTTTATAAAATAATTTTTAAGCTAACAGGTTTTGCTTCAGCGGGAGGACAGGGAAGGAAATACACGAAAAATGTGTTTTTTCCCTCGCGACTAGACACCTAAGATCCAAAACATCTGAAAAAATTATCAATGCAAATATATATGGGTACAACAATAACAAATACCTTTTTTTGTGGTAGGGAGGTGAATGCCATTTATGCACAGAGTGTGGGACTCCCATGCTGACAAGAAGGCGACCGGAATACCCAATAAACACCTCCCCTGTCAACCTGAGAACCCAGCCTGGAACCGTTTGACGCATTACTTCGGGCCAGGTCTCGTTTTGTTACGCCGTGGGGCGCCTTCAAGCTGGGGATCCCTTTCGTAGCGGGAGGGGAGAGGGGAAGAGGAAGTGCCAGAAAAGCGATACCCCAGCCCCAGTGCCCCCGGCTGCTTTGAGTCCCTTTTATATTTTAGGACTGTCCGAGCAGATTTCACCACGGTCTCACATCCAGGATGAGGCCCGCAGTCCACATTCCCTTGGTGCAATTCACCCAAGCCTGCTGCTAATCGTTGAGCGAGCGCTGTCTCTCCTCTCGGACAACCATCTCCCTCGCATCCTCAGCGCAGGTAAATAGTGCGGCGCTCTCTAACGAGGCGGCCGACAGGTCTCCCCCCTCCAATAATTCTCACCGCCGGATCAGAGACTGTCGGATAGGAAGATGCAATTCTCAGTGCTCCTCTTCTCTGTACCTATGCCAAACGTATTCAGTACACCCCCTTGCTGAGAGCGTCACCCCATACCTCTGCTCCGTACAGTAGCATTGCCCCTACAGCACTCATCAAGAGGCGTCTTCTTGACCATAAGTCGACTCAGAGCCGATATTCCTAAAGCAGCCTTCTAAGCCGTTGCCCTGATTTGTTCTTCGAGTTGATCAGTAGCCCCAGGTACTTCACCGCTTGCTTCGATTCGATTTGTATGTCTCCAATACTGATCATCCTTACTCTAGGGATTCTCTTTTTTGTCAAGATGACCACTTCGGTTTTCTCCACTGCTAAACTGAGCCCACGAGCAGTTATCCAGTCCCTCACTCGGTGCATTAGCATACCTAGCCTAAGTTGCGCCTGTTCAATGGTGCGTTCAGCGGCAAGACCCGCAACATCATCCGCATAGCCGACCAAGCGCGAATCATCTGGTATCTCAAGTCTCAGTAGCCCGTCGTAAGACACGTTCCACAGGTCCGGGCCAAGGATAGATCCCTGGGCAGCACCTGATGTAACTCCCATCCTTTGTTGGCCCTGTGTCGTGTCGTAGAGCAGGTCTCGGCCCTTTGGGTTGTTCCTCAATAGCCGCATTAGATATTCTGGAACTTGAAAACAGTTTTCCAGCGTATCCAGAATATCCACCCATCTAGCGGAGTTGAAGGCGTTCCTGACGTCGAGTGTCACCAACAGGATGATCCGTTACTTGGTGCGACTATGTGCCTCTGCCTTTTGGACCGCGTTCACCACCTCTGCAATCGCATCAATTGTAGAACGTCCTACTCTAAAGCCGTCCTGCCGAGGAGATAGGTCCCCAGCAGTGTGAATCGCGTCATTGGGTCTTCTCTTGATGAGTTTCTCTAGCACTTTCCCAGCGATGTTTAGCATGCATAACGGAAGGTATGCAAACGACGAGTTGGGATTTCCTTTCCCCTTGCTGATCAGCACGAGCCTCGCCACTTTTCATCGTACCGGGAAAACCCCGTCCCGTAGGCAAGCGTTGAATGTGCCGAGCAGCAATCAGGACAATGGTGATAGACGAGCCGCAACACCTCAGCCAGAACACCATCTGGACCTGGAGCCTTCCTCGCTTTCAATGAGAGGACTACTTCCTCCAGCTTTGGCTGTGCGAAGAGTGGGCACTCGACTGCTGTTTCACCATAGACAGCGTCGACATGGACGGGAAGAGTCCCCGTACTATCGGGTCCATATTTTTCGCGTCATGTATACAAGGCTTCTGTAGGGCACCAAGCTTTCGCGCGACTAGCTTGTAGCCAAGGGCCCACGGATCCTTGTTCACATTGTCCACTAGGTCTTGCAAGCAGCGAGCCTTGCTTTTGTTGATCAGTTCGCGAAGGCGTTTCCTGGCCGACTTATATGCTGCCACCCAGTTGCATGCCTCGTCACCGTTTCGCGCCCGTTGAACCTCACGTCGAAGCTCGTGACACTCCCTCCGCTTTTCAGTAATTTCAGTTGACCACCAGTACACTGGGGGCTTGCCGTGCCGGGGTCCTCGACGAGGCATAGGAGCGCAGCAAGCAGTCGTAATGATGTTCATAGTAAAGTTCACCACGTCTTGAATTACCAGTTCTTCCGTCCCCTCCAAAGCTCCCTGCAGCGGCTCACCTGCTGTGAGCACCTCAACGAACCTCTCGACGTCCATCCTTCCGATGTTCCATCCAGTTGTAGAAAGCCGAGAGCACGAGCGTCGGGAGACAACATCACTTATCCCAAGCAGAGTGCACTGATGATCACTGGCTGAGTAGTCCTCTAATACTTTCCAATTGTGTATCCTCCGTACTCCCTCACAGCCAATACGGTGGAAATTCGGCGTATTTCCGGAATTAAGTACAATAAGGGTCATCCTTGCCGCCATTTCCAGGATTCGTTTTCTCCGCGGATCCATTTGAGGCATTCCCCATTCGATTGCTTTAGCGTTGAAGTCAACCCCAACGAGCACCTTGCCCTCTGCGTTCGAGACAGCATCCGCCAGAGCTTGGCTTGAAAAGATGACATCGATTCGTTGGGCGTTTGGTACACACTAAAAAAGGTGGTTCCTGAGCACTGAACCCACACGAAACCATTTCCCCGTCCACAACTCTCCGCTTGAAAGTCACTGTTTTGAACCCAGATGGTGGCAGTAGCAGTTTCATCAGAATACCATAATGCAGGACTTTTATCATGGTGCTGCTTACTCAGCAGCAGGAAGTCTACTTTCATGTCCCTCGCAAGCTGCTGAAGCAGATTTTGGGCGGTTGAACTGCGGTGTAGGTTTGGCTGGAGGATGCGGGTCATCGGAGTTCTGATTTTGCCTTGGCTAGGGCTTCCTGGAACACCCGGTATTTTCCTGATCCCAAGACGTGTCCAAAATCAGGTTTTGAATCAGCACCCTTGCAAAGAATACAGTGTGATTTCCTCGTATACTCTTTTTTTTATCTCCCATTGCACCGCATTTGTAACATAGGGAACTCCTGTCGGGTCCTTTGCATACTTAGGTGGTGTGACCATAACCAAGGTATTTGAAACATTGAAGAGGCGCTGCTCTTCGCCGTATCCTACAGAAAACCCACCCCATTCGTACTTTGCCCTTGTTCAGGAATTGTTTTGCGTCCTTTTTGGTGAAGTCAGCTTTGGCCATGGGTTGTCCCCTGTTGTTTACTGGTGTCGGTCTCGCTTTGATCCTTCCCACGCTAGGGAACTCCTTTTTGATGGCCTCTTCTACAGCGGCCAGATCCGTGACGCAGTCAATGTCTCGTATTTCGATCATTGCCATCGATTCGAGCGACGCTATAGTTGCACTTTTGTCGAGGATTTTCTTTACTGCGTCACAGAATGCTTCTTTATTGCCCGCCTCTGCTCCGAATTCAACCAGTATGTGGCCCAACCGCGTTGGTCGTACTGCTTTAATGGTAGTATTGATGTCTTCGAGCAATTTACAATTCCCCTGATGTCCCGCAGTACCTCCGCGTAGGACTAGTCATCTTATGGCTTTGCGAGCAGTGGCTGCTGTTGGGACTTTTGTTGGGGCTTCTGCCTCTCCTGTTTTGCATCAAGTTCTTTTTCTGATTGGGCGTCCGCGCGAGCTTTACTTTCTGGCACTTTTTAATGTAGTTTCTTTGCGGCTTTCATCGCTTCTTTTGTAAACGCTATCTGGAACCCGTGACCTAATGCTCTACGTCCATCAATTGCCTCTTCCTTCCTTCTTTTATCTCGATCTTCTTCGGCTCGGCTAGACGCCATTCTTTTATTGACATGTAATGATAGAGCTATCTGCATGTTGCCTTTAAATTTCGCCCTAAGCGCTTCTTTTGTTCGTCTTTGGCCCTTAACCAGCTCCTCCGATAGTGCCCTGTGCGATCCAGGAGCTCCTCTAGTTCAAGGAGCCCAACATTTACTGCTTTGCTGATTCTTGGGGAGTCGCATACAGATTATATTCTATGAAAATTTTGTCACAAAAACACTCTCAAGACAAAAAGTTTAATGACTACAGCTTTTAAAGTTTTGGAGAAAAACCGTGGCCACATGTCACGATTTTGATAGGGTTTTGTATTTTGGTACAAAGCCTAAGGTATGCCTTAACGGCAATAATATGAGGAATTTATTACTTTCGACTATAAAAGTAATCCAAATGTACTTCTTTTTTTTCTAATTTGATGCTTAAATCCCTTAAACACGTAATATTTCCATACTTGTCAGTTAACAACCACTTAAAGATCGTATCACATTTAATCGCTTTTCAAATGCCTCCACAGAGACATCGTTGTTTGGCTTAACATCGCAGTCAGACCGAATAAAGAAGTCTGATGCTTTGCATACTAATAAACTCTGGCTTTGCTAGTTAGAAAATCCTTCGCTCGCTCTTCCACCTCGCGGCATATGAATGACATCAATATCCTTCCACCACTCCATTCGACTTTATTCTATCGCTCGCTCATCCACTACTCCTGGCAGCATACTCGTACTATACAACATTCATAATCTTGGAAAATGTTAATAACTTGACAAAATACGCGATGATACTCGCTAAATTAATTTTCACAGTTAATCCCTTAGATTAAACGAAAACCTCGGCAGGATATTAGACGCGACAACTGAACGCAAAGGAACAGACAAACGAGTGAATGAATGGATGGATGGAAAAGTCAGTCAGTGGCAGGCAGCCACGCAGAGGTAGCTCCATTTCTAGCTCCGAGCCTTTAAATCCATGTGATGAAATTTACAATGTGTTTGGTTGGGAAAGCTTGAAAGTGAAACGAATTTGCTACCATAGGCGAAATTACAATGGTTTGGTTTTGCTATTCAATCCACATAACAAAGACATTGTCGGTGTGGTATCCTTGTCGGGCAGGTAGCGAGCTATCAGCGCTCGACTAAGTCTACGTGGAATTGCAGGAGGAAGTAGCAAGCGTCCTTGCCAGCTATGGTTGTCCTCACTCGAACCAAGTAATTGTCATCAAAACGTCATTAGACGCAATTGAAAAGTTATGCGACCAGAAGTTTTCCACGCGGCACTTTTTTCCCCGGCTTGACAACAACAACATGGTGGATGTAGTTGCGAAAGATTTTCGCTCGTGGGTATACTTTTGTGAGACTTCTACTATAGAAGCTTAAACAACGGAATAAAGTTGAACAATGGACGCTAAGAGAATTATGCTGATTAGTCATTATTTTTCTCAGAAAAAAAAAATGGAAGTAAGTTGCTTGAGGGAACTTAATGCAGAATGTTCTAGATGGAAATTAAAGTGAATAAATTCGGAAGTTGTGGGTTCTGATTTAAACATTTTAAGATGGTATAACATATACTTCTGCAGCACATTTAGATATTGGTCAATCATTGTTACTTATTTTAATTATTGCTGGTGATGCTGTTGTTGACTATCATATGAAATGAATTTTAAAAAGAGAAAGATCAGTTCATTTAACCCTGGAGGGCTAATGTTAGTCTTTTCGACTAACATGTTGATAGCGCTTTGATATTCTATGCCAACTCAGTCGTCAATGTGCAGTTTGAAGAGTCGTTTGCATCGTGCGCATGAGTTTAATAGTTTTTTCTGTATAAAGTTCTTGTTAGTCATATCGACTAACATATAGCCATTACGTAACTTTTTTTTAGGAACTGTAAGTTGTGATGTGTAGCTGTTTTCATATACTTGAAGGTAATTATTTTTAGTTTTAGATATAAAAATGTCCAAAAAGCTGTTAAACAAAATGGAGACTATTGAACATGTTTTAAACGAAGAAGGCAACCAGACTCATAGTGGCGAGGATTCTGCGTGCAGTGAAGATGAAGATTTTTTAAGAGGTAGCAGAAAGCAGCGAAACAGATGAGGCCTTATTGCTGGAAGACCCAAATCAAAATGCTGGTTCTTCTTCAACTTCCGGTGTACCAACTACTGGAAGAAGAACTCAAAACATCCAACAGGATAGTCCACAACAGCCAGGTAGTTCTTCCATTATTTCGTGTAGTCAAGCAGTTTTGGGTGGCGAAAATAACCATGTTTGGTCTTCAAAGAAAACTTTCACACATATGACTGCAGCAATAAACATTGTCCATACATCGAAAGGCCCTAAACGTCACGCATAGGGCAAAACGGATGCATTGAGTTGCTTCGAAATGTTCCATACTGAAGATGTACTAAATAAAGTAGTGAAATGGATAAATGCAGAGATAATAATAAAATTGCAAACATATCAGAATATACAAAGCACAAAAAATTAACCGATTTGATAGAGATAAAAGCCTTAATCGGTCTGTTTGTTTTGACTGCTGTTATGAAGGACAATCACTTGTCTAGAGATGAGCTGTTTGACGTATCGTATTTTGGGCATCGGTATGCATCGATAATGAGCAAAGAGAGATTTAAATTTTTATTACGCTGTCTAAGATTCGATGACAAATCTCTAAGACCACAAACACGACAACGTGACAGTTTTGTGCCTATTTGCAACGGATGGGAATCATTCATAAAGAATTGTAGAGACAACTATAATCCTGGACCTTACCTGACTATTGATGAGCAACTGTTAGCATTTAGGGGTAGGTGTCAATTTACGATGTATATTCCTAACAAGCCAGCTAAATATGGCATCAAGATTGTCATGATGTGTGACATTTCAACAAATACATGGTTAATGCAATTCCTTACCTTGGTAAGAATACAGACACAGAGGGATTACGGCTAGGCGAATACTTCGTCAAAGAAATAACAAAACTCATTTATGGCTCAAACACAAACGTCACTACCGACAACTGGTTTAACCTCCGTCGGACTGGCAAAATCTTTTCTTTGCGAACCTTACAAATTAACTATGGTCGGGACATTACGCTCAAACAAAAGAGAAATTCCCATAGAATTGGCAAATTTGAGAAGCAGAAAGACAGGTACAGCAATGTTTGCTTACGATAATTCGTTGACATCGTTGTCTTACAAACCTAAACCAAGCAAGATGGTATAAGTTAAGGAACGAACCACATAAATCAAACACGCGAAACAGCAAAATTCATCGAAACAGCAAAATTCATCTTTCAACGGTCGTTCCCACGAAATCGCTAATGATTCCATTACACCTGAAAGGTAATGCGCGATCCAATTGCAGCTGAAACCTGACGAATCCGTCTGGCAAGTATCCGGCACGTCACGTTGCAGCTCATCATTTTGTTCAGTTAAAATGTAAATTAGAATAGGCAGTCTATTGTTAACTCTCAAGTAATAAAGATCTATTTTTTTAAAAAATAAATTTTTTATATCATTTAATTAACTTATACCTGTTATCTTCCTGTTCTGAAAAAGGGGCTATAAACGAATCAACCAAAAAGCCATCAATGGTAGAATTTTATAATCAGACAAAGGGAGGCGTGGACACGTTTGACGAAATGTGCGCAATCATGTCTTGCAGCCTTAAAACCAATAGATGGCCTTTGTGTCTATTTTATGGGATGCTTAATATGGCATTTATAAATAGCTTTATTATTTATTGCTGTAACATAATAGAAGCTAAAGAAAAGCCAAAGAATAGAAAAGCATTTATACGGGATTTGCATTGCCAATTGATTTCTCCTTTTTTGGAAAGACGCTGCGCAATACCCACCTTGAAAATAAACCTACGAGAAAATATTAACCAGGTTGTTCAGGCAGGTAGCTCAAGAGATGCTGCAGACTGCTCCTATCGCGAGAATCAAGATCAAGGCAAAAAAAGGAAAATTTGTGCCTTCTGTTCCTATAAAAAGCATCCCATGACGAAATCTCGGTGTGAAAAGTGCCAAAAAAGTGTGCGCGAAGAACACAAAGTTTAAATGTGTGTAGACTGCTTCAAACAAATTTGAATTATTGAATTTTGTTTAGTGTATAGTTTATAAGGTTTATTTTGTTAGAATAAGTAAAAAATCATGTCATTTTTTTCGAACATTTAAGGTTATTAAGCTGGCTTTACTCAATCGCACAAAAAACTAAGAAGCAAACCTGTTTTGTAACTTTCAATAAAAATATGGAATTCAAACACGGTTTTTTTTATTTTATAGCATAGAGTACAAATTATAGTTCTTAAAAGTGTGCATATTATCTGATTTTGAGGCGTAAATCTTAGTTTCTTAACAGTTTTTATTGATGTTAGTCGAATTGACTACTCTACAGCCTCTACGCTGAAAACATATGATTAGCCCTCCAGGGTTAATGATCGCCGGTCAGAGTGCACCTCTCTTGAAAAGCAATTTATTTTTCCTTGAAATAGGGTGGTGGATTATAACTTGCGGTGCCGGGTTCTCTGAAAAAAATAAAATCAAACGAAGCGGCTGCATTGGCGTTATCAAACCAGGGGATGAATCGTATGAAATGTTCCAACTTGATCACCGCATTGGAGAAAGCGAGTCTTACTCTCGTAAAATGTGACTGTTGCAAATCTCCAAGCATTTCACAAGAGGGAAGTACTTAAGCAGTGATCGGTGAAGCAGTTCCAGATAACGAGCCCCGTGATGGAGGTATTGAAAATGAGAAATGTGAAAACTATGAAATCCGTGAGGAGAGACTCAAGCCTCATTTAAACCAGAGCAGCGTCATGCGACATTGTGGCATGTCACAGGCCGCATGCCACAAAATATGAAAATGTTGCACGTTGTTGCATGTGTTGTCATGTGGCACATTGTCGATCTTGTATCAAAAATTAATGGGTTCTAGAGCGGCAAAATCCTCCAAGATTGTCCAACGGTATAAGGTTACAAGTCAAATCTTTGCATAATCATTGTTGAGTTCCTGACACTTACAACTTATAGTTATTTAAGGTTAATTAGCACTGTAATAATTAGCCCACTGAAGTTTAATTATTGTAGTTGTAGTTTAATTATTGTGATAGGGGTACCGGTGCGGTTTTTTCCGAAAATTGAAGATTTATTGTGAAAAATTGCTTTTAGACGATCGAAAATGGTTTATTGAGCGACGGCATGTGATTTTGCAAGTTTGGGATGGATCTTGGTTTAGCAATGTCTCCAATTCATGATCTTCAATTTTTTTTTGGCTGTCCGGGCCGTTCATCGTCCTCCAAGTCAAAATTTTAACTTTTAAACCGTGCAAACCACTTCTGGCACGTACGCTCAGCTAGAGCATGCACACCATACACTTTCACCAAAATACGATGACAATCGGCAGCCTTTTTCTTCAATGAAGAAGTACTCCTCGCAAAAACACTTCATTCTGCACAAAATTCGACATTTTCAGAGTAAAAATAAGTATTGTTGTTTACCCTTCAGCTAAATGTCACATATGATACTGAATCTATATGACAGCAGCTTTCCAACACATATTTGGAAAGGTGAATCACTGGTATAAAAATCAAGATAAGCCATCTGTTAGAAAACCGTATGAATTAATCGGTACCCCTATTACTTTATCACTAATAAAATGTTTGAGTGTGTACAAAAAATATAAAATCCTAATTCGGGACAAAAGAGTCCTGGTGCAAACATTTGGAGGCCCCGGTGAGATGCACTGGGTATTTACAGGGTCTGTATAATAAGCAACCGGACTGAGCCTGCCCCGCGCCGTCAAAGCGTCTGCTAACCGGTATCTGGTGCTGTAGGGGTGGTGAGGGTCTATCCATCGAGCGAGAGCGGAGTGCGTGTTCAGTTACGTCGTCGGAGTCAAAATGGAGCGTACGATCGAGCAACTGAACCAGAGTTTTTTAACCACGTTAGTACCGGAGACGAGACGTGGGTTTTCGAAAACGATCCTGAGACGAAGCGGCAGAGTTTGGAGTGGCACACACTGGCGTCAGCACGACCGAAAAAAGCGCGCATGAGCAAATCGAAGGTGAAGTCGATGCTCATTGCTTTCTTTGACGCGAAAGGCATTGTTCACAAAGAATTTGTGCCACCCGGCCAAACTGTAAACGGCCAGTACTTCAGAGAGGTGCTCCGTCGACTAACCGCCCGGGTTCGCCGAGTCCGTCCGGAGATTGCCGATTTGTGGATCCTCCATCATGACAGTGCTCCGTCGCACATCTGCCTGCTCGTCACCGAGCAGTTGGCCAAACAGTCGAGGGCAACGTTTCCACAGCCTCCTCACAGCCTGGATATGGCACCAGTGGACTTCTTTCTGTTCCCCAAAATCAAGAGACACCTTAAGGGGACACGGTTCGGGACTCTTCAAAACGTTCAAGGTGCTACGAAGAGGGCTCTAGACAGCATCGAGGCTGCTGACTTCCAGGGAGCGTTCGGGGATCGAAAAATCCGGTATCAGCGTGTTATCGACTCCAATGGGGACTACTTTGAAGATTTCTAAAGAAAAATCGTAAATATTTTGCCAATTAAAAAATTTCCTTAGGTCAGTCCCTGTATGTTGCCGTACATAACTAAATAATTGTTTTTCCCCGGTGAACAGGTCGTGAAGTGCTGTGTGGTGTTTTGTGCAGTGTCGTAGTGTATCCACAATATCTGTTTCCGGCCACTTCCCGACTTTCTACGCGATGGCGGTCACCTGATCGAGGACCTAAAGGATACAGATTATCAGGGATCGTCGAAGGTGTCATTTCAAACTACAAAAAGGATTCGCCCTCAAGGAAGCAGGAAGTAAAGCACTATGCGGAGCGACTGCGACAACTGGAGGCCACGTGGGAGAATATTGAACTACAATATAGTCACATCCGATCCCTACCGGAGATCGCTCTGTCGGACGAGTATTTTACCCAACAGATATACGACACTACCAAAAGCAACTACCTCCGTTACCAGTAACATTTCCAAAACACACGTGGACACACCAACTGGGGAACAGTCACCGAAAGGGCTCGAAATTCAGGATTGCGAGGACAAGGATTATTCTGCAGAAGCTTCAGCACCAAGAGATGCTAGTGTGGTCAGGATGCTGCGTCGCTACAAAGTCATGGCAGGCTCGTTGGGGAGGATCATCGACCATTTGGATCAGAAAGAGGTCACTTCGACCTGGTGCAGAAGAAAACTCATGATCCTCTAACGAGGTTGGCAACAGCTGGATGAATATCACCTGTAGATCATCGAGCTCCCTCCATCACGATCCTGAAGCGTAAGATTTTAACCTGCAACAGCACACTTATTTGGAAGAGCTTACCCTAGATTGGGTCATACTTCTGGCATCAAGAATGGATCAACTCAGCACCACACCTGCCTCAGCGGCGCTGTCTGTGACTCCTCTTACCATGCCTTTGCCGAAAATAAAACTTCCCACCTTCGATGGGAACTTTTTACATTGGCAAAATTTCCACAACTTGTTCTTGCAAACGGTGCATGGCCACCTAATGTCCAAGTGCCAGAAGCTAAGGTTCCTCCAGACCGGTCACCCTGGAGAAGCGGAGTTTTTGATTTGAAATTTTACATTGTCGGATGATAACTACGAGGCAGCTTGGACAACATTGAAGGAAAGGTACGACAACTGGCGACTATTGGTAGTGACTCTCATCAACAAATTGATGAGTCAGCCATCTCATGCCAATGAAAGGCGATCAGTGGCAGCAATAAAGGCTCTACATGACAACACAAAAGAGTGTCTCAGAGGCCTGGAGAACCTGCAAGTGTTCACAAGGGACTGGTATCCGTTGCTGCTGCATGTGCTAATCCGAAAATCGGATCCAGCGACTCACGCATCATACGAATAATCGTTATTCAACCCGCATGAGCTACCACTTTTGAAGAGTTTGTTGGACTCAATGGAAACGCGTTTCCAAGTCCTTGAGACACTCGGCCGTAAAACAAAAGGACCGGAGGCCAACCGTAGGAAGGCCACGGAGCCGTTCCTGGCTTCCACGACAGCTTCTTAGCACTTGATATGTAAGCAGGATCACCCGCTTTACCACTGCCCGGATTTCCTCAGGATCACTGCTGCAAAGAGACTAAGTTTCGTGCGCGCTTAGAAGTTGTGCATGGATTGCCTTCGAGAAGGACATCAGGCTTCCATTTGTGTGGCCTGAAGTTGCAAGCAGTGTTTAGGAATCACAACACCCTGCCGCATATGCCTGGAGACAACAAGCCCAAACAGACCAAGATGATATCCTCAAGCGCTAACAAATGCAGAACCGCCATCGACCACTTTAACGACTCTGATGGAGCTCCATCCCCAAGGACATGTACTTCTGGGCACAGCCGTTGTCAGACTTGTCACCAGCAATGGGAAGTTGACGGAGCTCTGCTGGATCCGGGCTCACAAATAAACCTTTTCAAAAAAAAAAAAAAAAAAATCATCAAAAAATTTGGTTTATCATCAAGACCACACCTTACCCTCATTGAAAGGGTAGGCGATAGCATTGAGAAGGCATTCCATAAAGTGAACCTTGGCCTAAAATACAGATTATCAGGATATGCCACGCAGTTGGAAGTCTGCGTCATGGACAAAATTACATCACCGGAACCGTCTCAGAACTTGAACACATCGGGATGGCACATTCCCAAAAACAAAAGGCTGGCACATCCAGACTTCCACCAAATGGAGCATGTTGCTGATTGCCAAACACATTTACGAGGTCTTAGCTTTTAGACAAATAAAGTTGAGCCCACAGCTCCCAGTGCTTCAGAACACGCTCCTAGGATGGAGTATAGCCAGAAGAGTGATCACACCTCAAGTGTCTTCCGTGACATGCGGCATCCTGGCAGTAGATAAAAAGCTTAATCCGCTCATCAAGCGATTTTGGGAGGTCGAGGAAGTACAGGATTCACAGCATAAGCTTGCCTCAACTGAAAAGGCTTGCGTGGGACATTTCTATCAGACAATGACAAGGCGTCCTGATGGCCGTTTGTTGGTTAAACTTCCATTCAGCAAGGATCTTGAGACGTTAGGTGATTCCTTGAAGCGTCAACTGGAGAGAAACCCTGATCTAAGACTTCTATACGAAGACTTCATGGAGGAGTATATTTGGCTAGAGCATATGGAGAAGGTGACGTTGCAGCAGAGGGAGGAATTACGGTACTTCTTTCCACATCAACAAAGCTGCGGATGGTTTTCGATGCATCCAGTAAGACGACCACAAACGTTTCGTTGAATGATGTCGTTGAAACTGCGCCTACTGTCCAAGATGACCTTTTTTCGGTACTCCTGCGTTTCAAAATGCCTTGTTTCATATTCACTGCCGACATCGAGAAGATGTATCGGCAGATAATGTTCCATCCTGAAGACCGTCGATACCATGGCTTAATTTGGAGAAATAGTTCACCGCAACTAGTGCAATACTATCAGTTGAAAACAGTAACCTACGGCACAACGTGTGCCGCACATCTAGCTACAAAATTTTTACAGGTTCTTGCACAAGAGAACCAGCAGAATGGTCCCCTAGGCAGTAGAAGGATTGCTATAATGACGACGTCATGAACGGGGCAGACAGCTTAGAGGAGGCACTTTGCAAACAGGCAGAGCTGTGCACCATACTCTCAAGCGCAGGTATGCATGTGCGCAAATGGTGTGCCAACCATCCTCTATTGTTGAAGCAGTTTAAGCATGAGAGCCAACAGGACCATATTATGACGTTAGGAGTCATCTGGTATCCGAAGACTGACGAGTTCCAGATCCGACTGATGCAAGATTCTCGAAGAGAATATAGCCAGAATGTTCGATCCATTGGGCATTCTGGCTCCTGTGATAGTAGCAGCCAAGCTTTTCCTGCAGGAATTGTGGCGATTGAAATTGGACTGAGATGTAGCATTACCAGTGGGAATCTATACCCAGTGGTTGGATTTCTGCATTGGTCTGCCGTCATTGCAGCAAGTCCAATTTTCTCGTCACGTCAGTACGGGCGAGAAACCCAGGCAAGCACAGTTGCACACCTTTTGTGATGCCTCCGAGAAGGCATATGGTGCAGCAATATACACGCAGTCAACCCTGAGGCGCGTTCAAGTCGTCGTCAAATTGCCGTGCGCTAAGGCAAAAGTGGCACCGATCAAGACACTTATTGTTCCCCGCCTGGAGTTATGTCCAGCGAAACAGGGCGCTGAGTTCACAAGATGAGTTAAGACAGCGCTCAATCTGCAGGGGATTTTTCAGGTATTCTGGACTCATGCTGAGATTGTCTTGGCATGGATCAACTCTACTGCATCATTGTACGATGCTTTTATAGCAGATAGGGTCTCGGCCATACAAACCCTCTCAAAGCAGGGCCAATGGCGACACGTAGGGTTTAAAGACAACCCAGCTGACATCCTGTCACGTGGGATGGCGCTGGCTGGATTGAGCCGCTGTTGTATGTGGTAACAAGGATTACCATTTTTATCTAGGGCAGAATTAGTTTGGCCTTCCGAGTATCTGAGTAGGGACGCTTGCGACTTGGAGACAAAATGGACCAAGACCGCTATTGTAGTGGCAGAGGCTCCTGAAACACACTTCATTCTGCAGATCCGGCACGGCAACTGCTTCAAGAGGCTGCAGCGCATAGTGGCCTACGTGATCTGGTTTATCTGTGGTCTCAAGCCGACAGTCAAGCAATCTCAACTGACAAATCAAGCGCCCACAAATGATGAAGTATCCACAGCCCTGGAGAATTCAAACTGCGCGCGTCGATGGATTTGGAGAATTATTTTTTTTAGGTTGTTAGTACTATCAGTGACATCTATGTCAAATTTACATGTCAAAATATTCATTAGTGTTTGACATACGTGTCGTTTCTGGGATGGCCTTCAGCACCGCATTTACTGCGGCTTGAATCACATCTATCGTTTCAAAACGGTGTCTCCAGAACGGTCTTTTGAGATTACTGAACAGCCAGAAGTCACACGGCGCCAGACCAGGTGAATGCGGTGGTTGAAGAATTATATGGGTTGAGTTTTTGGCGAAATAACCACGAATTACGAGTGCAGTATGGGATGGAGCATTATCTTGGTGTAAAAACCAAGAATTGTCTTTCCACAATTCCGCCCTTTTTATGTGGATAGCGTTACGCAAACGACGCATAACGTTCAAATAATATTCCTTGTTGACTATTTGGCCCGGCGGAAGGAATTCATAATGCACATCACTACGATAATCGAAGAAGAGAAGAGGTAGATGGTCGCCCAGGACGCTCTTCGTCTTCGACACGTTCACGGCCGGCTTGGAACTCACTTTACCACTTGTAAACATTTTTTTAGACATAGCCCCATCATTAAAGGCTTTTTGCACCATCCTCAATGCATCCGCTGCAGAAAATTGATTCCGCAAGCAAAATTTAATGCAAATTCAACAAATTTCGACATCGCGAAATACGAAAAACTCACTTTCAGCAGCTCACAAAACGACGCGTATCTCAAACATGAATGAATATTTTGATATGTAAATTTGACATAGATGTCACAGACAGTACTACCAACCTAAAAAAAATAATTCTCCAAACTTTTCGACGCGCACAGTTGAAAATATCATTATTTTTAAACACAGCAGTATGTACAATCATAAACTTTTAACTGCAAACTTTTGGACATCAGGTTGGGGAGGCAAGACCAATCATAGTCCGTTGGTGGAACTGGCACTATTCATGGATCCAGAGGACATAATCCGCGTCAAAGGGAGGCTGAAGGCTGCCAAGGTCACGTTCAAGGCCAAGCATCCCATATTATTACCGTTCAATTATCCGTTCACTGGACTGTTGATGATGGACATCCATCACGACCACTGCCATCTAGGTGCGAAAATACTGCTCACTACCACTAGATAGCGGTTCTGGCCAATTCGAGGAAAACAACTCGTGAGATCGATCGTTCGACGATGCGTGTGGTGCACCCGAGTCAAGCTTAAGCTGTTTTCACAAGTCATGGGAAACCTACCAAGTGCACGTGTTCAGCCAGCCTGTCCGTTCTTCAACTCCGGCATTGATTTTTGTGGGCCTTTGATGATCCATTCCCGAGGTAGAGGTACCCGACCACAAAGAGGGTACCTTGCCATATTTTGCTGTTTCGCTATTAAGGCCGTCCATCTGGAGCGATCCAAGCATAGACGCATTCCTCTGTACTCTCAAATGTTTTATTGGACAACGAGGATATTGCCGAAACCTATTTTGTGACAATGCTACCAACTTTGTGGGAGCTCATAACCAGCTATTAGAATTGTCGTCCTCATTATATTACAACGAAGTGCGTAAAGAAGTAACGACGGCGTGCTTCAGCCGGGGAATCGATTTCCATTTCATCCCGCCACGCGTGCCTCATTTTGGCAGCTTGTGGGAGGCGGCGGTCAAATCAGCCAAAAATTTGATCCGTCGAGGCGTTTCGTCGGCGGCTCTCCACTATAAGGAGCTGCATACCTTAGTGGTTGGGGTGGAGGTTATCCTCAATTCTAGGCCACTGACGATCTCAATGATTTGGCAGCCTTAACTCTAGCACACTTTCTCATCGGAGAACCCCTCACAGCCATGGTAGGTGGTCGCGCAGAGCCAGTCACTGGAGGTCTCTCTCCATGCCCAGTGGAAGCTAATGAATCAACTCTAATTAAAATTCTGGAGATTATGGTCGCACGAGTACTCAGCGCATTTGCGGCATCGCATCAAGTTGAGACAGTCACACCCCAATGTGATCCCGGGAACCGCGAAGATAACACCCCATCGATGTAGTGGCTACTGGAGCGAATTATCATAATGTACGAAGGCGCCAATGGTTTCATACGAGTCTCTGATGTCAAACCCGCCTCCGGAACTTTGAAAAAGCCAATGCACAAACTGACCCTTTTACCAGTACTCGACGACGCACAGTCTAATGAAGAACCATCACAAGCAAATTCCCCCCACTTGACGAAGAAAGGATCCCAGATCAGCAACGATGACATCCCGAGGACAAGGTGGCGATCGATGCGAACCGGCAAGTCAATTTTGGCGCTCCTCTTGATGTGCCTGTTAGCTCTCATAGCATTCGCCTCTCCAACACAAGGCTCAACAACCAGACCCCACATGGGTCGGTATTTTCATGCAGTATGTTGAGTCTACTTATCTTCCAACGAGTAAAAGTTGTTCATTTATTCCGATTCGGGACCATATTGGCGGAAATTGGCTGTTTTACAGAACGGGACGAACCTTGTGAACTGTTTTAACGACTCCACTCATTTCTTTGAGTCTGCGACTGTAATCGAGGAACTGCGACAACAATTACAAGTACAAAATGTTTCATGGACCAATCAAGTGACCGACCACGACATCCACCAGTACACCATTGGCTACCTGAGCACTCTCGGATAAGTCATTCTGATGATCTACCTCCGCTGGCGTTCTTGTAAACATCACTCCAGCCTGCATGTGCAACCACCAGTGCCGTTACCTAGACGCTACAGCCTACCGCAGTTCCTGACATCCCTGAGCGACCATCACGGCCTGATCCTGCAATATCAACGAAAAGCTCAACAATGCATGACTCCCTGGTACGATTTATGCCACTGGGTTGTATCTCCTTGGCAGAGCGGCTTTAGAGCATTGTTGCATTACACACAGAGGTATCTTCAAGTTGTAGAAATCCCTTCTCTTGCTGGAAATGGGAGAAGATAGAGAATTACTAGAAAAGTGACCCTTCCTTTTTTGACACCCCCCTATGGACCAACATGCCTTTTTTAACTGTACAATCACAATCTCCAGACAGAGCTCCACAGCATCGCTATAGTGATCTTTGCGGAGACTTTCCCAATTTTTTTAAAGAGAAAGAATGTGTGGCAGGCATAATTCTCCACTTTTTTGCAAAACACGCAGTGAGGAGACCCTGACTTATCCATCACTCATGCCCACTCAAGAGCTGGCTTAGGTAGAAATCAGTCCTACCGTACAATCGATTGGGCCATAGCTTCAGGTCAGGGATCAGGTGTGCAGTCCATCTTTGCCTGATATTGCTCTCCCAGGACTGCTGCCTATTGCTAAGACAGCACTGTCTCTCATTTCTAGCAACCGCCTCTTTGTCACACTTGCTTCTGTGCAGAATCTTTCCTGGTCCTGAAGCCTTCCTTTTCTTCAAAGACAACAAGCACAGCTTGTTCAACTTCTTTCTTCTTGAAAAGTGGGCACTTCACTGGTGTTTCATCGTTGGCAGCATTAGCATAGACTGGATGAATAAGGAAGAGAACCAGCAGAATCCCGTTCATCTTTCCACATTTTATGTGCAGAGTAATCTCTAGGTGCCGAGCTTTTGTATGACTAGCTTATAGCCTAAGCCTTACGGGTCCCCGTTCACGACATCGAGTAGTTCTTGCCAGCCGTTGGCGTTACTGCTATTGATGAGTTTGCTGGTTCTCTTGTTGAAGTGTTACATAAACAGTATACCCTATGTATACTGGTATGAACTGCGAGCTCATTTGATGTGTATCCTTTATACATAATCAAGGCTCTCGGAGAGAAAATTCGCTGTAACACCACTTACCTGCTACTCTATCCATTTAAACCAGAACAATAAAGACGAGAGTTAACTTTAAAGTATTGATTTTATTACACTGTTCATTTTTTAAAACGTTTTTAGTTTACAACCGAATTGATTAATTTCATTTTCACTTAATTAATTACCTATCAATATTGCATCAAGCACTTTTCACTTCGCCTATCGCATTTCACTGGTGAGCACCGGTTTGTCGAGGAACTAAGCAGACGGCCTTGTGGCTCGGGGCGGCCACATGGCGTGCAACGCCAAACGGCCGATGGAGGATCGCAGCTCAAGCCAACACCTCACCCCTTACCACTTCGTCGCACACTGAAAAGCACTTACGTCTTAAACTTCAACCGCGTAACTATTCGTCGTACTTAAATAATGGGTAGCAGCACGCTAGCTTTTGGACCTGAATATACACTGCTTGCATGCTTTGCTCACGAACTATAAATACCGTTCTTTCGTGAGCTTTCGACCTAAATTCTCTTTAAAGGTGCTGAGTAGCCGAACACGTGCACTCTCGTCCCACGAATGTTTTTTTTTACCCGCTTCGTCTCGCTTGCTCGGATAGTGAATATGCGAAACTGGGGGAATTGAGCAAAAGAGTGCTTTTCGCTTAAGAATGCTTTTAGCTTAAGCTTTTGGGTTTCCTACGATCTCTTGAGGTGAAATAGCGAAACTGGGGACATTGAACGAAATAGTGTTTACGCCGGAACTTTTGGTTTTCCTTTCCGCTTACCCCTCTTCGAAGCACGCCCAAAGCATATGGTTAACGATGTGAATATCATTGCGGGTTAACCTTTTTTGTTTATTTTATCGCTCGCTTAGTCACTTGCGTATGTGCTTCTTTGACTTATTTTCATTGGCGAAGTGCGAGTTCATAGGTAGTGTTTGCTCACTCGCAACTATTGCAATTATGAAGCGGAAATGTATCCGAGTATGTTGTTTGTGTTCACTCGCAACAGGAGCTTCTCAGAGTTTGTTCATTTTTCAGCAATTTTAGAGGAACACAAGCACACTGGAGGTTTGCCGTGTTGGGACTTTCAGTGAGGCATGGAAGACTTACAGACAAACATAATGAACTTTATAGTCGAGTTTACTGAATTTTTCGCTGCTAATCCTCCACACTTCGATATAATTTCCGATAGTAGTGACGATTATGCCATAAGTACTTCTGCAAGCCTTTCAACATCTACCTTTTCATTGTTGCAATGGAGCCTGAGTGACTGACCGTACGAATATTAAAGACTACCATCATGGATCGCGAGTGCTATGTTATGGTGATCACTGGCGGAGTAGTCTTATAGAACTCTTCAATTATTAACATTTGGTAGCAGGGACTCCAAAGTAATTGTCACATCCAGAATAGTTCCAAACCAGTCCGGCTGACGTAAAGTAGAGACGTGGCCTGTATTCAGTAACAAAAGCCCAGATCTTGCTGCCATATCCAGGTTCCTTTTGCCCCTTGGATTTGATTGCCCTTTCTGCTGGAAATACCGTCCTCCAAATTACTGAGCCTAGATTGTAAAGGTTCTAGTCTAAATGTTTGTTTGGCATTGAACGAAACGATCTCCTCGCCCCTGATCTTGCACTTGGAAGTGGGCGCTGTTTTGAGTCAAGATGGTGGTAGTACCAGAATTGTCAGGTGACCATGTTACGTTAATGTTGGGGAACTTGGGTTGTGGTGTTGCTCACTGAGGAGTAGCATGGCAACTTGTCTGTCTCTTGTAAACTGCTCCATTAGATTTTGAGCGAGTGTGTTTCGATGCAGATTAATCTGCAGAATAAGGCTTATTGCAGATGTGCTTTGGCTTTGGTTATAGTTTCCTGGAAAGGCACAAATTGAGTGATAGGTGCAAACGGAGTCTTTACTTTTGTGCATGGCTTTTTATACTTTCGCTTTAATTCAGAGCGTACATAAATATATACAAAATTACTTTAAATATTATTCTAATTTTGAAGCGGTATCACTCATATTTCAACGTTAGGACATTAACGTTTTAAATTATGCTTTGATGCGATTGGTAATCATGCAAGTTCATACTTCTCAACTAAATCCTTTTCCTTATACCTAATTTTATCCACATTGAGTTGATTACAATCCACGACATTTACAGAAATAATGAAGTAATTAAGATAATTTCTTTCAACGTAACCCACTGTGGAAATTTCCAATCATCCTAGCTCCATGTTAACTTCTCTTTCAATTGTTAACATATCCAGCAGTTAGTATTGTCGTATGAAAACGCAATCACACAACCGTTACAATCATGTCAGCTAATAAGCATAAAGGGAAACTTGTCATCACCCTAAGATTGGCATAATTTAGGACAATGTGGCAAGGACATTGTAAAAATCTGTGCGCCCGCAGCAATAATCCATTATCATTGTGACCGTCGTCATCATCATATGTGAAATTCAACCCTCTTTGAAAACTAACTGTTACTATTCTCTGTCTCCTGGCACAAGTAGCGCCCAGCAGCAATACATTGTATATTCCCTCGGTCATGTTTGACAAACCCTTGCGTTAATAACGAAAATATTATTTCAATGCAAGAATACGTTAACACTACAATTGAGAACACGGGTGTGACAGGATATGAAGAATAGTGAATAGTAATGTGACCCTCCAACTGTGAGGAATAGTAGAGTCACAAAAAAAACTCGATTCTACGATTCAGGGATTTTTTTAAGCAATTGTATGTATTCAATTCACAAACAATATTCGACGCACATCTTTTTTGGTGGTAACAAATTACCCAGATAGGTGACATGGACTGAAATTATGGATTTTGATAGAACCGGTAGCGAATAGCGAAAGGACATGCCGAGAACACGAGTGTATTAGATGCAGAGGGTAGCAGTGATAGTGAGGGGTTGATTCTGAGTAAATTTGTGATATAACTACGAGCACGACGAATTGAAAGGACATCTGCGAAATGGTCCAATTTGAGATCATTTTACCCATTTCCAGGAGCTGCTTACGCTCGTGTGTGTTGTGGACGCACTCGTGTGTGACATCTTCAGAGCGCGGAGTAGAATAAAGGATCTTTGAAAGTTATACGCAAAAATCATAAATAGAGAAGTATTGGGTTATATGGTTGTTTTACTTAAAAGAAAGCTATGGGCAAATTTCTCGTAGAATTTCCTTTTTTATGATTTTCTCTTCTTAAATATGAGTTTCCAGAAAATATTTACTTCTCCAAATTTTTAAGAAAAGAAATTCCAATAAAATGGTGAAATTAATATGACTGCATACATCCTTCAATAATCCATCAAAATTGTCAACCTCTAATCCCTGAGAGTAACGAACTTAAAGAATCTCATACAGTAGGCACTCAGAGAGTCATACATTCGGTAGCGTTGTAACATATTTGACTCACATGTCAGCTCGATTGGGTGGAAAGTCGAGCAAAAGGGAAAATTCGCACAGGGTTGCAAAAAATAAAAATACTAGCAGTATCTCAGGCAACATGAGAATATAGGAGCAGGAACACAAAGTACGTCACCAACACCAGCAAGTCCTTATAGCCATAATATTCAATAGACGACAAAAGGATCAGCAAAGAGGTTACAGAATCAAAAATTTCATGCATGACTTCAGACCTTTATTAACCTGATTGGAGTAAATATTTGACGTACTGGTTGAATTTTCCCCTTGATGTCATCTTATGTGATCAGCAATTTTTTTATCTCTGCAAGGATAAACGGGTATGGATTCAATGTACGTAGAGCGTATGTTAGGGAGCATTTGCCTTAGAAAACAACAGTTTCGAATTGATTGGCTCGGATTTATTTAATTCATATGTGTAGGCTACACTTTTTGAGTTATAGAAGGGAATATGTTATGGTGGACATTTTATTAATGGATGCGTTAAAAAACTACGATGGGAATTTGAGGAGTAACTAATTCTCATTGAATAGAGAGTAAATTTCAAATGGATTGAATAGAAAAGAGTTGAGAAGTCCTTGAGATACTTCAATTGAGTTTAAAAAGAAATGGCAAAAGAATAACAATATATACAGGAGTTTCGTTACGTTAATGAAGATATAAACCTTCATTTATAGAGTTTAACCCTGTAGCCCGAATTGAGCCATGGTTAGGGAGCTCATTACTTTTTCAACGGGTAGTTGTTTTATCTCTGAGAGCTGATCATGATTTTGGACTAGATGTTTCTGAAAAGGATTAGTTCACATTATTTCGTATGCCCCTTATACCGATGTATTAAATATTGTCTGTGTGACAAAAAGGACGAAGCCACGAAATGTGAATGCAGATCGTACGAGCATGGTGCGACGAATAAAGAGTAATGGAGTAAGTGGTAGGGAATGGAGGTATTAAAAAAAAAAAGATTTTATTTCAAACATTTTTTTGTTAAACTATAGCTTGACCCAACCATTGGACCTTCTGAAGAACCATTCGGTTTTCAATTAAGATTTTCTTAAAAAAACTGGCAAATGTTCAATCAGAACTACTGCATGATAACAATTGTCAGTTGTTGATTAGTATCCGCAGAAGAGTGCTGTTCCACTGGAGTATTCTTGGAATCTTGGATTCTTTGGAAAATGCCATTCCCACGTACCTGAGCAAGTTGCGGTTTCCATAAGATTCCTTTGCAAACAACATCCAACTGCAAGTGTCGGTTTTATTTCTTATGTAATTTTAGCTGGGTGTGAGGAGGCTACAATACCTCAGACCATCGGGGTGTTAAGTGACTCATTCCCATAGACGGAAGACCACCAAGAGCCGAAAAGGTTTGTGGCAATAGAAGCTGGAGACTAGATGAAACTTTGGGTATGCAAATAGGCCTGATGGTATTTAAAACGCTATGGAAAAGAACCCAGAAAAAAAAACCACGACAAAAATAGAGAAGGAGAGAAAACTTACGTACAGGAGTCTGGTCGTCAGCACCGATGGTAGAGTGTAGTGAGCGAGCAGGCTTCCGGCTTTCGTCATCCATCGACTTAAATGGCATAGACGTGGTGAACTTGGCTTCTATAGCAAAATATCTACAATCAATCTTGGGCCAGATGAGGGGAATTCATTCAGGCGTAGAACCTTGTTGGCACAAATAATGTCTTCAATGATAACGTATGTTCCGATAGAGGAATCTATAGTCCTGGCATCAAATTTTTTTTTGTGGTAGGGAGGCCAATGCCATTTATGCACAGAGTGTGGGACTCCCGTCGACTGGACTGCCCACTAAACACCTGCCCTGTCAACCTGAGAACCCAGCCTGGAACCGTTTGACACATTACTTCGAGCCAGGTCTCGTTTTGTTATGCCGTGAGGCGCCTTCAAGCTGAGGGATCCCTTTCCTAGTGGGAGGGGAAGGGGATGTGCCAGAAAGGCGATCCCCCAGCCCCAACACCCCCGGCAGCTGTGAGTCCCTTTTATATTTTAGGACTGCCCGAGCATAATATGCCACCTGGTTCCATTTGTCAACCGATTCGAGCATCTATATTGTCCGGAGTGAGCTCTCCCGTCTCCCTGTAGAGCTCCCTTTGCAGCTTGACCCATTTTGTACACGAGAAAAATGTGTGGCAGGCATTGTCTTCCTCTCCTGGTCAAAATCGACAATTAGGGGACCGTGACTTACCAATCTTGTGCAGGTAAGACTGGAAACCCCTATGCCCGCATAAAAACTGAGTCAGATAGAAGTCAGTCTCACCATGCCTTTGATTCAGCCACGGTCTCACATCCGAGGTGAGGCGCGCAGTCCACCTTCCCTTCGTGCAATTGACCCAAGACTGCTTTCAATCGTTGAGAGAGCGCTGTCTCTCCTCGCGGACAACCATCTCCCTCGCATCCTTGTTTCGGTGCAGGTAAATAGCGTGGCGCTCTAGGAAAGAAGGCGACAGGTATCACGCCTGCAATCACTCTCCCCGCCGAGTCAGAGACTGTTCGATACGAAGATGCTATTCTCAGTGCTCCTCTTAGCTATACATGTGCCAAACGTTTTCGGTATACTTCCTTTCTGAGAGCGTTGCCCCATACCTCGGCTCTGCACAGTAGCACTAACCCTACAGCACCCATCAAGAGGCGTCTTCTTGACGGTCTGAGTCCCCCTACGTTGGCCATAAGTCGACTCAAAACCGATATTTCTGAAGCAGCGTTCTCAGCCGTTGCTCTGATTTGCTCAGAGAAACTCATCTTCGAGACGATCAGTAGCCCCAGGTTCTTCACGATTCATATATCTGCGATACTGATCATCCTTTCTGTAGGGATTCTCTTTTTTGTCAAGATGATCACTTCGGTTTTCTCCAGTGCTATACTGAGCCCACGAGCAGTCATCCAGTCCCCAACTTGGCGCATTAGAATACCTAGCCTAAGTTCCGCTTGTTCAACGGTGCGTCCAGCGACCAGAGCTGCAACATCATCCGCATAGCCGACCAAGCGTGACCCATCTGACATCTCGAGTCTCAGTAGCCCGTCGTAAGACACGTTCCACAGGTTCGGACCAAGGATAGACCCCTGGGCAACATCCGATGCCATTTCCATCCTTCGTTGGCCCTGTGTCGTGTCGCAGAGCAGGCTTCGGTCCTTTAGGTAGTTCTTCAAAAGCCGCGTTAGATATTCTGAAACTTGAAAAGAGTTTTCCAGCGTATCCAGAATATCCACCCATCTAGTGGAGTTGAAGGCGTTCCTGACGTTGAGTATCACCAACAGGACAATCCGCCGCTTGGTGCGACTATGTGCCTCTGCCTTTTAGACCGCGTTCCTCACTTCTGCAATCGCATCAATGGTAGAACGTCCTGCTCTGAAGCCGTACTGCCGAGGAGATAAGTCCCTAGCAGCACGAATCCCGTCAGTGAGTCTTCCCTTGATGAGCTTATCTAGCACTTTCCCAGCCGTGTCTAGCATGCATAACGGGCGGTTTGCAGACGGCGATTCGTGATTTCCCTTCCCCTTGCTGATCAGCACGAGCCCCTCCACCTTCCATCGTACCGGGAAAACCCCGTTCCGTAGGCAAGCGTTGAATGTGCTGAGCAGCAAGTCAGGACAATGGTGATGGATGAGCCGCAACACCACAGCTGGAACACCATCTGGATCTGAAGCCTTCCTCGTTTTCAATGAGAGGACTGCCTCCTCCAGTTCCAGCTGTGTGAAGAGCGGACATTCGACAGCTGTTTCACCACAGACAGCGTCAATACGGACGGGATTGGCGGGGAAGAGTCTTCGCACTATCGCGTCCATCTCTTTCGCGTCATGTACACAAGGCTTCCATAGGGCACCAAGCTTCCGCATGACTAGCTTGTAGCCAAGGCCCCACGGATCCTTGTTCACCCTGTCCACTAGTTCTTGCCAGCAGCGAGCCTTGCTACTGTTGATCAATTTGCGAAGGCATTTCCTGGCCGACTTATATGCAACAATATTGACTTAAAAACAAAGAACAATGGACAGCCTATCCAAAAAGAAACTCCTACAGTGTCTAGGTGCAACAAAATCCTCATGCGAATGCCAGAACGTCCTAAAAAAGAGGAGTGGGGAATTGATGCCCCTGATGTTGACTTGGTTGTAAAAAAATATAAAGCACAGCAAGAGCTGAAAAACTACTACTGGGACCACTACCAAAGTGACCAAACTAAGAGTCTTAAATACCGAAATATTAATGAATCATCTTGAGATCTACCAAGTGTACAAGGCAAAAAAGGAAGGAGTGAACAGACAGCTGAAACACTATTGTGTGATTTCACCGTCAGCATCAAAAATGTGGCTAAGCTACTGTACTTGGATATGAAAACGATAACCTTTCCCAAGGAAGGAGGCCGCAAAGTACGATTGCCGTCCAGCGATACCGAAAAGGAACGCTAAATCGATAAGGAGGGAAACGTTCCAAAAAGAATGAAATCAGCATGCGACTTGCCAAAAATCAACAAAAGTGAAAAGAATGGGCGCCTTGAATTAAGAGAGTCCTGGATCGCATAAGACATTACCAGTGCTGGTTATAGGTCAAAAAGGGTCAAAAGCCAAAAAAGCAGATGGCTTAAGAAGCGCTGAGGGGTTCGCCTTAATAACACACAAAGGTAGCTCAATTGAAGAATGGTGTTAAGCACAATCAAAGGAGTTTAGAATAAAAGAAAGGAGGAAGAGGCACTTTATGGGCATACAATGTCAGATTAGGAGTTCCAGATAGCGCCAACAAAAGGAGCAAAGAAAGCTGATAAAAATCTCCGTCAAAAAGCATCAGAAAATAAAGTTTGCACGGGTGCCAAACAAGTTAAAAGGAGAGAAAGAAGCCCCGATGAAGTTCCCGGCAGTAAGCTCACAAAACCCCAAGATGGCCGATCCTATGCAGAAGGGCTGTGAAATATTAGGGGAGATGAGGACCCAAAGCGCTTAGAGATTAACTTAATAGACACACGCAGGTAGTTCCACCATCAAACATCAATTTAAGAATTGTGTCTAGCTCAACTGATAGAGTTTGAGATAAAAGAATTAAGGAAGTGGTACGTAGGTAAAGGGCGTGATATGCTAGATCAGGGGTTTTAGACAGTGTTGATAAAAAGAGCGAGAAACCCCAAAGAGACTCCTTCAAATAGTACCAAAAAATAAAATTCGTATGAACTTCTAGTAAGAAAAAAAGAAATGATGCGCAACAGGAGAGAAAAAGCCACGACAAAGACTCCAGAAGATCCAAAGATAGTCGATCATACGTAGAAATTTTACATGATGTAATGGAAAATATAGGGCACAAAGACACCAGTACCGCTACTAAATCGATACGAACAACTTAACTGAGCCACATACAGGTTAAACTTTAGCAGAAGCTTACAACAAAGGACCATTACGCTATACACTAAAGAAAATCCTCGGCAAAATCGCAACGCTACCCTTGCTCGAGCTGATAGCAATGGTTGAAATAAGAGACATAGACTACGTTATGGATCAGGCCAAAGTAGATTAGGCCTTCAGAAGAGGGCTAGCTATCGTGAGCAGTATCAAAGCGAAGCTGACACCAAAAAACCGTAGAGGACAACGCATGACTTGATCGGAAAGGACGCCTAACAATTTCTACATAAGAAAAAGTAAAAATAGGATGGACTGTCTACCGGCTACGGTGTATAGTAGCATCTCTGTTTCAAATGCACTGAGTATGATTACAACGCATAAAGTATGAATTGGACATGATAGGCATTCCCTGTGCTACAAATGTGGTAAAATGGGACATAACCGAATAGAGTGTAGAAAGGAGGCACGATGCATCCGAGACCGGATTTGGCCACGTCCGAGACCGGATTTTGGCAGGTTTCCCTTGGCCGCAGTTTAACCGCCTAAAATCTGCTTGAGAATTTTGCGAGGGACATAAAAGCCAAAATTTTGCTACTGAGTGGGCATCACCACGATAAAAGTCCTGCATCATAGTATCCTGATGGAACTAGTACTGCTGCTATCTATGTTTGGAACAGTAATTTTTAGGGAGAGGACTTAGGACAGGGCGATGGTTTTATGTGTGTTCAGTGCTCAGGAACCACCTTCTTTAGTGGGCGCCAACCACCAAACGAACTGATATAATCTCTCCAAGCCAGATTTAATCCTTTGGAGTCCTTAGTATGGAGAAAATACAACTGGAGTGTATTAGAGGATTCAACTCCCAGTTATCATCATTATATTCTGCTTGAGATACAAAGTATCGCCTCCCAACGTTGGTGTTCTTGACCTTCTAGGATTAAGTGGAACATAAGAACGATGGATGTTGACATATTCGTCAAGGTGCTCATGATAGGTGCCACGCTGCAGGGTGATTTGTGGGGGGGTAGAAGAACTGGCGACTCTAGACGTGGTGAACTCAACTATGAGTATCATCGCGACTGCTTTCAATGCTTCTATGCACCATCGAAAACCCCACCGGCCAGGAAATACTTTCACAAATTGACTAACAACAGCAAAGCTTTCTGCTGAAAATATTAAGTGGACAATGTAAACGAGGATCCATGGCGTCTTGGCTGCAAACTAGTTATGCGGGAGCTTAGTGCCCTACGGACACGTTGCATATATGTGGCAAAAAAGACAAACAAGTTTTTGCAGGCACTTTTCCCTGCCCATACCATCTGTGCTAACGTGTCCACGATGAAGCAACAGTCAGCTTCGCACTCTTCATATAGCCGAAACTGGAAGAAGCAGTCCTATCATTGAAAGCAAAGAAGACTCCAGAGCCAGATGTTGTTCTAGCGTAGGTGTTGCAACTTGTCATTGTTTTGACTTGCTACTCAGCACACTCAACGCTTCCCTACGGGACGGAGCTTTCTAGGTACGATGGAAGGCGGTGAGGCTCGTTCTGATTCTTCTTCTTCTTCGTACTACAGCCCCTCTTGGGCCTTCGCTTCTTGCAAATAGTGTTTGCAACTGTCTCGGTCCATTGACTGCGTCCTCCAATTTCAAAATCTGAGCAGCAATGAACTATCTTCGTGGACCGAGTTAGCGTTTCCTCGGTTTCCCCACTGGTCTACGGCCTTTAGTTCTTGCGACGAATACCTTTTTGTGTGGCCAGCCCATTGCTGCTTCCACAGTCTTACAATCGTTGAGACCTCCGGTTCGTCAAAAATTTCATAAAACTCGTGGTTACATCGAATTCACCGTTAATCCCCATCTAGCTTTGCTCCGGTACTTGAACTTACCCGTTACGGATGCTAAACATGACTGGGAAAATGCTAGAGAAACTCATCAAGAGGCGAGATTTGTGATGCTGGGGATCTATCTCTTTGGCAGTACGGCTTTAGAGCAGGTTACTCTACTTTTGATGCAATTGCAGAGGTGATAAATGCAAATCAAAAGGCAGAGGCACATAGGCGCACCAAGCAACGGATCATTCTATTGGTGACACTCTACGTTAGGAATGCCTTCAAACTCCCTAGATGCGTTGATAGTCTGAATACGTTGAAAAAACCTTATCAAGTTCCAGAATACTTGACACTTGGCAGTGGTACAGGAAAGAGGAGTACTGAGGATAACAGCTTCTTATTTGACAGTCCCTGACTAGGCAGTGAGAGTGATTGCAGGCGTGATTCATGTTGCCCTCCTTTGTAGAGAACACCACGCTGTTTAACTGCATCGAAGTGAGGGTGAAAGGAAAACAGTTGTGCGTGGGGAGAGAAAGCGCTCTCTCAACGATTGGCAGCAGTCTTGGATGAATTACACAGAGGAAGGTGGACTACGTGGATCATTCTGAATCTGGAACCATGGCTGGATTAAAGGCAAGGTGATACTGTATTCTATCTTACTCAGCTTTTGCGTGGGCATAAGTGATATTAGTCTTACCTGCACAAGATTGGTAAGTAACTGTCCATTAGTTGTCGGTTTTACCCAGTAGAAGAAGACAATGCCTGCCACACATTTTTTTTTGGCGTAAAAATAGGAAAGGCTGTGACAAACCCCTACAGGGTGAAGTGAGAGATTATCTCAGATAGTGTCGTTGAAGTTTTGCTTGGATCGGTTGACAAATGGAACCATGTAACACATTATGTTTGGACAGTCCTAAAAGATAAAAGGGACTTTGAGTAGCCAGAGACATCGGGACAAGTGGATCACTTATCTAGCAACTCCTTTTCCTGCCTCTACTCCTGCTAGAGAAGGAATTTCTCAGCTTGAATGTGCCTCAAGGTGTAGTCAAATGAAGCTTGCCCCAAAGTACCGACCTTGGCCACAAGTAAACTCAGTGCCGATACGTTTGAAGCAGCGTTTTAGTCCGTTGTCCTAATTTGCTCTGAGAAACTCATCTTTGAGTTGATTAATAGCTCCAAGTAAATACTTCACCGCTGGTTTTGATTCAGTTAGTATGCCTCCAGTACTGATCGTTTTTACTATCGAGATTCTGTTTTTTTGTCAAGTTGACCACTTTGGTTTTCTCCAGGTCATGTCTGGATCCACTAGCAGTAATCTAGTACCTGATGTGATGCATAAGCACACCAAGCCTAAATTTAATCGTTAAATTGTACATCCAGTGACTAGAGAAGCAACATCATCCGCATAACCGATTAAATGCGACTCATTTGACATCCACCGTCTAAGTAGTCCATCATAAGATACGACCCACTAGCCTGAACCAAGGATAGATCCCTGGACAACAGCTGATATTATTTCCATCCTTTGTTGGCCCTGTGTTGTATCATAAAGCGGTCCTTCAAGTACTCCCTCAGAAGTTGCATAAGATATTCTGGAACTAGAAAAAGGGTTTTCAAAGTATACAAAATCTCAACCTGTAATAATTTCCGTCTTGGTTTCAGAGATGGATCTGAAACTCAGGCCCAATCAGTTCCCAGTTTCAAAACTCTTTGGGAGCAACGTGATTTAGTTCAGGGAGGTTTTTCGGACAGACTTTGAGTGTTTACTCAGTGGTGATATGTACTGATTTAATCAGATCATATCATAGCTGAGCAGACGCATGGGAGCATGGTACTGACCAAACCAACTTCCGAAAAAATCAATACGGTCATGAAAATGAGATACTCTAACTTTCTCTAAGCGAAGACCCGAGAGGGGCTGTAGTGCTACAAAGAAGAAAAAGATCGATTCTTCCGTTATTGGATTCCTCAATGAAGCCACTTTAATATGCAATTTGCTGCCAAGAGGTGCACGCACCACATCAGCTGCTGCGTACCGCATACAGTCAGGACTTTCAAGAAGGTTATATCGAAACCTTGTTGGGGAAGGAGAACATCTGCCCGCTATGTACAAAGATGTTATTTTGGAATAGCACGCTATTTTGGTAGATGTCACTTTTGAAGCTGTCATTTTTTGACATCTGACAAGTAAAAACTACGCCATTGATAAAACTGGAACGATACGTGCTTCAACAACGCATTGAAATTATTAAAATTCACTATAAAAATGGTGAAATTTGGCAGAGGCCGTTCGTAAAACTCGAACATTTTTGAGTGTTCGTGAACTAACTTATCGGGCCGTAATACAGAAATTGGTGGAAAAATCGAGCTGTTGGGACAACTTAGTGATGTGAAGAATAAAACTCGTGCAGATCACTCAAGAATAGCCGAGAATATTGCTGCTGTAGCCTGAAGTGTTGAAAAAAACCTACGTTTGTCCATTCCTCGTCATTCTTTGGAACTAGGAATTCCACAGACGTCATTACACTGTATTTTGCATAAATATTTGGGTCTTAAGGCCAAGTTCAAGTTCAGTTGATACAAGAACTCAAGCCAATCGATCATTAAAAACGTCGTGTCTTTGCTGATTGGGTCCTTGAAATGCATGAAAATGATCCGGAATTCCATCGAAAAATCATCTTGAGTGATGAGGCCCATTTCCAACTTGGTGGCATCGTCAACAAGCGAAATTGTCGCATCTGGGGCTCGAAAGCCTCTCTGTCCTCAACGTGTGACTGTTTAGTGCGGTCTATGGTCCGGTGGAGCCATTGGGACTTTTCTTTTTCGAAAATGAGGCTGGAGTAACAGTCACGGTGAATGGATTGCTCTATCGAGAGATGATTAGTGATTTTTTATGGCCAAAATTGGATGATATTGGTCTAGATAACGTTCGATTTCAACAAGATGGCGCTACATGCAACACAAGCAACGAAACCATTGATCTTTTACGGGAAAAGTTTTCGGACCGTGTTAACTCTCGAAGAGGTGATCACAATTGGCCATCGAGATCTTATGATTTAACACCTTGCGACTTCTTCCTTTAGAGCCACGTGAAAAAGCAGGTCTACTTTGACAGCCTAGCGTCGATTTAGGACCTCAAAGATGGAATTCGTGAGGATATCGAGGACATAGGGCAGCCCATTTCGCGATTTGGTTATGGAAAATTTCGTGAAAAGGACATGGTCCTGTGAGCGTGGCCGTGGTGGTCATTTGCCTGATGTTATTTTTTATTATTAACGGCGTACCTTTTTCTCTATAATAAAATACACATTTGATCATTTATGTTAAAAATTGGTATTCGTTTTATAATATCAAATTAACACCTCTTATTGGAAAACCCCGTAAAAACCCAAAAATGTGAAATCTGACTTCTTTTGTTTGGTGTGCGGGAAAAAACCTTGAACCGCCTATTAAAGATTGGATACAGTGTAGTCAATGCCAACATTTGGCATGTCAAAATTGCGCATCATATGTAGGAGTAGGCTGATACTTCTGTAATGATTGTCAGGACTAAATGTTTAACTTTTAAGCCTATCCATTTTGCCCTTATGATAAATCCGTTTTACCCGAGCCTTGGGGACAAAATGGATAAGTGTAGTCAATGCCAACATTTGGCATGTCAAAATTGCGCATCATATGTAGGAGTAGGCTGATACTTCTGTAATGATTGTCAGGACTAAATGTTTAACTTTTAAGCCTATCCATTTTGCCCTTATGATAAATCCGTTTTACCCGAGCCTTGGGGACAAAATGGATAAAATACCGCTTTTACTGTGTGACCCCGTAGGCAACCGTTGTATGTGCTTGGCAGCAAGTCAGGACAGTGGTGATAGACAAGTTACAATATCTCAGCTGGAACACAGTCTAGTTCTAGATGTTAGGTATGTGATTGCTTAGATGGGCGGAAAAAAGTGTCCACACTATTTCATGAATATTTTCCGCTTCATATATGCAAAGTGTCCGTACGGCACCAAGCTTCCGCAAAACTAGCTTGTAGCCAAGACCCCACAGTTTTGTGTTCACATTTTCCACTAGACCTTACGAGCAGCGAGTCCTGTTATTGTTAATTAATCTGCGAGGGAATATCTTATCATGGCTCCGTATCTGGTTAGCCCCACGCTGAAGCTTGTGACACTCCCTTCTTTTTTCAGTGATTTTAGTGAACCACCAGGACACTGGAAGCCTGCCGTGCCGGGGCTTTTGATGGTGCATAAAAGTGCTGCGAGCAGTCGTGATGATGCTCATAGTTGAGTTCATCACGTCTTGAGCTCCCAGCTCTTCTTTCTCCCTCAAATCACCCAGCAGTGAAATATATAGCGTGAGCACCTCGATGAACCTCTCGACGTTCATTCTTTTGATGTTCCATTAAATTGTAGAAGATCGAGAATAAGCATGTCGGGAGGCAATATCACAAATCTGAAGTAGAATTTGCTGATGATCACTGGCTAAGTAGTACCCTTATACTCAGCCAGTGATCATCATTAAACTCTGGGCGAGATTGGATACAGAATAAAAGCCACAAATAGAGCAAATCATGCCGTACTTCCCATTCTAAGGTCCAAAGTTGGACACAGGGAAAAAAGTTTCGTATCAACAAATCACCAATTAAATCTGTGCTGTTACATGAGGGTAAAACATGGGCTCTGACAAGTTAATCCGCGAGACGCTCTGAAAAATTTACGACCCAGTTCAATAGGGAACTGACTGGAGACTATATTACAATGCTGAATTGTATAAAATTTTTGATGCGCCATCTGCATCTGCTTTCGTCAAGTTACGCAAATTGCATGTGGCGGACCATGTAGAAAGAATGGAAGAAAACTGGCTACCCATGAGAACATTAGAGGGTAGATGACAAGGTTGGCGTCCAATAGAAAGACTGGGGGCACAATGGGAAGACACGATAGAAGCTGACAGCAGATTATTGTTGGAATTGATAAAGTTGCGAACGAGTTTGCAGAACCGTGGGGGTCGGGGAAGAACTGGCTTGAGCTGTCTTACCATAGAGAATCAGAGGTTCGAAACAAGGTGCAAACAACATTTTTATAGACGTCACCCTATAAACATTGAAACAATTGAAAGCAATCACTACCATTTAAAAAGGGTTGCTACGGTCGGGGTCTTTTCGGCCCCAAATAGCTCCATCAGAGATGGCGCAGGGGCCATTCGTCCATCCTTGAAGCTCGATTGGAGCCGCCGATTGAGGTTACGACTCGCCAAAGAGCAAAAAATGGAATCCTACCTACTGAGATTCTATTCTACCAAATTTTAATACCCTACAACCCCTGAAAGATACACTTGAAAAGCCAGAAAAACTTCAAGCGTGACTTGACCACGACGGGCACTAGACAATCCCGTGACTTCAAACTGACGCCAGTAAATTCTCTTCTTGGGGAAAAAATACCTTCCCGCTCACGAGCAGAAAGTTCACAGTAGCAAAAACAGAAATAAAAGAAGGAAAGGAAACAACCGGAAAAATTCACTACAATTAGTCTTTAAATTCAAACCTTAATGCAAAATTTCGCAAGAAAATATATAATCGAATATTGAAAAAAATAAAACGGTTGGCCAATACTTACAACGTTGATTCCGCTGCCGCTGATGTTGCGATCCCAAATAATTTGTTTTTTACTGTCAATTGTACTGATCTCGTTCCTCCTTTCGATTTCTGCATCCACTCACTTTGTTTCTCCAACCGGCTCTCTTCACTGGATGATGTTCACTGCTCAAAAGAAGAACGAGACATCCTTCCGTCCCCTTTGAATTAGATTTTCGACTGATGGCCCATTCTGGTAAGTCAACCACTACGTGTGGTCGGCTTTGTAGTTCACCATCACGAGAATTGGTGTTTTTGGATGCTCATGGTAATCTCACTCCTACGAAACTAGTTTGGGAAATGTCAGTGAGACAGTTTACTGACAGTTTGGGTTTATTGCTGTTGCTGTTGTAAATTCCTCAGATGTGTCTGTCATCGCTGAAGTTTGATTTGTAATTGTTGCTTTAACGCCTGCACTTCACTCTCTTCCCGTGTCAATTGCTCCCAATGTTTCGCCATCTCGCGCGGGATATTCACTTTCGGTGATCATTATTTGTCTTTGATACTCGGTATTTGTCGTTTGAGAGCTTTAAAGAGATTCTTCAAGCCAATGCGTCTCTGTCACTCTATATCGTTTTGCAAATTCTTCTTTTCAATGGTACCAGCTCCGTCTTGATCGTAGAAACTATATCGTCGACTGGTTGACGGTCGCTGATTTTTGCCTCGGCTACGTTTGCTCAATAGTGACCAGTCATCCTTGTAGCTGGCAGCAAATGAATGTCGTTTGCGAGCTTGGGAATTGCTTGCAGGACATTTGCCACTACAGCTATTGCTGCTGCTACTATGACTACTGTAGCCGGAGGATGTGCTTGAATTTTAAATAACCTTTTTTGGGAAAACCTATCGGGGTGGCTAAATCGTCATGTCGGTCGACGGTGTAGTTAAAATTGTGACAATTTGCATGCGATATAGTGATCGGTCGCACGAGTGGTATTGTCTTCAAGCCAGTTGACGTTCTTACCATACGGGTGTTGATTTTATTGGCAACCTTTGTTTGCAGGACACAACGATCTTTGTCTGATGGATTTGGGGGTAGTTTTTTATCACCAACAGATACAACATGGATTTTCTCATCAGAATCGCTCGGAGTTTCAACTCTCAATCCAGATAAATCCACCCCATTTTTCGATCTATGCGGACTTTTATATTCGGGACTTTGACTTCCATATCCTGATGACGGTGAATGGGATTTTGTATGATAGGTGTCACTTGAATCGGATGCGACATCAGATTTACCATCGACTTTGGCCTTCAGCACATTCAACATATCCAATATATCTGTCTGAATAGTTGTTTGTGTCAGGAACACCAACGCACCCAGCGTGCATACGTGTGTGCCCTGGGTTAGGCAGCATCATTCACGAACTTCCTTGCACTGCTGTCAACATGCGCGACTATGTTACGCTTGATTGGAACATCGCCGACTGGGAAATTCCACGATCCCATGTCCACGCGATAAATGGGTGCAACTATGTTGCGCCTGGATAGCATTGCGCTGACGATATGCGACGATAGAGCGGATGCTCGTCAGCAGATATTGTAACCAACGCGATAAGCAACCGTGGAGCTATCGTTCGCGATGCCGTGTCATCTATTTTAGGAAATATGAGCGAATAACATACAGCAATCACCCTCAGTCATTCATTTGCTCACTTGACGTCGACGCACCTAAACCTTCGTAAATTAAACATTGTAACAAATTTTAGTAAATGAATCTTTTTATAGGAAAAGGAAGTTCTCTACGCTTATCCGTAAACTAAAATTTTTCCAGAAGGATCTTCTTATTGTTTACGTAACGCTTTCATCCTTGAAATTTTAACCAGATCATATTGACTGCTGCCATTCAACATAAACGACGAATCCAAACTAATATTATTCGGACCAACTATACATGCTGATCTACGGAATGTTTTATTTCAGGCGGATCATCTTTGACACTTAGCGGACCATTAGACCGTATTTGTAGTAGTTGTTGATGTTGCTGTTGCTTTTCCTGCTGTTGCTGCTATTATTATTATTACAACCAACGTGGTCGGGCACATACTTGGAGTAGAGGCCGACAAAAAGGAAGGATTTCACGACGCAGTGAAGAAAGTCCTCGGCAAAAGCGCAACTATAGGCTCGCTTGAGCCGATGGCAACGATCAAAATAAGAGACATTGACTGTATCACGGATCTGGCCTAGGAAGAAGAGGCCATCAAAAGGAAGTTCCTTGGCATGCGAAGGATCAAAGCGAGGTTGACACCAGAAAACAACAGGGGACAACGCATGGCCATCGTTGACTTGACCGAAAAGGACACCGAACAATTCCTGAACAAGGGCAAAGTACGAATACGGTGGGTTGTCTGTAGAAAACGGTGAAGAGCAATGCCTCTTCAATGTTCCAAATGCCTTGGCTATGATCACACCGCAAAAGCATGCAAAGGACCCGATATGAGTTCCCTTGTTTACAAATGTGGTGAAATAGGACATAAAAGAAAAGAGTGGACGAAGGAGGCACACTGTATTCCTTGCAAGGATGCTGATCTAAGACCTAATTTTGGACACGTTGTGCGATCAGGAAAATGCCGGGTGTTCCAGGAAGCCCTAGCCAAGACAAAATCAGATCTTCGATGACCCATACCCTGCAACTAAACTTACACCGCAGTTCAACCGCACAAAATCTGCTTGAGCAGTTTACGAAGGACATGGAAGCCGGTTTCTTGCTGTTAAGTGACCAACACTATGAAATAGATCTGCATCATGGTATCCTGATGAAATTGGTACTGCTGCCATCTGGGTTCGGAATGGTGATTTCCAGGCGGAAAGCTGTGGAGTTGGGGATGGTTTTGTGTGTGGTCGGCGCGCAGGGACCACCTTCTTTGGTGTGTACATAACGCCGAACGAGTCGATATCATCTTTTCAAGCCAGCCTTAATGCTTTGGAGGGTGTTGTTCCAAATGCATACGGGAACGTGCTTGTTGGGGGAGACTTCAACATTAAAGCAATCGAATGCCTCAAACAGATCCGCGGGAAAAATGAGTCCTAGAAATGGCCGTCAGGATAGCGCTCGTCGTACCAAATACCAGCAATACGCCGATCTTCCGCTATATTGGCTGTGAGGGAACCAAACCGGACGTGACATTCGCCTCGGAGTCCTTAGTACGGAGGATCATCAGTACATTCTGATTGAGATACGCGATGTTGTCTCCCGACGTCCATGCTCTCGGCTTTTTACAATTAGATGGAACATCGGGAGGATGGACGTCGAGGTACTCACAGCAGGTGTACTATTGTAGGAAGCTTTGGAAGGGACGGACGAACTGCTAGCTTAAGACATGGTGAAATCAACTATGAGCATCTTCGCGACTGCTTGCAAAGCTTCTATGCCCCGTCGAAAACCCCGCGGCCTTGCAAGCCCCCAGTGTACAGGTGGTCAATTGAAACCGCTGAAAAGCGAAGAGAGTGTCACAAGCTTCGGCGTGAGACTAGACGGGCTCGGAGCCGGGACGAGGCAAGCAACCGCGCAGCAGCATATAAGTCGGCAAGGAAATGCCTTTGCAAATGGATCAACAATAGCAATGCTCGCTGCTAGCAAGATTTAGTGGACAATGTGAACAAGGATCCGTGGGGCTTGTTATGCGGAAGCTAGGCGCCCTACGGAAACCTTGTATACACGCTGTGAAAAAGATGGACGAGATAGTGCGGGTGCTTTTCCCCGCCCATCCCGTCCGTGTTGACACTGTCCATGGTGAAACAGCAGGCGAGTGTCCACTCTTCACACAGCCGGAACTGGAAGAGGCAGTCCTTTCGTTGAAAGCGAAGAAGGCTGCAGATCTATATAGTGTTCCAGCTGGGGTATTGGCGCTTGTGGATCACCATTGTCCTGACTTGCTGCTCAGCACATTCAACGCTTGCCTTCGGGACGGGGTTTCCCCGATACGATGCAAGGTGGCGGGTTTCGTGCTGATCAGCAAGGAGAAGGGAAATCCCGAATCGCCGTCTGCATACCGCCCGTTATGCATGCTAGACACGGCTAGGAAGGTGCTAGAGAAACTTATCAAGGGAAGACTCACTGACACGATTCGTGCTGCAGTGGACCTATCTGCTCGGCAGTATGGCTTTAAAGCAGGACGTTCTACCATTGATGCGATTGCAGAGGTGGTGAGTGCGGTCCAAAAAGCAGAGGCATATAGTCGCACCAAGCGACGGATCGTCCTGTTGGTGACACTCGATGTCAGGAATGCCTTCAACACCGCTAGATGGGTGGATATTTTGGACACGTTGGAAAAGCCTTTTCAAGTTCCAGAATATCTAATGCGGCTTCTGAAAAACTACCTAGAGGGCCGAGGCTTGCTCTACGACACGACACAGGGCCAACAAAGGATGGAAATTTAATTAGGTATAGCCCAAGGATCTATCCTTGGTCCGGGCCTGCGGAGCGTATCTTACGACGGGCTACTGAGACTCGAGATGCCAGAGGAGTCACCCTTGGTCAGCTATGCGGATGACGTTGCGGCTCTGGTCGCCGGATGCACCGTTGAACAGGTGCAACATAGGCGAGGTATGCTAATGCGCTGAGTGAGGGACTGGATGACTCCTCAAGGGTTTAGTTTAGCACTCGAGAAAACCAAAGTGGTCATCTTGACAAAAAGAGAATCCCTAGAGTAAGGATGATCAGTATTGGAGATATACGAATCGAATCGAAGCCATCGGTGAAGTATTTGGGGCTACTGATTGACTCAAAGATGAGTTTTTCTGAGCAAATTAGGGCAGCGGCTGAGAAGGCTTCTTCGGGTATATCGGCTCTGAGTCGACTTATAACCGACGTAGGGGGACCCAGTCCATCAAGAAGACGCCTGTTGATGAGTACTGTAGGCTCAGTGCTACTGTACGGAGCAGAGGTATGGGGTGACGCTCACAGCAAGGAGGTATACCGAAAACGTTTGGCACAGGTACAGAAAAGAGGAGCACATAGAATTGCATCTTCGTACCCGACAGTCTCTGATTCAGTGGTGAGAGTTATTGCAGGTATGATACCTGTCGCCCTCCTTGCTAGAGAGCGCTGCGCTAGTTATCTGTGCCGAAATGAGGATGCGAGGGAGATGGTTGTTCACGAAGAGAGACAGCGCTCTCTCAACGATTGGCAGGAGTCTTGGGTGAATTCCACGAAGGGAAGGTGGACTGCAGGTCTTTTGACGAATCACCTGTATCTGCTTGCATCAAGTTACGCAAATTGCATTTGGTAGGCCATGTAGAAAGAACGGAAGAAACCCGACTAAGCTGACAGTAGGTCATTGTTGGGATCGATAAAGTTGCGAACAAGTTTGCAGAACCGTGGTGATTCGGGAAGATTAATCCTGGAAGCCAAGAACCGGCTTGAGCTGTGCTACCATAGATAATGAGAGGTTTGAAAAAAGTTTCCAACAACATATTTGTAGACGTCACCCTTAAAATATTGAAGAAAATGAAATCAAATAAAGTTGCTGGGTTGTTTGAATTGACAAGCAGCGTTGCGCAACAAGACTCATGATGAGTATTGGTTACAATAGTATTCTATCTCATGGTTTTAGTCAAAATTCAGCTATTTTGTTGAAGTTTCTTCGCAAATATGCTTTGCAGCCCAATACTTGGCGTCCACTCTTTTAATATAAACCAGTACCCGCAAACGATGAAAGTTCCAAGAATTGGAAGGTCGCTTACATTGAGCTGTATTGCTCCTTTACGAAAAAAATTTATGTTTATTACAGGCAAATTACTTATATTTGATCACCCTACTAGTGAGCCAGTTAAAAGATTTAAGTTGCCCAGTTGCATTTCTTATTAAGATAAAATAAAGTGCTTTATTGGATTTTAAATGCAAAATAAAAATAACACATGTAGGAATCATACCAGAACTCATGCTACTACATTTCCTTACTATCCTTTTCCTCTTTCCGTTCCCTTAAAAATTCATTTCATTTGTTTTCTCTAGTCACACCAAAATTTCTCTCACACTCTGTCGCGCCGCAGAACTTTTGTTTCATCCGAAACTTTGTTATTCGAACTGGAACCGAAAGTGGAAAATAGTCTTAAGCGAAAAATTTTATTTGACGAAATGACATATTAAAATGCAAATTGCCATGTTTTGTTGTATTTTAATTCCTTCGTGCCTTCATGCGGCGGTGGCTTTCGCATTCATTTTACCCTCCCGTATCGTCGGGATGACTCTAGCGTTCACCAGGCGTTTGGTCTTACACAGCCCATGCTGTTGTCGTCCTTTGCTTCTGCTCGCTTCCATTCAAAATTATTCTGCAGCATAAGTGCGAGGGTTATTCCTCGCTTATCCTTGCGCTCCCGGTTTTGTCTTTTAAAAGATAAAGTGAAAAAACTCTGCTCAGGATTTGAACGTGATATAAACAGAGACACAATGATTAGAGAAGACAGCAGGATGCAGAGAGGGTTGTGTCTCCACCAGAAGAAGTTTTCTCTCGAGGAATATTACGGGCGTGAATTCAAGACCAAGATTACTACCACTCCAGTTATCCAATCCTTGGCGTACATCTGCCACTACAGCTCGTCGAAACTGAATAGAATGAGAAGGTTTTCATTTACATATTTTGTTACTCATTTGGGAGCTGTTCCCGCAAAATTGCTACAACTTGACTAACTTGCTCCAGAAAGGGAAATTGACAACTTTTTGAAGGGAATATTGCCGGCTATCAGAACCAAAAGTCGAGGTGATGGGTTTTTGCGTAGGACGTCGAGTCACTCTCGCAACTCAAAACTCCCATGAATCGTCCTGCCGTCAAGGAAGCAAACAAGCCAATTCCATTCACGGCTAAATACGGTAAATTTGAGTTGTTACTACTTCTTTTTCCCTGGAATTCAGGTACTTCACCATAATAAAGTGAAACTCGTTGAATGTTTTCGAGGTAAAACTTGAATTAAATTCATGGTAGTTATGTTCCCGTGAAAATTAGTTTTCATTTAAAGTGAGGATTGAATGCGAAAGGAGCAAAAGAGAGAGAGAGAGGGATTCTGCGTTTTGTTATCACCAACAGTTTTATTTCTCGCATTTATTCTGCTCGTCCTGTTGTTGAAGGAAGAATATTATGTACAAGTGAGAAAACATGAAATTACATTTACTTCATAGCGGGCCAATTCATTTAAAGGTTCAATAAAAAAGAGAGCGAAGGAGGGAGCTACTGATGGTTGCAATTCTCAACTGAACTTTCATTCTACACTGAACTGAAAAGAAAAGTCAGAAATAAAGGCAATTAAATGAAAAAAAAATTTTATAGGTTCTTCAAGTTGAAGTTAAGATTATTGAAAGCTTAATTTTTTAAACTCAAAGCAATAAAAGAGAATCTCTGCTTGTTTCTGAAATTATGGAATCAAAACTTATTAGAAGTTTGTACAGGTAAAATTTTAATACTCGTAAAGTTTTCAGTAATTGGATTACTTCTTACAGGGACTAATAAATGTACGGTGAAAATTGGAAATTTCATTATAATAAATATTTTGTAAGATTCAATGGCTAATTAATCCATAAACTAATTATTTTGACGCGATGGACATAATTTCAGTAGTAGATTGTGTAAAAAACGCAAAATTCATCGGTGTATGGCTTGAATCATTATTCGAGTTCAATTATGCACTTCGAGTTTTGAATGATGTTAACATGTCCATTAAGGACTAGCAGCAGCGCTCAACTGAAAAGGTCTTGCCTGAGGATGCGTGAATACGCTGGCAAGCTAGCGTTGCGGTGTCGGGGGCGGGTACTGTTTTTCTTTTTCAAAATTCTATTCGCGCCTCGATCAGCCCAACTACGCCATTCCGCTGCTCGATTCCGACTCCCCATTGTTGCCTAGCGCACAGATAACTGTTGTCGACGAGGTTAGCTTTTTCGATCTTTCTTTCTTCTCGTGCTGCAACGGGATCCCATCCAAGTGTAATTCCATATTCGTACAAGACGAGTTATTTCTTAATATTATCATGCTTACTAGATCCGTCACCTTGGAATAACTTTGGCGCCTTGCGTAGCACTGGTGTTTTTAGTGTACTATTCGTTAATATTTTATGACTTTCCAAGCATAAACTTATGCATGGTTAAAGCGCTTCTTAACTAATAATCAATTTGGCGCCAAAGAAATTAGAAAACGTTAGTTGAAATTGGTTAATTATTCATTTAGCAAATTTTTATCAATTTTCATGTTAGCTGAAACTTCATAGGACTGATTTCATTGCGGACACTGTTATCTTATAGCTAACGTATGAATCATTTTTTGACAAAAAAAATATATAAGCCATAGACGTTTCAAAAATTCAATACTTCATAGAAAATATTCTAACTAAATAAATGTTCTCTGGTTAATTATCTAAGCTTACCACCAGCTCAGGAGGTAAACGTCGTCAGCCAGTGCATGCTGCCATCCTTCTGACGGGCTAGTCTCAAATTGTGATTTTTCCAGGAGGAATCACAATTTGCGCTGCACAAGGTGGTAAAGGACGCATGAAACCATCACGGATGTAGTGGAGATCATCCGTGTGCCACCGGAGCACGACCGATACGGAGTTCTCGATCAGCTGTCATCGTCCACCTTACAGACCCATCTGATACGCAGCCACATAAGCTGCTCACAGGTGTCAAGCTCGGAGACAGGAGAATTTCGCAACTCCTACGGCATATGCGTTCCATCACTGGCACACAGATTAGCAACGATGTCCTCCGTGTCAGATGGCTTGACCTCCCGCCTCAACAAACGCTCCGTCTGCTTCTGCTCATGAAAAACCAAACACTAATAGACCTGGCCGCTGCCGCAGATGAGGCAGAAGACATGGGTCCGGGAGTGATAGTCACGTCAGTGCAACCACTCAAGTGCCCATTAACACCTTCACCTGGTCCCTCCTTACCTTGTTCTTCTTCGGACCAAGTCACTGTCAAGTTGGCTGCCTTGCATCTGGCGATTACCCAGTTAACAAACTTGATTTTAGAGGTGCTTCAGCAACCACACGCCTACACCAACACACTGACGGAACGGTCCTCGGCAAGAAACGCAGGCCAACGACGAGGCTGCTCCACCACTCTTTGGCCAGACAGCCGCACAGGGCACTGCTGGTATCACGCCAAGCACAGGGCAAAAAAACCTTGTTCCTTCCCAGCTTTTGACCACACTACTCGGAAAACTTAGTTTGTCAGCGCTGTATCCAGCGGACACTGCCGATAACACCTTGGAGAGACGCTTTTATGTCTCCGACCGCATCACAAAAACCAAGTTCCTTGTAGATTCCGGCTTCGCCCTGTCCATCACCTAGAGGCATTCCATCGCCAGGCCCCTTCATAAGCAGAGCCTTGTGCTACAAGCAGCCAATGGCATGCCCATCATAACCTTTGGATCTCAGCAGCTCATCCTAGATTTTGGGATATGCCGGCCACTTTACTGGTCGTTCATGATAGCAAATGTCATGACAGTAATGCTAGCAGCCGATGCACTAAAGCATCATGGTCTACTCGTCAATCTTGGCAACTAGCCCCTCTTGGACGATTTCATTCACCAGTTCAGCTCCATCTAAACACAGTATTAGCACCGTCACTAAGGTATCAACCTTGAAGGGCACCATTAGAGACCGGTTCAAAGGAATAATCGCCAAATACGCAGATGCATCCGCACAGCCCGGGAAATTAGCCTTGGTCGCTGATTTACCTATCCGCCATCAGATAGCCTTCGCGGGACCACGTCAGCTTATGGGAGAACGCCTCGCCGCAGCCGAAGCCGAGCTCGCTTTCTTACTGGAACGAAGCATAATTTGACCCTCAGCAAGCCAGTGGGCCAGCCTTCTACACATGGTGCCCAAGGACGGTGGCCATTGGCGAGCTATCGGGAATTACCGTTAACTCAACACCCAATTTCAACTGGGTCGTTACCCATTTGATTCTGGAGGCAAGCGGTACTGTTTTTTCCGTAATCGAACTCCAGCGTGCCTTCTACCAAATTCTGGTTGCTGCTGAAGACGTATGTAAAATGGCAGTCACTACACCCTTTCGACTGTTTGTACTCCTGGGGATGCCTTTGGGTCTACGCAATGCAGCGGACTCTAAATCATCTGTTGAGGAAGTTGGACTTTGTCCGGGTCTATCAGGACGATATCCTAGTTTTCTCTGCCTCGAGCAACTTCTCTCAATACTGCAAGTGGCGAATTTCCACGCTAACTGCGCTAAATGCCAAGTTGGTCAGCTTGAGGTTATCTTTGCAGAAAACTACGTCTGCAAAAGTGGATTTTGACCAACAGCCCCCAAAACGGAAATTATCGTATCTTCTCCCAAACTGGCCGCCTCATCCTAGCTGAGCCATTTTGTTGGGATACTAATTTTTTATCGCCGCTGCATGCCACACTCTGCTGAGTCCTAAGCACTGCCATCAAACTGCTAAATGGTAGTACAAAAAAGAATGCACTGCTCCCCTGGACACCTGATGCTGAAGCGGCTTTTGAACGCTGCAAGAAAGGCATCACCGCGGCAGCCACTTAAGCTTTTCTTTCGCCTTTGCACGCATTGGCACTCCACACTGACGCGTCCAGCACTACCATTGGCATGGCTTTGGACCAACACTGGGATGACGGCACTAACTGATGCACTTTCACACATAAAAACGGTCATAATACCCACCACAATCATAGCTCAAGTCATCAGTAGGCACAGAACACAGAAAACTAGTTGCTTCACCTCCTGGCGAGCCCCCATCTCAAACTGCATCAGCTGGTCTTGAATGGCTACTCAAAATACTATGTGGAGTTCAACGGCAGCATTAAGCCTTACCTTCCAGTTGCGCATCGCCGTCAGGCTTTCGACATCGTCCATCAACTGTCTCACACGAGTGGACGTGCCACATCAAAGTGCGTAGCATTTAAGTACTTCTGGTTGAGTCCGCGGAAAGACGTATCCCGGTTGGTTAAGCAATGCGTACCATGTCAACTGTCGAAGTTCTGCCGCTTCAAACGCGCCAAGTTAGGAAATTTCAAGACGCTGCATGGATGCTTCGACCACATTCATGTCAACTGATCAAGCTGCCACTGTGCGAAGGCTACGAGAACATCCTCACCATCATTGACCCACAAAATTTTGTCACCGACTTACGCCGCCTCTTCAAATCGATTAGTCTTGACCCGTCAGCCAGATACGTGATTCACCGACCATTCGTTTTCAAAGACCTGGCTAGCTATGAGTACGTGCTTTGCCGCATCGATGCTGTATAGAAGCCGCTTGATCAGCCATACTCCGGACCTCATCGAGTCGTCAGAAGAATCAACGCCAATACCTACGTTATAGACGTAAACTGCGTCAACAAAACCCTCACCACCGAACAACTCAAACCAGCCTACTTGGAGCAATCTAATGCCCATCTAGGGAAATATGCTTGAGTTCTTCATAGGGGAGACCTTCCACTCTTTTGAAATGATACTTAAATGACCTCACGGTTGACTCTCAAATACTACCAAACTGCAGTCCGTAAGGCGGAGAGAAAGACGATGAAATGCCAAGTGCTTATAAATTAGCGCCGTCACTGAGCTATCAACTTCGAAGAACACCATTGGAGTGCGGTACAAAGGAATTATCGCAGAAGACGGAGATGCACCCGCACAGCCCAGGAAATAAGCCTCGGTCACACGCCGATACCTAGCTATCCACCACCGAATAGTCATCAATTGCACAAGGGTTTTCACCAGACCACGTCACCTTACGGGAGAACGCCTCACTGTCTAAAGCCGAGCTTACTTTCTTGCTGGAACGAGGCATAACTCGACCCTCAGCGAGCCATTGGGCCAGTCCTTTGCACATGGTGCCCGAGGACAGTCGCCATTGATGTTGCTCGCTCAGCAACAGCAAGTCAGCTTTCTTATCCCTAGCAAACTGCTCAAGTAGGTCCTGGGTGTTTGTGCTTCGGTGCAAATTGACCTGCAGGATACGAATCATTTGAGTATCGATTTGGCTTTAGTTGGGGCCTCCTTGAAAACCCAGCATCTCCTTGTCCCCGGCTCATGTTTGAGGTCGCCGGGTGCAAGCGTGGTACCCTGACGAATCTGGTACCTTGCCCATCTGGGTTCGAGACAGCGCCCGCCTTCAGGTGCAGGGTCATGGACGCGGGGATGGTTTTGTGTGGGTGCGGTGTTCAGGGATAACATATTTCAGTGTTTATCTGACGCCTAACGAGGCAATGCCATCTTTTCGAACGAAACTCGATGCCCTGGAGGACGTTGTCTCGAACACAGAGAGCCACATTCTGGTCGGGGGAGACTTCAACGCTAGAGCCAGTGAATGGGTTATGCCACAATCCGACTCAAGGGGGAAGCAAATCTTGGACATGGCGGCCAAAACAGCGCTTTTGGTCCTAAATACTGGTAAAAACGCTACTTTCCGCCACTGGTGTTGCGTAGGAACCATACCTGATGTGACACTTGCTTCGGAGTCCCTGGTACCAAGAGTACACAACTGGTGAGTACTAGAGGACTACTCAGCTAGTGATCACCAGTATATAGCGGTTGAGATTCACGACGGTGCCACTCTGCGTGCATATGCCCAAACTTCAATCCTCGGATGGAGGACTGGGAGGATGGACGTTGAAAGGTTCGCTGACGCGCTTACGGCAGGCGCACCGTTGCTGGGAGCTACACCAAGGAGTGGAGAGCCTACAGCCAAGGACTTGGTGAACTCAATTATGAGTACCATCATAACTGCTTGCGAGTCTTCCATGCCCCGTCAGAGACCCCGACACGGTAAGCCTCCAGTATACTGGTGGTCAAACAAGATCGCTGAACAAAGAAGCGAGTGTCACAAACTTCGGCGAGAGGCCCAGCGGCCGTGAACACGGGAGGAGGCAGACACTAGGCTAGCAGCATACAGGTCCGGCAGGAAATATCTTCGCAGGCTTATTAAGAAGATCAAGGCCCGATGCTGGCAAGATCTCGTGGACGATGTAAATAGGGATCCGTGGGGCCTAGGTTACAAGCTGGTCATGCGAAAACTTGGTGCCCAACGGAAGCCCTGCTTACATGAAACAGAAAAGATGGACGAGATCGCATGGGCACTATTCCCCACGCACCCTGTCCGTGTCGATTCAGCTCATGCACAAACACCAATAGAATGCTCACCTTTCACAATGATGGAGTTGGAGCAGGCAATTCTATCCATGAAAGCAAGGAAGGCACCGGGACCAGGTGGCGTTCCTGCTGAGGTTTTGCAGCTTGTCTACAAAAAAAGTGGCAAGGCTCGCACTGATCAGCAAGGGGAAGGGAAATTCCGAGTTGGCGTCTGCATACCGGCCGTTATGTATGCTAGACACGGCTGGGAAAGTGCTCGAGAAACTCATCAAGGGAAGACTCACTGATGCGGTCCGTTTTGCCGGGGACATATCTCCATGGCAGTATGGTTTCCGAGCAGGTCCCTCCACTGTTGACGCGATAGCAGAAGTAGTGAGCGCGGTCCAAAGAGCGGAGGCTCACTGCCAGTCAAACAAAAGGGTTGTGTTGCTCGTGACGCTTGACGTCAGAAACGCCTTCGATTCCGCTGGATAGGTGGATATTCTGGAAGCACTGGAAAACTCTTTTCAATTTCCAGAATATCTGATGCGGATTTCGAAGAACTACCTGACAGACCGGAGCCTGCTCTATGAGACGAAGGAGGGTCGGCGGAGGATGGAAGTTACATCGGGTGTTGCCCAAGGCCCCATCCTTGGCCCAGACCTGTGGAATATCACGTACGACGGGCAACTGAGAATCGAGCTGCCGGATGAGTCGCGCTTGATCGGCTATGCAGACGATGTCGCAGCGCTAGTTGCGGGACGCACTGTTGAACAAGCGCAACTCAGACTGGGTATGCTAATGTGCCGAGTGAGGGACTGGATGACTGCTCGCGGGTTCAGCCTAGCTTTGGAGAAAACCGAAGTAGTCATCTTGACAAAGAAGAGAATCCCTAGAGTAAGGATGATCAACATTGGGGAAGCACTCGTTGAGACCAAACTAGCAGTGAAGCATCTGGGCATTTTGATCGACTCGAAGATGCGTTTCTCCGAGCAAATCAGGGCAATAGCTGACAAGGCTGCAGCGAATGTTTCGGCTCTCAGCCGGCTGATGGCCAACAAAGGGGGTCCCACCTCATCAAGAAGGAGACTTCTGATGAGTGCAGTACAATCTGTGCTGTTGTACGGATCGGAGATATGGTGTGAGGCTCTCAACAAGGGGCTGTATCGAAGGCGCTTGGCACAGGTGCAGTGACGTGGAGCGCTGCGGATTGCATCTGCATATCGGACTGTCTTGGAGTCGGCAGTGCTGGTCATCGCAGGAGTGATACCCATTGCCCTCCTTGCCAAGGAGCGCCGCAGAATCCACCTGCGGAGGAACGAATGCGACAGAGATGCTGTCACTCACGAAGAACGAGAACGCTCACTCAGTGATTGGCAACAGTCCTGGGTGAGCGATACAAAAGGTAGGTGGACCGCACGCCTTATTGGTGACCTGAGGCCGTGGCTCAATCGAAGGCATGGTGAGACTGACTTCTATCTAACTCAGCTACTGAGTGGACATGGATACTTTCGGTCTTACCTGCACAAGATTGGTAAGTCACGGTCTCTTGACTGCATATTCTGTGGTGGAGAGGTCGATGATGCCTACCACACATTTTTTGTATGCAAAGAGGTGGGAAAGGCAGTGCGGTGACCTCATTGAAGAAATGGGAGATCTCTCTCCGGATGGACTCACTGGAGAGATGCTCACATCCGTTGACAAATGGAGCTGTGTGGCACATTACGCTCGGGCAGTCCTTAAGATAAAAAGGAAAATATATGAGCGCCTGGAGGCGTCCAGGGTTGGAGGGGTCTCTTTTCTAGAAATCCCTCTCCCTTCCCCTCCTTCCGTTGGAAAAGGGATCCCTGTAGCCCGGTGGCGCCTGAATGCGTAGAGAAATGAGGCTTAGCCCGAAGTAATGTGTCAAACGGTTCCAGGCTAGGTTCTCAGATTGACAGGGGAGGTGTTTAGTGGGTAGTCCAAGGGTATCCTCCATGGGAGTCCCGCACTGCCAGACTCGGCGGGCGTAAATGCCTTCACCTCATTACCATAAAAAAAAACAAAAGGACAGTCGCCATTGGCCAGCTACTGCGGATTACCGTCAACTAAACACCCAAACTCGACCGGACCATAGCCCATTTGATGCAGGAAGCCAGCGGCACTGTAATCGTTCGCCAGCGTGCCTTCGGCTCCTGGAGGCGTAAGTAAAATGGCAGAGAACACGCATTTTGAACTGTATGAATTGCTGGGGATGTCTTTGGGTCCGCGCAATGCAGCCGAAATGATACAGTGGGCTCTAAACCACCAGTTGCCCCACCTTCTGCTGAGGCCCCATCTCAAACTGCATCAGCAGTAAAGTAAAATTGAATTGAAAGTGAAAAGTCGCGCTTTCAGCCTTTGAAGGACTTGATTGCAGCTCAAGTGGAAACGATTAAGAAGAGGCCAGAAAAAATGAGTCCTGTCACAAATTGTCTCATACGACTGGAATGGTCTACGACATGCTATTTTAAGTTTTTCGTGGGTGCAATTGGCTGCTTTTCAAATATTTGATCACTTTTGAGCAATAAAAGGCTTGATCTAGGCGGATGATGTTATCGTGAACAAGACTTAATTCATCCGCAGATAATGGATTCCGCATTTCAGTGGGTTCATTTGACCGTTTTTATGTAATCCACTGGCTAACTGTGGCTATAACCCTAAACAAATTTGCTTAAACTTTGGAACTCTTCTAAGCAACCTTTGGATTTATTTATCACATTGGCAAGTGAGGCATTAAGAGATATCCCTGCTATTCAGATCCAACTGATCTATTTCGTGTTATCCTGCAGCCACACAGGCCCAGACCACCACAATGAGAATGTTTTTAACGCAGTGGCTTACAGCCCTCTGGTTGCACAATCTGCTGGATTCTGATTGGTGGGAGTATATTTTCAACGGACATCAGGTAACATCGTGATTATGTTACAAACTCTGTTAGCTTCAAAAAATTTGAGTTTAGCTTGCTTCAGCTAAACTTAGTATTTTTAACATGCGAAGAATTTTTCTGAAATAACTCAAACAATGAATTTCCATAGGCTTAATCAAAAGACTCGGTAACATGTTTCGATGAATTTAGCTAAGAAGTGAGCCACCAAAAGCTATAATTTTGTAATAAATAGAGTCTTAACCAGTGCAACCCTAGCAGAACAAATCAAAGCGGGCATACTAGAAAAAGGCACAAAGTATAAGCAAGAATATGCTCTTTTTGAGGCATCAGCAAATCCGTGACGTACCCATTGTGTACTCATCGAGGCACCAAACCATTGTGGGATTCTAATGCATTCTAGATCTTCTACTTGCTTTTCAGGGCGTTTCCAAAGGCACAATAATTGCCTAGTCAAAGGTGTGTCCTAATCAATGCCACCAATCCAAAGTTCTTGCAAAAATAGCTTGAATTGAATCGGGGTGAGAGCCATCCAGCCAAGTGGCTCAAACAGTCTTGAAGAACCAGACAAGACATTTTCTTAATATTAAGATCAGGAACAGTCAAGTATACATTGATGCAATGAAACCGTTATTGTAGTGCTCTCATTTGCTCCAATGTGGTATCATTTAGGCTCTTCTGGGATACCATGTTGATTCTGCAACGTTCAAAAAACGGGAAACCAAATAGGAAGACATTTTTGACCACGGCACTCTTGACGGTGAACAACGACATTTCGAAGGACAAGGCCACTTCATGGTATCAAGACTGTGGAGCCAGCCAACGCATGGCGTCTCACCGAGAGTGGTTCGTTCAGGTTGTTGAGTAGGACGAGCCCATCCCAAGTGTGATTGGAGACTCAACCAGGCTAGATGGCGTTGGAGTCGGAAACATCGAGATGGAAGCATTTGATAGTCAAAAGTGGTATCCAATCGTACTAGAAGATGTCATTTACGTGCCAAACCTCAACTTTAATCTTGCCTCAGCGAGTCAGATGCTAGACAAGGGATATGTACAGAAGGCAAATGGAAACGAGTCAACGTTTTATAGTCTGGATGGCAATGAAATTGTGGCAATAGCCAAATGCAAAGGAAATCTCTACAAAATGATGCTCAGAAGAGAATGAGGGACAAGTTTGATGGCTGTGTCGATCAATATTTGACACGAGCGACTCGCTCATCAAAATCTCAAGTATTTGAGGGACATACTGGAAAGGAAAGGAATAAAATACATTGATGACTGGAATGACTATGTATGCACAGGGTACTCGTATGGCAAGCTACATAGATCTTTACACCCAAACAACTCCAAGACAGCTCAGCAACCGTTAGATCTCGTGCACGTCGACACCGGTGAGATGAGCATCCTGTCATTGGGAGGAGTGAAGTACTGGCTCATGTTCAAGGACGACTTCACTCACTACCAAACCTGTTGATGTTATGAAGACGAAAAGAAAAGCACCAGAGAAGATCAAATATTACCTGAGACTCGTTGAAAACCAGCTAGGGAGGAGAGTGAAAAGTCTGAGGTCTGACAACGGCACCGACCTGAAGAATGCAAAAACCAAACAGATGATGGACAAGTTGGGAATTTTCCACACCTTCACGAATGTACCCATGCCAAAGCAGAACGGAAAGATTGAGAAAGAAATGAGAGCAATTGTCGAGGCAGCCAGAACAGCGATATACATGAACGAGTTGGACGAGAAACTGTGGGCAGAAGCAATGAACCATGCGATCTTCACGATCAACCAGACTGGAACCAGTAACATGCCAGGGAAAAGCCCAGCAGAACTATGATTCGGAAGGAAAATGAAGATTGAGAAGCTGCAATGCTTCGAATGCAAATTTTGCATGCTGACACAAAAACAAAAAAGAGGCAAGATGGATAAAAAATCAGAAAAGGGAATCCTGGTTGGCTATGATATAGATTCATCTTGCTACTGGGCTTATCTGAAAAAAAAGAGAAATTATCAGCTCAGATAATGTGATCTTCGACGAGGAAAAGGTGAAACTGAGGCAAGGAACTGAACTTGAGACACAGGCACCACAAGGCACACCTGAGAAGCAAGAAGAAAGCAGTAGCAAGACAGACAAAGAAGATGAGAACTGGGGAGCTGGAGAAAGTGCTGAAGAGCCAAGCAATAACGAGAATGAGACACCACAAAAAGAAGAGTCAGGCAGGAGAGTTCTGCAACCACCACCTAGACTGAGAGACTGCGTACTTGACTCTCGTCGTGAAGGGAAGAGCGCCAAAGTAGCCGTGATTGGTGAAACGGAGGACATCCCGGTGAGTGAGGCACTTAGAGGTGAGAAGTGGAGACGAGCAATGTAGGAGGAGTAAGGTTCGCTGATGGAGATGAAAACTTGGAAGCTGGTGGACTGTCCAGAAGGAGCGAAACCGATTACTTGTCGCTGGGTACTTCAAGAGAAGGCGGACGGAAGACGTAAGGCCAGACTAGTGGCAAGGGGATTTGAACGGAAGGAGGGAGTGGATTACACGGAATCTTTCAGGCCAGTAACTCGCCATGCATCTATTAACCTACTCCTAAGTCACGCAGCGTCGGAGAAGATGAGGTTGGTATCGTTTGATGTGAAAACGGCTTTCTTGCATGTATATGAACCAGCCTGAAGGGATCGACGATGAAACTAGGAAAGTTTGTAAGTTGAATAAGAGCCTCTCTGGACTTAAACAAGGATGTGGAACGAGAGGGTCACCACCAACTTTGAGGAGAAGATAGGCTTGATCAACATAGATGACTACCCGTGTATATACAGTACTACAATATAACAAGGACAAGAGCAGTATACTCTCACTCTTCGCGGATGATGGATTGGTAGCTGGCAAAGATGAAGAAGAAATATACAAACTTCTAGACGAGATAAGCAAGGGATTCGAGATAACATTCAGCAAGAAAGTACAAAACAAGTTAACGGATTTAGGCCTGGAAATCAAGATAGACCAGGACGGTATATTCGTGAGTCAGCCTCGCAACACGGAGAAGATCTTGAGAAAGATGAAACTCGAGCAGTGCGATCCAGCATCCACACCCACTGAGCCAGGAATGATGAATCATAAGACAGACTTCAAGAACGAAGAGGCACTTCCAGCGAACAAGAACTATCGCGAGGCAATAGGAAGTTTGTTGAACTTAGCCACAATAAGCTGGCCAGACATAAGCTTCACCGTGAACTACCTCAGTCGATTCTGCAACAAGCCTATTAAGAGCCATCAGGTGATGGTAAAACGTCTTTTCCAGTGCTTGAAAGGGACCACGACAGCCGGAACTCATTTCGGAGGAAACAAGACACTCGTGGCCTACACAAATTCAAATTTTGGAGGGGATTCTGAGACAGGACAGTCAACGAGTGGTGTGTAAGTGATGAGAGGAGGGCTAGTAATCTGGTATTTACATAAGCAGCGTCTGGTAGTGGCTTCAACTGCAGCAGTGCCAGTGATTGACGATGTGTGCTGGATCAAGCGAATTGCACTGGGATTTGGCATTCTAGAAGCTGAGCTACCGATCACTCTGTACGTTGCCAACATGTCAGCTATATACATGCTACAAAATGCACACGAAAGAAAGGCGACCAGATGAAAGAAGCACATCAAAATACCACGAAAGCACATCCAGCAACACATCGGCAAAACTGTGGCACTGCAACACGTTGGGAGCAGCAAGCAGATCGCAGACATCCTCACCAAGCCAATCAACAGAAGAACTGTAAATTGATCGAAGAGGAGTGTTGAAATTTGAGCAACTGACAGTTGACTCAACTTAACCAAACCCAACCTTGACCCTATCCTTACCTTGCATTTGCTGACATAGAAAACTAGTAGTTGGGGAATAATTTTGAAATGAACCTAGCTATATAATGTAAAAATAATCATTCCGTCTGCTTTCCTCGTGCATAAAATTTGTGAATTATTTTTTTTATAAATTTTGTTACGAATAGAAACTCATTCTTTTGTCCATTGACAGGTTCGTTTTGAAACCCAGTTCAATGAATTGAACATTTTGTCAATTTGGACTCGGCTTTTTCTCAACTGAAAAACCTGAATCCACTGAAAATAACAACAGATTATGTGCGCAGGGCACCTACAAAAGGGCTTCTTCAAAAATCAGGAAAGAAAATTGTCAAGCAAGTTGAGAAAGTAGTCCAAGCCGTCGGAACAAGGGGCAAGGACAAAATAATCTAAAAATCAGCGACATTAGAGCAACCATCGCACAGCAAGACAACCCACTGAAAACAACAACAACTTGCGATCATGAAATTTTGGCTTTTCGATTAAAAGAGAAAAAACGGCATTTCCTATTGGGCTGCTGGTATTTTCAGCAGATTTTAGATGAATTAACATACGTCTTGAAATTAATAGTTGGAACCTCAACAATATGTAGTGAATCATTCTACAAACACTGACTTCTTCAATTGCAGCTTGACAGGATTTACTTCTAAGGCTTCGATGGCTTCATGTAGGTTTGGTGCTCAGGGACCACCTTCTTAAGTATGTACCTAACGCCTAACGAATCAATATCATCTTTCCAAGCCAGGCTTAATATTCTGGGGGTGACTTTAACGATAAAACAATCGTTAATGAATCCATGAAATGGCGGCCAGGACGGCCCTCGTCGTACTATACTCCGGAAATACGCCGACTTTCCGCCGTATTGGCTTTGAGGGAACCATCCCGGAAGTGACATTTGCCTCGGAGTCCTTAGTACGGAGGATACACAATTGAAAAGTATTAGAGGACTCCTCAGCCAGTGATCATCAGTGCATTCTGCTTGAGATAAGTGATGTTGTCTCCCGACGTCCATGCTCTCAGCTTTCTACAATTAGATGGAATATCGGAAGGATAGACGTCGAGGTGCTCGCAGCAGGTGAGCCGCTGCAGGAAGCTTTGAAGGGGACCGAAGAACTGGTAGCTCAAGACATGGTGAACTTTACTATGAGCATCATTACGACTGCTTGCTGTGCTTCTATGCATCGTCAAAGACCCCGGCACGGCAAGCCCCCAGTGTACTGATGGTCAACTGAAATCGCTGAAAAGCGAAGGGAGTGTCACAAGCTCTAAAGTGAGGCTCAACGGACGCGGAACCGTGACGAGGCATGCAACTGGGGAGCAGCATATAAGTCAGCCAGGAAATGCCTTCGCAAATTGATCGACAATGACAAGGCTCGTCGCTGGCAAGATCTAGTGGACAATGTGAACAAGAATCCGTGGAGCCCTGGCTACAAGCTAGTTATGCGGAAGCTTGGTGCCCTACGGAAGCCTTGTATACATGACGCGGAACAAATGGACAGGATAGTGCGGGGACTCTTTTCCGCCCATCTCGTCCGTGTTGACGCTGTCCATGGTGAAACAGCAGTCGAGTGTCCACTCTTCACACAGCTGGAACTTGAGGAGGCAGTCCTCTCATTGAAAGCGAGCAAGGCTCCAGGTCCAGATGGTGTTCCGGCTGAATTGTTGCGGCTCGTCTATCACCATTATCCTGACTTGCTGCTCAGCATATTCAACGCTTGCCTGCGGGACGGGGTTTTACCGGTGCAGTGCAAGGTGGCAAGTTTCGTGCTGATCAGCAAGGGGAAGGAGAATTTCGAAGCGCTGTCTGCATGTGCTAGAGAAACTCATCAAGGGAAGACTAACTAACGCGATTCCTGCTGATGGGGACCTATTTCCTCGCCAGTATGGCTTTAGGTCAGGACGTTCTACCATTGATGCGATTGAGACTTGAGATGCCAGATGAGTCACGTTTGATCGGCTATGCGGATGATGTTGTGGCTCTGGTCGCTGGCAGCACCGTTGAACAGGCGCAAATTAGGCTAGGTATGCTAATGCGGCAAATGAGGGACTGGATGACTGCTTACGGATTCAGTATAGCACTGGAGAAAACCGAAGTGGTCATCTTGACAAAAAAGAGAATCCCTAGAGTAAGGATGATCAGTATTGGAGATATACGAATCGAAGCCATCGGTGAAGTACCTGGAGCTGCTGATCGACTCGAATATGAGTTTCTCTGAGCAAATCAGGGCAACGGCTGAGAAGGCTGCATCGGGAATATCGGCTCTGAGTCGACTAATGGCCAACGTAGGGGGACCAAGCCCGTCAAGAAGATGCCTCTTGATGAGTGCTGTAGGGTCAGTGCTATTGTACGGAGCAGAGAATATGGGGCGACGCTCTCAACAAGGAGGTATACCGAAAACTTATGGCACAGGTACAGAGAAGAGGAGCACTGAGAATTGTATCTTCGTATCCAACAGTCTCTGATCCGGCGGTGAAAGTTATTGCAGTCGTGATACCTGTCGCTGAAACGAGGATGCGAGGGAGATGGTTGTGCGCGAGGAGAGAAAAACGCGCGCTCAATTGCACGAAGGGAAGGTGGACTGCACGCCTCATCCCGGATGTGAGACCGTGGCTAAATTGAAGGTATCGCGAGAGTGACTTCTATCTGACCCAGCTATTGAACGGGCAGTCTTACCTGCACAAGATTGGTAAGTCAATGTCCCCCGATTGTCGGTTTTGCCTTGGCATACATTTTGTGCCGGTACAAAATGGGTCATGCTGCGAAGGGAACTCTGCAGGGAGACGGGAGAGCTTACCCTGGAAAATATAGTTGCGGTGATGCACGAGTTGGTTGACAAATGGAACCAGGTGACACAGTATGCTCGGGCAGTCTTAAAATATAAAAGAGCCTCACACCAGCCAGGGGCGCTGGGGCTCGGGGATCGCTTTTCTGACACTTCCTCTTCTCCTCTCCCCTCACGCTAGGAAATGGATCCACCAGTTTGAAGACACCTCATGGCATAACAAAACGAGACCTTTCCCGAAGTAATGTGTCAAACGGTTTCAGGCTGGGTTCTCAGGTTGACAGGGGAGGTGTTTACTAGGTAGTCCAGTCACTTTTTTGCGAGCATGAGAGTCCCACACACTGTGCAGGAATGGCATTTACCTCCCTACCACCGAAAAAAAAGCTTCGAATTTATATGACTTCTTTTAGAACTAATGGCCTACTATAGAAATTTGGCAGGAGTAGTAATCGCTTCACCACTCAGCCTGCTTTCAGCATTACCCTAAAGAATGTTCACCTTTTTGATTGAATGTTGCATATTTAGTGATATAAAGATACAATATTGAACCATATTCACATACTTTACCATACCTATTACTCTTGTCTGATTTTATACTTCCGCACATTGACATATAAATAAGTGGAATGTCTTCACGTCATATTTAAACTGACAGTGGAAATTACGTATGGGGAGAAAATTTTGTCAGGTGCCATCATTTCACCATATGTACCAAACAATCTACTCCCCGTTAACTTACACATACTCTAGCAACACCATATACTCGCACTCGTATTCATCACTTTCTTCACATTTGTTCCATGTTTGATGGAATTGTATTAAAATGTCTCGCTCCTGTAACGTTTTCTGGTTGCGTTGATTTGAAAGCTGAGTGTTAGCAGGTGCTGTGAAAGTATTTGCCAAATCAACAGTGATTAGGAAATGTTTGAAAGGCAGTTGCCAACATATTAATCTAAAGGATTCTTTCGGCTTGAATATAAGACACGGGATGATATTCAACAAAAGATACTTGAATGACATGCTGAACTGAATGGTTTATCAGAAGAAGAATGAAAAAGGATTTTGGTTGAAAAATGAGAATCGAGTAGGAAATATTTTGCATTGTAAAATATGTGGAAATGCTTTTGAATCCTGATGCCATATTAACGAGACAGGGATGAAAGAATTTTGAAATATTAATATATTTGTAAATTTGGATCTTAGCGAATTAATTAGTTTCTTAATGCATTTGTACTGATTCTTCGATATCGCTACAATCCAAAATTGCTTTGTGTATTCAACTATATTGGTCCTTACAGTCTCGACAACTCTGTTTTGACGGTGAGCATTGAAATGTTTACTCATTCTTGGGTCAAGACGTCAAATTCCCCGGAGGGAGAGTGTATCAGAAGAACTTTGTAACCAATCGATGGCACATGAATATGCTTTACCGTACTTCCTTAATATTCTCATGATTTTAATGGAGATAAAGCAAAATGGATAAATAATACTTTCTTTAATAATGTTAAGTTAATGTTTGCTTTTAAGGTGACTTAAGGGGTTTTGAAAAAAAAATTTTTTTAAATACCCTATTATCATCGGTAACCGGGAGGCTGCGTAGTAGCGTGGGCTAAAGATCCCTGGTTTAAGTCCTGGTGGCAATGAGGTTTGTTTTGAGTGATTCTTCCATAGGTTATGATACGTACCGGTTTAAAATCAAAACGTTTTCCAGCTAGGTGGATGGACACGCTGCCAAAGTGGAATACTGACAATATCATCTTCTTGAGTGCATATGCCTAAAATAATGAGATACTCTAACAATCTCTAAGGAAAGACCCAAAACGGGTTGTTCTACGACTGGGGCGGTTACATTTACATTCATACCAACCAAACATAAATAACATTAAGCACACATACACAGACAGACAATGATCGCACTCACGCTTGAATGAGGCAACGATGGGTAGACGGGAGTACTTACACACGAGCCACAGAAGGAAATAAATCCAATAATCCCTTTTGGCAAAACGGTTCCATTTTGGATCAATAAGTGAAATGAAACAAAATTTTAAAATAAATTAAAACCTTAAAAATTAAAGTGTGTTAGATGGTGTTGAATTAAGCAAAAGAATTGGTCTCCCACAGCCCCACGTTGGGCGCCGTGTTAGATGACGTTGAATTAAGATAAAAGGTGTGATTCGTCACCTTCGCAGTAAAGAAACTAATTAGGAGCATCTAATAACTGCATGATGGCAGTTGGATTTTAAGGAACAAAAAGGTCACTAGCTAGGTCACCTGCGCGGGTGGGTTTTAACACCACAGAAGAATCAGTTGAAGAAAGGAAAGACACTGGTCATCTTTTCCACCAACACGCACACACTCTAACATTTGGCTCTTATATCATGATTTGATATCTTAGCTTACCGAACCATTACTTTTATATCCTTGACAAATTCCATGCTCACAGGGAAGAATATCACAAAGGCTGCATCGAGGATGATGAGATGTCGACTTCCTTTCGTACTTCGTATTTCTAAAACAGGTAAATGGTACGAAGTCGTAGACAAAACTGGACAAACGATGTTTGTGTCACACGCACAAGTGACTAAATGTAGCCCTTCCTTAATACATTACGAAAGTCACAATGTGACAGCAAACTAGAGGCTCAGATTTAAACAATATGGTGGCCAGTATCCCAAAAACGAAGACATGTACAGGAAACTTCTCTACGCATATTCAACCAGTCATTGGAGTTTCGCTTGCATAGATTTTCTTTCATAAATTTTTTTTTTTTTCAAAGGTCACAAAATAAACTCCCGGCGTGCACTTTCAAAGTGGTCGAACTTGAAAACCCGTCAATATCCTGGATACAACTACAATGAAAACTTCACTATTTCCCACATTAAGTTTATTCATGACACTCTTTTGATTTTGTTTAACAATTCAATACAATCCGACTTTTAACCTTTGACACATTAGATTTTTTTCTCCTCACACAAATCCGCACGTTCGGCGTGGACGAGTGCACAAAATCAACTTTTTTTCGAACAAAAATTTTAAACTATCTTCTTTTTCGAACAACATTCAATAAATGTCCTTTTCAGCAGAATTTTCAAAAACTATTATACAATAATCCGGCACCGGCATCACATCCGCCGTTGCCTAGCTCCAAAAATCAACTCTCTCAAACAAAATTCTAAACCAGCAGCACGTCCGCCGTGGACGAGTGCACCAAATCAACCTTTTTCGAACAAAATTCTAAACCAGCAGCACGTCCGCCGTGGACGAGTGCACCAAATCAACTCTTTTTCGAACAAAATTCTAAACCAGCAGCACGTCCGCCGTGGACGAGTGCACCAAATCAACTCTTTTTCGAACAAAAAAAACCGCGTCCAGCATTCGCGTTTCCAAAAACTCTATCTTCCCAAAAAAAATCCTCAGAAAAACAAAAAGCATTCACCCTACCAAACGAAAACTCTGCCATCTCAAGTCTATTCACGTACCCGACAAAAAAAATTTTCTTCTTTCTTTTTTTTCTCGTCAATCGCTCGGGCGCATCAAATCTCATATCCCCAACATATCATTCCTCCCGTGCAAAAAATGTCTCGGTCACGGAAAATAGCGAAATTCGTTGTTTACGTTTGAATTTTTATCATCTCTATTCAAACTGGCCGAGACACACTTTTGCTATTTTCCAATAGCTCCCCAATCACCTCAAAAACAACAAAACGCATTTGGACCGAGAAGTACAGTGGTGGCGCAAAATGCTTGCGCGTTCATCGTCCAAAAAGTTCACCATCGCGTTGTTTATATTAACCGCGCGGGATAGAATTTTCGGTCGAGATGATGGAATGCCGCACAAAAGGAAAACATGAAAATGTGTGCAGGCTAAGGGCATGCACCTACTGCAGCCAAGCGTTGATTGAAATTCTGCAACTTAAGGGTGGGTGCGCATGTACTGATGAAAAAAAAAGATTTTCTACAAAATTGATTAAGCGATATTTTCCTATAAACGGATACGACAAAATATATACATAATTACTAAATTCAACCTCCAAGGTTCCGTAAACGTAACAAGTGTGAATTAAGAAATTGAAAATACACAATCCATTTATTCCGAAAGATAAATAATTTCAGATCTTAATCCCCACAACTGGTAAGTACAGGTTGAAAGAACAAAAGGAAAGTAGTTTACAGCGCAATTTAAATTTCTCATTGACACGGGAGCCGATGCATCGGTCATTCCAATTTCATTTTTCATACGGAAATTGGAACCATTATTGAACCCATTATTTGCGGTGAATGAATCAAAAATCAGCACATATGGTAACAAAATTATTTCATTATATTTAAATTTACGATGTGATTTTAGATAGAAATTCATCATCGCTGTCATCACGAAACAAATTTTGGGTGTTGATTTTCTCGGAAAATATGGGTTGCTGGTCGATATCGGGGAAAAAGTCCTCTTCAAAGCACCAACTAAATGTTATTCTGAACTTACAGAATACGAACCAATCTTTCGACAACATTTACAAAGAGTTGTTGGGGGAATTTCGTTATTTGACCACTCCGACATCGTAGAGCATGACTAATTCATTGAAAACGACCGTCAAGCATCATATCATCACCGACGGCATTAAAATTTTTTCACAACTACGATGACTTAACCCAATGAAATACAAAATCGCGAAAGAAGAGTTTGAATCCATGCTCAAGAACAAAATCTGTGTACCATCAAAAAGCGAATGGACCGGTGCATTAAATATAGTTTTTGGGAAGCAAAAATAACAACAATGACGACGCAACTAGCAGCTGCAGCTACGATGTTAACAGCACCTGAGGAGCAGTACTAACGATGATAAAAATGACGACTAATACAATCACAGTGAAGACGGACAAAAAACGGAGATTGAAAGACAGTCTCCTCCATACTGAGATTCGTGCAGCGTTTGGACTGAGCAAAAAAATTATGTGAACGCCAGAGTGTATTGAAAAGAAGAGCGGGAAACTCTGTAGAACGCACCAGATCTTCGAATGGTGGAGGCAAATAAAAAGAAGCAATGGTCATAAATTCCAAAATAATAACGAACCATCCTGAAGTCCACAAAGAGACTACCGCAGGAAAAAACAGGAGTGACCAGAAAAATAAAGTTCCATTGTGTGATTTCATCACCACCATTGAAAACGTTGTGGAAGCAATGTACTCGAAAACGGAAGCCGTAAACCCGTCCGAAGAAAAATGGTTGCAAAGTACAAGTGCCGCCCAGTGACGTGATGAAGAAATGCTAATGCGAAAAGTGAGAGATGTTCTAAAAAGAATACAATCTACATGCAACTTGCCAAAAATGAATAAAGCAGTAAATATTGGGTTCCTTAAACTCAAGGAGGCATTATCGGAAGAGCTGGTTAAAGTTGAAGAGGACGAGAAGGCCAAAAAAGAGGAGAAGGCTAAAGAAACGCTGAGGGCCAAGTCTAAAAGGCACGTGCAGATAGCTCCACTATTGAACATCAATAAAAGAATGGCCACTAGCCCAATCAAAGGAGATCGGGATAAAAGAAGGAGAGGAAGAGGCAGTTGATGGTCGTGGAATGCAAGATAAGGGACTTCAGATAGTGCTGACAAAAGAAGCGAAGAAAGCCGCAAAGAAACTCCTTCAAAAAGTACCAGAAAATATAGTTCGCACGGACACCCAACAAGAACTGATGCGAAACAGGAGAGAAAAAATTCCCGACGAAGATGTCGGCAGCAGGCAAATTTTTAAAACCCCAAGATAGCCGATCCTATGCGGAGGAGCTGCGGGATACCAAAGATACCAACACTGCCATTAATGTAGTACGACCGACCCAGTCGGGCCACATACTGATCGAATTTGCAGCGAAGGACGACAATAAAGAATCACTCTTCGACGCAGTAAAAACGTTTTCGGCAAAAGCGTAAATATAGTCCGCTTGATCTAATGACAATAATCGAAATAAGAGACATTGACTTCGTAACGGATTTGGCTGAGGTGAAAAAGGCTATCAAAAGGGAGTTTCAAGCGTGGACAGGGTCGCAACGAGTCGGACACCAGAAACCCAAAGGGGACAACGCATGGCCATAATTGACTTGACTGAAGAGGACGCCGCATAAGGGCGCAGTAAGAATAGGGTGGGTGTCTGCAGGATACCGTTAAAATCAGCACCTCTTCAATGCTTCAAAATGCTTTGGCTATGATCATACCTCACAAGTATGCAAAGGACTCAATAGGAGGTCCCTATGTTACCAATGCAGTGCAGTGGGACTTAAAAGAAAAGAGTGTACAAAAGAGGCACACTGTATTCTTTGCAAGAATGCTGACCCAAGACCAGATTTTGGGCAAATGTTGGGATCAGGAAAATGTCAAGCTTTCTAGAAAGTCCTAATAAAGGCAAAATAAGAACTTTGATGACTCACATCCTACAGCTAGACCTTCACTGAAGTCCAGCAACCCAAAATCTGCTTGAGCAGTTGGCGTGGGACATGTAAACTGACTTTTTGCTGGTAAGTGAGCAGCACCATGATAAAACTGGTACTGCCACTATCTGGGTTCAAAATAGTGGTTTACAGGTGGAAAGTTCTGGACGGAGGGATGGTTCCATGTGAGTTTTGTGCTCAGGGACTGCCTTCTTTAGTATGTACCTAACACTCAACGAATCAGTATCATCTTTCCAAGATAAGCTTAGTGCGTTGGAGCACGCTGCCTCGAACACTGATGGCAACGCGCTTGCTGGGGGAGACTTCGATAGATCTATGGGGAAAATGAATACTAGCAATGGCGGCCAGGACGGTGTTCGTCGTACTAAACAGTAGGGGTACGCCAATTTTTCATCCATTTTGGACGCGAAATTCACCTTGGAGTCCTTAGCACGGAAAATACACAATTGGAGAGTATTAGAGAACTACTCAGCCAGTGATCATCAGTACATTATAATTGAGATCAGTGATATTGTCTCCCAACGTTTGTGCTCTCGACTTTCTACAAATGGGAAGAACATCGGAGGGAGGGACATCAAGAAGTTCGTCCAAGTACTTACAGCAGGTGCTCCATCACGAGGAGATTCACAGGGGATGGAAGAACGGGCAGTTCAAAATGTGGCCAACCCAACTTTGTGCACGGAAAGCCACCAGTATACTGGTGGTCAAATGAAATCGCTGAAAAGCGAAGGCAGTATGACAAGCTTCGGCGTGAGGCACAGAATCATGATGAATTGGTGAAAAAATTCCTTCGTGAATTGAATAATGACAGTAAGTTTTACTGTTGGCAAGATCTAGTGAATAATATGAACAAGGAACCGTCGTGCCTTGGCTACAAGCTAATTATGCGGAAGCTTAGGGACCTACGGAAGCCTTGCGTACATGATGCACATGATTTTTCCTCGCCCATCTTGTCCATATTGATGCTGTCCACGGCAAAACAGCAATCGAGTGTCCACTCTTCACACAGCCAGAACTTGAAGAGGCAGTCTTTTTACTAATAGCGAGGAAATTTTCAGGTCCAGATGGTGTTTTAGCTGAGGTGTTGCAGCTTGTCTATCACCATTGTCCTGACTTGGTGCTCAGCACATTCAACGCCTGCCTACGGTACAGGATTTTGCCAGTACGATGGAAGATGGAAAAGCTCGTGCTAATTAGGCAGGGAAGGGAAATCCCGGATCTCTGTCTGCATACCGCCCGTTATACATGCTAGATACTGGTCGGAAATCCCTAGAGAAACTTATCGAGGGAAGACCAACTGACACGATTCGTGCTGCTAAGGACCTATCTCCTCAACAACATGGCTGTAAAGTAGGACCCTCTATCATTGATGCGATTGCAGAGATGATGAGCATGGTCCAAAAGGCAGATGCATATAGCTGCACTAAGCCACGGATCGTCCTGTTGGTGACACTCGACTTTAGAAATGCCTTCAATTCCGCTAGATGAGTGGATATTCTGGATATGCTAGAAAACCCCTTTCCAATTTTTAAAATATCCAATTTGGCTTCAGAGGGACTTCCCGAAGCACCGAAGCCTACTTAGCGAAACGACGCAGTGCCAAGAAAGGATGGATTTTACATTGAGTGTTGCCTAGGGATCTACCCTTGATTCAGACCCGTGGAACGTATCTTACGACGGGCTACTGAGACTGTAGATGCCAGATGAGTTGCGCTTGGTCAGCTATGCGGATGATGTTGTGACTCTGGTAGCTGGACTTACCGTTGAACAAGCGTAACTTAGGCTAGGTATAATGCGCCAACTGAGAGACTAGAGGGCTGCTTGCGGGTTCAGTTTAGCACTAGGGAAAACTGAAGTGGTCATTTTGACAAAAAAGAGAGTCCTTAGACTTAGGATGATCAGTTTTGGAGACAAACAAATCGAATTGAAGCCAGCGGTGAAGTAACACAAGCTTCTAATTCGTTCAAAGATGAGTTTCTCCAAGCAAATCAGGGCAATGGCTGGGAAGGCTGCTTCAGGTTTATTGGCTCTGAGTCGACTTATGGTCAACGTATGGGGACCCACTCATCAAGGAGATGCCTCTTGATGAGTGCTGTAGTGTCAGTGTTACTTTAAGAAGCATAAATATGGGGTGACACTCTCAATAAGGAAATATATCGGGCACGTTAGGCACAAGTACAGAAAAAAGGAACACTGAGGATCACATCTCCATATCTGGCAGTCACCAATTCGGTGGTGAGAATTATTCCAGGCATGATAGCTGTTGCTTTCTTTGCTAAGGAGTGCCATGCTATTTACTTGCGTCAAAATGAGGATACAGGGGAGACGGCTGTCCGCAAGGAGAAACTCACTCAATGATTTGTAGTGGTCTTTGGTGAATTCAACAAAAGAAAGATGGACTGCGCACCTCATCCCGGATGTAAGACTGTGGCAAATTTGAAGGCATGGTGAGACTGACTTCTATCTGACCCAATTTTTTAGCGGGGATAGGTGCTTTCAGTCTTACCTGCTCAAATCATGGTCCTTCGATTGTCGGTTTTGTTCAGCAGAGGAAGACGATGCCTGTCACTTATTTTATGTGTGCACAAAACGGGATAGGCAGTAACGGAACCTCTACATGGAAATGGGAGAGCCCATCTCAGATAGTATAGTTGCAGTAATGTCTGAATCAGTTGACAAATGGTATCATGTGGCACATTATATTCGGGTATTCCCAAAATATCAAAGGTAGTCACAGCAGCTGGTGATGTTCGGGCTGGGAGATCGCTTGTCTGGTTATTCCTCTCCTCCTCAACCTCCCGCTAGAGGAGGAATCTCCCAGCTTGAAGGTGCCTCATGGCGTAATAAAACGAAAACTGGCACGAAATTATATGTCAAATGGGCCCACGCTGGGTTTTCGGGTTGACAAAGGAGCTGTTTAGTGTTTACTCCAGTCGCTTGTAAGTGTGAGAGCCCCATACTCAATGGTTAAATGACATTTATTGCCCAGCAACAAAAAAAAAAAAAATTGCACGTAGTTCAATGAATGGTTGCATACACAGCACGGAGATGCCAGTAAATGTCCCATGGTATCTAAGCGTCACTACACAACACTTGGCAGTATCACCCTAAAAGATTATCTGTTTCAGCTCAAAAGGAAGCTGTTTTGTTACATCGTTCAAGTATTCTACATTTTCTTTTTTCTTAAAAAATGCTCACAATAGATGTAGCGTTTCCCATATGACAGTTAGTTATTGTGTTCACCGCCAGGCATTCGAGTTAAGATAGCAGCTGAGAGAATAGAGACACACGCAAAGCATTGAAGCGTCACAAATGCGAAACAAAGATTTTCCTGTGTATATTATTATTGTGTGTTTTTATGTAGTGCAAGTAAGCGTTCTGACAAAAACTATTACCTTTGCATTATATTAGTGACCCCGACGCGATGTTTGCTAAAGGCAGAAAATACTAAAGCCACTAAAGCCGAAACTGTTACTGGAACCGAGCCCACCACAGGAGCCGCAACCGACACCAGAATCATACAGAAGCCACCAGTTTGCAACAATGACATCGCAAATGTTTGCGTACCACCATTTCGGACAACTCGACCAACGCTGTGGTTCGCCCGCGTTGAGATGCAATTGCGAGGGTGCAGAATAAGCTCCGACGTGATTTTCAGTGAACTTGATTGTACATGCTTGGACGCTATAGTGGACATCGTGGAGAAACTGCCGCAAACGGGCAAATGTGAAGCGCTGAAAACATCACTACTGCCCCCCCTGTAGCAGAACGCCCGAGACGGCTACCACCAGACAAGCTGAAAATAGCTAAAACAGAGTTCTAGTACATAATGGATAAGAACTACTGCCACCCATTGAACAGCCCATGAGCTAGCCCTTTGCATCTTGTGCTCAAGAAAGAAGCTTCCTGGCGCCCATGCGAAGATTATCGTAAACTAAATGCGATTACCATACCCAATCGCTACCCCATGCGACACATTCAAGACATTTCATCAGATCTCACAGGCAATTGTATATTTTCTAAAATAGACTTGCTTTGACCATACTATTAGATCCCAGTTGCGGATGAGGATGTCCCAAAGATGGCAGGGACAACACCGTTTGGCCTATTTGAATTTCCAGTAATAAATTTTGGCCTCCGGAATGCCGCCCAAACCTTTCAACGGTTTGTTGACGAAGTGTTGCGCGGATTGAACTTTTGTGTCTGTTATCTAGATGACATTCTTGTATCATCTTACTCAATTGAAAAACATATGGACCACCTTCGTATCGTATTTGAACGATTAAAAACTTACAGAGTGATAATCAACGTTGCAAAATGTGTCTTTGGCGTCGAAGAAATTGAGTACCTGGGACACAAAATAAATAAACATGGCATTTCGACAACTGATTTTTGAGTTCAAGCCATACGTGATTTTTAATTACCAACAACAGTCAAACAACTACGCCGTTTCCTGGGCATATTATATTTTGAAAGGAGATTCATCCGTAATGCTGCCAACCTACAAGCACCGCTACACCAACATCTCCGCAATGTAATAAAAGGCGACAAATGCGTTATTCAGTGGTCACCCGAAACCATAAAAGCCTTTAACGATTGTAAGGAAAGCCTTGCGAAGGAAACATTGCTAGTACATTTTTTTCCATCGATGCCATTACAACTTGTCACCGACGCATCTCATGTTGCAATCGGATCTGAATCACGCTGAATCAAAGTACAGTGTTTACGACCGAGAGCTGTTGGCTATTTCCAGCAGTTTAAAACATTTTCGACACTGGCTCAAAGACATCTAGTTTGTTATCAAAACGGACCACAAACGGTTGATATACGCGTTCAGTCAAAAAACAGAAAAATCTTCGCCCAGACAAATTAGACACTTGAGTTTTATATCGAAACTTTGTACCCAAATCATCCACGTTAATGGAGAGGAAAATATTGTAGCAGATACGCTATTAGGAATCAAAGCGATCAACTTGCCATCTTCATTGACCACCCAGAAGCTGATAGGTGAAGAATGCACTTCAATCATTTCTCTCTAGAAACAATTCATCACTTAAGCTGCATCCACTGCCTATAAAGGAATATGGAAGTTTATATTGTGATACGTCGACGAACAATATTCGGCCACGCTCACACCCTGGAGCCCGCACGATGATTCGAGCTGTGCAAAGAAAGTTTGTTTGGCCTGATATGAAGAAAGATATTCGAGCCTACACACGCACTTGTATACCATGTTAAAGATCAAAGATTGGAAGGCATACAAGAAACAATATCCAGCAATTTTCGATACCGGATAAACAATTCCAGTAAGTGCACCTTGATATCATTGGATCACTGATAACAGCTAACGGTGATCGCTACTGCATAACGATGGTTGACCGATTTACACGCTGGCCAGACGCAGTTTATGTTTGCGACCAAACAGCTGAAATTGTCGCATGTGCGTTTCACACTAACTAGGTATCGAGATTTGGAGCACCGCACATAATCACAACCGATCAAGGAACTCAATTTGAGTCCACGCTTTTCTCTTCTCTTTCCAAACTTTTGGGATGTAAACGTACGCAAACATCAGCGTATCACTCAGCATCCAATGGATTAGTAGAGCAATGGCATCGCAAATTGAAAGCCGCCATCATGTGCCATGAGCAGAATTCCAACTGGCCTCGCATCCTGCCGACCGTTTTCCTAGGACTCCGAAACTCATACAAGAAAGATCTAGGTGCAAGTTGCGTGGAACTCGTTTACGGTACAACTTTAACACTTCCTAGAGAATTCTTTGTGAGCGATGACAATCTGTTCGATCCGCACGTTTTTGGATCCATGCAGAACAGCAGATGTGTGAATCGCGACCTGTTCCAATTAACCACCACAATGATCGAACGAAATTATCAATCAAATTCATGTACACACGTCTTCTTAAGAGTTGAAGCCGCAAGGAAGTCACTATGTCAACCGTATTCAGGACGACACAAAATGATCAAACGAATTTCAGATGTACTATTTACGATTGACATCGAAGGAAGACAAATCAACGTCTCCACTGAACGATTAAAGCTAGCCTTCATTACTGTCGTCACTATCCAGCAAACTGAAGCTCCGTCAGACTCCGTAACGAAGCGAATAGTTTCTACACCCGAAAAAAGAAAAACAATTACATGGGAACCGATCATATCACGACCTCATACGTCTGTCAGAATATATCCGCCTGCAAATCGCCATCGTGACAGTGGGAATGTCACTCAAGAGGGAGCAGTGTAGCGTTTCCTGTACTATTGTGTTCACCGCCAGGCATTCAAGTTCAAATAGCAGTTGAGACAACAGAGACACTTGAGAAGCATCGAAGCGTCACAACTGCGAAACAAAGATTATATTATTACTGTGTGTTTCTATGCAGTGCAAGTAAACGGTATTACAAAAACTATTGCCTTTGCATTACATAGACTTCTAGTAAAATTATTGCACTTTTTTGGTTTGTTTCTAATGCGTGACCCTACAGCACTCAGTACCAGTTCACTTTGCCTCTGTCCTTTCTAGAATTGGCAGGTGTTTGTTTATAGCTGGGTGGTAGACGCTATTAAACAGTGAGCATAGGACTCTCAAGCTCAAAACTCATTTGAATAACTCACTAAACACCTCACCTGTCACCAAAAACCCAGACGGGGACCGTTTGATGCATTACTGCGAGCTGGGCCTCATTTTTTTGAGCCTACAGGGTCCTTTGAGTTGCTGGAGTTCCTTATCTAGCTAAAAAAGGGGAGAAAAAATGATGAGGAGAAAAAGGAGCCTTGCGTTTTTGTGGTCCAGTATCCCTTTTTAGCCATCAGCACTGCTCAAGTGAAATATGCCACCCAGTTCCACTTATCAACTGATGTAAGTATCTTTTTGACTACAGTCACTAGAGAGAACTGCAGTGATCATCGCGCAGCCTATTCCATCTTTAGCTGATAGAGAACATGCTACCACTTTTCTACATAACACGCAGTTTGGAGACCGTGACTTATTGATCTTGTGCATGCGAGACTGGAAACATCCATGCCCGCTCAAGAGGTGGATTAGGTAGAAATCAGTCTAACCATATACTCAGTTGAGTTTCAGCCTCAGGTAAGTAATCAGACAATCAGTCCATCTTTCCCTGGTATCGGTCTTCCAGAACTGTTGTCTATCACTCAGACAGTGCTGTTGTTCCTCTCTGGTGGCCGCCTCTCTATCAACTCCGCTTCTGTGTTGATATATGCTTGTTCGCTTTCTATCAGGAACCAAAATGGACACCACGCCTGCAGTTACCAATATCGTCGATTGGGAGACTGTTTGGTATGCACCTGTGGTTCATAACGCTCCTTGTTTCAGCACCTGTGCCAACCGCTTTTGGTACAATTCTTTGTTTTACCCTCTGTCCTCCCATAGTTCTGACCTATAAAGCCGGACAGATTAACCATACCCTTGACGACATCAGTCGGGTAAGTGCCACTACACGCACCGCTGCCTTTTCAACTGATGCTTCAATTTGTGCGGAGAAACTCATCTTTGAGAGTATCAGTTCCTCCAGGTATTTCACTGCTACAGGGTTTTCCAATAAGAGGTGTTATTTTGATATTAAAATAAAAATGCCATTTTTTGATATAAATGATCAAATGTTTATTTCATTATAAAAAGCAAGCTATGCCGTTTATAGTAAATAATAACATCAGGCAAATGACTACCACGACCACGCTTACAGGACTATATTCTTTTCATGAAATTTTCCGTACACAAATCGCAAAGTGGCTGCTCCATGTCTTCGATAGCCTTCACGAATTCCATGGTCTTGAATCGACGCTGAGCTGCTGACGTAGGCCTTTTCGTTCACGTGGACTCAAAGGAAAAAGTCACAAGGTGTTAAATTACCAGGTCTCGGTGGCCAATTGTGATCACCTCTTCGAGAGATAACACGTTCCGGAAACTTTTCCCGGAAAAGATCAATGGTTTCGTTGCCTTTGTGGCACGTAGTGCTGTCTTGTTGAAATTAGAGGCTGTCCAGATCAATACCATCCAATTCCGGCCATCTCTCGATAGCGCAATCCATTCACCGTAACTGTTGCTCCAGCCTCATTTTCGAAAAAGTAAGGTTCAATGACTCCGCCGGACCATAAACCGCATCAAACAGTCATACGTTGAGGATAGAGAGGTTTATGGAGGTTGATTTTATTACACTATTTTAATATTCATTTTATTTAATCTTTACATTTTTAACTTTTTGGACGCAATCTTATCTATTATTTTTGACTTTCTTTTGTAAGTAGTTTCGTGCAAGTTATGGAGGATGCCGTGGGATGCGATAGAGCGAGAGAGAGAGTTGACGAGGTCCGTGCTGACTATTTATGCCTTTTGTTTTGTATTGATCTCAGCGCCTCTGATGTGCAACACGTGCAATGCTGTTGCGGCTGTGAGTTGTGTTTTGTGTTGTGGCATGCGTGGGCAATGCAGCGGAGATGTCATGTTCGTCGGAGCCGCTGTATGGTTGACGTAGGGATTATGTAACTACCACAGTACTCCCCCGCTAGTGGTTGAGCCATTGGAGCGATATCACGATTCTGCGAATGACACAAACCTCTTTGGGAGATTAATGGCTCTTCCGCCTTTCGTATACGTTGGTGTGTCTTTCTTGAACTCGCTGTTATTGCTAGGAATCCCCTGCATCGACGTCGGTTGATCCTGGAGGGGCAAATAAGCTGCTTTTAACCGATCGATGCTAACGCGGGTAGCACGGTTTTTAATTTGAAGCTTGAATGTTTTGCTATTTCGCTACAAAACTTTATATCGTCCATTGTACGGTGCTTTAAGTGGCGGTCGAACTGAGTCGTCTCACAAAAAGACATGCGAGCATGCTTGCAGATCTTTTTGTACAAATACTTTGTTAGAAGCATGATTCGACGTTGGCACAGGTTGAATCCGTTCCATCAATTTGCGTAAATGTTGTGCAAAATCGGTGTCGAATCCATCGTTGTTGGCCTTCTCGAAAAAATCGCAGGACATCTTCAATGTTGTGCCGTAAATCATTTCGGATGGCGTTACTTTTATGTCGTCCTTGTAAACGTTTCATAAACCAAGCAGGATAAGAGGCAGGATTTCAGTCCAGCGCTCGTTACTGTGACACTTGATAGCCGATTTCATTGTACGGTGGAAACGTTCGATTAGACCATTAGCTTGCGGGTGTCTTGGACTTGACTGCAGATGCTTCGCTCTTAAAATACGTGATACTTCGTTAAACAGTTTGGATTCAAATTGTGCACCCTGGTCTGTGATGATTTGAGATGGCACGCCGTACTGCGCTATCCAGCCGTTGATCAATGCGGTGGCAACTGTGCTTGCGTGAATGTCCTCTATGGGAATCGCTGCTGGCCATCGGCTAAATCGATCGGTACACGTCAAACAGTATCGAAAACCATTCGAAATCGGCAGCAGTCCAACCAAATCGATATGGATTACCGAAAAATGCTTGTCGGGAACTTTGAAGCTTTCTATTGCGGATCTGTTGTGTTGAGTGATCTACGATTTCTGGCAAGCGAGACAAGTTTTTACCATTTTCGCGATGTCCTTCTTCATGTTTGGCCAAATGAAACGTTCGGAAATCTGTTTGATTGTGGCTCTCTTTCCAGCGTGCGCTTACCATGAACGGAGTTGTAAACTTGTTGCCTGAATTCTCCGGTGATGAATGGTCGTACGCTTTTTGTCGATACGTCGCAAAGGATGGTTTTAGAAGCGTTTGGAAAGTTAATCAATTTCAGTTGGAGCGTTGAATCTGTTCTCGTCTGAAAGTCAATTACTTCTTTGTCGACTTTCTGACTGTCAGCCAACTGATCGAAATTGATTTGCCCATTGCTGTCGATAGCTTCGATGCGTGAAAATAAATCAGCTACGGTATTGTCCTTGCCGGCAATGTGTCGTATATCGGTAGTAAATTGCCCAATAAAGTCCAGGTGATGAAGTTGTCTAGGCGTTGCCTTGTCCGGATTCTGTTTAAAAGCGAAAGTTATCGGTTTATGATCAGTCAGAATTGTGCACTTTCTTCCTTCGACAATATGTTTGAAATGTTTTATCGATTGGAAGATTGCAAGCAATTCTCTGTCATAGGTGCTATAACGCTTCTGTGTATCGGTCATACGCTTGGAATAGAAACCGAGTGGCTCGAGTTGTCCACGGTTTATGTGGTGGATGGCTGCACCAACGGAAAAATTGCTGGCATCCACGTGTAACACTAATTTGGCGTCGGGGACTGGATGTGCTAAAGTTGTTGCGTTTGCTAATGTCTGTTTGCATTCGTCAAATGCTTCCTCGGCATCATCGGTCCATATCACAGGTGACTTGTCACCTTTCTTGTTCCCTTTAATTAATTTCTGCAATCGTCCTTGCTTTGTTGCTGCTCCAGGGAGAAAACGCCGGTAAAAATTCAACATTGCAATAAACTTGCGCAGCTGGTTCGCTGCCTTCGGCTTTGGGAAATTGATGATGGCTTCAATTTTATGATTTGGCGGACGGATGCCCTTTTTGCTGACTTGATGGCCGAGAAATGTTATCTCCTCTTGTGCGAATACGCATTTCGAAACATTAATTTTGAGTCCGTGTTCACGCAAGCGCTGCAAAACGATTCGCCGATGTTGGTAGTTGGTGGTAGTCACCGCATGGTCGCCATAGTCCATTCTTTTTCGAAACCATGTTGAGTGGACTGACCCACTCGCTCTTTGATGGTACACATATTCTCAGGTTTATCATGTGCTCGAACTCTTGCTTGGCGAATTAAATTTTTCTTCGTTTAGGTGGCGTGGACGTGAAAACACTGGTTGTCCGGTGGTGATGATTTGATGGCGGACTGTTGTTTTCCGTGTGCTATCGTATGATGTTGGCGATGTCAATTCTTTGAATTCCATCAACAGCTCTTTGAACTTATTGTCGCTGTTGATAGAAAAAACTGGCTCGTAGTTGATGAATTCAGCAACGCATTGAGTCTGTAGTTTTGTTTGCTTGTCGATGAGTAGTTTGTTCTTGACATCGACCAGTAGTTCGAATTTTCCAAGGAAATCGGCGCCCAGTATTGGCCTGGTGACGTCAGCGATTACAAAACTCCACTCGAATTTCCTTCGTAGTCCGAAGTCTACTGCAGATAGTTTGTTGCCGTATGTGTTGATCTGTGATCCATTCGCGGCGAATAGCGTATATGTTGCTGGCGTCAACTTCTTACCTACAGATGAAACAGGTAAAATCGAAAAATCTGCGCCAGTATCAATTAAAAATTTTAGTCGTGACGCTCTTTCGATAATGAAAAGACGGTTCGATTTCATGTTGCTGCAGGCTTCACCAACCGTCGGTAGTGAAGCGTCCTTTAGTTTTCCGACTTGTTGAATTGGCACGGCTGAGCGCATTTTTTAGCGTTAGCACCAAATCAATGATGGTAGAAACAGAGCGCGTTCCTTTCCGCGCGGCTTTTGGAGTGGTTGCGTCTCTTGTCGTCACGTAAGGGCTTTTGTGAACGCCCGCGTAGTTGATGCTGATGAGCCCTGATCTCGCTAATTTCTTTTCTCAGTTCGGCGATGATCAGGTGTAAAGAGCGCAGTTCGCTTGGCTGTACCGTCGCTTGTTCTGTCTGGCCTTGAATAGATGATAGGGTGCCAAAATTCCCCATTTCCATCATTTTGTCGGCCTGCTGCGCACACCGATTCAAATTTCCTTCCACGATCGATACCACCGCATGGATGCCGCTGGGCAGTCGCTCTAGCCACAAAGACTTAATTGCCTCGTCGTTCATCGCGCCACCGGCTAAATCTCTCATTTGGCGTAGGAGTTGCGTCGGTTTGTTGTCTCCTAGCCCACATTCCTGCACTAGTCGGCGCAGCTTTTTGTTCTCCGAGTCCGTGAATTCCTTGATCAGACGTTCCTTGATCGCCAGGTACTTGTTGTGGACCGGAGGGGCGCGGACGATATCCGAGACATTTGACAGTGTTGTACTGTCAAGTGATCCAACGACGTAATCGTACATCGTTTGACCACGTGTGATGCATGCATTACGAAATTGCGACTCCATTTGTATAAAATACAAATTGGGATCGCGTTTGCTGAACACTGGTGGTCTCACGCTGATTTTACAAATCCCACATTTTCAAATTTTTGGACGCAATCTTATCTATTATTTTTGACTTTCTTTTATAAGTAGTTTCGTGCAAGTTATGGAGGACGCCGTGGGATGCGATAGAGCGAGAGGGAGTAGACGAGGTCCGTGCTGACTATTTATACCTTTTGTTCTCTGATGTGCAACACGTGCAATGGTGTTGCGGCTGTGAGTTGTGTTTTGTATTGTGGCATGCGTGGGCAATGCAGCGGAGATGTCATGTTCGTCGGAGCCGCTGTATGGTTGACATAGGGATTATGTAACTGCCACAGGTTTTTCATCAATAATTCTTGGGTTTTCCGAGCCCCAGATTTCCTCGTTAATGAAGCCACTGAGGTAGATGTAGGCCTCATCACTCAAGATGATTTTTCCATGGAATTCCGGATCGTTTTCATGCATTTCAAGGACCTAATCAGCAAAGACACATTGATATTGTTGATGATCGACCGGCTTGGGTTCTTGTGTTAACTGTACATTATAAGCCTTAAGACCCAAGTCTCCCAAATACGGTGTAATGACGTTTGTGTCATGCCTAATTCCAAAGAACGACGAAGAATGGACAAACCTGGGTTTTCTTCAGCACTTTCGGCTACAGCAGCAATATTCTCGGCTGTTCTTGAGTGACGTGCGCAAGTTTTATTCTTCACATCAATAAGTTGTCCCAACAGTTCCAATTTATCCACGAATTTCTGTATTGCGGTTCGACAAGGTGCTTCACGACGATTCTGAAATATTCGAGTTTCACGAACCGTTTCTGCCAAATTTTCACCATTATTATAGTTGACTTTGATAATTTCAATGCATTGTTGAAGCGTATATCGTTCCATTTCTATCAATAGCGTAGTTTTTACTTGTCAAATGTCAAAAAAATGACAGCTTCAAAAGTGACATCTACCGAAATAGAGGGCTATTCAAAATAACACCTCTAATTGGAAAACCCTTCAATTTTAACACAATTTTTTTCATAGTTAGCTTGACAACTTTGGTTTTCTCAAGTGATAGACTGAAGCCGTGAGCCATCATCTAGTCTTTTACTCGCCGCATCAGCGTACCTAATCTAAATTGTGCATGTTGGAAAAAAAATTTCATAAACTTATATTACAGTCTAGAAGTCTTCCAAAGTTGATGTTCTTTTTAGTGTCTGAAATGCCTTGCTCCTTCATGTATTCTTTCAAATAAATTGCAAATATATGAGTAATTAATTCAAACATAAAGTAGTTTAATTTCTAATAGTTTGCCCTTAACTTCAAACACAATTGATTCAATGAATTTCATCTATATGTAAAGCTTGCAAATTGTGCATCTATCTTTAACTTTGGAAGGAAAATCGTTCGTCTATAAATCATAACCAGTGAGGCAGTAATAACGCTCCTCAGGTTTCAATAGTCAGTTGTGCTTTTGTAAGGGTTGTTTGGCCCAGATGTCCTCGAAAAGAACAAAAACGAAGCGCCATAACTGCTGTAGCATCCTGGCTGCCTGCCTGGCAGAATAGTTGCTGAGTGTTTTCGGGGGGATGGTAGCGTAGCGAAGTTAAAGGCTCGCTTCAAATGCCATTACGAAAAGTCTCTTGAGTATCATTCAGCTTGTTAGTTTGTTAGATTCGAAAATTTTCATCACACTCGGATAAGCGAAATATCTATCGGTACTTGGGTATCTACGAGTGCTACGAGTACTATCCACGTATGTAGAAAAGGATGAGATATTCACGCAGATGTACGGGTATGATATGCCTCGCTTTTCCAATTGCATATATTGTTCGAGATATGAGTACAACACATAGTGTTGACTGCAGGCATTTGGTTGCGTGATAGATAGATTCAAGAGTGAAAGGATCCGTTGATGGTGCACTGTGCAATAAAAGGGGGTCATGTGAGAAAAGCCCCAAGGGTTTCATTTCGAAGCAATTTTGTGATTTGGTAGCACCATCAAATATGCGGTGTAAGCATAACACCAATAAAGTTACACTACGCTTGGTTATTTCAAATTGAGGATGATACGGGATATGACACATATATACGAATATATATGTAGAGAACAGAACAAAGATACATACGAGTATATACAGTGAAACTCTTTATCGACTGCTGGAGATTGCAGCCAGTGCTGGTGGGGCTGAGCCAGTCGATTTGCAGCAATTTATTTCATCTTGTCTAAATGAGCTTTGAAATTCAACGGAACAAAGGGGTTTTTCAACAAAGTGATTACCTAAAGACTAGAACAACTTAGAGGAGGAGAGTTTTCTCTCAAAGGAAATCAATTATTTTAATATTAATGGTGTTCGCTGATTCTCTCTTTTAACTCTTGAAATAATCCGCTTCCTTTTAGAGCTGAATTAATTCGTCTGGTTTATTTCTTTCTTTTTAGGCATGAATCGCCTTTATCCTGCATATCCTTTAAATAGTTCAGAACCAGATGAAAACAGCTTTAATCCGGTTCATCGCAATATTTATAATAATCCTTACACACCAACACGTCATCAACACCATCATTACAATAGCTCTGCAACTTTTAAGCCAGTGTCGAGTTTAACTGATACAAACTATAAGTTTTACTCAAATCGAAATTCGGATAACGCATCAGAGGACGCAACTTTAACGGATACGGAATTGGCTTTGGCGAGAGATAGCACACTTCCAGTACATAACGGTAAGTAATTATTGTCTTTTACTCTTAAATGGTGTATTTTTTACTAGAGTAGCTCTAATAAATAATTTTTAACCCCGATGTTAAGTCCGCAAGAGTGGTTTTAGCATTCGACGAACACTTGCGATTCCAATCTTAATTGTTTCGACACAAATTAAAAGATGCTTAACTGAATTGAATATAGTATCTATATTAAATTATTTTCTTGTTTTATTGTTGCCACTTTTTCTTCTGTATTAACATTGCAGAAATATGTCGCTTTGCGCTGCTCAATTGTGCCCTGACATATAATGATTTGTTGACTTATATACCATGTTATTTGTGTCACGCTATCAGGTTCTACTGCAGACACCAGCATTAAAAGCGATACGAGTGTCTTCTGGTGTTAGACCAGGAATGGGAGAACAAGTTTAGGTGAATAAATAAACGTTGATTTTAGTTTAATAATTTTGTTATTTTATTTAATAATATGAAGACGTTTATTTGCGAGCGTGCTACTGGAGCGATCGAGACGAACTAACTTAACCAACGCGGTGATTGACTCCCGGCGCTCTTCGTCATTCGAGTATTTACGAAGAAGACCGAGTCGCGCTCGGTTGCTACGCCGAGTACAGCTACGCACCAAAGTCGTGCGTCTGTACACTCTAATACAAAAACACGCTGAACTCAATCAGCTTTAATACTACCGCCGTTCGAGTGTTTCTCGTTTGCTGTTATCATGTTTAGCTTGTAACATAGATCCTTGAAGCAATCTCGCGGCAGCGCCTTTGTAAATATATCTGCTCTTTGATTTGCAGATGAAACGTATTCAACAACAATTTCTTTTTCGTTCACTTTCTCGCGAATAAAGTGAAAGTGAACATCTATATGCTTGGTTCTTTTGTGAAAAAACTGGATTTCTGACTAGTTGGATTGCGCTTTGATTATCAACATAAAGCGTTGTTTCTTTATCATAAGGACAGCCGATGTCCGACAACAATTTTCTAATCCAGACTACTTCCCGAGCAGCTGCCTATGCAGCTACGTATTCGGCTTCTGTTGTGCTCAACGTCACCAGTTTTTTTTCGTTGCGACGACCATGTTATGGCTCCGTTTGACTGGCAGAATAAATATCCGGTCATCGACCTCCGCGACTCTAAATCTCCGGCGTAGTCAGCATTTGAGAAACCTATCAGCTTTGCTTCGCTACCGCCGCTTTGATACTCGATGCCATAGTTAACCGTGCCTTTCAGATACGCGAATATTCTTTTGACCGCCTGCCAATGGGATAAATCGTGCTCGTTCAAGAATTTACTGACTGCATTTACTGCATAAGCAATGTCTGGTCTCGAAACGGCTACTAGAAAAACTAAAGAGCCTACTGCTTCGCGATATGGCACGTTGTTTATTTTTATTTCACTTTCTACGACCAGGGTCAGTGCTGCGTGCGGATCCGCCGGCACGCTTACCGTTTTCGCGTCCGCCATGCCGAATTTTTCGATTATTTTCTTTGTGTACGCACTCTGGTGAATTACCATTTTTCCTTTTTCTCTATCTCTTTCGATCTGTAACCCGACAAAAATGTTAGAATCTCCGATCGTTGTTCTGAACGTTTCGCTTAATCGTTGAATGATTTTCTTAAGTGTCTCTACATTGTCTAAGGCTATCAGCCAATCATTGACGAACAGCGCCAGATATACTTCGTCGTTTTTAAACTTCCCAGTAAACACGCACTTATCTGCTTCACATTCTTTGAAGTTAAATTCACTCAGAAACTTTGTAAATCTTTGGTTCCAACAGCGTGGAGCCTGCTGAAACCCGTAGAGAGACTTCTCGAGCTTGCATACGACGTTTCTTGCATATTCTTTCAGGTTCAGTCCTTCTGGAACTATCATGAAGATTGTTTCTTCAAGTTTCCCGTACAAAAATGCAGTTTGAACATCAAACTGCACTACGTCGAGATTTTTCGCTGCTATCGTTGCCAGCAGAATCTTTAGTGAGTCATATCTCACGACTGGGGTGAATGTTTCTTTGAAGTCAATCCCTTCACGTTGAAGAAAACCTCTCGCGCACAATCGGGCTTTGAAGCGGTGTGACTTCCCGTCGGCGTCCGTCTTCACGCGGAATACCCATTTCGAATTGATTGGCCTTATGACCGGCGGTTTTGTTACAAGCTCCCACGTACGATTTTCTTCATGCGCTTTAAATTCGTCATGAATTGCACTTGCCCACTGCGTGGCTTCAGTGCTCTTTGTTGCTTCTTCGTATGTCAATGGAATCACGTATTCGGCTACATTTGCATCGTGCCGATACCTTCTCGTAGTTTGAACTGCGTTTCGATCTCGCAGGACTCTTCGATTTTCGCGATCTTCTTCTTCTTGCTCGTTCTCTTGTGCATTGTCCTCATTGTAATCTTCTTCTTCTCGTTCTCTGATGTCGACGTTGTCCTCACCATTGTTCTCGTGTTCTTCTTCCTCGTCGATTTCATGTCCTTCGTTATATTCTCGTGCCTCGTTCATTGGAAGAAATATTTCATATTTATCTTCCTTCTCGTTCGCTTCTACCGACGGCGGCCCGATTTTCTCGTTGAATACGACGTTTCGAACAACGCTGACCTTTTTCTTTTCAGGATCGTATACCCAGTAATTCGTTGACTCTTCCGTGTATCCAACAAAAACTTTCTTGATTGCTCGAGCGTCAAATTTTTGCGTGAATTGTTTTGGAGTGTTTACGTATGCATCTGATCCAAAGATTCGGAGATGCTTTAGGTTCGGAACCTTCCCAGTCCACGCTTCGTACGGAGTTTTGGTGCCACTCGTCCATACGGTTCGATTTAACATGTACACTGGACAATTTACTGCTTCTGCCCATAGAGTCAATGGAAGATTCTTCGCGATTATCGTTGTACGGGCACTTTCGACAATCGTCCGATTGTCGCGCTTGGCTTTTCCATTTTGCTCCGGGTTGTATGACGCTGTTGTTTCTCGTCTTATGCCATATTCCTCAAGATATTTTTCCATCTCTTCGTTACAGAATTCTCGACCATTGTCGGAGCGAAGGGTCTTCATTTTTCTTCCGAATTTTTTCTCGATCATTTTCTCGAAAGTTTTGAATTTTTCGAATACTTTGGATTTCCTTCTCATGAAATAGACGTACCTGTAGCCTGTGCTTCGTCTTTGAATGTCAAAAAGAACCTTGATCCTCCGACCGAGTTCGTCGACATGGGCCCACAGACAGCTGAAAGCATTTTTTCACCTGGCTTTATTTTCTTGTCGCGCTCTATTTTCTTATTAAAGGGTAACCTGTGTGCTTTCCCAAGACTGCACGGCTCACAGAAAACATCACTTTTGTCTGTAAATGTTACGCCACTCACGAGTCCTTTTTCCGCTAATTCACGAATTGCACGCTTCCCGACGTGTCCCAAACGTTCGTGCCACACGGTTAAATTCGTCGCAACTACATTGGCTTCTGCGTTGCTCCCTGTTTTGCGACCTTGAAAAACATTCTGTACACGCCATTGTTTTGCTTCATTCCCGTGGCAAGTACTTCACTGTCACGCGCCACGATAACTTGATTATCTTTGAAACGCACTTGGAATCCCTTTTTAGTACATACTCCCACAGAGAACAGATTTTTTCGTAACTTTGGCACGTGTAGCGCATTTTCGATTTTTGTATCTTGCCACACTCCATCGATCAAGTTTTTAATTTTCACTGTGCCTTCACCGGCGACATTGAAGTTTTGATTACCGCGAAGCGATACTGTAGCACCCGTATTATCCGACTTGTAGTCTGATAGCTAGTCACGTCGGTAAGTTAGATGTCGCGACGCACCGCTGTCGATCAGCCAGACATCGCTCTGATCGGCCTTCATCACTTGAGTCTTTGTCCACAGCACCTTCATGGTTCCCGCACTTTTGAAGCCCGACGCCCCCGAACCGCTCATTTCACCTAGGAATGCACAGTCACGTGTTTTTTCGGCGCCATCGCGTGGCTTTCGCTTGTTTCGGCAGCGACTCGCGAAATGTCCCATGCCTTGGCACTTGTAATACTGCACTTTCTTCATGTCCTGTTTATTTTCAGTCTTTTTATTTTTAGCACTTTTCGTTCCTCGCGAACGACGATTTTGGGCTGTCGCAGCCAGTGCTTCAGACGTTTCTTCTTCGTCGTTGAGTCTTGCGTCCTCTTTTTTCAGCCGTTTCTGGAGGTTATTGAGAGTCTGCCGTACCGGATCCACACTGCCCCATGCTACTTGCAGCGTGCTAAACCTCGTGGTGAGACTCGCGAGTATCTTTGCCATTTTTGTAGCATCCGACACATCTTCGTCGATGTCCTTGAGTTGACTCGCCATGTTTGTCACCTTCGCCACATGTTGAACTGCCGTATCCAATTCACTCATTCGATATGCGTGAAACTTTTGTAGCAAACCTAGTTTATTTGTTGCGGTTTTCTGTTCATGAATAAGGCACAATTTATCGCACATTTCTTTCGCAGAAACGCAGGACAATACACACACCTGTTGCGTCTCGTCGAGATTCGACAGTATTATAAACTTTGCCGTTGCATCGTCCTTTATATTTTTCTTCAACGCGGCCGATTGTCCGTTTCCAGCAGGAGGCTCTGGCCTCGTGCCGTCGACGACATCGAGAACATCATTCATCACAAATAAAGCATTTACTTGCACTTTCCAGCCTTGAAAATTCGTTCCGTCAAATGGCTTCACGCCCTTAACTGAGATGCCGACTGACATCATGGATTCGATTTACACTCCGCACGTTTTCACTCTCGTTAACTTCGACACAACCGAACAATGGGCGACTTCCGTTCCGCGCCACGTGGGACTCGTCGAGTTAATTTTTCAACTTTTTGTTCTCCTAATTTTCACAGTTACTACGTAAACTGAGCCCATAACCTGTTAGACCAGGAATGGGAGAACAAGTTTAGGTGAATAAATAAACGTTGATTTTAGTTTAATAATTTTGTTTTTTATTTAATAATATGAAGACGTTTATTTGCGAGCGTGCTACTGGAGCGATCGAGACGAACTAACTTAACCAACGCGGTGATTGACTCCCGGCGCTCTTCGTCATTCGAGTATTTACAAAGAAGACCGAGTCGGGCTCGGTTGCTACGCCGAGTACAGTTACGCACGAAAGTCGTGCGTCTGTACACTCTACTACAAAAACACGCTGAACTCAATCAGCTTTAATATCTGGTTCATTTCTAGCTTTCGTCACTAAACTGAAACATATTTGCTAAATTTCTTTGTCATTCATAAATCTAAAGGGAAACCTGGATTTGGCAAACATAGAGGAAAGAACTCTACTTCGTGTAACTAATGTTATACACCGAAGTATATCTCTGTAGGCAAATTATCTGGAATTTGATCCTGTTATGCCTACTGATGTGGAATGTGTTCCACACTCTCTGCAATTGGCAACTATTCTGGAGGTGTGACACCAAAGGAAGGTAGACTGTGCATCTGATCCCTTAATTTAGGCAATGGTTCGGTCAAGGGTATGGTGAGATAGACTTCTGCTTGACCCAGCTCTTGAGTAGGCATGAATGTTTTCAGTCTCATCTGCAAAAGATTGGTAAGTCACGATTTTTTGACTGTATGTGTCGGATAGAAGAGGTAAATAATACCTGCCATACAAATTTTTTTTTATTGCAACAAAAAGATGGGGCATGCTACGTGGTACCTCTTTTAGTGAAGTTAGATTACTTTTCCCGGAAGCTATAATTAAAAAGAAGCTTTTTTTGTGGATTGGAGGTAAATGTCATGGATAGACTGTGAGACACCCATACTTGGAAGAAGGCGGCTGAATTACCCACAAAACACTTCCCCTGTCAACCCGAGAATCCAGCCTATAAGCGTTATTTCGGGCCAGGTCTCGTTTTGTTACACGGTGAGGCTCCTCCAAGCTGAGGGACCCGTCTTCTAGCAGGAGGGGAGAGGGGGAAAGGAATCACTAGATAAGCAACTCCAGCCCTACCGCTCCTTTTTATCTTCTAGGACTGTCCGATCATAATGTGCCACCTGGTTCCATTTGTCAACCGATGCGCGCATCACTGCGACTATATTATCTGGCGTAAGCTTTCCCGTCTCCTTGTAGAGGTCCCGTCACAGCCAGCTCCATTTTGTACACGCAAAAATTTGTCGCAGGCATTGTTTTCATCTCATGGGCACAACCGACAATCGGGGGACCGTGACTTACCAATCTTGTGCAGGTAAGACTGTAAACACCCATATCCCCTCAAAAGCTTGGTGAGACAGATGTCAATCTCACGATGCCTTCAATTTAGTCACGGTCTTACATCTGGAATGAGGCGCACAGTCCACCTTCCTTTCGTGTAATCCACCCAGTGCTGCTGCCAAACGTTGAGTGAGCGCTGTCTCTCCACGCGGACAACCATCTTCCTTGCGTCCTCTTTTCGATGCAGGCAAATAGCCTGGCGCTCTTTAGCAAGGAGGGTAACAGGTATCATGCTTGCAATAACTCCCACCGCCGAATCAGAGACTGTCGAATACAAAGATGTAAACTTCAGTGCTTGCTCCATATTTCTGCTCTGAACAAAAGCACTGACCCTACAACACTCATCAAGCTGTTTCTTCCTGATGGGCTGGGTCCCCATACGTTGGCCATAAGTCAACTTATAGCCGAGAGAAACTGATTTTCAAGACGATCATTAGGTACTTCACCGCTGGCTTCGATTTGATTAGCATGTCTCCAATACCGATGATGCTTACTCTAGCAATTCTCTTTTTTGTCAAGATGACTACCTCAGTTTTCTCCAGTGCTGAACTGAACCCGCAAGTAGTCACTCTGCCTCCTACTCGGCGTACTAGCATACCGAACCTGATTGGTATCTCTAGTCTCAGTAGCCCATCACAAGATGCGTTCCACTGGTCTGAGCCTAGGATAGATCCCTGGGCAGCACCCATTTTAACCGCCATCCTTCGTTAGCCCTGTATCATGTCATAAAGCAGATTTTGGTCCTTCAAGTAGTCCCTTTAAAACGGCATCAAATATTCTGGGTCTTGAGGAGGGTTTTCCAGCGTATCGAGAATATCTAGCGGAGTCGAAGATGTTCCTAACGTCGAGTGTCACCAACAGGGCATCCGTAGCTTAGTGTGGCTATATGCTTCAGCTTTTGGGCCGCGCTTGCCACCTCTGAAATTGCATCAATGGTGGAGTGTCCTGCTCTAAAGCTATTCTGCCAAGGATATAAGCCACCTGAAATACGAACCGTGTCAGTGGGTCTTCCCTTGATGATTTTCTGTAGCACTTTCCGAACAGTATCTAGTATGCAGAATGGGTGGTATGCAGACGGCGATTCGGGATGTCCCTTCCCTTTGCTGACTAGCCTCGTTCCTTTCCATCGTACCGCGAAAAGCCTGTCCCGTAGGCAAGCGTTGAATGTGCTGAGCAGTAAGTCAGAACAATGGTGATCTACAAGCTGCAACACCTCAGCTGGTATGCCATCGGGATCTGGAGCCTTCCTCGCTTTCAGCGGAAGGTATACCTTTTCTAGTTCCAGCTACATAAAGAGTGGAAACTTGACTGCTTTTTCACCATGAACAGCGTCAACATGCACGAAATGAGTGAAGAAGATTACCCGCACTATCTTGTCTATCTTTTCCGTATTATTCATGCAAGGTTTCTGTAGGGCACCAAGCTTCCGCATAACTAGCTTGTAGCAAAATCCCTTCGGATCTTTGTTCACATTATCCCCTAGATCTTGCCAGCAGCGAGCCTTGCTGTTGTAAATCAGTGTGCAAAACATTTCTTGGCCGGTGAGCCTAACGCACCTCTTTTCAGTGATTTCAGTCGACCACCAGTACACGGGGGGCTTGCCGTGCCGGGATTTTCGACGGGGCATAGAAGCATTTCAAGCACTCGTGACGATGCTCATAGTTGAGTTCACCACATTTAAAAGTGCCAGTTCTTCCATCCCTTGCGAATTTGCCTGCAATAGGGCACCTGCTGTGAGTACCTTGACGTCTATTCTTCCAATGTTCCATCCAATTGTACAAAGTGGAGAGTACCCACATTTGGAGACAACATCACTTATCCCAAGATGAATGCATTGATGATCACTAGTTCTCTAATACTTGCCAATTGTGTATTCTCATTATTAAGAATTCGTCAAGTCTGGGGCCTTCCCAGTCAAAACGGTGGGAAGCCGGCTTGTTTCCGGTACCGATCTGTTTGAGGCAAGCCCCATTTGATTGCTTTAGCGTTGAAGTCTCCCCCAACGAACACGTTGCCTTCTTCCTTCAAAACAGCGCCCTCTAAAGCATTAAGCTTCGCTCAGAAATATATATCAGTTAGGTTGACGTAAGGTACACATCCCACGGTCTCTGAGCACTGAACCCACACAAAATCATCCCCCTGTCCATAGCTCTGCACTTGGAAACCCCTATCCCGAGCCTAGACGGCGGCAGTATCAGTTTGATTGGGATACTATGATGCCAAACTTTGATCGTGGTGTTGCTCACTCAGCAGAATAAAGCCAGCTTACATGTCCCTCGCAAACTGTTCAGGCAACTTTTGGCCGGTTAAACCGCGGTGTAGATGTGGCTGCAGGATGCGAGCCATCAAAGATCTGATTTTGCCTTGGCTAGAGCTTCTTGGAAAACTCGGCATTTTCCTGAATCCAAGACGTACAAAAAATCTAGTCTTAGATCAACATCCTTGCAAAGTATACAGTGTGCTGCTTTTTTACACTCTTTTCTTTTATGTCCCATTTCACTGCATTCGCAACAAAGAAAACTACTATTCTTACAATATTTTGTCAATATTCAGAAATCGTACGAAGTCCTTTTTGGCCAAGACAATTATGGCCATGCGTTGTCCCCTTTTGTTTTCTGGTGCCAGCCTTGCTTTGATCCTGCGCACAGTAGGGGACTCCCTTTTGATGGCTAAGGCTACATCCATCATGCAGTCAATGTCTCTTATTTCGGCTGTTGCCATCGACTCAAGTAGGGCTATAGTTGCGCTTTTGCCGAGGACGTTTTTTACTGCGTCACAAAATGCTTCCTTATTGTCAGCCTCTGCTCCAAATTCGATCGGTATGTGGCCCATCTACGTCGATCGTACTGCTTTAATGGCAGTGTTGGTGTCTTTGGACCTTACATTTCCCCTGATATCACGCAGCACCTCCACGTAGGATTGACTATCTTGGGATTTCACAAGCAGTGTCTGCTGCCAGGTTCTTCATCAGGGCGTTTTTCTTTCCTTTTCTGCATCATATTTTTTTTCTTGTTGGGCATCCGTGCAAACTTTGTTTTCTGGTACTTTTTGAAGGAGTTTCTTTGCGGTTTTCTTTGCCCGTTTTGTCAGCACTATCTGGAACCCCTGATCTGGCATTCCATGCCCATCAAGTGCCTCTTCCTTACTTCTTTTATCCCGATTTCCTTCGATTGGGCTAGTCGCCATTCTTTTATTGATTTTTGATGGCGGAATTATCTGCACGTACCCATTAGATTTGGCCCCTAGCGCTTCTTCGGCCTTCTCCTTTTCTGTGGCCTTCTGGTCTTGTTTCGCCTTTAACCAGCTCCTTCGATAATGCCTTACGCGGTCTAGGAGCTCCTCTTATTCTAGGAGCCCAATCCTTACCACTTTGTTGATTTTTGGTGGGATTGTATTCTTTTCAGAACATCTCCTGCTTTTTCGGAACAGCTTTTCTTCTTTATGTCGCTGGGGGGATTATCGGCTTCCGTTTTCAAATACACTACTTCCGCCATATTTTTGACGCTGGCGATGAAATCACACAACGTCGCTTTATTTTTCTGGTCAATCCTGTCCTTTCTTACCGCACTCTCTTTGTGGACTTCAGGATGGCTCATTGTTATATTGGAATTAACGACACTTGCTCCAGTCACTTTGGTAGCGATTGCAGCAGTGACCATCGGGTTCTCGATTTTCTTTATATTTTCCTCGACCGCTCAAAAAACTGACGCACCCAGCAGAATTTTCAGTTTTTCCTTTATAGGACGCTTTGGCATTCGCATCATTTTTTTGCTGCGCTTGAAAGCCGCGGGAATCTCAGTCTGGACAAGACGGTCTGCTAATCTCCATTTTTCGTCTGCTATCCCTGCCATTGTGTTAGTCGTCATTTTTGTCGTCTTTAATACTGCTCTCCATGTGCTGTTAACATGTGGCTGCAGCCGCTGGTTGCGTTGTCATTGCTGTTATTTTAATAATTTTCTGTTTTTTTGGTTTTTTAATTTTTTTTATTGGTTTTTGGTTACTCCAGTTTCCTTGGGTCCCCCTCGGAGCCACTATCTCCGTCCGTGTGTGTAGTTGCCTTTTAGGTCCCTTGGTTATCTTTGCAGAGCAGGGAGGCCATGCAAAGGTTGGCACAAGCCTTTATGGGGAGAAGTGCTCAGAGTTAGACCAGCGCTTCTCGACAGTCCGTGTCAACCAAACCTACACCACCAACCCAATGGTGCAAACTTCACCCGTGCTCCGAGGCCTGCTAAGGTTTTACCGGGATAGAGATGGAGGGATGAGAGTTGATGGGAGACGTTCGCGTACGAGTGCCACCTCAGCACTACCGTGCAAAAAACTAGGTACAACCCATCATATTCACTAGCCAAAGCATCAATTCTGGTTTGTTGTCCAAAACTGAGTCCAGATCCAGTCAGAGTTGTTACCTGTTATCCCAGAAGGGCACTTCACAGCACCCCCCATATACTCGGGTGCATAGGGGCGGCGTTTTCCAAAGAATACTATCCTCCAAGAGTACTCTTGTCGACCGCCATTCCCCCTGCGGGATTTCCTTGGGTGCGTGGGGCGGAGCTCTCTAAAGCATGCTGGCGTCCAAGAGCAGTCCTGCCGGCCAGCATTCCCCCTGCGGGGTTTCCTCGGGTATGTGGGGGTGGAACTTCGCAAAGTTTGTTAGCCTCCAAAGAGTACTCCTCTCGGCCAGCATTCCACTTGTGGAACACCAGATGAAAGATAAAAGGGCAATGACGTAGAATCAAAGAGACTTACTCGACAGGGATGACACGAAAGATAAGACGACATCCATGCTAGAAGAGCACCCAAGATGCCAAGAGCGTCAAGTTTACGATAAAGAAGGAAATGATTTATAGTGTCAAGGACCTTGGAGAAACGTGTGAAGATCACATTAACTTGCAGTTGGTTATCCAAGGCTCGTGCAATACGATTTGGTACTCCATTAAATTAGAGTTAGGGGAGTATCATTTGAGAAAGCCAAGCTGCTCTGAACCAAATAATAGGAGCTAATAAATTTCAGAATCGATTATGAACCAGTCGTTAAAGTAACTTTAGAAGGCAGGAAATTAAAAAAATAGGGTGATAATTGGTAACTGACAAAAGATCACCACTTTTAAAAGTAGGCACAATTATAGCTGTTTTCCAAGGGTTAGTGAAAGTCCCAGTTCTCAAACTTAGATTGAAGAAGAGAGATAAAGGAAAACTTAGCAATGAGGCCAACGACTCAACAAATATGTTTAGCAAACCATTCGGCCTAGGGCTGGTATTAGAATCAAGTGCATTAATCAAAAATTCGGCTTCAGATGTATCTATACAAATATACAAAATTGGGAAGGAAAGACGATTATGTAAGACAACAAGATGCACAACTGTAATGGGAGGATACAAAGTCGAAGAAAAACATTGGGGAAATGAGTTAGTAGCTTCTTGAGCAGAACAAACTTCGGCACCATTCCAACGGACCTTCCTAGGACTGGAGGTAGAGGATTTCATCGACCTAATATTAGACCAAAAAGGCGTTGTATTATCAGTACAGAACTATCCAGCCTACTGAAATAAGTCTTCAGAGCATATTTGATGTCTTTTTGGGCAAGAGCATGCAGCCTGGTAAAATTAGATCTAGCTTCGATAATGCCGAGTGCTTTAAAGACACTATGGGCCCTATCTTTTGCTCGTAGGGCACTTAGCACTCGCTTTGTAAACCAAGGCTTTAGGCTTTACGGGATGTCTGAAGAGGTGTCAAACCGTGAATAAGGTTATAAATATGAATGTTAAATTAATCTCAAGCAGCCTCACAGTTTAGACCTCTAAAGGAATCTAGCCAGTTGACTAAAAGTAGTTCTGTATTAACAGATTCATAATTACTTTTAAAAAAGTTACATTTTTGTGTAGCATGAGGTTTGTCAAATTTAATTTCATCAACTATAAGATCTATAGATAAAGAAGGATGATTCCAATCATGAGGAACATTCGGATGTACTGCTTGAAATACAGATAAGTATCTAACTGGAACATTTGATAGAATAAGGTCAAAGAGACGACCATTAGGATTGCGGATATGAATTAATGGAGAAAAGGAGCAACGAGATAGGAAAGATGAAAGGGTTATAGAAAAAAGATCAATCAACGAGATAAAAGGAGTAAGATAACTTTTTTACTCTATGTATGGTAAGTTGAAACCCCTGCAAACCGATATATTGGTGTGAGGGTGTTGCAAGACAAGATAAGAGGATAGATCATCAAAAAACGTCTCATAAACAGTTAACGGTGAATTATAGGGGATATAAATAGACGAAATCGAGAACTCTGTATTATGAGGGAGAGAAATTTTGGCAATAGCATATTCTAAAGTATGGGAAAATAGAAATCAGAACAAAGGGAGCTAGGTAGAGTTTTGCTGAGTGCAACTAAAACTCCACCACCATCAGCCTTATTAGTAGCAATTAGGTCGTGGTCACATCTATATACAATATGATCAGGAAACATGTCACTACTTAAAATGCTTATATTCAGCCAAGTCTCGGAGAAGCAAATAATAGAATCACTACAAAGTTGGTAGGAGATAAAGTATTCCTCAAGCTTGGCCCTTAGTCCTCGTACATTTTGGGTAAAAAATAGAGATACACATTTTATCAGGAGAAGAGAACTTCAGTTGAATAGTATTCAGGTTTGAAAGAGATTCATTGAGGTTTAAAGAGGATACAGTACGATAAACATTATGATTATTGAAATATTCATCAAGATTACTAGTGACTAAAGCTTTGAGATTTCGTTTTTTGACCGACGAAAATTTCTTCGACTTTTTTCAAACGGCTTAACAAGTACACCAGTGGGCCAGTAATTTGAATTCAGGACAAAATCACCAATATAGATGAGGCAACTACTATGTCCGTTAAATTTTCCTTAGTCAACTTATGACAACTAAAAGTTTTAAGGAATAATCCAAACTTTTTGGTGACAAAACGCTTAAGGACTTCAACAGAAGTTTCGTACGTGATTCTAGAGGTGAAGATATTCTTCAAAGGTATAGAAGCATGAAGCACAGGAGAATCGAGATCCGTTGAAGGAACTTGGTCAATCGATTTCTGATGTTAAATAGGAGGTAGTATTTTCTTTAGAATCGCCCCTTGGCTGCTGGATAAAGAATAAATCAGATTGTTGATTAATAGAAAACGGCTTTTATAGTGAGCTGCTACTAGTGACAATTGATTGGCCAGGTTCCACTGTTTCTACATAATTGCAGCAATCTGGCTATAGTACGAACGCTGGCTGTAGCTGCATATCTTGTTGTTTAAGTTGAAGACAACGACTGTTTTGAAGTGAACGCAACTCGTAAAACTGGAGTATTTTCTTTATTGTCTAACAATCTATATACGAGCATACAATTTTTAAGTTACAAGTAAGCATAATCATGAGGTGATTGATTTAAAGTTTGTTTACATTTGTGTTGTGCAATTTCAATTGGAATTCTGCGTGATTGCAGAAAGATTGAATGAATTGAACTTTGAAAAGTTCAATTGGTTACAAGCTTGGACGGAATTTTGTTAATAAGTATTTTTAGTGGAATTTGCTTACAGTGAATGAATTTATGGAACTGCAGTTGAATGACTTTAAGTTAATGAAATAAAAATAAAATTTATGATGGTTAAGCTATAGTAGTTCACTGACATGAATTTGTGACTTTATGATGCTTAAGCTATAATAGTTCATTGACATGAACATTGCTGGGCCCCTCGAGTTGTTTCCGGTTTATAATTGGTGTTCATCAAACCAGTTCGTTTTCGATGACGTGTTTCGTTTCTGGATGTTGGTGCTCGTTGGGATGTTTGATACGTTGATGGTTTGAGATGATCGCTTCCGGATTAGATAGATCATCAGAGCGAACCCCAGAACTAAACAAGTGGTTGTGACAGTGATGCTAGCGGTTATCCCATGGTGTTGTATCGTCTTCCAATGAGAACTTTCGAAGGATGAGAGAAGATTTTCTTGTTCGTTGATAAGTGCAGTAAATTCATTCGCTGTCATGACGATAGACGAGGTGTTTAGGTGAAAGATTTATCGTTGAGTTTTCGATCACATTGCGGGTTGGGATGAACGGTGTAACATAGACTGGAAACTCGACATCTTTGTATAATTGGGGAGCGAGGATGTACTCTGCTGCTGATATAGTACAATCAGGTGTTGCTCGCAGGATTCCAGTGCCGTTCAGGATAATATTAATTCTCGTGCCGTGACAGACAGTTTGTGCAGGTTCAGGGTGTGGAGTAGCGAAGAGCCAAGAATTAGGACTTGTAAGTTGTTTCCACACAGGTTTATGTAGTTGAAACGTTTTTGTAGGACATCGTGTACCTGCATAAGAATTATAAACTTCTCGAATTATACAATTCGGTCGCATTTTAATATCGATAAGTGTGGTCATCCCAAGCAAGTATTCGAGGGTATTGATTTTTTGTGCGTTGAATACCTCATTTTCCTTTGTTTCAAAGTAGAGCTCGTCGTCGTAATTGATGCCGAGCAGGGATGAATTGATTTCGAATATAGTGAACATATCATTATTTTCTTGAATGGGAATCGCAGATGCCTTGACTAGATCGTATCTGCGATTGTCGATTATCGGTAGTTGACCACTAATTTGTAGGTGATCTCCTTCATAAGACGTTGTGACTCTTGATGTTGTGGCGTGTAAAATTTCAAGATGAGCGGGTAACAGAGGTTGAAGGTTATAGATGGCTGACTCCAATTCCGCTAGTTTTATGCATTCCCATAGTCCAGATTTCGTGTAGATGGTTCTCAAGATGCTGTCGTATTTGTGGAATAAGTCATTTATATAGTTTCTGGCATGTTGATAGAGTGCCAAAAACTGAATGTTCAGCTGATTATGGTCAATTTTCGAAAACCATTCCTTTGATTTTTGGATCTCACTCAATCCTCGTTGGAGTTGTTCTGAAAATCGTGTAAGTTGGTTGTTGATTCTTGAAGCAGTTGTATTTAGGGTGCTTGTTGCGTTAAGCACGATTTTTCCTTGTCTTAGTACCAGCTGTTTCAATTTTTTCTGATTTGCACCAAGGTTGTTGACGTCCATAATAACCTCATCATTCACACCGAATAATGATGTTAGCATTTGCCCAAGAATCCCTCGTGATTTTTGAGAATGCAAAAAATGTATTGTATTGATGTGCTCTAAGGATTCGTGGCACAGCTCGGAAAGGTGTTGATAGAGATCCCAACAATGAATCTGGTCGTTAACTTGCTTGGCGGCTGTACACATCGTTCGTACGCTTTCATTGACCTTTCTAATATTTTGCTCGTCAAGCTTCAGATCCTCCAGAGGTAGTTTGAAATGAAGTTGCAAAGCTCCTCGAAGCAGGTTAGCCACTCCAATGTGCTCAATATATAGTCCACCTTTTAACGGAGAAATGCTGACTGTAGCTGAACTTGGAGATACACACGTTCCTAGCGTTAGTAGGGTTGAAAGTAGTACGGTCGCAAGGGTGCCTGGGTTTGATTTTGCTTTCTTTTGCTTTGGTTCAACTCGACACTCCTCTTGTGAATTTCGCTTATTTGGGGTGTTGGTTGCTTTCCCGTTTGGAGAATTAGTCGATGTGGTATCGGCTTTTAAATGAGGTTGTGAGGGTGGTTTGGCTGCTACACGAGTCAATGTTTGGTGATTATCGTGATTAAAGGGAAGACTGCACACCTTGGCTATTGCACGTTTAGTTAAGTACCCATTGAGGTTCAAGGTTACCACTCTCACTAAACCGTCTTCTCCAGGATGAGTTGCAACTACTTTTGCCAGAGGCCATTGCATGGATGGTATGTTAGCAGTTTTTACTAACACAACGTCGCCTTCTTTGATATTTGGTTGTGGAGCGAGCCATTTCGGTTGTTGTTGTAGACGGTTCAAATAGTCGCGTGACCACCTATGCCAAAACGAATGTTTCATGTATTGAACCAGCTTCCATCTTTTGAGCAGCGTAGCATTACTCTCACTGGGATCGCTTTTAATTTCAAAAAGGTTGTTTCCAGTAAGAAAATGTCCTGGTGTTAAGGCGCTCAAATCAGACGGATCAGAACGTATGTCAGTCAGAGGTCTAGAATTCAAGCAGGCTTCTATTTGTGCAAGAAGCGTGTTGAATTCTTCCATTGTTAAAATTTGCTGGCCAATTGTTTTATAGAGGTGTCGTTTCATCGACTTGACACCGGCTTCCCAGAGACCCCCAAAATGTGGGCTGCCAGGAGGGATGAACTTCCATTCGATACCTTCTTGCGCCAGCTCTGCTCCTGCCTTTCGTGTTACGTTGACATATTCATCTTGCAGGTGTTTTTGTGCCCCACGGAAGTTTGTGCCACAGTCGCTGTAGAGTGTACGACATATCCTTCGTCTGGCGATAAATCTCCGGATTGCCGCTAAGCAAGTTGGTGTTGACAAATCCGGTGCCAGCTCGAGGTGAAATGCTTTGGTAGCCATGCAGACGAATACGGCCACATACGCTTTGATGGTCTTTGATCCACGTCCTGAACTCCAACGTAGGTTGAGTGAACCTGCGTAATCGACATCTGTCTGCATAAAGGGTTTCTCAAACCGTACTCGAGATGGTGGTAAATTACCCATAAGCTGTTCAGCTGGTTTGGCCGTCATCTTGAAGCACGGTAAGCAATTCTTAAGAATACTGCGTGTCAGCGTGTAGCCAGAGAGAACCCAATATTTTAAACGTAGGGTACTTAACGTTAGCTGGACTCCTCCATGAAGTGTTTTCTGATGGGCGTTTTTTATGAGAAGCTCTGCTAAGGTTCCTTTTGGGATTATGGCTGGATGTTTGGCTTCTTTGCCAATAAGCGCATGGTAGATTCATCCACCTACTCGTAGAACACCGTCTGTGTCGAGCCATGGCGCCAAAGCTCGTAGACAACTTGTAGCTAATACACTGTTCGATCGTTGTAGATGTCGGATATCTTCGTGAAATGTGTGGCCTTGGGCTAATCGAGTGCAGAGTGTTTCTGCATTTTCCAATTCTTCTTCAGTAAGATCTCCGGTTCGTTTGAGGGATGGTTTTGTGTATTGTGCTTAAATTGTAGTGATAAAGCAACAAATCGTTTCAATTTTTCAATGCATGAGAACCGTCGTAGAATCTCTGGCTCCGCTGTAATTTTGTCAATTTATAATGTGACGACGTGGACTTTTAAGGGACCAGGAGAATTTGCAGTAAATTCTTTGAGCCAGCTGGGCCCATGCCACCATTGAGTTAAGTTTAGTAGGTCCTTTGGAAAGACACCCCGAGACGCAAAATCTGCAGGATTATCCTTGGTTGCAACATGATGCCATTGTTCCATGTTGCTCTTTTGTTGAATACGTCCAACTCAATTGGCAACAAAAACCTTCCACTTAGACGCGGGACTCCAAATCCAATCTAGTACAATTGATGAGTCGGTCCAATAAAATTTCGGAACGTGTTTCCAACCGTGTGCTTGAACAACTTGATCCATAAGATCTACAAGTAATTCGGCTCCGCACAACTCAAGACGAGGAATGGTTGACGTTTTAACGGGTGCCACCTTAACCTTGGATGTAACAAGCGTGACAGTAGAAGTTGAGGATTCAACCATGTAGCTCAATTTGAGTTTGGTTGGAGCAGCCGATCCACCGTGGAATCTTCAGTTTGTTTAAAGCTGGTAGTTGTTTATGTACGGTGAGCCAGTCCTGTATGTCTTCTTCGCGTATTGTCTCATCCCAGTCGACCTTCATAAGCCATAACTTCTGTACTGTGATCTTCCCAATGATTATGGATGGTTGAATCCAGCCTAATGGGTCAAAAAGTTTGAATACTTCGGAAATAACGTTACGTTTTGTGATTTCCGGAGGAATGCTTCTATTGATTGAGAAGGTAAACTGGTCTTCTTTAGGATGCCATTGGAGTCCCAGTGTTTTCACGGCTCCTTTGAGGCTGATGTCAAATGCTGTTTGTGTTTCTCGGTCTTCAAGTGGAACATGTTTTAACAGGTCAGGATGATTTGATGTCCATTTGGGGAGATGAAAGCCTCCAGTTTGCATGACATGTTGCAAATCACTCTGTAACTTCATAAGTGTGTCTAGCTCCCCTGCACCTGTCAGTACGTTGTCAACGTAAAAATCTCTTAGAATGACTTCAGTAGCTTCAGGATACCTTGCCTGTTCATCCTTTGCCAACTGATGGAGTGTTCTGATGGCTAAGAATGGTGCACTCGATGTTCCATATGTGACAGTCTTTAATTGATAGTGCTAAATGGGATCTTCTAGCTTGAAACGCCAGTGTATGCGCTGGAAGTCCATATCTTCTTCCCTGATCCATACTTGGCGGTACATTTTTTCGATGTCTGCAGCCATGACGTAGCGGTGCTGCCTACATTGCATGATTACATGAAGAATGTTTTGTTGAATGGATGGTCCTGTTAGCAATATGTCATTTAAAGACTTCCCTCCTAATCATCTCTGAGATGCATTAAAAACAACTCTCGGTTTGGTAGTGGAACTACTGCTTTTCATGATTGCATGATGTGGTAAGTAGTAGGAAGGCTTTGAATGAATATTCTCTGGCGGTACTACTTGCATATGACCCAGCTTTAGGTATTCTGCCATAAACTCCCTATATTGACTGTACAAATCAGGATTTCGAATCAGTGCTTGCTCCAATCTTCGAAACTGCGTGTAAGCAATTTTAGTTGTTTCACAGAGAGGCAAATCTTCCCCGGCTTTAAACAGAAGACTGACTACGTATCGTCCACAATCTGTACGCTTTGTATGCTCAACGAAATGTTTCTTGGCTCGTAGCTCATCAGTAGTTACCGATTTTTCCTCTGCTACATCCTCGATCTCCCAGAACTGCTTCAAGTGGTTGTCAAACTCTTCAAATGAAACCAAAGCATTAAAAGACTTTGTTGAGGATGAAGCAGCAGTTGGACCAAAAAGAACCCAGCCAAACTTTGTTCTTTGCGCACTTGGGTTTCCTGGACGGAAGTCTGGTAACAAAATGCGACCATACACGTCCGCACCGATTAATACATCAATCACAGATGGGGTGTTAAACGATGGATCTGCCAAATCTGACTACTGCACCCCGTCTGGCAGTATATGAGCCACTCGAACTGAAGGAATTGACGCTGTGATCTTTTCCAATACAAGTGGCTTGAATTTTATGTTTTCTGATATCCCATCTTCGTTCTCTACCACTGCAATGACCGATGCCATCCCGTTAGTTGGAATTTTCTGATTTCGTCCTACGCCAAGAATTAATCCATTCACTTTTTTAGTCTGTATCCCAAGATACCTTACCGCTGAGTCGGTGATGAACGATCGTTGTGCTCCAGTGTCAAGAAGAGCACGTAACGACACTATCTCACCAGAACGTCTTTGTACGCGAATAATTGCCGTTGATAACAGAACATTCGTATGCTTGTGCGCATGATTGGCTTGCGCACATTGTGTCTTAATTTCGACGGTGGTGCTTGCTGTTTTCTTAACCTCTTCGCTGTGGAGCAATGTATGATGGCGCTTTCCACACACCTCGCATTTGTGTTTGGATGTACAACTAGTGACTTTGTGTTTATCACTAAGACAGTTGAAACACAGTTGTTTCGCTGAAACAAGATTTTGCCTAGCCGAAAGTTCCAGCTTTTTAAAAGATTCGCAATTCAAAAGTCGATGTCCTGCCTTGTATTTTGGGCAGCACTGCCTGACCTCAACTGGTGCCGTATGAAAGGTAACCACTCTTTTGCCTGTTGATTTTGAGCTGCCCGATAGAGCTTCAAGCATTATAAGGCGTTTCTGTATGAAGTCCAAAAACGTTGTAAGAGTTGGCATACTCGTGATTCCACTAATCTCTTTATGCCATTCTTTTTGGGTGTCTTCATCTAACTTCTGATTGAGTATGAAGATCGTAATGATATCAAACGATTTCCCTTCGATTGCTTGTAAACATGCCACCAGTTGATGTGTTACGTCCAGCACCCGTTTGAAGCCATTGATGTCGTTGGTACCACACCTTTGTATATCCCAGAACCATTGCAATACCTCCTGTGCAATGGCTTGATAATTATCAAAGCGTTCACACAACAACTTCCATGCAACGCTATAATTAGCCTCGGTGACACTTAGATGGCTAATCAGCTTTTCTGCGTCGTCTGTGACTGCGTTCCGGAGATACTGTAGCTTTTGCACTGAAGTCAGTTGAGAATTTTCGTGCACCATAATTTTCTACAGATCCCGGGACCCAAACCATGCCTGTTGAACGTTGGGATTCGAATCCGTTCCAACTTCCCTGAATCTACTGACGTTGATTCTCTCGTTCCCTTGTACTCGTAAATCTTGCTACGAAATAGCGTTATATATTCCAGTACCAAGTTTTCCAACGCTTCGTATTCTTCGATGTACAATGCCAATGCTTCCTTATCCTTCTCCAATGTGTGGTGTACTTCAGCATGCTTCTCTTCACAAATTCTCCATTGTTCCCGCAGCTTCTTCAATCTCGTCTCGAAGTACGCCAAACCAAGCCTGCTTTCGCTATCTTTCCTGTAGTTTGGAAAAATCCGCTTTGTTGCTGCCAAATTCAAGCTTTGTACTTTATCTGCTTTATTTGCCATCTTGTCTGCTTGTAAATCTGAAAATAATTCTATTAATTGAGGTAATATTTTTGCTCGACGGACCAAATGTTTAAGTTGAAGACAACGACTGTTTTTAAGTGAACGCAACTCGTAAAACTGGAGTAATTTCTTTATTGTCTTACAATCTATATATACAATTTTTAATTTACAAGTAAGCATAATCATGAGGTGATTGATTTAAAGTTTGTTTACATTTGTTGTGCAATTTTAATTGGAATTCTGCGTGATTGCAGAAAGATTGAATGAATTGAACTTTGAAAAGTTCAATTGGTTACAAGCTTGGACGGAATTTTGTTAATAAGTATTTTTAGTGGAATTTGCTTACAGTGAATGAATTTATGGAACTGCAGTTGAATGACTTTAAGTTAATGAAATTAAAATAAAATTTATGATGCTTAAGCTATAGTAGTTCACTGACATGAATTTGTTGATTTATGATGCTTAAGCTATAATAGTTCACTGACATGAACACTTGTTGAGCAGCTAGTGAGGTATCAGGTGCATTTAAATTGTGCTGGTCAATACATAGCGGCTTCTACAATGACTTGCTCCTAGTAACCATTGAGAGACTAGGTTCAATTATTTCTACAGAATTGTGACAATCTGGCTGCAATACAAACGCTGGTTGATGCTACATGTCATGTTGAGTATTCACGTTTAAGCTTTCGCTAATTTACAAGGCGGACAGTTCGCCTTGAGAGGAGACACTTGATAATTTTACTTGGTTTACTTTTTGCCGGTATTGATAAAGATGGATCCGATACTGAACGCACAGCCTTTTTGACCAAATTAGATCACCACACTCGCCGCCCGCCATGAGCACAGAGCCTTGTGGTAGGTGCTTGTTTGCGAATGAACGGCTTTGCTCACATTGCAGTGGATCGTGCAAATACACAAGATATAATAAAAAACTTACGTAGTAAAGGAGATGGATGAGTTGCAACAGATTTTATGATGCAGCACTAGTATTTATAGTAAATACATGCGGCTGATTGGTCATGTTTACATATGTCCGATTCGCGGACAATTACATTGTAGTAAAACCAGCTTTGATAGGAAAAAAGAGGTGCAACGCAGAGAGCATATCGGTTCGAAAACTGACTGGCAGCACAATACATTACGCGCAAAGAAGATATGTTAAGATTTATTGCTTTTACTTATGCATCTATTCATTTTGCTTTATTTAGAACATTTTACGCATTGCTCTCCTTCTCGGCGGCTCGATTGGGAATGATGTTCAGACGCACATACATGCTCATGAATTTTTTGTCGTACACAAAGTAGTGGGAGAAAGAAATAACCAATTCAGACCTGTTTCGCTTCTATAACATCGAACAGGACCTCTTCCATAGGCATTTATTCTGAACCAATAGAAACCACCTCAGCATCCCCAGCGAACTGCAGATCCCCTACTTCCGCCGGCCCTGCCAAGTCACAGTATTGCCCAGGATGTTGCTGCTATACAAGCTGGACATTCGCACATGCAGCCTAACGGAGTAGCGGCAAATATTACTGAACGAGCCTTTACGCAGTCAATGCCGAATCGTATAAAATCGGATCTCTCTTCTTGGGTTGTTTCTCTTCCACTTCAACTACTGGTTTCCCGTCTTGCATTTGACACGCCTACTGATGAGCTGAAACAATACATTATATCTAAGCTGCGCTGCACTCCGCAGCTATTAGATTGCATTAAACTAACGCGCGAAAATCAACCGAATCGAATAATTGCCTCGTTTTAAATTACAATCCCGGCGGAGTTGCAGCTTATGCTTAAACCAGAATTTTGGCTGCGAGGTATTTTTGTAAAACGTTTCAAGCATTCATCGCGTAAAAATTTTCGTACAGCCAGCAGATCACAACCAAGAATTTAAAACAAAAATTTAAAAGCAGCGCTATGAACGTATACTATCAAAACGTCCGTGGTCTGAGGACTAAGCTGGAATCCATAAAACTTGCTTCTGTTCTTGCCAACGACGATGTAATATGCTTGACTGAAACCTGGCTTACCGACGAGATTGCGGACAATGAAATCTTCTCTCACCGTACTGTATTTAGGAAGGACCGAGATCGGATCACTACCGGTAAATCTGATGGTGGTGGTGTGCTCATTGCCGAAAACCCTCTATTGAATGGTATCTTCTGCATGGGGTTATCCTTGTCACCACCAGTCGAAGGCGTGGCAGTCCGCATTTACCTTCAAAACTTTCCACTTTTTATTGTAAGCATTTACGTTCCCTGCAACACTCCCTTAACAACTTATCAAATGCTTTTCAGCAAATTAAGCAACTTTATAAACAACGCCAAATCTTCCGCCCAGTTTCTCATCTGTGGAGACTTCAATATGGCCTCTGTCCTCTGGGATATTGAGACCGGCACTCCATCATCTTGCAATGACTTCTCTATTGCCATTTCCGCATTTCTGTCTCTTTGCTCCCTCTCCCAATGAAATACTATAAAGAACACTTCCAACCGTATTTTGGATATGACTCTTTCGAGTAATCCCCATACTGCTGACCCTGTCTTCCCCACCTCTTCCCCTTATGTTACCCCTGATTCCCACCACCCACCTTTAGAATTACGTCTTTTTTTTGTTTTTGTGGTAGGGAGGTGAAGGCATTTACGCCCACCGAGTCTGGCAGTGTGGGACTCCCATGGAGGATACCCTTGGACTACCCACTAAACACCTCCCCTGTCAATCTGACAACCTAGCCTGGAACCGTTTGACACATTACTTCGGGCCAGGTCTCGTTTTGTTACGCCGTGGGGCGCCTTCAAGCTGGGGAGTCCCTTTCCTAGCGGGAGGGGAGAGGGGAAGAAGAAATGCCAGAAGAGCGATCCCCCAGCCTCAGCAACTCCGGCTGCTGCGAGTCCCTTTTATCTTTTAGGACTGCCCGAGCATAATGTGCCACCTGGTTCCATTTGTCAACCGATTCGAGCATCACCGTAACTATATTATCCGGGGTGAGCTCTCCCGTCTCCCTGTAGAGTTCCCTTCGCAGCCTGGCCCATTTTGTACACGCAGAAAATGTGTGACAGGCATTGTCCTCCTCTCCTGGGCAAAACCGACAATCGGGAGACCGTGACTTACCGATCTTGTGCAGGTAAGACTGAAAGCACCCGTGCCCGCTCAAAAGCTGGGTCAGATAGAAGTCAGTCTCACCATGTCTATTAATAGAATTGCCACGTACAAAGAAACGAGCAAACCCATCTCGCTTTAATTTCTTTAAAGCTAGTTAGGAAGGCTTAGCATCTGAACTTATGGCCGTGAACTGGCACGCAGTTCTGGACCAGACTGATCCAAATGTTGCTGTTCAGATGTTTTACTCAGTCCTCCATAGTATAATTCCTTTACACACGCCAACCTCTCGTTCTTCAGGTAGTAAATGGTCACCCTGGTTTACCAAAGATATTGCTCAGGCAGCGCGATTGAAAGACACAGCCCGCAAACGCTACCAACGTTCACGATCCGACATTGACCTTTCTGTGTTCCGTCAACTTCGGGCCGTTGCCAAAAAAGTAATTTTAACGAGCAATGCTCGCTCACTTCAAGTCCATAGAAACTACCTTCCTAACTAACAATCCCAAATCCTTTTGGTCCTATGTCCACTCCTTAAAATCATCCCACAGCTCTGTTAGTTCTTTATCATTCCAGAACAATACTGCCAACAATGGGCAGGCCATGTGTGACTTGTTTGCTGACTTTTTTTCTTCAGTCTATATCTCATCCTCTCCCTCAATCGTCACCGACTCTAGGGCCTCCCTGAACAAGTTAAGTGTTTTTTCTACGTGCCCTTCTGAAGTTGCTGCTGTAATCGCGTCGCTAAACGCTAGCAGCGCAGTTGGTCCGGACGGGATCCCGAACGTTTTCATTAAATCGCTCGCTTCTTCCTTGAGTGTCCCACTTGCCCTTATCTTTAATACAAGTCTAGCAACAGGGATTTTCCCAGACACCAGAAAGCGAGCCAACATTCTCCCTATCCATAAGGCAGGAGACTCTGTTATCCTGCTTTGGCAAAATCCTAGAACGTATTGTGCATTTGAGGATTTATGATGCTTTACGGCTAAATTTCTCCGAAGGCAACATGGTTTCATAAAGGGGCGTTCCACTGTAACCAACTTACTTGAAATTACAGATACTATTGCATCTGCACTTGACTCAGGTGGTCAAGTGGATGTGATTTACGCAGATTTCGCTAAAGCATTTGATAGCGTAGATCACAAAAGCATTTGATAGCGTTGATTGCAAAACTCCAACAATTTGGCATTAGTGGCCCCCTCCTGGCATGGCTGGACTCGTTTTTCAAAAATAGATCCTGTACGGTGATTTGGGGTGGACAAGTTTCATATTCTTTCAGTCCCACTTCTGGCGTTCCACAAGGTTCTATTCTAAGTCCTCTCCTCTTCAATCTATTCATTAATGATCTCCCGTCTATTTTTACTTCTAAATCCCTATTATATGTGGACGACCTGAAAATTTTTAGAGTCATCAGCTCAAACCAAGATGGCCTGGATCTTTATAATGACTTAGACCTCTTAAACTCATGGTGTCAAAATAATCAACTCACTCTTAACATCTCTAAATGTTATTGGATGTGCTTTTCCAGGAAAGCAAATCGCATTCCTTTCGCTTACTCAATCGACCACTCAGTGTTCGTTTGGGTCGATAGGTTTAAAACTAGAAGGGTCACGTACCTTGACATACCTTCAAAGACCACGACCGTCAAATTGATGGCATACGATAATCGGATAGATAATATGGCTGTTTCTGAATCAAACGAATTTAATAATTTTAATTACAATGATTTATTATTTTGAGTGCTTACATAGAACTACATTTATAACAAATATTTTTTTTTAGACTTGTTTTACGCATTTTGCACAAACAGCTTTTTGGCAAACAGTGCAAAGTACACAGGTTCGATTTTTTTTACAATGCACATTAATTTGACATTGACGTCTTTTGTTTGTTGTGGACATAGAAGGCTGCTCTTCAGTAGTGGTTTTATTATCCAAGCGTTGGGTGACATCTGAACTATTTTTTTTTCACGTACTCTGCTCGAAGTTCACTCACGAGTTGAAGAATGTAATTATGGCGTGAAATGTTTTCACCTGTAGTTTTTCGGTATAAGACGCATGAATTTATTGCAGCCAAGTCTAAAATATTGTAGAAGACATGGATTGGCCATCTTCGAGTTCCAGCTCTTACGGTGTATTTTCTTGACACTTGATCAATTATGTCCATGCCTACTTTAGTTTCGTTATAAAACTGGACAATCCCGGGAAGCTTTTCTGAGTCAGTATCAATATAAATATTTTGATGTAGCGTACTCAAGATAATGATATTTTTTCCAGGTTTACCCTGATAAACAGTTAAGGTTGCGTTGGTCTCCGATTTCAAGATAAACGTTTCATATCTTTGTGTGGGGATATTTCTACAAATTGGCGGTACTTCTCGCCTTCCTCGTCGCATCGTTCCAACTATGTTCGTATTCTCAGATCTTAGGTTTTCCGCCAGTTTCAATGATGTGAAAAAATTATCCGTTGTAATGTTTCGACCTTTCTTGAAGTAAGGTTGCATCAATTTCATAACTACGTATTCTGCTGCATATTCTGGTAATGGAACATTACTTAGGCGCTCGCCATCTTCTCCTAAATAAGGAAAGCCTCCACATAAATATTTGGCCTCCACGTCCACGAACAACGGAAACTTTATTTCAAATTTATCGGGTTTATTTGCAATTTATTGCAAAAAGGGACAACGTGTTTTGGATGGAAACAACTGTTCGTCAACAGTCAAATTTTCTCCAGGGATAAAACACATTTGGCAATTTTCTATAAATTTATTTCAAATATCAGAAATCATTGCAAATTTGTCAGTAGATAAACGTGTATGACGTGTGCTTCTCAAATCAAACCGTAAGTATTTCATTATTTCCTTGAATCTATATTTACTCATTGTATTTTTGAAAACTGGAGGACCCCACTCTTGTGACCACAAAATGTCTAAGTCCAAGTGGCTCATGTTGTAAGTCCCACGTGTGTAAATCAAGGCAATGAAGGCATTTAACTCTTCCAAAGAAATTTCCCAAGAATCATTTTGGCATTTGTCACGAGCTTCCCTTTCAGTGCATAGTTTTATGCATCGTAGTATGTATTCGTGGATAAAATGACGCCACGAGGAAACTATTTGTCCGTTTTCTACATACCGTTTAGCATATGGAGTAGGTCCTGCAGCTTCTCTCATAACATTTTGCCGGCTTCGACGGCCCGCTACACCAGAACTCGAAATACACGTCCACTCAGTTCCGTCGCTAGCTACTTGCCTCATATCCAGTTCCTGCAATGATAATGTTCTAACCGGCCTTCCACCACGAGATAAACGTCCTGGTTGTTCTGATCTTCTGCCATGCCCAGGTCTGGTGGGATGAATTCTTCGTACACTATGCTCAAGATCGGAAACACTTGGAGTTGGAATATCCATAACAGAATCCTCCGATGTTGAGCTTTCTGGCTCTAGCTGTGGCTGAAAGTCCGGGTCTTCAGTTTCACAAGGCTCATCGCTGTCATCACCTGATGCATCTTCTTCTATTGAACAAAGTCGCAATAACTCTTGCTCTATTTCTGAACTTGTCAGCCATCGGTTCGAATTCATTGTAAGATTATTCTCAGTTGAAACATCAAGAAATATCAAGTATCACAAAATATCACTTTTTATTTGTAATTGCTCCAGTGTGAGGACGAAAATTATCTCTTCTGGGCACTTTACTTTCACGGTATTGCAAACACTCACCTGGTCGTAAATCTTTGTTTTGGGATTCTTGTAAAGAACAATTTGGTGGAGAAAAAACTTCTAAGCAGTTAGAACGGCACTGCACTTCCAAACAATTTTTTTTTTGTAGCCACAACTGTATCAACCAATAGCTCGAATTCAAATGACCGATCACAGTGGACTTCTAAAACTCAGTTGAAATTTCACGGAATGTCAAGTGGTATTTTTGAAACAAAACCCTTATTTATGTCTATGGGTATTTCTGAATGATATACATTCTACGAGTATATCTGAGCATATTATAACGCAGTCTCAAGTAGTGTTATTGGAACAAAACCGTAGTTTATGTTTACGAGTACTTTTGTATTGTATACATTGAAATATCTATGTCTGTGCGTATAACTCAAGTCTGTTTCATATGCCGTCAAATTGACGGCGTCGGTCTCAATAGGTATGAATGAGCAATTCTTGCATACTGAATCAATATTTTTTTATTTTTATCAACTTAAAACATATATAACCATAAGTTAGGAAAAGTCAGGAAATATGAAAATAAATTGATAGTTACGTAAAAAACTATTAACGATCAAATTCGCGTTGCCGTCAAATTGACGGCATCCACATTCTTCAAATGACATCTAACGCCTCTAGAGTTGCAGGCTTTGTTTTACGATCTTCTCATAAATACTTCAGTATTCAAACCGGAATACGTCTGTTCTCTGTGCTTGTGCCCCCGATTCTAGAATATGCATGTCAGGTCTGGTCACCGCACCTAATTTATCTCTCAGACGCAGTGGAATTTGTTCAGCGAAAATTCACACGCACGCTCCTCTTCAAGCATAATGTTCCGTATTGTGCTTACAATGACCGCCTAATTTTCCTGTTCACACCTTCGCTTCAAGCGAGGAGGCTCTTCCTCGAACAACGCTTTCTCTTTAAACTTGCCAGTGGTTTACTTTCATCTAACCTAATCAACGCGATAAGCACACGCCCACTTTCCCGAACCATATCCTTTCAGTACTATATAGTACCGTACGCTAGAACAGAAATGTATCGTCAATCTCCGTTAGTTTGAATGTTTAGAGATTATCATCGTCTCCACTTTGGTCCTCCTTTGGACTCGATTACGAGCTTCAAATTAAAGCGGCGGAGAATACTCTGCCATCTCGATATCTAATTCTTTTTTGTCTTTTTATAATGTAAGTATCTCTTTTTCCTTGTAATGTGCTTAATTTTTATGGATTTTTTCTTTTTAAAGTTCTTTTTTCTTATTAAGAAACTACCTTGTAGTTGGAATTTTATTCTGTAAGATAGTTTTGTAAATAAATAAATAAATATGGAGTAATCCGCAAATGGAACACGGCCATTCACAAGAACCAAATAGTAAAGACAAATTAAATGTTTGAAACAAAGATGATCATCCTTTTCTCATGCACCCTCACTACCCCCAAGTGTGCTTGTGTTTCATTTACCCATCGCACCTGCTGCCCGTTGTGAGCACAAAACCGTAACTTGCTTACATCGTAATGCAAAGTGCCACAGAAAATAATTTATTGTGAGTCATAATTATCGAAAAGTTGCGAGAATGTTGAAAAGTGTGTTCACCTGATAAGCTCAAATTTGCCGTCCTCTGAATGTGCTACCAAGAGCATGGGGTCCAACTTTCCCCCCAAGTCCGGGGCTGCAGACCTAATATAACAACCATCAGAAAAGGGCCTCAAAGTTTGCAAGATTGAGCAAACAACTCTAGTGCCTCAACTCTTTTATCATTTCTCCGAGTGGGGCTTGTAGGTTTAACGCTCAGAAATTCACAACTTAGCATCAATCCTTGATGCGTCTGTAACTACAAACTCTAACGGTGGCAGTGGGTCCTATGTGGTCGTATTTCTATGCAAGTAGAATGCACTTGCTATTCAATTTAGCTCTGGAGTACGTCATAAGCAAGCTACCTGTCGATACACGAGATACATCACTATACAAGTCAAGCCAAGTGGTAGCCTATGTAGGTGACACCAACATTTTGTCACGGTCATTAATAACTTCCAAAGAAGTATTTATGAAACTCAACAGCGAAGTAAAACTAGTAGGGCTACAAATCAATGAAAATAAAACAAAGCTCATGACGCAGCCGAGGACAAATAATTCAAATACACAAAATATCACACTTGGTGAATACAATATCGAAAATGTTGGCGAATTTGTGTATCTAGGCGCCAAAATAACGAAGACGGATAATGAAAGTGATGCCGAAGAATGCAGCTCGCAAATAAAATATTTTATTCATTTTTAACAATTTAGAAGACCAGCTGCATACACAAGAAAATAAAGCTCCAAGCATACAAATCTGTTATAACACCTGTGTTATACTGTGGGTGTGAAATACGCACCCGAACCCAAGCATCCGCAAATATATTGAACGCCTTTGAAGGACAGGTCCTGAGGCGAATAATCGGAGCGAAGCTAGACAGGGACCAATGAGGAATTCGAAACAACCATGAGCTGTATGAAATTTTTGACGGGCCGGAGGTCTCAACGATTGTAAGACTGCGGAAGCTGCAATAGGCTGGACACATAAATCACATGGATGAACCACGGGTACCCAAAAAGGTATTCGTTGAGAGAACTGAAGAAGGGAGACCCGTCGGGACACCGAGAAAGCGCTGGTCTGACTCGGTCGACGAAGGCAATTCATCGCTGCTCGGATTTCGAAATTAGAGGACGCGGTCAATGAACCGAGACAGTTGGAGGCACTTTTTGCAGGAAGCAAAGGCCCAAGGGGGGCTGTGGTGCTACAAAGAAGAGGCCCATAACAGAAATGCAATGGATCCTGTTGTGAACTTTAAACTCTAACCATAGTTACAGCATGATTAGGGTTAGTAGAGATCTTCTTATCTTTTTATAACCGTAGAAGTAATTTTGTTGATTATAAAATTGTCGCTCATATATTTTTGGATTTAAACGCATCATGCATGCAAATTTTTACCATTAGCAATCGTTATCCTAGCTTCTATAGGTATTATAAATAGGAATTTGACGTAACGTATGGCTAAAAATTTGTGAGGTTCTCATGGCATTTTTTGACAACATGGATTCTAAAATACTAAATTATCATGAAATAAGTCCAATTAAAATCATAACTTGTAATTAAAACATTGCTGCAAACAGCTGTCCGTACTCCACCGACTAAACCATTTCTACGCTTATAGGAAAAGCAAATAGTGCAGAAAATCCACATAAGAGCTTATATATGCCAAATAATGTATTTAATCATATACAAAACTGTCATAAAGATGAATCTCTTTGGACAAGTAATGAGATTAACTTCACAAAATTTTTGACACTTGTCAAGGGACTAGGCAGCGGGTACTTAAATTTCCAACATAAGGTTCTTCTAATATCGGACAACTAACAATAACTTCCTACATCAAAAATACAAACGAACACTCAGAAGATATAACAATGGGACAAGGACGATGCACGGTGAGGACACATAATTTTCTCACTAAATAAATCCTATTAAATGTCCAGTCCACAGTACTCTTTTGGGATGCTGTGAAGGGATCATCTAAACTGTCCACATCAACATAACTGTCAAGAAGCCATTGTCTTTAATTCAATTACATTTCTCCCCATTCAAAAAGGATACACCCAAAAATAAACGTTGCCGCAGCTTGGCATGGTAACATACATTTCATCTCAGAGAGAGACATGAAAGCCAAGCGAGAAGCAAACGAACAGAAAATTTAGTCTGCAATGTTTATTCTTTACATTTACGTACGTCTTTGCTGATTTTGTGTACATACCATATATGTTGATACATATATTTGCAAGGATATAGTACACAGTCTTGTATAAACTCATGTCGAATATCAATTCTCAAACGTTTTGTCGTCACTCAAGTTTTATGTCCCTCTCGCATGTCATTTCCAAGTAACAACAAAATCATTACGAAGGACACATTTAATGTGGACATTGAATGAATGAATGAATGAGTGACTGATCGTAAGGACTTCTTAGGATTTCAGGATATCTCTGACGAGTCAATTCTCTTGTCAATAAATTTCAATTAACGAGGAATGGCCAAGTTGCAAATAAACATGCTGTGATGTGGTGAGCGAATGGGAAATGCATCAGATCAGCAGGCGATGAGGGAAAGGATATAATTTCCTATACGATGCGGTGTTTGGAATGTCCCGGTATGTGTACGCCAGAGTTAAGAGGACATTGACACAAACACTGTACCGTGGACAATTGTAAGTCATTTGCAGTATTTATGGTGCAATGATTTAAGGGATCATTTAAGCATTAAAGTGTTTGCACGAGGATATTCTTTGTGGTCGAAATAAAATGAGAGTGGTTCCAATTGAAAATTGGAAGGTCTGATGGTCACAAAATGAAGAGTAAGCATAAGTTTGAAGTTAAAGTTTTGCAAAGGTATTGATTTTCAGGTATTGTAAAATATCGCCCGATTTTGACAATTAAATCATTGAATGGCATCTCAAAACAGTGTACCAAGGCCTTAGAGGTTTTTCGGATCGCACATTAGAAATTTAAAAGAGAGAACTCTGCACTTCATGGGAAATTTCAAAATATTTTTGCAAATTCTTTAAAGCTTATCATAATCTCTTGCGTATCTTATGGCAATTATATTAAGGGCATTCAAAATTTGTAGTACCATTCTGAGGTATTCACTTTCGAAGTTAGCTAGTGCTTACTTTTTACAGTGATTTCAAGAGGGGGACTTGCATGTACTGGGCAACCAATATTTTTTTAAAGAAAAATGAGATAATCTTAATTTTAGTCCTTATTTGATACAGTAATATTATAATTTTTTGAGCAGTTATTTTAATTTTTAATTTAAAAATTCTTTTTCTTGCTCTTCTGATCATCATTTAGGACATGGAAGTGGCACGATATGGGCCTTTGCCTTCAATGTGTTCTCGTTTGCCAGTTTGAGATTCCAAACAGAGATCTGCTATCAAAATTGATTAAATCTTTTCATAATTCCCTCAGTTTTCAAATTGGAAGTTTTCATTACGCTCTGCTCTTCAACGTTCGTCTGGAGAGCCTGTCCTCTTTGATTTTCTCCACATATCCTGCCCATTGTAGCTTATGTGGCTTTCACATACGGATACCGATATGGCATTACAAAGATTATACATCTCGTCTTTATAATGAAGTCTCCCCTTTGCTCTAGGCTTTAGTGGACTATATACCCTCTTGACTTGTATCTGCGAATCTCATTTTTTGTTGAGAACCTTTCTTGATTTTAGTATAGGAAATACTCAGAGGTAGGCTTCCTTCTTTTCTGATCTCTTTCTATCAAGATGGACTCCAAAGTATGGAAAGCTTTCCATACTTTTCAGTACTACATCTTCTAAGGTCAAGTTTTGTCACATTGGGATATCTTTCTTTGTTTGTTCAGAACTTAATTTTAATTTGGTTATGGTATCAAACACCAACTGACAGTATTGTATTCTTCCCAATTAAATGCATTAGAATGATTAAGCCACACTTTATTGTCGGCAAACGTACGTATGTGTATCCAATCTAGGAGGATTGGGATCGCCGATTGTGTGCAACCGCTTGCTCATTGCAACTCTCCTTAATTTACCGTTTTTCAACAGTAGATTGTCTGCCATGGCAAATTATACAACGTACTTTGGCAATTAAAGTATTTGGAAGACCCCCACGTTGCACTGAAGCCAAAAAAGATTAGAAATGCTTTGTCAAAAAATCCGACAGAATATACGGAATATAGGACACGCAAATTGAGTGCATTACAACCTACAATCTCGACATTCTGAGTTTAAAGAAAGAGATGAAGTATATCGTCGCAACTTCCACCAAAGTGACGTGGCAGGCCAGTGCAATGCTAAGCCATATTGATGTTTTCTAAAAAACCGAGTCTTAAAATTCATAGGACCAGGATACTTCCTCTTAATCGACAGAGCCGGGAGAGAAGTGGGACTATACCACCCTAAAAACCGTCATCGATAGCCGCAAATCAGGACACCTTTAATTGGTAGACAGGCCCTTCTTCCTGAAGCGTCTACCTGGGGAATATTTCACCTTGCTTACAGTTGTCTGTCTGCCCGTCTGTTTGAATACTCACAGTCTTGCTTTATAAATAACTATGTTTGTCCATCTGTCTGGACTCAATTTTTTTTTTGTTATTGCTGGTAGGTAATGGATATTTATGCCTTGAGTGTGGGGCTCTCAGGCGCACAAAACATCCACACGAACCACTAAACACCTTGCCTGTAAGCCTGAGAACAAACTTGGCCTGGGATCATTTGACTCATTACTTCGAGCTAAGCCTGAATTCAAGTTAGAGAATTTTTCTTCTAGTAGCAGGGGAGGATGGAAGACTAATTGGCAGAAAAATAAATCTCAACTTAGACACCCCGGACTGCTATGACCTCTTTATGTCTTTCAGGGTTGCCTGAACATAGCGCGCTATATAGTTCCATTTGTCAACTGATCCAAGAATCTTCCTGCTTAGACTATCCAAAGAGAGTTCTTCTGGTTTCCATCTTTTGTAAGCAAAAAAATAGATGGCAGGCACAGTTTTCCTCTCGTACTCGTATTTCTAATCGAAAAAAGTCAACGGATAGGTCATATTTCAAGTGAAGCCTATCCCAATCCGTAGCAAAGCAACTTGCCCTCATATTGTACCGATACTTTTTGAACACACCTCGTACGTGAAACCCACAGCCAGGGGACCATCACTAACCAATCGTGTGCCAGTAAGACTGAAAACATTTCTGTTTGCTCAAAAGCTGGATCAAATGAAAATCAGTCTCACCATGTGCTCGATTGAATCACAGTTCCAGATCAGGAATGAGGTGTTCAGTCCATCTTCTTTTTGTGCTGTCCACCCAGGGTGGCTGCCAATCATTGAGTGAGTGTTGCTCTCCTTGCGGACAGCTTTCTTTTCATATGTTTATTTTGATGCAGGTTGATATTATTGCACTCTCTAGCAAGGAAGGCAATGAGTATCGTGGCTATGATGACCAGCACTGATGAATTAGAGACAGTTGGATATGAAGATCCAACCCTCAGTGCTTCTCTTTTCTGCACCTGTGGCAAATGTTTTCGGTAGAGCTCCATACACTAGAACAAACTCTACGGATCTAATCAAAAGTCGCCAACTATGTTGGCAATAAGTTGACATATATACTATAAACCGGAATCAGTTTTATCCAGCCTTGTTCTGATTTTCTCAAAGAAACTCATTTTTGAGTCGCTCAGCAACCCCAGGTACTTTACTTCCCCAATACTAATTATTCTTATAATGGAAACTCTCTTCTTTGTCAGGATGACCGCTTCGGTTTACTCTAGTGCTTGGTTGAACCTGCGAGTAGTCATTCAGACAATCACCTGGTGCATTCGCATATCTAGTCAAAGCAGCGCTTGTTTGATTATGCGTCCACAAAATATTGCCCAACATCACCGGCATAGCCAACCAAGCATGATTCACCTGACAGCTCTGGTCTCTGTAGCCTGTCGTACGATACATTACACAGGTGTGGGCAAAAGGTAGATCGCTGCGCAACATCCGATGTTACTTGTCTCCTTGGTGATTGACAGTAGTATCAGGTATTACCTGCATTGTATCATAAAGCAAGCTTCGGTCCTTCAGGTATTACCTCAAAAGCTTCATAAGATATTTTGGAACTTGGAAATGGATTTTCAACATATCTTGGGCACCCTTTCATCAAACGTAATTGAAGGCATTCCAAACATCAAGCATCGCGAACAGAACCATCTATCACTTGGTACGGCTGTGTGTCTCCACTTTTTGGATTGCGATTACCACTTTTGCAATCGCATCAATGGGGAACCGTCCTGCCCTAAAGCCCAACTGTGGAGAAATATGGTCTCCAGTAGCATTATTCGTGTTAGTGTTAGTTCCCTTGATGAGCTTCTCTAGCGCTTTCCCAGCCATGTTTGGCATACTTAACGGAATTGCTTTTCCCTTTACTGATCACTTTAAGCTTTGCTACCATCCAACGTTCTGGAAAGACCTCTTGTCGTAGGCAAGCGTTGAATGTACTGAGCAGTAAGTTAGGATAATGGTGATAGGTAACTCGCAACAACTCAGCTGTGGCGCTGTTTGGACCTGGTTTCAATGAAAGGACTGTCTCTTCCAGTTCTAGCCACGTGAAGAGTGGGTACTCGACTGCTGTTTTGGTGTCAATATGGACGGTGTAGGTGGGGGAGAGTGCCATTTTACTACTTCATATATGCAAGGCCTACATAGAGAACCAAGTTTCCATATGAATAGCTTGCAGCCAAGGCGCAACAGATCCCTGTCTAAATTGTGCACTAGATCATGCCAGAGCAGCAAGCCTTACTACTGTCAATCATATTGCGAAAGCACTTTTTGTCCAGCATATATGCTACTACCCTGCTACATGCCTCGTCCCATTTTTGTGCTTGTTGAGCTTCACGCCGAAGCTTGTGACACTCCCTTTGCTTTTCAGTGATTTCAGTCTACCACCAATACACTTGAAGCTTGCGGTTCTGGTGTCTCCAAATGAGCATAGCAGCACTATAAGAATGATTTTTAGAGTTGAGTTTACCACATATTGAGTTACCAGACCTTCAGTCCCCTACAAATTCTCGAAGAATATCGTCATTTTCTTTATGTTCCACCGAATCATTGAAGGTGAAGAGCACAGACGTTAGGAGACAATATTATGAATCTCAGGTAAGGTGCACTAATGATTGCTGCTTAAGTAGTCCTCTAATACTCTCCAATTGTATACCCTCCATACGAGAGACGCTGACGCAAATGTCACATTAAGTATGGTTCCTTTGCAGCCCAAATGGTGGAATGTCAGCATACCGCTGGTGCAACGCGCAATGGGTCCTGTCCTGGATGCCATCTTTATAACTCGTTTTCCCCCCTCAGATCAGATTGAGGCATGCCGTATACTAGGAAATCAGCACTGATCTAGGCCATGATGGCAGCAGTACTGGTTTTGTCAGGGTACCATGAGGATGAGCTTTTGTTGTGTTGTTGCTGTCTCAGCAGCAAAAAGTCTGCTTAAGCTGGTTTTGAGCAGTTCTACTGTAGTGAAGATTTACCCATAAGCTACGGTTTTTTTTAACCTAGCTGAGGCTTTTTGAAAAATTCGACACTTCTGCTCAAAGATCAGCATTCTTGCAAAGAATACCGCGTGCCTTCCTCGAATACTCTTTTTTCTTCTATCCGATATCTCCACATATGTTGTATAGAGAACTCCTATCGGATCTCTTGCATCTCTGTGATTTGAATTGTATTGGTTGGTTTTTTCTCCTTTTTCTAATTGAATCATTAAAAATATAATAATTTTGACTAATTTGATATTGTGTTCTGATTGAATGTTTGTGATTAATAACGTATAAACTTAGAGAGCCATTTGGGACGTTAAATTTTAGTATTTTTATTGCTCGGAATTTACTTAACATTCTTTGAAAATGTATAACAATTGGTATTGAATAAAGTGCTTTTGACTTGACTTCCACTTTGCATTACTGTGCGGTATGATCACAACCAAGGTAATTAAAGCAGTAGACTGATACTCATCTTTGTTGTACACAGCTGATAACCCATCTTATTCTTACTTTACCCTTACCAAGAAATTGTTCGGCATATATCTCAGTTAGGTCAATGATGGCTAAACGTTGTTATCTATTGTTTTCTGGTGTCAGCCTTGTTTCAACCCTACCAACGCAAGGGAACCCTCTTTTGATGACTTTTTCCCCCCTTGTCCAGTTCCATAACGAGGTCGATGTCCCTGATTTCGATCATTGCCAGAGTTTGGCTACAGTTGCTCTTTTACCGTGAACCTTCTTGACTACATCGTAGAATGCTTTTTTATTAATGGCCTCTGCTCCAAATTTGACCAGTATGTGGCCAGACTGGCTTGGCTGTTCTGCTTTAATGGCAATTTCGGTGTTTTCAGGCCTTCTACCTCCCTAGATTTCTCTAAATACATTTATGTAGAATGTATTCAACCTTTTTTTTTTTTTTGTGGTAGGGAGGTGAAGGCATTTATGCCCGCCGAGTCTGGCAGTGTGGGACTCCCATGGAGGATACCTTTGGACTACCCACTAAACACCTCCCCTGTCAATCTGAGAACCTAGCCTGGAACCGTTTGACACATTACTTCGGGCCAGGTCTCGTTTTGTTACGCCATGGGGCGCCTTCAAGCTGGGGAGTCCCTTTCCTAGCGGGAGGGGAGAGGGGAAGAGAAATTGCCAGGAGAGCGATTCCCCAGCCCCAGTGCCTCCAGCTGCTGTGAGTCCCTTTTATATTTTAGGACTGCCCGAGCATAATGTGCCACCTGGTTCCATTTGTCAACCGATTCGAGCATCACCGCAACTATATTATCCGGGGTGAGCTCTCCCGTCTCCCTGTAGAGTTCCCTTCACAGCCTGGCCCATTTGGTACACGCAAAAAATGTGTGACAGGCATTGTCCTCCTCTCCTGGGCAAAACCGACAATCAGGAGACCGTGACTTGCCGATCTTGTGCAGGTAAGACTGAAAACTCCCGTGCCCGCTCAAAAGCTGGGTCAGATAGAAGTCAGTCTCACCATGCCTTCAATTTGGCCACGGTCTCACATCCGGGATGAGGCGCGCAGTCGACCTTCCCTTCGTGCAATTCCTCCAAGACTGCTGCCAATCGTTGAGCGAGCGTTGTCTCTCCTCGTGGACAACCATCTCCCTCGCATCCTCGTTTCGGCGCAGGTAAATAGCGCGGTGCTCTCTAGCAAGGAGGGCGACAGGTATCATGCCTGCAATCACTATCACCGCCGAGTCGGAGACTGTTGGATACGAAGATGCAATTCTATGTGCTCCACTTCTCTGTACCTGTGCCAATCGTTTTCGGTATACCTCCTTGCTGAGAGCGTCGCCCCATACCTCTGCTCCGTACATTAGCACTGACCCTACAGCACTCATCAAGAGGCATCTTCTTGACGGGCTGGGTCCCCCTACGTTGGCCATAAGTCGACTCAGGGCCGATATTCCCGAAGCAGCCTTCTCAGCCATTGCCCTGATTTGCTCAGAGAAACTCATCTTCGAGTCGATCAGTAGCCCCAGGTACTTCACCGCTGGCTTCGATTCGATCTGTATATCTCCAATACTGATAATCCTTACTCTTACTTCGGTTTTCTCCAGTGCTAAACTGAGCCCGCGAGCAGTCATCCAGTCCCTCACTCGGCGCATTAGCATACCTAGCCTAAGTTGCGCTTGTTCAACGGTGCGTCCGGCGACCAGAGCCGCAACATCATCCGCATAGCCGACCAAGCGCGACTCATCTGGCATCTCAAGTCTCAGTAGAACGTCGTAAGACACGTTCCACAGGTCCGGACCAAGGATAGATCCCTGGGCAACACCCGATGTAATTTCCATACTTCGTTGGCCCTGTGTCGTGTCGTAGAGCAGGCTTCGGTCCTTTAGGTAGTTCCTCAAAAGCCGCATTAGATATTCTGGAACTTGAAAAGAGTTTTCCAGCGTGTCCAGAATATCCACCCATCTAGCGGAGTTGAAGGCATTCCTGACGTCGAGTGTCACCAACAGGACGATCCGTCGCTTGGTGCGACTATATGCCTCTGCCTTTTGGACCGCGTTCACCACCTCTGCAATCGCATCAATGGTAGAACGTCCTGCTCTAAAACCGTACTGCCGAGGAGATAGGTCCCCAGCAGCACGAATCGCGTCAGTGAGTCTTCCCTTGATGAGTTTCTCTAGCACTTTCCCAGCCGTGTCTAGCATGCATAACGGGCGGTATGCAGACGGCGATTCGGGATTTCCCTTCCCCTTGCTGACCAGCACGAGCCTCGCCACCTTCCATCGTACCGGGATAACCCCGTCCCGTAGGCAAGCGTTGAATGTGTTGAGCAGCAAGTCAGGACAATGGTGATAGACGAGCTGCAACACCTCAGCTGGAACAACATCTGGACCTGGAGCCTGCCTCGCTTTCAGGGAGAGGACTGCCTCCTCCAGTTCCAGCTGTGTGAAGAGTGGGCACTCGACTGCTGTTTCACCATGGACAGCGTCAACACGGACGGGATGGGCGGGGAAGAGTCCCCGCACTATCGCGTCCATCCTTTCCGCGTCATGTATACAAGGCTTCCATAGGGCACCAAGTTTCCCCATGACCAGCTTGTAGGCAAGGCCCCACGGATCCCTATTTACATCGTCCACGAGGTCTTGCCAGCATCGGGCCTTGCTCTTGTTAATAAGCCTGCGAAGATATTTCCTGCCGGGCCTGTATGCTGCTAGCCTGGTGTCTGCCTCCTCCCGTGTTCGCGCCCGCTGGGCCTCTCGCCGAAGTTTGTGACATTCGCTTCTTTATTCGGCGATCTCGTTTGACCACCAGTATACTGGAGGCTTACCATGTCGGGGTCTCCGACGGGGCATGGAAGACTCGCAAGCAGCTATGATGGTACTCATAGTTGAGTTCACCAAGTCCTTGGCTGTAGGCCCTCCACTCCCTGGCGGAGCTCCCAGCAACGGTGCGCCTGCCGTAAGCGCGTCGGCAAACCTCTCAACGTCCATCCTCCCAGTCCTCCATCCGAGGATTGAAGTTTGGGCATATGCACGCAGAGTGGCACCGTCGTGAATCTCAACAGCTATATACTGGTGATCACTAGCCGAGTAGTCCTCTAGTACTCGCCAGTTGTGTACTCTGGGTACCAGGGACTCCGAAGCGAGTGTCACATCGGGTTTGGTTCCTACGCAACCCCAGCGGCGGAAAGTAGGGGCGTTACCAGTATTTAGGACAAAAAGCGCTGTTCTGGCCGCCATGTCAAAGATTTGCTTTCCCCTTGGGTCGGATTGTGGCATACCCCATTCAATGGCTCTAGCGTTGAAGTCTTCCCCGACCAGCATGTAGCCCTCTGTGTTCGAGACAGCGTCCTCCAGGGCATCGAGTTTGGTTCGAAAAGATCGCATTGCCTCGTTAGGCGTCAGATAAACACTGAAATATGTTATCCCTGAACACCGCACCCACACAAAACCATCCCCGCGTCCATGGCCCTGCACCTGAAGGCGGGCGCTGTCTCGAACCCAGATAGCCGAGGTACCAGATTTGTCAGGGTACCACGCTTGCGAGTCCTTGTTATGATGTTGCTCGCTCAGCAACAGGAGGTCAGCTTTCTTATCCCTCGCAAACTGCTCAAGTAGGTCCTGGGCGTTTGTGCTTCGGTGCAAATTGACCTGCAGGATACGGATCATTTGAGTATCGATTTGGCTTTGGTTAGGGCTTCCTTGAAAACCCAGCATCTCCCTGTCCTCGGCTCATGTTTGAGGTCGCCGGGTGCTAGCTTAGCATCCTTGCAAAGAATGCATTTTGCCTCGTTCGTGCACTCCTTCCTGTTGTGCCCCATTTCACTACATTTGTAGCACAGAGATCTCCTGTCGAGTCCCCTACAGCCATACGCGGTGTGTCCGTATTCGAAGCATCTGAAGCAGCGGATAGGGATCGCTCTTCTCCGTATCCTGCAGATCACCTAACCTATCTTAATTTTGCCCTTCGCCAGGATTTGCTGGGCGTCTTTATCAGCTAGTTCGACAATAGCCATGCGTTGCCCCCTTGTGTTTTCACGTGTCAATCTTGCCTTGACTTTACGTAAGCTGGGGAACTCCCTCCTAACGGCATCCTCTACTTCAGCTTTGTCCGTGACGCAGTCGAGGTCCCTGATTTCCAGGGTGGCCATTGGTTCGAGTGAGGCAACCCTTGCCGCATCTCCAAGAACCTTTTGAGCCGCGTCACGGAATGCATCTTAGTTTGTGGCCTCTGGCCCGAATTCCACCAGCAAGCCACCGGTCCGGGTTGGTCGAACTGCTTTGATGGCAGTTTTGGTGTTGTCTGGCTTGACCGCTCCTTTAATTTCACGGAGAACATCTGCGTAGGTTCGGCCCTTAGTTGGTTTAATAAGCAGTGCCTCTCGCAAGGGTTTGCGCCGCGGTTTGCTTTTTGTTTTCTGCGGTATATCGGGGGGTTTTTTGTTCTTTTCGTGGTTGAGCTCTTTGTCTGTTTTTTCTAGGAGTAGCTTTTTGGCCGCTTTTTTCGCTGCCTTGTTTCGCACCACATGAAACTCCTCGCCTGGAGTGTCAACTTCGTTTATGGTCTCGTCCTTCCTCCTTTTCTCACGGTCGCCTTCAATTGGGCTCCCGGCCATTATTTTGCTGCTGCTAGGACCCTCTGATGAGAGAGTGTGTCTTTTTGGTGCTTTTCGGTTGCAAGGCGGATGCCTTTAGTATGCTGTTCGCTTATTCTGGGCTAAGTGCCTTGGGATAGATTAAGCTCGGGCGCATGCGTTGAGCCAGCGAATGGAGAAATACTTCTCGATTTCTTGCTTCTATAATATATAACATTAGCACCCTGAGCTTCGTTTTATTCGTCATTTATAGTGGCACTTAACAGGTTCTTTGCTCTCTTTGTTATTTAATATTCCTCGTTTTCGTGCACTGCGTTTTTTGGTCACATCAGGGTGACCAATTCGTGGGCTAAAGCAAATCCTAAGTGGCGAGAAAAGTCAACAAGTTAGGATGAATTTGTATAACCTTTTATTCGAGAATAAATCTGACCAGGTGTACTGCAGCGCATCGTGTTCAATCGAAAACTGTTAGAGGCTCTCTCTCTTCCTTGTATAGCGGGAGTGATGGATGTTATGGATTTTCCGGTTATTTAAAATTTTATTTTTTAGTATAGTGAACCCTACGTGCGTATTACATTCACACTTTTATAACATGTCATATAAGCTATGTGATAAAGCTTTGAAGCGCTTAAAGGTCTCCCACATATCTAGCATACGAGTACATTTTAACTGTACGATGTGCAACATAAATAAAGTCATGTAGGTCAGATGCAAGCGCTTAAGGCTTCCAATCTGGGAGTCCAATTTTATGTCCAAGCCTAAGAAAAAGCGGAGGCTTAAATTGTTTTACGAAATTTCATATCAATGTTGATATTAATTGTTTTTTTATGAATTATACTTTTCAAATAGAAGCACCAGACATAAATGCATTGAAACAAAGCATGTAGTGTGTTCAAAAATTTGAAACACTTTTAAACGTTTGAAAAGTGGCTGCAAAAATTTACACACTGAAGTGCATTAATTCAAAGCACTTGAAACACATTGAGATGGATTATAAAACGGAAAAGAAGGTAGTGATTATTGTAGATCTTTGTAAAGTGCATTCTGCATAGATCTAGCAAGTCATTGTTGGTTAAAAAAAAACATGTATTTCTTCAATGAGTCTACTCGAATTAAAACCCACCCTTGGTGAATTTACTCGGTAAAATCTCTACTTGGCAATTTGAGAAGGCAAAATAATACCCCATATTAGTATATGACTAATATTAATAAGGTTTGAGAAATTTATTAATTCTTATTCATCTACAAAATGAAACATCCAGTGGAAACTTTTCCAAACAAATACCTTTTGTCAAAACCACCAACAACTCAGCATTTTATACTCCCCCCTCCTCAATCCAGACATGCTTTGTCTATTCGCATTAACATTGGATCACATGTAATCAAGATTTTTTCTTTTAATCACTTAATGCAAGCTCTAGTCTGCGACGTAGGAATACCAAAAGCATCCCCACCATTTCGTCCTTTTTCTATCCAACACGCGTCAACTAGTGAATTTCGATAGTCAATGAACCAGTCTGCTAGTCTGGATCTGCTTCGTTTGCAGAGCGGCTTTTGATTTCCTCCTGAATTGCATAAAACGCGCCACTTTTCGCCAAGGGAAATACCATTGCGGACAAGGATCTGACGACGGTCCCGGTAATGGGGAAATGGTGAAAGTGTGTAGTTGCACACGACGACTGTACAAACAACGAATATGATATCAAACATTCACCATATGGAATTGCAATTCATATCGGGAACTACCATCATTTTGCCAAGCTTGAACTTGGTTAGTGTCATCATCATCATATCCTAGACCTACATAGGATATTCGCCTTGAATATGTTTGGTGTTATCTTATGCGAGCTGCTTTCATATGCGGATTATATTTGTATGATTATCCTTATGTATGCATGCGGATAACTCTATATATTTACTTGCAATTTAATAAACATTTTCCGAGTTTTTCATTACTGTAACGATGTCAAGAATTTTCATAAATGTTGTGCAGATTGCGTTGACTGCATACAGTTGGCATATATGTACATAGTTGTATTTATTTTATCCCTACATGCACCAATGTGGAATTAAGATAGAGGAATCATAGCGTCAGGAGTATGAACAGTGCTGGCTCCTCAAGATTTTAGGCTGTGCATATCATAGACATTTTTTAAAAAGCATATAAATATATTAATTATGGTCCGAAAAACTCCTTAGGTGCGATACCTACACAATGGGGACTGACACCGTCAGAATACTAGGAAGCGTGATAGTTGGCACATTGATATCTTTCCTTCTATGATCGTTTCTTAAAAATTATAAGATAAAGTACTACTGTCAAATAAACTTGTTACAAAGAACAAGTATTCCTATGAAACCAAATACTTGTGAAAAAATCAAGTGGCAATTGGGAAAATTTAATTTTAAATTCAAAAAGTAGAACATTCTTTTCTTCTCTATCAAGCGGCAACCCTGTCTTGATGATCACTATACCCGATTCAGATTCCTTCTAAATCGTGGACAAGTCCACACTACCCACATATAAACTCTAACGCGCTAAACAAGACACGGTGCTATGCATTCATCCTGAGGAGATCCTATTGGGACCATCCAACCATCGCCTTTTTCTACTATTGGTCTAAACTCCACTCTTCACTGTACAAACCTAGAATATATGAATTTACCCATTGCACTCACCATTTCATAATATGATGCCACGCTGGCAAGGGTAAAATGCAAAATATGGAGCGATGTCGATGAGGCTAAAAGCTCTCGCTTGGTATATTTCATTACTAATCTAAACGTCGAGAGCCACTTACACTAGCACTGAACTCTTCAGCCTCCTTAACCCTCTCGCACATCTCTTTTTCTATTAATATTGGCTCTCTTTCAAAGGACTACGATGAGTGTAACATAAATGCTACGTTGCTGAGAATATCCTTTTGATGTGGTTGCCGCACAACCTCTTAAATGCTCTTTCAAGTGGAACTGAAATTAAACTTTTAATCCTTCAACTAATTTTCGAGATTTTGTAATTAAGTTTGATAGTTGCTGATGAGGAAAATATGATTTCAAGATAATAGATAAATATAGATATGAAATATTATACAACTTGATACTGTTGTTCCTGGGATACGTGCATGCGTTTGTGTTGGCGGGGATAGATTTCACTCCTGCATGTTCATCGCGAAAGAGAGAAGTAAATACTAGAGGATGCACCGATTCACCACAGAAACGCTCTAATGTGGAAAATTGGTTTGAAATTAAAATGAAAATTTTTGTTTGCGTTCATCGTATGCCAAAACGTGGTAATATTTTGCAAATTAATTTGATTATTATTGTCTTTGAAAGATTTTCTAATCTATTTGATGGTTCAGTATGTTAAGTAGTTGATGCAATAAGCGAGTCAGTAGCAAAAAGGACGATTTGACCCAGCTGTGAAGAGTTTTCGCATCGTTGAAATTAAAAATGAGAAATAAATATGTGCTAGATTATTTCAAAAATTGTTGAATATTTTGAGCCTGTCGGACTTTGGTGGAAAATATTTTTAAGGGGTCACATCCTTGTTACATCCCCCAACGAATTTTGAGGAGATCCCAAACCAAGGTGTTTGATTCACTCTAGCACTCCGTCGGGTGCAATTGATCTGCTAGGCATAGCGCGAGTTCATTGGCTTGCTCAGGCTGGTCCATAAGTCTCCTTTGGTTCTTTCGTGCAGTAGCTGCCTCTCTACCGGTGCCGCTAACAGTGGCAACTTCATTTGGTGATTATCAATTATCAGTACTGGTTGAAAAGCCAAAAGATCTATTAGACACATTGCGCCCGATTATTGCACGGTTTGACAAGTAAGCTTCATACCATCTTAACACTTCAGCCGGAGTTATTGGTGCAGCCAAATTATCAAAAACTCCTGTCGAATCTTGGAACGTCTTATTTACAGAGGGCATTTTAAATGATATCTTAAAGTTTACTAACCAATATACAAATACCACCAAATAATCATTCATCATCATCCCGAGAACTAGTGTCAGAATGGTAGAATGGGTAATGAATAATACCAATCGAGTTCAACCAATTTAGCTTTTTTATTTAATTAATTTCTCTCCGTAAGCAACACACGTCTACTCGGCTTCGCTGGTGTGCCTGACAGATTGCATTTCACGACTGGCATCCGTTGTTGCCAGTTGTCCAGTTTCTCTAGTGTTGACAGCTCGGCCATCTTAGAGTGACTCGTCCCGAGACACATCTTCAACCAAGGCGGGATCGGAACTAACTTCTGATTCGTCATCCGTTGATTCATCGTCACTGTTCGCTTCTGGTCCCAAGGAACAACAGGGTTTCAACCAATCCGCGTGGAATACAGATTGGAACGATCGTTGATTCCTTTGGCAATCTTCTATATTTCCAATGAGATATCAGTTGCAATCCAATACCCGATTAATTACATACGGTCCCTTGTAACGTCACTGTAATGTTTGAGATTCATCAGTTGCAGAAAGCACGCTATCGACCACAACCAGATCCGTATTCGCTAACTGTTTTGATTGCCCGTGTTGTTTGTCGAAACGTTCTTTCCATTTTTGCTTTTTGATGTTCATTCTATTCGCGATTTCATCAAAGCAAATGTCCGTGGATTTAGTCCCATCTAACTCATATAGCTCTTCAAGCAGCTTATTTGGAAGAATGTCACGTAGCTGGTATCGGAATACAATCGCATTCGGCGTGTGACCAGTAGTCGAGTTTGCTTGAGAATTTAGAGCAAACTGAAGAATTTAAGATTTCGGTCCCATTTTTGTTCGTTATCTGTTGAAGTTCGCAAATATAGAAGAACAGATTGATGCGCTCTCTTGATTAGGCAATTTGCCCTGGGGGTCCTGACCACATTTAAAGCATGGCTGATATCGTTATTTGCACAATAACTTTCAAACTTTTTGGAAGTGAAAGCTAAGCCTCGGTCTGATATGATTCGTCGCGGATGTCCAAAAAAGGTAGTTCGAACATTTAGCGCATGAATCACTGGGAGCGTACTAGCCGACTTTACAGCTTTTACCACAATACCTGTATATTTCGAAAATGAGTCAGTTATTCCTAGCACGTATCGGTTTCCAGCGGTACTTCTAGGAAAGGGTCACAGGTGGTCTGCGTGTATTGTTTCAAACGGGATAGGGACAACCGGGCTGACATAAAGTTTCCAAACTGACTTCCCAGTAGCTCTTTTAAAATAACAGCATTCGATACTGGCACCGATATATCGCTTAACGTTATTTCGCATTCACTTAAACCAATAATAGGGCCGTATCTGTTCTAACGTTTTGTCCACCTCAAAGTGTCCTCGGTCATCATGAGCTTTCTTCACAACTCTCCAGCGTGCAGCGTTTGGCACGACCCATCGAAGCTCTCCTCGGACTTTCTGATATAGTCGGTTGGTTTCGAGTACGTAATCCTCCCTTAACTGCGCCAACTGGTCGGAATACTGTTCACCTCGAATTATCCGCGTGATATTTCCTAGTGCCTCGTCCTGTTGTTGTATTGTAACCAGCCAGTCTTCGTCGGTAATGTTGACTGTTAAAATCCTCTCAACAACTTCAGTGGTGTTTTCGGTATGTGCACGACTTAAGGCATCCACATGCTGTATCCTGCGGCTGTCCCGGTGAATTAGTTTATAATCATACTCGGACATCTTCAGCCACCACTGTGCTATCCTTGGAGGTAGGGGCTTCCCTAGTCGCACCGTGGTAACCACAGAGCAATCTGTTACAATCGTGAAAGATTTCCCTAAAACATAGATTTGGAACCTTTCCAACGATTCTACGATAGCGAGTTCTTCCAGCTCAAACAAATGGTAATTTTTCTCGGCCTCGCTGCTACAACGGCTTTAGTAGCAAACCGGATAAATCTCACCCAAAAATTCTTCCTGGAATAACACCCTGGCCAGCCCTTTGGAACTCACATCTGTGTGGATCTCATGGCGTTTTGTCTGATCGTACAAGCACAGAATAGGCTCGTTGGATAACATCTCCTTCAGATGGCTAAATGCGGCTTCTTGATCAGCATTCCATAAGAAAGTTGCATTTTACTTCAGTAGGTGGATGCTATTTCGGCAAATATTTCAATATACTTCCGAAAAAATCCGGTTAACCCCTAAAAATTTTGGAACGTTATTTACGTTTTCAGGTGTTGGGAAATCTTTTTTTGGTGCTACTTTTATCTCCCCAGGTGCAATACTGCTGGCGTTCTCTCGGTGGCCCAAAAAGTTAATCCCACTTTCCAAAAATCCGCATTTTGAGCGGCGGAGAGTAATTCCAACTGCTCGAATCATTTCGAGTACCTTCCGCAGCTTTTCCATGCCTTCGGCAAAATTTTTGCTTTTGATCATTAAGTCGTCGAAAAATGTAATGAATATCTCAGGGGGCAACATACACTCAAATTTTTTCATTACTTCCTGGAACACAGCTGGTCCTTTTACAACTCCGAATGGCATTCTTAGAAATTCAAAATGCCCATCGTGCGGAATAAATGCAGTATATTTTCGTGACTCTGGCTCGACTTTAATTTAGTAGTATCTGGATAGCAGGTCCAGAGTTGTGAACAACTCAGCATCTGCAAGTTGCGCTAGCAACTCATCCACTACAGGCATCAAGAAGGGACGTTTCACCGTAATGTTATTTAGTTCTCCGTAGTCCACACATAGTCTATCTTTTGAATCTGATTTTTTTTTATCAGTACCAATGGAGAAGCATCTGACGATTCACTCGGCGGAATAATGATTGTTTCCAATAATTTGTCTAATATGTTTGTCACCACAGGTCATGCGCAAAAGCAGTACGATGAGGTCTATGGTAAATGGATTTGTCTGATACTAACCTGATCTTCAGCTGTCCTAGTTTACACTTCCCAATCTCCGATGGATTCTAAGCGAAACAATCTTTGAATTCGCATAATAGTTCATCTAACTTGCGATACTCGTCCTCGTTCAAGTTCTTTTTTTCATCGATTTTACAAACTCCATCTCCAATGGTTAGGTTTAGACGTTGGCTTTTTAGGAAACTGGCTCCCACTAGAGCAGCACAGGACAACATTCCATCTTCTACGATATTGAATGTGTGAAGAAAATCCCTATTATCAAACTGCACCTCCGTTTTGGTTCTTTCCAGAGCGATGTTTTCCTCCACTGATGCCAGAAAATTCTATTTCAGTCTGTTTAACTGGCCCAATGGCATCAGCAGCAGATCGAGCTCATAATCAACGTGAGCTTCCTGAGCGTGCTATTGTGAATATACTTTTTTCCTTGACAGTTATTTTTTTCGGCGGCAATAGCAGTCCAGAAACAATTGATAAATTTTCCTCCTCCTGTATTTGCAATAAGATATCTGACTGCTGTGGTGTAGATCCTCCCGATTGTTGGGCTCTGTCGAGGCATTCGCTCGTTCTATGTCCCGTACGATGGTAATGATCGCAACGCGGATGCCGTTGTGGATGCGGACATCGCTGACGGCAATTGAAACATGTCGGTCCGGTTTCGCGCATTTCGACTGGCCAAGTATTTGACACTCGTACCGACTGGTCGCGTAGCGGCACAAATTCACTACGTGATGCACCCATCTTATGCGGATATAATGCCGGCACAAAATTCTCCTCGAAGCGGCTAATCGCCATGTGAAATTTTTGTAGTTCTGCGAATCCACTTCCCGCAAGAGCATTTTGCAGTGCTGGATGACTGAGGCCTCGTCGAATATACTTTATGATTGCTGCATTTGACACTTCTCCCCGTCGCCCAACCCCTGCCTTTTATAAAAATATCCGACTTTCCGAATTGGCGCGAACCATTCTTAGCAACTTTAAATGCACATCGGCTTCACCAATTCGAGTAGGAAAGTCGATCACTAGTTTGTTCACAAGCTCTGGGAAACTTTTAAATACTTGCATTTGTCCACCGTTCCATATATTTGCATATCCGCACAGTTTGAATTGCACTGTAAACAATACCAATTTATCATTTCAAGCATATACCTCCTTCAACTCGCATATGCACTTAATAAACTATTCTGTTGCTCGAGCTAAAACTTGGGAACATCTCCACAATGTCGTGGACGGTGAAAAACGTTCTCGTTTGTCGATATGTTGATTGTAGGCATACCTGCTCGCTTTCCAGCAAAGTGCGTTTACATCAGAATCATCGATGACGACGAAGCCCTCTTAAGTCCGTGTGTCTTCTCCAAGTCCAGTTTGCCCTTTGAGTCAGCAATTTCCTTTGACCCTTAGTTGGTTACCTCCTTTTTGACTTCAGTCGACATTTTGTTGACCCCGAAATTTGTGGATGCGAAATTCTTTTGCAGTGGATCCTTGCGCAGGGGAAAAGAACCCGCCCCACCAACGAGTGCCAAGTCCACAACAACTCTTCCCGCGGTGTGTATTCAACGGACTATGCACTAGTATTTTGAATATGATAGAATATTAAGCCTAAAACGAAATGCGCTTAAAAAGGAGGACGCTGATTAGCAACTTCAGATGGAGACGCTAGAGCGTGAACGTAATTTACATATGAAGGAACTAGAGCAAATATTGAACGAAGACGAGTCACAATACAACAATTACCCTGTGCTGAATAATTGATATATGCTGCTCATATCACTCGGTATGGGAAGCTTTTGCGGAAGCGCATAAAGCGTTCAACTCCTCCGCAAGGGGAATACTGGCCGACTGACATACTCTGTGAGGCTAGCATTCTTTAGGGAGTGCCGCCCCCCACGTACCTGAGATATGGAGCTCATCGTGAGATTCCTCTTGGGATGACAAGTGAGGACCCTAACTGAATGTGGCCTACTTTTTGGACAATGAACTAGAATTTATGCCTCGGGCTGGCAGATATGATGGTATGGACTAGTTGCTTTGCACTTCCAATTAGCGCTGTCCGGTTCTGAGCACTTGTCGCCATAAGGGATTGTGCCAACCCTCGCATCGCCTCCCTGCTCTGCAAAGACAACGATGGGACCAAAACTAAGGTAACAACTCGGAGGGGAGAAGAGGCAATACAACTATAGCAACGTCAACTAACAACCCTATTAGCAGATCGAAAAAATTAATATACTCGGAAAAGAAAGCCAATAACTTTTTCCAAGAAAGATGGTCGCAAAGTACAATTGCCGTCTAGTGACGTGAAGATGAAAGGCGAATCTAAAAATCGCGAGATGTTCTTAAAAAGAATAAAATCAACAGACGAGTAAAAAATGGGCTCTTTGAAGAAAAGGAGCAACTAGATCACATAGGCCATTACCTTGGGAGCAGGGGACTAAACATAAAGGGCACGTGCAGAGAGCGTCACCATCAAACATCAATAAAAGAATAGTGTCTCACCCAACCAAAGGAGATCGGTATAAAAGAAGGAAGAAGAGGCAATTGATGTGTGTGAATGCCAGATTAGGGGTTCTATATAGTGCTGACAAAAGAGCAAAGAAGGCCGCAAAGGAGCTCCTTCAAAAAATGATAAAAAATTAAGTTCGCACAGGCGCCCAACAAGAAAATAAGTCGGGTGCGAAACAGGAGAGGAAGAAGCCCAACGCAGACTCCGGAAGCAGGCACTACTTGTTAAACGCCTAGATAGCCGATCCTACGCAGAAGTGCTACACCAACGCTGCTATTGAAGCAGTACGACCAACGTGGTTTGGTTCAATTTGGAGCAGAGGCCGACAATAAAGAAGCACTCTGCGATGCAGTAAAGAAAGTCTTCAGCACAAGTGCAACTGTAGTGTCGCTTGAGCCGGTAGCAATGAACGAAATAAGAGACACTGACTGCGTCATGGATCTAGCCAAGGTAGAAGAGACCATCAGAAGGGAGTTCCCTAGCGTGGGCAGGATCAAAGCGAGGCTAAAATCATGAAACAAAAGGGGTAACGCATGGCCATCATTGACTTGACTTAAAAGGGTGCCGGACAATTTCTGAATATGGGTAAAGAAAGAATACGGTGGTTTCTGCAGGATACGGTTGAAAAATAATACTTCTTCAATGTTTCAAATGCCTTAGCTACGATCACACTGCACAAGTTTGCAAATGACCCGGTAGGAGTTGCCCATGTTACAAATGCGGTAAAATGGGACCTGAAAGATAAGAGTGTACAAAATCCAGGACCGGGTCTTGAGCACATCTTAAGGTCAGGAAAATATCGGGTTTTTCAGAAAGCCCTAACCAAGGCAAAATCAGAACTTCTATGAACCACATCCCATAGATAGAACCACACAGCAGTTCAATCACTCAAAACCTGCTTGAGCAGTTTGCGAGAGCAATGAAAGCCGAATTTGTGCTGCTGAGCGAGCAACATCATATTAAAAGTTCCGTATAATGGTAGCCTGATAAAACTACTACTACCGCCATCTGGGTTTGGAACGTTGATTTCCAGGCGGAGAGTTGCAGACAGGTTATTGTTTCATGTGGGCTTGGTGCTCAGAGAACACCCTCCTTAGTGCGTATGTTTGTATCATGATGGACTCACAAGAACTAAGAAATGTGTTCGCATGCGACCAAAAGTAAATGCATTTAATGAATTGCGTTTTGCACTTACAGTAATGAAAATTTCTCAAGTAATTTAAAGTGAATTTATGTAATGCAGACAAGCATTAAATTCTAGCTTAATAGCTAATTATGCTACATATGGTTCGCCTAATTATACTCATTTACACATATGGAAGTGAATGTAATATACTGTTACACAGCTAAGGCATCGGGTGCAGAAGTCTGGTGAAACCCTACAGCAGCTAGCCCAAGACATTGAGCGACTAGCACTTTTGGCTTACCCAGCCTACGACCCAGAACATCGAGATGATGCAGCAACAGAAGCATTCATCAGCGCACTAAAGGACCCGGAATCGCAACAAGCCGTGCGTTTAGCTCAAAAGCAAACGGTTAAGGACGCATTGGCTTACAGTCTGAACTTTGAGGCAGCGAAAAATGCGACTCGTACCACTGCCCGGGTCCGTGAAGTAGTGGCAGACGAGTGCATGTGTAAGTGCGTGGAAAATGAGCGAGAGCCGCAGGTGAATGGTGCGACTAGATGCTGGGATTACGGAGAGAAGGGGCACCTGCAAAGAGACTGCAAGAAGCGAAGAAAACCGAGCTATTGTCCAGGGTGGTGGAGATCCAGACCGTGTCAGGAGCCTAGAATGGAGGCCCATCAAACTGCAAGTGCCAACTTCGTGGGGCAAACGTTAGCTAGGAGGATCGACGTCCCCAGCACCACCATCACCGTGTCAAGACTACATGGTGGAGAAGCGGACTTATGCCTTCCGGGTCAAGTTGACGGAGAACACTGCACCATAACAATAGACACTGGTGCAACCCGATCGATTATCCGACCAGACCCAGTTAGATGGCAACAACTTCACAAGGGCAGAATTTTCTCACTACGGACAGCTACGGGAGAAACTGCACCTGTTCATGGAGAGGTCAACCTCCAGATATAGTTGGGAGACCTTGCGAATATTATGGATGACTGCGTTCTCGGAATGGATTTTCTGCGACCACATGGAATCACGTTGGATTTGGGCAAACGTGCATTGAAATGGCAGAATGTAGAAGTACTGATGGAGGATCCCAGCGTCCAAATTCCCAAGATGAATGTAGTGGTATGTACTGACACTGATGTACCGAATTCTTCCGAAAGCATTGTATGGGCCAAGCTTGATGGTGATTCTGGAGACCACCGATCTTATCTGATACAGCCAGCGAAGACGTCCGCATTGCGCAGTTTGATTGTAGGACGAAGCCTAGTAAGATCTTTAAGGAACGGATATGTGCCGGTTAGAGTTCTTAACACCGCAGACTCAGCCACGAGCATCAAAGCGGGAGAAGTCATCGGCAGCTGCCAGCCTGTTTCCACCATCACCTCTTTGGAAGCCACTCACGACCATCATTGGAAAAGGAAGCAAGACGCAGACAAAGCCCGGGAACCCACGTCTGCAATATTGAAGCAAGTCAAATTGCCAGTGCAGCTATTCAAACGAGCCTCTGATCTGGTCACCAAGTACAGTGACATCTTCTCAACAAGCCCGGATGACCAAAGCCGAACGAGTCTGGTAACTCACGTCATAGATACACAGGGAGCCAAGCCGATTCGACAAGCACCCAGACGCCTCCCTATAGCCAAACAAGGAGAAGTGAGCGCGCTGATCTCGGACATGGAAAAACAAGGCGTTATTGAACCTTCTGTCAGTCCATGGGCCGCGCCTGTAGTTCTAGTAAAGAAAAAGGATGGTAGCACTCGTTTTTGTGTCGACTATAGGCAGCTTAACGACGTCACTAAGAAAGATAGTTACCCGCTCCCACGCATCGATGACATCATGGACACTTTAGCCGACGCAAAATGGTTTTCTACACTCGATCTCAATAGTGGCTACTGGCAGGTAGAAATCGACAAGAAGGACCGAGAGAAGACCGCATTTTCAGTTGGGACCGGATTGTGGCGATTTGTGGTGATGCCGTTTGGGCTTTGCAATGCTCCAGCCACTTTCGAACGCTTGATGGAATACGTGCTACGTGGTCTAACCTGGAAAACCTGCTTGGTGTACCTAGATGACATCATCGTCATCGGGAGAACGTTCGAAGAGCATGTGCGGAACTTAGAAGAGGTTTTCTCCCGACTGCGACTGGCAAATTTGAAACTAAGTCCCGACAAGTGTACCCTTTTCGCAGCAGAAGTAAAATACCTGGGACATGTCGTATCAGCAGAAGGGGTCAAAACAGACCCTGAGAAAATTGAACCCGTGAAAAGCTGGCCAACACCAAACAACAAGCGCCAACTACGAAGTTTTCTGGATCTGGCAACCTACTATCGAAGATTCGTCAAAGACTTTGCCAAAATAGCTAAATGTCTCCATCAGCTAACCGTGAAAAATCGTCCGTATGCCTGGAATGAACAATGCCAGACAGCCCTCGAGACCCTGAAGGTAAAGCTATGTAAATCACCCGTACTGGCGTATCCGAAACCCGGAAAAATGTTTGTAGTTGACACCGATGCAAGCAACGGCGGTATTGGAGCTGTACTCTCCGAGCAGATCAATGGCGAAGAAAGAGTCCTCTCGTATTACAGTCGAGTTCTTTCAAAAAGTGAGAGGAACTACTGTGTGACCAGGAAGGAGCTATTGGCTATAATAGAGGCCACCAAGCAGTTCCACAAGTACCTATATGGCCAGAAATTTGTTCTTCGAACGGACCATGCATCGCTGAGATGGCTACTTAACTTCAAAAACCCCGAGGGACAAGTTGCGAGATGGATCGAAAGATTGCAGTCATACGACTACGAAATTGTTCATCGGAAGGGCGGAGTTCATGGAAATGCTGCCGCCCTATCTCGTCGCCCATGTCCAGTTAACTGCAAGCATTGCCGACGGATTGAGGAAAAGGAACCGCCCGTTGATCTGTGACTGATAATGGCCGAATTCGATGAAGGTTGGTCATCGGAGGAGATTCGAAATGCCCAGCTAGCCGATGAAGACATCGGACCATTGCTCGTATGGAAGGAGACAACTGGGCGACCTGAGTGGAAAGACGTTTCAACGCATGGCGCAACCCTGAAAAGCTATTGGGCACAATGGAACTCCCTTCAGGTAGAGGGTGGTATACTCAAGCGGAAATGGGAAACGGTGGATGGCAGCTCCTATAGGATGCAAACTATACTACCAAAAAGCCGAATCCACGATGTGGTTAAGGAAATGCATGAAGGATCCACGGGAGGCCACTTTGGTGTTAACAAGACCTTAGCGAAATTGCGGGAAAGGTTCTACTGGCTCCACGCTCGAGAAGACATAGAGGACTGGTGTCGCAGATGCACGATTTGCGCTTCCGTCAAAGGCCCAAAGCGACGACTGAGAGGACAAGTGCAAACCTATAACGTGGGGGTACCGTTTGAAAGGATTGCTGTTGACATCGCAGGACACTTTCCTGAATCTGAATGGGGAAATCGATACACGCTGGTTGTAGCCGATTATTTCAGCAAGTGGCCCGAGGTCTACCCCATTCCCAACCAGGAAGCAACTACTGTAGCTGAACAGCTAGTGTTAAATTGGGTGAGTATGTACGGCGTACCTGGCGAACTACATTCGGATCAAGGCCGAAACTTTGAGTCACTAGTTTTTGGTGAAATGTGCGAGCTGCTCGGAATACGGAAAACGAGGACAACACCGCTGCATCCCCAATCCGATGGAATGGTCGAACGTTTCAACGGCACGCTAAATAAACACCTGGCCAAAATGGTTGACGAGAACCAAAGGGATTGGGACCGACATATCCCACTATTTTTAATGGCGTATAGAGCCGCTGAACATGCATCGACGGGCCAAGCCCCGGCCAAAGTCATTTTTGGAAAGACTATTCGTTTGCCAGCCGATATAAAGTTCGGAACACCCCCTGAGAAACCCCAAACGGTCTCGGAGTACGCAAGTGATCTAAGACAACGGTTGAACCAGATACATCGGACAGTGCAAAAACACCTCGAATCGGCTACTGACCGCATGAAGACCAGGTATGATCTAAAGGCTAATTCTACTGGCTTCCAGCAAGATGACTTGGTGTGGCTTTATAACCCGCAACGGCGAAAGGGTAGGTCTCCAAAGTTGCAACATAATTGGGAGGGACCATACCGAGTTACAAAGCGAATCAAAGACGTCGTATACCGGATACAGGAACATCGTAAGCCGAGAGCTGAAATGAAAATCGTGTATCTGGACCATCTTGCCCCATATTACATCCAGGGAGAATTGACTACAAATAGCGACACATCTTTTCGGGGCGAAAAGAACTGAGGTGGGGGCAGTGTTACATGTACAAATAATTACATGTACAAATAATTCTGCGAGCTACTGTCGCAATTGTTTTCATAATCATTAAGAACGTCAACAAATGAATTTACTCGAACCCACGAGAACCCAACAAGCATGATCAACATCTGCAAGTGACGTCACTCCATTCATTAATTTGCTCGAATCTACCAGGTACCTCTCGGTAGAACATTCGCCAATGTACGAGAAATGGGTGAATAGGTAGAGACCCTATATAAAGGCGAGCTGGATGAATGGGGGGATCAATCAACTTGCGATAGTGTGTGGGAAGCGATATTATTCGAGTAGTAGACAAGTGATTTTCGTAATAGTGAAGTGATTTAGAAGACAATTGCGATAAGAAATTTATGGACAAGTGTTAGATTTTTCATAGTGAAAATTAAATTAGTGAAAGTATTAAATTGATCATTGTGCACTTTTGTAATTAAATAAACTCTTTTAACTTAAATTAAAAGACATTGCGTTTTCACTTTCCCGGAACATTAAAATTATTGGCCGCGAACCAAATAACACGCGACAATATTTTACGCATTAGGTCAATTGGAGTATTTGAATGGTGCGGTGGTGTGTTGTTTGACACAATAACTTGTTTTTGATGTGCTGCAGTCTCGCTTCTTGTCACCCTTTGGGAACTATTTAGGGGACGACAGGCTCCCATACCTATCTCCGGACGAGCTTTTCTGGGACGATGAAGCTCCGACCAGATTCACCCCCAGATAGCGGGTAGTAGCTACGTGTTGCTAAAGCGTTCAAAAAATAAAATTTGCGCAAAATTTTCTTTTATTATACCACAGTTAGTTTTACAGTTTTTCAGCAGGACATTTAATTAAAATCACAACGTTTGTATCATTATGGACTCACAAGAACTAAGAAATGTGTTCGCGTGCGTCCAAAAGTTAATGCATTTAATGAATTGCGTTTTGCACTTACAGTAATGAAAATTTCTCAAGTAATTTAAAGTAAAGTTTTGTAATGCAGACAAGCATTAAATTCTAGCTTAATAGCTACTTATGCTACATATGGTTCGCCTAATTATACTCATTTACACATATGGAAGTGAATGTAATATACTAATATGATCACGTACTCCTTCCACCCACTCATTTATATCCCGACAATTGCCTCCTTCACAACTTGTCGCGCCTTCTTAGACAAATGTAATTCAAAGCACTTACTTAAATCTATAAAAAGTTCCACCCCAAAAACGAATTGAGTCCTTTTAAAAACCCCATAAAAGAAATCTTTGGTTAAGGTTTCTCCATAAAAATCGTCTCAAGTGGTCTAGTGCAGAAGATTGTCGCCCACTAACATTCCCTGCATTTCTATAAAATCGGTAGGTGGGTGTGCAAAGCTCAAATTATCGTTGGATTTGGTACGAAAATGAGATAAATTCAAAAAAAAAAAAAAATACTCACATGAATTACAGAGTATCTTCTTAGATTCTCTTGCTTAACTTTTCAGCAAAATATACCTGCATGTGATTTGCCCCATAATGTCAACTGTAAAATTCTGAGTTAAAATTTTCATTGCTCCACTCATTCTGATCCTACAATTGCCGTATGGGCTCGTCCTTTTCCATAGCTATACCGCCGTCATTCTCATCGTCGTCATCTTGTTAATTATCCTTTTGAGTCACGAGGAAAACACTCAATGAAACGAGCTTGAATCTCATTCGCGTTAGTACTTAAGCTTTTAGTGATGTGTACATTCTTCATATAACTCAAGGCCGGCAATAAAAGGAGCTTAAAGTGATCATCATAAAAGAGGATGCAATAAAAACATTTTTTCTTCCGAGTTTTTGTCTTATAATACTTCTTTTTCCACTTGAACGTAAGGATTTTTTGATGTTTCATCAGTAGATGCGGTATTTTTGTAAATTGGGTTGCCGTTGTAAATGGATGATGTCCTTAGTCCCATCAATAATTAAAGTTGCGCTTTTATGACACTGCAACCATACTCTATCTTATATTTTCATTTTGAAAATTTTGAAACTATTTTGAATATCTTTAAGATGGTTCAGTTAAGAATGTATCCTATAGAATCTATTTAAATTCTCAGATGACTAATAATACGAAAACCCTGCAAAGGATACCATCAACACTCCTCTACCTTAGGTAGTGCAACTTATCAACAGAATTCACTATAAGAGGTTGAGGGTGACTACGCTGTTGAACCAAGCAGTGGAGCTAAGAATAACGTACAGGATATCGTTGGTCGTCTTCATAACGTTCCCTGCCTATCGGTACAAGGATAGCAAAACGGACTTTTAGTCGAAATTACGAGACATAAATCTCAACTAATGATAACACGTTTTAGTTGACTTGAAAGATTAATTTAATGGTAGCACGCACTAAAAAAGAATCCAAGACTTTGTTAGCCGCCCAACATTTATGGAAAGGATAGTCATAGTCAGTCATGTTGACTCCTTCGTTCGTTTCTCTTTGTTTGCATTCCGAACCATTCCTTTTCCATTTCTTTTACGTTTTCATTCATTCCGGCTTTTTTCTTGGCTTTGCTTTTTTTACTTCCTCGTCCTGTTTGAACTGCATTGGACATCTGAAATGCTGGTTTGTTCGACATTTTGCTATCTTGAAAGAAAAAGGATCCTTGTATGCATGTTGAATTTAGCTAAGAGTCCGTTTATACGATTTCCCCACTGGCACTGGATTAAGCCTAAAGAGATATAAATTTTTGTTTCGGTAATATTTCAATGGGACTTAAGTGGTATTTGGTCAATAAAAAAGGAAACCTGGACACGCAGAAAAAGTGGACTTGGCATACGAAAGGTCGTTCGGCTGATTTTAATCAATATTGACAACGGACTGCTGCTGATATTTACTTTTAGGGATTACTCTTTGGATAACTTGTGACATTTCGTAAATCCTTTTTAGTGCTTGATTTTGCATTGTGGGGTTTGGAATGTAATCAAATTTTGTATGCTTAGAGTAAGGTAAATAAGGGGAGGTGGATTTATTTGGGGCGTAGTGTGATCATAAATACAACGCATTGCTCATTGTGTAATGACATCTACTTATATGACACAAGATTTAGATAATTCCAACATTCAATTCAGAAGAACAGCAAAAACTTAAATCATCAAAATTTGTGAAAAGTTCTAACGTGGTATTCTCACACACTCACGTTATTAATTTTTTTATATTGGGTGTACAACTTAATAACCGGAATTTTTTAAGCGAAATTCGATGCGTTATTGTAGAAAAATCTTACAATATATTTTATTCAAAGTTTTTTACATCGGAAGCTACAACATTTTCCCATCTTTCAGGCAATTTATGAATTCCATCCCAAAAAAATTGCGCCGGCTTGGCAGCCAAAAACGTATCTATCCTATTTCGGATGCCTTGCTCTGTATGAAGCGTATCCCGGTGAGGGCATTTTGCATCGAGCGAAATAAGTGCAAGTCAGACACAGCAAGGTCTGGACTATAAATCGGGTGGGCCAAAACTTCCCATCAACTTTTTTCCAAATAGTTTTTCATGGGTGTTGCAACATGCGGCTGAGCGTTGTCATGATGAAAAATTATAGCCTTGTGTCTGGTCGCATACTCGTATTCCGGGCGTTTTTCGATGATGGCACGCTTCAAACGTATTAATTAAGTTCGGTACAAGTCACTTGTGACTGTCTAGCTCGATTTCAACATTTCATAATATAACGGCCCCTTCTGATCCCACCAAATACACAGCATAACCTTGGCGCCATGGATATTTGACTTTGCCATTGATTTGGCTGGTTGGCCGAGCTTCACGTATGACTTTTTACGCTTGGGATTGTCATAATGGATCCATTTTTCATCCTCAATCATGATCCGATGCAAAAATGATTTCTTTTTATGGCGCTCAAGCAGCATTTCAGACATACAGAAGCGCCGTTCAACGTCTCTCGGCTTCAACCCATAGGGGACCCAATCACCTTGCTTCTGAATGTATCCGGCGGCTTTCAAACGTTTCGAAGTGGATAACTGAGCCACTTCCAACGATTTGGCAAGTCGGTCTCGTGTTTGACATGAATCCTCATCGAGTAGCGTCTCCAATTCTTCGTCTTCAAACTTTTTTGGCTGTTCTGGGCGTTCTTTGTCTTTGATGTCAAAATCGGCACTTTTGAAGCATTCAAACCATTCAAAACACTGAGTTTTCGCTAAAACATTGTTGCCATAAACTTCTACAAGCAAACGATGACTTTACGCAGCAGTTTTCTTTGCAAAAAAATGAACTAACAGAACATCCCGCAAATGCTGTCTTATTCTCCAATTTTCTAAGTTACTCATCGTGAAAAATAATAATGATACACTCAAGATAAAACTGTTGTGTTGCCTGGTTTTGATAGCTGGCAAATGTACCTTCAAAATGACATATATCTAAAGTTGGAGCTTTTAAAATATTTGTTGGTGCGGACGTCTAGCGTCAAATTCGGGTTATAAAGTTGTACACCCAATATATCTTAAGGAATTTCTATTAGTCCAGTATTATTGATTGAGTTTGTTTTTATGGTAAATTTTTATTTAGTGATTGGCAATTTAGTTTAGTTACTTAGGTATTCTTCTTCTTCTTGTTCTTAGCACTACAGCCCCTCTCGGGCCTTCGCTCCCTGCAAATAGCGCCTCCAATTGTCTCGGTCCATTGACCGCGTCCTCCAATTTCGCAACCCAAGCAGCAATGAACTGTCTTCGTCGACCGAGTCAGACCAGTGTTTCCTCGGTTTCCCCACTTGTCTCCGGCCTTCAGTTCTCGCAACTAATACCTTCCTGGGTATCCATTGTTCATCCATACGATTCATGTGGCCAGCCCATTGCAGCTTCCGCAGCCTTACAATCGTTGAGACTTCCGGCTCGTACTTAGGTATTGGCAGGTCATTAATCTTGAATTGGTCGTTGGAATTTTTTATTGTTATGTTTTTTGAATCGTGCTTATAAAAAATCATAGGTAGTCAAACCTCTCGTCGGGATCCTGCTTAAAGTTATATCGATAGAGAGTTGGAGCAGCTCAGTTTATCTTACTCATTAACAGGAAACCCGGCTCCAACTCATTCCATCCCCCAAATTTGGGTATCTCTGCCACCTGCAACCATATTCCTATATGAGTAAAATAAGTGTACAAGCTCCTCACATCCCCATCACTAAGTAGGGATTCTCTTTTGATGAAGGTTTGACTGGAATGACAGCTCAATAATTCATATTTTGCATTGCCGTGCTGGCTGAAGATTACAAAGTGTCAGAATGTGAGATTATGCACAACCTTCACGTACTTTTTAAAGGAGCTACTCAGAATTGGTATTGGTAGAACTGTGATCTGCACGGAAGTCTTACGTGGTACCGACTTAATTCCAAGTTTCGCAGTATTTTTCGGATTGATATTAGAAGAAGTATGTATACTCATCCATAGAAGTTTGGGAAAAGATTTATTGATATTTTCTAGAATGTTAGGCTTTGTTCCTTTAGTCAAAGGCATAAATCCTTGATTTTGACCTAAAGAAAAAAGTGCTGAATAATATGAGTCCTCCTTTGCAAGACCATTTGGCTGGTAGGACATTTCTCACTATTTGGTACCCTGTTTGGTGTTGTTCTCAATTGGAGGCTGCTTGGGAAGATTTTGATACTAGCAGAAGCTTTTTCTTAGGGCGCCCGATAGCTAAAATCTGCGTCACACATGGGAACAGGATAGAGGGTTGGAGGAACGATGAGACATTATATTAAGATTTCAGTCCAAGTCCTTTGGTAGATAACTGGATACCCAGACCTCATCGGATCTGGAGGAAAACTTTCACATTACTTCAAGCATTAGTCATTAGTCTCTTCCTTCAATTATATGTAAGATCTTGATCACAGTTTTATCAATTGCTCGATACTGACTGAACATATTTTTTGTTTTGGTTGTCGACAAGAAGCTTATTGTAACACTTGCTGCTCCAGAGGTGCTTCCAAACAAAGTTTCGGTTCTATTTCTAGCATTTCAAACAGACATTCATGAGTTTGGATGTGGCCATGAATGTAAACCCGAAACTATGACTCCTGCAGTCAATGGTCCCTATACTTTCATCTGCTTGAACACAGCGTGCCTGCTCTACCCGCGCCACCTTGTCCCATACCACCCATCGTAATCAGCGTTTCAGAGACCATTTCTCCATCATCCATGGAACTAGACCAAGAACATCAAACCGAATTACACGAACTGGCTCCTAGGTCACGAGTTACCACGTGTTGAAACTGCCGGCACACGGAAAACCATTTTACTGCATGCCACGAAGAGGCCAAAACATCTTTTTTTCCGTTGTGGGAAACTAGATGCACATGCACCAAATCACACCAATTTCAGGAAGCTAAAAAACTTGCTAGTGAATGCTCACAACAACCAGAAGCACTCACGACAGACCAACCAACAGAACGGTACTCCGTCCCATCTACAAACAGTTCCACTACGAAAGTTCCTCGCCAGAAAACACACTAGATACGAATATCCCGATACCTCTGCTGGTCCACGATGCTGCAGATGTCACATTTTCTCCGGAGGCCTCTCCAACACATTTTTGAAGCGACCACCTCAGGTACTGCCTGAAGAACCCCGGAAGCTATAAACTTATGTTTTGAAACCATACGACATTAGGTTGCAGGAGTATATTGCTGCACAAGAGAGGATTTTTGCCGCAGAAGAGGTCACCCTATGCCAGCATAAGACTAGGTGGTCAACTCGTCATTGGAGGAGCTCCCGCAGGAAAGAGCGTATCTGTGGATAAATTTTAAACGTATGTGACATCTCAGAGGTTTTGGAAAATGACACTTGGCCTTACGCATCAATCAAAGTGCTGGACGAAATCGCTTTTGCATTGATTGACACGGGTGCAAGTATTAGCTGCACTACCTCGAGCGTCGGCTCAAAGCAACTCCATCAAAAACCTACGGTGGTAAAATCCTAGCGCTCTGAAATCAGCACAGCCAATGGCACCAGACATCCTATCCAGAGTAGATGGACAACACTTGTGATGTTCAGAGGTCAAACTAAGGATATTACTTTCTTCATTATCCCTTGACTAACTCAGAACATGTACCTTGGCGTCAATTTTGACCTTCAATTTGATTTGGCCCCAGATCTTTTCACAGACTCACCCTTAAATACTAGATATGTCAATGAACTCGCTACTTTACCCGACAAACATGAATTTCGCCTAATCAACGACAACGTCTGGAAGCATTCTTCACTGTTTCTCCATCTTACGCTACGCAAGGTCTTGGCCGCACCACTCTGGTCTCATATGTTATCGATGTTGGCGATAGTAAACCAATAAAGCAGGGACACTACGCCATCCTGCTGGCCATGGAAATGCTAGTGTACGCAGAGTTGGATAGGGTGCTAGAGTTGTGGATTATAGAGGAGTCCCAAAGCGCCTGGTTATCACCGGTAACATTGGTGGTGAAGCCAGGTAAAGACCATCTTTGAATAGGTTCTCGGAAAATCAACGCAGTGACCGTTAAGGACGCTCACCTTATTCCGTTTGGCTGGGATACCAAAGCAAAGCATTTTTTGGTACAGTACGTTATGGTCAATACTGCCGTACGCTTGGTTAAAGTTAACGAAAATTTGGAGTGCGTCTATGTTAACTTCCCTGCATTTTTCAAGTACTTGCTTCAGAGCGTATAATTAGTCTAGTATCGATCTAACTGCCTTAAAACTACCTTGATACTCCCCAATAATACTGTTGGCGTATGATCCGATTTTATTTTCTAAGATCTTTGAAAATATTTTGTACGCCACACAAAGTAGTTAGGTATATGCCTCTATGATTTTCGCACTGTAGCTTGCCATCTCTTCTTTGGATAGGGAATATAATTGATCAGGTCCACTCTTTTGCGCTTTGATTGAGAGTTTTGCGGGCCCCGGTTATGCTCGCCAGAGACAGGTGTGGGTGCCACTCGCTTAAACCCTAAACCCTCACGCTAACCACCAAGCGAGTGGACGGTTTATTGGAGAAATTTCACTGCCGCACCTAAACTGGGAGTTTACAATACACAAACTGAAACTACACCAGAAACCGACCGCTAAAAGTATTGCACTGATACAACCTATCCACGAAAGCAATTCCCTCTAACGTTGGAGGCAAGAAAAATTATAAGACGGTACCCCAAAATTTTATAGGGAACCACTTGGAATCAATATTGCTTACTTTTTAGCGTAACCCGCGAGCAAAGTTCACAACACAAGCCAAATCTAAAATTCTCGCGAAGTTCACCAAAATTGATACAAATTTTGAACTTTCACGAAATTCATCGAAAATTCACGCTTCAATTTTAAAGAGGAAAATGTATTTTTACTGTTAAAAATAATTAAAACTATGTCATTTACGTACTAAATATGAGCCTGCGCACGTACTGGGGGCCCCTAATAATCTCGCCATCCATCAAAAATTCTTCCTCGCTGCCTCCGGTAATTTTGTCACACTTCCAGCTACTTGCCGGCCGCCACCGATTCGAAACTTCTTTTTTTTTGTGTCACTGATTCCGCAAACTGGCTTTCCGCCGCCAAACTTTAATTCTGCCGTTGTCGAGAATTCAATCCCTGTTCAATATTTTTCGAGGTTTGTTTTTTTTGCTTCCGTTGCCATCAATGGTCGTTCCACTAAAAACGAAGATTTTATTGTTCCCGGGTTTCCCGTCAATTCGTTTCGAACGGGACCCCGTTAAGTTCTTTTCAGGGGAAATGAACTTTGTTTTAGCTGTGCGCAATCTATCGACGGCACTCAAACTGTGGTGGTATTGGGCGATTGAAACGTGAATATCCCTCCATCTAGCACATTCGTGAATGTTTACTTATTTAAATATCGAAGATTTAGTTTAAAGCAAATATTAAAAACAGGTGGCATATTCTATCATACGTGGTTATATTCGTAAGTTTGTCATACGTGAACAGGATATGTAACCCCTTGTGTGCTTCACGGCACATATAGATGATTTGTCTTCTGTTGGCGGACCCGATATTTGGTAGATATCCTGCAAACTGCCACCACCACAATATCCTATCAAATTAAAAATATCGTGGCACTGCAAAGCGACTATATGACGATTTCTGTGTCCTAATGTTCAAGGGCGTTGGAGGAATCGCAGTTGATGGCCATTCGTTCTAGTTGTTCTGGCGTGCAATGAGAGGAAACTTTTTCTTTTCCTTGTCTGGTGTGAAAGTGGATTTATCTTGTAGACTTACGCACTAGCTACAGACCTATACATCCGGTTGGTTACTATACTTTACACAGTGTTTTTTAATTGAAATAACTATCTGAATTTTTCTTCTAACCCAATAATTCCTAACTTTAAACCTTGGCTCGCGGTGGCTAGTCTATCCCGGTGCTCAAAATAAGTTCTTCATTTTCTGACGGTGTTGCGTGAATAATCTTCGTTAGATTTCCTTCCAGGTGGGAAACAACGATCACTCGTAACATTTTCTCCCAGCGTCAAGGAGGATTCACCGAATTCCACTACTTCAGTCCATACCTTTGTTTCATATTTAAAGAAAGATTTCGACAACTACCTGAATACTACATGCCCCGATTCTGTACGCTCAAATCTATCCTTCTTCATAATAGTTACCTACTTAGTAGTATTTAGCAAAGATATTTCCAGTGTCTAAGTGAATTTTAATGATCCTAACAATTGACCAGCAATCTGCTAGTAATTATCAACTCGTTCGAGACTAGTTTTGTTTAGCCCCATAGTCCCATAATTACTACTTAACTAGCGAATATCTTTTTTTTCCATCACCTAGTTATTTTCTAAACAGTTAATTATCAAATTACTCCCACAAGATTTAAGGAGAACTATTTCAATAACTAGAATTCCGATACAGTCGATCCGTCATCCTATCTATCGTTCAATTCGAGCATGATTATGAGCTTTTGTTTCATTTCAAGATTAATACAAAACTTAGTTCCTAGCCCATACCTTAGTTTACCTATTAAAAATAATTCACGCTCTTGCTTTACTTTTTTTTGAACTCCTAAACTTTATTATACAGTTCCGCCTTGCACTAACTCCTAAATTTTTAAAAGAGGGAGGGGAAAGGAAAGAAAGGAAAAGGGTCAGAAAAAATAAAGTTCAACCTAATCGAGGTAAGATGAAGGGGAGAGAGCAAAAAATAGGGAGAAAAAACTAGACCAGATCCAAAGTCCTTACGGAATACTAATCATTTAACTTAGAACAGAAACCCCAAACAGTTTCAAAGCGAATCACCAATTTCCTGGTATCCCTGACAACTTCAAATACACCTGTCCTCTTGTTCTAGACATACCCCGCAAACTCTGAAAATCGAGTGACCTATTCTTAACTTATCTCACCCAAACTATGACCTAAACTAACCTAAACTCTTAACATATGACCAATCCGCAACTTATCATATCCTATGTTAAACTCGCTAGCCTGAAAAACATTCATCATAGTACGGGCAGACATATATATGCTAATGCTCTCTATATTTTATTTTAGCTTGGACTACTCCCCTACAAACGAAGTTAAGAGAGGGAGGGGAAAAATGAACCAAAGTAAAGGAAGAGCAAAAAATAAAAACGAAAATTAAACGAGATGGCACCAACCCGACGAACCATTCCACGTGAGTAACGAACGTCCTGGACTGTAGAGTTTATTCACGTATTCCTTATTCTATGTAGTGTCGTTTATTTCATATTGAATGTAAGATTTCCTTTGTCATGTCTCCTTCATAAAGAGCTTCCCTACGCCTTTTTCCCTGTTCCTGACCTGTGTCCATCTCATTCGATGTACAGCTTGAGATCTTTGTGATGCCACAGTTTAGCCTCATGCCCCTCCATATCTACTAATTTATACATTGATGGAGACACCTTTTGGGTAACCTTGAAATGTCCCTGAAATTCAGGTGCCAATTTTGCTGAGTAGAACTGCACCGCGTTCGAAATTGGGAAATTTCGTCATCAGGCCATGTCATTGATCTCAAAAGGCCGTAGTCGCCTCCACAGATTATATCGCTTCACGCTCTCTTCCACTGCCTCCCTCAATCGCCTTGTGATGTCCTCTCTTACCTTTTCTGCTAGCGTTGCTCTTCCCGCTGGGACTCTGGTTATTTTTGGTTCCTTCGGTGAAACAATCATTTCCCGACCAAAGTTCACGAAATAAAGTGTGACTCCCGTAGCTTCGTGGATAAGCGTTCGCAGTGCATACCTGATTTTTGATAAGTCCTGATCCCACTTTCTGTCTTTAGTGCCAACATACAAGTGCAGCATTCGCTTAATCTTCTGATTTATGCGTTCCGCCAGTTTTGCCCGTCAGTCCCATAGGCCGCCATTAGTTTTTGAAAATATTTGCACTGGAACTGTACGCCATTATCACGTATGATCACTGCCAGAACTCTAAATAGCAAGAAAATGCGTTTCTTCAGAATCCGCAACATTGCTGAGGTGGTTGCCTGCCTCAGGGGAAAATAAGTGGCATTTTGCTAAAATAATCTAACGCGGTCAATTTATAGCTGTGTTCTTGCGAAGAGCCTGGCAAAGAACCTACTAAATCTACGCACAAGACTTCCCATAGCTCGTTTGCCTGTTCAACCCAAGTCGCCATAGGACCGGAGGGGGAGTTCCTTCCCACCTTCACGGACTGGCAAAGCTTACATCTCGCTACATAGCGGCCTATGTCCGCCTTTATCTTAGGCCAGTAAAAGTTAGTTGCCACCCTGTCACACGTCCTTTGCACCCCCATATGCTCGGCCTTTGGGTCATCATGGCAGTGTTCCAAATTTTCTCTCGTTCTGGTTTTGGAATCACGCGCTTCCAAACATTTCCTCTCAATTCTGCATAGTTGCCAGGGAACTTCTACCACACCTCTCCGTTCTCAATGCTCTAGTCTGGAAAAACATCTGTATTTGATTCCACCTTGGCTCTCATGCCCAATAATCATTTAATTTTGGATCATTGAACTCCGTCCATCGCCTCAACCACGGACACTGACCTCGACAGAGCAATGGGAACCAAATTGTATTTACTCTTTCTGTGCACCACCGCAAAATCAAATTGCTGCATCCGTACCTGCCAATCAGCTTTCTCGTCGGGTCCTTAAGGTTGTTGAGCCAGACGAGTGGAATACTTCCTTTCGGCCTTATTTAGAGAGCGAGTGAGATAAAAAATTACCCTGTCTTCCTCCGGACAGGCCTTGTTCAACACGGCTCCCAATCCCACATCCGACGCGTCTATCTGGACGTTAAATGGCAGGCTAAAGTCAAGGCATGTTAGTCTAGAGGCTGACGCTAGCTGCAGCTTGAAGCACTGAAAAGCTAGATCACATTGTGGTGGCCAGTCAAATTGTCGGCCTTTGTGGAGTAGGTCCGTCAAAGGTGCTACCAGCGAGGCATGGTCAGGTATGAACCGCCTACACCATGAAACTATGCCCAGGAACTGGCGAACCTGCTTCACAGTATGGGGCCTGGGAATTTTTAACATGCACTCCACCTTCTCTGAATCAACACCTAGCCCATGATCATCAGCTATATACCCTAAATACTTCAGTTGCGGTTGGCAAAAGAAGCATTTCTCTCTAGACACCTTCAGGCCCGCTGCCCTCAACCGTTGGAAAACGTCCTGAAGGATCTTTAGGCGGTTTTCAAAGATTGGCGTCACGATAATGATATATATGATAATGATCCAAATAAGTGAACACATAAGGCTCGAGCGCTGGCCCAATGACTCTGTCGATCAGACGTTGCCATGTTACTAGAACATTTGATAACCCAAAAGGTATTCAGCGAAACTGGGTAAGACTTCTACCCGGTATCGTGAATGCTGTGTACTGGTGAGAATCTGTCACTATCGGCACCTGCCAGTATGTTAATTTAATTTCCAGAGATACCTGGCATCACTTAATTTGTCTAACATTGCAGAAATATACGGCAGGAGGTAGGCGCTTTTTTCCGTAACCCTATTAACCTTTCGGAAGTCTACGCAGAAATGGTAGGAGCAATATTTTTCTTGATCATTAAAGTCGGTGAGAACCAAGCGCTGGAAGATGGCTCAATCACCCCCAGCATCAACATCTCGTCCAGCTCCTCGTCAATATGCATTTTCAATGCTAGTGACATGGGGTAATACCTTTGCATGATGGATGGTTAATCCGTCTTGATGACGTGCTTCACCAAGGAAGTGTATCCTAATGCCACTCCCATAGTGGTAAATTCTTGGTCCACCACGTGCTCCAATCGTTTCTTTTCTTCCCCCAACAACACAGATCGACTACGCTGATGTGCTTGAGTGGCAGACACAACCTCGCGTACAAAATCCCTGCACTCATTCTGAACATTGAGAGTAATCCCGGACATTTGAAGAAAATCCACCCCTAACTACCAGGCACTACCAGGACCTCCATCCACCTTATCCGCCCCTTGACCCGTATTGGTAACCATACCTTACCCTAGACGTCATTCGCCAGCTGTATGGCCTGACACTCCACTGAAGTCAGTTCCGCTTCCCCCCTCTGTAGTCGTTGCCAACGATCGTTTCTCACCATGGTATTTGAAGCCCCGAGTCAATCAATCTTTTAAAAGCTTTTCCTAATATATCTAGTTTTAGATGAGGCCACCTGCCGTTTGTTACTCTCACCAGTTGGTAATCAAGTGATTGTGGAGAGCAGACAAGATATTCAAGGCAAATAGTCCCCAGACGCTGACAGCCAAAACATCGTCTTGGCTGAGGACAACTCCTTAAAAAGTGTACCGTTCTCTCACACGTCAAACAGGTGCCTTTCCTCTTCACCCCTGCAGAAGTAACGGTGGTCATCTGGACTGCTTCCGCATAGGCGAGGTCCGATTCTAGCAGTTTTATGGATTTTCAAACTGAGAAGGAGTATGGAGGCATCCATTGAGGCCCGGATAGTATCCCGTTGGCGTCCAAGCAAGACTAACTCTTTTAGGAATGAGGTGGTTCGCAGCACGAATTTTTTCTGGTAGATTGGTCGAATATTCTGGCACAGTGCCTCCAGCTTTTTCTTTTTGGTGCACGGAGTTGCCAGCCACCAAAACAATCCGTCCATAATCGCTACGTAGACACCGATTGACTTACCGTCTCCTTCCGTCCGCTGCTGGATCTCCCTCTACAATTTAGCGCTGCAGTTTGGTGGCTGAAATTTTTCCCATAACTCACGGCATGACCCCTCTCAGCGGGTAGCCGCTCCTGTACGGACCAAAACCAGATCAAGGCCTTCCCTTCGAAAAGTTCCACCCCCATCCTAAATAATTGGGTTTTTGTTACTACTTTGGCTAACCGCAGCTTTTCCGCTCTCTTTAAGAATGCACTCACTGATCCCAGGAACTCACTGGAGAATTTAACTCCCTACTTAGAAACTTTTGGTGGCTTACCAAACTCCCTTTCGATTCTCAGTATAGACGCATCCGCCGCACCCTAATTCTGTCTTAGGGGGAGATCCGTGCGGTTGAAAATCATCTCCTTCCTCATCATCTTCACCTCCCGCCTTCTGGAGGAGCTCTCTTATTGACATTATCAGCTCGCCTCGTAGCTTGGCCACCTCTTCTCTTGCTCTTCTGTATCCCCCTGAATATTTCCCGGTCTATGAAGACCAAAGTCTACTTTCGTCTTAATTTTCAGGAACTTCCCGCTTTCCAAATCACCTCTAAACTTTTCTATCAAAGACCGCACCTCCACCACCTTGCTCCTGACTGCATCCAGGTCCTATAAATTGAAGCTCCAAAGTTCTTGTTGTTCTGGCGTCACCATGAGAGGAAGCGATTCATTTTCCTTTTCTGGTGTGGAAGTGAATTGATCTTGCAGACTTACGCACTAGTTACATACATTTGGTTGATTACTCTACTTTACATAGTGTTTTCTAATTCGAACAACTATCTGAATTTTTCTTTTTCACAATAATTCCTAACTTTAAACCTTGGCTCGCGGTGGCTAAACTACCCCGGTGCTCAAACTAAGTTCTTCATTTTGTTACGGTCTTACGTGAATAATATACGCAAGATTTCCTTCCAGTTGGTTGAGTGGGAAACAAGGGTCACTCATAACAGTTTTTTTCCGAAAAGGAAAAGTAAACAAAGCCACTTTCTGAGTACTTCCTATGCGAAGATCCAGATATGTTCATACGACATACGAATATGGATGTGAAACGAGGACGCTAACAAATGTTTCCGTTAAGTCCCTGGACATATTTGAACGGAAAGTGCTCCGGAGGATATATGACCCAGTTATGCATGGAGCAGGGTGGAGACTTTGTAAAGATGCGCGTTCTTGCACGCGTTCTTGTTCCTCACTATGTGTGGATGTAGGTTTTAGTGGGATCAAGAATATTTAATCAAGTTTAAAAAAAACCTACCTAGCCAAGCGGCTGGGCCGCAGATAAAATAGCGAGGACATAGTGTCCACTACGCTACTGTTACTAAGACTGCAAATGAGTATTAAATTCTTTTGCAGTCTAGACGTAAGCGCAACGATAAGTTATTGCGTAGACAATTATAACTTCGAATTCAAACAGCGTTATCACGCAGAGAAAAGTGCAAGTTGAAAGTCAAAAGTATAACTGTATTTTCTCTAAAATTCACAACGGTATTTATATCATTTTCTAGAAGTCATGCTCTACTTAAATTATTACACATACAAAAATATTAGTTCGTAAACCTACTTAAAATATTGGTCATAAATTTTCCTAAACCCAAAACCTACTTTCAACACTTCAATTTCAAAACATAATTCTTCGTTCATTTATTATTCATAAATTTTTACTCCACGACAAGTGTCAACATCCTCATTACATTCTTCACACCTTAAACAAACCCGAAACCACTTGACCTTATTCTTGACTTGGTCAGTTCACAAGCATATGCATTCACATTCCTTTAATTGTCTATCGAAACATAAGGACAATTTCACAGATGCGTCATTACGGCATAGCACGTCGTAATATCAGATCGCATGAATGAAAATGCATATACTTGTTTATCTTCAGCACGCGACTAGTATCGCATTACACAGAAAAGGTCTGTATGAAGAATGCAATGAACGATGCATTCGAATTCAAAATCAAGTGATCATGTTACAAAATAATTATTTGAACTTGACTTTGATTTTCATAAAATGTTTCTTACGATAAGAATTTTATGTGCGCGTTGAAATATAAGTTTGGGTTATATTTATTACAATTTGAATTGCTCGAAATAGATTCTTGCAATTAAAATTTATGTTCCTATGAAATGTATTTATACAAATATGTCAATTAGAATTTATGCTCATGTGAAATGTATTTATCTTTAAGTGAATATAAAAATATGTAGAGTTACACAACACCCTAATCCTCTAGATGAGTGTTGATATATTGAAATTTTATACAATATATTAATACGAATCTAAAAAAAAAAAAAAAAATTTTATATATATAGTTCACTTATACATAGAAATGCAATATGTCCCATACAATATTGTTACATGTTTTGTACAATTACACTATACGGTTCGCAATAAATTTAATTTCTTATTATTAACATTTATTGAATGATTACATTATATGGTTTTATTCTATTCTTGTGTATTGATTTTTGGAGTCCGTCTATATCAATTAAAACATTGCTATTTTCAACATTTATTACTTTATATGGACCTTTATAAGGGGGTTGGTGTTTTCTACGGTTCTCATTCTTTACTAATACAAGATCTCCAATATTTATGTGTATAGGGTTTGTACGACCTTGTTCTTTAACCCTCTTTGCTTTCAAATTTTCTATTATCTTCCTAGACTTTGAAATAGACATTTTTAATCTTACTTTGAGTTCATTAGCATAATCATCCAGATTGTAAATCTTTTCACCATCCTCAATTAAATCATTTGGAAGGTAAGGCAATTTGCCGAATACCAATTCATAAGGTGTATAATTGGTATCTATATGAGGTGTAGTGTTGTACGCAAAGGTGTAGTACGGAATCCATCTATCCCATTGCTGATCATCAGCAAAAGAATACATGTATTCATTGAGAACCCGATGGTTTCTTTCAACCGAACCTAGCGTTTGGTGATGGTATGGAGTAGAAAAAATTTGTTTTATATTTAATAAGTTGCATATATCGCCCATAAGTCTATTGGTGAACTCAGTTCCCAAATCAGACTTAAGTATTTTAAAGTGTCCATACTTTAATATAAACTCTTCTACTAAACCTACCGCTATAGTTTTTGATTCCTTATTCTCTATTGGGAAAGCAACGACAAATTTAGTTAACTCACATTGTAGTGTTAATATGTATCGGTAATTATTCGAGATTCTTAATGGACCTACAGTATCTATTTGTACAGTCTCAAAGCTTGTTGATGGTGTATCTGTTACAACCATCCTCTCTTTTGTATGCCTTACTTGTTTGTTAGTTAGGCAAGCTGCACAATTTTTGATATGGATTTTAACCATACTGTTCATATTCTTCCAACAGTATCGTTGTTTTAGTTTTAACAATGTTTTGCGAATTCCTAGGTGTCCTCCATGAGGTGAGTTGTGATACTCCTCTATTAGCTTCTTTTGTTCAAGTTTATCTGTTATCTTGGTAGGCGGTTTGTATATCATAATTCGTAATTTCTTTTGCGTACGCGTTTTCTGTTGCAACATATTAATTATTCTTTTAAATACTGCTTTGTCTATAGACCTAAAAATACTGTCTTCACAAGATAGTGAGAGTTCATTGATGTTCTCTTGATTCGCGAATTTAAATAGTTTCTCCAGAATCGAAACGAATTTCGGATTCGGATTATCACTATTTGCCTCATCACTCTTGTTACTTTTGGTACCATTATGCATTGTTAGCTTTTCTTTGACGGAAACGGATTTCACATCAGATATATCGCTACAATGTACTTCTATAATATCTTTTGTACGTACAATATAAACATCTTTATTTTTAACTTCACTGCGCAGGATAAATCTCAGTTTCGTAATACCGGTAATGTCAGACAAACTCGTGCAATCCCAACAATAGAGTTGATCAGGTTCTACTGGAGTTTGGGTGCCCTCGTTGTTGACCACTTCTTTCTGTTTTTCTGTCTTATTCGCCATACCTCTTGTAATCGCTAATAGTTTCCTTTTCGCATTTTCATCAGTTTCTGGAGGTATCATCGCTTTCAAGGTGTCCGAATCCAACTCGATCCTTGACAATGCATCCGCATTAGTGTTCATACTACCTTTCTTATATACAATTGTGAAATCGTAATCTGATAGGTCGACACGAATTCTAGTCAGTTTTGATGAGGGATTCTTATGGGTAAACAATGATACTAGTGGTCTGTGATCGGTCACAACCACGAATTTTCGTCCGTATAGATAGGGTCTGAAGAAATTTATGCCCCAATGAATAGCTAAAAGCTCTTTTTCGATAGTCGGTTTGTTGATGTCGTGCTTAGCCAAGGATTTGCTAGCATAAGAAATTGGTAGGTCTTGGCCAATTTCTCCTTGAGATAAAACTGCGCCCAAAGCATAGTTTGAAGCATCTGTGGTTAAAATAAATGGTTTTGCGAAGTTTGGGTATTGAAGTATCGGTGGTTCTATCAGTTTCCTTTTTAAAGTCTCGTATGCTTTTTGACATTCCTCAGTCCAGACAAAAGTTACATTTTTCTTTAGCAATGCATTCAAACACTTCGCCGTCTCGGCAAAATTTGGTATAAAACGCCTGTAGTAATTGCAGAAAGCCACAAATCTGCGTACTTCATCTGCACTCTTTGGTACTGGGTAGTTTTTGATTGTATTGTTCTTAGCTGGATCAGTTCTGATTCCCTCACTTGTTATCAAATGACCCAAGTATACTACCTCTGATCTCAAAAACTGGCATTTTTCAGGATTTAATTTCAAATTATACCGACGCAACCTTTGTAGTACTTTGCAAAGATTGTCATTATGGTGTTTGATGCTACAACCGAATACAATTATGTCATCGACATACAAGAATGCCTCGTGGCTAAGGCCACTGAGAGCTATGGTTAACATCCTTTGAAAGCTGTTGGACGAAATTTTCAATCCGAATGGTAACCTCTTGAACTGATAGTGCCCATCGTTAGTGGAGAATGCTGTCAATGGTCTAGACTCTTTCTCAAGTTCAATTTGATGAAAAGAGCTAGTCATGTCCAGCGTAGAGAAATATTTTGCTCTACCAAGCCTGTCCAAGACGTCCTCAAGTCTCGTCAAAGGAAACTTGTCGTTGACTATCTTGTCATTGAGTCTTCTGAAATCTACAACCAGTCGCCATTTAGCTTTTCCGTCTGTACTCTTTTTTGGTACAACTAACAGTGGAGAATTATACGGGCTAGTTGATGGCTCGATGATATCACTGGTTTCCAGATCTCTGACTTGTTGCAGGATTTCCTCATTTTGGGATTGAGGTAATCTGTAATTCTTAATATAAACCGGACTGTTATCTACGGTTTGTAATTTCTGTTTATAGAAGTTGTTCGTTGCAAGCTTTTCTCCATCCAAATGAAATACATTTTGATATTCTTTTATGATTTTAAGCAAACTTTGCATTGCAGGTTTATCCAGACTATCCTTATTTATAACGTTCAGTAATCTCTTAAATCGATCATTGTCGAAACTTTGTTTTTCCCCTTTTAAGATGTCATAATCTTTCAATGGTTCGACTTCAACATTGAAATGCTTTATGACAATATCTTCGTCTGTTGTATTCATGATTTTAATGTGCCGTACACCTCTTACAGGTATGATTGTATTTCCTACAAATACGCCTTTCTCAATCTCCGTGTTCAGCACGATACTATCCTCATCAATATCTATGTTGACCGGAACAATCATTTCGGTTCTTGCCGAAATGTTTATCTGTGAATACTGTTGTCTTCTCGTGTCCATAGGTAGTACAACTTCTTCATCATTTACGTTGAAGGTTATTGTAAATGTCTCATAATCAATTCTGCATAAATAATGGACCATCAAATCTCTGCCGATAATACCATCTGTACTTATCGGAAAATTACTGTCTACAATGTGGAATGATTCCGTTACTTTATGATTCCCAATTAATATCTCTAAGTAAGAAGTACCCAAGGACGTGGTTACCTCTTTTGTTATTCCCGTAAGTCTAATCCTATTTTTACTATCTATAGAATATTCTAAATCCTTATAGACATCGTCTTTGCATATAGACACATCCGCACCTGTATCGATTAAAAATAATAAGTATCTATCAGAGTTATAATTATAAATTCTCACAAAATTAGTACAACTATCGGTTATTCTATATATATTGTGCTCTGTGTTCAATTTTCTTATACCGGGAGGTTCTCCATGTCCTCTCCGGAACTTAGCACGTTTCCCTGGTCGCTAACAACATGGACATTTCTCCTTCTATTGTCACTATTATTATTGTTGTTGCTCCTACCATTGCGCCTATTACGCCTGTGATTATCTGATTGATTGTTGCTATTGCGATTGCTACGGTAACGATTATCCCTATCATTGTTATTATTATTGTTGTAACTTCTATTGTTACTGTGGTTATTGTCCCTATCGTTACTTCTACTGTTCCTATCATTATTCCTATTATAGTTATTGTTATGTCTATTATTCCTATCATTGCTATTCCTATTACGGTTATCGTATCTTCTCCCTTTCTTGTTGGCATTGCCACTAAAATGCATTACACTATTAGTAGCCTGTGTCTCTGCATTTTCTAATTCCTGTGCGAGTGATACAGCTTCGGTAAAACTTTTTGGTCTTGCCGAAAAAATAGTGTTCCTTAGCTGATCATTCAGCCCATTTTTGAAAACGGTTAGCGCATAGGTGTCGTTCATCTGTGCGATAACTTTCTTCTCGTTCGGAGTAGCTTGACTTCCTAACTCCTGTATTTGTAATTGGTTGAGTTCATCCACCAAGTTTAAGATTTTGTCCTTAAAAGAACTCACAGAAGATTTCTTCTGGTAAGTACTACTTAACATGGTATGAATCTGAGGTACAGTTTTATTATTCTTAAATCTTGTTCGTAATGCTGATTTTAGGGTATCGAAGGATGTAATTGAAACATTTGCCAAAGAAAGTCTGACTGTGGCACTTAATTTAACATTGACAACGAAGTCAATGAGACTAGCCCTAGCATTAGCAGACAGGGTTGTATGGAGGATTTCTAGTATTTTGAGGAAAGGGTCCAATTCCTTATACTTCCCATCAAAAACAGGGATGATCTTCATGGCTGTTTCTAAACTAAAATCGGCCATGGTGAATCTTTCTTCATATATCTGTAAACTAGATTCTAGATCCTCACTTATAGAATCTTCTTTGATTTCTTCTATATCCGAATACCCTTGTTTGCTCAGCTGTAACCAGATTTCGCCCTCCAAAATGGATGATAGTGCTCTGAACTTTAACTTGAGATCTAAAACTTTAGAACTTTCATCTTTGCAAGTCTTGAGTATATCATTAAACTTTTCCTTTCTAATTTGCAACTCATCTAATTTAGCCTGGAGTGTCTCAAAAGTGTACAAACTCTTTGCACATTTCTTTAAATTACTCAAAACCTTTTCATTCTCAACCACCAGTTTTTCTAAAAGCTCCATAAATCATTAAATTTGAAGCAAGATATCCTAAAGCCAATGGTAAATAACTCTTAATCCATAGACTCCATAAACCAAAAAAAATAGGCTAAATACTTCTAACATCAAAAACAACTCAAATTCTCAAATATTAATATTTCTATTTAGCCTTTTTACCACGTAATTCTTATTGTATCTGTGGTATACATAAAAAACTATCATTATTACTATGAATACTATGGATGTTGTCAATGATTGTTGATATTCCTCGACGAAACTGTTTCCAACGGAGCAGCTATTCCCCATTGTGCCCAATGTCTATTCGCCGGTTTGAGGTCCAAAAGTTTCCGCTGTAGTACTCTCTTCTGCTCTCCGACCGCTATTTTAATTACACGATGCAGCTCGGCTCGCTGACGCTTCAGCTTCGTTTTACGACCACCTCTTGGTCGTCGCTTCTTCGGTATAGATTCCAAAATGTCCTTCGGCTCCGTTCTTGTTTTCTTCAGGAACGGTTCAATTCGACGTGGCTTTGGTCCTCGAAGATCTGGGGTACCGATTTCAGCCGGAATGTAAGGTGGCGGTGACAAATACCGTTCTGCCACGGGTTCTGGAACGTACTCCTCTACAACTCTACAGCACCTCTCGAAAACAGCGTCGAACTCTTCTTGGTTAGCAATAAGGTCTAACGCGTCCAAATCCGGACAAGCAGGATCGCCATGTAAAGATGCGCGTTCTTGCACGCGTTCTTGTTCCTCACTATGTGTGGATGTAGGTTTTAGTGGGATCAAGAATATTTAATCAAGTTTAAAAAAAACCTACCTAGCCAAGCGGCTGGGCCGCAGATAAAATAGCGAGGACATAGTGTCCACTACGCTACTGTTACTAAGACTGCAAATGAGTATTAAATTCTTTTGCAGTCTAGACGTAAGCGCAACGATAAGTTATTGCGTAGACAATTATAACTTCGAATTCAAACAGCGTTATCACGCAGAGAAAAGTGCAAGTTGAAAGTCAAAAGTATAACTGTATTTTCTCTAAAATTCACAACGGTATTTATATCATTTTCTAGAAGTCATGCTCTACTTAAATTATTACACATACAAAAATATTAGTTCGTAAACCTACTTAAAATATTGGTCATAAATTTTCCTAAACCCAAAACCTACTTTCAACACTTCAATTTCAAAACATAATTCTTCGTTCATTTATTATTCATAAATTTTTACTCCACGACAAGTGTCAACATCCTCATTACATTCTTCACACCTTAAACAAACCCGAAACCACTTGACCTTATTCTTGACTTGGTCAGTTCACAAGCATATGCATTCACATTCCTTTAATTGTCTATCGAAACATAAGGACAATTTCACAGATGCGTCATTACGGCATAGCACGTCGTAATATCAGATCGCATGAATGAAAATGCATATACTTGTTTATCTTCAGCACGCGACTAGTATCGCATTACACAGAAAAGGTCTGTATGAAGAATGCAATGAACGATGCATTCGAATTCAAAATCAAGTGATCATGTTACAAAATAATTATTTGAACTTGACTTTGATTTTCATAAAATGTTTCTTACGATAAGAATTTTATGTGCGCGTTGAAATATAAGTTTGGGTTATATTTATTACAATTTGAATTGCTCGAAATAGATTCTTGCAATTAAAATTTATGTTCCTATGAAATGTATTTATACAAATATGTCAATTAGAATTTATGCTCATGTGAAATGTATTTATCTTTAAGTGAATATAAAAATATGTAGAGTTACACAACAACTTCATACAATGACAAGTTGGATAATCTTTATGATGACTCACCTGTACCCAGATGCGTGAAGCTGGGGAAACCATAATCGGCAAAACATGAAGAGAAAATGGAAGAGCTCCCTAGACAAACCTTTAAGAGAAGAGTGCAATGGAAATGTCCAGTCGGGAAACCAAGGAAAATGTCAGAAGATTCAGTCAATGCTGACGGTAGCCCCTGCTTGGGGCTTTCAATTGGCGAACGAGGTTGCAGAACCAGGACGATTGGAGGAGACCACTGTTGGGGGCGAGGCCCAAATTAAAGCTATGCCATATATTCATGATGAATTGACAATTGCGTGACTAAAAGGAATCAGTGCGACGATCAAAGATTGAAAAAGGAATGAACTGGTTAAAATCCCGGTCTTAAGAACTTTTGAACATTTTTTCGATTCCCAAACTTTCAGGAGGCGTTACATCCGCTTCCCAAAGTTGGTGTTTATACCCACTATATTTTTGGAGAAAAGTTGCTGTGACATATACAAGTTATCTCGGATAACATTAAAACTGAAAATGCTGACGATGTGTCTACCATCAAACACAAGCATCGTGAGAAATGCAATGCATGCAGTTTCCCGAAATCGAATAAGTTCTAGTTTTCATATAATTGTAAAAAGTTTGTTCAGTTTGTAATTAACCGTGAAACAATAAAGATCTGGGCAACAGCCCTAAGTTGTATTTTTTTAAAAACAAAAAAGGATCTTTTATTAACTGGCGCCCAATGTGGGGCTGCTTCTTAGCGTCGCGAGTACTTGTTCTTTGCGATATTCTATTGGAGGACGAGCCTATAATAGTCCCATAAAACACCTACCGAGGTCGGTAGGACATCCAATAGAAACGAAAAAGTCTTCCGAAGTAAAATTCAGACTAGATAGCGTTCCGTGATAAGATAAACGAACGTTTTGCGCGAGTGTATAACCAATTACGCAGTGCGACACAAGTAACCAACATTTTGTGATCTCCGAAGGAAGAAGCGACGTCCCCCAGGAAAAAGGTCCCCGAGTAAGCGAAAAGCAAAGGCAGCCGCTAAAAAGGATTCATACCAGCCTGGAACAAAAAGCAGTCTCAAACACCCATGGAAGCAGTACTATTATTCGTTTTGTAAGTAGAATTAATTACTAGTGTTGACTGTTTTCATTCTAAAAGTTCGATAAAACGAAGAATTTTTATAAATTGTACGTAAAAGTACGTAAGTAAAAATATTGAACGTAAAAGTTACAATCGAAATTTTGTAAATGAATTGAACATTTGAAAGCTTGGATAAAACCAATAATTATTTGCTTCGAAACATAAAGTGATACATTTATGAAACGATTTTATTTAGATTCCAGTGAATCAAATATAATTTTAAAAACAAAACTTATGTTTCATTTATCTTAATTTTTCTTCCTCAAATTTACACAAATTGTATTTTATAAATATATATAGACAGATATCTCAAGTCCTCTGGTGAAAATTTATACCAAGTGAAAAAAATATACGTGAATTGTAGAAAAAGTGTGGGAATTATTCGAATTGTGTGTGCAAAAATTGTAAATCGTGTTGATTGCTACGCCTAAATTGCAAATTCAGAAATTATCCTTCCTTCTTTATAAAATATGTTCCAAATTATAGTTGTGCTACACCAAAAATCATCTAAAAATTCAAGTGTGAAAAGGGTGTGGATTTTGTAAACTTCCGCTAAATTGGTTCCCTTTGATTCGACAAAATTTGAAAAAAAAACTGCTACTAAAAGAAAACTTAAGTAACTGATTTGTTAAATCGTCTGCTTGTGTTGTCTTTCTATTACCATGTCGAATCCGAGTAATTTAATCCGCCCGGCAAGAATAGGTGTTAATGCAGCGGATAACGTAGCGATTCCTCCCGCTCCTCCTATCCCTGTGCCCCAAGAAAATTCAAATCCAATCTCCATAAATAGGGAAGAAATAACTAACTACGTTTCACGATACCTTACGGAAAACCTCAGAATCCAATCCCGAGAAATTCTAAATTCTATCCTTAATCTCGCGTCCCGTGTAAATAACGATGTCGACGAGCCTATTTACGCTGGAAACGACGCGAACCTTACGGACATGGATCGTGTGCCCGACGTAGTGAAAAGTTTAAGAGAATTTTCTGGACAACCAGGAGAGTTCTCATCCTGGAAGAAAAGCGTCGACAGGATACTTAAAATCTACGATCAATGGAGGGTCACACTAAAATACTATGCGATTCTCTCTGTGATAAGGTATAAAATCACGGGCCACGCGGATATCGCGTTGGAATCTTACAACACTCCTTTGAACTGGGCCAAAATTTCCTGGTGTTTAACATTACATTACGCGGACAAGCGTGACTTGGGAACACTGGAGTACCAAATGACAACTTTGGTACAGGGCCATACAACGATCCACGAATTTTACCAAATGGTATATCACCACCTTTCCCCGATCCTTAACAAACTCTCGTGCATGGACATGAGCCAGGAAACACTCAACGCTATGAGTCAAACCTATCGAGATAAAGCTCTAGATACGTTCATCAGAGGTCTTCGCGGCGATCTCCCGAGGTTGCTAAGTATTAGAGAACCGGCAGATCTACCCCAAGCACTGCATCTCTGCTTGAGATTGCAAAATGTGGATTATCGCACGCAACATGCGAATAGTTCACATAATAATATACATAGAGCCCAAAACCATACGGTACCCCCGATCCCGCCTAGGAAAATTCAACCACAAGTGCAACGAGTTACGCCGTCACCAGCTCCAAGAACAAAGTTTTTCCCTGATTTGGTACATAGTCCCCAGTAACCGCAACGACCAATGTTCTTTAATCAACCATTCCCAAACCCTAGACCATTGCCACCTAAGCCTTTACCCCGCCGGAACCAATGGATATCGACCAAAGCATTCAATCACGAGCCCTTAACTACCAAAACGGACCCAAAAACCACCAACAATTTGCCCAAAAGCGTATACAACCACCACAAAACCACGCAACAAATTACCCACCAAACAAATTGCAACGTACCTATCATCTGGAAGAATCTGCGACTGAAGACACTACGCACGAAGAATACGAACAGAACATCTCTACCGAGGACCAACAATACGACGAATTCCTTCAGGACTATATTGATCCACCTGAAGATAATACTTACGACATATTTTTTAGCCTAAGCCGCTCTTCGCTCCCATATTATGAACTTGCCCTTCGAAGCGGAGAGGTATTAAAGTTTCTGATTGATACAGGGTCTAACAAAAATTATATACAGCCCAGACACATAAGACACCATTTACCTAACGAACGTTACTTCTTTACCAACTCTATAGCGGGAAGCGTAAAAATAACGCACAACTCTTTTGTCCAAGTCTTTGGCCCCCGAACAGATAAAATAAAATTTTTCATCTTGCCCACTTTGATATCTTTTGACGGTATTATAGGTAATGACACGCTCAAGGAGCTAAACGCAGTCATCTACACAAAGGAAAACTATATGCTAATCGGTCCTAATTTAAAAATACCCTTAAAACAACACCATTCAGAATCCATAAACAATATCGATCTAAGAATTTCACATATGAACAAGGAACAATCAGCCAAACTAAAACAAATTATTGATAAATGTCCACACCTTTTCTCTGATCCGGATGAAAAGCTTACATATACAACTCGCGTCGTAGGTGAAATTCGCACCATAACAAATGATCCTGTATATTCTAAGTCGTACCCGTATCCCATGTCGTTAAAAAACGAAGTTGAAAAAGAACTAACAAAATTACTGGATGATGGTATCATTCGACCTTCTAGATCCCCGTACAACTCCCCCGTGTGGATAGTACCAAAAAAAATGGATGCCTCCAAAGAAAAGAAATATCGAATAGTGGTCGATTACCGAAAACTCAACACGGTTACCATCTCTGATCGATACCCAATACCCGAAATAAATGAGGTCCTGGCCAACTTAGGCGAAAACCAATATTTTACGAAAGCCGATTTAAAAGCGGATTTCATCAGATACCGCTGAAGGAAACCGACATTGAGAAGACAGCCTTTTCAGTGAATAACGGCAAATTTGAATTTACCTGGCTCCCCTTTGGACTAAAAAACGCTCCATCTATCTTCCAAAGGGCTCTCGACGACATATTAAGGGACCACATCGGTAAAAGATGTTATGTTTATATATATGACATCATTATTTTTGGGAAAAACAAGGCTGAACATTTTGCAAACCTCGAGAAAGTATTCCGCACTCTCGAGGCCGCGAATATGAAAATCCAATTGGACAAGTGCGAATTTTTTCAACAGAATATCGAGTTTCTGGGTTATATCGTGGGTAAAGATGGTATCCGCACTAATCCAGATAAAGTCAAGGCAATCGTTAATTTTCCACCGCCTAAGACCCTTAAAGATCTACGGTCTTTTTTGGGAATGTCAGGCTATTACCGGCGCTTCATTAAAGACTATGCGAAGCTTGCAAAGCCTCTGACATTCCTCTTAAGAGGGGAAGATGGACGTGTGTCCAAAAACCTCTCAAAACATAAAGCAATTTCGTTAAACCAAGACGCACTCGAGGCTTTCGATAAAATCAAAAACGCACTCATTTCCAAAGAAGTCCTACTGGTACACCCAAACTTTGAGAAGGAGTTTGAACTGACAACAGACGCTTCCGAATTCGCAATAGGAGCCGTCTTGTCACAAAATGGAAAGCCCATCACATTCCTCTCAAGAACACTTACAAAATCTGAAGAGTGTTATGCCACTAATGAAAAAGAGATGCTGGCTATCATATGGGCACTCCACAGTCTTCGAGGTTACCTTTACGGCTCGCGTAAGGTCAAAATATTTACTGACCACCAACCACTAACCTACGCGCTTTCCAATAAAAATACCAATACCAAAATGAAAAGATGGAAAGCAATACTAGAAGAATACAACTATGAGCTTAAATACAAGCCCGGAAAAGCCAATGTAGTGGCCGACACCTTATCAAGACCTCCTCAAACTACAGCAGTCAACTCCCTAACAGCAACACAACATAGTCACGAAAGCTCATCCCATGGTCTAATTCCTACCGCAGAATCTCCTGTAAACATCTTCCGAACGCAATTGATATTAAAAATCGGAGAAGAAGACAGTTGTCAAATCACAAACCCTCTTGAAGGCTACACTAGGTACGTCCTTACCAAACCCGAATATTCAGAAGCTAATCTGATAGGCATTTTCAAAAGGTATCTCAACCCCCATACGATTAATGGTCTCTTAACTAACGAAGAAGTTATGGGTTAAATCCAGGACATTTATAGTCTACATTTTAGGGATTACAAAATTAGATTTACCCAAAGAATCGTCGAAGACATTGCAAGCGAAGTCAAGCAAGAAGAAAATATTCTTCAAACGCATCGCAGAGATCACAGAAATGCGCAGGAAAACCGACTTCAGCTTATAGAGAACTTCTATTTCCCAAAAATGGCGGCGAAGATTAAGAGAATTGTCAACCGATGTGTTACTTGCAAAGAGAATAAGTATGACCGCCATCCCAACAAACCTTTCCTCAATGAAACCCCTATACCTAGTTACCCAGGATATACAGTACACATCGATATCTTCTCAACCGAAAAAAAACTCGTCCTAACGGCAATCGACAAGTTTACTAAATTCCTAGTTGCCAAAATCATACCATCTAAATCAGTTGAAGATTTTCGAAGACCACTACGGGATATGCTTTTCTTTTTCTGCGTCCCGGAATACGTAGTCCTGGACAACAAAGGAGCCCTAAAGTCCTTATCCCTAAAATCTATGATGGAGGACGAATTAATGATAAAAGTCTACACGACACCGTCGTACAAAAGTGAAATAAACGGGCAGATAGAAAGACTTCACTCCACGCTTGTTGAGATAATGCGCTGCCTAAAAAAAGAAATCCCCCCTTGTCCCTTTGAAGAACTCCTTGAACGAGCAGTAAAGGAGTACAACTTCACCGTGCATTCCACTACAGGGAAAAAACCTGTCGAACTTTACCATGGACGCAGTCCTCGACTAAGCCCAGAGGAGCTCGAAAAATCCCGCCTAAACAATATTGAAAAAATAAAACATAAACAGGAATTAGACCTCAAAATTCACAATAAAGGCCGTAAACCTTCAAAAAGTTACCAAGTCGGAGACGTTATTTACGTTAAAATACATAAAAGAGTAGGTTCTAAGCTCAATCCGAGATATCGACAGGAAACAGTCAAAGAAGATAAAAATACCACCGTTATAACTATGTCAGGCAAAACTGTCCATAAGAGCAATATCAAAAGCTAATTGCCTCTCTATTACAGCATCATCCCCATGGCCTCATGCGGAGTACAAATCTTGGAATACACCAACTCACAGATCATTACATTCAATTTAGGATACGCAAAAATAAAGACTGGGACATTCAAAATGATACACGACATTAACATCCAACAATATGCTCAGGTGACATCGGACCTCGCAATTATCCTTGAACGCGACATCCCTCAAAACAGTTCCTTATATCCTTACCTTTCTCACGAGTTGCTACAAATCCAGGAACTTCTAGATACATTAAAGCCAAAATTATCAAAAAGATCACTTAACTTTATCGGATCAGCATGGAAATGGGTAGCAGGAAACCCAGATCACGAGGATTTTTTGACAATTAAAGAGAAAATTAATAACGTTTTGGAAAATAACAATAGGCCAGTAGTAATCAACAGATCAATCATGGATAGGATTCAAAATGTAACATTGGTGACGAACAAAATCATATCTTTGGCACAAAATAATTATAACTTTAAAAATGAATACATTCTAAGTATCCAATACAAATTAAAACTAATAAAAGAAGAATTGTTCAATATAAAATATGCAATACAGATGGCTAAGGATAATAATGTTAATTCACTTTTGCTCTCAACTAAAGAATTTCAGGTAGTCACCAACATATTTGACAAAGAAAGACTTCCATACCAAACACCAGAGGAAGCATTAGAATTTTCCAATGTAAAAATACTAATGAATAATATGACACTATTATATATTGTAAATATCCCGGTCACCACTTTAGATACATACGGTTCCCTCATTGTAAAGCCTGTCAATCGTAAAAATACTGTCGTGGAAATCATTTACGAAAAAATTATTAGAAATCACGAAAAAATTTATGCCATCAAAAGTAACTGTCTCAATTTTGGAAATTTAACTATTTGTGATCAAAAGGATTTGTTAGATTTAAGTAATTCATCCTGTGTACCCAATATCCTTAAGAGCCGCGATTCAAAATGTAATCTCATCAACGGAAGGCAAATACCCGTTGTAGAGGAAATAACCACAGGGATGCTACTGCTAAACAGTTTTAATGGAAAGATCGAGGTTAATAACGTTCCCCACGATCTCGATGGGACATTTTTGATAAGCTTCAGCAATGCTACCATCAACATCGGCGAATTCATGTTTTCGGCTAATGAAGTCTCCAAATACCAGGCACTTCCACCAGTCCTTCAACCAACTCCACAAGAAAAACGCTACCGTCGAATCCTGTCACTCGAAATGATGGAAGAGATGCATCTTAATAACACTCACCATATTAACCTCTTGGAAATAGAAAGCAAAATTACAACATGGACAAATTCTTCAATAACAATAGCTATCATCATTCTATTAATCATTATACTCTTCAGATCCCCCCGCAGGGGGAATGCCGGTCGACAAGAGCTCTCTTGGAGGCTAGTATTCTTTGGGGAGTTCCGCTTCCACGTACCCGAGGAAACTCCGCAGGGAGAATGCCGGTCGACAAGACCACTCTTGGAGGCTAGCATTCTTTGGGGAGTTCCGCCCCCACGTACCCGAGGAAATTCCCGCAGGGAGAAAGCCGGTCGACAAGAACATTCTTGGAGGCTAGCATTCTTTGGGGAGTGCCACCCCCACGGACCCGAGGATATGGGGGGTGCCGTGAGGTTCCCTCTTATTGTATCTGGACTACGCTTTGGACAACGAACTGGAATTGACGCTTTGGGCTGGCGGATGTGATGGTTTGGACCTAGTTGCTTTGCACAGTAGCGCCGAGGTGAAACTCGCGTGTGAACGGCTCCAATTCAACTATCATATCGTCTCCGTCCCGGTAAAACCTTGGCAGGCCTCGGAGTACGTTCGAAGTTCGCACCATTGGGTTGGTGGTGTAGGTTCGGTTGAGACGGACTCCCGATTAGCGCTGGTCTGGCTCTGAGCACTTGTCCCCATAAGGGCTTGTGCCAACCCTCGCATGGCCTCCCTGCTCTGCAAAGATAACCATGGGACCAAAAAGGCGACTACACACACGAACGGAGATAGCGGCTCCGAGGGGGAACCCAATAAAATGGAGCAAACAAATGAAACCACAAGCAAACAGGACGCTAGCACGGAGAACCCTTTCAGGCAAAAACCGCTGTTGGCAAGAACACCGATTAAACAAGACACCGATTGCGGGGGGAGGCAGCAAACCCCAGAAACACTGTCAAAGTCAACATCACAGGTTAAATCATCGGAGACAGACCACAGACGGACTAACGAACAAAAGAAGGCAGAGTGCGTTTTGCAACCTGGCATCATTGCGGCCTTTGGGCGCAGTAGAAGGACTATGCGCACCCCGGAGCGCCCAGTGCAAGACGTACACAATCCGGATCAAGCTACGACACCAACAGAGGCCAGTGTAAGACTGGGGGAGGGAGAAGTTTTGCCGTTGGCCGACGCCACTTCAAACGCGACCCAAGCGATAGAAGCAAAAGGGCTAGGAAACGGGGGCCTCTCCCAAGAGGTGGCGCCAAATAACACAATCGCCCTTGACCGCGCCGAAGAGGAGCGGCTTACTCGGAAAGCGGGGAATATCGTCAAACAACTGAGGGCTGCCTGCGAACTGCAGAAAAACATAGGCAAGAGTGTCAAGAATGGCATTCTTGAACTGGAGGAGCTTTTTGGCCGCATAACGCACTACAGGCGGAGGTGGCTTGCAACCGAAAAGCACCAAAAAGACACGCTCTCCCTCAAGGCATCAGTGGGTCCTAGCAGCAGCAAAAGAATGGCCGGTAGCCCAATTGAAGGCGACTGTGAGAAAAGGAGGAAGGACGAGACTATAAACGAAGTTGACACTCCAGGCGAGGAGTTTCATGTGGTGCGAAACAAGGCAGCGAAAAAAGCGGCCAAAAAGCTACTACTAGAAAAAACAGACAAAGAGCTCAACCACGAAAAGAACAAAGAACCCCCCGATATACCGCAGAAAACAAAAAGCCAACCGCGGCGCAAACCCTTGCGAGAGGCACTGCTTATTAAACCCACTAAGGGCCGAACCTACGCAGATGTCCTCCGTGAAATTAAAGGAGCGGTCAAGCCAGACGACACCAAAACTGCCATCAAAGCAGTTCGACCAACCCGGACCGGTGGCCTGCTGGTGGAATTCGGGCCAGAGGCCACAAACAAAGATGCATTCCGTGACGCGGTTCAAAAGGTTCTTGGAGATGCGGCAACGGTTGCCTCGCTCGAACCAATGGCCACCCTGGAAATCAGGGACCTCGACTGCGTCACGGACAAAGCTGAAGTAGAGGATGCCATTAGGAGGGAGTTCCCCAGCTTAAGTGAAGTCAAGGCAAGATTGACACGTGAAAACACAAGGGGGCAACGCATGGCTATTGTCGAACTAGCTGATAAAGACGCCCAGCAAATCCTGGCGAAGGGCAAAATTAAGAAAGGTTGGGTGATCTGCAGGATACGGAGAAGAACGATCCCTATCCGCTGCTTCAGATGCCTCGAATACGGACACACCGCGTATGGTTGTAGGGGACCCGACAGGAGATTTCTGTGCTACAAATGTGGTGAAACGGGGCACAAAAGGAAGGAGTGCACGAACGAGGCAAAATGCATTCTTTGCAAGGATGCTAAGCTAGCACCCGGCGACCTCAAACATGAGCCGGGGACAGGGAGATGCTGGGTTTTCAAGGAGGCCCTAACTAAAGCCAAATCGATACTCAAATGATCCGTATCCTGCAGGTCAATTTGCACCGAAGCACAAACGCCCAGGACCTACTTGAGCAGTTTGCGAGGGATAAGAAAGCTGACCTCCTGTTGCTGAGCGAGCAACATCATAACAAGGACTCGCAAGCGTGGTACCCTGACAAAACTGATACCTCGGCCATCTGGGTTCGAGACAGCGCCCGCCTTCAGGTGCAGGGCCATGGACGCGGGGATGGTTTTGTGTGGGTGCGGTGTTCAGGGATAACATATTTCAGTGTTTATCTGACGCCTGACGAGGCAATGCGATCTTTTTGAACCGAACTCGATGCCCTGGAGGACGCTGTCTCGAACACAGAGGGCCACATGCTGGTCGGGGGAGACTTCAACGCTAGAGCCATCGAATGGGGTATGCCACAATCCGACCCAAGGGGAAAGCAAATCTTGGACATGGCGGCCAGAACAGCGCTTTTTGTCCTAAATACTGGTAACACCCCTACTTTCCGCCGATGGGAGCGTAGGAACCATACCCGATGTGACACTCGCTTCGGAGTCCCTGGTACCTAGAGAACACAACTGGCGAGTACTAGAGGACTACTCGGCTAGTGATCACCAGTATATAGCTGTTGAGATTCACGACGGTGCCACTCTGCGTGCGTATGCCCAAACTTCAATCCTCGGATGGAGGACTGGGAGGATGGACGTCGAGAGGTTCACTGACGCGCTTACGGCAGGCGCACCGTTGCTGGGAGCTCCGCCAGGGAGTGGAGGGCCTACAGCCAAGGACTTGGTGAACTCAACTATGAGTACCATCATAGCTGCTTGCGAGTCTTCCATGCCCCGTCGGAGACCCCGACATGGTAAGCCTCCAGTATACTGGTGGTCAAATGAGATCGCCGAACAAAGAAGCGAGTGTCACAAACTTCGGCGAGAGGCCCAGCGGGCGCGAACACGGGAGGAGGTAGACACTAAGCTAGCAGCATACAGGTCCGGCAGGAAATATCTTCGCAGGCTTATTAACAAGAGCAAGGCCCGATGCTGGCAAGACCTCGTGGACGATGTAAATAGGGATCCGTGCGGCCTTGGCTACAAGCTGGTCATGGGGAAACTTGGTGCCCTACGGAAGCCTTGTATACATGTCGCGGAAAAGATGGACGCGATAGTGCGGGGACTCTTCCCCGCCCATCCCGTCCGTGTTGACGCTGTCCATGGTGAAACAGCAGTCGAGTGCCCACTCTTCACACAGCTGGAACTGGAGGAGGCAGTCCTCTCCCTGAAAGCGAGGAAGGCTCCAGGTCCAGATGGTGTTCCAGCTGAGGTTTTGCAGCTCGTCTATCACCATTGTCCTGACTTGCTGCTCAGCACATTCAACGCTTGCCTACGGGACGGGGTTTTCCCGGTACGATGGAAGGTGGCGAGGCTCGTGCTGGTCAGCAAGGGGAAGGGAAATCCCGAATCGCCGTCTGCATACCGCCCGTTATGCATGCTAGACACGGCCGGGAAAGTGCTAGAGAAACTCATCAAGGGAAGACTCACTGACGCGATTCGTGCTGCTGGGGAACTATCTCCTCGGCAGTACGGCTTTAGAGCAGGACGTTCTACCATTGATGCGATTGCAGAGGTGGTGAACGCGGTCCAAAAGGCAGAGGCATATAGTCGCACCAAGCGACGGATCGTCCTGTTGGTGACACTCGACGTCAGGAATGCCTTCAACTCCGCTAGATGGGTGGATATTCTGGATACGCTGGAAAACTCTTTTCAAGTTCCAGAATATCTAATGCGGCTTTTGAGGAACTACCTTAAGGACCGAAGCCTGCTCTACGACACGACACAGGGCCAACGAAGGATGGAAATTACCTCGGGTGTTGCCCAGGGATCTATCCTTGGTCCGGACCTGTGGAACGTGTCTTACGACGTTCTACTGAGACTTGAGATGCCAGATGAGTCGCGCTTGGTCGGCTATGCGGATGATGTTGCGGCCCTGGTCGCCGGACGCACCGTTGAACAAGCACAACTTAGGCTAGGTATGCTAATGCGCCGAGTGAGGGACTGGATGACTGCTCGCGGGCTCAGTTTAGCACTGGAGAAAACCGAAGTGGTCATCTTGACAAAAAAGAGAATCCCTAGAGTAAGGATGATCAGTATTGGAGATATACAGATCGAATCGAAGCCAGCGGTGAAGTACCTGGGGCTACTGATCGACTCGAAGATGAGTTTCTCTGAGCAAATCAGGGCAACGGCTGAGAAGGCTGCTTCGGGAATATCGGCCCTGAGTCGACTTATGGCCAACGTAGGGGGACCCAGCCCATCAAGAAGACGCCTCTTGATGAGTGCTGTAGGGTCAGTGCCACTGTACGGAGCAGAGGTATGGGGCGACGCTCTCAGCAAGGAGGTATACCGAAAACGATTGGCACAGGTACAGAGAAGAGGAGCACTGAGAATTGCATCTTCGTATCCAACAGTCTCCGACTCGGTGGTGAGAGTGATTGCAGGCGTGATACCTGTCGCCCTCCTTGCTAGAAACGAGGATGCGAGGGAGATGGTTGTCCGCGAGGAGAGACAACGCTCGCTCAACGATTGGCAGCAGTCTTGGAGGAATTGCACAAAGGGAAGGTGGACTGCGCGCCTCATCCCGGATGTGAGACCGTGGCTAAATCGAAGGCATGGTGAGACTGACTTCTATCTGACCCAGCTTTTGAGCGGGCACGGGTGTTTTCAGTCTTACCTGCACAAGATCGGCAAGTCACGGTCTCCCGATTGTCGGTTTTGCCCAGGAGAGGAGGACAATGCCTGTCACACATTTTTTGCGTGTACCAAATGGGCCAGGCTGCGAAGGGAACTCTACAGGGAGATGGGAGAGCTCACCCCGGATAATATAGTTGCGGTGATGCTCGAATCGGTTGACAAATGGAGCCAGGTGGCACATTATGCTCGGGCAGTCCTAAAATATAAAAGGGACTCACAGCAGCCGGAGGCACTGGGGCTGGGGGATTGCTCTTCTGGCAATTCCTCTTCCCCCCTCCCCTCCCACTAGGAAAGGGACTCCCCAGCTTGAAGGCGCCCCACGGCGTAACAAAACGAGACCTGGCCCGAAGTAATGTGTCAAACGGTTCCAGGCTAGGTTCTCAGATTGACAGGGGAGGTGTTTAGTGGGTAGTCCAAAGGTATCCTCCATGGGAGTCCCACACTGCCAGACTCGGCGGGCATAAATGCCTTCACCTCCCTACCACAAAAAAAAAAAAAAAAAAAATACGCTTCAGATTCAAACGAAATCAGAAAGGCAAGATCGTAATCAATCACCAATTGCAAGATCCTGAAATACATCGAACAGAAAGCATCACAGCAATACCTACCGTTCCAGAGTATCAATCACAGCCAGTCATCTCCAGCCAAATTCAATCGAATCAGCGAGCATCTAAGTTCTATGACGGACCATTTTTTTAGCAATCGAGGACAATTGCATTTCAGCCCGGATGAGTTATCTCCGATAACATTAAAACTGAAAATGCTGACGATGTGTCTACCATCAAACACAAGCATCGTGAGAAATGCAATGCATGCAGTTTCCCGGAATCGAGTAAGTTCTAGTTTTCATATAATTGTAAAAAGTTTGTTCAGTTTGTAATTAACCGTGAAACAATAAAGATCTGGGCAACAGCCCTAAGTTGTATTTTTTTAAAAACAAAAAAGGATCTTTTATTAACTTACATGCACAGTTTCGATTTCCGTAGGGATTTGTAAGTTAGTACAAAACCCTAAACATAGGCAGGTGGTCAAAACTTCTTTGAATTCCACGTGCCCTATCTCTAGTGCCAATATACGAGTAATACTGTCATTTACATACATATATTACCCAGCGTTCAATTCTGAAGCTTATACAAAAAGATACGTAGTGTACGTAAAACAACATGTAGGTCAGCAAGATTCTTGCATAGCATCTTTTGTTCTTACATCCCTTCCAACTTTAGAACACCAGATAAGCATAACTTGGCACCAAACAAGCTCAACATCTTACTAAAAATCTTTTCAAATGCATTTATGCATCTTATCTTCATCTGTTGTTAACCTCATTCCGCATCAAAATACAAACAAAAGAAATTCACATCTTTTCATTAAAAACTTCGCGCTCTACTTCAATTCATTCGCACAACGTCTTGCATTTCAGCAGTAAAACAGCTAAACGCAATTTCATGTATTTTTAACTTCTCCTCAAAATACCTTAATTACATAAGTAACATTTAGACCTAATTACCGCGCTCTCCAAGAAAAGTATCTGCTGGAGTGCCAGCCGCTGTGCCGCGTTATTCCAAGCACAACCTAAGAAATCTCTAACGCTTCCAGGATACACGTAAGTGGTTGGAAAAATAATTTTTGCAACATCTCGTATTTGCGGATTTCTTTAGTTCCGACAGGATGTTCACTTTGCTCGAATGTGCGAAGGATATGCACAGCGTGCATGTGTGTATCACTGAAATTTCTTCATTCGCTGGGAACTTTTCCTTCGTCCTTGTGCCTCGGGGTATCCGGGCTGCAGTTCTGTGTGCACACATCCACCCCGAAATTGTGTCAGTAAAATTAAAATACTAAATAGGTAATAGGTGCATCTTCGTACTGCACTTTGCAGAAAGGACGAAAACATGGAACAGCACAAGTTACGGGGCCACTATTTAAATTTTAATTACATAATTTCATCTTTAAAATGTCGATGTGCAAAGCAGCTTCCTGTGCTGCTGCTGTTGTTGCTGGTAGCGCTCCTCCGGATGAATAGACAAGTCAGACAAGACACACAGACAATGGATGGAAGGGTTGTGGGTGGGTTAGGGATGCCACAACCGAGGCCAACTAAGTTGAGCATATGCTCTGCAAAATCTAAATAATGCAAAGCTCTAATTTTTAGTTGAGTTCAATTTCGTATGAAATGTTCTTTAAAATGTAGTACAAAACCATTTGGATGCACGAGCGCTCCTGGTGGTGGTTGTTCTGGTACTTGTGTGCCTCGAGATAAGTTCCGCTCGTACATTTTACATATAATTTCCATAACTACGAACAAGTTCTTTCTAATTCAAAGGAGCAACGTCCTGGCACACAGTTCAACTCGTGGATGGAGCGAGAGATACCGTGAGAGAGGGTTTTCAGTATTTTCTCGAGGTTTCGTAATGAAAGACTAGAAAGGGTATTACGGGTGCTGTTAAGTATATACCAACGAAGCACACACTAAACGGTTTCGTTCGTGAAAATTTATAATTGCACCATAAAGTTGTAGGTTAACGGAATTTATGCGGCCCATAATTCTAAGACTTTGCCTGATTTATTACAATTAATATTGCGATTAATCGCGCTGAGATCCTTGTTGCTAGGATTGCCGACTTGCCAAGCCAAGATGATCCCCAACCAACATCGAATGGGTTTCTTGCGCGACTAGGATAATGGCTATTAAAAATATTAACGAGACTACTTGCTAAGCAGTTAAGAGATGTGAAAATATTTCGAAATAATTTTTATGTAATTTTTTTACGGTCTGCTGCGTTTTTGTCGACGTTCAAGGATTTTTTCAGTGAGTTCGCATATTGTTATCTGAAAGTATTGCATGACCAGAAATTCGTGACTGGAGGCTTTAATTTGATTTTAGGAAGAGGACCAGATAATTAGCTTCTTGGGCATATACTCATAACAAGTATTTGCTTTAAGGCAATCGGTTCATCATTATTTCCTGAAAGACCTACATACTCGTAAGACCTAAAGCTATTTGCCTGCAAATACCATGAAAAACATTCCTTAAAGCTAGAATATCATATAAATAGCATCCTCCAGAATGAATATTGTGCTGGCGTAAGATGTCTGACTTGTCCACTCTAATGAGCCCTCACCTTCTTCCATAACAACAGATAACCCATTCTTTCAGACCCAATTCGTTATTTTAGAGTGATGAAGTACGTCTGCTAGATCTTTGTCCTTGAGGATATTCCAGCTCATTTCTGTGGGACCAAATAACTACAGAATAGCATAGGCAGAAACATGAAATTCACATGCCTGGTACATAGTTGCTGCACGATCTTGCTATGCTATGCACGGATTGTATGCAATAACTTGTGTCGTCCTTACTTTTACCTATATCCTGTGCCTCTACCTTTAACTTTACTCTAGTATAAAGAACTTGAAGATTTAAGAATTTAATTATTTATTAAATATATATATTGTCGCGTGTTATGGTTCGCGGCCAATAATTTTAATGTTCCGGGAAAGTGAAAACGCAATGTCTTTTAATTTAAGATAAAAGAGTTTATTAAATTACTTAAAAATGCACAATCACTTATTTGGTCTATTTCACAATTTCAATTTTCACTATTAAAATCTAACTTCCACTTGCCCATAAATTTCTATCGCAATTGTCTTCTAAGATCACTTCACAATCAACGAAAATCACTTTTCTATTACTCGAACAATATCGCTTTCCACACATGATCTCCCCATTCATTCAGCTCGCCCTTATATAGGTTCTCCAGCATTTTAATGCATTTCTCGTACATTGGCGAATGTTCTGCCGAGAGGTATCTGGTATATTCGAGCAGATAAATGGAGCAGTGACGCACTTCCAAATGTTGATCATGCTTGGTGGGCTCTCGTGGTTTCGAGTAAATTCATTTTGTTGATGTTCTTAACGGTTGTGAAAACAATTGCGACAGAAGCTCGCAGAATTATTTGTACATGTAACACTGCCCCCACCTCAGTCCTGTTTGCCCCGAAAAGATGTGTCGTCAGTTGTAGTCAATTCTACCTGGATGTAATATGGGGCAAGACAGTCCAAGTGCACGATTTTCATTTTGGCTCTTGGCTTACGATGTTCCTGTATTCGGTATACGACGTCGTTGATTCGCTTTGTAACTCGATATGGTCCCTCCTAGGTATGTTGCAACTTTGGAGACCTACCCTTTCGCCGTTGAGGGTTATATAGTCATACCAAGTCATCTTGCTGGAAACCAGTAGAATTTGCCTTTAAATCATACCTGGTCTTCCTGCGGTCAGTAGCCGATTCAAGGTGTTTTCGGACTGTCCGATGCATCTGGTTCAACCGCTGCCTTAGCTCACTTGCGTACTCCGAGATGGTTTGGGGTTTCTCGGGAGGTGTTCCGAACTTTATATCAGTTGGCGGACGAATAGTCTTTCCAAAATTGAGGGCTAGACCCGTCGATGCATGTTCGGCAGCTCTGTATGCCATCAAAAATAGTGGGATATGTCGGTCCCAGTCCCTTTAGTTCTCGTCAACCATCTTGGCCAGATGCTTATTTAGCGTACCATTGAACCGTTCGACCATTCCATCGGATTGGGGATGCAGTGGTGTTGTCCTCGTTTTCCGTATTCCGAGCAGCTCGCACATTTTGCTAAAAACTAGTGACTCAAAGTTTCGGCCTTGATCCAAATGTAGTTCGCCAGATACGCCGTACCTACTGACCCAATTTAACACTAACTGTTCGGCTACAGTAGTTGCTTCCTTGTTGGAAATCGGGTAGACCTCGGGCCACTTGCTGAAATAATCGGCTACAACCAGCGTGTATCAATTTCCCTATTCGGATTCAGGAAAGGGTCCTGCGATGTTAACAGCAATCCTTTCAAACGGTACACCCACGTTGTAGGTTTGCATTTGTCCTCTCAGTCGTCGCTTTGCACCTTTGACGGAAGCGCAAATTGTGCATCTACGGCACCAGTCCTCTACGTCTTCTCGAGCATGGAGCCAGTAGAACCTTTCCCGCAATTTCGCTAAGGGCATGTTAACACCAAGGTGGCCAATTAAGGATACTTTGTGCATCTCCTTAACCACATCGTGGATACGGCTTTTGGGGAGTATAGTTTGCATCCTGTACGAGCTGCCATCCGCCGTTTCCCATTTCCGATTGAGTACGCCATTCTCCACCTGAAGGGAGCTCCATTGCGCCCAATAACTTTTCAGAGTGGCGCCCGGCATCGAAACGTCCTTCCATTCAGGTCGCTCAGTTATCTCCTTCCATACGAGCAATGGCCCGATGTCTTCATCGGCTAACTGGGCATTTCGAATCTCCTCCGGGGACCAACCTTCATCGAATTCGGCCGTTATTAACCGCTGGTCAACAGGTGGATCCTTTTTCTTCAATCCGTAGGCAATGCTTACAGTTAGCTGGACATGGAGGATGAGATAGGGCGTCAGCATTTCCATGAACTCCGCCCTTCCGATGAACAATTTCGTAGTCGTCTGACTTCAATCTTTCGATCCATCTCGCAACTTGTCCATCGGGGTTTTTGAAGTTGAGCAGCCATCTCAGCGATGCATGATCCGTTCGAAGAACAAATTACTGGCCACATAGGTACTTGTGGAATGGCTTGGTGGCCTCTATTATAGCCAATAGCTCCTTCCTGGTCACGCAATAGTTCCTCTCACTTTTTGAAAGAACTCGACTGTAATACGAGAGGACTCTTTCTTCGCCATCGATCTGCTGGGAGAGTACAGCTCCAATACCGCCGTTGCTCGCATCGGTGTCAACTGCAAAAATTTTGCTGGTTTCGGATATGCCAGTACGGGTGATTCTTCTCCTTCAAAGTCTCAAAGGCTACCTGGCATTGTTCATTTCAGACTAACGGATGATTTTTCTCGGTTAGCTGATGGAGACACTTAGCTATTTTGGCAAAGTCTTTGACGAATCTTCGATAGTAGGTTGCCAGACCCAGAAAACTTCGTAGTTGGTGCTTGTTGTTTGGTGTTGGCCAGCTTTTTACGGCTTCAATCTTCTCAGGGTCTGTTTTGACCCCTTCTGCTGATACAACGTGTCCCAGGTATTTTACTTCAGCTGCAAAAAGAGTACACTTGTCGGGACTTAGTTTCGAATTTGCCAGTCGCAACCGGGAGAAAACCTCTTCTAAGTTCCGCACATGCTCTTCAAATGTTCTCCCGATGACAATGATGTCATCCAGGTACACCAAGCAAGTTTTCTAGATAAGGCCACATAGCACGTACTCCATCAAGCGTTCGAAAGTGGCTGGAGCATTGCAAAGCCCAAATGGCTTCACGACAAATTGCCACAATCCAGTCCCAACTGAAAATGCGGTCTTCTCTCGGTCATTCTTGTCGATTTCTACCTGCCAGTAGCCACTCTTGAGATCGAGTGTAGAAAACCATTTTGCGTCGGCTAAAGTGTCCATGATGTCATCGATGCGTGGGAGTGGGTAACTATCTTTCTTAGTGACGTCGTTGAGCGGCCTATAGTCGACACAAAAACGAGTGCTACCATCCTTTTTCTTCACTAGAACTACAGGCGTGGCCCATGGACTGACAGAAGGTTCAATTACGCCTTGTTTTTCCATGTCCGAGATCAGCGCGCTCACTTCTCCGTGTTTGGCTATAGGGAGGCGTCTTGGTGCTTGTCGAATCGGCTTGGCTCCCTATGTATCTATGACATGAGTTCCCAGACTCGTTCGGCCCTGGTCATCCGGGCTTGTTGAGAAGATGTCACTGTACTTGATGACCAGATCAGAGGCTCGTTTGAATAGCTGCACTGGCAATTTGACCTGCTTCAATATTGCCGACGTAGATTCCCGGGCTTTGTCTGTGTCTTGCCTCCTTTTCCAATGATGGTCGTGAGTAGCTACCAAAGAGCTGATGGTGGAAACAGGCTGCCAGCTGCCGATGACTTCTCCCGCTTTGATGCTCGTGGTTGAGTCTGCGGTATTAAGGACTCTAACTGGCACATATCCGTTCCTCAAAGATCTTACAAGGCTTCGTCCTACAATCAAACTGCGCAATGCGGACGTCTTCGTTGGCTCTATCAGATAAGATTGGTGGTCTCCAGAATCACCATCAAGCTTGGCCCATACAATGCTTTCGGAAGAATTCGGTACATCAGTGTCAGTACATACCACTACATTCATCTTGGGAATTTGGACGCTGGGATCCTCCATCAGTACTTCGACATTTTGCCATTTCAATACACGTTTGCCCAAATCCAACGTGATTCCATGTGTTCGCAGAAAATCCATTCCGAGAATGCAGTCATTCATAATGTTCACGACCAAAAAATTATGTCGGAACGCAAGGTTTTCCAACTGTATCTGTAGGTTGGCCTCTCCATGAACAGGTGCAGTTTCTCCCGTAGCTATTCGTACTGAGAAAATTCTGCCCTTGTGAACTTGTTACTGTCTAACTAGGTCTGGTTGGATCATCGATCGGGTTGCACCAGTGTCGATTGTTATGGTGCAATGTTTTCCGTCAACTTGGCCCGAAAGGCATAAGCCCGCCTTCCACGATGTAGTCTTGACACGATGATGGTGGTGCTGGGGACGTCGATCCTCCTAGCCAACCTCTGCCCCACGAAGTTGGCTCTTACATGTTTCCCGGCCCCTCTGTTTGAAGGGCTTCCATTCTGGGCTCCTGACTTGGTCTGGATCTCCTCCTAGCTGCACACCCTGGACAATAGCTCGGTTTTCGTCGCTTCTTGCAGTCCCTTTGCAGGTGCCCCTTCTCTCCGCAATTCCAGCATCTTGGCGCACCATTTACACGCGAGTCTCGCTCAATTTCGACGTGCTCGGACCTGCACTTATCTGTCACTACCTCACGAACCCGGGCAGTGATACGAGTCACATTTTTCGCTACCTCAAAGTTCAGACTGTAAGTCGATGCGTCCTTAACCGTTTGCTTCTGAGCTAAACGCACGGCTTGTTGCAATTCCAGGTCCTTTAATGCGCTGATGAGTGCTTCTGTCGCTGCATCATCTCGATGTTCTGGGTCGTAGGCTAGGTAAGCCAAAAGTGCTAGTCCCTCAATGTCTTGGGCTAGCTGCTGTTGCGTTTCACCAGACTTCTGTACCCGATGCCTTAGCTGTGACCGATAAATCTGCTTCAGATGATCGTGTCCATAACACATGTCGAGCGCATTCATTATAGCATTCGGGTTTGAGTGCAATTCATCGGGGATCATCTGCAAAAGCTCAGCAGCTGGGTCTCTTAGAGCAAGAATCAGTGCAGTTGCTCGTTCCTGCTCATTCCAGTGATTTGCCCTTGCAGCAGCTTCAAACTGGGTCTTGTAAATGCTCCAGACCATTTGCCCATCGAATATTGGTGCTTGCACATTTCTGGGTGTGCTTTGCGCTGCGGTTATAAGCGGGGCTGGTGAGGTGGTTACTACTGCCTTCGCTGCTTCCAATTATTTTTTCGCTTTTTCCATCTCATGGTTTATTCTCTCTTCGACCTGGCTGACCTATCCCTCGACCTGGCTGACCTTTTCCTCGACGTGGTAAACCTTTTCCTCGACCGGGTGAACCTTTTCCTCGACGCCTTTAATTTGTTTGTTCAAGTGACCGACCTCCGCTTTTATTTCGGTTGACTGTTTCTCCAGCTTCTGTGTGATGTCTGCCTTGATTTCGATCGCTTGTTGGTCCAGCTTCACTGATTGTTCATTTAATTTCGCTGATTGTTCATTTAACTTCGCTGTTTGTTCATTTAACTTCGCTGATTGTTCATTTAACTTCGCTGATTGTTCATCTTGCTTCGTAGTTAAATTGGATGACTGTTCATCTAGCTTCGCAGTCAGACTGGATGACATCAGCATAAACATTTGCATTAGCGCATTTCTTTGCTCCTTTGATTTTGGTGTTTCCATTTCTCCACCTTCTGCGGCTTTTTCCGCATCTGAGAGCTCACCCGAATCCAGATTCACGCCTTCCGACTCGATCGCGTCACGCAAGCGTACAATCAGTATGGCATTTGTACCTTGTGTGGCAGATTCCGCTGTTCCAACTCCTCCTTGAGCTCCGATATGGTCAATTGATCAATTTTTAGATGAAAGTTTCCTGGCATTTTTATTGTTTTGGCTATTTTTCCACCAGTTTCCACGTTATATTTCACAACTGTGCAGTTTAAGAATGTTTAAATGTTTTCACTTTTCGAAATTTTCTTTCTCACTTCTCGACACCACTGTCGCGTGTTTTTGGTTCGCGGCCAATAATTTTAATGTTCCGGGAAAGTGAAAACGCAATGCCTTTTAATTTAAGTTAAAAGAGTTTATTTAATTACAAAAAAATGCACAATCACTTATTAATTACTTCACAATTTTAATTTTCACTTTCAAAATTAAAACTTCCACTTGTCCAAAAATTCCTATAGCAATTGTCTTTTAAAATTTCTTCACTATTACTTGATCACTATTTTTACTTCACACACTATCGCCGTGTTTACCCTCTCGGTTGAATGAATGATCCCCCCATTCATTCAGCTTGCCTTTATATAGGGTCTCTAATCATTCAACTCAATTCTCGTACATTGGTGAATTAGCGGGAACATTCCATCAGTGAATGAATGGGCCAGTGACTCACTTTCAGATGTTGTTTATGCTTATTAGGTTCTCGTGGTTTCGAGTAAATTCGTTTTGTTGATGTTCTTAATTGTTGTGAAAACAATTGCGACAGTAGCTCGCAGAATTATTTGTACATGTAACAATATTCTCAGCAAGCCTTGAGCTGCCAGTCTATAATGTGTATCATATGAGAGTGAGGGAATCCCACACAAGATTTCGAGCTTAGCCTCCATTTGCTAAACTATCAGACTTCTTATTATCCCCGTACCCTCTGTGCTGTGGAGTCCAGTAAAGTCTGGGCAAGTTGTATCACCCAAAGTAGTTTAGTTTGTTCAGGCATTCGTGAAAACTTTTGATGTGGCTATTTGTCCTTGTTTTGCCTCCTTCGCTATTTATTAGCCTTTATGTGGTTAAGAGGTGTAGGCTACTTTACCAAACTGCCCTTGATCTTCCCACTTCGGCAAGCGAGTGCCTCTGCGGTGGTTCGGACTTTGGAAGAGCAAGTATTTTTGCTGTTTGGAGCGCCTGCAGTCGTGATATGCGACAATGGGGTACAATTCTGGTCGGAAAAGCTTCAAGAGCTAGGGGAATCCTTCAAAACTACCATTCAGTATACGGCACTCTACCAACCTCAACTAAATCCTGCAGAGCGCATTAATCAAAATATAAAACGAATGCTGAGGTCGTATGTTGGTGAAAATCAGCAAAAGTGGGATAAAAACCTGCCAAAGATCGGTTGTGCATTACGGACGTTCACAAACGCGGCAATGAAAGTTACTCCGTATTTTGCGAATTTTGGGGGGGACATGGTTGTTTCGCGGAAGGGGTTTACTTCATTTAACGAGTGGAAAGGTTAGCAGGATCCTAAGGCACGAGCCGTACTGATGGCGAAAATGCGAGCGGACATTCAACGGCGTTTGGAAAAAGCAGCACAGCAAAGCTCACAGAGGAATAATCTTCGGAAGTGGGAGCCTCCATTTCAAATCAATCAGATGGTTTGGAGGCGGAACTTCCCTGTTTCAGATGCAGCCCAATAATTTTCGGCAAAATTGGCAACGAAGTATGTGCGGCCGTTCAAAATCACCCGCAAAGAGTCTCCGTACACGTACAGGCTGCTACATCTAGATGGACGTGACGCGGGTGTCTGGTACGCCAAAGATTTGAAACCACACGTGGGGTGAAATTGAAAACTGTTTCGTGGGAACGAAGACGGGGGGGGGGGGGATAAATTGGGAATGGAAGGATGGATTCGCGCAGCTCAGTTCAAGGTTTCGAGAGTGGCAACCTCTCTAGGCTGTACCCTCTTTGTTTCTACGTGCTAACTCACCGCGGCTTTAAGGTACTTTCTCCCGGATGGGAGACGATTCGGAAAAAAAGTTGGAAATCGGAGTCGGAGTCGAGAGGCCTCCTTCAACCGAGGTAACGTGTTCAAAGGGTACAGTAAAAAGGGATAATCAACGTATAGGACGACATGACAGACGGAGCTTACGTTGATATGTAAAAAGATTACCTCCTTAAAGTTGACGCAGCAATCGCAAGTTGCGGGTGCTGTGCTTACATCCATTTTCCTCAGCTTGTGTCCTCCTTGCGATCTTCATTCCGAGTTTTCATATATTTAGGATGTCGGTAGGTGTGTAAGTTTGACTAGCATAAAGCTACAAGGGAGTGGTAAATTCTAAAGGAGGAAGCAAACACGATTTTAGTTTTGTTAGTCAGTAGAAGTAGGTTAATATACGTTATATCGTTTACAGGTGAAGGCGGGTTTTGTAGTTTTGTAGGATTCGAGGGAGCGTATTTTCCTTCTCGCTGATCAAGTGCCTAGTTTGGTGATGGGATTACTAGCAAGAAGTTAGGAGTTAAGCTTGAACAGCTGGTTAGGCAGGAATTATACAGAGTAAATATTTGAGATATCTTTAGGTTTAAATAAGATCTAGAGGAGTGGTCTTAAGTGGAGTAAGGAGATAGTTGTAATAGTCTCTAAGTCCCTGTATTTGAGTCGCTATAGATTCACATTTTTTCCCTCTTGATTGAATTCAGATTAGTTTTATTTTTGCGGTTTTTTTTTGGTGAGGTGTGAATGCTATTGGCCAAGTAAACATTTGTAGATAGTTTGAGAGGGAGTTCAACTATACTTATTTTTCAGGTAGATTCTCTTCGCGATTTCCCTTCTGGAGCCTCGTTCAAGCTTTTTCAGGAGGCTAAAATTGGAAGTAGGGTAACCACTCTAAATAGTTCTCCCTTTTTGCTCGAATTTATCTTTAGAAATGGGGGAAAGGCAGGTAAAGCTTTAAATGGTTAGATTGGTGTTAATGGGGGCAGGAGGTGGAACAGCCAGTCCAACAATAAAAGTTGGTGAGAAGACAAGATCAAGCGTTGGGTTAGTTTTTATTTCAGTATAATGAGGAGGATTAGTCAAGCATTAGGACGAAGTGAGGGTTGGGGTTATTATATAATTTCTGTTTACGGCGAAAATAAATTCAAGGAGGTGTAGGGTAGAGTAGTCAAATGCAAATAAGGCATTGGGGTTCTGCTGGAAATGGGTCTCCCACTGCTATACGGTAGTTATAGTTAAAAAACATTTTTTATTTTTTCTTTGCATTCCTACTTGGTTAAGAATCGCTAGCGTACATTTAGGGTAGAATAGGCTTTGGAAAAAAAAGTCGCGAGTAGACAATGGTTGTCCGATTGAGTAAAGTACAGGCTGCGAGACAGACTAGATCCGGATGGATTTCAAGGAAATCCCCTTCAGGTAGGGGGAATTGTCACGGACAAATTCCTACTAGACCTCAGCGCTTGCCTCTGCAACAAGTTTACCAGTTGTACGGAAAAAGATTATAGAATTACCCAAAATATTGGGAACTTTGTAAATAGAAATATGTTGTAATCATTATTAATACCAAGAGTAAACATAGTATGTAAGTTAGGACAACAATTGAACAAGAAAAGCCCAGAATAATGGTTCTGCAAAAGTTCGCCTCCGAAGACAAACCGTTGAAAAATGCACGAATCGGTGGCGGTACACACATCAATGCACGTATGGCAGTTTTAATCGAGACTTTGAATGAATTAGGTGCAACAATTTGATGGGTGGCCTGTAATATATACTTGACACAGGATGAAGTTGCTGCGGCATGGGCTGAAGCAGATTATCCGATATTCGCATGGCGTGGTGAGTGCGAAGGAGATTTTTAGGCTGGTGCACAGATAAAAGCAGTGATCTTTTCCCCTAAAAGTGAAGACTCCGGCACGAGCCAAGCTCGTCTCGAGGCTTAGGGGACAAATTTATGGGTAAACGAGTGGTGCCCACACCCGTCTCTGACGGAGCAGCCCGGGACCCAAAACGCCCCCAGTCGGAGTCGGCAGGTATGGTTGGATCATCTTCTGGCGATAGTTTTATCGCGTAACAGTGCAACCCATTTGCTGATCCGATTGTGAACTTCAGCACTTTTGACCATACTCACTATATCTGGAATTGTATCAATGGTTTGGCTGCCTGCTCTAAGGCCATACTGCTGTAGATATAGGTCCCTAGCAGCATGTATCGCGTTAGTGAGTTGTCTTTCGATGAGAGTCGCGTGCACTTTTTCGGCCGTACCCAGCATATATAATGGGCGGAACGTGGATGCAAAATCAGGATCTAACTGATTTGCTGTTTGACACGAGTCCCGCTACTTTCCATCGTTCCGGGAAATCTCCTTTATGCAGGTAAGCGTTGAACGTACTGAGTAGCAAGTGAGGGCAAAGATTGTAGACAAGCTGCAATACTTCAGCAGGAATGCCATCTGCTCATGGTGCCTTCCTTTCTTTCATGGATAGAACTGCCTCTCCGATTCGATTCTCATGAAACGTGGTTCTTTACTGGTGCTTATTGGTGAGCTGCATTGCTACGGATGAGATATACCAGGAACAGAGCCCATACAATCACGCCCATCTTTTCTACTTCCTGTAAGCAGAACTTCTGTAGCTTATCGAGCCTCTGCATGACGAGCTTGTATCCTAGGCTCCATGGGTCCGAACCCACATTCTCAACAAGCATTGGGCCTTATTGTTGTTGTTAGAACTGTCTCTTCCAGTTCAATAATCGTCGAAGGTGGGCCTTCACTGGTATTTGATGGGGAAGTGCACTGACACAGACAAGATATCTAAAGAACAAAGCCCGTACAGTTTTGTCCGCCTTTTTTACTTCATGTGAGCTGAGTTTCCGCAGGGTGCCGAGCTCCGGCCTCACCAGCTTGTATTCTAGACTCCATGGGTCCCTCTACACAGGCTCCCATCTAACCAGCTTGTATCCTAGGCTCCATGGGTCCCTCTTCACACCGCCCATAACGTTTTTCCAGCATCGGGCCTTACTCTTGTAAATTAGCTCCCAAAAGAATTCCCAACGAATTTGTATGCTGCTAGCCTTATATCTGCCTCATTTCTTCTTCACTCCCACTGGGCTTCTCGTTAAAGCTTGAGATACTCCCTTCACTTTTCAGTGATTTCCGTTGACTACCAGTATACTGGAGGCTAACGGCGATGGGTCTTCAACGGGGCATAGAAGATTCGTAAGCAATATCATTGTACTCATTGTAAGGTTCACCATGTCCTTGAAAGTTGACTTTTTCCTCACCATGGTAGTTGCCACTGCTACAAACACTGTAAACTCGGGGTAGCAAGCTGAGGCTGGGTATCTTTTGTCATCCTGGGCGACCTCACATTGAAAATAAATTAACACCAAGAGAAGGAAAGGAAAAAGGGAGTCCGTTTCAAGAAATGAAGCTTAAAAAGGTGCTTAGTTATAGGTAACCGTATATATTGGGTTCCCAAGCAAATATAAAACATTTAGATATATGCTCATAGTTGTGAACTAAAGCGAGAAAAAAAATTGGAATCACATCCAATTCAAGTAAATAAAAATCTCATAGGAGTTAATTAAAAATTAAAGCAATATGTGAAATGATTAGTAATTAACTCGAGGGTAATATGTTTGATAAAAACTCTTTCATAATAATAACGAGCATAACTTCCTTTTACTTGCCTCTCTTATGTTGAAGAGCACTCTATAACCATTAGAAGGAGGCACTAACACCTTCGGTAGTTAAATTATATCAAAAGCAAAAGCGATGAAAAACGGTCCAAGTTTTAAGAAAAAAAAAACACGCATCCTCCCAACTTTTGGGTTGCACTCGTAACAATATATGCTTCACGTCCTTTATGTGGAGCAAAGCGTTAAAAAACTACGCACAGCTGGCTGCTCACCAGTGGTTATTTGAGAAAAAGGCGAGCCATTTACGCTCATAATCAGCACGTGACCACGGTGGGAATAATTTTAATGCCCGCAGTTTTACTCTACAGTTGCATGCGTTAGGTAACTTCTGAAGAGACACTCGCACGAGTCGTTCACTTGCTGTGACTTTGCCAAAAATTTTGTCCAGAGCACTTTTCAGCCTCCGGCACCTATTAACTATTTTCGGTTAGAGTTTTCAGCCGACTTTGCCTTTTCACCTTCACTCGTTGCACGAAAATCGGCTTTCCAGCTCCTGCTTGCTAAGCAGTCTGTAATTAGAAGTCAATATTTTTCTTCCTCAACGCTTTTTCACTTAATCACTGGCAGAAAAAAATGACTACACATATAAAATAGTTCTAAATTATACTTTTCATACATTGTCTAGAAAAAACGTCAAAAACGAATTCACTTGGATGGCCTCTCTTGTTAAACCCTTTTTCTTCTTGTCATGACGCCATTCTGACTAGACAATCTCTACCACCAAGCCTCCGCTACCACTTGACTTAACGACCCAATCAAACCCTAGCTATAACCAGACCTATCTCAAATCTTCCTGCCAAAGACTCACTCGTCGCTTGATCAAGAGTTCATTAGGCGGCAACTGTCGTTGTCAAGACATCCCGTTAGAAAAACGCAAAGCTGATGCTCAGTAACACCAGATTAGCTGGTTTTTTTCAGCTGTGCGCTTAACAACATTCCGTGCCAGCGACTAGCTGATGCAGGGTTGTTTGTACAAACAACGCACAGACGCTCGCATCATTCAATAGCAATGTAAAAACCTGGCATGGAATAATGTGAACAAATGTTCGTTTGGACATATGTATGTATGCTGAAGAACACCACCACAGATCTCAATTCCTTTATTCTAGTGATCGCAGGCATAGTAGTCCTTCAGTACCAACCAGTTGGGTACTCTCGTCGCCACGGACTCCGAAGCGAATGTCACATCGGTTATGGTTTCCGTGCAACCCAAGTTGCAAAAAATATGAGTATTCCCAGTTTTTGCGATAACAAGTGTTGTTTTTGCCGCCATTTTCGGAATCTGATTTTCTCGATAGTCAGATTGAAACCTGCCCCATTCTAAAGCTCTAGCATTGAAGTCTCATCCAATGAATACCTGACCCTCTGTGCTCAAGACAGCATCTTCTAAGGTATTGAGCTTGGTTCAGAAAGATGTCAGTGATTCATTTGGCATTACGCTCACCCGTATAAAAGCATCTCTTCTTCCATAGTCCTGCACCTATTGGTGGGCACTGCCTAAAGCCTAAATGGGGCAGGTGCTAGATTTATCAGGATACTAGGCTTGTGGGTTTATGTCGTGATGTAGCTCTCTGCGCAACAATACGCCGGCTTTCATATCGCGCGTAAACTGCTCAAGCAGCTCGGTTAACTGGAGGACTGATTTGGCTTTGACTAGAGCTTCTTTGTAAATCCAAAATCTCCCCGACCTTATCAGGTTAATGAGGCTACCAATTCAGTGTGTTTTGACCATGTGTCTTTTCTTTTTGTGCCGTTTGAACACAATTATAGCTCAGGAAGCTCCTGTTGGGTTCCTTACAATTGTATGCTTTGCGTTCTCATTCGAGATACCTGAAACAGCGGAAAGGAATTGTGGCTCTCTATATCTTACAAATAACTCAACTCATTTTAGTTTTGCCTTTTGCTTGAATATATTTGACACCTATATTAGGCACTTTGGCAAACGCCATTTGCTATCCGCTGGTGTTTCTCGTGTCAGTTTGAAATTGACTTCGCTCAAACAAGGGCATTTCCTAATCACCTCTTCTACCTTGAGTTTGTATATGACTCAGTTGAGGTTCCTGATTTTGAGGCAGTGGGGCATTGCTTACTGTGGCTCCAGGAACCTTTTTGACTGCATCACGGAATGCGCTTTTGTTGATGACATCTGATCCGAATTTCACTAGCAAGCCTCCGGACAAGGATAACCATACTGCTCTCATGACAGTTTTGATGTCAGCTAGCTTGACCGCTATTTTAATTCACACCGTGCTTCTGAGTACGATCTGCCTGCAGATGGCTTAATGAGCAAAGGTTCTTGTATAAATTGGTACCGTGGTTTATGTTTTGGTTTCCACGTCATATTGGAAGACTCTTTGTTCTTCCCTTCTTTGGAAAGTTCTATGTCAGCCTTTTCATGTAGAAGCTTTTTAGCCACTTTTTGGCTGCTTTTTTAGTTGCCCTACTAAATACTGCGTGAAAGTCTTTGTCATGATTAGCAACTTTGTTTGATCGCTCGTTCTTTCTTTTTTCTTATGGTCATCTTCAATTGGGCCGCCTACCTTCCTTGTACAATTGTCGAGAACTGAAGCTAATTCCCTGCCATTTTTGTCTTTTTCGCGTTAAGTAACATCTATTTGTGGTATGTGGTGTATACATGAGGTTTTCTAGCTTGAGAACTCAGTTGCTGATGCTTTAATTGATTTTTTGTGTACGTCAGAAACGGCTTTCAAAATTTTGACGAATTTCCCCACTTTCTGAATAACTTTTCTGGCGTAGCTTTTGAAGAGAAGCTCTTGTTATATATCTGTCGTGCTTTATTCTCTTGAGTGATGGCTAGGAGAGTAACAATTTACAGTGAAACTTCTCCCACCTCCTACTTTCTGCCTTCTCCGATTTTGTTCACAGATGGTTCTATTTTCTGCCTATCTTGCACTCCAGGGTGCGTACAATTTTTATACTGCACTCAAGATCCAAAGCTATGCCCAATTGAACAATTCACTCCACCTTCTTTGCTAATAATTGTTTATTGTCTGACCCTGAACATTTAGCTGACATTTTTGCCATTAAATACGATGCTAGGGTTGTTGGTTTCGCTATTGAAACCTGTGTTGTATTTGAAGACATTTTTTGTGACCTATTTTCTCACGTTCAGTCCCTTTTTTGATGGTGCTTGCGTCAACAATAGTTCACAACTGAATGCATCTTCTCCACCGGGTCCGAGATTTTTTGTAAATATATCTGTTATAGAAACCAATTTCACAACTTCTAAAACATTGCAATCGCTAGATGAAGACAGCTGAGAGCCTGCTTGCTATTTACCCTCTGCTCCTAGTACTGGTAATCTGACCATCTGAACTGAAAGTTTTCTCCTGAGACTTTTCCATAGCGTTTTACCCAACACCAGGGGAATTTGCATACTCAAAGGTTTGTTCCTGGCTGTCTTGCTTCAAAAGGTGCAGGTTATTTAACAGCCCAAAGATCTAAGACAATATATCACACTTGGTCTCCACTGAAATTACTATAGAAGTAAGACCAGCGCTTGTAGTTGGATACTATTTCCAGCGGAATGATAAGCAAACCTTCGATTTCTTGGGTATGTAAGATCGGACTCTCCAAATAATGCGAGCTCCCAAAAATACTCCTGTGAACCAGCAGTTCTCTTATGGCATTGGCGTTTATTCATGGTACCAAGTCTAATATAGCAAAAACATCTGCCTGAAACACAACGGTCAGCATTCCTAGAGGGACTGCTTTCTAGAAAACATGCTGCTTCAGTTCTTGTTTTGATCTTTGAGCCATCAACGGAGAAAGCTATGTCTGCCTTATGGAAAAGCAACTCCAAATGTGGCTACTCAGTCCTACCTGTTACTCTAACCTAAAACCTTTTGTAAAATTTTGGAATACCACTCATCCTACCAGTTGGCATAACTATCTTAAAGACATATTTTCTCAATAACTTGAAGATGCTGTTCTGATACTCCGGAAATTTTCCTACATATACTGTAACCACAAGTGTAAAAATAGATTTCACGGCCTCTTCCTTTATGAAATCTAATCGAAATGCGACATTCAAAACCTTACCTGCTGTTGTGCCAAAAGTCCCGGTAGTAACTACACACAACATTCTTTGCAGTCTGGCCAGGCAAGATGACGTCCAAGAGCGGTATGTTTTATGTTACCAGTCAAAAGTTGAATTACAAATCATGGAACTGATTTTCGCTGAGCACAGTCATTAGGTCAGCTTGGGAATCAACTTCAACAACTTATCAAAATCATTCCTAAATTGTCCAAACAGTCTGCTAGCCTGTTTGGTCTGGGCAAGAATATACTACCTATAAAGATATTTTCTATATTTCTAAAAAATATCAGAAAAATAGTGCCACCATCCAGTTGGAGTAGAATTAGGCCGTCCATTTTCATTTTCTTTGGGAAGAAAAGCACAGTAGTTATGTGTGGATTACATGAAAGTCCGTTGTCCTGACACCACTATTGCTGCATGTCTAGAGCGCTTTGTTCATTCCTCAAAGAACCCTAGGATGCTTGCCAGTGGCAAGCAAGACTGTGGTGTATGCATATGTCCACAAAAACAAGATATACTCCAAGTAAAAGAGTGATGACCAATACGCTTCACAAAAGCGGTAATATGACACCATCCTAAGAGTATCTTTGACCATAGCATATTGTCATCCGTTTGTCACTGCAAAGAGCGGCCTGTGTTTGAGCATATTTTTTTTGTGGATGGGAGGTGAATGCCATTTACGCACTGAGTATGCAACTCTCACGCTTGCAAGCGACTGGACTACTCACTAAAGAAAAAGAGCGGGCTGTGTTTGAGCATGTTTTTTTGTGGATGGGAGGTGAATGCCATTTACGCACTAAGTATGCGACACTCACGCTTGCAAGCGACTGGACTACCCACTAAACACCTATCGTCTCAACTCAGCCTAGAGCCGTCTGACACATTACTTTGGGCCAGGTCTCGTTTTTGTTATGCCTTGAGGTACCCTCAAGCTAGGGAGGATGTTGCTAATCTAGCTAAAGGTCTTTTTCTTCTTGCTGTTACACATACGGTGCACAATCAAAAGCTCCTTCGATGTCATTAAATACTGCTAGTTTATATTTTTATTCCTGCCACCAGCTTGTCTTTTTTTGTCACTATGGAAAAGAAATTAATTTTAAGGATCTTCTCCGTTAATATGCGTATTGAGCAATGCAGACAGAATTTTTTCTTGGTGTGCTATTTCTTATATGTTCGTCCACAAGTTTTTGTTGCCAGTGTCGTCACGGCAAAGCGTGGTGTTGGGTTAGTAACCTTGTTTCAGGCTTTCCACTACTTTGTATGTATACCTTATGTTATTGCTCGTTAAACTTACATTGATAATTCTTAATTGGTTGTCAACATATTTTCTTTTCTTAATTCTAATGATCCTATGCTACTCTTCTGGGATTTTTATAAAGTTCTCTGGTTGTCTAAGTTTTTCTAGTTAAATATTGTTTATACGCCTGATGTTTTTTTTGCCCAACGCATTCAGGCACTCATCATCAAACCAACCATTTCTTTTGGGCCGGCTTGATGTCCGATTATATTTTTCGCCATATACTTAATTGCAACTTTCACTTTCACGCACAGCTCGTTGTTTTTTTTTCAGGGATATATCTGATAAAATGATAGCCAGCTGGCTGTCGGGGTCCCCGTTAAAATTTTTGCCACATACGCTGCTCAGAACCTGTTAATGTCAAATTTCTACAGAGGAATGATCTGCACTGAATAAGTCTTTGGCATACTACGTTGATAGATTGATTTGATCCTGTAATGATCCGAGTTACAATTACCTCCTCGGTATATACGGACGTCAAGTATGCTCGAGGCCTAATTTTGTACGTCTAGAACCTGGTCGATTTGGTTTTGAATGTTGCCATACGGTGATATCTAGGTCATTTTATGTATGCGTCAATGTGGGAAGCAAATCGAACGTATAACTAGATTTCTGCTACTTGCAAAGTCAAGCCAGGCACTCGCCGTTGTCAATTCTTTCATCGTGAAGGCTATATCCTCCAGTCATTTCCCAATGACATAGCTTATTATTAGCCTTAGTGTCACCCAGAATTATTTTTGTTTCATTTGTAGGCAATGACTCGAATAGTCTTTTGAGGTGACGGTAGAAACGTTCCTTCGTTTTTTGATTCTTTGCTTCTGTGTAGGCATATATGTTTATAAGCCAAATATTCCTTTTATATGGATTGCACACAATTGTTTGGTGACAGCCTTAAAATCGATAACGTGCAATTTGAATCCCCTATCCACAAAAAAAAAACCATTCTGAGCTCTCGTTTTCCAGCTGATATCCTATTTTTCAATGATGTTTGCAATCTCATGTCTTGATATAGCTTCCAGTCCGAATTCGTGTCCTAGAGGGCCTTGAATTTGTATTGACTGGCTTGTTGTAAAAGGTCATTAAAAGCGCCAGGGTGATTGAGTGATCTGACATTCCAGTATCCAATGTCATATTCCTTTTCCGATTGCGGAGTCGTTCTGAAGCTCTAAAACATTCCCAGGTGTTGCTTTGTATGATATGAAGTTTTCACAGTCATCGACTTGTAGAAAGCTTTTTACGAGATTCCTGTCAAGCCAGATGACATCCCCAAGACAACACTTATCACGGATTGCACGAATTTGTCTTCAAGAGATTTGGCCTATATAACCTAATGCGGGCCTTCCAGCTCTTAATGTCCGATGCTCTACGTGGACTTGACAATATACTCGTCTATTTATATGACATACTAGTATTCTCACAAGACCAGAAAACTTGTCAGCAGCACCTCAGAGAAATTTCCAATCAGCTACGGAATATGGACTTTTAATAAAGAGTGATAAGTGTTAATTTGGATAAAAGGAAGTTGACTTCTTGGGACACGTAATGTCATCAGATAGATTGAAATCTTTACCTGAGAAGGCAGGTTCATAGTCCCAAGACCCCAAACGATCATACCGTTTTGGGCATGGTGAACTTCTACTGACGCTTCTAACTATATGCTGAGGAAAATCACCGATCACTTCCTTAGCTGATACTGTGAAACAAGAGGTGGGGCAAAACAAAGCTGCAGTGAAGCATCAGCAGCTTTTGAAGTGGATTAAGGCAAGGTACAATCGCTCGTGCACCATGATCCACCAGCTACGTGGTCCCTATCTTACTTATACTTTCATTAGGGGAATGGAAGCCATCCTGTTTCAAACATCAAAAATCGGAATGATGTCTATTGGATTTTTCTTGCGCATGCTGACCGAAAATCAGTGACGTTACAGCGCCTAAGACTGGGAGATGCTAGGAATCAAAAAAGCCATAAAACACTTCCACCACATGTTGAGAGGTAAAGTGCTGAAAATGTTTTCCGACCACAAGTTAGTTCATATTCACCAAAGCAACAACGTTGGCTGGACTTCATTTTCCAAATCGCCCTAGACATGCACCGCATCCCAGGCCGGAACAGCTCCATTGGGGTTTATTCATCTCAGCAAGTAGGAACAGCAAAATCGGTTTCTTTTTCTTGTTTCAACACAAAGAGATTATCAAAAGTTCAAGGTTTTATTGAAGAATCAAACGAAGCAACTCAAATGGAAGAAGTGACTGGCTCTGGTGCACTGCTGTATTGCATAGTCATGGATGACAAGATTCGACCCTAAGCTCCGCAATTCAGCTCACCAGTCATGCAAATGATGCATGAAAACTTATCATTTACTGGTTCTTCTGACCAGCCATGAATGTAAAAATCAACAATTTTGTAAAGAATTGCATGGCCTACCATCAAATCGAGGTCTGAGGTAACATAAAATCACCTCTCTAATTCAAAATTTCACCAGAGGCAAGATTTGAAATTATCGAAATTAACCTCATTGGAAGATTATCACAAGATGATGGTTACCGGTACTCCTTGATCATTATTAAAAGATTCACACATTGGCTAGAAGCTGTCCTGCTCCTGGATATCACTGTCACATTAGGTGCCAAGGCGCTACTCAAGGCATGGTTTAGTTGCTTGAGAGTATCAGCGCAGACCACCAAGGATCTAAGATGCCAGTTGAAGAACTAGATATTCCCTCAGCTTACCTGAATTCCATCCATTACCGACTTATAGACAACTCCTTGTCATCCTACTGCCAAAAGAATTATCGAAAGATGGCACAAAACGGCCAAAACTAGCATACGTTGCCGTATTACACCAGAATGGAAGAATATGCTTCCCTTTGTACTGCGAAGCAGTATCAACGACACTGACTTTGTACCGGATCTTAGGTTACGCATGGCAGAACTGCTACCTCAGGATACAGCGCATCACCCAACCGCACAAATGCTGGTACACCAAGCCATATATACCAGCACTCACATCTTCATATGCAACCTCATATGTTCTGAACAGGAAGGACAAATATTTCAAGTGGAGAATTGATGGTCATCTAGTCTCGGTCTCTATCAATAGGCTGAAAATCGGATTCCTCTGACGGAATCCATTACGCCAGCGAGGACTTGCGTATGCATATGGAATACTGAATTCAACCACTTTACGGTTCAACTGCCAACATGCACATCATGGCAAAGCCTCTGCAGGCAAAGCCTCTGCAGGGGAGTCCTATGGTGGCAACATTACAACAATACTTCATCGCGATCCGCTGTGCAACATTGTAAAAATTTTTCGATTAGACAATGCTCAACTGTAATTTGGTTCAAACTTGTAATAAGTTTTCAATTAGACTAAGCTTAATGTAAGTTTTAAAAATAGAACAATCGCATTTTGGAACCTGGAGACGATATAACTTTGGGGTCCATAAAAACTTATATTATTTAAACTCTGAGAAAATGCTTCCAAACATTTCAGTGTCCTTTAGACCTCTGGCTTATCACTTGGCTTACATAAAAATTTGTAGTAACCCTGATTAAATAAGGATAACTTAGGAAAACCTTCAGTGGAAGCGGTTGTCTCTCCAGATAGTCTTTTCAAAACCTACTCAGAAATGGAAGCTGAATGGATATTTTTGTGAAACTTCACGGAAACTGTCCAAATCTTATTTCGATTGACAGTTCACAACAATATATATTATATTTTTCACACAATCTTACGCTCTAATTATTTTTGATTTTGTAAATCTCTGAAAAAAGCACAAAATTTCAGTAGAAAGATTATCAGGAATTGCTTATTCATACGGTTAAATAAGTTTTGAAATATTTTTGAATCAAAAAACAAAATAAAACGTCAACATACTATAGTCTAATCAATCAATACTACTATGCCTTGAATCAATATTCTGACGTGAAACCACCAGGAGAATTCAAGGTCATTCCAAAAATATCAGCGTCCTCTCACCATTATAGTTGTTCATCCTTATCATAGCTGGTAAAGTAAACCCACCACTTCTTTTCAATACAGCATATAAACACAATATCTGCATACTACCTACTAAACTTGACCTCAAAAACTCACAATTCCAACATCATCATAAACCGTGTCATTTAATGGGGGTAGTTGTCACAATAAGACACTTCACCAATCATTCAACAAAAACGAAAGCAAAATATGAGCTCCTACACCCATCCATCCTTCTACCCATCCGACCAGCCATCCATCAGTCAATCTCCTCCTCATTAAAAGCAGCCCAAGATGCACTTTGTCAACAATTTTTATAGCGCTTCTCTAGAAGTCAGCACACTTCACTAAATCAGCAGCCATAAAACAAAATCAGATAAAAATCCAGTACAGCAGAGGACCCTTTGATATCCTTTCCTGCTGCAACACACGATATTGTTTGCGGAAAGCTTAACACAGGAGCTTCACCCACCGCGTTTGCGCAAATTTGACATCTCGCTGTCATTCTCTCTGGAAAGTCAGATACGGTTTTGGCTGGGGACTTGAAGCGAGAGAGAAAAAGAGAGTGGAGTACAGAGAGGAATTTGGAGCTTTTATTGGAATTTCAACTTTCCTTGCCCTGATTATCTCAACGTTATCCTGCCGTCAACCTCGATTCCCACCAAAATTTAAGTCTAGTATTGTTGTTGTCCATCCAACTGAGTATCGTATAGACTTGAGTCCCTGGAGAATGCAACCGCTACCATATTGGAATGACGGCGAATGCATTGTTTGTCTCGGATGAGGTGTATTCGGGGAAGGATGTGAAGTGTACTCTCATAGACTTTTATGAGGGTGAGCATTATTTTGCTTGGATTATTAAATCGTCAGGTACATTAAGCGGAATAAGTTTGAGATCATTGATGGAATTTGTGAGTTTGCTATATGGTTTTGGCGCCAGAGAACCTATTACGAGTATAATGTGTTTAAAAAAAAGTGAAGTAGAGATAAGTCCAATTCAGTTGCATAAGTGCTGACATATGGAAAATGGTTATTGCAAAAGGCTTTTAAGAAGAGCTATTAAAAGAGACCTACTCTTGATAATTTCACTAATTAAGCTGAGTTTTAAAACATAATATTGTATTGGGCGATTGAGAACATTAAATTCAAATGGAATAGTTTCCAAATAATCAATCTGAAAAGCTTTTTTGATTGTAAGTTGAAAAAGTTTATAAATATTAAATTTTTTTTAGTGTACAAACTACCTTATATATTGTCAATGTTGCTGGTAAAAATAAGACACATCTATACTCAATTGTCATGAATCACTTTTTTACCTGAAGATCCGAAGAATTGTCTTAGATAAAAAGAATAAGGATCAATTGAGAGGGGAAAAGAAATTTCCAGGCAAGCGATCCTCCAGCCCAAACGCCCCTGACTGCTGTGAATCGCTTTTATCTATTAGGACTGCGACTTCTTGCATATTATCCGCGATTAGCTCTCGTCTCCCTGCAGAAATGCCTTTGCAGTTTGCTCCATTTTGTGCACGCAAAAAATATGTCACAGGCATTGTCCACCTCTTTTGGGAAAAACCAACAATCGGAGGACCATGACTTACCAATCGTGTGCAGGTAACACTGAAAACACACATGCCTGCTCAGAAGATGGGTTGGATAGAAGTCAATCTCACCATGCCTTCGATCCAGCCACGGCCTCACATCCGGAATGAGGCACGTAGTCCTCCTTCGCTTCGTAAAATTCACCCAAGACTGCTGCCAGTCTTTTAAATAGCGCGGCGCTCTCTAGCAAGGTGGGCAACAGGTATCACGCTTGCAATAACCCTCACTGCCAAAGGAGACACTGTCGGGCACGAAGATGAAATCCTCAATGCTCGTCTTCTCTGTACCTATGCCAGGCATTTTTGGGATACCTCCTTACTGAGAGCCTCACCCAATATTTCTGCTCCGAACAGCAGCACTGACTCTACAGCACTCGTCAAGAGACATCTTCTCGACAAGTAGAGTCATCCTACGCTGGCTATTCAACGTTGATACCCCCGAAGCAGTCTTCTCAGCCGTTGCCCTCATTTGCTCTAATAAACTCATCCTTGAGTTGATCAGTAGCCTCAGGTACCTTACCACTAGCTTTAACCCGATTAGTATCTCTCCAATACTGATCAGTTTTACTCTAGAGATTCTCTTTTTCGCCAAGATGACCACTTCCGTTTTCTCCAGTGCTAAATGGAACCCGCGAGCAGCTATCCAGTCTGCCAGTCAGCAGATTAGCCTACCTAGACTTAGTTGTGCTTGTTGCATCGTACGTCTAGTGGCCAGAGCTGCAACATCACCCGCATAACGTAACTCATCTGGCATCTCCAGTTTTAGTAGCCCGTCAAACGACACATTCCACAGGTCTGGACTGAGTATAGATACCTGGGCAACAGCAGATGTAACTTCGATCCTTTGTTGGCCCTATGTCGTGTCATAAAGCGGGCTTCAGTCCTTCAGGTACTTCCTCAAAAGACGCATTAGTATTCTTGGACATGAAAAGGGGTTTTCAGCGCATCCAGAATATCCTTTCATCCGGCAGAATCGAAGGTGTTCCTCACGTCGGGTGTCACCAGCAGGACGGTCCATCACCTGGTATGGCTATATGCCTCTGCCTTTTGGACTGCGCTCACCACCTCGTGATCAATGCAAAATCTGCCAATAAATCGCACATAGAGGAATAATCACAGAGCACAACCTCCATTCAGAAACCAGTGACAACGGACAATACCTGATAAACTTGGCTTATAGTAGAAGCTTTATCGTAAGCTCCACGTGCGTTCCGTATTGAGACATCCATAAGAAAACGAAAACTAGCCGCCACCTGCATTCTTGGCACATGCTCGTTCCGCGGCGCTATCTGTGATTTGGATATAAGGGTCACACTCCGAAGCCGCATCTCAAAGACCTATAAACAAGTAACATCAGGTACTTTTAGGTGCCAGATACACAAACTAAATGATAGCTCAGTAACGTCTACATACATATCAGCGTTGGGACATTGCATATCCTAGCAGGTGAGAGAAAGTAATGATGCCATCAAAACCATGTGAAGAAAAAACAAAACTGCGTTAAAAGAAGCCATGGAAGAGGTCTTGGGGCACCAGCCAAATGATAATAGGAATGATTGGTGCGATGAAGCATAAAAGGAAGCGATTAAAAAAGAGCCAAGAAATATAACCCTTCGACGATAAGCTAAAAGAAATGTGCCGAAGAAAAAAACGAGTAAGCAGCAACACCAAGATCCAGCAAATAAACGAAAACATGACACAATATGATATCAAATCAGCATATGCAACTATTAAACAACTGAGAGACAGCCTCAATCCACCAACAAGTCTTTGCAAAGTGCACAAGGAGCAATCATAGACAATCCAGTTGAAACTAAAAACAGATGGCTGCAATATTTTCGGAAGCTATTTACTGTACCGCTAATAACGACTGACGTTGTGAACATTCCAGAAGCAGGGCAAGAGGTCCGGGTCTCACCACCAATCAGAGAAGAAGTACGGGCAGCAGTACGGGACCTCAGAAAAAATAAAGCTCCTGGAATAGATGGAGTACCCGCAGAACTGCTACTGAGCGGGGGTCGACTAATATGCAGAACATGGTCAGAGGAACAGTTACCAGGGGACTCGCAAAAAGTCCTGCATACAAATAAGGGAAAAAGTTAAGGTGTGAAAATTATAGAGAAATCGCTCTATTGTGCATGTATTATAAAGCACTCTGCATTATAAAAGGATATCAAGGAGGCTTGCGAAGTGGAAGGCCTACAAAAGGCCAAACATTCTCAGTAAAGCAGCTGCTCAAAAAGTGCTGAGAATATAACATCGATATGCACCAACTCTTCGCAGACTTCAAGCAAGCATACGACAGTGTTGACAGAAAAGAATTGTACAAAATAATGCTTGAACCTGTTGTCCCAACAAAACTAGTCTGCATGGTCAAGGTTACAATGCTTAAAACAGAATCCCATGTCAACGCAAACGGTGAACTAACAGACAGTTTTAATATGAATACAGGCTGAAAACAAGGTGATGGCCTTGCAACAATGCACTTAAATATTGCGCTGGAATATGTCATCAGGAAGACATGAGCTGAAACCTTGGGCACACAAATGTTCAAGTCCAGACAATTGGCAGAATATACTGATGACATCAATAATATTGCACGTTCAATCTAAGATACCAAAATAGCATTTCTGAACATGAAATCTGATGCAAACCAAACTAACCTACGCGTTAATCAAACTAAAACTAAATTCATCATGCAAACGAGGATGTAAGCTCCAGTTTGACAGAACCTGACTGTACGTGACAATAACCTCGAAAGTGTGGATAATTTTATCGACCTTGGAGCTAACCTAAGCAGAAGAGGTGCCTCAAAGGACCTTTTACTCTGTATTTCTCTTTTACTCTGTATTTCCCATTCTAAGGTCCAGAGTTTTTCACAGACAAAGTAGCATCGCGTTTACAAAATACTAGTCAAATCTGTGCTGTTAGATGTAAGTGACACGTGGGCGCTGATAAGCGAGTCCAGTCAGGCAGTCGACGTATTTGAACTCAAAGTGCTCTGAAAAATCTTCGGCCTAGCAAAACAAAGAAAAGAGTGGAGACTAGGTTACAACGACGAGTTTTATGAAACATAGGACATTCCGCCTGTTTCCTCTTGCATAAAAATACGTAAATTGCAACGGATGGGCCAGGTAGAAAAAATGGAAGAAAACCAGCCAAGGAAAAGAACATGGATGGGTAGAACACAAGGTAGACGTCAAGGGAAAAGACCGAGGACTCAATGGGAAGACGCGATAGAAGCTGACAGCAGATCTTTGTTGGGAGAAAAAAAGCTGGTGGACAAGGTTGCGGAAGCGTAATGATCGGGTTGTCCTACCAGAGATGATGATGATGATGATGCAGAACGAAAATTTGGCCTCATTTCCATGTGTCAATTAATATATTTTCTCTACCAATTCATCCAGCAAAGAATGCAAAATTTCTTAAATTCAATACTGGTGTCACATCAATCGAAATGAAAATAAGGTAATTGTGGAGCTATTGTTGGATCTACTGAAAATTTGACCTTAAAAGAAGCTGAATCGAGAAAAAGATTCTTGAGCTTACACATATTATAGATAAGGTGATTCTCTTCTTTGAAGTCCAATGATTTTTCATAACTTTCCACAATTGTTTCGACCTAGATACCATTGATGATAACGTTTCAATGGAAATATGTACGCTGGGTATCACAAAACAGAAGAAGGTTTTGCAAACAGGTTGTGATATTTTATCCCTTTTTTTCTTAGGGTATACTGATATAAAACTATGACACTTCTATAAAGGTAAAGGACAAGTCGAATTTTAGGCCGACTTGATAAAAAAAACAAGTCGAGTAGGTAGAACAGTGCTCCTATTACAAGGCTTTCTATCTTATGGTTCAAAATAATTTTTCTAATGGCATGAATCGATAACGTGAATTATTGATCCAATTATAGTAGAAAAATTCGTTCAAATTTATCTAAATGTTAGAGGGTTTCTTTCATTAGCACATATCAGCCACTACATCGATGTAAGGGGAGAGCCTCTAAAAAATTTTGAAATTTTCGGTATGTTCAAAAATTTTGAGGGATCACTACTTCTCATCTTTTCCTGACGTTTGAGATTTGTGGCTTCTTTTGTTTTTGAGAAGACTTGCTGGGAGGCACGGATAGATAGTTGGATGGCCAGACGATTAAATATGTGGACGTACCGATAGAAAATGGACGCGAAACTAGTAGGTCTTTGTTGAAATTCGTTTTATAAGACCCTAATTATAAACTTGAAAAGAGTTTGACTATTAGCAGAGTTTTTGCTGTTTTTGGATAGCCTTAGTTTTCAGGGTTTAGTAAAATATCTGTACAAACCCTATTAATTTTACAACCAGTCTACCCATCTATCTGTCCAGTCATCCATTCTGGCGTTATAAGGATATTCTTTGAAAACTATTGTATAACAGTTACAGCTATGAGTCTTTTTACAAAGGTCGAAAGTGGCCAACTTTTTAAAATGTCTGACAAATAATATTGTAAATTTTTTGAAGGGGTTCTCTCTATATGATGATCTCGAAGCGAAATCAAAGAGCACTTGGATGCTATGTATGGTGACTCTGCTCCTGCAATGGTGATTGTGAAACCGTTTAACGATTTTCAACGTAGTTGCATGACAGTTTTTGATGAGCCCCAAAGGTGCCCCAAAAACGACTACCATAGAGGATACCGGGACAAAAATCTACGTTCTCATATTGATGGTGCACGAGATAGCTGAGGTGGTAGCCATCTCAAAAGACCGCACGGGACACATCCTGAATGAAATTCGGGTATGCAAAAGCTGTCGGTGCGATGGGTGTTGCGTTTGTTCACTCGGGACAACAAACAAAACCATCTTGTGTTTTCATGTTTTCCAATTAAATGCTATTATTGTGTTTTTTTGACAAATAAATATTTCGGGAGTAAGCTGCTCCCTTCTTCAGTGTCAATTATTTTTGACTTCAGTGTCAATTATAATTGGAAAACATGAAAACACAGGATATTCTGGAAGCTCTAAACATGGAAAAATACACAGAGTATAAACAAAACCACTTCAAAGCATTGTTTGACGCCATTTAAGTGCAATCCAAAGGAATTTCTACACCGATTCGGGAACGTCAACAAAACCAGGCACTAGCAGCACACAACAGAGACCAATGAGCAATCAAAACAGTGGGCTTCACCTGACAAACGTGCTCCAAATCGCCACTGTTTTCTAGGATTTAGAAAGTGTGATCTGCAAAAACTACCTGGAGAAGGGCAATATGTTCACAGGACTCTATTTTGTCGAATTATTGGGCTGATTTTACGCCGAATTGCAGAAAAAACCCCATTTGGCGAAGAAACAACTTTTTTTCCACTATGACAATGCTCGGACTCACATTCCCACCATCGCCAGGGCCAAATTGGTCGATTTGGACTACAAACTGCTACCCCATCTACTACACTCTTCAGATTTGGCCACGTGCGTTTTTGTTTCCAAACTTGAAAAAGTCACTCGCCGAGCAGCAATTTGAGTCGAATGAGGAGGTGATCACCGTCACGGAGGCTTACTTTATTCAAGGAACAGTATTTTTTAGACGGGTTAAAGAAGTTGGAGTATCGCTGGATCAAGTGTATTGAGCCAACAGGAGATTATGTTGAGAAATCAATTGTCGCTTTTCCAAAATTTTCGTTTTTTTGTAGGCAAAGTAATTATTAGACCGCCTTTGTATTTAAAAACTCAGTGGGATTTTATATCTTTGGTTCTTTATAAGTACAAGCTCAACAAATACCTACAAAATCAAAATTTGGTAAGCTTTGTTAGTAATAGTATGTTTAGTGAATTTCAAATTGTTGTTCGTTAAATCTGAAAGGCATCTTTAAATTGGCCAAAAACGCATCTACGGTTACCTTACTTTTACGTGCATATATTCTGAAAAAAATTATTGCAATCGAATTTTAAATAACGTGAAACGTTTACAGTTCAAAATGTTCCTAAAAAGATAAAGAGGGGGTTGAAATGGAACATCAAACATTCTTTTTCAATATACGAAGTGTGACAATTAAGTAATGAAAACCGTACATTTAAACTTATTCTACAACTCTGCCATCACCTTCAAAGTAGTCCCCTTGGGCAGCTATACAACGATTTCAGCGCGTTTTTCATGCTTCGTAAAATTTCTGGAATGCTTCGACTGGGATGTCCGCGAGTACCGTCGTCACGGCCGCCTGAATGTCCGTAATTGGCTCAAAATGGGTTCCTTTGACCACCGACTTTGTTCTAGGGAACAAAAAAAGTCTCATTGTCTGTAATAACTCGATCAAGCAGCATGGGATACAAACAGTCTTCTGTGACGGTGATTTGATGCTGCTTTTGCTCGTCAGAAAGGTTCTTTGGAACAATCTTTGCGCACAACGCTTTCATCCCAAAATCGTCGGTTTAAATTTGTCTGACTGTTCATGGTTCATACCTAGGCTCGAGGCCAACATTTGAATTGTTAAACGTCGATTTTCGTGGATTAGGGCGCGCACACGCTCCGCATTTGCATCAGTCCGCACCTCAACTGGTCTTCTGCTCCGTGCCTCATCTACCATGCTTTCACCGCTCTCCATAAATTCTTTATGCCATTAAAACACCTGGACACAAGTAAGAGCACTATCATCATGCACTTTAAGCGTACGTTTCCGAAGCTGTTTCGCCCAATCTGGCGTAAAGCCTTATCGCAACGCGTTGATCTGGATTTCGTTTCTCCATTTTTGTGACGAGCAGTACCAACACCCGTCTACTCAACACGACACAGCAGGCAAACTAAACAAGCTAGAGCAATGGTAAATATATCAATGGAGAGGAAAAAGATGCGGCGAAGGGGGTAGGGAATTGCAAGGTCACACGCTTACCACAAGCACGGCAATAAAATCAGTCGCATGACTTAATTGTCACACTACGTATTCTTCCTTAAGTTTAATGCTTTTTTAATACATTTTTCAAAATCATTAAATCATTAATGATTATGAAAGTGTATTTAAAAAAATTATTTGTCTTGGTCGCCGAAATAGGCCAAAATTGCCAAATTGATTTCATCACCGGTGCTATTTTTGTTTTCACGCAGCTTTTTCTTTATCTTCAAAATTAAGAATCGTCACTTGGAGCTTGGTCTGGATTGTAGGGTGGGTGACGAAGATGTTCATAACAGCATCGGTGAATCGCAGCGGTTTATTACCAAACCCATTGTCGGAAATATTACCAATTCCGCTCCTGGATGCAGCCACGGCCGGGTCGTCTCGTACAAATTCCTTTTACAATTTTCTCATACAATTTCCTCGTACAAATCCCTCGTTCAAATTCCAGACCTTCCCCTCTTCTTACTACCTCCACTCTAAAAAATGTTCTCGCTGTATTACAGCTCCGTCTTATTCCTCCGCCAGTAGATGAAAAACTCCAAAAAAGAGAGTGCACTAACCTCCTCGGACTTAAGCAACGTCCCGTTAACGTTTCTTACCATCCACCGAGAAAATCTTGTTTTGACCTAACAGCAAGTATTTCAGATGCTCGTAAGTTCCATTACTGAGCAATTCGGCCGGGATTCCAGTCACTACGTTGCCAATTAAATTGATCTCCTTGATTTTAACCTTCCATTCCTTTTTCGATAAAATTTCATCACTTATTCACGGACAACATGCTAGATTTTTATTTTCTGATGAATCAAGTTCTTTGGGTTTAACGTTTTTTGCTGCTGCTTCCCCTTTTAATTTACGTTCTGCCTCGAGTTCGCGCTTCAATTGCTGTCAATGAAGTGTTAAATTTACGAATGTCTTCCTTTTTTATGCGTACCATTGCTGCCTTAGCAGCAGCTCTAGCTTCATCACTCAGCTCATAACTTTTTGGTGGCTTACAGGTATATGCACCTCTACTAAATCTGCGGTCTGTGAAAATGTTTGCGGCATGAAATGGCGTACAGTAGTATAACGAGTGTGCAACACTATGAAACCTCAATGTTCACCCGTAACAGGTTGAAGCAATGTTTGTGTTCACGGGGGCCTTGTCGTCCAAGAGGAGCACAGCTTTTGCCAATTTTCTTCTCCGTTTATTCTTTCAATTGATCTAGTAAAGAGGCGTAATACATTTCTGTTATGGAGATCAAACACAAAGATACCTTCTGTCTCCTAAAAAATTGTCACGGATCGAGATACGTTGAACTTTTTAGGAAAGCCTGTGCCTTTCTATTGCTACTTCATTGGCTCTTGTTTTGACTCAAGGTCATAAAAGTGAACCAACATTTAATTACCAGCCATAATCCGAGCATTTGTCCACTTGGTATGGTGGTTAGAGGGCTCAACGCATAAGCCAAAGGTCTTTGGTTCAAATCTCGTTGGTGATAGCGAGATTTGTTTGGGGCGGTTCTTCGGACGGACTTTAAGTCCGTTCAGTTCTTATGGTACGTACTGCTTTAAAATCAAAACGTATCGCAGCTGGGAGGACCAATCTACGACCAAAGCGTAGAACTGACTAGATAAACTTCTTGAGTGCCGATGCATTTGATTAAGATAATGAGATAATCTAAGTATCCCCAAGCAAAGGACCGAAAAAGACTATAGTGGTAAAACAAAAACGAAATGATGTACTTTTTCTTGCTTAGTGAGGAACTTTAACATGTTGATATATTCAATTTTGTCCATAGTAGCTAGTTTTTTCTGGACTGATTTGTTTGCTGGTTGAAAACTCAAACGTTAATCATCAGATAGGTAGAAACTATGTATCTATATATACTAACAACAGCTTGCTTAATTAATACTCACCTTGATGAATGATCTCACCAGCTAGTGGCCCAGCCTATTCAGAAACATTTTGGTCTCCCCAATAAAATACAAATTGAGGAGATAGGCCTTGCTTCTAAGCGAGCTGAAAACAAAAGATATAATTCAATTTTCATGAAAATTTACGGTTGGTTTGTTATCTTGATATGTCATTACAACTGTTCAAAAAACAAAGTCAGTAAAGCACTAACAGAATGGTGACAAATTTGAAGACACAATAATCATCTAAGTGAAAGCTTCTATAGTGAATTCGCTATTTGTTGGACATTGTTTGATTTGCATATGTAAATAACAAAATACTTCTGGTGGGAGCACTCTCCTGCTACTTCACTTTGTTCTTGTTTCTTCAAATTATTATGTTCTACAGTGGACGAAAGCATCCTCAACAAGAATCCTCTCAACCATCATTTTTCTCCGCCAGGATCAAGTCAAACAGCTGTAGACACATTGGAATTTGACATTAAACAAGGGGTAATACTCATAATCCAAGATCCTGTCTAACTTGCTCCAGAGGTAGCTCTGGAAAACTACTTTTCCAATAATTCCATCCGTCTATCCATTCCATCCCGACAAAAGCGCAACTATTGTGAGCAGCCTAACGTCAAATTTTATCACCATCCTTTAACGCGCATGAGTTTTTCCTCGCAGGACTAAAGCTTTTCCGGGTCTTCGCTCCCACACTGACGCACACAGTGACATCAAAGCACGTAACGGGAGAAGAAATGTCCTAGTCAATGTATTGGAATTTCTCGCCGTCCAGGAAATTTTCGCAACTGGAAATTAAGAGGAAAATTTTCAGTCGATATACGTTCGCCTGGTAATTTGGGGGGCGCAATTGAAAATCTAGAATGCAAGAAAGTTCACTTCTAGAGATGTTGAGAACATCCTTACCGTGATATTGGTTATTTGAGTTGAAGCGTCAAAGTGCGAAGTGACAAGTGCTTAAAATTTCCGAACCATTCCGGGATAAATCTCAATAGTGCTTCAATCAGTTGAAGTTCAAACGTGAAAGTCCTAGACATCCTTTAATCGTTTCCTGGCCACTGTGAAGTTCCATGTGTTGACGTACGAAAAACCTTTTAGACACTCAGCCAGCGCGTCACATATTTTTCCGAGTTTCAGCGAAATTGAGTAATGAAAATCAGATCCTGTCTGTGAACTTAAACAAACTTACCGAAATCCCTAAATTGACTTTGATGTAAAGTCCTTTAATCAGCGTAAACCGGAAAACTCTGCAAACATTTCAGAAAGTTTTCGCAAGGATAATAATGTTGGTAACGACAACTACCACAGCCATATCGTCAATATTGACGACGACGTGTGCGAGACGTGTCGTAGTGCTTGGTTGAAAGCATTGTCGTCTTCTTCTTGTTTACTGTTGTGCGAATACGTTTAACGTACGTGTAATCGTGCTATGAAGATGTTTGTGTGCGTTTGATTTTCGTTTTGCCTAAATCTTGATGCTTGAGGAAAAGCTGTATTTATACGTCGTCGACGGGAAAACTTAATGAAAAATTTATACAAATCAATGATGTTGAATAATTGTTGCTAAGGGATGAGTAATATTTGGAAATATGTGCTGAAAAAAGGACACTAAATCCGATTACCGAGTGCTAATCAAAACAATTTAACCTGCCTAATTACGACCTTTTCAAACGCTTGTCCTTATTAACATCGACAGGTTCTCCGTGTTTTTATTTTTTTTTTATTCGTTTTACCTCCCAACGTGGACGGCCAAGGCATTGAAGAAACATTTTCAGCGAAAAAGGACGAGGAACAAGTGAAAATACAGAAAATCCTTCGTTAAACTTACAAAGCACGTAGACTTGCCGTTTTGCAAGGATTTCGCTCGTCTTTTGGATATCTGATTTTCTAAAAAGATTTCCACGTTATTTTTCCTGTCTCTCACCCAACAACGTCAACGTTACCGTGTCGTCCTCCAAGTCGTGTCTTGTTCACGTCCTTGCACGTCTTTAAAGAGGTTTTTCGTATAGTCTGGAAAATTGTCGGCTGAGTTGTTGTTGTTGTTGCTGCTATTGCCCTAGTGTGTTGTGTTTTTGTGCGGAAAAGAAAAATTAAGGAAAATCTTTGAGATTTTTTTTGTTTCTTGGTTTGTCGTTGATTTTTTGGGGGTTTTGGCGTACCGAAAAAAATCATAGGTTGTAACGAATTGAAGAGAAAATTTGTGGTGGTTGATTAAACGAAGTGATTTAATTTGGAAGGTTGCTCTTCCTTTTTCGTCACTTTTTTCGGAGCCGTTTAATCTTGGATGTTCAAATCAGAATAAATGTACTATGCAATTAATAGTTCTGAAGGTGAGTAGAATTGAAAATAAAATTTTTTACATGCAATCCTTCTTAAATTAAGATTAAAATGCTTAAAAAAAATATTTCAGATATGATTAGTTACTTATTTTTAAAAAATATTTTGAGTGTATTTTTTAAACTTCAGTTTTTAATAATTTTAAGTATTCAATAATAGATCCAGCCATGACAATAATAGACAAAAGATGCAACCTTGAAAAAGGGTTGGGATATATCTCAAAGTCAAGGTTCAAATCTCAATAATGGGAATAAGAAATTTTTATCGATAAAAACTGAATTTTCTATAAATTATTAAAATGGTAATAATTGTATTGTAAAATTATTTAACTTATTTGAATTTTAAAAATATGGATCGATCAGTAACAAAAGGACTCAAACTGTATCGTCTTAAACATGTTTTTATTATCATGATCTGGTACTTGAACCTAGGCTTCCGAAAAATAGAAATAAAAATTTTAAGCTAGCATATTATATATTAGTCTCTTTAGTGAATCATATTTTAGATGAGATAATTATTCATTAGCCCTTCAGTTAAAGGCTAACTGATTTTCTTTTAAGTTTTTGTCACTGTACAAAAGGAAATGTTTTTAGGGTTCTCCGTCATCAATGACGATGGTCACATAGTTTTGGGAATATCAACTAAAATATAAAGCTTATCATAAATTATAGTCGCTAAATTATTGAAATTATTTCTAAATCTTTTTCTGATCCACTGGTCCATGTCATGGCAATGCCTACTAACCACTTATATGTACCTCATAATTAAAAAAAAACAAAAAAACAGAAGATCTTAGGGAAATGACAGTAAGGTCTTCGCTTCGATATTTTGACAGATAATGATTTGAAAATATTTTCCTACGTCCCTTGCCACATTTGGCCATTCAACATATTGATTTCAATAGTGTGTCATTTTCAGTGTAGGATACTACTAAAGGCTGATTAGGAGACTTGTCTAGACTGCCGGATCAATTATGCTTATGGTAAAAAAGGTGTGTATTGGGAATTCGTGCTGAAAATGGGTACCAATGGTCTAGCATGACATCAGCGAGTCACATAATAGTCAAACTAAGCGAACTGGCTGAAGTTGTGACAGAAAAGCTTTTTTTCTAAATAGCATGGTTCCGTACTCTAGTTCTTTCCTAGATGTTGCAAGGTAAAGCTATCATTAAAGCAACTCTACTCTATATCAATAGCAATGGTAGATATATTTTGAACTATGGTTTCACAATGGTTCCCCAAGTGAAACGTGATACTTCACTGATGTGGTTCAGACAAGTCTGTTACTTAACATATATGTCAAAAGAGTAATCATGCTTGTCAGTCTTATGCAAGATCGAATAGAGCATATTCTTTTCGCAACCGAAAGCTAGACTACACAATATTTATCTTTTCAAAACTCTACTCTACCAGACTTTGGTATCAACTTATGTCATCTCCAGAAAATTTCCTACTGCGTATCAAAGAGGCTACTCTGCCGGAATTCAAAAATGTTAAATGACAGCCAAAAGCTTGAACATCAAACAAGAGCAAATGTTACTTTCTCGAAAGAAGATCATTGTATTTCAAAGCAAAGGGAGAAAGCAAATAAGGTGTTAGATTCATACATATAATTGTGGCTGGTACTCATAGTTTATGCACTTCCAACTGGGATAAGCTCCAAAATTATAGGTTAACAAGTGCTCAAAATACCTCGTTCTCTAGTTCTAGATATTTTCTCTTCTTCCTGCCAATTTTTTGGCGTCAAGCTATTAACTCGTTGAATCAACTTTGTCTTTTTCTACATATACTAGTTTTGTGTATACTTCATCGTGTTGCTTTATCAAAACACTTTTTGGCTACAGATAACTATAAGGCAGGCTTTACGAAACTAACGAACTACAAAAAGATTGACAGCTTAATGACTGATGGTGCAGAGGCTTAAAAAAAAGCTTTCTTTTGAATTGTATTCCAAAACGTGCAATCATGGCTCTTTACGTTAAAAATCTGTGAGCCAATGGAGTATGGTGTCTGCTAAACTGTGTTTAAGTTTTCTGACCAGCAGCACAAGATGTGCGTGGAATACATTCAATTCCTTGCCCACAGGTTTGTGACCGTATAACTGCTTAGTTCAAAGATTTTGCTGACTCGCATTTTCAGAACTGGTGGTTCAGCTTGGTGTTTAGTCTTAGCTGCATTACAGGGCTGAAAGTTTCCCCTATATACTTGATGCCCTTCTTTGAATACCGAAAACCAGGTTTGCAGATTGTATAACACTTTGTCTATTTATACTTCTAGGTTTTTAATTTTATTCACCATATTTGGTCTCATAGAGCTATCTGTGCTCGTGAAGCTCGAATGTAAATGGCAAGCTCCTCCAAAAAAGTTAATTGCTGGAGCAATCTGTGTGAACTGCCGTTGCCAATCATATTCTCACTAAACGCGGCATGCAAAGGCAAGACCCATGGCTGGATGAAACAGGTGAGCACTGGTAATGTACGAGTCCTGTGTTTCTGCTTCGGATATGTGTACGTTGGTATGCCTCATGAAAGGGCTCAGTTTAACATTTTTGATGCATTAGCTTCTGGTAAATATACGCCAGCTAATTGACTTTATATTGATGCAAAAAGTTTTTAAATCATTTGGACTTGATTTTGACTGAAAGGCGTATAATTGTAAAAAGTTCATCACCAATTGAGGTACAAACTTCCGAACTGGCTTCTCTCATGAAAATATATTTTTGTTGCATTTAAGTTTCTGGGGGGTGGATCTTAAATGCGACCTGATTGTACCAAATAATGCTTAGCTAACCAACTCACCGATGCCTTCGACACAAACATTAAACTAAAGCAGAGAGATGGGCTTGCCCCATTGCTATATAATTTGGCTCTGGAGTATGTCATACGGAAGCAAGCTACCTGTTGATACACTAGGTACATTACTATACAAGTCGAACCAAGTAGTGGCCTATGCGGACAATATCAACATTTTGTCACGGTCATTGACAACTGACAAAGAACTTTTCCTGAAACTTGACAGCGAAGCAAAACTAGTAAGGCTACAAATCAATCAGAATAAAATAAAGCTTATGACGCAGTTGAGAAAAAAATACCTCTGACACACAATATATCACATTTGGCGAATACAACATCAAAAATGTGAGCAACTTCGTGTATATTGAAGCCAAAATAACGAGAAGCGTTAATAAAAGAGCCGAAATATGCTAAAGAATACAGCTGACAGGTAAAATATATTATTCAATTTTGATGATCATGGAGACCAGCTGCATAGACAAGAAAATAAAGCTCTAAGTATACGAATCTTTCTTGCTATGGGTGTGAAACATGGAACCTAACCCAAGCATTCGCAAATACACTGAACGCTTTGAGTGAGGAGCCCTGAGGCGAATAATTGGAGCGAAGCTAGACGAGGACAAATGGGGAGCTCAATACAATCATGACCTGTTTGAAATTTTTGACGAACTCGAGTTCCCGAAAAGGTATTCGTTGGGAGAACTGAAGGGCGGAGACCAGTGGGGAAGCCGAGGAAACGCTGGTCTGACTCGGTTGACGGAGACAGCACATTACTGCTTGGAAGACGTGGTCAATGGACCAACACAGTTGGAGGCGCTATTTGCAGGTGACGAAGGCCTGAGACGGGTTGTAGTGCCGAAGATCCTTGGCTCAAATCACGTTCACGACAGCGAGATTTCTTCCGAGCAATTCTTTGAACGGACTTATAGCCCATCCGAAGGATCACTGTTCATATTATAGACGGGTGGGCAAAAATGCAGCTACCGCCTGATACTGATTATATCACCTTTCTGAGTGTCGATATTTTGGAGCAAGATAATGAGGTACTGTAGCTATCTCTAAGCGAGGGTCCAATAGGGGCTGTGATTCAAAAGCAAAAAAAAACTAAACATGAAAATCAAAATTAATAGGCTTTTCCCACTATTTATTTTGAAGTCTGCATTGCAAATGAGATGAGTTTCTTTTTAAAGTAACAGCAAGTGGTCTAGAAAGGTTTTTTTGATGAGCACTAAGTTCTTTAAACTTGATGACGTATATTTTAAAAATGCTACCATTTCTATTAAAACTTTAATCATTTGGAGTGCATTACAGATACCAAAAGACACTGTGACAACACAGTGAGCCTTCAATCCTGCATTGCGCAAAACTTCCCACAAAGTGTTTTTTAAATCAAAGCTAGTGATGCTTTCTGCTTTGTACTACTAACCCAGGATTTTGTTCATTAATCGAAATAGATATACGTTTTTGATGGTGGTAAAGTTAACGCGTTCTAAATCCAGGTTTCATCGGACTTTATTACACTCTACTGCCAATGATACCAGTGAGGACCATGTACTTTGTGACTCCTTCATGACGCCTCCAGAATACTGGAATCTATTTTCTAGTATGAAAGAAGGTAGAAAAAAGGATTACTAAAGAAAAAACACTCTGCTTCACTACATGCTGTTGCTCTAGCATGCCTTTTGCGTCCTCCAGGAAAGCTCAAACATAACATGTGCTAGACGGTTCCATTTTTTAGCCAATTAACGCATCTTACCGATCTTGATCTTCAATAAAAGTACTCCAACTTCATTGAAAAGGTCACAAGGTAGCGTATTTTATCTTCTGCATGTAAAAATATGAGGCAAGTGTCATCCACCTCGTCTTCAGAATTTACGCTATCAGGAGAGCAAAACCTATGAATTTTGTGCAGACAAGACCAAAACATCCGTGCCTGCTTAAGAACTGGGTCAAGCAGAAGTAAGTCTCGCCATGTTTTTCCATTTTTATTTTTTTCATCAGACCAGGATCAGGTGTGTAATCCACTTTCTCTTTTTTTTGCTCTCCTAGGACAGTTGCGGTAAGAACATTTTCTCTCCTCCTTAGTAAGTTCCTCCCTGTCGTTCCCCTAATCCAAAGACTGTTTGGTATGCGTATGCAGCTTGCCTGGCTTATGGGCTCTACACCTGTGCCAACCACTTGAGGTGCAGTTACTTGCTAAGCCCTCTGCCCCATCGTTTTGATCCATAGAGCAGTACAGACTACATGGTGCTCACCAGCAGTCGTCTTTTTGACGCACTTGCGTTCCACTATGATGGCCATTTGTCGAGTGGATGCCGTTACAAGTACTCCCACCGTATCAGGTTTTATCCTGAATTGCTTGGAAAAACTTATTTCTGAGTTTATCAATACGCGCAAGTATCTAACTTTTGGTTTTTCCAATACTCATGGTCCTTGCTCGGGGGACTCTCTTGTATGGCAAGATAGCCACTTTGGTTTTTTTCAGTGCAAAGCTAAACTACTTGCAGTTGCTTACCTGGCGTATTGGCACACCTAGTCAAAATTGCAAACGTTTAACCATGCGTTCAGCAAATAACGCCACGACATCATCCACATAGTCTACTAAGCTTGAATAATCTGGCATTTCAAGTCTCACCCATCAGACAATATGTTCCACAGATCGGGGCTGTGAATTAAGCTTTGAGTGTCATCTAATATAATATTTACTCTCTGACGGCTTTCCTTCGTGTCGTAGAGCAAGGTAGTCCTTCAAAATCTGCTTCAGAAACTCTAAATATAAAACAATTTTTCATCGCTTCTAGGATATCCGCTGGGTATAATTTGCAATGTGCCTCTGCACACTTCACTGCGCCATGATTTTCCTGGCTGCATCCATAGCAGAGCAACCTGCTTTGAAGTCATACTGCTAAAAAGATAGCTCTCCAGCCTAATGGATTGTATCAATGAGGCTTCACCTGATTAGTTTTTCAGACATTTATCGGGCCATGATTAGCCTACAAACTAGGTGATATGCTGATGGTTATTCTTGATTCCTCTTTCACTTGCTAACCAACCCCAGCTTTGCTACCTTTTAACACTCTAGGAATATTTCAAGGATGAAAGCGTTAAACTTAATGAGTAGCAAGTCAGAAAAAATATAATAACCTCAGCTGGGGTCGTATTTGGTCCAATAGCATTCCTTGCATTCGTAGACAAAGCTGCTTCCTCTAGTTCCATCTTTGTAAAAACTGTGCATTTCGATTGGGTTTCATCATATAAGGCATCAACGTAGATGGAATGTGTAAAGGAAAAGAGCGTGCACAATCTTGTCGATCCTTTTCACTTCATGTGAGTAAGGCAATTTTTGAGGCAAACTTCTAAATGACTAGTTTATGGCCAAAGTCACTCGTACCTCTGTTCACATCGCCCACCAGATCTTGTCAGCATTCTTCTTCTTTGTAGCACTACAGCCTCTCTTGGGCCTTTGCTTAGAGATAGTTAGAGTATCTCATTTTCATGGCCGTATTGATTTCTCCGGAAGTTGGTTTGGTCAGTACCATGTTCCCGTGTGCCTGCTCAGCTATGATATGATCTGATTAAATCAATACATATCACCACTGAGTGAACATTCATAGTCTATCCGGGAAATCCCTTGAACCTGATTGAACCAGCATTAGGCGTTGCTATTGTTGATAATTTTGTGAAGCTGTTTTCTGGCCAACCTCTATGCAGCCAGATTTGTACGTGCCTTATCCCAAGTATGGGCACCCGGACCCTTTCACCCCAGTTTACGGTATTCACTTCACTTTTATGGACTTCAAGCTAACAACCATTACACTAGTGATTTGCCACGCCAGAGTCTCTGAAGGGATATGGAACACCTGCAAGCAGACGTAAAAATGTTGGTGGTTGAGTTGACTGCATCTGTAACTGATAATACTCCGCTTGCCTGTAAAGCTTCTGGCTGCAGTATTCATAGTATGAGAATATTCATAAATTTCTAAACGTCCATTTTACCCAGTTTTTCACGAGAGATTGGAAGGCTAAGCATATGTACACCGAGAACAACTGTCTGTGATCTTATATACCGTGTACCAGGGATCACTGGCTGAATAGTTCTCTAGAGCTCTTCAATTGCATATCTTTTGTGCCAGAGGCTCCGAAGTGAATGTCTCATCAGGAATGGTTCCAACGCAGTCCCAGTGATGCAAAGTTGGGGGTTTCTAGTTTTCAACATATCAAACTTAGCTCTAACTGCCATCACCAAGACGCGGTTTCCCCTAGGATATGACCGAGACATGCCAATTCAATGGCTTTCATATTCAAGTGTCCCTTAAGGAGTACATGCCATTCTGTACTCAAGACGGTGCATTCTAAAGCATCGAGCCTGACTTCAAAGGATGACAGCCATTCATACCGTTTTAATTAACTTTGTTCCTAAATATCAGATTCACCGAAAGCTTTCTTTCCATTTATGTCTCTGTTCTTGTAAATGAAGATTGCCTCAAACCCATTCTGATGGACTTTTCTCTCTCTTTCTTTCTCTCAGGATACAATTTGATAAGTAAAAGCAAATCTGTTTTCATATTGTTTGTGATTTACTCCAGCAAACTATGGACAATTCAACTTCACTGTAAGTTTATCTACAAGATAAAGATTATTGCCGAGCTGTATTGAGCTTGAAACGTGAAGAACTTACACTTTCCTGTGCTGCTTGAGGTTGTCAACATTAAGGTCAGCACCCTTGTAAAGAACGCAATGCGTCTAACAATGCATTGTTTCATTTTGTGCTCAGCTTTGCCAAATTTTTAAGCTCAATGAGCGGCTGTGTGGTATTTCTTTAGGCAAATCAGCTAAAACAGCGAAAAAAAACCCAGTCCATTCTTATGCAATTTTTAACAATCTGCTTCACTTTCTTGTTTGCTTGGTGAGGATGGTCCTAGTTAAGCTACAAAAGTCACGTTTGATGGCGTCTTCAACCTGGAGCAATTCAGTGGCGTAGTTAATATCTCTGGTATCGAGCACTTTAATTGAAACGAGCAAGGTAACAGTAATGTACACTCCAAGAAACTTTTTGGCTGCATTATAAAAGGATACCTGTTCATTGCCTCTGACGATGCCAGAGTACATAATGTACATTGACATGAACTAGGAGCTGATGCTTATCCATTATATACAGGGTTATCCATTTCGTGGTAGGAAAGTATAACTCTGCCATTTGACATCTGTCAGAATTAAATGTCATCTAAAGCGTGTTCTTTTTAAGCTGAAGGTTTGCCATTTAAAAATATGGATCGTTTAACAGTCGAAGAACGCGTTAAAGTTATTAAATTTCATTATAAAAATGGTTGGTGATTCTGCTGTATCAACATTTAAGGCTTTACGGGCCGATTACGGTCGACATAATCGACCTACACAGCAAACAATTTCGAACACAGTGAGAAAATTTGAAGAGACTGAATCGGTTATTGATATTGCATGAATTGGTTATTGATACTGCATCATCCCAACATTTTTCCTGCTGAAAATATCGCTGTCGTTGCTCAAAGTGTGGAGGAAGACCCTAATTCGTTGATTCCTTGACGTGCTCAACATTTGGGCTTGCCTTACGGCTCATTGTGGCGGATTTTGCATTTGAATTTGCAACTCCATCCGTACAAAATCCAACTCACTCAAGCACTTCAGCCTCAAGACCATACACAACGCAGAATGTATGCAACAAGCCATTGATAACGATTTTTCGAACAAAATTTTCTTTAGTGATGAAGCTCATTTTTCGCTCAGTGGTTACGTAAACAAACAGAATTGCCGCATATGGGGCCCACAAAATCCTCAAGAGATCGCAGAAAGGCCTTTCTATCCTGAAAAAGTGACCATTCGGTGTGCATTATGGTCTGGTGGTGTTATTGGCCCGTATTTTTTTAAACCAATCAAGGAAGAGCCATTACAGTCAATTCTGGCCACTATGGACGGATGTTAACCGATTATTTTTGGAGAAAAATTGAAGATTATGATCTGGAGAACATGTGGTTCCAACAGAACGGAGCCACAAGCCACACAACACAGGCTAATCGAGCAATTTTGCAAGAGAAATTTCCAGGACGCGTAATTTCGAGATTGAGTGATGTCAATTGGCCGGCAAGATCCTGCGACCTAGCACCATTGGATTTCTTTTTATGGGACTATGCAAAAGATCGTGTTTACGGAACAATCCTCAAAATCTTGAGCAATTGAAAACCAATATTCGTGAATTTATGGCCGAGATATTGCCGAAAATGTGCCAAAAAGTCATTGAAAATTACCTCAAAAAGATTGAGGCCTGTAAGAGGTTCCGTGGAGGACATTTGAATGATGTTGTGTTTCACGTATAATGCCAAGGTTCAATCTTTATATTGATTGTAAAAAATTTCGTTTCTATCTGAATATTTTGTGTGTTTTCTTTAGCTTTACTTTCCCTAGCGTAAAATGGATAACCCTATACATCAATACTTCTTGAGAGCAAGCCCGCTGCAATTGTTATTACCTATAAGGCGCATTCCAAAATAAATGAAACTTTTTTCATAATAATTTTTTTAGTGATGCTATCTGTGAATCAGATAATGCGTTGGAAAGCTACAGCCTTCCCTGGATTTCAGTCAAAGTTTGGTGACATTCGGTTCACTGGAAGCAAAGTTATTGCGTCTAAAGCGTTTGTGGCATCGGTTCACAAATGAGTTTCGAACAAAGAGCTAATATCATTTTAAAATCGGTAAAACGTTTACCAAAACATTTGAATCGATGTAAAAAGTTTATGGCGATGATTGTCTATCTTGTGCCAAAGTTTATGAGTGGTTTACACGTTTAAGGGTTGGTCGTGAGAACATAAATGACGATGAACATACGGGCCACCTAAAATCAGTGATCACAGAAAACTCTATCGAAATTGTGTGTGAATTTATCAAAAATGAGCCAAAATAATTGTTGAAATTCATGAAATCAGAGTTAAATATCTCTGAAACATCGATTTACCGCATTTTAACCGATCATTTAGGCTTTCGAAAGGTTTGTGTACGTTTTGTTCCGCACAAGTTAACTGATGACTAAAAATTGCTCAGAATTCAATATTCGAAAGACATCAATAAAGAGGCGAGAAAAGACGAGAACTTCCTTTACAACACTGTAACTGGTGGTGAAATGTGGTGTTTCCAGTATCAACCCAAAACCAATCGTCAAAGTGCCGAATGGAAGGCCCCAGACGAGCTACCACCCAAAAAATCGCGTTTGGAGAAGTCAAAAATCAAGTCGATGCTCATTTGTTTTTACGATTCCAAGGGAACTGTCCACAAGAAGTTCGTGCCAGCGGGCCAAACCGTCAATGCAATTTTCTATCTTGGTATTTTGAAGCATTTGTTGCATCGCATTCGTCAGATTCGGCCTGAATAACGCGAAAAAGGAAACTGGCGCTTATTGCACGATAATGCACCATCTCATCGATCCACTCTTGTGACGGATTTTTACTCACCACTCACCATATTCGCCTGATATGGCTGCCTTTGACTTCTACCTATTCAGAAAATTGCATTTGGCCATGAAAAGAAAACGTTTGCGCTTGTAGAAGGCATCCATAAGGCTTGTACCAACATCCTGAAGGACATTCCGGTCAATTACTTGAAACACTCTTTCAAAAAGCTTTTGGATCACGCGAAATAGTGTATCGAGGCCGGAGGAGACTATTTTGAATAAATAAACTAGAATTTATCAGAACAGAGCTCCCGGCGTTTCTTTTTTAGCTCGGTCTCGTTTATTTTGGAACTCACCTTCTTTGTTCAATTGGCCGAGCATTCAGAAAAAATTTAAGCTAAAACAAAATGGAAAGAATCTCTGCATCTTATGGATAAATTTGAACGATTTCTTATTCAAGTACTATGTAGAATGAATAGTTCAAGCCATCGATTCATGCCATCAGAAAACTTATTTTGAACCCTAGGATGGTTACGAAGCCCTTCTGGTAGGATTACTCTTCTGCTAACACTACTTGTTTTTCTATAGTATCTGAATGAGACATGCAGATTCAAGGGCTCTTGTGTTGACATCTACCCCCAAGGTGAATGTGCTAACCTTCGAGTATGTTCGAGACAGTGTCTTCCAGAGTATTGAGCCTGAACCGGTAACTGTTCATCAAATATTGTAATTTTATACCTAGATATCAAACCCACTCGAAGCTATCCCCTATCCATATCCCTGCACATGCAAATTAACATTGCTTTATACCCAGATGGTAGCAGTACCAAATTTGTCTGGGAAAAATGCTGATCAACCTCTCTCTCTCCTGCAGAACGCTGTTTGCTCAGTAGAAGCCAATCTACCTTCATTTTGTTCGTGACTTACCCTGGAAAATTTGGGGAAGCTAAACTGTGTTGTAATTTTATTTCTCGGATCGTTGCAGTGTAGCTTTAAACTGAGTTGCAGCCCCCTTGAGGAGCCAAAACTTCCCAGTTTTTAGGATATGTTTGAGATTCTCAACACTAAGGTTAGCGCCCGTGTAAAGAACACACTGTGTCTGGAATATGCATTGTTTCATTTTGGATTCAGCTTTGCCCCACTTGTAGCATAGTGAATTCCTGTTAGGCTCATTGCTTTATTGTTTGGTATTTTATTGGAAAAGGTAGCTGAAGCTGCAAAAGATCTTGCTTTTTGCCGTATCTTGCAGATAACTCAGCCAATTCTCATTTTGCAATTGTTAGGCATCTGTTCTACTTCCTTTTCAACATCGACATACATTTTCTCATGTTGTTTGCCTTAGTGAGTCTGAGTTTGTTCCCAATCAAACTAGGAAACTCACGCTTGACAGTACCTTCTCTAATGGGGCAATTCTGTGATTCTGTATCATAAGCTCAAGCGAAGCGACAGAGGCGTCCCCTTCAAAGACTTTTTTGACTGCATTATATAAGAGTACCTGCTCGTTACTTCTGACCGAAATTTTGGCGATGAGGTTGATTCTGGCTTCCCAGTCTACGCTTGTTAGCTGCTTGTCTGTGCGGGATGAGGCCACGCTGTTCAGCTGCTTATTTTATGTTGTCTCTGAGTAATCTTGGCTGGTTATTGGATGGAAGGACAAACAGATCTCGGTTTGAGTAGCTTTATGCAGTCCCTGAAAATTGACTCTTTTCCTAGCAGACTGATGATTAGGTCATTCCGTTAAAATACTTTACATGGTAAACTACATCAACCAATAATGCACCTACTGGCTCTTTTTTCTCCAATTTGTTAACTTATTCATTTGATACTGACAAAATCATGACTATGACCATAAAACCTAAGTTCTATTGGACTGTTAGTCATTTGCTTGCAAGATCATGTTGCTTCCAAGGCTTAATGAATACCATCTACTCAACACACTCAAAATTGTCCAATCTAAGTGACATGAGGTTGATCTCTTCAAAATTGTTTCTTATTGTATTGTAACGTTTGTTTTTAACACCTAGTAGCACTTTTTACTAAAGATACAATACTTATTAAATGTTTTCAATTCACATGCATCTCTATTTTGATGTATAAACTTTATTGTCGATCAAAACTAATGCTAATTGCTATCGTCTATCGAGTTCCTGTTTTTTTAAGCCAAAAAGTTAAAATTTTAAACTTCCTATCTAAAATTTCACTTGAAAAAATTAAGTTCAATGAATCACCCAACATACAGTGTATATAAATTGAAAAAGCTGATCACTAAGAAACATTCGTTCATTCCCCCGAAATACCAAGAGTCTTCATACTCTTTTTTCATGACTGATTCTCCTCATAGTAAAAGTCTTCTTCAAACTAGCAAGACATATCCTGCGAATGCATCTCCATTATTTTACAAACAGGTAATCAATTCGTCAAAAAAAGTTTTTTTTCTTCTCTACAGTATACAGGGCATAGATAGAAAAGTTTTCTATATTGTTGTAAATCATAGCTAGATCTGATTTCTTCAGTTAAGCCCCGAATGGCTACAATGCAAATTTACTGCAAATTCAGGAATTTCTTGGAAACAGATTTTCAGTAGCCATAACAGTCATGGGGACGACCCACCCCAAAAGAGTAATATATTTCAGATAACACAAAAACAAGATTCAAGACATGGCAGAAAAATAACATTCGTATCTTGGTACCTCATTGTCTCAAGTAACTTTTGTGCAGACTATTGAAAGTAATTGGATTTGCTACTGAGGTAGCATATATCAAAGTAAATTTTCCTGCGCAGGATGAACCGTTGAGAGCACCTAGACATATGTAGGATCAGCTGCATGGATTTGGTCCACAAAATCCTGGAGGAGTCTTCAAACACTTCAGGCTCAATGATATTATCATAAACTGTAAAGGTAATGCAAAAAATATGGCAACGTCGCAGTGCGTCTGAGATTCTGCTGATGATCGCTGAGAAGTTAGTCTTCGATTCGCTTTCTTCCCAACGAGATCAAATCAACCGAACCACGTTTTGATACTTAAATTAATGTAATACTGTATATAGATGTAAATATATAGACTAATCGGTTACTTGAATTGTGCTTCAATTACATCCCTAAGAACGAAATTATTACATGGTGCCGAAACCCGGGAAGAAGTGATTAACGAAAAAATGGAAATCGCGCAGAGAGCCACGTGCCGCGGACAAGTTACGCGTTTAGTGAAACAAATTGAAGAATTTTTAAAGCAATTAACGTATAAACGAACGATATAGACGAAATTGAAAACACAATTGAGGAACCTTCCATATTATACGATCGTGTAGATGCTGCGCTAGAAAATCTACGTGAAGCGAACAAAGCTGTAAAAAATACCGTTAAGGCAGAAGACTGCGAGAAAGAGTACAGAACGATTGCCGAGTATGAGGACTCCACAACAACGGCTTTTACTCGAGCTAAATATCGAATCGATATATTACGAAGAATGCTACCACAGCAGGATGAACGAACGCATAATCCTAATTCAACGGATATACAAAGAAAAGAAAACAAAAGTATAAAATTGCCCAAATTGCAACTTAAGAAGTGTAGCGGTGGCATACGGGAGTGGATACAGTTCTGGGAACAGTTCAAGAGTACTATGCACGAGAATGCATATCTCAATTCGAGTGAAAAATTCAACTATCTACAAGCTGCTCTTAGCGGGAAGGCCGCAGAAACAATATCTGGTTTTACTCCATCAGAAGCTTGTTACAGTGCGGCTGTCTCTCTTCTGCAAGAAGAATACGTTGTGACACAGAGCGAATAGTTGATCATACCATGACACAATTGATGACGCTTTCTCCAATTTCATCTAGAAATGATGCAAAGGGACTAAGATATTTATATAATACTGTTACGGCTGCCATACGATCACTAACATCATTAGGTGTAAATCCTTACCAGTATAACATTATGTTAAAAACTGCGATTTTACGTTCATTGCCCCAAGAACTAAGATTGCAGTATCATCGCAATATAACGGAGAGTGATTATTCAGCCGAACGCGGTTCAGAGGGAGAAGCTGAGTCAGCATCATCTGTAAGTCTTGATGTAGAAACTGGTGGTGGCAAACGTGTAACAAAGCTACTCTATTTTATCAAACGAGAGGCAGAGTCACTAGAAAAGGCTGGTGAAATGATGATGCTGCGTCATGGCGATGCCAGTAAACGGTCAAAGGTAAATGCAACAGCTGCTGCTCTCTTCACAAGTGGAGATGTAATCAATTGCATATTCTGCAATTCAAGACATCATAGCACGCCTGAATGTAATTCAACATTAGGAATTGCAGAAAAGAAGAAGATTTTAAGAAGTCAAGGCCGATGCTATTGTTGCACGAAACGAAACCACACTTCAACAAAATGTTCACGAAAGGGAGTAAAGTGCAATAAATGCAAAGGTTGTCACACTTCTTCCATGTGCGATCCCTGCTACGAAGAAAAAAACGCAGGTGATGAATCAACGAAAACAGAAAGAGGTGATGAAATGAAACGAACCAACGTCGTTAATTTATATGCATTAAATCAAGGCTCAGCAGTTTTCTTACAAACGGCTTGTGTGTTTTTGTCTTCTCCTGTAAATAACAAGAAAACCTTTGTGCGCATCGTATTAGATGGAGGTAGCCAAACAACATTTGTAAGGGAGGATATCGTGAGAAAATTAAATTTACCCATAATTGGAACACAAAATATAAGTGTGAGTCCATTTGGTGCGACGAAAAGTTTGCCGAAAAGGAACTATAGACGTATTAGATTTTGGTTGGAGAACCAATACAATCGTAAACGATATGAGTTAGAGGCTCTTGAAATACCACAAGTGTGCATGGATATGATGCCAGCTCTCTCATCTGAAATATGTGACAAATTGCAGGAAATGCAATTAGCGGATGCTACCAGAGAAGACATAGAGTTGGAGAATGTAATAGCTGTGTTGATTGGAGCAGATAATTATTGATATTTCGTTGCTGATCAAACAAAGCGTCTATCAAAGCATCTAGTAGCGATTAATACTAAATTAGGGTGGACATTACAGGGACCCTACAAAAATGTTAGTCAAATGAACTCCGTCGTATCTAATTTGCTTGTTGAAGATCACAGCGATTGCGAAATACAAAAATTTGAAGTCTGGAAGTGCTAGGAATTGGAGCAGACCTCAATAAGAATGTTAATTTTGCAGCAGATTTCTCGCAACATTCAGTCAATAAGAAGGAAAAAAGGTACGAGGTAAAATTACCCTGGAAACATATCAACGAGATTCTTGATGACAATCGATCAAATGCAATGTCGCGGTTGCAATATTTATTGCGAAAACTACAACGAGATCCAATGAGATTGCGCGAATATGATGAAGCAATGAGACAAATGATCACAGCTGGTATAGCATAGCATGTAACAAACGCAACATCAAACATTAAATATTACATGCCACATCAACCAGTTTATCGCCTTGATAAGCAGACAGCGAAGCTTCGTATTGTCTTCGATGCTTCATCTCATTCACCCGGTAAACTTTTGCTAAACGATTGTATGCTATCAGGAGATAATCTTTCACCAAATCTGTTAGAGGTTCTATTGAGATTTCGAATTGGCATTATTGCGCTTGTGGCTGACATAGAGAAACCTTTCCTGCAGATATCTTTAGCAGAAGAAGATCGTTATGCTCACCGTTTTATATGCCTTGAAGAGCCCATTTCAACTACAAGTAATATACCACGTTGGAAAGAATACCGTATGACCAGAGTAACCTTTAGTGTAACAAGCAGTCCATTTTTACTGGCCGTTACGCTTCAAAAGCATTTTAAAGAAAACGCAAAAGAGTATCTGGAAAGTGCAAGTATTCTTCAGTCGTTTATTTGAACGACATCGATACCGCTAGGCGTCTTTATAAAGAAGCAATGATTATAATGAATAAGGCAAACATGAGTCTATGAAAATGGGTATCAAATGATATGCGCATGAATCGATTATTCAATCAAACAGAAGACGTCACACCTATCGTACAGAAGGTGCTTGGAGTTAATTGGTTTCCAAACTCTGATGACATTGCTGTGGATTTAAAGCCTGTGCTTGATTTTATTGGGTCGGAACGAGAGCCTACTAAGAGAAGTATTCTTCAAACATTATCGAAAATTTATGATCCTATAGGTTTTCTGGGTCCGTTTGTGGTGAAACTGAACATCTTATTGCAGAATTTATGGCGAAAGAAATATGATTGGGATGATATTATTCCGGAGGAATTGCAGAAGGAATGGAATAAATGCTGCAAAGGCTTACGGAAGTTAGACGTCTTTAGCGTATCAAGATGTATTTTTCTGAAACCTAGCCCAACTACAATTCAACTTCACGTATATACGGATGCTAGCCTACAAGCATATGGATGTGTAGCTTACCTACGTACTACTTACAACGAAGCATGTACGCACACCGAATTGATCTGTGCAAAAAATCAGATAGCACCAATCAAAGAAACTGGTGAAAGGGAGTTAACGCTACCTAAGTTGGAGTTGACAGCTGCTTTAATGCCTGCGAGGCTAAGTAAATTCTTAATTAATCTATTGCACTTGGAAGTAGATTCGGTTTACATTTGGTCTGACCCAAAGATCGCCTTGTACTGGATAGCTGGTGATTCTGATCGATGAAACCCATATGTTTCACAACGTGTTAAGGAAATCAACGTGATAACAAAGGGTGTTTCGTTTAAGCATTGTAGCAGTAAAGATAACCCAGCAGATCTCCTAACAAGAGGTATAGATGGTGACGAACTAATATGGTCTAAAAAATGGAGATGGGGCTCCGCTTGGCTACGAGAGGCTGCTTTCAATTGGCCTATTGAAAATGATAATGACGAAGAATTAACAGCGATTGTATCTTTATCAGCACAGGCTGCCGAAAACGAAATTCACGTAATGAATGCAAATGGACGAATATTTCCAATTTTTAAATTCAACAAGTATGGTAAATTAATACGAGTCACAGCGCTATCACTAAAATTCATTCGTAAACTTCAACGACAGAAGGTCAACAACGAGCACATATCCGCAGCGGATTATAAATATTCCGAAGAATATTGGACTAAAGTCACGCAAATAGAATTTTATAATGCAGAAATAATAAATTTTCAGCGAGGTAATCCTATTCTTTCCTCGTCTGAGCTTCGAACTCTTTCACTGACACTAAAGGAAGGCATTCTTCGAATTGGTGGAAGATTGCAACTCATGGACGGTAATGAATGTGCCAGCCACCCTATAATCCTGCCGAAATCAGCACATTTAAGCAAATTAATAATTCAGCGGCTTCACAAGGATTCATTTCAAGGTGGTACTGAGACAGTTCTGACATTGCTGCAAAAACGCTATTGGATGCCCAGAGGTCGGCAGCTAGTAAAGTCGGTTATACGAACCTGTATTGTTTGCAAACGGTTTTTCAGCAAAGCTCTAACTCAACCAACTGTTCCGCTACCATATGAAAGATTAAACGCTACAAGACCCTTTAATACAACAGGGGTAGACTTTGTGGGTCCACTGTACATTACACCTAGAGGAGAGGAACGGCAAAAGGTATACTTTATGATTTTCACATGTGCTGAAATAAGAGCAATACATCTGGAGATGACATTCGATCTTTCGACTGAAAGATGTTCATTATAGCATGCAGAGGACCTCCGAGTATTATAATGTCGGATAATGCAAAATCCTACAAACGAGCGGCTCTTGAACTTGCAACCTTGGCAAAATTTATATGTTCCACAAATCTTCAAGATTTTATGAATAAAAGAGAAATTAAGTGAAGATTCATCGCCGAAAGAGCACCATGGTGGGGCGGCTTCTGGGAGCGCCTAATCAGGAGCGTTAAAAAAACGCTCTAAAGGTTTCTTTTGTACGAGCTACATTAAATGGAGAACAGTTAAGAACGCTTTTAACTGAAATCGAAGCGGTGGTAAACTGAAGGCCCCTAACATATCTTAGTGACGATCATCGGGATATTCAAGCTCTGACGCTTAACCATTTTTTGCTTGGAGTTCAGACAGAGACAACACTGACTTCTAATGAAACAGGAAGCAATGCTAGCAGATCTACACTACTGAAGCTTTGGAATATCAGACAAAAAGTTTTAAATCGGTTCTGGAACAGATGGAAAAATGAGTATATCCAACTCCTCCGTAGTGCACATCATACGAAACAAGTAAAACCCAGTTGTCTTAAGGTTGGTGATGTAGTTATCATTCGTGTTGACTCTCTACCAAGGCTACTTTGGAAATTGGCACGATTAAAGGAAGTTTATCTGGAAAGGGACAATCAAATAAGGTCATGCGAGCTACAGTTATCAAATGGCGTTATACGAAGACCTATCCAACACTTTTATCCATTGGAAATACCTGGAACGGATCAAGCCCGGCTGGAGGATGTAAAAAATATGGTTACGTCGGAGTGAGTCTGAGATTCTGCTGATGATCGCTGAGAAGTTAGTCTTCGATTCGTTTTCTTCCCAACGAGATCAAATCAACCGAATAAGGTTTTGATAATTAAATTAATATAATACTGTATATAGATGTTAATATATAGACTAATCGGTTACTTGAATTGTGCTTCAATTACATCCCTAAGAACGAAATTATTACAGGTGAAATGCATATCCTATCGAAAAATAGTAGTGAAACTTGGAATTGACGAATGTCGGCTGTCATTGAAATTCCATGCTGAATGAAGACAAATTTGCGACTAAGCATATAAATAAGTTAGTTCATCTGAAGCAGTTGATTAGGGCACACTCCCCTTGTACAGCAGCTCCCAAGCTCAATCTTCGATGCCGGCATCGAGCTTGAGGTTTCTGATGCTGCTGTCGGACTATAAGCCCACCCACCTGTGATGGGTACTAATTGAAAAATTAGGCAATAATCACATGGTTAAGCACGATATTGATCAATCATCTCGAATTCCGTTACGGTCATGGAATGAGATATCCTAATAATAAATCTTGATGCCAAGGTTAGGACTTGGAATACTGTACAATGGATTATTATAAAAATAATTTGGTTCTCGGTACTATGGACAACAATTAAGTGTTTGTTTTAAATTGTGGTATCAGTAATCATCCTGCAACTAAGGTTCATTCATACAATTGGATTGCTGTTTATAACTATCAATAGGTAAAGAAGATAGTCCGCATGGTGTAGTGGTTAGAGCACTAAGCCTGTAAGCCGAAGGTCTCTGGTTCAAAGTTCGTTGGCGTCAACGAGATTTAGATCGAGTGATACTTCAGACGAAGTATAAGCCTGTTCCGTTATGATACGTGCTGATTTAAATCGAAACGTATCGCAACTGGGTGGACGGACACGATACATTCGATCATGACAATGAGATACTCTAACTATTTCTAAGCGAAGGTCCAAAAGGGGCTGTAGTGCTACGAAGAACAAACAAAAATAGATTTTGCTCCTGATTAACCTCAAAATGAAGATTTAAAAAAGCAAATGGCTGATTTTTCGAATGAGAATAAGACTATATAACCAGATATGAGGATAAACACAAAAAATTCAGATCCCATTTATTTAGAAATACGTACGAGTAATATAGATGGAGCTCAATTTTCTGAGAGAGTTGCACCCATGCCTTAAACTATCGACATCCTTATAATATTCTTCTGAAATCGTTCGAATTAATTTCTCTCTCATAAAACACAAGAATATCCCATTTCCGAGTCACCTTTAACTCCCAGTGGATCAGCTCCCTTCCTTATCCTTTCAGTTGCAGACTCATTTTAGTGCTTACCACTAAACTCTGGAAAGTGGAAATAGCAATAATTAAATAGCAATCTCTGTCTTTCACAAACATACAAGACCATTTTATTATGATAGATAGATTTTCTCCAAGTACATTTCAACCGTGACTTGGGGAAAAATAAGGAACGAACTTTTCATATTGTCGAACTAGACTGATTTATGTTTGTTACGTACTCTCGCCCATACGAGTATATCACAGTTGAATGAAAAGCTACATGACAACGCCATTAAGACAAGTTTTAATTTGCGAGAGTGCATCATATTGATTTTCTATCATATGTTTATTTCCACATACGACGATTCACTCTAACATAGGAATCTCATAAATTTATATCTTCACCAACTTCTCATCAGTATGTGAGTATAGTATAACAGATATTCGTATGTAGGTAGATTTCTCTGGATGTCGCTTGATTCACAAATAGATGGATGGATTTATAATAAAAATGTGCAAAAAGAAAAGCAGATATTGAGTAAGACTAAGATCATTTTCCGATGAATGTCTTATAATCAGGAGATGATTGATTGGAATGACTTTAAATGGATTTGAGTAGATTTTCCTTTTTCTTTATGAGGTCTAGTATATTTCTTATTATCGGTTTGTGGTAATCCAGTAAAGACATCAAAAGAGAAAATAGAGGAACAGAGGGGAAATGTGGTGTATCTCTAAGGACTTGATATGTTCAAGTATGTTGAACTTCGATTAATCCCAGATGAAGTGACTTGCTTAGAACTTCATTTTTTTGGAAGGGTATCGAGAAGTTCTAAAGATAGACTGAAGTGTATCATTCATGATATTTGCTAGAGAGAATATGGAGTCCATTGCCATAGCAACTTATTTTGATGAGACATATTTGTGGGTTCAAAAAAATTGTAAGACTCCATTGTAATCGATTTTATTCATAAGGCTGTCCGTGTTTCATAAACTTTTCCCTAAAACTATAATATGTAGAACTACCAAAAAATAGAAAGTCGGAAATAATACTGCATTTATTATTATTACCATGTGAAAATTGAACCTTCAACTTTTTTAATTGAAGAATACCTTATTGACGGGGTTTTTTAGAAATCGGAGCCACTACCAATATCTAGATGATCTCCATGGCAATACAAGTAGGGAAGAAAATCAACTATACCATAGAATTTTTAATATGATTTCAGCAAGAATTCCTTATATCGTTTCTATCAACTCAGCTTTGGATGATGGTATTGACAAAACGGTTCACATTTCAAATCATAAGGCCATACTTTAAACTACTGTCAAAATAATTTTCAGAAATTTATGGAGTTAAACTCTAATTTAAATTAATAATTTGAAAAAGTATGGGGAGTTTCGTGAGGCATGACTGAGCCTTGCCTTCATACCACTAAGCATTTATGTCCACTGAGTCCAAAATATGGTATCTCAAACATCCTCGCTTTGACAAGCCATCAATAGTTTAAGAAGCTTACTAACAAACAAATCCCCTTACAACTAGCTAATAATCGACAAAGTCTCAGCAAATTACTGATAACTAACATAGGGAGACCATCTTACCAAGAAAACGACACCTGTTGAGCGTCTGCTAACTTTGCTACAGACCGTAACTATGGGACGACGCTAAGAGCAAGGAACTGTACCGAGAGTGGTTGACCCAGGCGCAGAGACAAGAAAGGGTGCAAACTGCATACGCATACCGCATGATCTTTGGGTAGGGGTATTGGTGGTTGCAGCAGTGAAAGCAATCGCTCTCCTTATCAGACAGTACAGAAATATCTACCTGCACAGAAGCGAAAACGACACCGTGGCCGATGATGTAGAGACGAGGTAACGTTCATTCAGCAATGGGCAATAGTTTTGGGAGAGTGACCTAAAAGAAAGATCAACTGCACACCTAGTCTTCAACCTGAGGCCGTGGCTCAATCAAAGGCATGGTGAGACTGATTTCTACCTAACCCAATTCTTGAGTGAGTATGGATGTTTTCGGTATTCGTATTTACTACAGGAGGGAAAGATTTTATGCTTACAAAAGATACTGTGAGTAGTGCGATGACCTTTTCTGCAAAATTGGAGAGCTCTACCCGGCAACTAAAATTGAAAAGATACTTACACCGGTGGGTAAATAAAACTATTGTTAAATTGTGCTTGAAAAGTCCTGGCAGTTGAAAAAAGCATACTAGAGCATCAGGAAGCAATCGAATCAAAGGTTTCTCATTTCTAGCAACTCCTTCTCCTTCATTTTTTCCCTCAGCCTGAAAGCGTCTTAAGGCGTAAGGAAACGAGGCCAAGCCCAAAATCATTTGTCAAATGGTCTCAGATTAGTTTCTCAGATGAATATGGGTTGTATTTAGTGGGTAGTCTAGGTTCATTGTGCCCTTGGAAGTTCTATACTCAGAGAGTAAATAGCTTTCACCTCCCTATCGTCCGAAATAAAACTTTAGGAAATTAACGAAGAACAAGATATCAAAAATGCAGTCCCTAGCAACTATTTGCTGCTTTTAATGTAGAAGATGGTGGAGTAGGATAGGGATTTTAGGGTATTTCATAAATGAAACCCTCCGTTTTTAATAGCACAATAGAGGAACGTTTACTAAGAAAAAAATCAGTCTTTTTTCCTTTAATTATAATCAGTTAAAATAAGAAAATATAATTTTTCTCATAGAAATACCACCTTTAAAAAAATTACTAAATCTTCCCATTTTACCCCACCTAAAGATCAAGACGGGGTAACCTCTTGGGTCAGTGGGGTGTAGAATATTTAAACGTCGTCATATTCACAATTCGGACCGATATGAACAGCTTCGTCATCGTTATCTTCCACTCCTACACAGCTACAAAGCGCCCACTTATCGCAAGTCTGGCAACTATCCGTCCTTCAGTAGACTCGGAATACAAACCAAGGCAGTACAGACATTCTGTATCTTCGTCATCTGATATCTAAGCTCTGTCGTCATTTTCAGATCTAATATATATATATATATATATATATATATATATATATATATATATATATATATATATATATATATATATACGAGTATATATATATATATATATATATATATACATATATATATATATATATATATATATATATATATATATATATATATATATATATTGTAGCGTGTTTTCCGGTTCGCGGCCAATAATTTTAACGTTCCGGGAAAGTGAAAACGCAATGTCTTTTAATTTAAGTTAAAAGAGTTTATTTAATTCAAGAAAATGCACAATAATCAGTTTAACACTTTCACTAATTTTAATTTTCACTATTAAAATAAAATCTAACACTTGTCCATAAATTTCTTATCGCAATTGTCTTCTAAATTACTTCACTATTACGAAACACACTCCATAAATTTACTATCGCAGTTCTTATCGCGGTCGAATGAATGATTCTCCCCATTCATTCAGCTCGCCTTTATATAGGGTCTCTACCTATTCACCCATTTCTCGCACAATGGTGAATGTTCTACCGAGAGGTACCTGGTAGGTTCGAGCAAGTTCATGAATGGAGTGACGTCACTTGCAGATGTTGATCATGCTTGTTGGGTTCTCGTAAATTCATTCGTTGACGTTCTTAATGATGATGAAAACAATTGCAACAGTAGCTCGCAGAATTATTTGTACATGTAATTATTTGTACATGTAACACTGCCCCCACCTCAGTTCTTTTCGCCCCGAAAAGATGTGTCGCTATTTGTAGTCAATTCTCCCTGGGTGTAATATGGGGCAAGACGGTCCAGATGCACGATTTTCATTTTAGCTCTCGGCTTACGATGTTCTTGTATTCGGTATACGACGTCGTTGATTCGCTTTGTAACTCGGTATGGTCCCTCCCAATTATGTTGCAACTTTGGAGACCTACCCTTTCGCCGTTGCGGGTTATAAAGCCACACCAAGTCATCTTGCTGGAAGCCAGTAGAATTAGCCTTTAGATCATACCTGGTCTTCATGCGGTCAGTAGCCGATTCGAGGTGTTTTCGCACTGTCCGATGTATCTGGTTCAACCGTTGTCTTAGATCACTTGCGTACTCCGAGATCGTTTGGGGTTTCTCAGGGGGTGTTCCGAACTTTATATCGGCTGGCAAACGAATAGTCTTTCCAAAAATGACTTTGGCTGGGGCTTGGCCCGTCGACGCATGTTCAGCGGCTCTATACGCCATTAAAAATAGTGGGATATGTCGGTCCCAGTCCCTTTGGTTCTCGTCAACCATCTTGGCAAGGTGTTTATTGAGCGTGCCGTTGAAACGTTCGACCATTCCATCGGATTGGGGATGCAGCGGTGTTGTCCTCGTTTTCCGTATTCCGAGCAGCTCGCACATTTCGCCAAAAACTAGTGACTCAAAGTTTCGGCCTTGATCCGAATGTAGTTCGCCAGGTACGCCGTACCTACTGACCCAATTTAACACTAGCTGTTCAGCTACAGTAGTTGCTTCCTGGTTGGGAATGGGGTAGACCTCGGGCCACTTGCTGAAATAATCGGCTACAACCAGCGTGTATCGATTTCCCCATTCAGATTCAGGAAAGGGTCCAGCGATGTCAACAGCAATCCTTTCAAACGGTACCCCTACGTTATAGGTTTGCATTTGTCCTCTCAGTCGTCGCTTTGGGCCGTTGACGGAAGCGCAAATTGTGCATCTGCGACACCAGTCCTCTACGTCTTCTCGAGCGTGGAGCCAGTAGAACCGTTCCCGCAATTTCGCTAAGGTCTTGTTAACACCAAGGTGGCCTCCCGAGGATCCTTCATGCATTTCCTTAACCACATCGTGGATTCGGCTTTTGGGTAGTATAGTTTGCATCCTATAGGAGCTGCCATCCGCCGTTTCCCATTTCCGCTTGAGTACACCACCCTCCACCTGAAGGGAGTTCCATTGTGCCCAATAGCTTTTCAGGGTTGCGCCATGCGTTGAAACGTCCTTCCACTCAGGTCGCCCAGTCGTCTCCTTCCATACGAGCAATGGTCCGATGTCTTCATCGGCTAGCTGGGCATTTCGAATCTCCTCCGATGACCAACCTTCATCGAATTCAGCCGTTATCAGTCGCAGATCAACGGGCGGCTCCTTTTCCTCAATCCGTCGGCAATGCTTGCAGTTAGCTGGACATGGGCGACGAGATAGGGCGTCAGCATTTCCATGAACTCCGCCCTTTCGATGAACGATTTCGTAGTCGTACGACTGCAATCTTTCGATCCATCTCGCAACTTGTCCCTCGGGGTTTTTGAAGTTAAGTAGCCATCTCAGCGATGCATGGTCCGTTCGAAGAACAAATTTCTGGCCATATAGGTACTTGTGGAACTGCTTGGTGGCCTCTATTATAGCCAATAGCTCCTTCCTGGTCACACAGTAGTTCCTCTCACTTTTTGAAAGAACTCGACTGTAATACGAGAGGACTCTTTCTTCGCCATTGATCTGCTGGGAGAGTACAGCTCCAATACCGCCGTTGCTTGCATCAGTGTCAACTACAAACATTTTTCCGGGTTTCGGATACGCCAGCACGGGTGATTCACACAGCTTTTCCTTCAGGGTCTCAAAGGCTGTCTGGCATTGTTCGTTCCAGACATACGGACGATTTTTCTCGGTTAGCTGATGGAGACACTTAGCTATTTTGGCAAAGTCTTTGACGAATCTTCGATAGTAGGTTGCCAGACCCAGGAAACTTCGTAGTTGGCGCTTGTTGTTTGGTGATGGCCAGCTTTTCACGGCTTCAATCTTCTCAGGGTCTGTTTTGACCCCTTCTGCTGATACGACATGTCCCAGGTATTTTACTTCAGCTGCGAAAAGAGTACACTTGTCGGGACTAAGTTTCAAATTTGCCAGTCGCAGTCTGGAGAAAACCTCTTCTAAGTTCCGCACATGCTCTTCGAACGTTCTCCCGATGACGATGATGTCATCTAGGTACACTAAGCAGGTTTTCCAGGTTAGACCACGTAGCACGTATTCCATCAAGCGTTCGAAAGTGGCTGGAGCATTGCAAAGCCCAAACGGCATCACCACAAATTGCCACAATCCGGTCCCAACTGAAAATGCGGTCTTCTCACGGTCCTTCTTGTCAATTTCTACCTGCCAGTAGCCACTCTTGAGATCGAGTGTAGAAAACCATTTTGCGTCGGCTAAAGTGTCCATGATGTCATCGATGCGTGGGAGCGGGTAACTATCTTTCTTAGTGACGTCGTTGAGCTGCCTATAGTCGACACAAAAACGAGTACTACCATCCTTTTTCTTTACTAGAACTACAGGCGCGGCCCATGGACTGACAGAAGGTTCAATAACGCCTTGTTTTTCCATGTCCGAGATCAGCGCGCTCACTTCTCCTTGTTTGGCTATAGGGAGACGTCTGGGTGCTTGTCGAATCGGCTTGGCTCCCTGTGTATCTATGACGTGAGTTACCATACTCGTTCGGCCTTGGTCATCCGGGCTTGTTGAGAAGATGTCACTGTACTTGGTGACCAGATCAGAGGCTCGTTTGAATAGCTGCACCGGCAATTTGACTTGCTTCAATATTGCAGACGTGGATTCCCGGGCTTTGTCTGTGTCTTGCCTCCTTTTCCAATGATGGTTGTGAGAAGCTTCCAAAGAGGTGATGGTGGAAACAGGCTGGCAGCTGCCGATGACTTCTCCCGCTTTGATGCTCGTGGTTGAGTCTGCGGTGTTAAGGACTCTAACCGGCACATATCCGTTCCTTAAAGATCTTACAAGGCTTTGTCCTACAATCAAGCTGCGCAATGCGGATGTCTTTGTTGGCTCTATCAGATAAGATCGGTGGTCTCCAGAATCACCATCAAGCTTGGCCCATACAATGCTTTCGGAGGAATTCGGTACATCAGTGTCAGTACATACCACTACATTCATCTTGGGGATTTGGACGCTAGGATCCTCCATCAGTACTTCGACATTCTGCCATTTCAACACACGTTTGCCCAAGTCTAACGTGATTCCATGTGGTCGGAGAAAATCCATTCCGAGAATGCAGTCATCCATAATGTTCGCGACCAGAAAATTATGTCGGAACACAAGGTCTCCCAACTGTATCTGGAGGTTGACCTCTCCATGAACAGGTGCAGTTTCTCCCGTAGCTGTCCGTAGTGAGAAAATTCTGCCCTTGTGAAGTTGTTGCTGTCTAACTAGGTCTGGTCGGATAATCGATCGGGTAGCACCAGTGTCGATTGTTATGGTGCAGTGTTCTCCGTCAATTTGACCCGGAAGGCATAAGTCCGCTTCTCCACGATGTAGTCTTGACACGGTGATGGTGGTGCTGGGGACTTCGATCCTCCTAGTCAACCTCTGCCCCACAAATTTGGCTCTTGCAGTTTGATGGTCCTCCATTCTAGGCTCCTGACACGGTCTGAATCTCCACCATCCTGGACAATAGCTCCATTTTCTTCGCTTCTTACAGTCTCTTTGCAGGTGCCCTTTTTCTCCGCAATCCCAGCATCTAGGCGCACCATTACCCTGCGGCTCTCGCTCATTTTCCACGCGCTTACACCTGCACTCGTCTGCCGCCACTTCACGGACCCGGGCAGTGGTACGAGTCGCATTTTTCGCTGCCTCATAGTTCAGACTATAAACCAATGCGTCCTTAACCGTTTGCTTTTGAGCTAAACGCACGGCTTGTTGCAATTCCGGGTCCTTTAGTGCGCTGATGAATGCCTCTGTCGCTGCATCATCTCGATGTTCTGGGTCGTAGGCTGGGTAAGCCAAAAGTGCTAGTCGCTCAATGTCTTGGGCTAACTGCTGTAGGGTCTCACCAGACTTCTGCACCCGATGCCTTAGCTGTGACCGATAAATCTGCTTTAGATGATCGTCTCCATAACGCATGTCGAGCGCATTCATTATAGCATTCGGGTTTGAGTGCAATTCATCGGGGATGGTCTGCAAAAGCTCGGCAGCTGGGCCTCTTAGAGCAAGAATCAATGCAGTTGCTCGTTCCTGGTCATTCCAGCGATTCGCCCTTGCGGCAGCTTCAAACTGGGTCTTGTAAATACTCCAGACCGTTTGCCCATCGAATATTGGTGCTTGGACATTTCTGGATGTGCTTTGCGCTGCGGTTATAAGCGGGGCTGGTGAGGTGGTTACTACTGCCTTCGCTGCTTCCAATTCTTTTTTCACTTTTTCCATCTCATGGTTGACCTGGCTAATCTCAAGGTTGATTCTCTCCTCGACCTGGTATACCTTCTCCTCGACGCATTTAATTTGGCTGTTGAGACTACTGAGCTCCACTTTTATTTCGGTTGACTGTTTTTCCAGCTTCTGTGCGATGTCTGCCTTGATTTCGAACGCTTGTTGGTCTAGCTTCGCTGATTGTTCATTTAACTTCGCAGCTAAACTGGATGTCTGTTCATTTAGCTGCGCTGATTGTTCACTTAGCTTCGTTGATTGTTCATTTAACTTCGCAGTTAAATTGGATGACTGTTCATCTAGCTTCGCAGTCAGACTGGATGACATTAGCATCAACATTTGCATCAGCGCATTTTCTGGCTCCTTTGATTTTGGTGTGTCCACTTCTCCACCTTCTGCGCCTTTTTCCGCATCGGAGAGCTCACCCGAATCCAGATTCACGCCTTCCGACTCGATCGCGTCACACAAGCGTGCAATCAGTATGGCCTTTGTACCTTGTGTGGCCAGATTCCGCTGTTCCAACTCCTCCTTGAGCTCCGATATGGTCAATTCATTAATTTTTAAGTTTAAGCTTCGTGGCATTTTTAATGTTTCTTTAAATTTTACTATTGTGCACTATAAAAATGTTCAAATTTTCACTTTCAAAATTTTTCTTTCGCACTTCTTGACACCATTGTAGCGTGTTTTCCGGTTCGCGGCCAATAATTTTAACGTTCCGGGAAAGTGAAAACGCAATGTCTTTTAATTTAAGTTAAAAGAGTTTATTTAATTCAAGAAAATGCACAATAATCAGTTTAACACTTTCACTAATTTTAATTTTCACTATTAAAATAAAATCTAACACTTGTCCATAAATTTATTATCGCAATTGTCTTCTAAATTACTTCACTATTACGAAACACACTCCATAAATTTACTATCGCAGTTCTTATCGCGGTCGAATGAATGATTCTCCCCATTCATTCAGCTCGCCTTTATCAGAGCATATCTACTAACAAGCAATTTCACATAGAACAAATTTCGCATCTAACGGTAGTTAACGTAAAAACCGATTTGTGTATGTATTGCGTAAAATTAGAAATCGATTTGTGTATGTATTGAGTAAAATTTATTTTCCTCTCAAATCGTTAGAAAGGAAAGAAAGAAATGCAAAATAATGTCTCTTATGTTATTTTACGTCCCTTTCTAATCGGAAAAACAGCTGGTGCAGTTGCTTGTTAGTATATATGCTCTGCCTTTATATAGGGTCTCTACCTATTCACCCATTTCTCGCACAATGGTGAATGTTCTACCGAGAGGTACCTGGTAGGTTCGAGCAAGTTCATGAATGGAGTGACGTCACTTGCAGATGTTGATCATGCTTGTTGGGTTCTCGTAAATTCATTCGTTGACGTTCTTAATGATGATGAAAACAATTGCAACAGTAGCTCGCAGAATTATTTGTACATGTAATTATTTGTACATGTAACAATATATATATATATATATATATATATATATATATATTGTCGCGTGTTATTGGTTCGCGGCTAATAATTTTAATGTTCCGGGGAAGTGAAAACACAATGTCTTTTAAATTAACTTAAAAGAGTTTATTCAATCAATCACAAAAATGCACAATAATCCATTTAACACTTTCACTAATTTTAATTTTCACTATTAAAAATCAAACACTTGTCCATAAATTTCTTATCGCAATTGTCTTCTAAATCACTTCACTATTACGAAAATCACTTTTCTATTACTCGAACGATATCGCTTCCCACACACTTTCGCAGTTCATATCGCGGTCGAAATGAATGAATCCCCCCATTCATTCAGCTCGCCTTTATATAGGGTCTCTACCTATTCACCCATTTCTCGTACGTTGGCGAATGTTCTACCGAGAGGTACCTGGTAGATTCGAGCAAATTAATGAATGGAGTGAAGTCACTTGCAGATGTTGATCATGCTTGTTGGGTTCTCGTGGGTTCGAGTAAATTCATTTGTTGACGTTCTTAATGATTATGAAAACAATTGCGACAGCAGCTCGCAGAATTATTTGTACATGTAATTATTTGTACATGTAACACTGCCCCCACCTCAGTTCTTTTCGCCCCGAAAAGATGTGTCGCTATTTGTAGTCAATTCTCCCTGGGTTTAATATGGGGCAAGACGGTCCAGATGCACGATTTTCATTTTAGCTCTCGGCTTACAATGTTCCTGTATTCGGTATACGACGTCGTTGATTCGCTTTGTAACTCGGTATGGTCCCTCCCAATTATGTTGCAAGTTTGGAGACCTACCCTTTCGCCGTTGCGGGTTATAAAGCCTTACCAAGTCATCTTGCTGGAAGCCAGTAGAATTAGCCTTTAGATCATACCTGGTCCTCATGCGGTCAGTAGCCGATTCGAGGTGTTTTCGCACTGTCCGATGTATCTGGTTCAACCGTTGTCTTAGATCACTTGCGTACTCCGAGACCGTTTGGGGTTTCTCAGGGGGTGTTCCGAACTTTATATCGGCTGGCAAACGAATAGTCTTTCCAAAAATGACTTTGGTTGGGGCTTGGCCCGTCGATGCATGTTCGGCAGCTCTGTACGCCATCAAAAATAGTGGGATATGTCGGTCCCAGTCCCTTTGGTTCTCGTCAACCATCTTGGCCAGATGGTTATTGAGCGTACCGTTGAACCGTTCGACCATTCCATCGGATTGGGGATGCAGCGGTGTTGTCCTCGTTTTCCGTATTCCCAGTAGTTGACACATTTCGCCAAAAACTGATGACTCAAAGTTTCGGCCTTGATCTGAATGTAATTCGCAAGGTACGCCGTACCTACTGACCCAATTTAACACTAGCTGTTCAGCTACGGTATTTGCTTCCTGGTTGGGAATGGGGTAGACCTCGGGGCACTTGCTGAAATAATCGGCTACAACCAGCGTATATCGATTTCCCCAATCGGATTCAGGAAAGGGTCCTGCGATGTCAACAGCAATCCTTTCGAATGGCACGCCTACGTTATAGGTTTGCATTTGTCCTCTCAGTCGTCGCTTTGGGCCTTTGACGGAAGCGCAAATTGTGCATCTGCGACACCAGTCCTCTACGTCTTCTCGAGCGTGGAGCCAGTAGAACCTTTCCCGCAATTTCGCTAAGGTCTTGTTAACACCAAGGTGGCCTCCCGAGGATCCTTCATGCATTTCCTTAACCACATCGTGGATTCGGCTTTTGGGTAGTATAGTTTGCATCTTATAGGAGCTGCCGTCCGCCGTTTCCCATTTCCGCTTGAGTATGCCACCCTCTACCTGAAGGGAGTTCCATTGTGCCCAATAGCTTTTCAGGGTTGCGCCATGCATTGAAACGTCTTTCCACTCAGGTCGCCCAGTCGTCTCCTTCCATACGAGCAATGGTCCGATGTCTTCATCGGCTAACTGGGCATTTCGAATCTCCTCCGATGACCAACCTTCATCGAATTCGGCCGTTATCAGTCGCAGATCAACGGGCGGTTCCTTTTCCTCAATCCGTCGGCAATGTTTGCAGTTAGCTGGACATGGATGACGAGATAGGGCGTCAGCAATTCCATGAACTCTGCCCTTGTGAAGCAGTTGGGGCCTCACTAGGTCTGGTCGGATCGTTGATCGGGTTGCACCAGTGTCGTTTGTTAGGGTGCATTGTTCTTCATCAACTTGACCAGGAAGGCATCTGTCTGCTTCTCCACGATGTTGCCTTGGCACGGTGCTGGGGATGTCGATACTCCTAGCCAACGTTCGCCCCACGAAGTTGGCCCTTGCAGTTTGATGGGCCTCCATTCGAAGCTCCTGACATGGTCTGGATCTCCACCACCCTGGACAATAGCTCGGTCTTCTTCCCTTCTTGCAGTCTCTTTGCAGGTGCCCTTTTTCCCCGCAATTCCAGCATCTAGGCGCACCATTCACCTGCAGCTCTCGCTCGATTCCCGCGCGCTCACACCTGCAATTATCTGCCAGTACCTCGCGGACCCAGGCAGTGGTATGGGTCACATTTTTGGCTGCCTCAAAATTTAAACTATAAGCCAATGCATCCTTGACTGTTTGCTTTTGAGCTAACCGCACGGCTTGTTGCAATTCCTTGTCCTTTAAGGCGCTGATGAATGCTTCTGCTGCTACGTCATCTCGATGTTCTGGGTCGTACGCTGGGTAAGCCAAAAGTGCCAGTCGCTCAATGTCTTGTGCTAGCTGCTGCAAGGTTTCGCCAGACTTCTGCATCCGATGCCGTAGCTGTGTCCGGTAAATCTGCTTCAGATGATCGTCTCCATAACGTATGTCCAGCGCATTCATTATAGCAGCCGGGTTTGAATGCAGCTCAACGGGGATAGTCTGCAAAAGCTCGGCAGCTGGGCCTATTAGAGCAAGAATTAACGCGGTTGCTCGTTCCTGCTCATTCCAGTGATTTATCCTAGCGGCTGCTTCAAACTGGATTTTGTAAATAGTCCAGACCGTTTGCCCATCGAATATTGGTGCTTGCACATTTCTAGATGAGCTTTGCGCTGTGGTTATAATTGGGGCTGGTGGGGCGGTTACTACTGCCTTCGCTGCTTCCAAGTCCTTTTTCACTTTTTCCATCTCATGGTTGACCTGGCTGATCTCAAGGTTGATTCTCTCCTCGACCTGGTATACCTTCTCCTCGACGCATTTAATTTGGCTGTTTAGACTACTGAGCTCCGCTTTTATTTCGGTTGACTGTTTTTCCAGCTTCTGTGCGATATCTGCCTTGATTTCGAACGCTTGTTGGTCTAGCTTCGCTTATTGTTCATTTAGCTGCGCTGATTGTTCATTTAGCTGGATGACTGTTGTCGCTGCTCTTGCTGCATCAGCATCAACATTTGCATCAGCGCATTTTCTGGTTCCTTTGGTTTTGATGTTTCGGGTTCACCACCTTCTGCGCCTCTTTCTGCAGCTGAGAGCTAACCCGAATCCAGATTCACGCCTTCCGACTCGATCGCATCACGCAAGCGTGCAATCAGTATGGCCTTTGTTCCTTGTGTAGCCAGATTTCGTTGTTCCAACTCCTCTTTGAGCTCCGATATGCTCAATTGATTAATTTTTAGATTTAAATTTCCTGGCATTTTTATTGTTTCGGCTATTTTTCCACGTTAACTTTCACAATTGTGCACTTCAAAAATGTTTAATCGTTTTCACTTCCAAAATTTTTCTTTCTCACTTCTTGACACCATTGTCGCGTGTTATTGGTTCGCGGCTAATAATTTTAATATTCCGGGGAAGTGAAAACACAATGTCTTTTAAATTAACTTAAAAGAGTTTATTCAATCAATCACAAAAATGCACAATAATCCATTTAACACTTTCACTAATTTTAATTTTCACTATTAAAAATCAAACACTTGTCCATAAATTTCTTATCGCAATTGTCTTCTAAATCACTTTACTATTACAAAAATCACTTTTCTATTACTCGAACGATATCGCTTCCCACACACTTTCGCAGTTCATATCGCGGTCGAAATGAATGAATCCCCCCATTCATTCAGCTCGCCTTTATATAGGGTCTCTACCTATTCACCCATTTCTCGTACGTTGGCGAATGTTCTACCGAGAGGTACCTGGTAGATTCGAGCAAATTAATGAATGGAGTGACGTCACTTGCAGATGTTGATCATGCTTGTTGGGTTCTCGTCGGTTCGAGTAAATTCATTTGTTGACGTTCTTAATGATTATGAAAACAATTGCGACAGCAGCTCGCAGAATTATTTGTACATGTAACAATATATATATATATATATATATATATATATATATATATATATATATATATATATATATATATATATATATATATATATATATATATATTTATATATATATATACATATATATATATATATATATATATACATATATATATATATATATATATATATATATATATATATATATATATATATATATATATATATATATATATTTATTACCTTTGGTTTCGGTTTCTTACAATTTTGTCTTTCCTCTAATCTTCCTTTATGTGGAGTAGCAGTAAAAATAGCTATTTTTCCTCTTCTTAGAACTTGTCTTAGTCTTTTTCGACCAGTCGTGGATAAAGCATTAACTGTTTTGGCTAACCAGATGGAATACTGCATTATCCAAAGAAATATTTACTGTTGTTTGCTCTAGTAAATATGAGTTTGTAGCAGTTGATTGAGGTAGAGTGTTTGCCGAAGCTTTTAAGGCAATGTAGGTGGCCATTTTGCTACGTAACCAGTATACCTTATGTATACTAGTATGAAATGGGAGTTCAATTTGATGTGCATCCTATATACACCATTAAGGCTCCCGAGGAGAAATCTCTCTGTAAAATACTTAGTTGCTACTCTATTCATCTAAACTAGAGCAACAAAGACGAATGTTAATTCCAAGGAATTATTTTATTTTACTGTCCTTTTTTTTAAACAGGAATTATTTTATTTTACTGTCCTTTGTATTCAGCTTTGATTTGGAGTCACTTGATGTTGGCTGGACTTGTTGTGCCTCCCATGTGAGCGCTAGCCCGTAGAGTGAATCGGAGAAGATGAGTAACTGGATCGGGGTGGCCACACGGCGTGAAACGCCAAAAGGCCGATTTACGGTCGTGGCTCAAGCCAACACCTCACCTTTCACAATTTCATCGTACACTTCCACTATACCTCCGTCTAAGATTTTACTCGCGTAATTATTCGTACGCTTAAAGAATGGGTAGCAGCATGCTCCCTTTTGGACTCGAACACAGACTGCTAGTCAGTACTCCATCAAGTATTTATATGTGGTCGCGAAACGAGCTTTTGTTCCATATTTTGCCGAAATTTGCCGAATATGCAACATGTGAGCTCCCATTTCACGGAAGCTCTTACTCCCCGTCTTGTTTGTAGATTTTTACGACAAAATTGGGGAAATTGAGCGAAGCAGAGCTTTTATTTCATCTTTTGGCTCTCTCTCTCTCTCTCTTCGTCTTTACTTCGACGGAACCACACCCCATAGCTTATTTGCTTGAACGTAGTGAAGCTTATCATGTACGTCATTCACAATGTGATGGCTCGTATCAAGTGAATTGTGGATTGATCTTGCGTATACCCATTGGACAAAAAGTATAGTATATGCTTGCTTCTATAATTTCATTGGCAAAGCGTGAGTAAATAGGTGGTATTCGCTCGCTCGCAAAATTTCTTCTGGCAGTTGAAAATATGGTTTACTGTACTTAGGGAGTACAATAAATCATTGCTCTACTCCAATGATCCGGATTACCTAATGTATCTCCAATAGATTATTTTTCCTTTTGGTTGGTCACAAATATGGTTGTTAGTTGATTCTCGCTACATTCCCTTTAGTGCAAATCGTTCGTACTTATATTTTGCGCTGTTACTGCCATTGCTGTTGTCCACTGTACTTTTCGCTGCTTATCGTTGGTCGTTGTTCTGGTACTGGTTTGCGCATAATTCAATAGATGCTAACGTAATTTTTCATGCATAACCGGTATATCCTATGTATATTGGCATGAACTGGAAGCTCGATTTGATGTGTATCATATATACACCATCAAGGCTGCTTTAAATGCATTAATTGCTGTTGGCATTAATGCTGCCCGAATGAATGCTTGTCCGAAGAGTTCAGCCACTTAAAATTGGGAAACTGCTTTCCCAGGATTTGATCTTAACCACCCTGTTCACCCTGATCATAAAAAATACTCACAGGCCGCATAAAACCAACATCTGCTGGTGTAGTTTGTGAGTGGTGTGTGGTGGGAAGCATATTATTGCCGCGCCATGTTTACGTTCTTCATCGCCCAACTGCAAATCATAGGTGTGTGGAGCATGACCATCTAAAATCAGCATGATTGGGTTGCTTTTAGAAGCGTCGGTAAGTTTCAAAAACTTCTGAAACCATCTTAAGAAAATGTCTGCAGTGATCAACCCAAAATCTGAACATTCAGCCCATGAGTTTAGTGGAGCTCCATTGAGCAGCTCGGGCTTTATACGTTTTCTGGGGTATATAAACATAGGAGTAAGGTATATTCCAGCAGCTTTGAAACAAATTTTAATCGTTACAATTGTGCCTCGTTCGGCCGATGTCAAAGCTCCCATTTGCTTTTTATCGGTTGCTGCAACCACTTTGGACCATGATTTTGGCACCACCAAAAAACCTGCCTCATCATAGTTATAAATCCTGTCTAGAGTAAAAGGGTTACGAGTATTATCAAGTGTTTTTCCTAGCAGGTCAAAACATTTAATAACAGGCACTCTATTAAACCCAGCTTCACGAGCCGCTGACATATTTGTTGGCTTTCGTAAACTCAATTCAGAATTATGGTTTAGAAATCCACGCAGCCAGCGCTTACCAGTTTTTTCCTTGAGATCATTAAATTTTGTGTTGTTTGTTGTTACAAACTGCTAACTCATAGGCGAAGTCGACAAAGAAAATAATCTTCATTCCGTTTCCTTTTAATAAGTTACAAGTATTTCTTCTTCTTGTTCTGAAAACACTGTTGTAATTGGAACCAAGGGAACCTTGACATTTAGCACACTATTCTCTTTTTCTCGCTTGGTTAACTTAACACTTGAGTATTGTTTGAGAGACATTATAAGCTTTGTTGACCGATTTTTTTTCTAAAATCACTTTGGGTTGCACTTAGAACTTATTTGATATGCCAACGCATTCTCACCTATGTATTCAAAAAGGATACAATTTCACGAAAAACCAGCAATAGACGGAGTACTTGTCGTTAAACGCAAAGCACTTACTTGAAAGTCGTTTAAGTAAGCCAAGCACATGGATTTGGTAAGATATATAATAATTAGGACACACGAATTCAATTTGTTATTGTTTTGAGTTAATTTAATTAAAGTTTGTTGATAGCGTGATGCGCAACACGTCCCAAACCAGCCAAACACTCAACACTGTACTACAATTGAGCAACCGACGAGTTCCACGATGCAACTGAAAGCATATGCCACTTGCAAATCGACAACAACAACGATGGCTTGTACTTTCGCTTGCAAAAATTTCAGTAATATTTTCCATGCAAGCATTAACTGGCCTATAATCACATCAATGATCGCATTTCATCTGAATCTTGTATTTCTATCGGGTGTACAACTTAATAACCGGAATTTTACGCTAGATGTCCGAACTAACAAATATCTTAAAAGCTCGAACTTTATATATGTGTCATTTTGAAGGTACATTTAACAGCTATCAAAATCAGTCAACAAAACAATTTTATATTGTGTGCATTATTATTATTTTTCACGATGAATAACTTCGAGAAACGCTGTCTGTTTGCGGGAGGTTCTGTTGGGTCATTTTTCTGCTTAGAAAACTGCTACAGAAAGTCATTGTTTGCTTTTAGAAGTTTAAGGCGACGACAAAGAACGCCCAGGACAGCCGAAAAAGTTTGAAGACGAAGAATTGGAGACGCTACTTAATGATGATTCGTGTCAAATGCAAGACGAACTTGCCAAATCGTTAAAAGTGACTCAGCAAGCCATTTTAAAACGTTTGAAAGCCGCCGGATACATTCAGAAGGAAGGTACTTGGGTCCCCTATGAGTTGAAGCCGGGAGACGTTGAATGGCGCTTCTGTATGTCTGAAATGCTGCTTGAGCACTATAAAAATAAATCGTTTTGCATCGCATCATGACTGAGGATGAAAAATGGATCCATTATGATAATCCCAAGCGCAAAAAGTCATACTTGAAGCCCGGCCAACCAGGCAAATCAACGGCAAAGCCAAATATCCATGGCGCCAAGGTTATGCTGTGTATTTGGTGGGATCAGAAGGGGCCGTTATATTATGAGTTGTTGAAATTTGGCCGGACAATTGCAGGTGACCTGCACCAAACACAATTAATACGTTTGAAGCGTGCCATCACTGAAAAACGACCGGAATATGCGACCAGACACGAGGCTATAATTTTTCATCATGACAACGCTCGGCCGCATGTTGCAAGACCCGTGAAAAACTATTTGGAAAATAGTGGATGGGAACTTTTGGCCCACCCACCTTATAGTCTGGACCTTGCTCCGTCTGACTTTCATTTATTTTGCTCGATGCAAAACGCCCTCACCGGAATACGCTTCACTTCAGAGCAAGGCATCCAAAATTGGATAGATTCGTTTTTGGCCGCCAAGCCGGCGCAATTTTTTCGGGATGGAGTTCATAAATTGCCTAAAAGATGGGGAAATGTTGTAGCTTCCGATGGACAATACTTTGAATAAAATAGATTGTAAGATTTTTCTATAATAAAGCATCAAATTTCGTAAAAAAATTCCGGTTATTAAGTTGTACACCCAATGTTTCTCGTGTGCGTATGCACATATTTTGTTCGGGCTAATTTATCACAAGCCATAAATACAAAAGAAGATTGGGATAAATGACGATCTCCAGCCATTGGGACAAAGTACGATCCTAATGCGTAACGTGACACTTTTTCATGTGTGCAGCCGGTTATCGATTTATAAGACGTTATCACGTCGAAAATAATGCAATTAACCCACTTAATAACGATAACTTTGAATTAAATCGAAATCCAAAAAGAACAAATCAGCGGGTAAGATGGGGTACCAACCCCATGTGGCTGTGCATCTGCATTTGATACGTTGAGTGCTTTCTTTTTTACTAAAGCTCTTTTTCTTCTAATTGACCAAATCAGTCTTGCTGCTTCATACCAGGGTATGAAAATAAAGGTGACATTTTAATTTAAACTGCACGCGTGGAAGTATTTGGAGAATTTTTTTTTTAGGTTGGTAGTACTGTCAGTGACACCTATGTCAAATTTACATGTCAAAATATTCATTAGTGTTTGAGATACGCGTCGTTTTGTGAGCTACTTAAAGTGAGTTTTTCGTTTTTTTATGTCAAAATTTGTTGAATTTGCATTAAATTTTGTTTGCGGAACCAATTTTCTGCTGCAGAAATGTTGAGGATGTCTGAAAAAAATTTTTACAAGTGGTATAGTGAGTTCCAAGCCGGCCGTAAGCACGTCGAAGACGAAGAGCGTCCTGGGCGACCATCAACCTCTTCTCTTCTTCGATTATCGTGGTATTGTGCATTATGAATTCCTTCTGCTGGGCCAAACAGTCAACAAGGAATATTATTTGAACGTCCTGCGTCGTTTGCGTAACACTATCCGGCCGGAAATGCGGAATGACAATTCTTGGTTTTTACACCGCGGTAATACACACTCCCATACTGCACTCGGAATTCGTGATCATTTTGCCAAAAACTCAACCCATATCGTTCCGCAACCACCGTATTCACCTGTTCTGGCGCCGTGCGACTTCTGGCTGTTCAGCAAGCTCAAAAGACCGCTCCGTGGACACCGTTATGATACGATAGAGGAGATTCAAGCCGCAGCTAAGACGGAACTGAAGGCTATCCCGGAAACGACGCGTATTTCAAACACTCATGAGTATTTTGACATGTAAATTTGACATAGATGTCACTGATAGTACTACCAACCTAAAAAATAATAATTCTCCAAATCCTTTGACGCGCACAGATTATATTCAAATGTCACCTTATTTTTTGGTCACAGTAGTATATATTTTAAGGATGACCTTCTCAATATTGGCAAAAGAACACAATACAATCATTTACCATATATACATTAAGTCCTAAACGCTTTGTTTACACAATATGTGGAAGTGATTAAAATAAATTTGCTGTACACTGAAAATAAAAATTAATAAAATATTTGGAGAGAACACCAACCCTTCCAAAAATTATTTATCGTTTATAAATGCTTCAACCTAAAGCAGAAGAACAAATTAAATTCTGTTGAAATTCATTTTTTAAACCGAACCGATGTCACAAAATTTCAAATAAATCTATTTACGAAAATTTCATCACCCGTTAAGCTTGGGATATTCAATCAAAAAGTAGTACTATCTACTTCATCTCACTGCGCTCACCTGTTATAAGTGAATATTCCTCCATAGAAAAATGTCTTTGTTTATTGTTCCCATTACATCAAGCCCTTCATTTTTGCATCACCATACAGCGTAGAAGTTTACGTCTGATTCGGTGGGCCCATCAATGGGTTTGTTTTGGGTGGTTTCAAAAGCGTTTAGATCTTCAATTTTTATCGCTATTGTTCCACCGTTCTTTTTATTATTCACAGCGCTATAGCCCCCCTCGGACCTTCGCTTCCTGTAACAACCATCTACAACCGTCTTGGTTCATTGACCACATCTTACAATTTTGAAATCCAAGCAGCGATGAACGGTCTTCGTTGGCAAAGTCAGACCAGCGTGTCCTCGGTTTCTCCACTGATCTGCGACCTTCATTTTTCTGAACGAGTGCCTTTTTGTGTATTCGTTGCTCGTCCATGCGATTCACATGGTCAGCCCATTGCAGCTTCCGCAGTTTGACAATCCTTGAGACCTCCAGTACGTCAAAATTTTTATATAGCTCATGGTTGCATCGAATTCACCATTGGTTCTTACTTATGTTCACTCAAATTCTCCACCTCAGGCCCCGTCTTTCGAAGGCATTCAATAAGCTTATGGATGTTTTGGTTAGGGTCCATGTTTTAGAACTATAGCATAGCACAGGTCTTATCACAGATCTGTATACTTGGAGCTTTGTTTTTCTGCGTATGCAGCTGGTCTTTAAGATTGTCAAAATTGAATAAAATATTTTATTTTCGAGCTGTATTCTTCGGCGTATTCCGTCTCTTTCATTGCTGTTTCGCGATATTTTGGTGCCTAGATACACAAATTTGCCCACATTTTTGATATTTTGGGTGTTTGATATAGAATATTTTTCTTCAACTGTGTTATGAGTTTAGTTATATTCTCATTGATTTATAGCCCTACTAGTCTTGCTTCGTTGTTCAGTTTCACGAAAACTTTTTTGGCAATTAGTACCGACCGTGACAAAAGGTTGATATCGCCTGCATAGGCTACCACTTGTATAGTAACAGACCACTTGTTTCGACAGGTGGCTTTCGTATGACACATTCCAGAACCAAATTAAATAGCAATGGGGCCAACCCATCTTAATAGTTCAGTCCGATATTTGTGTCAATGACGTCGGTAAGTTGGTTATTGATGCGGACTTGGGGGGTTGTCGACATTATTCTCATTTTGGTAAGGTGGTTTGATTTGGCTGGGATATCAGAGTATTTTTGGTACAGTACATTATGATCAATACTGTCGTGTGCTTGTTTGAAGTCAACGAAAATTTAATATGTGTCTATATTGAACTCCCAGCATTTTTTCAAGAACCTACTTGACTGTAAACTATTGGCCTATCGTTGATCTGCTTGTTCTCAAGCCACCTTGATACCCCACAATAATAATGTTGGCGTATGATCCAATTTCATTTTCTAAGATTTTCTAAAATATTTTGTCCGCCGTGCAAGATGATGTTATGCCTCTATAGTTTCCGTACTGTAGCTTGTTATTTTTTTGGATAGGGAATATAACTGATTGGCTCCATATACGAGTATTTTCTTGTTGCCAAATGTGCTGGATGACTATGTGGATGGTTTTCTGAGCACCGCTGGTACCATATTTAATAAGCTCCACTGGAATCCAATCGATTATTGGCGCTTCTTTTTTTTTGGGCTTGATGGTGGAACAAACATCATCCAAAGTTTGTTGGGTCAATAAAAGCTCTCCGGGAGTATCTATGGGCTCTGATGATCTGGAGCTGGTTGGAGGAATTACGAGGTTCTTGTTATGTGATGCTCATTTTTTCTTAATCCTTTTTTTGTCAGCAATGATGTCGCCGATGTCATTATGGCAGAGTGTGGTCTTGGGCCAATAACTACGTTTCATTCTTTCGCTACTTTGTATGCTTGTCTTGTGTTATTGCTCACTAGACTTACATCAACGCTTCTTGATTGGTCATAATTGTATTTTTTTCTTAACTTCAATTATCTTATTCGTTACTCTTCTGAAATTATCAAAATATTCTCTCTTAATCCTGGTTTTCCAACTTAGATATTACTTCCACGCCTGCCCCTTCTTATCTGATGGATTCTGGCACTCATAATCGTACCCATCGTTCCTTTTGCACCAGGTTTGATGTCCTTTTGCACCACGTTTGTCTGTTCTGCTATGGCCTTTATAGCCATTTTCACTGTCACTCACAGATCGTTACTTGTTTTCAGCGATGTCTCTAAAAGGATGTAAGCTAGCTGGTTGTCGAGGGTCTTTTTGAAATTTTTCGCCACTGGCGCCATTTGGAGCCTTTTGATGGCAAATTTATGTAGCGGTCTGATTTTTGCTGCATACGCCTTTAACATATGGCATCGATAGGTTATCTTAGTCAAGTAATGATCTGACTTTCATTTGGCTCCTTGGTATGTGCGGATGTCAAGTAAGCTCGATGCCCAACATTATTCGATCAGCAAATGGTCCATCTTGTAAGACCAAGGTAATTTTATGTATACCCCAATGTGGGAAGCAAGTCAAACGTAAGACTAGATTTTTCCAGCAGGCAAATTCAATCAAGGGCTGGCCTTTGTCATTTCTTTCATGGTAGAGGCTATACTCTCCAGTCATTCTCCAATGAGATAGCTCATTGCCCAGCTTGGCTTTGAAATCAATCAGAATTATTTTTATGTCGTTTGAAGGTGGTGATTCAACTAGTCTTTCTACGTGATATTAGATCGTTTCCTTCGTTTCTTCGGTTAAGAAGTGTACATTTATCAGCTGAGAGAGAATTCCGCTTTTATACGGATAAACCACAACCGTTCAACGATTGCCTTAAAATCTATAAGGTACGCTTCCAACTCCTTAGCCACAATGAGGGCCGTTCTGAATTCTCGTCTTCAAGCAGGTTTCCTACTTTTGAATATTGTGTGCGATACCATATCGTGAATATCACTTCCAGTCTAGTTCGTTTCCTGGATGGCCAGTATGTTTAATTTGTATTAACTGGCCTGTTGTAAAAGGTCCTTAGCAGTGCCAGGTTTGCTCAGAGGTCTGTCATTCCAGGATGGCCATAGGTCCAATCCATTCCAAGGCTCTATTGCAGGTTTTGAAAAGGTTTTGAAAGATTGTATAGTTTGAGAGGACTGGGAGCTAACACATCGCCCTACCTTGATTAATTAGCGGATGGGTAATAAGTGGATGGGTAATGAGGTCAGGAAGTAAATTACTCAATTATACCAGGTAGGGGGATATTATGTTTTTGTTTTTTTGCTTGTTGGCTGTCCGTTTGTTCTGTTTCATCTCGTTTCCGTTTTTGTCTAAGAGTGTGGTCTAGGACTGAGAAAATTGCGTCGGAATTGGTAATAAGTTGTTCGTTGATAATGTCACCGTCTGTCTTTCTATGTTTATAAATTTCAAGGCTTTCTAGGATGTCAAGTCTCGGTCCTTTGTTTTGTTTGTGTAGCAATTTCATAGAGTTTGTCATAGCATCAGGCTCATGTGCGTGGTTTTGTAGGTGCGTCGCATAATTGGAGTCTGCCTTGTTGTATAAGAAAGATCGTAGGTGCTCTTTGTATCTTGTCGTTAGTTTTCGTGTTGTCCTTCCTATATATACCATGAAGCAGTCCTTGCATGTCAGTTTGTATATGCCACTGCCTTCGTATATCGATGTGTCATTCAGTTTTGGCTTCAGTTTGTTTCCAATGTTGTTGTTCGTTTTGAATGCAGTTTGCAATTTGTATTTCCTAAGGAAGTTTGATAGTTTATATGTCTCTTTGCCTACGTATGTTAACCATACCCACTGTTGGTCGTTCTTATGAGTTTCAGTCGGTTGGCGTTCCTGTTTTTGTTTGTACTGTGTGACAAGTTTGTCAATGTCGCATTGTTTGTATCCGTTATTATTAGCTTTTCTGTAAATGTTGTTTAGTTCGTTGGAGTAGTTAGTAGAAGTCGTGGGGACGGAGTAAAGCCTCTGCACCATTGATCTGTACGCTGCTAGCTTATGTTGTGCGGGGTGGTTAGATGTTTCATGTATGGTATGATCAGTTGTGGTTGGTTTTCTGTATATTTTGTAGTCCAATCGTGTTTGTTCACGTGTCACAGTTAGGTCCATATAGTTGAGTTGTCCGTTTGTTTCTTTTTCCATAGTGAACTTTATATTCGGGTGAATTTCATTCATATAGGTGAGTAGTTCGTCTTGTTTATTTTCTTGTGAGTCAATAACAATGAAACAGTCATCCACATATCGTCTGTAAAATATTACATTGAATCTTTTAACAACTTTGGGTATAAAGACTTCTTCCAAAGATTGTAAGAATATTTCTGACATTATTGAGGACATTGTTGCTATTGAACTTAAAATAGTTCTGTTTGATTGTGGTCTTTATGAGATTGAGTATTTGATCTGTGAATCGTCGGCTGTTGTTGAATGAAAGTTTTTCTTTTAGTATGGCCAGTGTTTCATCGACAGGGATAGACGTATAGAGGTTGGTGATGTCTAATGATAAAAGTCGACAGTTTTCAGTCAATTTTAAAGAAGTGGTAGAATTTGCTAGCTCGCGGCTGTTCTTTAATGCGTATTTGTCGTCAAGGTGCACGACATCAGCCATTATCGTTGCCAAGTACCGTGCTAATTGGTATGCAGGAGCTGGGCGGTAGTTGACGACAGGACGGATAGGAATATTGGGTTTGTGGAGCTTAGGTTGTGCTTTAAGGGGTGGTGTGCATGGATTTGGGTTTATGTAGCGTTGCTTAGTATTAGGAGGAATAATTAGTGGGGATTGTATAATGGCAGTACGTAAATCCGCTTGGAACCTTTTGGTGGGGTCTTTGTTAACCAGTTTGTAGCCGTTGGCGTTAATGAAGTCTATTGTTTTTTGTACATAGTCCGTTGTTTTTAGGATCACCGTTGTATGTCCTTTGTCAGCCTTTGTCGCTGTTAGTAGGTTATCTGTAAGCTTTGTCTGAATATATAGTTATTACTTAGGATTTCGTTATCAGGTGCCGAAAGACTCGCCTTTGCCCTCTTATGTCACCCTAAAGGAGGTGCAAGCAGGATCTAGTAACAGAACTGCATGTGTTTTTGCAGTGATTGGCATTTCTGGGTATGCTTTTTCGTATCTCATCATTGAGGAACCAGTTAACTCAATGAGCGACCCATTCATTTGATGGTAGGGTTAAGAATAAGGGGTCATAGAAGTGCCTTGATCTGTGCCTTTAATTAAAAAAGATAACGTTTTTTCATAAATATATAATTTTAATCTTGATTTTCTCTTGCTTTCAGGTGAGTCACACTATCGATTATACGATTTGCTATTATTTAATGTAGGTAAGTTATTCCCTGACGATGATTCTATGTAATATTTGTACATCAGCCTTACAATACTAAGCCAAAAAATGTACATAATAATTTAATTCTTACAAATTTCTGTAAATTACTAAATGGCGAACTACCAATAGATATTTATAGGACCAGTAACTTTACAATTATTTCAAGTGTTGTTTATTGTGTGGTTTATTCAAAAATAAGGAAACGTTTGAATTTTTAATAAAAGCACGCTAAAGGGCCGAAATTATAGCAAAATGTTAATTTTATTTATATTTCTTTCCCTTCTTTAGAGCTCCGCAGCATTATATCTGATTCTGTTTCAAATCCCACTGGAGAGGTACTTCAGTAAAATAACTATCAAAAAATACCCTATGATTTTTAATTTTTCAAATCATCCGTCAGGTCCCTCACGACTCTTGCTCCCAAATCTTTTTCGGGTAGATCTCCTATTTTTCCAGTATATATTTGGAATTCGCAAACGTAGCCTGAATAATCTGCACGAACCACGCTTAATATGTTTTGCAGGCATATACTGTTTTATGCATGATCTGTCTTTATATTTGATCATACTTTCGTCAATTGCTTAACATTCTCCCGGAGAATCGTACTCTTTGTATGTTTGAGAAAGGGTAGACAAAAGCGGTTCGACTTTATACAGTTTACTATATTGTTACATGTACAAATAATTACATGTACAAATAATTCTGCGAGCTACTGTCGCCATTGTTTTCACAATCATTAAGAACGTCAACAAATGAATTTACTCGAACCCACGAGAACCCAACAAGCATTATCAACATCTGAAAGTGAGTCACTGCCCATTCATGCTGGAATGTTCCCGCTTATTCACCAATGTACGAGAACTGAGTCGAATGATTAGAGACCCTATATAAAGGCGAGCTGAATGAATGGTGGCATTCATTCGACCGCGATAAAAACTTGCGATAGTGTGTGGAAAGCGAATTGAAAAGCGATCAAGTGATAGTGAGGTGATTTTGAGAAGACAATTGCGATAAGAAATTTATGGACAAGTGTTAGAATTTTAACAGTGAAAATTAAAATTAGTGAAAGTGTTAAATTGATCATTGTGCACTTTTAACAAAATAAATAAATTCTTTTAATTTAATTTAAAAGACATTGCGTTTTCACTTTCCCGGAACATTTAATTATTGGCCGCGAACCGAAACACGCGACAATATTTTAGTTCCCACTTTTTCGGTTGAAGAGTATTGTCTGCAAAATGTAAATTGCTGAGCAGCCAGTGAAATCCGTCACTAGAAATAATTTTGCTAATATAGGCATCTCTGACCTCCTCTTGTAAAGAACAATAGTCCTTTAAGCTAAGAAGCTTTTTTATACCCATAAGTAGATTCTCTCCCAAAAATAGTTTGGTTTTTTCAGATGTAGTTGGTTCGAAAGTCTTATTTCTTTTATTTGTATTTTTTGAGTAGCGTATAAATTTGTATTGAATGCAATCGACTCTAACAAACCTTCTGGGAATAAGCACAAAAAAATATTTACAGGAAGGTCGATTGCATCACCCGTATTTACGCTCTCAGATAAATCAAATCTTGATGTTACTGGTAAAAATAACGTTTAGTCCAAGTTGCACCGGAAAATTTGGGTACAGATGTAGCAGCTAACCTTTCAGCTACTCTTGTAAGCGGTCTGTCTTCATCACTCTCAATGTCAGCTTCTTCAGATACAATTTCCTTGACGGGGTCGCCCTGCTCAATAATCATGTTTTCATCAAAACTTCCAAGTATCTGACCAATTGTATGGTCAAGTTCTTCTTCGTCTCGTAATAAATATTCATCTTCCAAGGATTCGGCATCTGACGGAATACAGCCAGCAAGTCATTTATTTTTCTATCATCCATTGCTTCAAGCTCCATAGAAGACCAGTCTTTGCTTCCTTCTGCAATTACAAAAAAAAAATTTCTTTTTGAGATGCCCACATAATATTATCAGAACGGAGTAAAATTTAAAAACTTGACAGTCGTGATGTAAACTATGAAACTATACAGTATTTAGGGCAATCACTTACTTGCCATTTCAAACAGCTTCCTTTTTTTCAAGTTCATAAACAAAAAAAACATCTGTCACTAATCACTCGAATGTAGGCAGAACAGTAAATAAATACTACGTCTGACGTGGAAATGAAGTCGAAAATCAAATTTTTCCAATAGATGGTGCCATCAACATTATATTTGTAGCCGCCTTGAATCCCGTGGATTAAGACGTGCACAAACTCACTTAATGTGGTAAATAACAATTAATTGCAAAAATCTGAATATATCACATTTGGTTAACTGAAACTAAACTTGTCTGCTTCGCGACCAAAAACCAAAGAGAACAGCTGATGATGTCTTCTTGTTGCTAGCTGATTGGTTGTCAGATGTGTAAAGTTAAACTTCCTCAAGACGATGTCAGCGCCACTCAATGGTGGAAATAGTTTTTATGACCGCCACAGTACCCCTTTTCCAGAATTGACGTCAAGTTGATGTTGGTTTTGTCATCCGATTGTACGTTCTGAGGAGAATGTCGTGATGTTCGTTTTCATCTTTTGTAGTATACGCTGGTTTGAGTGGTTCGGTTGAGATGGTCGCATCTTGTCCCTTTATTTTGATAATGAAGGGGTGATCGTTGATTCATTTAACCACCTCGAGTGGACCTGTGTAGGGCTGCTCCAACGGCTGTCTGACTGCATCGACTCGCAGGAAGACATGAGTGCAATTGTAAAGATCCTTGTATTGAAGAAGGCATCTTTTCATATGATGAGCTGTTGGTGTTGGTTGAAGGAGTCGCATGTGCTCATGAAATTTCGCGACAAATAAGGTGGGATCGGCTGGCATGTCCTCGTTTATAAAAAAATCGCCCGAAACACTTAGCTGTTCGTCGTAAAGTGATTCTGCGGGAGAAGCTTCCAAGCCCTCGTTGAGTGACGTTCGCAATCCTAGTAGAACAGTTGGAAGTAGTTCTATCCGGGATGTTGGTTGAGTGCACATAAGAGCTGATTTGAAGGTTTGGTACCAATTCAATCGCTCAATTGGACGCAAAATGATAGGATGTTGTTCTAATTCGTTTCGTTTCGGTCAGATTGGTAAGGGCTCGAAAAAATGCGCTCTCAATTTGAGCGCCTTGGTCGGTTGTCAACATTTTGGGAGTTCCAAAACGCGCAACCTAGGTGTTGTAAAAAGCGTTGGCGACTGTATCCGCAGTCATGTTTTCCACGGGGACTGCTTCTGGGTACCGTGAAAACCTGTCTACCATGGTAAGACAGTATCGATACCCACTCACCAATGGCAGAATGACGATGTCGATGTGTACATGATTGAATCTTTCGTTCGGTGCGTTTATTGAGATGGGCAAGTTCCTGTTGTATTGTTGGATTTTCGAGCGTTGACAGGAGATGCAGTTACGGGTCCGTCGTATCGTGTCCTTCTGAATGCTGGGCCATGCGTACTTTTGGCGCAGTTAGTGAAGGGTGGCCTTGCCACTCGGGTGAGCGAGTCCGTGAACTGAAGAAAAAGCCTGTTGACGAAGTTCCAGTGGGACGTAAGGACGAATGTGTCCCGTCGAAATATCTCAGTAAACTGTTGCAGTACCGATTGACAGCTTTTGTAGCTCCGAGTTGTTGCTGTTGTCTAGGAGCACACGAAGCTCGTCGTCTTCTTGTTGAGCCTCGGCTAGTTGAGTTGGGTCTAAGGTGAATGGCGTGTTGATCGTATTAATTCTGGACAAGGCGTCGGCAACCAGATTCTCCGAGCCGAAGATGTGGACTATCTCCATCGTAGAATGAGAGATGAAGTCCAACTGTCTCAATTGTATCGGGTTGGCTTCGTCAAGACTTTGAGCGAATGCATAGATTAAAGGCTTGTGGTCAAGTTTGATAATAAAATGCCGACCCTCCAGAATATACCTAAAAAACTTGATTGCGGCATAAAAAGCTAGTCGTTTGCAATCATACGTGCTGTATCTAACTTCCGTTGGGCTCAGCTTACGAGAGAAGAAGCCAAATCGATGCCAGTGTTAACCATTGTGATGTTCCAAGGCTGCTCCGATAGCAATGTCAGATGCGTCAGTGACAAGTTGAAGTTGTGGCTTGTGGTCAGGATGGACGAGTAAGGCTGCAGTTACAAGGTCGCATTTGCATATTTGAAAATCTGATTTTGTTTGTGGTGTCCAAGGAACTTTGCGATTATCGATTCTCTTCCTGTTGCTTAAGAAAGCGTTCAATGATACCTGATGGTGGACTGAGTGTTTAAGACAACGTCTGTAGAAGTTGCAGGCTCCAAGAAATCGACGCAGCTCGACGATGGTCTCAGGTCTCTTGAAGTTAAGCAGCGCAGTAATTCACTCTTGTGTTGGTTGCGAACAGTTTTTATTGATCGTGTAGCCCAAATACTCTATCTCCATTTGACCGAAAGCACACTTATCAATGTTAATGTGCAAGTTATGTTGCTCAAGTCTGACGGACAATGTTGAGGTGTTCTCAATGTTGGTCAGCATTGTCCAGCATGATGGTGATATCATCCATATAGCAGAAGACGAACTCCAGTCCGTAGAGGATGTTGTCCATGTGCCGTTGAAAAGTTTGTGTGGCATTTCTAAGACCAAAAGGCATGACCGAATATTCAATCAATCCGAATGGTGTTGTAACGGCTGACAGGATCTGATGGTAAGTCCGTTCTAGCTCCAACTTCGAAAATATAGTTTTAACCGTGAAGCCGGTCAGCCACATTGTGGATGTGTGCGATTAAATATCGATCTGGTACTGTTTGAGCGTTAAGTCCGCCACAAACTCTCCAGCCCCCGGATTTTTCGGCTACCATATGGATGAGACTGGCCCAAATACTACTCGATGTACGGAAAATACCCATTTTAAGCAACCGATCGAATTCTGATTGTGCTACTTTCAGTTTTTCGCCTGTCACATGTCGAGGCCGTTGAAAAACTGGTGGTCCAGTTGTTTCGATGAAATGTGCCACTTGGTTAGCTGGTACTGTTATGTGTATTGTTGTTGTTGTTGAGGATGTTTCGTGAGTCGTAGGCTGAATGATAGTTGCCGTTGTGGTTGCCTTTGCATGTGTCGCGGACACCCCGAAAACATCAACCAGAGCGATTTGTCCCGGGCTGGCGCAGATAGGATTGTCATCTGATAGCCTTCTGTTTTTCAAATCGATCGAAATCCCGTAATGTGACAAGAAGTCCGCCCCGATAATTGGTGTAGAGACATTTGCTACAATAAAATTCCACGCAAATAGACGCTTGAAATCTAAGTATATCTTCAAAGGTCGTTTACCATACGTGGTAATTGTGGAGTTGTTGTCGGCATATATTGTTAGCATTTGCGGCTGTTAAAGTTGAGCGAAGCGTTTAGCAAAATTGAGACAGACGATCCGGAGTCGATTAGAAAATTTAAGTGTGACTGCTGATCAGCTATGTGTAGTCTGAATTCCGGAATTTCATCCATGTTGTCTACCACTCCGGTGGTGGAAGTCAACTGTCTTAGTTTCCCTGATGCCGATTTGCTTGAAAACGAACAAGGCTCCGAGCACCGCTTTGGTTTTACGCAAGCCTCGTTGTTAGTTGAAGTGGGGTGGCCTCTTGCACCGCCAGTCAAACAATGCAAATCAGAGGCGTTGAAATTGTTTGCTGATTTCGTTATCTGGCCGACAACGTTACTAAGCTGATGCTCGATTTTTTCAAGCCGTTTGTTGAGTTCCGAAGTGTCAAGCGCGCCTGCCTGTGGTGGATTGGCTTCTGTAGCCAATACGTAAGCCGGAACACTGTTTTTCACTATGCGGTCTGCTATTTTTGCGAATTAATAGAGATCGGAATGCTTTCTAGAGGCCGAAATGAACCTGACGCTCACTGGTAGTCGTTTCATCCACAATGTTTGAGGATTTCCTCAGAAAAATCCGAAGGTGCAAAATTTTGCTTTTCTCGAAGTAGTTGTGACGGTTGTTTTCCGTCGAGGTCTACTCCTGTGAGCAGCCGGCTTAGCTGTTGATGCTTAGACTCGGAAAATCTGGTGACAAGATGCCGTTTGAGCGTACCGTATTTGTTCGTGACTGGTGGTGGACGGATAATGTCAGATATTTGCTGCAGCATATTGATGTCCAGGGCAGCGATAATCGTGTAATAACGAGCGTTGTCAGACGTTATTTTATTGATGAAAAAGTGCGCCTCCGTCCGCACAAACCAAATTGTTGGGTCGCCTTGCCATAATGGTGGCAATTTCACGTCTTTGACAGAAGCAACTTCCGCAGAAGATGGAAAGTATGTTGCCTTGCTTGGTTTATATAGCGTGTCACGCCTTGCCGGCGGTGGTGTATGTTGAACGGAAATGCCGGAAATGCTCTCCCTGCAGTGGCGGAGCCACAGTATGGAGACGTTAGGCCGCAAATCGTACCGGCATGTGGACTTCTCACCCAATCCTCGTTGTCGTTGTGCGCATGGTCGTAGGTTGCTTGTCTGTTCAAAAGAATGCGGGTTTTAACCTATCGATGGATATGATTGTTGGTCGTCCATTCACGTCAACCTTGAAGTACTTGTCCTTCCCTTTTAGTACCAGGTACGGACCGTCGTAAGGTGGCGTGAGTGGGGCCTTGGCCTTGTCGTTCCTGACAAAGACGTGCGTGCTGTTGGGTAGATCCTTATTTACGAAAACGTCATCTGAGTTGTGGTGTGCCATATTTCACGGGGTTAACTTTGACATCCTCGCTCGCAGATCCTTTAGGAAGCCTGAATCATTCGTGCCAACATGAGAGGTTTCCAAAAATTCTCCGGGTAGATGAAGTGTCGTTCCGTAGACCATATCGGCAGACGTTGAACCGGTGTCTTCCTTCAGCGTTGATCGTAGTCCAAGTGGTATGATTGGTAGCGCCTTGGTCCATTGACGTAAGTCGTGGCAGCGGATCGCGGTTTTGACCGTGCGAGGCCACCGCTCTACTATTCTGTTGGCTGCTGGATGACACGGGGTTGTTCGCAAGTGCGTGATTCCAAGTATTTTCGTCAGTTCCTTGAAAATTTGGCTTTCTTACTGTCCACCCATGTCGGTTGTGATGCGTGCAGGGACTCCGAAACGGCTGATCCATATGTTGATCAGAGCTTCTGCCACCGCTGTTGCCGTGATTGTCTCGATTGGAATTGCTTCGGGCCAACGGGAAAACCTATCCACAACAGTGGGGCAGTATTGAAATCCTTCGCTTGGTGGCATCGGCCCGATGAGGTCAATGTTTATGTGCTCGAACCTAGCATCGGGCAAGCTGTATCTCTGCAACGGTGATTTGGTGTGACGAGTGGTTTTGTGGGACTAGCATGGTAGACAAGTTCAAACGAACTTGTTGATATCGCTGTTCATTGAAAGCCAGAAGTATCGCTCGGTAATCAACTTCCTGGTTGCTCGGGTGCCTGGGTGTGAGAGCCCGTGGATGTTTTCCATAACCGTCGCTTGGAACCTCAGCGGGATGAAAGGGCGTATCCTCTCTCATGTCAAAACGCATTGCAAAGTCAGGGAGGAGTCATCTAGTCTCTGCTGTCTCCATTCAAGTGGCTGGCCGCGGGTATTCATTAGCGCTTGAAGCTCGAGATCATCATTCTGTGCTAGGGCGAAAGTGTTAAAGTCGATCTTTTGAATTATATCTACCCTCGAAAGATAATCAGCGATGGTTTTCTCTCGGCCTGAGATGTGTCGTATATACGCAGTAAACTGGGATATGAAGTCCAGCTGGCGTTGTTGTCTCGGCGATGCTTTTTCCGAGCGTTGGTGGAGTGCAAACTGCAACGGCTTGTGGTCGGTGAAGACGGTGAACACTCTGCCGTTGATCATGTGTCGGAAGCGCTTAATTGCGTCGTAAATGGCCAAAAGTTCCCTGTCGTACGTGCTGTACTTTTGTTGGGCGTCAGTCAGCTTCCTTGAGAAAAACCCAAGTGGCGTTGCACTTCCTTCTATTGTTTATTGTAGTACGGCTCCGATACCATTGTCTGAAGCATCGACAGAAAGATACCATATAGCATTGGAGCCCGGGTGAGCAAGGGCTGGTGCTTTCCCCAAATCCGCCTTTGATTGCTCAAATGCAGCTACCGCTTCTTCCGTCCAGTTGAGAGGCGTTTGATTGCGGTTGCCTGTGACCAGCCGCAACAGGGCCCGCTGGTGTTGAGCTGCATGTGGAAGAAAGCGGCGGTAGAAGTTGACTATCCCTAAGAAAGACTTCAGCTGGTGTATGGTCTTCGGCCTTGGTGTTGCCGCAATTCCCTCCATTTTCTCAGGCAAAGCCTTCAATCCGTGGTTGTGGATGGCGTGTCCCAAGAACCTGACTTCCTGCTTTTCGAATTGGCACATAGGAATGTTGACAATCAGACCAAACTTGACAAGCCAATCCAGCACTTGCTTTACGTGAACCAGGCGTGCCTGTTGGCTGGGAGAGAAGATCAGTATATCGTCGAGGTAAACAAATACGTTGTCCAAGCCACGAAGCACTTCGCACATGAAGCGCTGAAATGCCTGACCTATGTTGCAATGTTCGAACGTCATGTACATGAATTCGTACAATCCGAACGGTGTAATGATGGCAGTCTTCGGAATGTCGTTTGGTTCCACGGAGATTTAGTGCTACACCTTCTGTAAATCGATCACGAAAAAAAAAGTCATTCCGTGGAGGGCTGCAGTACAATCCTGAAGAAATTCGATGGGATAGCGGTCCGGGATTGTATGGTTGTTGAGCGCGTGGTAGTCCCCGCATGGTCACCAATCTCCGTTCGACTTTTTCAACATATGCAAAGGGCTACTCCATATGGTGAAAAAGTCGAACAGAGATTGGTGACCATGCGGGGACTACCGCGCGCTCAACAAACATATAATCCCGGACCGCTATCCCATCGGATTTCTTCAGGATTGTACTGCAGCCCTCCACGGAATGACTTTTTTTCCATAATCGATTTACAGAAGGCGTACCACCAAATCTCCGTGGAACCAAACGACATTCCGAAGATTGCTATCATTACACCGTTTCGATTGTACGAATTCATGTACATGACATTCGACTTTTTCACCATATGCAAAGGGCTACTCCATCCCCGCAGAGGGAATGCCGGTCGACAAGAGCACTCTTGGAGGCTAGCATTCTTTGGGGAGTTCCGCCCCCACGTTCCCGAAGAAACTCCACAGGGGGAATGCCGGTCGACAAGAACATTCTTGGAGGCTAGCATTCTTTGGGGAGTGCCGCCCCCACGGACCCGAGGATATGGTTCCCTCCTGGGATGACAGGAATTGACGCTTTGGGCTGGCGGATGTGATGGTTTGGACCTAGTTACTTTGCACAGTAGTGCCGAGGTGAAACTCGTGTGTGAACGGCTCCAATTCAACTATCATACCGTCTCCGTCCCGGTAAAACCTTGGCAGGCCTCGGAGTACGTTTGAAGTTCGCACCATTGGGTTGGTGGTGTAGGTTCGGTTGAGACGGACTCCCGATTGGCGCTGGTCTGGCTCTGAGCACTTGTTTCCATAAGGGCTTGTGCCAACCCTCGCATGGCCTCCCTGCTCTGCAAAGATAACCATGGGACCAAAAAAGCGACTACACACACGAACGGAGATAGTGGCTCCGAGGGAGGACCAATAAAATGCAGCAAACAAAATCAAAAGATCAAAAACACGAACCAAAAATAATAACGACGACGCAACCAGCGGTTGCAGCCACAATGTCAACAGAACATGGAGAGCTGTACTTACCACAAAAAAAACGAAGGCTAAGACGACGACAGTGATGGTAGACGAAAAACGGAGAACAGCAGACAGTCTGGTACAGACTGAGATTCTTGCGGCGTTTGGGCGCAGCAAAAAAATTATGCGAACGCCCGAGTGTCCTATTAAGGAGAAGCGGGAGACTCAGCAAGATGCTTCAGGTGTTCGAGCAGTGGAAGATAACATAAAGGGCACCGAGAATTTGATTGTCACGGCTGCGATCGTTACTAAAGCGACCGATGCAAGGGTCACAAATCCCGACATTGCAACGAAAAATCCAGAAGCAAACGAGGAGATTACGGTACTAAAAGCAAAGAGTGACCAGACACCGCGTGATTGTACCGCCACCGTTGAAAATGTGGCGGAAGTACTGCACTCGGAAACGGAACGCGAAAACCTCTCCCAAGGATGGTTGCAAGGTACAATTGCGGCCCAGCGATACGAAGAAGAAAGACTACTTCGAAAAGCGGGAGATGTTCTGGAGCAAAACAAGCTGCATGCGACTCCCCAAAAATTAGCAAAGTAGCAAAGGAAGGGCTCCTTGAACTAGAGGAGCTCCTAGATCGCATAGGGCACTATCGGAGGAGCTGGTTAAGGGCCGAGGATGAACAGAAGGCTAAAGAGGCGCTTGGGGCAAAATCTAAAGGCGACATGCAGATAGCTCCATCATTAAAAGTCAATAAAAGAATGGCGTCTAGCCCAATCGAAGGAGATCGGGATAAAAGAAGAAAGGAAGAGGCACTTGACGGGCGTGTACCACCAGATCAGGGATTCCAGACAGTGCTTACAAAAGGAGCGAACAAAGCCGCAAAGAAACTTCTTCAAAAAAAGACAGAAAATAAAATTCGCACGGACGCCCAATTAGAAAAACAACCTGATGCAAAACAGGAGAGGCAGAAGCCCCGACGAAGATCCCGGCAGCAGGCACTGCTTGTAAAGCCCCAAGATGGCCGATCCTATGCGGAGGTGCTGCGGGACATCAGGGGAAACGTAAGGCCAGAAGACACCAATACTACCATTAAAGTAGTACGATCAACGCGGTCGGGCCACATACTGGTCAAATTCGGAGCAGAGGCCGGCAATAAAGAAGCATTCTGTGACGCAGTAAAGAAAGTCCTCGGCAAAAGCGCAACTATAGCCCCGCTCGAGCCGATGGCAGCGATCGAAATACGGGACATTGACTGCGTGACGGATCTGGCCGAGGTAGAAGAGGCCATCAAAAGGGAGTTCCCTAGCGTGGGAAGGATCAAAGCGAGACTGACACCAGAAAACAACAGGGCACAACGCATGGCCCTAGTTGACTTGACCGAAAAGGACGCCGGACAACTCCTAAACAAGGGCAAAGTACGAATAGGGTGGGTTGTTTGTAGGATACGGCGAAGAGCAACGCCTCTTCAATGTTTCAAATGCGTTGATTATGGTCACACGGCACAAGTATGCAAAGGACCCGATAGGAGTTCCCTATGTTACAAATGCGGTGAAACGGGTCATAAAAGAAAAGAGTGTACGAAGGAGGCACACTGTATTCTTTGCAAGGATGCTGATCCAAAACCTGATTTTGGACACGTCTTGGGATCAGGAAAATGCCGGGTGTTCCAGGAAGCCCTAGCCAAGGCAAAATCAGAGCTTCGATGACCCGCACCCTGCAGCTAAACCTACACCGCAGTTCAACCGCCCAAAATCTGCTTGAGCAGTTTGCGAGGGACAGGAAAGCCGACTTCTTGCTGCTGAGTGAGCAACATCATAATAAAAGTCCTGCATTATGGTACTCTGATGAAACTGGTACTGCCGCTATCTGGGTTCGGAACAGTGACTTTCAAGCGGAGAGTTGTGGACGGGGGGATGGTTTCGTGTGGGTTCGGTGCTCAGGGATCACCTTCTTTAGTGTGACCTAACGCCTAGCGAGCCGATATCTTCTTTCCAAGCCAAACTTAATGCTCTGGAGGGCGCTGTCTCGAACGCAGAGGGTAAAGTGCTCGTTGGGGGCGACTTCAATGCTAAAGCAATCGAATGGGGCATACCTCGGACGGATCCGCGGGGAAAACGAATCCTGGAAATGGCGGCCAGGACGGCCCTCGTCGTACTAAAGTCCGTAAATACGCCAACTTTCTGCCCTATTGGCTGTGAGGGAACCATACCGGACGTGACATTCGCCTCGGAATCCTTAGTACGGAGGATACACAACTGGAAAGTATTAGAGGACTACTCAGCCAGTGATCTCCAGTGCATTCTGCTTGAGATAAGTGATGCTAATTCCTGACATCCGTGCTCTCGGCCTTCTACAACTGGATGGAACATTGGAAGAATGCACGTCGAGAGGTTCGTCAAGGTTCTCACAGCAGGTCAGCCGCTGCAGGGAGCTCCGGAGGGGACGGAAGAACTGGCAGCTCAAGACGTGGTGAACTCACTATGAGCATAATCATGACTGCTTGCTGCGCTTCTATGCCCCGCCGAAGACCCCGGCACGGCAAGCCCTCAGTGTACTGGTGGTCTACTGAAATTGCTGAAAAGCGGAGGGAGTGTCACAAGCTTCGGCGTGAGGCTCAACGAGGGCGGAACCGTGACGAGGCATGCAACTAGGTGCCAGCATATAAGTCAGCCAGGAAATGCCTTCGCAAACTGATCAACAGTAGCAAGGCTTGCTGCTGGCAAGACCTAGTGGACAATGTGAACAAGGATCCGTGGGGTCTTGGCTACAAGCTGGTCATGGAGAAACTTGGTGCCCTACGGAAGCCTTGTATACATGACGCGAAAAAGATGGACGCGATAGTGCGGTGACCCTTCTCCGCCCATCCCGTCCGTGTTGACACTGTCCATGGTTAAACAGCAGTCGAGCGCCCACTCTTCACACAGCTGGAACTGGAGGAGGCAGTCCTCTCCTTGAAAGCGAGGAAGGCTCCAGGTCCAGATGGTGTTCCAGCTGGGGTGTTGCGGCTCGTCTATCACCATTGTCCTGACTTGCTGCTCAGCACATTCAACGCTTGCCTACGCGCGCCCGGACGTGAGACCGTGGCTAAATTGAAGGCATGGTGAGACTGACTTCTATCTGACCCAGCTTTTGAGCGAGCACGGGTGTTTTCAGTCTTACCTGCACAAGATCGGTTAGTCACGGTCTCCCGATTGTCGGTTTTGCCCAGGAGAGGAGGACAATACCTGTCATACATTTTTTGCGTGTACAAAATGAGTCAGGCTGCGAAGGAAACTCTACTGGGAGACGGGAGAGCTCACCCTGGATAATATAGTTGCGGTGATGCTCAAATCGGTTGACAAATGGAACCAGGTAGCACATTATGCTCGGGCAGTCCTAAAACATAAAAGGGACTCACAGCAGCTGGAGGCGCTGGGGCTGGGGGATCGCTCTTGTGGCATTTCCTCTTCCCCTCTCCCCTCCCGCTAGGAAAGGGACTCCCCAGCTTGAAAGCGCCCCACGGCGTAACAAAACGAGACCTGGCCCGAAGTAATGTGTCAAACGGTTCCAGGCTAGGTTCTCATATTGACAGGGGGGGTGTTTAGTAGGTAGTCCAAGGGTATCCTCCATGGGAGTCCCACACTGCCAGACTCGGCGGGCGTAAATGCCTTCACCTCCCTACCACAAAAAAAAGGGCTACTCCATGCGCTTTTTGATGGGCGGCAAATACCGAGTTGGATGAGGTGATCAAATTTGGCTTTGGTGGCGGCCAGCTTGTCAGGTGGAAGTCTCCATGCCTTAGTGTAGACCGGCGGTCCCTTGGTTAGGATGTGATGCGTGGTTGAGCACTTGGTGTTTGGTTGTTGGTTGTCCTCCGAGAGGTTAATGTATTCCAACAGCAGTGATCGCAGCTTGTCACTAACATCATCCGGATGCAAGTCAGCTCTGGGCGGTTTTTTGTCGATGTGCGCGATGATTGTTTTGAGGTGTGCACGTTCAATTAGCCGTCTCCCCTTCAAGTCGACGAGAAGGCCATAGTGTTCGATGAAGTCGGCCCCGATGATTGGAGAAGTTACATCGGCTATTGTAAAAGTCCACGTAAATGGCGTTGATCCCAAGTTCAGTTTCACTAGTCTTTTGCTGAATGTTCGAATCCTTGAACCGTTGGCTGCCACTGATTTGGATGAGGCGTCGGAGAACAAAGATCTCGGATGGTTTGGTGGTATTACTGAGACATCTGCGCTGGTGTCGGTAAGGAAAGCACTTTTGTTGATGTTGTCGTGGATTTTCAAGCGTTCGATTTTGCGATGCGAGGTCGCTACGTGTGGACGGTCGGATCCTAGTTTTTTGAGTGGGAGCAGGGTTGTCGGCAATTTTTGGCGCTCGGTCCATAATGCTAGTGATACGAACAAAGCTGATCGTCGGAATCTCTGGCATGGCGTGGTGGTGATGCTAGCTGCTGCGTAGGCCACGTGCGATGTGCTTCATGTCGTGAAGTTGATCGCCGTCCGTTACACAAAGCTTGAAGTGCGTCCTCGATCTTCGCCAGCCTGTGGCTGAGGTCGCGTACTGCGGAGGCGAGATTGCTCAGCTCGCTTGTGATTCGCAGCGTTGGTGGGATGCTATGCCGTGGCTCATCTTCCTTTGTGACTGCGGTGACTGACTGTCGGGTGACTTCGTGCACACGATCAGCGATTGTAGCGAGATCTGAGAGTGGGGCTTCGTTAGCTGATAGGATGCTCCCCAATGCGACATCGAGGCGGTTGAGCCACATCTGTTGGAGCATGGTGTCGGTTACATTTCCGTTGGCGAGCGTACGCATCTGGTTGAGAAGCTGTGACGCGTGCTGATCACAAAGCTCGATTTCGGAAAGTAGGTTCTGAATACGCTGTTGGGCCGAGTCAGCGTAGACGGCCAACAGGGCGTTTTTCAGGGTGCTGTATTTGTTGTCGGATGGGAGGTTCGCGACTACGTTACGCACTTGTTGCTTATCCTTAGTGTCCAGGTTCACCACGAGGAGGTTGAACTTGGTGGTGTCGTCTGTTACTCGGTAGGTGGCGAACCAAAGCTCCACGTCCTCCTGCCACAAGGGTGGAACTCTGAACGCAACGCGTGCCATCCCTTCCGTATCGTGAGCTTCTTCCTTCGGTATGGGCCCGGCTTGTGGAACGAGCGTGGGCGTTGCTGTCGCTGGTGAAACCATTTTAGGCGTTGGTCGTGACTACGCAACGTTTCACACCGCGGAAGTGGCTCCTGTACAGCTTGTAGGGGAGGCTGGTGGAGTTGATGGTTAGCACCAGCACCAGCAATAACTCGATTTTTGAGCTCTGAATTTGCAGCTCCGAGTTCACAACCAGCGTGTTGGTGACGTCTCCCTTGATGGCCGGTGGTTGTGTATTGCCCGTTCATTACTGTTGTGGAGCGTAAACGTAGAGCGTGGTGCAGGTCCAATGTCGATTATGAAGCGTAGTTGGATGGTCAGGATCGCCAATATGGATAATTGAAGAGAACTTCCTTTTTCTATAAAAAGATTCATTTACTAAAAGTTGTTTTAATGGTTAATTTACAAAGGTTTAGGTGCGTTGACGTCGAGTGAGCGAATGTATGATTGAGGAATGGAGACTGAGGGTGATTGCTGTGTGTTGTACGCTTATATGTCCTGAAATCGCTGATACGGAATCGCCAACAATAGCTCCATGGTTGCTTATCGCGTTGGTTACAATATCTGCTGACGAGCATCCGTTCTATCGTCGCATATTGTCAGCGCAATGCTATCCAGGCACAGCATAGTTGCACCCATTTATCGCGTGGACATGGGATCGTGGAACTTCCCAGTCAGCAATGTTCCAATCAAGCGCAACATAGTCGCGCATGTTGACAGCAGTGCAGTGCTTCATGAATGATGCTGCCTAGCCCAGGGTGCACACGTTTGCACGCTGGGTAGGTTGGTGGTCCGCCACAGATTGATGGTTGCATGGAGACGAGATCAAATATCGGTCTGAGACATCGCGCGAGTTACGATACCTGCACGATACCCGGGACGCAACCCTTCCAACAGCAATGTCAGCGACTTCAAATATTAAGATTCACACGAATCGTACCTTAACATGACACCTGATCATAACGTTTCACCTCATTTCAGTTTTAACATATTGCACATATCCGACACATGCAACGGAGTCAGCACATTTTTTAACTTCAAACTAGAATCAAACACCTCATGTAATTGTTCAGTCTAAAATTGTAATTAGCAGTAGAAAGAAGTAATAAAGGTTTAACTAAAATTAAAATCAACGCTTTGTTTTTTTTTGGAGAACAGTTAGTAAAAGTACATAAGTGGTGCAGTCGGTAGGATAGTGAAAATTGCCTACGGTGTTCGACGGTTAATCGACTACGGTGATTTTTAATTGTCCCTCAAAATTCGGCGGATTACCGAATTAGTTCGACTTGTTGTACTCGACGGAATATCGAGAAACGGCGCAATTAACTGTAAAAGAGTGAATATCGAACAAACATTTGGAGTAAAAACGATAAAGTTACGAGAGACGAATGGATCATATCACAATGATAAATTGGATTATTTTGCTCACGTAAGTCAGTTGTTCACTATTCCTTTAATCCTTTCCTTAATTACTAACCAATCTAACCAATGCAAAGACTTAGAATAAGGTCCTATCCTAAAATAATAAGGCATCTTAGAAGAATTCCTTTAACAAATACATTGATTGAGGAAACAGATAGTGCGCTTGAGTTTTGTGAAAACCTCGGTGTGACAAGTGATTATAGTGTCGATCTCTCTTCTACAAACGAAATTTGTGCTAATTCTTCAAAAAACACGGACCAAATTGATTCAACTATGTCAGTTGTAGACATTTTCAACGCGCTTCGAGTCCCAGACGCAATAAAGGATATACCAAAATTTAGCGGAAATCCAAGATTGCTTCACGATTTTATCAACAATGTTGAAGAAATCCTTGCATTAGCCAGTACCGTAGAGCCGGCATATGCAAGAGTGTTACTACGGGCCATACGTAACAAGATCGATGGACCCGCTAATGAGGTTTTAAATATGTACGGGACGCCGCTGGAATGGAAAGAGATAAAGAACAATCTTATCCTCCATTACAGTGATAAGCGGGATGAAACCTCATTAATAAGAGACCTCTGTGACATGAAACAGCGTGATAAAACAGTGGAGAAATTTTACAGCGAAATCATTGAGATTCTGTCGACCATTTTAACCCATGTTCAAATACATGAGACGAATGCTGACGTGATCAAAGCAAAACGCAAACTCTATTCCGAAATGTGCCTCAATACCTTCCTTGCAGGTCTTCGAGAACCACTTGGCTCTACAATTCGAGCTATGCAGCCTGAAACACTTGCTGTGGCATTCTCTCACTGCATAAAAGAGCAGAACATATTTTATGCGAAAAGCAATAGCTCAATTTCCAACAAGAAACCGCAATCCATAAATAACAGTGGCCAAAAGTTACACTTAAACCCTATGTTTGGTCAATCTAATTTATTCGGCAATTTCGCTCCCCCAATATTTCGCACAAACTTTCAACAACCTACAGGAAGTCCATATCAACAAAGAATGCCGAATGTCCAAGGGCCCAATTTGTTTCAACAAAGAAACCCCCAGCTCCAAGGCTACTTTAACCGACCTTTCCAACCAAATCAACAACTAAGGACCCAATTTTACAGTGGGCCTACTCAACAATCAGACTCACAGTTTAGAAACTCAAATTTTTCAAGACCCGAACCAATGGACACGAGTTCCGGCCATACACATCTCAGACAAGGACAAAACAGACAACCAGTATTTCAATCCAACCCAGGAAACAGTAATTTCTTCCGATCTACGGGACCTCCAAGACCTCGTCAGCAAGGAGCTTTTTAACATATCTGAAACAAATCATTCAAGTAATGAAAACAATGCCTCTAAAACCTTTGTACCAGCCCCTAACGAGTCCTATCAACAAGACCTCGACAGATATTACTCATACGAAAACTCAGAATTCACGGACGAGAGAACACACGAAACTACCGACGCCAACGGACAGGACATTACTTACGGACTAAATGACAATCAATATCATGATCAGGAAATTGATGATGGAAATTTTACATTACCCGCCTCGACCAATCCACAGGTTACATAGATGTGAACGTTCACGGATCCAACCTACCTTAGATTCAAATATCCTCACCTTTTGATCGTCCCCTTAAATTTCTTATCGATACAGGCTCCTCATCTTCCTTTTTGAACCCCGAGTTTGTTCATTCAGATGATATCCAGAAGACAAAACCAACCATAATTAATACCGTTTTGAATAAACACAAGCTAGAGGAAATCGTGACACTACCACTTTTCAGCGAATTCAATCAAACAGGTGAAATAAGATTCTTGATTTTTAAATTCCACCAGTATTTCGATGGACTCCTTGGATTAGATGCTCTTACTACTTTAAATGCTAATGTAGACATAGCGAATAAAACTCTAATTACAAATCACTCCGTAATACCCCTGTATTTCAAACCAAATCTTACATCCGAAAAATATACTGTACCTGCAAATTCTAAATTTGTCGCGAAATTACCTGTAGACATTCATTGTGGGGATATTTTTATTCACAACACAGAAGTGGCACCAAATCTTATAATTTCAGAGGGCGTTTATCGAGCCAAAGATTGGTATTCCCCTTTGGTAGTAACAAACTACTCCAAGGAAGATAAGATTTTATACCTGGAACAACCGTTGAAAGTTACCAGACTATCAGGAGATGAATATAACGAAGTGAGTAATTTTAACATAGATTGCATTCCCGAAATGGATTGTCTTCTTCCATCTAAAGACATCACCGAACTGATTAGAGTATCCCATCTAAATAACGAGGAACGGGAACTCATATACAAAATCTGTCGCGATTACAATGATATATTCTTTCGGGAGGGCCAGAAACTAAGCTTCACCAATCAGATCAAACATCAGATCCAAACCACAGACGATATACCAATTTACACCAAATCCTACAGGTATCCCTACATACATAAAGAGGAAGTCAAGAACCAAATTTCTGATATGCTCGAGCAAGGCATAATAAGACCCAGCCACTCGCCCTGGAGCTCGCCCGTATGAATAGTCCCAAAGAAAAGAGACGCAAGCGGCAAACAAAAGTGGCGGCTAGTCATTGACTACCGCAAACTAAATGAGAAAACCGTAACAGATCGATATCCATTACCCAATATATCAGATATATTGGACAAGCTTGGAAAATGCTTATACTTTTCAACAATTGACCTCGCGAGTGGGTTCCATCAGATCGAGATGGACCCCAAGGACATCAGCAAGACAGGTTTCACAGTTGAGGGTGGGCATTACGAATATATCCGTATGCCCTTCGGATTAAAAAATGCTCCATCAACATTTCAACGCGTGATGGATAATGTGCTCCAAGATTTACAAGGGAAAATATGTCTCGTTTACTTGGACGTTATTATTGTCTTTTCCACTTCAAGAGCATGGTGAAAATTTACGCAAGGTCTTTAATAGGTTGCGTGACGCAAATTTTAAGGTACAACTCGACAAATCCGAATTTCTACACAAAGAAATTGCTTTCTTGGGGCAGTTAAGCCCAATCCGGATAAGATACGGGCAATTAGGAACTTTCCAATCCCTAAAAATCAGAAAGAACTTAAAGGTTTTTTTGGCCTTTTGGGCTACTACCGAAAGTTCATTAAAGATTTTGCCCAACTAACCAAACCGCTTACAACCTGTCTGAAAAAAGGTAACAACATTCAACTCACAGAACAATATGTTAAAACATTCGAGTTCTGCAAAAGCTTGCTAATGAACGAGCCTGTCTTACAGTACCCAGACTTCAACAAGCCATTTATACTGACTACGGACGCGAGTAACCACGCAATAGGTGCTGTATTATCGCAGGGATCAATTGGGAGTGACCGACCTGTCTGTTATGCTAGCCGTACACTGACAGACTCTGAAATTAACTACTCAACTATAGGAAAAGAACTACTTGCAATAGTGTGGGCTGTCAAATATTTCAGACCATACCTGTTTGGAAGGAAGTTCCAGATTGTTACAGACCATAAGCCTCTAACTTGGCTAATGAGCCTGAAGGATCCCAATTCAAAACTTGTCAGATGGCGTCTCAGATTAGAAGAATTTGATTACCAAGTTATATATAAAAAGGGAACTCAAAACAGTAACGCGGATGCATTAAGTAGAATAAGACCTCAAGATAATACCGGTAGCCTAAAAGCAGAGGTGAACGTTGGTGAATCCTCACCAGCAGACAACATGTCCGTCCAAGCTGAAATGGGATCAACTGTTCACTCAGCAGACGAAAACCTAGATGACGGCATTCCGATTTCGGAACGACCACTGAATGAGTTCTCCCTACAAACTATCTTCGAAAAATGTACTAGGACCCCGCATACATCCCTGGGAATGCCCTTCAAAAATAATTAAAGGAGAATAATCCGGATGCATGACTTCACTGAAAGCAACGTAACAGAACTTTTTAAAAAATACTTAGGCCCCAACAAAGTAAACGCCATTTTTACCACCGATGAGATTTTTAAAACAATTCAAAGCACTTATTCTAAATTCTTCTCACAATCCCCAATTTTCAAGATCGTTCGCTGTAAGGAGTTCGTTCATGATATTATAGACTCAGATGAACAGGACAAAACCATAAATGACTACCACCTACACAACAACCATCGAGGTATCAACGAAACCGTTCGGCATCTTAAGCGAACGTATTACTTCCCTAACCTCAAGGACAAAGTCACTAAAATAATAAACAATTGCGATATTTGCCAGACACAAAAATACGACAGATATCCCCCCAAATTACAATACGAAATTTCCGAAAGTCCTGAAAAACCTCTAGACAGTATATACATTGACATATACACCATCAGAGGCAAGCCTATCTTCACAATTATAGATCGCTTTTCCAAATTCGCAGCTGCTTACATGCTTCCAGCCAAAAACAGTTTAAGCATTGTCAGATCACTGAAACATTTTATAAGCATTCATGGTATACCCAAAAAACTGACCGCGGACCAAGGAACCGAAATGACATCGACCATATTCAAAGACTTTTGTACTCAATACGGAATCGTCTTACACCTTACTTCATTCCAACAAACAAGCAGCAACGCTTATGTCGAGAGATGGCATTCGACATTGACAGAGACATACAGAATCATCTTAGAAGAACGAAAAAAACGTAATCTGGACTTAGACCATGAAGATATACTTAACGAAGTAGTAATCACATACAATAATGCCATCCACTCCACCACCAAACTAACACCATTCGAATTATTCACAGGTAGAACCCATGTATTTGACAAAACCATAAACTTTAATAACCAACATGAATATCTAAATAAATTGAATGAATTTCGGTCTCAAATATACCCTCAAATTAAAAATCGCTTAGATAACTTAGCAAACAAGAATCTACAAAAGCTAAATTCAAATTGCGTTCAACCCCCAACCTTCCAAGCAAACGAAGACATTTTCCGAAAGGAATGTAGACGAAATCAAATTACCTCAAGGTTCAGCAAGCAAAAAGTTCGAAAAGATAACAAACTAACACTAATTACTCACAAAAACCAAAAGCTACACAAAGCAAAAATTAAAAGGAAACGTAAATTTCAGACTAACGCTAGCAGTGCGATCCCAGAAGATGGAAATACAGATCCTCAACAACAACCAGGGCCTTCTACCTCTACGACTAGGGACAACTAGAATCATACGCTCGTTCGAGAACCTAGTGCACATAGTTAGACTAGACAAATACCAACAAACATTGAACAACATTCACACTACACTTCTTAACTATAACGAAACGCAGGCACCAGATACATTAGCGATACTTAAAATTAAACTTGACGAATTAGACCATAAACTCAAGGCACTGAAACCTACCATAAGACCAAAAGGAGGACTGATCAACGGCCTTGAGTCAGTTATTAAAGGAATCACAGGAAACATGGACGCAGACGATGCAGTCCAAATTAACAACGAAATTAAACAACTTACGTTGAACCAATCTGGTCTTCAAAATCAAATTAACGGTCAAACACGATTAAATAAGGCTTTCATGAAGAGATTTAGCAATATCACAGATCATATCAATAGCCAAACAGATGCCATTAACAAACACCTCGAAACCTCTCAAAATCAAATAAAGAGGGAACATAACACTATAATTCAACTGCAATATCTTAATCAAATCAATTATAACATAGACCTACTGAGCAACCACCTTACCGATATCGCGGAAGCCGTGATCCTTGCTCGGTTGAACATAATATCAAAACAAATTTTGAGCTCCGATGAACTAATAAAAATTTCGCAGACCCTACAAAATCAATCCGTGACTATCGAATCAGATGAACAAATCTATGAGCTACTAAATTTACAGGCATATTATAATCATTCGAACATTATTTTCAACATCCAAATACCCATACTCACTAACGAAACCTTCTTACTTTTCCATATTATCCCTCTTCCAATCAACCAGACCCACAGAATACAAACCAAACCATACGCACTTCCCACCCTAAAAAGTGTTCAACTACTTGACGCAAAATGCCCAAAAATCGAAGGGATATTTTACTGCCAAAAACAAAGGCCACTAAAAAACTGCAGTAATTGCAGATGCATTGCAGATTTCATAAATGGTCAGCCCACATCCTGCCGGCTCGAAAGCATTCCAGATACACCAGAAATATTTCAACCCGAGCCCAACTTCATCGTATTCATCAACATCCCAGAAACCACGATCAAATCAACATGCGGCCTTACCGATCGAGTAATACCTGGCACAGGACTGATACGCTATCAAGACTGCGAGATCGAAATCTTCGAAATAACGTACAGCAGCATAAACTCAGTATTTTGGGACGAAATAAATGTATTTCCGGTCACTAAAACTAACGCAACTTTCACCACGAAAGAAGCCAACCTACGCATCCTCCAGAACTACGATTTTCCGGAACCCAAAGGAATACAATTTTCGGACATCATCGCCTACAATGGACAAATTATTTTAAACTCAACAACAATAATACTCGTATTGGTCATCCTAGCCACTTTCCTCGCAATCTGGATACGTATCAAACAGCATCCTGCTCCAGCTAAAGCAACTTCGATACCTCAGTTTCTTTAGTATCGCCATTCCAAGGGGGAGGAGTTACGATACCTGCACGATACCCGGGACGCAACCCTTCCAACAGCAATGTCAGCGACTTCAAATATTAAGATTCACACGAATCGTACCTTAACATGACACCTGATCATAACGTTTCACCTCATTTCAGTTTTAACATATTGCACATATCCGGCACATGCAACGGAGTCAGCACATTTTTTAACTTCAAACTAGAATCAAACACCTCATGTAATCGTTCAGTCTAAAATTGTAATTAGCAGTAGAAAGAAGTAATAAAGGTTTAACTAAAATTAAAATCAACGCTTTGTTTTTTTTGGAGAACAGTTAGTAAAAGTACATAAGTCGCGCGAGTATATGTGTTATGTCGTTTGGCGCGAGTATGGAAAGGTTAACAAAGTGTTATAACTGTGGCTTTTATGGTTCCAAAAATATTTGCCGATTGACGGAAAAACGGACATGTTACGATTTAAGCAGCATTAAGTAAAAATATTTTACTTATTCACTTAACATAAGCTCTGCATTGAGAAGGTGTAAAGTTTATGCTAAATTTTGGGAGTTATAAGAATTTTATAGAGCCTATAAAGTTTTTTATTTAAAATAAAATAATTCAAACCAACAGTTTTTGGTTAATATTGCCTACTCTACGTATAAAAGACAAATATAATTTTTATCTTGAAATAAACTTCCAAGTAAGGAAATTTTTAGTTGAAAAATATTTAATTTCTATTCCAATCCTATTCGGATTGCGTGAGAAATCTTAAAGATAACACAACAAAGCTATAAATTAAGAATCAACCGTTCTCCTGTTGCTATACACTTACCCACCTAATCCCGGCACAAGTACCCTTCACTCGAAAAGTTCTCTTCAATAAATCCTTTCTCCATTAGCGATTTACTCATTATACTGCGAAGAAAGTGATTAGTTGCTTCGCAACACAATCGTCCACTAAATATATTTCTTTTAAATACATTAACCGTTTCGTTGTTGGTGCTTGATGGTGGTGGTGGCTTTCGTCTTTGATACAACGACATCGTCATCACCATCGCCATCATCGCACACAAAACGTATCCGTTTTAAGGAAAAGTGGGTGGAAGCCAGATTAATGGAAATTCCGATCCCGTGAATAATTAGTTGAATACATGAAGAGCCCAATAGCGCGCAGCGTGGCCATAGTTTAGCGTTCGTTCATCGCCAGAGAGAATAAATAAAGTGAAATTCTACTTGAAATAATTTGAATTCCACGCAAGCTAAGAATTAAATGGGGACTTAGTTAAGGGAGAAATTGCGGTTTTTTGTTGTGGTAGATCCCATCGCCGTCGTCATTGTTGTATGATAATGCTGTCGACTTTTCTAAGGATTTAAATCCAATTAATCCTGTTAACAGTCAGAATCTGCTTAGTTGGCTCCGTGTCTCGAATTTCAATGGAGTTTTTCTTTTCGCATTTCGGCCCGTTTCAATCTTTAATTTTACCATCCGGGGCTAGTTGGAGCCCTCCAAGTCTTCTGCATCCGCCGACCCAAACAGATAAGTTCTAGAGATGCTTTTATCGTGAAGATGCTCATACGGTGCCGACAGCCATTCAAACGGCAAATCGGCGAACAAAAACTAATCAGTCTTGGCAAAAGTAAAGAGTTGCACTCTGTCGACCACATATGCTACATATCCCAAGAAATACCAATCGCATAGTTCCCTCGCATTTTTCCTTTATCTTAAGACTTCGATTTTCTCGTATTTATCTTTTACTCGTATTTTCCAGTCATTCCATTCGATGGGGTTCTACCATTTTTCCTCTATTTAGCCTTTGATCATAATCTTCAGCTAACAGCTTCCATATGCAGTCTTCATTTTGAGGCATCATATAATGTCGAAGCGAATCATAAGATGAATCGAGTGTGTGGGACAGAGCACGGTACAAGAACGGGTACATAAGGTAGCTTGGAGGATCCCAACATCTATTCCTGGCAGACAAGTCAAAAGATATTGACCATATATGAAAGAACGGTCCTCAGATATTGGAAGTCGATGATGGTCTTGGCCTGGTATCGCACAGAACACTCTACGAGCATAGAACACAGAACAACGAAGCCTGTGAATATCTTATAAGGAAAAATTTAGTGCCTTTTAGAGATGAGCAAATTGAAGTCAAGATGGAAAATCAGTTGTCTATATTTGCTACTATGTCTGCATCAGTTACATACGGCCGTAGATGCTCGTAGATAGATCCCTCTAGTTCAGCATCGCCTTCTTCGTCATATCGTTCTCTGACTACTGCAGTCATGATATATCCCAACATACACACGCCTCGCTATATTAGAGCCGTATGAGCTCAAATGATGAACACATACCGTACGTAATAGGGACGATATTGAAAGATGAAGTGTACAGAACGAAACCTAAGAAAATTGATTATTATCGTGAGGAATTTTCTATTTAAATTCCCTCCATCAAATATTACGCTTTAATATATAGGAAGACGAGTCAAGTTAGTACTGAGGCAGGGAAGATCAGGAAGCTCTGCTAGTCTGGCTATCAACCAGCCAGCCGGGAGCGCCTTAATTATGATGATATTACCCATGTAATTTATTTTATTCTTTCGATTAACGTGAAATATTGATTGGAAATCAGAAAACAAACATAGAAATAGGGAGATGAATCTTTTGGCGAAATCTTTCATCTGTAATGTACAGTTTGGATGAAATATGAGATGATTATAAACTACGGTTAGGGTCGCGATTTTCTTGATATTCGATAATCATTTCATTTATTTGGGATCTATTTCTGTGGAAAATAATTTATGAGCTTGCGAAGATTGTATTTGTATTTGCTAAGTAATTGAGGTTTGCTTCTGGTAAAACGTACCTAGAAAATGATTACACTGCTGGAAAAGCTACTAAAACGTGATTTGCATTGACTTAATCAAATAATTCAATATGATAAATTAAAGCAATAAAAAAATAGAACAAGTTGGTTTGACAGAAATATTCTCGTATCAGACGGGTCAAGCAGACCCACCTCCCAAAAAAAGTTAATCATCTTCGCTGGCTTCAGATATTTAAGATGCTAAGCAGTTAATTCTCACACTGCTTCTTCTCCCCTAGAACCGAGCATTACATTTCTTCCGAATATATACAAGTGTATTACCTGCAAGCCCAAAAAGCCTATACTCGCCATTTTTCTTGAGACCCATTGTCTTAAGATGTCCTCCAAGTTTGTAATCTCTCATGAAAAATTGACCATTGACCGTGTCCTCCAATTTCGAAATCTTAGCAGTGGTGAACTGTCTTCGTTGACCGAGTCAGACCAGCGTTTTCGCGGTTTCTCCGCTGGTCTCCGGCCTTCAGTTCTCCCAACGAATACCTCTTTGGGTATCCGTTGTTCAACCATACGATTCATGTGGTAAGCCCATTGCACCTTCCGCAGTCTTACGATCGTCAAAAATTTAATACAGCTCATGGTTGTATCCTCCAACTGTCTTGGTACATTGACCACATCCTCCAATTTTGAAATCCGAGCAGCGAGTCAGACTAGCGTTTCCTCGGTTTCCCCACTTGTCTCTGGCCTTCAGTTCTCTCAAGAATGCCTTCTTGGGTATCCGTTGTTGATTCATACGATTCATGTGATCAGCCCATTACAGCTTTAGAAGTCTTACAATCGTTGAGACCTCCGGACCGTCAAAAATTTCATACAGCTCATGGTTGTATTGAATTCGCCATTGGTCCCCATCTAGCTTCGCTCCAATTATTCACCTCAGGACCCGTCACTCAAAGGCGTTCAATGTATTTGCAGATGCTTGGGTTAGGGTCCATGTTGCACACCCATAGCAAACTACAGATCTTATCACAGATTTGTATACTTGGAGCTTTGTTTTCCTGTGTATGCAGCTGGTCCTCAAGATCATCAAAATTGAATAAAATATTTTATTTGCGAGTTGTATTCTTCGGCGTATTCAGTCTCTTACACTACCCGTTTTCGTTATTTTGGCGCCTAAATACACAAATTTGCCTACACTTTGATAATGTATTTGCTAAGTGTGATATTTTGTGTATTTGATGTATTTTTCCTCGACTGCATCATGAGCTTCGTTTTACTTTGATTGATTTGTAGCCCTACTAGTTTTTCTTGGCTGTCGAGTTTCAGGAAGAGTTCTTTCGCAGTTGTTAATGACTATAATAGAATTTTGATGTCACCCGCATAGGCTACTATTTGGCTCAACTTGAATAGTAATGCACCTGGCGTATTGACAGGTAACTTCCTTATGACGTACTCCAGAGCCAAATTGAATAGCAATGGGGCCAACCCATCTCCCTGCTTTAGTTCGATATTTGTGTCAAAGGCATCGGTGATTTTGTTATTGATGCGGACCTAGAAAGTCGTCGACATCATTGTCATTTTGGTAAGACGGACGAATTCGGCTGGGATGTCAAAGCAAAGCATTATTTCGTACAGTACGTTACGATCAACACTGTCGTATGCTTGCTTAAAATCAATGAAAATTTGGTGTGCATCTATGTTAAACTCCCAGCATATTTCAAGTACCTCCTTGACTGTGAACAATTGATATATTGTCGATCTACTTGCTCTAAAACCACCTTGGTACTCCCCGATAATACTGTTGGCGATGGCCCGATATAATTTTCCAAGATGGTTGAGAATATTTTGTACTATAATTTTCGCACTGTAGCTTGTCACCTTTGTTGTGGATAGGGAATATAATTGATTGGCTCCACACTTTCGGCATATGTTCTTGTTGACAAATGTGCTTGATGGCTTTCTGAATAGCTTTATGAACACTACTGCTTCCATATTTGAGGAGCTCCACTGGAATCTCATCGATGTTCGGCACTTTATTATACTTTTGGGCGTTGATAATGGAACAAACTTCATCAAGAGTTGGTGGGGCAATGGTAGCTTTTCACAGACATCTATAGGCTCAGATGCTCTGGAGCTGTGCGGAGGATTAAGGAGGTGCTTGAAATATGATGCTCATCTTCCCTTAATATTGCCACTGTCATCACGACAGAGCGTGGTTTTGGGCTGATAACCACGTTTCAGGCTTTACACTACTTTGTTTGCTTGTCTGCTGTTTTTGCTTGCTAGACTTACATCTATGCTTCTCAATTAGTCGTCATAGTATTTTCTTTTTTTAATCCTAATTATCTTATTCGCTACTCTTCTAAGATCATGTTCTCTTCATGGTGTTCCCTCTTCGTCGTGGTTTTCCTACCTACGTATTCTTTGTACGCTAGATTCTTTTTATCTAACGCATTCTGGCACTCATCATCAAACCAATCATTCCTCTTGCGCCGGGCTTGATTTCCGATCGTTTGTTCTGCTATGGTCACTATCACTTCCACGCAGAGCTCGCTGCTCGTCTTAAACGATGCGTCTAATAAAATCGGAGCCAGCTGGTTGTTGAAAGTCTCCGTGAAATGACAGACGCTGTTTTGAGCCTTTACAATTGTCTTCTCGGTATTCACGGACGTCAAGTATGCTCAAGGCCCAACGTTGTTGGATTAAAACATGGCCAATCTGATTTTGTGTGTTGCCACCCGGTGATACTCAGGTCATTTTACGAATGCGTCAATGTGCAAAGCAAGTCGAACGTACGACTAGATTTCTGCTACAGTTAACCAATCACTGGCCGTTGGCATTTGTTTCATCATGGAGGCTATATCCTCCAGTCGTTCCCCGATGAGATAGCTCATTGCCAGCCTTAGCGTTGAAATCACCCAGAATTATTTTTGTGTCGTTTGTAGGCAATGAGTCCACCAGTTTTTCCAGCTGATTTTAAAACGTTTTTTCGTCCTTATCTTCAGTCGAGATGTGAACATTGATCAGCCAGATTTTGAAGAATTCCGCTTTTATACGGATTGCACACAACCGTTTGTTTATTGCCTTCAAATCAATCAGGTGCCATTTGAACTCCCTAACCTCAATGAAGGCCACCCCGAATTCTCGTTTTCCAGTAGACTGTCCACTTTTGATTATTGTCTGCGATCTCATGTCTTGAATATCATTACCAGTCCAGTTCGTTTCCTGGATTGCTAGTATTTTAAGTGATACTGACTGGCCTGTTATCAAAGGTTTTTAACAGTGCCAGGGTAATTGAGTGATCTGACATTCAAGAATCCAATGCCATAGTCCCTTTTTCGTTGGCGAGGTCGTTGCCGTGAGTCCAATCCATTCCGAGATCCATCTGCAGGTTCCGAAACATTCTAAGGTTTTCCAGGAACGGGGAGTCAGCCCGTCGCCCAACCATTATTCCTGCGGTATGGTTGTTACGTGGATTCCGTTATCGGGTGCGGAACATTCGCTTTCACTCTCTTACGTCCCTCCTTAGTAGGTGTATGTAGAATTTAGTGGCAGAGCTGTAGATGTATTTACAGTTATTAGCATTTTTCGGCATTTGATATCATATTATTGGGGAGCCATTGAACCCAATTTGCGACCCCAAGAACATTTACTACCATTTAATTGGGAGGGTTTGGGATGAGGAGTTGTGCACTTACTACAAGTGTAGGAGTATTGACCTCCATCCAAAAGATTCTTGGCATTTTTTCTTGTTGTTAGTAATGTTTAATGCCAAGCCCAAGCATTCCAATCTCTGTTCCTCCTATAGTCTTATAACTGTTCGTGTACCAGTTGATTGCAAGTGGCTCTATGAGGTGCACACTATATTTAAAGCTCCAATACCTCTTGTTGATTAGCTTAGTACAAGAGTTTTTGTTAAGCCTGAGCTAAGTCACCACGCCATCAAAATTTTCAATGATTTATAAAAACAGCTTTTGCTTCTTCGTAGTACTGCATCCCCTCTCCACCCTTCGCTTTCTGCAATAAGCACCTCTAACTGTCTCATTTTATTGACCGCGTCCTCCAGTTTTGAAATTCGGCAACGATGACCGAGTCAGACCAGCGTTTCCTCGGTTTTTCCACTGGTCTCCGACCTTCAGCTCTCCCAAAAAATACTTTTTTGATTATTCGTTGTTCGTCCATACGATTCACATGGCTAGCCCATTGCAGCTTTCGCAGTCTTACAACCATCGAGACCTTCAATTCATCAAAAATTTCATGCAGCTCATGGTTGTATTGAATTCACCATTGGTCTCCATCTAGTTTGGCTCCATAATCTTGGAAATAGCTCAGCTTATTTAAATTTGTCCTAATGACTAATCCCAGAACCATCACAAACTCTTATCGTGATATTTATAAATAAGCTTAAAAATCGTAATACGAGTATTACTGCTTCAAACCTAGTTTTTTAAGTTCAGGTATTGTACATTTAACGCAAACACTTGTCAAACTGCTAGGCATATTAGCATAATTTAAACTTCCGTGAATTGGTGCGTACGTCTTTCCTTGCTTTCTTGACTTACATCCAATAAATAAAAAAAAAATGGTGAGTTGTGTAGCCCGAACGTGTTTGGACAAAAATAGCAAAATCTATGTTACCTGCTATGGTTTCTGTGGTCTACCTTTTCATGCTAAATGTGCGAGCCTGACGGGACCAACTGCAGATGCCATCATGAAAAGAGTCTATTCGTACTGTGAACAGTGCCGAAAGTTTAGTGTTGCAGCCTACGTAACCAGACTTCAGAAAGCTAAGCAGGCTGTTGATGCCTTTTCGCCTGCAATACTTAAATTCAAAGAGCAGCTTGAGAACACAAATGAATCGTTTATTTCAGAAACCACCTAAGCGACAAAATATCAAAAAATGTGCTTTCGGTGGTACTATACACTTTAAAAGTAAATACATCTTTTAGTGCAGAAATAACTTATGTTCCACATCAGCAATGCTATTTGACAGCCTTGAAAATAATCCGTTTATTTCAGAAAGAACCCAAGAACCCAAGCGCCGTCGGTAAATTTCACTCGTGACGGTTGGCGGCCTTGTTGATAACACTTGTTGATATATTTGTGGATTCAAAGGTTCATAATACAGTAACAATTGATTCAAAGGTTACCTAATACTGAGTGGTTAGTTTTCGTGAGTTTATCGGTGAAAATCAGGGGTTATTTTATTATACAGGGTGCGTACGGTATTTGAGGACAATTGAGAGTAAAATTAATTAGCTTGTATTTGTAAAAAATTTAATGAAATTTCAGGAATTTTTGTACAACTTTAAGTTAATATATGGCTTTAAAGTTATTTAATAAAATCGCCATTAGCAGCAATAACCTCTTCAATCCGGGCCCAGAAACGATTACATGCCCGAATCAAATGCTCCTTGTTCATATTGACCATAACGGCATTAATAGCAGTGTTCAGCGAAGAAGTGAAGTTATGAGGACGCTTATTGGTCTCACGCTTAACTTAGCCCCATACGTAATAATCCAAACGATTAAGGTCTGGGGAGCTAGGTGGCCATAGGTTCGGTGTTATGTGGTCATGAAAATTTTTGGCCATCCAATCTTGTGTCTCCATCGCTTTATGTGAAGAAGCAGAGTCTTGCTGAAAAATGTCTGGTCTACCTCCGCTTACATTGTCTATCCAGGGTTTCACTACCGTCTCCAAAACCTCGATGTATGCAGCAGAGTTCACTCGAAGTCCTTGGGTAAAAAAGTGTGGTGGCATAACATGTCCTTCATTGCTGACGCCTTAAAACCATAACAGTGGCTGGAAGTTTATGTGCATAGCAACAGGAACCTCCGTAGGATTTGAACATAGCCATCTGTCATTTCTGCGATTGGTCTTTTGATCTTGGTCAAACTTTTTTCGTCGGGAAAAACCATAACATTTTGGGTACCTTGATTTTGTTTAAAAGACGTTTTTATCGGAGAACTCTCTGCTCCCGTGTTCGTTCCAACATGAACTGTCCACTGCGCATCACGTAAGACTTATACCGAAGGTCTTTGTTTACAACTCTACGAATAAGGCGCATAGAAACATGAAGCTCACTCGCAAAGACCCTCATTGATTTTGAAGGGTCCTTGTCTATGATCGCTTGCACTTGCTCTAAAAATTCTGCAGATCGGACAGTGTCAGAACGTTGTTCGTGCTTTTTGCGTTTTGCAAACGATTCTGTATCGCCTCCTGATGCTTCCAATTCACGGCGAACCTTATGCACGAATGAACGGGCGCAATTAAAGAATTAGAGATCTCTAAATCTGTATAGTTCACACATATAGCGGCAATAACAGCATGTCTCTTCATTTCTGGAGTGATTTTGTAGTCCGCCATTTTTTATCTCAAAAGGAGAAAAAATAAAACAAAAAAATTCGCGAAGTGAGAGTCACATTCATGCATGTCCTCAAATACCGTACGAATCCTGTATAGTTCTTAAGCCATAGTTTAGATGATGGATCTAATCCCAAGCGTAGGCATAGAGTTGTGCACTAAGAAAAATACAAACGGAACATTATTCAGAATGCTAGGCTCAAAAGACTGCAGTACGTCTCGTACAAAGGAAAAGAAGTTCCCTGCAAAGCCCCACTGAATGGTGTAAACTATAAGTGCATTTAGAAATGTTATTTGAAACTTAAGAATGAAATAAAAGGGGAACTATGGGAAACATTTTACCTTTTGGAAAATTAAAACACCCAAGACACGTACCTCCAAGCTTTAGTGAAGGTTAGGCCTGTGAAACATAGACGCAAAAACCAAAGGCCTAATGTAAATAATAAGGAAGCTCAAGAAAACCCTGATGACTTGCCATACAAAAACTCCCATTCATACAAGTATAACTTGAAAGTAAATGGTATTCTTCCTCAAGTTTGTAGAGGTGTTTTCTTGAAAGTGTTTGGAATTTCTGAAAAGAGAATCAAAGGAATAAATAAATGTTCTGTCTTTCACAAAAGCCTGTAGACATGAGGGGAAAATCTTGAAATGGAAACACTCTTCCAGGTAACTTTTGTGTGAGAATACAGCTGCACATTCAGAAATTTGATGTCAAGGAAATCTATTATGGGGGAAAACCTTAAAAAATATCTTGACGCTGGGCTTGATGTCGCAAAAATGCATGCAATGCTTATTTCAGACAACCCTGATCTAAAAAATAAAGTAAAGTATAGTTTCTACAGCATTCATAACAAGTGCACATATTTTTGTCGAAAAAAACATAGTTTTTGTGAAGATTGAGCTGTAATGTTTATTTATTGTGAAAATTTGGTCCCTTACAATTAAATATGAAACATTACTTCGGGCATATATGCACCTCGTGCTGCTTTACAGACTATCAAACGGTGACATTTTCGCACATTTCCGGCGTTATTAGGCGTATGTTGGCTCGAATATTGTTTTTTAATGCTTCAGTAGTCTGGGGAGCATCAGCGTAAACATGATCCTTCAGAAATCCCCAAAGGAAGAAGTCACAAGGAGTCAAATCACGCGATCTCGCCGGTCAATTTATGGATCCATTTCGTGAAATTATTCGATTATTCGATGTTTGCCCAGGCGATTCATTATTTTTGTAAAAAGTTTTAAAAATAATAAAACGTTCAGCTGATGTGTATGACGCCATGGTTGAAATTGTAAAAGACCAAACTGTCATAATCGGTCAACATATGGACCTGATATCGGTGATAAATAAGAGTTAAGGCCCATTCACATGTGTACACTTGTTATGAATCAATTTAAAGATAACTTTACTTACTGTTGGAGGACCACAAGTTGATGTGTGTTCAGCTTGCAAAAGACTGTCGACCAAACTGAAAGACAAGGGTTTGAGTGACAATGCTTATAAAATCTAGCTGCTGAGAAAATGATAGACACATACCTGTACAGGAGGTTTTCTATATGAAGCAGCTCTGGTTTAATGTGTCTTTGTTGCACAATTTGAAAACGAGTTCTTCCAAATTGTATTTCTATCATGAGTGCGAAGCAAACAAAGGCCTAGACGAAGTATGTTCATTGCTACTGAACTATTTCAATGACATTTCAGTTAATGTGAAGCATCTCATACTATTTTGTGATGGGCCATCAGGCCAAAATAAGAATCATACATTTGTGCGTTTTTTACTAAACCTCTATGATTCAGGTCGATTTGAAACAATGTGACATAAATTTTGGAAGCATGAAGCGTCTATTGAGAAAGACGGACAGGATTTATACTCCTGATGAATATGCAGAGCTCAGGCTAAAAGCTAGTAAGTCTGGCTGATTTACTGTATATCACCTTACATCAGACGATGTTCTCAGTTTCAAAAGGTGGTGGCCCAAATCATATAAGAAAATGCCAAATTTAGACAAAACATCAGGCAGGAAAATACCTAAAGAAAATAAGCAGCCATTCAAAGTGTCCAAGTACAAGCAGTTTCACTACAGCATGGGTACTCCGGGAAAAGTTGTCCTAAGCGAATTCATTGAAGGAATAACAACATCCACCTTCACATTGCTAACAATTGCCAGCCCTCCGGCTTCTTTTGGGGTAGGTGTGTTTACTTTTATTTTACCAAGATTATTTTAAACATTTATATTTTACTTTTAGCCAAACATTTTTGTAGACTATAATAAGTTTAAAATTTATCGAATTTTGCACAGTGAGATATTTGGTTTTAAGTTCAAATCAACAAAAAAAAGACAGGCGATATAAAAAAGTTGATGGAATATAGTGTTGGATATGAAACATTCTATGAAACTATCATCTAATGGCCATCAACTAACAAGGAGTTACCAAAAGACTTGCCAGAAACTAAATAAATGAATAAGGCCAGATTTTTGTATATACTCGTAGACATACTTTAGCGTGTAGTCTACTTGTATTTTTTATATTTATCTCACAGATATTCATATCATACTTTGTCTGTTTATATTTTGTTTATTATAAAAATTAAAAACAATTTAAAAAAATCACTTTGGATTACCCATATATTACTCATTTATCGAAGAAATCACCTGAGTGCAATTTTTTCAAAAATTTATTGGGCAAAAACTTAGACAAAAAATGTTTTTTAAATACATTATCCCAGTAGCATGTCCACTTCAAATATACCTAATTCTATTAGCCTGCATCAGGCGCAAGCGTCTGATGGTCAGGCCATATACGATATATTTGCAGATCATTTTGCTTCTATTTTCCAATCATCTTCGCCACCCTTACCCATTCCCCGAACTAACCCTTCCTCTCATTTGAGCACCATTTTCACAACACCTTACGAAGTCGAAAGTATAATCAGCTCCTTAACGTGAGTCCAGGTCCAGATGGATCCCTAAGTTTACTCTTGTCAATTTTATTTAATACCAGCCTAGCTGTAGGGACATTCCCAGCAATTTGCAAAAGAGCCAACATCTTCCCAATTCACAAATCAGGGGACCGTAGCTAAGCACTTTATGACAGGTCTATGTCCTTACACTCGTGTTTCGGGAAACTTTTTGAGAGAATTGTTCATAACCAAATATATGATGCAATATCCAATGGCTTCGCTATACAGCAGCACGGTTTTCTTAAAAGATGGACAACGGTAACCAATTCGGCTAAATTTACAAAGGCGGTTGCCCTTTCACTTGATGAAGGTCAGCAAATATATGTGATTTATACGGGATTAACCAAAGCCTTTAATATGGTCGACCATAGTCTATTGCTGAAGAAACTTGAGGTTTTTGGCCTCTCTAGCCCTCTTCTAGTATGGCTCTCCTCGTTTCTGACAAATCGTTCTTCAACGGTTACTTGGTGTGGTTTCTCGTCGTATGTTTTCTGTCCTTCATCTGGAGTGATTCAAGGTTTGATCCTCAGCCCCCTTCTATTCAATATTTTCATAAATGATTCACCAACTGTGTTGATGTCTGATTGTCTGCTCTACGCAGATGATTTAAAAATCTTTAAAGTCGTCTATTCACAAATTGGCTGTAGTGACCTGCAATCTGACTTAAACTCTTTCATTGGTGCTCTATGAGTCGCCTTCCTCTCAACGTGCCCAAATACCTGCATATATGTTTCATCAATAATCGTACAGCTGTTTCAATACGTATTCAATTAATGGATCGCTGCTATCTACGGTGGATCATTCTAAAGGCCTATATATAGCTGACATAACCTCTAGAGCATCGTGAATCGCTGGTTTTGTACTACGACGCTCTCATAGAAGACTCAACATTCATACCTATTTTCGCCTTTTTATCCAGTTAGTTCGCTCCATTTTCGAATAAGCCTGTCAAATATGGTCACCCTGATTCATTTATCTATCGGAAGCGGTTGAATTAATCCAGTCTTTTATATAAATGTAATCTTTCCTTACGCTCCCACGGTGAGCGTCTAAATTTCCTTCATATCCCTCCTCTCGATCTCAAAAGGCAATTTTTAGATTTATGCTTCCTTTTTAAGTTCTCCAGAGGCCTCTTAGCATCGGACCTATGCAATACAATACATACACGTACGCCATTAAGGACACGGTCGTCCGATCAATTTATCATTCCATTTGCATAAACCAACACGTATCTACACTTGCCTTTGGTGCGATCTGTATGAGCCTACAATAATCTTCAGCTTGGTCCTCCAAGGCATTCTTTGCGAATTTTTAAATCTGCAGTTTGGAGTGCTCTCAATATTAATGATTAGCGTAACTTCCTTCTTAATTTTGTTATTGTATCTTCTTAATTTTCGCATTTTTCGTAATCGGATTAGTTAATCCGTAAATAGGATTTTCTAGTAAATAAATAAATAACTATCTATTACAGCTGTGATATTTACAGTAGTCATAGACCTTTATATGGCAATGGTTTTTACTCCGTGGCTAGGATACTGGGCTAGGTAGCCACAGTCCCAGTGGACTCAGTTCCGAGAAGGAGGGCTTATTACCTGTGCTGGCCACCTCACACTAAAGACATGCACAAAAGGAGGCAAAGGAAGGGGAGGATTGTCCCAGAAATGAAGTACAGTATTTTATAACACACAGATGGCTGTTTCAATCAAGAATAACCGTAAATTAAGGTCAAATTTTGAATTTTTAACAAAAAAAGAATACAACCAAAAATTATAAGAGAAAACCAAGGATTGAACTTCTTTTGCAATCAAAGATAAGACAAAAAGAAAAAACTATATTGTTTTATCAAGAAAGAATGGTTTTCTAGTATTTTATTCCCTTAATATAGGATTCTATTAAGGACATAACAACAAATAAATAAATTTCAACAAATTGATTGAGGCATGCTGTGTGGCTAATGGCACCGTTTTGTTGAAACCACATACCATTGGAGTGAAATTCATCCAATTCTGGCCATAAATAATCTTCCAACAATACACAATAGCGCTCTTCATTCACAGTTTCGTGACGATCGTCTTCATCTACAAAAAATACGCCGCTAGCATACGTCCGGCAAGGAAACCAAACTATATAGTAATTTTTGCAGATGCAACGATGCCTCACGAAGCACATATGGTTTTGTTGCTGATGAATAACGTATATTTTGCTTATTGACAAAGCTATTGATCCAGAAATGAGCTTCATCGCTGAAGATAACTTTCCGAAAATAGTAATAAATAGTAATTTTAAATAATTTTCAAACGTTCCTGGTTCATGAACTTTTCCATGATAAAAATGTTGACTTTGACTAACGTTTTGACATTGACAATTCATAAAAAATATTCAAGAGTACGTTCATATAAAGAAACAAAATAGTTATGTCCCTAATTCAAAACCAAATATATGCGACTAGCTCTCATCTTGGTTCGAATTGTGTTCCTTTGCGAGTCCGTCCGCGCACCCTCACTTATCGACTTTCTTCATTTCTCGACTTTGTAGCTCAAAATATTTACTTTCATCAAATTAAAAAAAAAGATAACTTTCAACAATCTGCAACGCACAAAATCATAACCAATATCCACCGTGCTTTGTGGTCAACTAAGATTTCCCAACTCCCTCAAAAAATTACAAAAAACCACCTACCCTCGCATAGCTTTTTTTTGGTTGGGCAGTGAAAGCTATTTATGCCCTGAGTTTTGGGCTCTAATAATATCTGAACTATCCTCTAAGTACCTATTCTATGCTACTGAGAACATAACCTTAATCCGCTTGGCATATTACTTCAGGCCAAGCCTTATTTTGCTACGCCATGAAGTACTTTCAACCTGATTCCTCAACCTCGATGTCCATGACTGCTGTGAGCCGTTTTATCTTTTAGGACTGCCCGAACATAATTTGCCACATGGTTTTATTTTTCAACTGATACAAATATTTCCGTAACTAGACTATCCAGACAGAGTTCTCCTGTTTCCATATATTGATCTCAGCGCAGCATGTACCAGCTTTTCAATGCATAAAATGTGTGGCAAGCATCGCCTTGCTCTCCTGCACAAACGTTTAGTCGGGGAACCGCAAGTTGCCAATCTTGCGCATGTTAGACTGAAAACACACATGCACGCTCAAGAGCTGAATCAGGTAGAAGCCAATCTCATCGTACGTTTGTTTGAGCTACGTCTCACATCAAGGATGAGGCACGCAGTTGTTCTTCCCTCCGGAGTTCACCCAGAACTGCTACTATCTACTTTGTGTCTTCGTTTCAATGCAAGTAGATAGTCTGGTGCTCTTTAGCAGGGAAAGTTATGTATATTACGCCTACGATGACTAGCAAAGCCAAATCAAAGACTGCCGTGTCACCCAATCATTGAGTAAGTATTGTATCCCTATGGGTGGAGTTCTCTATCGCCTTCGAATCTTCGTATGCATATTTCATGGCACTCATTAGCGGGAAGCTTAGCAGCTGTTATGCCTGCGATGACTAGCGCGATGGACTTTTTTTGTGGTTGGAAGGTGAATGCCATTTGAGCACTGAGTGTGGGGGGTCCAATTCTGGTGAGCGACTAGACTACCTACTATATACCTCGCCTGTCTACTTGAAAACCTAATCTGGAATTGTTTGACACATTACTTTGGGCCAAATTTCGTTTTGCTTAGCCGTGAGGTGCCTTTAAACTAGGAAATTCCTCCTTAAGTTGACGGGGAGGGAAGAAGAGGAACTTCCAGACAAGTGATCCCATAGCTATGACATCTCTGGCTGCTGTGAGTTCCTTTTATTTTTTAAGGGCTGCCCGAACATAATGTACACATAGTTCTATTCTTCAACGTATTCAAGCATCACTGCGATTTTATGTATTATCCGGGGGGACCTCTCACGGCTCTCTGAAGGAGTCCTGTTACAGCCTGTCTCATTCTTTGCACGCAAAAAATGTGTGGCAGGCATCGTCTTCCTCTCATAGGTTAAAAATACAGTTGGGGGACCGTGACCTACTAATCGTGAGTATGTAAGACTGAAAACACCCATGTTCACTGTAAAGCTGGGTCATATAAAAGTCAGTTTCACCATGTTCTTAAAACAACCAAGGTTTCAGATTCAGAATATGTCAGCTAGTCCACCTCCCGTTCGTGTAATCCACCCAAGACTGCTGCTAATGGTTGAGTGGGCGCTGTTTGTCCTCGTGAGGTAGTTAGGTAGTTTAAATAGAGCCTAAAATATGAATCCAATCTTTATTATTTTTTATCATTGCAGCTGCACTAGCACCCATCACACGTTGCCTGGTTCATAGGGTTAGTTCCTGTTCGTAGGCCATTAGTAGACTATGTGCCAATACATTCACTGCAGCTTTACCAGCCGTTGCACTAGCTTGCTCCGAGAAACTTATTTTCAATAATAAAACCAAAAGGATTGTAGTTTCGACTCAGCTAGTGGATCCTTGGTAGTTTCCTTGATCAAAATATTATTTTCCTTGTCGGGATAGCAACTACATGTTTTTCAGCGCTATGTTGTAAACGAAACGTCTGTGCCTAATTTATACAACTATGTATATAGCGACTATGCAACTATGCATCCAACAACCAATGCCGTGACATCATCCACATAACCAATCAACCGTAAATTTTTCGGCAACTCAAGTGATAGTAACTCGTCGTATGAGATGTTCCACAAATTTGGACTGAGCATGGAGCATTGAGCATTAAGCCACACTCTATGCCGATAAAACTTCAAGTCATAGAGCAATAGCTGGTCCGTAAGGCAGTCCCTAAGTATCAATATCAGATATTCCAAATCCTGGAAAGAGTTTCCAATTTTTACAGACCCTCCAACCATCCAGCAGAAATGAAGGCATTTCTAACATCAAGCGTTTATGTAGCGTCTGTACATTTGAGAGGCTGGTCCCGATCCTCATTTTTAGGATAGTTTCCACCATTTTCGTGATAACGTCAATCGTGTAGCGCCCTCTACTAAAACCAAACCACCGTAGGGGGCGTCCGTAGAATATCACAATCATCTTCTCTATCTCTTTCTTCGTTTCTCTCACTCTGTTCTTTCTCGCAATTTAATAATATCCCTAATAATAACGGCCGGCTACTCGATCTTGTGCTGTCTAATATTCCAATTCACTGTCTGTCTGTTTCCCTAGCATTAGAACCCCTTGTCTGCATCGACAGCCACCACCCGCCGTTATCGATTGACCTCTCGGTTGTGCTTTTGAAACATCGTACATATACACCTGCTCCTAAATTCAACTTCTTCAGAGCGAATTACGAATCTATTACCTGCTCACTAATATCCGTTGATTGGCAGGTATTTTTTGGAAATTTGCCGTGTGAGGCAGCTCTAAGAAAATTTTATAATTATCTGTTTGATTTGATCAAGCATTTTACACCATTACAAACTCCACGCAAAGCAAAGCAGAAACCTTGGGTCACTAAGCAAGTACTTTGTGCCTTGAAAGCCAAAACTAAAGCTCACCGTTGCTTTAAACTTTGTGGTTCTACTGAATCCAGGGACCGTTTTTGTGTCTTACGTGCTGCAGCAAAACAAGTTATCAAGAATGCTATGAAAAATTACTTCAGCAGTTTGGAGTGTTCGCTTATGTCAAATAACACTAAGCCCTTCTGGTCTTATATTAGATCGTTCAAGTCCTCTTCTTCTTTTCCTCCCTCTGTCCACTGGAACAATATTAGAAGCTCTTCTCCTCAAGACATTTCAAACTTGTTCTCCAAATTCTTTTCGTCTACTTTTACTCCTCCTTCATACGTTTCCTACCCAGTAAATACATTTATGCCCCATTCCATTGACATTTCTTTACTCTGCACAGATTATATTGAAGTTGAAACCCTCATCGATTCCCTTAATCCTAATATATCCCCAGGTCCGGATGGCTTGCCGAATATATTTGTTAAGTCATTAGCGTCATCGCTTTGCATTCCCCTGGCTTTCCTCTTTAACCTTAGTTTGCGTACTGGTGCGTTCCCAGCTTGCTGGAAAAGAGCAAATGTTGCTCCTATTCTTAAAAGTGGTGATCCTACTTCTGTGTCCAATTATCGTCCTATATCCCTAATCTCCTGTTTTCCGAAATTACTTGAGCGTCTTGTGCATAACCGGCTTTTAGTCTTATTGGCACCTATCTTGTCAAAGGAACAACATGGCTTTCTTAAGTGTCGCTCTACGACCTCCAACCTAATTGAATTTACTGACTACATCGCGAAGGCCCTGGACAATCGTTTGCAGGTTGATGTGATCTTCACTGACTTCTCTAAGGCTTTTGACACTGTCAACCATCAACTACTCTGTCACAAACTTAAAGCCTTTGGAGTGGCTGGCCCTCTTTTATCATGGATGGATTCATATCTGTCTTCTCGCACTTGTTGTGTTAGTTACTGTGGAGCAACCTCTATACCATTTCATCCAACGTCCGGTGTTCCCCAAGGTTCCATTCTAGGCCCTCTCCTCTTCCTATTATTTATAAATGACCTTCCATCAGTCATTGCTTCTAATTGTCTATTGTATGCAGACGATTTCAAAGTCTTTCGAGCTATCAGATCGATACAAGATTGTCAATATCTTCAGATGGATCTGATTGCTCTTAATAATTGGTGTTCGACTAACTACCTTTGTCTAAATGTTGCTAAATGCCATAAAATGACGTTTAATCTAAAGCAATCTCCCATTTTCTTTACCTATACGTTAAATGATATCCCACTGGCCGCTGTGTGCTCTGCTAAAGACCTTGGTGTTATTTTTGATCCTTGCCTCAATTTTGATGCTCACATCTTAAATGTGACTGCCAGGGCATCAAAAATAATGGGGCTTATTTTTAGGCACACATACAAGTTCACCAACATATCCACTCCTATCCGCTTATTTACTTGTCTTGTCCGTCCTATCCTAGAATATTGTTCTGTAGTTTGGTCCCCCCGATATTTCTACCTCACGAACTCGTTAGAGAATGTACAGCGTAAATTTAGTCGAGTTTTGTTCTACAAACTCAAACTCCCATATCAATCCTATGAATGCCGCTTATCCTTTTTATGTCTTCCGACTTTGTTGTCCCGTCGCATCTTCTTGGATCAGTGTTTTCTGTATCAACTATGTTACAATCAAATCTCTCCAATATTATATGCTGACTTACACTTCCGTCAATCAACGCGTCCTTCTCGATTAAACACTTTGTTCGAGGTGCCCTTTGCTCGTACGAATTTATACTTTCATTCTCCCGTTGTGCGAATGTTAAGGAAACATAATAAACTTGAGCTTGGTCCTTTTTCTGATTCCTATTTTGCATTCAAAATAAGACTAAGAAACCTCGTCCTTACAACTCATTTTGAATAGTTCGACTTGTTGTTTTTTTTTCTTTTCTTTTTTTGCGCTTTAACTTCATTTTTAAGCCTGTTAATTTCATCTTAACCTTTTCAGAGTTTAATAGACAATAATGCCTAATTTTTCAATATCAATATTATTTAATCTTCCTAATTTTTCTTTGCTTAATTTAAGTTTTCATTCTTACTTGTTTCTGCTTGTCGTTTTTCCATTTTGTAATTGGATTTATTTTAATCTGTTAAATGGAATTGTAAATAAATAAATAAATAAATAAATATCAAGCATCAACATGACTTGCTTACAGCCAGGGTTCTACGGATCCCTGTTGACACAAGCCTTGTATCTGTTGATAAGCCTTCAAAAGTACTTTCTCAGCATCTGCCTCTTTCCGCACCCATACTGGGACCCTTAGCTAACCTTGTAACACCCGTCTTGCTGCTCAGCGGTTTTTGATTACTACGAGTATATTGGAGGCTTACCATGTTGAGGTCTTCAACAGGACATAGAAGACCTAAAGGCAAACGTAATGATACTCAAAATTGAGTTCACCGTATGTTTATCTTTCAGTATTTTATTCCCTGGTGGAGTTCCAAAACTCAATGCGTTCACGTCTATGTTTCCAAAATACCAACCAAGGTGAGAAGAACTGTCATCGATCTCGCCCGCAATATACTAATAGTCAGGTCTGAGAAGTCTTCTAGTACTCGTAAATTGTGCACCCTTGGTATGAAAAAAATTGAGGTGAATGTCGTATCAGGAATAAGACCCGCACAGTTGCAGCTGTGAAAAGTAGGCATATTGTCAATATGCAGCACTATATTTCCTGTCCTAGCCGCTATTTTTAGGACTCATTCTCTCCTTATCTTCCCCAACGAGTACGTGGCTCTTTGTGTTCGAGGCAGCTTTTTACAAAGCACAAGGGTTTGGTTGAAAAAAAGGCATTGGTTTGTTCGGATTTTAGCACATACTAAAAAAATTTGTTACTGTACTCAAAACCCGGAGCCCAAACAAAATTATCGTTGCACCCATGGCACTGCACTTGCAGAGGACTGCTGTGTCAAAACTAAATAGCGTAGGTGTCTGTTTTGTCAGTTTATTATGTTGGCAAGCAGCGCTTCTAATTTTACCCACCAAGTAGCAACATGTTAGCTTGCATGTCTTTCGCAAATTTTAGATTTTAAATAGATTTTAGATGTTCATGCTTTGGTGTAAGTTCACCTAAAGGTACGACTCGTTGAAGCGCCACCTTAGTTAAGGTTTCTCGAAAGAATCAAACTTTTCCGTGTCCTGGGACGTATTTATAATTATGACACCAACTGACCTTACAGCAGTCAAAATTAGCTAAAGTGCTCCGCCAATTCACAAAGTTACCTAAATAACCAAGAACACCACGAAATCCTAAGCACAATCAAAACTTCCTAGTGCCCATTCCAATTCTCTAGCCATTACGTGACCAAGGAATGTGTGCAGCATCTGCTAAAATTGTCTTGATCTCGAAACTAAGCATTATTATTACCTGAAATTAGTCTAATGAAATTTTGTTGAGTAAGAGGTCAATTCTATCCCAGTAACCCGCGAGACCAATGCTTGCAATACAGACTCCGACATGGCTAAGCTCTAACTGGCTCTGAATGCTACCTGGAAATCAACGGCTTCTGCTTTATTCTAATGCTGCAACTTATGGTAAATATCGTGGAGTACTTGGCCATCGATCAACAAGCCAGGCCTTGGCCTCCAGTCATGTGGACCTTTCCGTCAGTTGATCTTTTCCAACAAGGGTCTGCTGTCAGCTTCTATCATGTTTTCCTATCGAGTCCTTGTTCTTCTCGTAGGACATCTACCTTGTGCTCTACCCTTAATGTTATTTTATGTAGCCGATTTTCTTTCTACATGGCCTGCACATTGCACTGTACATAGCTTTACGGAAGAGGAAACAGCTGGATCGTCAAATAGTTCATACCATTCATCATTATAACGTAGTCTCCGCTCTATTTCTTGTTTCACTGGGCCGTATATTTCCAGAGTACTTTGCGTTCAAATATATACACTGCCTGTCAAGGTCCATTTTTCACATCTGGAAATGTTTTGCAAATACCGAGCAAATTTTGCCTGTGCACGACTCGGTACCTTAGAATGGAAAGTATGTAGTCATAGGCTTTATTTGCAGTATTTCTGTGGTGTTCAATTACGTCCTTGTGCCTCTTTGATTCATGTTGGATCGAAGATAATTCATTTATCCACACTTTCATGGTTGTAGTTGCCTATGGTCAAGTTTTGTCGAACTTGAACCTTCTTCCTCGTTTGATTCAAAAATTAAGTTTCAGTTTCAATAACTCGTAAGCCAATGTGGTTTGCGTCAGATTCTAGGCTCAGAAATAATCTTTTGGCATCTAAGATTGAACGAGCCATGATATTGAGCATATGTCGTCAATTGTATGGATTTGAACATTAGTGTACCCAAGGACTCAGCTGATGTCTTCCTGATGACGTGTTCATGCGCAATATTAAAGAGCATTGGTGCAAGTCGATCCCTTTATTTTAAGCCTGATCCTATTATATAGCTGTACGTTGGTTCACCGTTTACGTTGACCTGGGACTCTATGCTCAGCATCGTGAACTTGAGCATGTGGACTAGTTTTGTTGGGATGTCAAAATCAAGCATTATTTTGTATAGCGCATTTTTGTCGACACTATCGTATACTTGTTTGAAGTCTACAAGTCTTTTCGAGCATCTGCTTTACTGAGAATATTTGGCCTATTGTAGATCGTCCGCTTCGAAAGCTCCCCTGACACTGTCCTATAATACTTTCATAGTACGGCTTTACTTTTCTTTCTATGATTTTGGAGAACACTTTATAAGACGCTGAATAACAAAGTGAATGTCACAAGCTCTGACGAGAAACGAATAGCAAAATATATTGACGGCAGTAAAATTAGTTGCTGGCAAGATCTGGTTGATGACGTGAGCAGGGCTCCATATAGCTTGTGATATGGAAGCGTCTATTTTGGTGCCATCTTTGATCAAAATCCAGTCTGATGGCCACTCTTTATAAGGAAGAAGCGAGAAACAGCAGGCTTGTCTATGAAGGAAAGGAAAATGTCTGGAATAAATGGGATTCAAGTTGAAGTACTGCAGACGGTCCATTATTTCTGCCCTGGCATCTTTCCAAATACGTTCGCGACTTGCCTGCACAAAGGAATATGCTGCTTGAAGGCAGTAAACTTATGCTGGTCAGCAATAAGAAGGGAAATACCAAATCATTGTCTACATACTATCCACTATGTATGCTAGGTGCAGCTAGGAAAGTGCTTGAAAAAGCCACAACAGAATAAGCTACTGACGCAATCCATGCTGGTAGGGACCTATCGCTATTGCAATATGGCCTTAAAGTAGGTCACTCTATACACCATCAATGCGATTATGAATGTCCTGAGGGTGGATCGGGGCATACAGCAATTCCATATGGCGTTTTATTTTATTGATTACTCTAGTCTTTCAAAATACCTTTGACTTCACTAGATGAATGAATATCTCAGAAGCTCTGAGAAATACTTTTTGAGTTCCAGAATATCTGATTCATGTTTCAGGAGATTAGGGTCGCAGCCTACTCTGTCGCATGAAATAAGGTTTTTGCTGGATAAAAGTTACATTGGGTGTACATAAGCCTCCATCATAGATCTGGCTTGTAGAACATCTCATATGATGAGCAACTGAGGCTTGAGGTTGGTCAGTTACGTGTATGATGCTGTAGCGCTAGTTACTAGATGCACTACGGCTGGATGACTGCTCAAAAATTGAAAATCTCCAGAGTGAAGACTATCATTTTCAGGAGATGTTGGTCGAGTCAAAATCAGCAACGGAGTACTCGTATTTAAATCTACTGATAGACTCAAAGATAGGTTTTTTAAGCAAATCAGGGCAACAGCTGGTAAGATGGTAGTGAGCGTATTGACAAACACTAGACGGGTGACCTTTAAAAGAAGACCCATCTCATCAAAGAGGAGACAACTTATGACCGCTGCATAATCTGTACTACAGTGAGGAGTGGATATATTGGGTAATCTGAAGGTATCAGCAAGGAGCTACAACATCAGGAGTTGGTAACAGTGAAGAGGCGAGGAGTGCTGCGAGTTGCATCTGCCCATCAGACTGTCTCAAAGTTATCGGCGTGGTGATTTTATATGCTACTGAGTGTAGAGATATCTACCTGTATGCAAATGAACTCCATAGAGACATGGTCACTCGCGAGGATAGACAACGCTCTCTCATCGAGTGACAGCAGCCCTGCGAGAGCGACAAGAAGAGAGGTAGACTACGTACCTACTTCCTGACCTAAGGCCTTGGCTGAATCGCAGGCATGGTGAGATTGATTTCTACCTAATCCAGCTTTTGAGTGGACAAAGATGTTTTCAGCCTTACCTGTAAAAGATTTACAAATCACCTTTTCGCGACCGTTTTTTGCATGAAAGGCTCGGATGACAGATGTCAAGAATCGGGCAATATTTAATTTCTTTCATGTTTTTTATTGTGATCACATTTAATATTTCTATTGAACTCCAAAACAATAATAACATGAATTTTTAGAACCCATAGAAGCATCATTGGGTCTTTCGTGTCACAAAAAAAATTTATGTGAGTCTCCAGTGATAAATGAATAACCAAATTTGGTAGAGTAGCATGATTACTCAAACCTTTTTAGTATTTTCCTATTTCTATACTCAGTTCCCTTGAAAGCAATCCAAACTATGCAACCAGCATCGGCAAATACACCTTTTCCGCGGGAAATACAATCCAACCAAAATATAAAAGAATAAAACCAGCACCAAAAGAGCAAAACTTATGCACGTTTACACATTTCCGTTTTTCCGCCTTCGCAATGAATATCATATCCCAGGAAAGCAAGAAAACGGATGAGTTGAAACGTTTCTCCAATTTTCAAAGCCCCCTTTTGGAGCGGATTGGGAATGAAAACAGCACAAACTCTGCTGCCTTGCTGAGTTTCTCCATGTCTGAGCCTTATTTCTATGTTATCTTGTCAAGGGAAAATGAACTTTCAGTATAGTTGTGAATTAAATAGGAATGGTCTTCAGTTGAAATTCATAAATCATGTGATCCCAAAAAGAAAAGGAAAAATCCCCAACTGACCCACATAAATCATTCTCGGTAAATAGCATTTTTTTGTCTCTTTCTCTCGCATGTTTGCTGAGATGTGCGTTGGGCGGTAAGCGCTGTAATATATTCCTTGTTCTCCGACCGTCGTAACAAGAGAAAACGAACGAAAGGCCTTAGCCATATAGTGAGTGACTGGTTGAAATGTACTAAGTGGACGATAGGATTTCTCAAGGATATTACCAATCTATCCCCAAAAGGAGTAAAGGAATGAGAATGCACAGAGTATAAAGAGAGAGAGATAACAAACGAGAGAAAGAGATGAAGTTAACTTGATCGGAATCCGCCTGGAGAGCATTTCATGGTCCCGGCTACAATTAATGAAGGATCACATTTCGTATGTGAATACGCGCGTGTATGTGTGTGTATGCGTAAAGACTCGATAGCTACCTTTTATCCGGAAAATTTCAGGGATCGTCCTAAGGAGAAAAATAATGTGATCCAATTTTATCTTAAGTGTACGGAAAAATAATATAAACGGCATTGGGTTGTATTGGAAAAGGTCAAAACCGAAATTACTTCAAAGCCGTTGAGAATTTTTCATAGTCCTTACAAAAAAAAAACGAAACAGAGAGTGAATATAATCAGAATGGATTGTTGTGTTTTAAGGATATTTATATACCGCACACACAACGAGCAATTAAAATGGAGATTCATGAAATGGCTTTGGAATTAAATGTATGTTAGGGGTGTGGATGGTGTTTTGATGGTCGTTGAGGTTGATTACTCTCTCAATGACCTTCGTTTTCACAAAGGATAACAAGTAAGTGCCAGAGATTATTACACTCACCCTTTTCTGATGTGTCTGTCGGATTCAATTAAAATTTAGAAATGTCGGATTAAATTTGGTGATTTTTTCGTGGGAAATTCCTTTCATTCTCGACAAGTAGATTGTGGAGCTTAATTTGAGAGTTCAAGTAAATGTGCTTAGAGCTATAGAATGTTTTGACGGTTTCAAAAAGCTTACGTAGACAAGTGATTTGAAAGAGTTTTGAAAAATAATGTTGGCATATTTAATTTGCTTAACAAGACCGGTCATTGAAAGATTCCTTTTTGTTTGCAAATCACCATTCATTTGATAAATAATACTTATGTCATGCAGAACCACTTATAGCTATGATATTCTACTACATGATAAGTCTTATAAGGAAGGACAAATTTACTAAAGGTTACGATGCACAACCTTCCAAGTTAGCTCCAGTAGGCAAATATGTAAGACAAAAATGTACAAGAACATTTACTCGTATAATTACTTCTAGTTCCAAATAAGACCAGTTTTAATCCTTGAAAACTCAATTATTTTAAAATTTTCCTGGTTTACATCCAACATTACATGCAAAACTTTATACCTCTACCGCTATACCTTACCATATGTCAAGAAAGGGACAAAACCATTACTGAAGTTATATCAGAAGATTGTAGTTGGCCATGTCAGTACACAGCATTTTTTTTTGTGGTTGTGAGTTGAATACCATTTACGCACTGATTGTGAAGCCTCAATGCTCGCAAGTGTCTGCACTACCAACTAAACACGTCCTTTTCAACCTGAAAACCTTGTCTAGAAACGTTTGACACTATAGTTCGGGGAAGGTCTCGTTTTTGCTACGTTGTAAGGTGCCTTTGGGCTGCAAGATCTCTCCTCTATTGGGAGAGGAATTGTCAGACAAGCAATCCCCAGCCCCAATATCTCAGGTTGCTGTGAGTCCCTTTTACCTTTTTGGATGTGCCCGACCATGTGCCACATGTTTCCATTTGTCAAGCGATTCAAGCATCACCAGAACTTTACTATCCGGGGCGATCGTGGGCATCGTCTCCGTCTTCTGGGCAAAACTGACAATCGGGGGACCGTGACTTACCAATCTTGTGCAAATACGACTGAAAATATCCATACCCACTCAAAAGCTGGATCAGATAGACGTGAGTCTCACCATGTCTTTGATTTAGCCATGGTCTTGGATCCAAGATGAGGCACACAGTCTACTTTTTTTTCGTCCAATTCACCAAAAATTGCTGGCAATTGTGAAGTGAGCACTGTTTCTCCTTGCAGTGAACCCATTTCCCTCGCGTCATTACTTTTACGCTAGTAAATGGCACAGTACTCTCTACCACAGAGGGCAACAGGAATCAAACCTGCAATAAATCTCATGACCAAATTGATGACTGTTGGATATGAAGATGCACTCCTCTTCTCTGTGCCTGTGCCAAGTGTTTTCAGCACACCTCCTTACTGAGAGTGTCGCCTCCTATTTCTGCTCCATAAAGTAGCATTGACCCCAGAACACTCATCAAGAGACATCTTCTTGATGGGTTGAGTCTCCTTGCGGTGTTCATAAGTCAACTAAGAGTCAATATACTCGAAGCAGCCTTCTCAATTGTTGCTTTGATTTGCCCTTAGAAACTCATCTTCGAGTCGATCAGTAGCCCCAGGTATTTCGCCGCTGGCTTTGATTTGACGAGTACATCTCCAATACTAATCATCTTTAATCTATAAAGTCTCTTCTTTGTCAAAATGACCACTTTGATCTTCTCCAGTGCTTGACTGAACCCACGAGCAGTCATCTAGTGTCTTATTTGTTGCATTAGCTTACCTATCCTTAGTTGCGCTCCTTCAATGATGCGTCCAGTGACTAGAGTGGCAACATCATCCACAAAGCTGATCAAGCGCAACTTATGTGGCATCCCCACATATATTTGACAGGTCTGGACCAAGGATAGATTCCTGAGTAACACCCAATGTAACTTTCATCCTTCATTGGCTCTGTACCGTGTTGCAAAGCAGACTTTGGACTTTCAGATAGTCCCACAAAAGACGCATCAGATATTCTAAAACTTGAAAAGAGGCTTTGAAAGTATCCAGAACATCCACCCCTCTAGCAGAGTTGAAGGCGTTCCTAAGATCGAGCGTCACCAACAGAACAATCCGTTGCTTGGTGCGGCTAAGTGCCTCTGTCTTTTGTACTGCACTCACTAACTCTGCAATGGCATTGATTGTGGAGCGTCCTGCTTTAAAGCCGCTTTACCGGCGAGATAGGTCTCCAACAGCATGAATTGCCTCAGCGCATCATCCCTTTATGAGTTTCTGTAGCACTTTTCCAGGTGTATCTAGTATGCATAATGGGCGGTATGCAGATGGTGATCTGGAATTTTCTTTACCATTACTGATCAGCATGAGCCTCACCACCTTACATCGTACCGGAAAAGCCCTGCCTCGCAGGCAAGCGTTAAATGTGCTGAGTACCCAGCCAGGACAATGACGATAGACACGTTGCATCACCTTAGCTGCCTTTTTTTGCTTTCAATGTTAGGACTACCACTCCCAGTTCCAGCTGTCGATTTTTGCTTCGCTGTGGACAGTGTCAACATGGACGGGGTGGGTGGGGAAAACGCCTGCACATTCTCTTCACCTTTCCCGCTTGATGTGTGCAAGGCATCCGTATAGCACCAAACTTTCAGATAACTAGGAAGTAGTCAAGATCCCATGGATCTTTCATCACAATTTTCCACTGCATTTTGCCAGCAACAAGCCTTCTGGTTAATCAGTTAATGAACGCATTTCTTGGTCAATTATTATGCTGCTACTTGGTTGTGTGCCTTGTCGCGGTCCCGTGCCCCATGAGCCTCACGCTGAAAGTTGTGATACTCCCTTTGTTTTTAAGCAATGACCACTAGTACACTGGGGCTTACGGTGCCCAAATTTTTGACGGGGCGTACAGACACTGCGAGTAACCATAATGATACCTATAGTTAAGTTCAATATATCTTGAGCTACCAGTATTTCTATCCCCTGCAAATCGTCGTCCAGCAGTGAGTGCTGTGAGCACTTTGACGAACCTCTTGACTTCCATCCTTTGGACGTTCCACCCAATTGAAAACGTCAAGGCCACGATAGTCAAAAGACTATAGCATGAATTTTAAGCAGAATGTACTGATTATCACTAGCGAACTACTTTCCGATTATGTACCCCGTCATACCAAGGACCCTGGAGTGGATGTTTTGTCCGGTATATTTCCTTTACAGCGAATACCGGAGAAAGTTGGCTCCGCAGTAGAGAGATGGTTGTTGTCATTTTAGGCCCCTCCCCTTGAATACAAGTTCCTGTCTTCTACAAAAGTATGCTAATAAAAAACGTTAACCAATCATAAAAAAAAAACCGAGTGTCGATCAGGACTAATTGATGATGCGGATTTTATCGCTGCCGGTCATCAGATTAGCTCCCAGCAAAAACCGACGCGATTCCAAGCAGTGTATTTGAAAATCCCAGGCATCATCAGTTTCTTCAAAATTAGAGCTGTCCGACTTCAAATTGTATAAAAACGTGCAAACCTTTCTATTGGCAACATTAAGGGACGTAATGCTTTATAACACTTTTGGTATGTTCAGGTGGCAGAGCCACCACGAACGAAGAATTCTAGAAGATGCTATAGACCTTACAACACAGACGACAAGACAAACAACACAACCCGAGAATAAAGTTTATCGGTGACTCTATCTTTACTTTACGGGAGCCTCAAAAGTATGCTTCATTAATATCAAATGGTGAGAGTGACAATAAAAATTGAATCGGTTCATCTGCCGACAGCAGAATCAAAAATGTGAGAACTCGGAGGAGAGCTTTTTCTCAAAATACGTGTAGAACACGGTTGCCGATTGTATGGTACAAGTGCCAGCAAGCTGTATACAAGACCAAGCTCAGCTGACTAGCTTAGCTTAACGACCGCGTACGCTTGCTTGTCGACTAGCTATTTGCGGGATCATATGAGGCGGGTTCTTGTTGAGCCATGAAGCCACACTACAAAATATTTATCACGCGGACACTACTCTACGAGACGTACCGGTCTATTTTTATTATCTTTAGAAACGTTCTATTGTGTGTCAAGTAAGCTGCTCTACAGTAATTAAGAAAAATTTTTGGTCTCATTAAAGTTTGTCGACATGGAGGCTTGAGACGGACGCTAACATTCTAATCTGCTTTCAAGTCCCTAACAGACAGTACAAGCAGGCTTTAGGCGGTTGAGCTGTGGTGTAGGTTTACCTACAGAGTACAGATCATCGAAGTTTTGATTTAGCATTGGTCAAGGACTCCCGGGAAACGCGAGATTTTTTTACATCAAGACGTTTGAAGATCCGGTCTTGGATCGGTGTTACATAATCAGTATACCCTATGTATACTGGCATGAACTGGGAGCTCGATTCGAAGTATATTCTATATACACCATCAAGACTCCTGGGGAGAGATCTCACTACAGGACATTTACCAACTACCATTTTCCGTTACAAACTAGACCAACAAATATACGATTTATTTAAAAAAATCAATTTTTATTTATTTTATATTCCGTTAAACATTCACACATTGTTCAAGTTCTTAGTATTTTTATTATTCGGAATTTCTTCCTACTCTTTGAAAACTTAGAACGCCTTTAACTTTGGCTTGATATTCCTTGAGGTCGGCGGGACTTGTTGCGCTTCCCAGGTGAGTGCTAGCCTGTAGAGGGAGCCAAAAAGAAAAGCTAATGGATCTAGGGTGGCCGTATTTCGTGAACGCCAAGAGGATGGTTAATGTTCACGATTCAAGTTAACACCTCCCCCCTTACCATCTGATTAGCACTAAATAACACCTCAGTCTAAAACTTCAATCGCGAACGTCGCGTAATTTACTGTACGTTGCAAAGTCGTTGGGTAAGTGGGTAGCAGCGCGCTCCCCAGTAGAGTCGAATCACAAACTGATTTACCAGTACTCAGTTAAGCGCTTATAAGTTTCTTAAAACCTGCCGAATACGAGATCACGTGAGATCTCATTCCACAAAAGTTCTTTTGCTTTGTCTTGTCTCGTTTGTACGTAAACTGAGAGAGCCAACAAATGATTTGTTTTTACAGGAAACAGACTTGTAAAATAGCAAGGAGAGCTTTTGAATATATTGCAGCATTCTCCTCTCTGGAGCTTTTATCTGGATGAAGGAAAAAACAGCAGCAAAAGACATCTTGCATGTGAGTGTAAGTCTGCCAAGTTAAATCTTCAGAGAGGAGAATGCCACAGAAAGAAGGAGAAGAAGAAGAAAGAGAAGACGGCAGCAAAACACATCTTGCCGTCTTACGCTTTTTGAATTCACCTTTCCTCTTGGTGTTGCGGTGATTGGGGATGACCGAGGGCTTTGTGATTCATTGATGATACCTAATTGTAGCATTTGAACGATTATGTCCATTGCCAAACCAAATCGTGAAAAAATTAAGGCTGAGGTAAACGTTCTGCGTTTACCTTGGCGATAAACTCCTGACGGTAACGCATGCGGTTAGCACTCCTTGAATGAAACTTTTGATGTCATCAGCTGTATTAATATTGAAGCACCAAGGCTTAACTAGCTCGGCTCATTCATGCTGAAAATAGAGGCAAGACAGCAGTTGTTGGCAGCAGTGCTAGCTAAGCTGACGTTAACCTCACCAAGCAATTTGACTAGGGCGTTACATTACTTCCGAGCGTTGCAGCATGACATTTATTTATTTATTGTAATATCTATATGTACAGAGTAAACTCCAATTATAATATAGACAAGTAAGAAAAACAATGAAAAAAGGCAAAAATTATTAATAATAAAAAAGCAAAAGAATTTATATTAAAACATATAAAAGCATAAAGAAATTTATAATCCGCTAAACAGTAAAAATGAAAACTTAATTAATAAAAACGAATTCAAGAAAATCCCGTTTTAAACGAGATTTGTATTCGTAAAAAGAAGAAGGTATAGGACCAAGACCACGAATGTTGTGATTGCGGGGTATCCGAGCAAAAGGCGAGTTAAAAAAAATCTCGGTTCGGGCGAACGGGATATTAAAGATTACTGAAGATCTACTCATACGTTCAGGAGTAAAGGCCGATATATTGTCGCACAAAGCTGGTGGCAAAAGATGGTAATAAAGTTTGTATAGGAGGCATTCATCCAGGAAGATCCTGCGAGATAATAAAGAGGGGAGCTGTAACATAACGAGACGCTCGCTATAGGAAACGTATGCAATCTGAAATTTGAAAATAAGAGATCTTGTGAATCTACGCTGCACTGTTTCAAGCGCATCAATTAAATAACGTTGATGAGGACACCATACTTGAGCACAATACTCTAATAGACTACGAGCCAGCGATAGAAATAGATAGGTACAAGACCGTATATTATTGAAGCCTTTAGAGGTCCTTAAAATAAAACCAGACATTTTAGATGCCTTCGAAACAATATAAGAAATGTGGCGATCAAAGCGGAGTTTATCATCAAAAATTACACCAAGATCTTTATGAGTGGTCACTACCCCAAGAGCAGTGCCACTGATCGAATAAACAAAAGAAAATGGAGATTTTTTACGTGAGTAAGACATAAGGAGACACTTGCTAATATTTAAAGGAAGGTAGTTAGAGCTGGTCCAGGAAACAAGATTATCTAGGTCTGCTTGCAGTCGAAAGCAGTCATCTAGAGAATGAATAATTTTGAAAATTTTCAAATCGTCAGCATACATAAGCGACGAAGAGTTAAATAAGGATGGCAGATCATTTATGAAAGCTAAGAATAATAAGGGACCAAGTATTGAGCCTTGAGGAACACCAGACTGAGGACAATAGGAGGAAGACTTACAAGATTTATACGTTACCACACACTCACGATTAGAGAGGTAGGAGTATAGCCAGTGGAGAAGGGTCGAGTTAATATTTAATGCCTTGAGCTTGTTCAGTAGAAGACCATGGTTGACAGAGTCAAAAGCTTTTGAGAAGTCAGTATAAATAACATCTACTTGATTTCTTTGTTCTATAGCAGAAGCCACCGTATGAGAGAAGGAGAGAAGATTAGAAAGAGTGGATCTGCCTTTGATAAAACCGTGTTGCTGCATAGCTAAATTAGGAAGTAGAAGGGAATATAAGTTGTTATAAACTATGCGTTCGAAAATCTTGCTAAAAGAAGACAGAAGGGTTATGGGACGGTAATTTGAGATCGCAGCTTTATTCCCAGCTTTGTGAATAGGAAGGACAACTGATCTCTTCCAGAAAGTTGGAAAAGTGCCGCAGGCTAGGCTATTGTTGAACAGAATTGATAGCGGTACGCATAAAGATGAAGAGAGAGTTTCGGCGAAGATGTTCGGAATGCCATCTGGAACGCTACTGCCATATGTATCTAACTTATTAAGAAGCAATACGGTCTTAAAACAAATTGTACAGATCCTTTCGTTGATGGTTTTGAAGTCAGTAACGGTTTGTTTAAATGTGCTTTCCACAATTTTCAACCTTTAAGTACGATACGTGCGTGTATGTCAAATATGCTTTCACCCTCCCATCTTGTTAGGTTTACCTACTTGTTAATTTTAAATATCTTTACTTCAATGAGAAGTGTTCGCAGTGCACCAGTGCTGCTTAATGATCTTGCGTGCAAAGTTCCAAAAGAATAGTCCTTTATTGGTTTCAATAGCTGTTACCGTTTGTTTTATGACAAATAAGCACTAAATGGAGCATTGCCAGTGCTTTCAGTTAGTTGGTTTTGGTCTGCGAGTGGTATTTTATTTCCCACTTTTTGCTGGACATCCAGTTAGGGCGCCTCTTAATCCATCACCTGAAAAAGCAACGGGCAAAGATTTTATGGGGAGCTTCCGCTCAAATCTTTTAACATTTTTTTCCACAGTAACATTCAGGAAATTGTCACTGTTGAGCCTTTCACAAATTTTTGTGATTCAAACTTCTAAATTGTCTTTTTTTTAAAAATACATAGAGCTTTAAATTGAAATAAAACCAAGAAAAATTTTTTTAAGTATCCATGAAGTTGGCCTTATTTGAAAGACATTTTTTTATCATTTATATTTAAAAATGATTTTGGATATATAGCTGCCGTAGTTAGTACATACCAGGTGCACCATTTTTGTTACATAATGAGCATACTCTTTGTGTACTGGCATGACCTGGAAGCTCGATTTGATATGTATCCTATATACATTATCAAGACTCCCGCGAAGAGAGAGAGAAAGAGATCTTCCTGCGTTACAATTACCTGCTACTGCATTCATCTGAACTAGATCAACAAAGACGAAAGTGTATTTTAAGGAATCAACTTTATTTATTTGCCAACACCATTGTTCATTTACACATTGTTTAAGTTTCTTGTTTAAGTTTCTGTGTATTCTTTGAAAAATTATAACGATCAATATTGACTGAAGCGCTTTAGACTTTGGCTTGATATTCTTTGAGTTTAGTGGGACTTATAGCGCTTTGCGTGTGAACGTTGGCTGTAGAGGGAACCAAGAATATGAGTTCGTAGATCGAGGTGACCACACGGCACGCCAAAAGGCCGATTGAGGTTCACGGCTCAAGCCAACACCTCACCCTTCACCATTTAGTGGATCAATAAACAAAACCTCCGCTTAAACCTTTAATCGGGTAGCAGTACACTCTCTACTAGACTCAAACACAAACTGACCATGTCAATACTCCGCCAAGTATTTACATTCGATCGCAGAGTGAGCATTTGCTCGAAATTTCACCGAAATTTACCGAATATGCGAGCACGTGAGCTACCATTCTACGGAAGCTCTTCCTTCTCATCTCAGCTCATTTTTATGTAATTTGAGGGAGCCAGCAAACGATATTCTCCAAGAGAAAACAGACTTGAGGCAGAGCGAGGAGAGCTTTTGCGCTAATTGCAGCTTTCTCCTCTCTAGACCTTTTGCCTGGCTCGCTCACGAATTGCTGTCTTCTTCTTCTTTGCCATTCTCCTCTCTAGAGATTTTACCTGGCTTACTCACGAGCTGCTGTCTTTTCCTTCTTCTTTGCTGCTCACACTTTTTGGTATTGATGTTTTTTGATGGTGGTGACATGAGGTGGTGCGTTTGAGCGTTCACAACAATTTGAAGTTCCACTTTTCACACACTCTCCACAGTAAATCAGGTGGTATATCAGCAATAACACATCAAATGTTAGCTTTAAAGTGCGCAGTTGTTTCTGGTTTACCGGCGTAGACATTTGGCTTTACATATCCCTAAGGCATGTAATCTAACGATGTCAAATTACATGAATACGGTTGTCAGTTAATAGGGCTGTTTTGTGAAACTAATCGTTTGTCAAACGTGCCTTCCAGCAAATTAATTTTATTAGGCGCTATGTGGCATGTGGTGCCATCCTGCTGAGACCACATGTGATCAACATTAATGCCTTCGAATTGAGGCAGAAAAAAGCTTCTAATCATGTATCTGTACCACTCATCGTTGGCTGTAACATTATGACCGACATTATTTTGGAAGACATATGGACCAATTATCCCACAAGGACACCAAACGGTGACTTTTTTGGCGTAAAGCAGTTTCAACAATTTCTTCTGGCTTGCCATCACTCCAAACGCGGCAATTCTATTTTTGATGGAGTAATTTGACCAAAGGTGTGCTTCATTGCTGTACAAACTTTTCAAATGTAATTGAATCGTGTTTTTGAAAATGCATTTGAACAATTTGCAAACGTTGTTAAAGCGTAAGTCTATTCATGATGAATTGCCAGCAGAACTAACCTCAAAACAGCCAAGCTCCTTGACACCGGCTGTAACTTGAAACAGTGTCGCGACTTTTAAGTTCTCTGCCTCTAAAAAACCCTTTACAATTCCTGAGAAAACTTGCTGTGACAGACGAATGGATACCAATCTAAATAGAGTATTGAAAAAAGTTTTTACAGAACCGTATGAAGTCTTTGCAGGATTACTGAGTTCTCAATCCTTACCCCTACAATAATTACCAAGACTCATGTAAACCAGCATTAAAATCGAATTCAACTCAATTACAGAAGAAAATGGGCTAGTCATTCATAAAAACGATTTTCTACCGAACGGTTATGAGTGTTGAAATTAAAAGCACACTTTCCGCGAACCATGTTATTTCCATTCACACATTTGTTTGGGAAATTTCATTCTCTAAAAAATGCTTCGTCGTCATTCCCCAGCAGAAAAAGTCATTCACTGTTAGAGCTGGAACGTAGCAGACATCGCCATTTTTAGCACTTCGTCCAAGGACAAGTATCACGTAATCCTCGCCAAGCATTGCCTCGCTTTTTTGCAGCCTTGCAACTTGACGCTGGCAGTCAGAATGTCTGCCTTCCTGCCTACATCCTTGTTTTTGCTAGCTCTCTCCATCTAATGAACTAATTTATACCCGGCTATAATGAAACTCCATTATTCTGGTACGAAAATACTTTTGAAGGAAAATTAACCTTTAACGAAGCAAATAATGCAATGCAGAAAACACAGTGCACAAGTAAGGAAGCGCAAGGCACACTCGGGAGGTGCTGGTTGCCAACGGATTGTACAGGATTTTCTCTTTTGGTTTATTGTTTCAAAATTGCATGACATGAGTTCATGTTCTCGTTTTTCTCCATTTGTCGGGGCCAGCTGAGGAAGGGAAGAGAGAGAAGGACCCAGTTAGATTAGCTTGCATATGTTCAGGTTAGATTTATCCTTGTGGAGTTTTGTTGAATGCACATGCAATCAATTGTCGTCTATTTACGTTGCACTATCATGAAAACGCTTTGCAAATTAAACGAGCTCTATCGGATATTAGACGAGACGAGATCCTGATGGCAAGCCATTTTGAAGTTATTCAAAAGCTATTATTAAGTAATTCCTAGTAGAAAGGAACAAACAGGAGAAAGGCATGTTCTATTTGTTGGATATTTGATTGAATTTTGACTTTCACTGTTAATTAAATCATTAGCTTACGAGATTGTTCTTGTTGTTATGCAAATATGGGTTGGTTGCTTAAAATATGGCTTCTGTGGGCTAAACATTCTTTATTAATGGGCCTTCAAAAGTTGCCTAGGTGGATGTGGTTCTAGTTTCCGTAGAAGTTTTAGTATTAAAGTGGGAGCTAGTGAAGAAAATTCCTTCGAAGTAGTGTAGCTCAGTAATATACTCGTACATGTTATATTTTGCAGATGTTCTTCTTGAATGCGCACTTTTTCACTCTCATCATTCAACTCTAAAGTGGGGCTACAAATATAATAAATTACTGATTCAGTTTGGCAGTGAGTGCCTGAGTAGGGCTGTTATGTTTAAATGTGTCAAAGCATTTAAGGATGGTCGTGAAACCGTCGAGAATGAGCCGCGAACCAACATCACACCGGGCAACATTTGCCGCGTAGGACAACTCATTTTGCAGGACCGTAGGATGAATGTTCGAGACATTTCAGCTGAACTCGGGACTAGTATTGGTAGTGTGGAGTCGATCATCCACGAATACCTTCAACATCGCAAAATAACGGCGCAATGCGTTCCTAATCTGTTGAACTTCGATTAAAAATTCACGCCGTTGGAAGTTTGTCGCCGCTTGCTCACGCAACACAAGCTAGAGGGGGATGGTTTTTTAACCTTTAAGTATGGACGTAATTTTCTCCTAACACTACTGCGGACGTGGAGTCTCACAGGCTCCTATATGCACACACATTTTTTTTGAGAATTTGATAAAAGGCTGCTTTAAAACTGATTGGATATTGAAGTTAAGGGATTTAGCAATAAAATAACGTGCTTATGTAATCAACTTTTATTTAAAAAAATATAGAAATGTGAAAAATCAAAAATTATGGCACTTTTAAGTCTAAATTTACTTAGGCTACATTTTTAGATACTTAAAACAGCCAAACTTATTACTTTAACAAAATGAGTCTTTTTTTCTTAAAATATAATACATACGGAACCAAAAACACAAAACACCTACTTCAGGTAACTAGTACAAAAAATATTGGCAACAGTCTAATAACGCAAATTTATTGGCAGTCAGTGCACAAAGGTCTAGAACATTGGAGACACACAGGTTTCTTGCACCCAACACAAACATAGGAAGTCATCCTATGTTTTTTCGCGGGACAGATTCTACATGCTCTTCTGGACCCTTGAATGGTTTCTTGATCCTGGACACATTCTGTAACCATATCATCACCGAAAACGCGATTCATAGTCAACCTCAGTTCTCTTGGCAATCGTGTATTTATAACACGTCTTTGCACATGAGTCACTACAAGCACACGCGATAGTTTTTTTTTAGAAAATTTCCTCTTTCCACAGCTTTTGGTTAATGCATGATATATAAAATGTACGCATTCATGGCACTTAAGTCTAGGACACGATATAGCAACACCATGGGCCATCTCCTTGTTCGACGGCTACTGGAGTAAATCGAGCATTTTTTGTCAGCCTCATCGACGCCCCCTTTAGTGGAATTGTAATACATAATAATTTCAGGTTTTTTTTGTATTTTCATCTACCTGGTTACTTTGGTGCATGGAAGATACAGGCATCACTGCTCGATTCTTCTTTGGCACGTATGAGCATAACGTGTTTGTGCTCGTAAATCCAAATAAAGTAGAGTTTACTTCTCTTTGCTTCTTTGGCTGAAATTCTATCGGAATTTCCCCCTTGTTCTTCTTCAGAGTACCCACATACGTCAGCTTCCGTGATGATAGTTGGTCTACGAGCTCTATAGATGAAAACCAATTGTCAGCCGTCACATTACGGTTGGTTCCATGAATGGGTTTTGTGAGGCGTACGACACACTGAGTTGGAACTAGAAATTTTTTTCTTGAGCTGTCAGTCCAATACCATCCGAGTCTTTTCCAGAGTAAATATATCCATTATAAAAATAATAGTTATTGGCATCACATAATGCTCGTATTATCAATCCATACTAACCAGGCTTTTTTGGCATGTATGAAATCATGTGACTTCTTCCTCGAAATTTGACGAGCATTTCATCCACTATGGCACATTCGCTCAATTCATACAACTTGTTACACCCACTTTTTACTCCACGAGAGCCACTATGGCCCTCAGGGAAATTGGGGTGCTCCAGCGGGGCTTATGGACCCGGTTAGCTCGTCCGGAGACGGGCGTGGGGCGCCACTCGCTTGTCCCTCAAGGCCCCACTTAGCTGCCAAGCAAAAATGCGGCTAGCCGTATTAATCACGACGCTATTCGGAGAAACCCTATCTATCAAGCACACACTGACTTTCACTCCAACTCTACACCTGCACAACCGTACTCCTCTACTTCTTCCTAGCACTAACCATCGCCGGGACCACTACACCATCCCCGAACACTCTGATTTTCGATATCACTAGTCTCACTCAATTTTAATACACTTTTACTTCGACTCGCCTTTCAAACCGTACTCGATACAATCCGTAATCTGAAAAAAAGATCACCGTTCTTTTCCTAAAGACGTAAATTTCTTCCACAAAGCGTTAATTCGTTTCAATGAAAATACGACTATTTAAAATTTACAAAACATATACTCCAATTTGTAAATTCAATATAATTTAACATCTCATACACTGAAATCAACAAGAAAACTTACTTCTACTGTGTACCTACAAGGGGCCCCTTCGACGATTGTATCCGTTGGTGCACTTTGTAATCTTTCTTCCAACGTCTGGGCTTTGCTCGTCGTTTCGATCTTAATCTCTCTTTGCTTCCATCTCAATCTTCCTTTTCTTCCGCAACTGCTGATTCTGCTGTCGTACACTGATGATTTCCGCTGCACTTCAAATTACCTCCGCACTTGTTGCTATTTCTCAGCTGCTTTGTCGCACACGATAGGAAAGGAAAAAGAGGAGGCGCGTCATTCTTCGTGCGCTTTTATAGCCTCCTTCTAACGGCTATTGTTCCGCTCTTCGGTTATCCACCTCTTCAGCGGGGTAATTCCTTTCTACCGCAACTTGGTCTCCGCTCCCCTCTGGTGGCGAGCACTCCAAGTGCGGCTGAATCAGCTGAACATAATTCACTGACAGTTTGGCCTGTCAGTGGTGTTTATTTACTTTATATGATTTGATTTGAGCTTAGTATGTTGAATGTTTTCTTAAACAATTTTTAAATGGAAATGCTGTCTTTCACGAAAATAACTTTAGTAGTGAATTCCAATGATGTCTGCTTAAAGCAATTATTCGAATTAGTTTTTCTCTTAGCGTTGCGTTTGATTCCTTTCAGTTCAACTTTTAATTAAATCTGTTCAATACAATTTGAAAGTTTTCCGTGACCAAATAATCGTCCTTGAATACAATCACTGAATTGACTTCGAATCCAACTTTAAAATTTTTATTATTAGTGTTGGACATGTAAATAATCGCGGAAATATCATAAAAACAGGTAATTGCACTTTTGGGCAAACATTGCCATCGGCTATTCGAATATTTTGTATTTCAGTCGCATCTCTCGAATATCCTTCGGCACATCCGCATGTCTCAACACGTACCAGTTGAATTTCAATTGATTTGATTGCAACTTCTGGAGGTTCTACAGTCACAAATCCTGTAAACGGCCTCGTTAAACAGCATTCAGTCCTATCCAGCTTTCAAGTAATCAAAAATCTCGGTATATGTATATATCCTCTCCTTTGCCGTCTTTTGTAGCGTTTCAGGACTCATACTATAATTCACTTCCGTACTAGCGACCGTCTCCTTCTCCGGTTTGTATTGTATACAAAATTGTTGAACCTTGTGAACTGTCTTCGCAAAGAAATTTCTTTTAACTTCACATTTCAGCTGATAATTTATAATCACAAATACACCATGATACGTTTCATACAACATTTTTGGCTCCTTATTCGTAGAGAGATGAATTTCAAAGTGACATTCCGATAAACCTGATGACAGTTTACCTGGAGCATTTAGTTCTAGTGTATTATTTAAAAATTGAATTGGTTTTACTGAATTGTAAAATGCTTCGAAAATTCCAAAGTTCTTATTGCTTAATTGCAAATTCACAACGTCTTCCATAGTCAGGCTTATGCCTTCATGTTTAGATTCGGGAGAGCTATTAATTTGCACCACATCAACCAGTAGTTCCCCTTCATGATAGACTTTATTTAATTTTTTTAATTTAATGTCTAAGGAAATTGACATCTTTTTGCTGATAAAGATTTGTTTGTTGATTTAGGAAGATCCAGTTGGTAAATCTTTTCAGTTTGCACAGTCTCCACAGCGGTCTACCGATAACCCGTTTGTTCTATCTGATAAAATCGACGCATCAACAGTCGGAGCAACTACTGAATTTGTTACCAATACATCACTGGATATCTGGGATTGATTTTCATATGATGAGTATGCGTTTGATAACGAAATAGATTCAGTCGGTTCATAATTCAAACACTTCTTTGCACTTCCTGCGGTAGGCCGAGCTTCGTATTTGGCATTGAACATTTGCTTGGATATCGCACCTTTGCTTGTAGATGTAGGCGAGTTAACGTTCATGTTTTCACTTTGGTATAAACCATTAATAATTGATGATAAATTTTGCTGTTGGGAATGCTCGGATGTTAGATTTATGTTACTATAAAGACTGGCAGATTGGGAAGCTCCGTTTGCAAAGTTGGTTATCGTTGAAGTTTCGAATGGGTCATTATGGTCCAATGTATTTCCTTTTGCTTCAATATTCGCATCCCAATAAGCAGGGTCAATGAATGTGGGACTACCCCATGAAGGACCAAACGACTTCCGTGACCTGTATGTCGGAATGAGTCATGCACTGGGCGACTAATATCATTGTTACGTTTTGATTTTTTCCGAAAAATTTCTGGGGCACATTCCAATTTCAAACATGCGTTGATTCTGACCTTCGCTCGATGACAATTATGTTTGCTTAAAACTACAAATAATCGTATTTAAACTACTATTATGAATACAATTTGGAGTGGCAAACAAAATCTAGTCGAGTGCGGCTTAGCTTTCTGACTATACCGAGTCACGCGGATGCTACGATAGTGTTCGGGGTGAGATAATACTGGTGCCCTTCGGTTTTACCCGCAACAAACTGTTGAGAATTACTCACAAACTTATTGAAAATATGGGATATGGCAGTCAACTTATCAGCCTTCATTCTCTCTTCACGCTCATCAGGGTTGTCAAATTGTAGGCACAATAACAAAACCAAAAATCTTGTCTCTGACAATCTGCCCCTAAATATCTCACAATCTGTGCCATCTGAAGCGAACAAATAACTCGTGTTTTCATCATTTGATTTCAAAACAGCTGAGTAAAACAAAAGACTAATAAAGGCTTTTAGTTCAACCATGTCTAAATCATTCAATTCCGGTCTGTTATAACGGACATACTTGGTTCTGTAACTAGAAATTCTAAGATTGGTCCAAGTTAGCATGCACTGGAGCATTTCTTCGTCAAAAAGCTTATTCTAAATACTGTGGTGATCTTTACCATCTTCAGAAGTCAATTTTGAAGAACCAGCATGAAATGTTATAATATTATGTTGTGGGGTACGGACCCTAGTCAAAGGCGGTGTCTTGGCCCATTTATACCTAGTTTTGCCGTAGAAATAATTGCTTGTCACTAACTGCGATAATGGAATATTGTCGGAACTATTACTATCCGATTCTTCTCCTAGGACCTGGTCCGGTTCCTGGTCCTGATCTTGGTCCTGATCTTCATCACTGTCACTGATTTTGTATTAGTTCGGACTCCAATATAAACAAACCTTCAATATTCTCTTCATTGTCAGACTGATCCGTAGCTAAAAACTTACTCACTTCTTGTTCGAAAGTTGGATCTGCGACACGAAAATGAACAGAACCCGTAGACGGTCGTTTTGATTTAGAATTACCGGCATTATTTATTTTTGACATTTTGTACTGCAAAATCTGAAACAAACATAATCGCCCTTATAAAATATATTATATGACAACAATGGACGTGTAGCCTGACAGGCTCCAGTCAATTTTTTGATGGTTATTACTCACGTGATATTCACCGGACGACACAACCTCCTCCTTCGTTGGTAGTTTGGCAACTAAAACAAAAGCTACTGAGCCGCTCAATCGCGGGGAGCGGGGGGAAATAGGTGAAACTATGAAAACGTAAACATTAAGTAGCCTGTGAGACTCCACGTTCATACTTAAAGATTAATGCGAATCTTCATAACAGGTGAGACATGGGTACACTGTTACACTCCCAAAACCAAGGCGTCGTCTAAAGACTAGAGGAAGAAGGGCGCCAGTCAAAGCGAAGACAACCAGGTCCGCGGGTAAGGCAATGTGCACTGTATTTTGGCACCGACGGATCGTGCTGTACGTCGATTTCCTGTGACCTCAACGTTCTATCAATGCTACATACACTCCAACCTTCAGAAAACACACGTAAAAACTGCTCTTCGCTCGAAACAGAGGAGCATTCCAGCACGAATTGCGATTCTTCTCCAAGATAACGCGCGCTCTCATACCACGCGTCTCACTCTCGATAAAATATCGGAATCGAGGTGGTAGGTACTGGAACTCCCCCCCCCCCCCCTACAATTTGGGTCTATCTTCCTGCAACTACCACTATCCAAATGATTTCGCAAACGCAGAAAAATTTCCGGGTTTTTAACGCCTTCCCATACTAAAAACCGAGTGACAATACATTGCGCAACGATGGTCGGCACTTGACGCTCACTCATGGTCGTAGCACGCGCATGAAACATGCACACCCAACAAAAACCATGCCAAATTCTTTGTAAGGGACTCAACTATTACATTCTCAAGCCACAACCAACGCATCTACGGCGTTTGTCTACATCATATTTGAACCGCCCTCGCTTATAGTATATAAGATAAATGTATATATATAACTTATGTCCGGGATATATGGACCACTGGCATAGACAAACTATTAGAATATTTGGTTAGTCTATCACAGGAGCACTCTAGTCGTTATCTGGTATTATTTATCTGGTTTAGACAAGATCCAAAACCTTTATTCAGTGTTTTTCATTTTTTTCAGTGTATATATTCATATTAAGTACTTTTTCCGGAATCTAATAATCATTTACTTTTGCTTAGAATATTAATCTTCTCATCAAAACAAAAACAAAACTTTGAAATGTTGACACCCTCAAAATTATCAAACATTTATAGATTATAAAAGATATAGGTATGAAATTAATTTGGTTGGAATAATTGTAGATCCAAAATAGAGTTTCTAAAGTAAATACATTACCTGCTACTAAAACTACTTGTTCACTGCATCAGTTGATTATTCGTTGCTGCTCTACCTACTTCAGCCTTGTGTTTCACTGCTCTCGTTAACGCTGATGTGACTAGCTTTCCGGCATATATCTTGAACACGGCCAGAGGATCTACCGTGGAGTGAGCTTTTTTGGAGCCATCATTCATGATTTTGAAACAATCTTAAGTGAGGACTCCGGGCGACAGTCTTTTTCATATTGATATGAGGAAACATACTAGGACCTGGTGAGATACTTTCCAGGGCCTGTTCAAATCGCTCGTTAGCAAAGGCCGTGATTCTCTTTGGCATTATTCTGTTTAGAGACATAATCACTGGATGAGTACATTCCTACTCCCAGTTAACTATATTTAAATTGCGGTAGTAACATAGATCCTTGCGAGTAACTTTTCAAACCAACTACCTCTTTGATGAAGCTCTAAGATACCTGTTGGTAAATCTCGATAGAAGTAATTTGTCGAGGATTTCTTCGTAGAGATCTTTGAGATAATCACATCAAGGGCTGAATTTATAGAAGTGATTCTCTCATCAATTTCAGGTATTGAGAGGATTTTTGATTTATTGATCGTAGTACCCTTTAATTTTCCATCAAAATCTGCACTAACTGCTACCCAATCGATTCGCTTGTATGGGATGAAAAATTGAGGAATCTATGACCTCAATCTTCACACTCTTTTTTACTCTTAAGGGCAGCTCAACCAAAAGATGGTCAGACTCGGCTTCAAGAACTTAACCCTTGAATCAACTGCGGCAGAGATTTAACAGACACGATAAATAACTTAATAATGGACGAGCTCCAGTGAAACGTGGGCACGATTTATCCCAGTTAGAAAGAGCTGTTCTTTACCCATTCGATTCAAATATTTTTTCATAAGGGATGCTTTGCATTGAAATCACCTTCTGTGGCATAGAAACCGAGTTTTATGCACGAAGTAACAATTGCTTCCAAGTCGTCAATGAATTCCTTCAGTTGGTATCCATGTTGAACAAAGAACTCCACAAAAGCAAAGGTGTACCATCCGAGCATGGATCTAATTATATCTGCTTCAATACATTACAGACTTGGCAGGCAGTGAGTGCATTTGAACTTTCAGGGGATCGTTGTGAGGTATAGCAACTTTGAAAACTCCCTCTGGATCATTGTTCCTGATATGCTTGTATTTTTCCAGATGCGCTCTGTGTCTTTTTTGTAGTTTTGTTTCCAAATAAACAAGATATCTGGTCTATAGGCGTTCAAATATTTTTGAATAGAGTTTCTTTTATAGCGTGGAGCTAGTAAACATACAAGTATGTTGAGGATGGAGAATTTAACGGAACTAATCACAACAACATACTTTGAAGGCAAATTCTAGAAGCACAGCTCTTTTCTCAATGGGACTAGTCAATTTTTTATGATGGTGGGTGAATGAGTCCACTTCTCGAATGAGTATGAACAAATCACACCCAAAATATCGTTGGCAGTCAGTGCTCCAACCGTATTTCTTCCATTCTACAACAGCTGCACTCTGATGTAGACTGTGTCTGTGCACCTTGCAAAAAAAATGTATCAGATCCCTTTTTGTACAGTTGCTTTTATTGAGGGGTGATGAAATCGCTCCTTTCATATTTTCTTCTTTTTGAGATTCTTCCTCCTCTCGTCAACTTCTGTTGATTTAGAACACCCTGTGTAACTTGCAAGATGTCCCTTAGAGTTGTAGTTGACGCTGAAGATGTCAAATCAAATGATTAGAACTATAAGAACCTGAAAGAAAATGGTCATTTTATGCATCAGGTGGTCCAGGGGTGGCAAAATGTACCAAAATGTTATGTTCATGATGAGCTGTTCACCGTTATGCTGAATTATGGTATTTGTATTTTATTTTGGATACATGTTCAATTGACGCTATCCCTGAAATAAATCAATTCAAGACTACAGCACACTATGAGAGGCACGCTCTCTCTTTTGGTAGCAAACGAGCTTGATGGCTGGGGATTGGATTCCTCTTTATAACCCTGATCTGCTTTCCTCAAGAGGTTATCCGGATATAAACACCTTTTGAATTGAAAGAACAAAACTACTATTTATTTCACCTTATTATTTTCTAATTTAAATTCAATTGCAAACTTATTATTTTCTAATTTAAATTCAACTACAAAACTTATTGATTTAACTTTTGAATTTATCTTCAAATCTACTTTTCGACCGTTCACATTCACATTCAGAAAACTAATGAGATAATATGTACAGATTTTTCGCTGTACCGCAATTTTCAAAAACAAAGGAATTCGGTACTTTCTAATTCGTTATCAGTGAATTTCAAACTGACAATATCGTAACTTTAAATTCACAATATATCATTTCTGATAAAATCATCACCGTGATCTTCAGTAATTGTTGACAATCAGATGTCATAAACGTCTGTCAATATTGATTGGGAGTGTAAACAAGGAGCATCAAATTCAGATAAGTTTTCTAATTTAAATGTTAAAAGAAAAAACGATTCTTTGTGCTTTTTTGTTTCAGGTTTCAGCGCTGGTTTTGAAGACGACTTTAAACATACTTCCCCGGACGAGGAGTTTATTGAAAATTCTCATCAGCGTTTAGTCTCAAATGCAGTTTCTGTAAATGTAAGCATTGGTTTGATAGTTTTATTATTTGATATACCTTTTATGTCAATTAGGCTCGGATGTTTGGTTTCAGCGTTCTTTAAGTTTTGATCCGAGGTTCGATGCATTGGCGTGGTGAAGTTATCCCACCTTACGCTGGGCGTCCACCTACACCGTCTTCGCACTTTAGTTTGCGGTTATGATCGTAGTGGTTACGGCAAGTCGGTTCTGAAAAAATGGGAAATTGATGGAAAACGTTGGAAAACGAGGAAGTGATAAATTAGAATGTTTGGCTATGATGTATATGGTGATGGTGTCGTTCTTAGTATAGGTAGTATTGCTATTTTTATGATGGATCGTTTGTATGTTTTGCCATTTGCCCAAACCGTAATAACACGTACTATGGCATCGGGACCCGGATATACTTGTGTGATCCGAGCTAGAGGCCATCGGTAGGATGGCAGCTTCTCATCCTTTAAGATGCATAAATCACCAACTTTCACGTTGGTTTCTTTAATTAACCATTTCGGCCGACGTTGGAGGCGACTCCAGTTGGCCAAAATGGTTATCTTTCAAAAATCTTTGGTAAGTTTTGAAGTCAGTTGCCATCTGTCTAAGTGATTGATATTGGCCATTTCGAATTCCTTTTCAGGTGGTACTCCCATAATATCACCGATGAGAAAATGGGCTGGAGCCAATGCAGTGATATCGGTAAGGTCGTCACTTAGAGGACATAAAGGACGAGAGTTAAGACAAGCTTCTATCTTAACTAACACTGTAGAAAGCTCTACATATGTTAAAGGTACGTTGCCTACTATTCGACGTAAGTGCAATTTAATTGAATGCACTCCGGCTTCCCAGAGCCCACCAAATTGAGGGGAAGCTGGTGGATTGAAATGCCATTTTACTCCATCATTTCCTAAGGTCTCAGCCGCATCAGCATTTATTTTCATCATGATTTTTAATTCAGCAGCTGCTCCAACAAAATTTGTCCCACAATCGGAATAAATGTGTTTGCAAACTTCTCTTCTCGCCATGAATCTGTGCAGCGTTGCTAGAAATGTTGGTGTGGAAAGATTACTAACGACTTCTATATGTATAGCATTCACAGCCAGGCAGATAAATATTGCCACATATCCCTTTGATATTTTGCATCCTCTTCCACGGCGATCTTTGAGATTGAATGGGCCACAGAAATCGATACCTGTGTGTGTGAAGGGGCGTGATATAGTGACTTGAGCTTCTGGCAGATCTCCCATTAGTTGCGTCAAACCCTTTGCATTAGCACGAAAACAGCGGACACTTCGGTGTATGAATTTTTTAATTTGTTTGCGTCCGTTTATTAGCTAGAATTTTCTCCTCAAACTATTTAGCATTAACTGCGTTTGTCCATGCATTCTTGATTGGTGTATCTGATTTAGAATTATTTCAGTAAATTTTCCACTCTGAGGTAAGATTTTTGGATGTTTTTCATCGAAAGAGAGTTGAGCGTGTCGTAAGCGACCTCCAACCCTCATTATGCCCCTTTTATCTATGAATGGATTCAGATTAGCTGATTGGCCTCTATTTCCGACTGGTTTCAATTTTTGAAAATTTAGTAGCTCTGCCGAGCATTCCGTTAGTTGAGCATGTCTGACCCAGAATTCAAAAGAATGTTTTAGTTCATCGCTAGTGAGATATGTTTGAGAGGTTGTTCGGTTCAATTTTGGTTTAATCGCACGAAAACAATAAGCGGTAATTCTTATTAACCTTGTTAGTGTCGAGTATTTTTTCAATAGGTCATCAAAAAAATTGTCCTTTATTATTTCAATATTAACCATCGTACGTTTACGTTGTTCGATATCAGTTGATGGTATATCTTTATTTTCAGGCCTATCGTTGATCGTTTCAATTAACCAGCTTGGTCCGTGCCACCATAGTTTATTATTGACCAGCTCATCGGGTTTAATTACCCTTGAAGCTCCATCAGCTGGATTGTATTTTGACGTTACATGACGCCATGGAACGTTGCCAACGTTTTCAACAATGTTGGCTGTTCTATTGCTGACGAAGAGAGACCATCGGGTGGGATGACCTCTCCACCAAGCTAAAACGATCTCCGAGTCGGTCCATAACCAGGTGGACATGTTTTCCAATTCTAATGCCGTTGTTACTTCCTTTACTAACCGAGACAATAATACTGCTCCACATAACTCTAAACGGGGAAGAGTCACTGGTTTTACTGGTGCCACCTTGGTTTTGGCTGCAATAAGATGAGAGGTGACCGTTGGACCTGATTGTGTGACTAAGTAAACCGCAGCCACGTACGCCCTTTGAGAAGCTTCCTAGAATCCATGGAGAGATACAAGTGCGTCTGGTTGATATGTCACCCATCTTGTTATTTTAATATGTTCAATTTCAGGTAGCTGCTTCCATAATGTAATCCATTCTTTGTTTAGCGGACTTGGTATTGGGTCATCCCAGTCTTGCCCAGACAACCAAAGACTTTGAAGTAATATTTTCGCCACTATTATGATAGGTGCTATCCAGCCTAGCGGGTCATATCGACGTGCTACTTCTGATAGAATAGCGCGTTTTGTGTACGTTGTTAGTTGTTCATGCTTCTTCAGTCGATGCGTGAAGTAGTCCGTCAGTGGAAACCACATAACTCCTAACAATTTGTAACCTTGACCCATATCGAAGTCGATTGCTTCCTTTATCTCTATATCCTGTGTTGGGACTCCTTGCATAATTTGTTTGTTATTTGCTATCCATTTTCGTAATTGAAAACCATCAGAGCTCAGTAGCTCAGTCAATTGATTTCTTTTGATGATGCATTCTTGTAGGCTGTGTCCTCCGGATAGCAAATCATCCACATAAAATTCGTTTAGTATCGATTCGCAAGCAACAGGAAATTTTTCTTTTCCGTCCATCGCCAGTTGGTTTAGCGTGCATATTGCAAGAAACGGAGCAGAAGTGGTTCCAAAAATCACTGCTGTGAGGCAGTAGTCTTTGATTGGTGCATTCGATTGAGACCTCCATACAATCTTCTGAAAATTCGCATCTTGAGGATGCATGTTCACCTGTCTATACATCTTTGTGATGTCAGCCATCATTGCAAATTGCTTCAACCTCCATCAGATGATGATTGACGTCATGCCCTTTTGAATGGATGGTCCAGTCAACAAAATATCGTTGAGTGAAACTCCAGAACTCGTTTTCCTCGACGCGTCAAACACTACGCGTAATTTGGTTGAGGTATTTTCTTTATATACAGCGAAAATTGGCTGTGGTGATTTTCCTTCCAGCTTCCACAACTGATTCTTCATAATAAGGAACTTCCTTCATGTGGCCCAAGTTGATGAATTCCTGGATTACGGTTGAGTATTCTGCATAAAGTTCTTTGGCCACGGCTAAACGTTTTTCTAATTTCAATAGACTTGTGACAGCACTTGTTCTAGAGGTTCCTAGCTGATGCTGGCAATCCATATTTTTGAAAGGTAATAGGACCAGATAACGTCCGTTTGACTCCCTTTGTACGTGAGTTCTATAGTGTTGCTTGCAAGCTTCTTCTTCCTGTATCATGACTTGGCTTGTTCCGACTTTTTCTATTTCCCAAAATCTTTTTAATTCTTCGCTGATTTCTAAGTTTCGGTTTGTTTCAATAGCAAATGTATGTAATATTTGGGTGTTGCCTATGTCAACTTTTCCAGATATTATCTAGCCCAATTTAGTAAATTGGAGTACTGGCCCTTGTTTCACATTTCTAATACCTCCGAGGATTATTTTTGCATAAATGTCTGCTCCTAATAGCAGATCAATTTTGCTGGGTCTATCAAAGTGAGGATCAGCGAGGTCTAGGTGTTCAATTTGTTTTCAAATGGACGGAGAAATAGTCTGTGATGGAATAAAGTTAGTCAATTTATTTAAGATGATAGCCTCTATGGCCAAATGTTCGTTATTTCTGAGATATAACTTCATTCTCAATTTTCCATTTGTCGAAATACCTTTTGATTTCCCAATGCCTGCTATAGTGGTGTTTGTGGATCTTCATTTCAGCCCTAATATTTGGGCTGCGCATTCCGAAATGATTGACGTTTGTGACCCTTGATCTAGTAGAGCACGGAGTGTCATGTCTCCGTTTGAAGTCTCTACCTTCACTAAGGCTGTCGCTGATAATACCTTTTGCATATTGTCCAAAATGGGAGTGTCCATTATAGCGGCTGTTGGTGATTTATTCGATAAGAGGTTTCCGGGCACATCCAAAATCTGTGATTGTGTGCTATGTGTAAATGCCATTGTGGGTTGTTTATTAGTTGCAACCATTCGTTGTTGCTCATTGAAAATTACATAGCTCGATACCTGAGCTTCGTATCTAGGTGACATGTATGTTCGATGGCTGACGTCAGTATTGCTTGTCATTTCAGACCTGTGAAGCAGCGTGTGAAGTGCTTTCTTCCAGCGAAAGCATCAAGTTTTACTAAGGCATTGCCCAAACAAGTGTCTTTTTTCCAAACAATTCAGGCATAAGCCATTCCTTTTAACTGTATCAAATTTTATTGAGTGATTAGCTTGCCGAAACTCTGTACATTGTCTGAGATGATGTGAACCCTTGCAGAGGAATTCAATCGTTGATCTGTCTTACTTATTAATACATTATGAACAGTTCTGTTTGGTCTTTGTTTATCCACTCCAGCAGCCTCCAACGCTCTGAACCGAGATTGCATGAAATTCTTCAGCTTTTGAAATGACGGTGGTTTGGGAAGAGAGGCTCGCTGTTGTTCCCACAATTGGCGTGAATCAGTTGCCAAACGTTGTATGGTGAGATGAATCAACATCGCATCCCCACTTATCGTCAATTTTTAAGTTGTTTATTGCTTGAACACAATAAAGCGTTCTATCCAGTAGTAGCTTTATTGACGAAGCAGATTCATTAGCGTTATTTAACGTTAGTAAACTTTTCAGCTGCACGTTCAGGAGGACCTGTTTGTCATCGTATCGTTCTAGTAGAAGCTTCCATGCCGAGTCGTAATTGTCATCGGTGACTGAATAATGTTTCAGTTGCTGCTCAGCTTCTCCTGCAAGACAACATTTCAAATAGTGCAGCTTTTCCACTTTGGCGATATTTGTTTTGTTGTGAATTAACGATGTGAATAGGTCCTTGAATGCTGTCCAATCACTGTATCCCCCACTGAATTTGGGTAAATTTATTCTCGGGATTTGAACGTCTGTCTCTTTAGAAGCCTTCGAGGGTTGATTTTGTGTATTCTGATTGCCTTGTATTCCTTGCGATTCATGTTCTATACGCAATTCCTCTAACTCGGTTTCGAAATTCAAATTGAACTCTTCGAAGGTAACATACACATTCTTGGTAAAATATTCCAGTGTCAAATCTTCCTTCCCTTGAACCAATGCGAATATTTGATCATGAGTTTGAATAAATGATCGACGGACCTCTTGTACCCGTTGTATTAATTTATTGATGTACGCCAACGTTTTACGAGCTTTGGAGTCCTTTCGGAAATTATTGTACATTTTATGTATTTGCTCGTTTAGTAAGTCTTGTTGCGCTACTAAACGTTCCATTTTTGCAGCATGCCGTGGTTTTAAAATACTGTACTAGGAAGGGTACGTGTTAAAGTTGACAGATTGCGTTCGGCTTACAATTCCTTTGTCTGTGACGACCGAATTCGACCTGTAATATGCTATCTCCTATTATCAATATTCGGTCACTATTATTCACACGGTTGATGTTGCTTATGTAAGTCCTTGAATACTACGCCAAACACTTCGCACAGTTTGATTCGTGCGTTTCTTAACACCAACTCCTCAAAATTAAAGTTGAAGCAATCAACAGTTATCACATTTATGCCCAAACACTGCAAACAAAGTTTTTACTTGACGTCTCTTCAACGGCCAGAATTGAGAACTTTTCAATCTGAAATGTTATATAAGAAAAATGAAAAATAAAAATTCCAAACAACGTTTATATTTTACGTCTCTTTGACGCACAGAATTATGAACCTTTTTAAACAAAGGATAAGTAAGGAAAAAGGTAAAGGACTTACCAGACTTCCTTGCCGTTAACCATATGTCCTTGATTTAATTAACCGCGCGGCCCGGAATTTAAATAATACCACTAAAGAAACTGTCACTATATTCAATTTTAACACATCAAATAATTAATTGGTACCGGATTCGATTATCTATACGAATTATTATATCCGGCTCGACGGACCAAAAATGTTCCAGATATAAACTCCTTTTGAATTGAAAGAACAAACTACTATTTATTTCACCTTATTATTTTCTAATTTAAATTCAATTACAAACTTATTATTTTCTAATTTAAATTCAACTACAAAACTTATTGATTTTACTTTGAATTTATCTTCAAATTTACTTTTTGACCGTTCACATTCACATTCAGAAAACTAATGAGATAATATGTACAGATTTTTCGCTGTACTGCAATTTTCAAAAACAAAGGAATTCGGTACTTTCTAATTCGCTATCAGTGAATTTCAAACTGACAATATCGTAACTTTAAATTCACAATATATCATTTCTGATAAAATCACCACTGTGATCTTCAGTAATTGTTGACAATCAGATGTCATAAACGTCGGTCAATATTGATTGGGAGTGTAAACAAGGAGCATCAAATTCAGATAAGTTTTCTAATTTAAACATAAAAAGAAAAAACGATTCTTTGTGCCTTTTTGTTTCATGTTTCAGCGCTGGATTTGAAAACGACTTTAAACAAGAGGCTTAGCCTTGGCCTGGATATGGCCCCTGAAAAACTGGCGGAAGCTACTGTTACCACCTCTATAAGTTCAATAAAATTCTTCTTGCTTACTTCAAGAATCTTAGATACCTTTGAAGTTGGCTTCGGAGTTGGAGACCCTATTGGACTCTTATTTCCCTCCTTAATTGACGTAACAATAGCCTCTTTATCATCATCACTGTCTGTTGAACTCCTTACCTCATCGAGTTGCATCTTGCAACCAGCAAGAAAACCAAAATAAACTCTTTTTGAACATTCCCCCCAAAACCTGTCGCAGAAATGCAGCAAAAATTTTTTGGCTTTTCACGTGAAGCTTGATTTTGTGGTGAAAAACTCCTAAAGTTCATTTTTTGTTCCCATGACCACAGATTTCAAGACAGAACTTAGAATACTGTCACGGAAAAGTAAGTGAAATTGTGACCCCTATACTAGAGTCACTACACAACTAGGAAGCAAATAATTGTATTGAAAAAACAATAAGAAGATTAGCAACCAACAAATAGAAGATGAATATAAAAAATCTGAATTTTTTTCTACATATCCTTATTTGAATCTAACGTCTTCCGATTGCCACTCCTTGCATTCCACTCTTTGTGCTCCAGCAATCCTCACACTCGACCACTTATAAGCTCATCACGCTTGACCACTCCTTACGCTCGAACATTTACCGCGCTCAACAAATCGCCCCGATCAATCACTCCTTGCGGTCGATCAATCCTTGCGTTCGACTACTCATCGCGCTACGTCCATGCGCCTAATTGCTTGACTTCCTTTTCTTTGTTTCAAATCACCACTAAAATGCTTCACTGTTTGCTGCGTACTATCTTGACGACAGTTCGACTCGAACTCAACAGACCGGCGCATAATTTGCCAGAGCATACTCGTTTATACTAAGTAGCACTTGCAATCGAAGAGCCAATACCAAAATAACTAAAATATTACACTGGGCTGGGTTGTGATAATGCAAAGAAGAAGAAGAACGAGAACAAAGAACGAGTATTTTTTTAGTATGATAATCATATTAAAAATACTTTCACCGAAATCTTGAATATTTCAAATTTTTAAGCTACATGAGTGTAGTAATTAACTGACAATTCAAGCAAGAAACTTTCGCTTCGAATCTGAAGCAGTATATGGCAGCAACACTTACGTTGAAACGCATATCGAAGTTTTTTCATAAAATCAACTTCAATACCCGACTGCCACAACCCCACATCAAAACAACTTCGATGCTCAACTGCAACAAGAGCAGAGAATTAAATTAATTTGGACATAATGTTGGTTAAACAGGTGAGAAGCGTGGTCACCAAGCCACTATTTGAAAGAAAATATATTGACCTGAAACAGGAAATCATTAAGGTGTTCATCTAGCTCACACAGCAGCGCATTCAGAAACTGTTTTTAGAGATCGATCAGCAGTCATAACGACTTTTGAACCAAATGCGCACGTCTACTGCTGAAAGCATCTCCAACCATACGCCGAACCAGATGTGGCCAAACAAGCTTGATTTACCGATGGGAAGTATCTTGTCAGCAAACGACACCTCCTTACAATATCTAGCAATGATTGCTGACAGGGCTTACGAGGTGACGAAGGGATCCAAATCATACACCGTCGGGTCAATCTTGCAGCACAACACACCCGGAGTCGCTCCACCAACACTGAAAATTTCATGCGAGCTCAATAAGATTGTGGGTGAGACTCAATGACTGGCACGATGGATCGATAAGCCTCAAAGAATGCTCATGCCACTTCATGCAAGGAAGACCATGAACGCCACCAAACCCGCAAATAGGCCCAAACCACCAATCAAGGTCTTTTAACTCCATACACAGTATGGACCAGATGCGAAGAAATGCCGACCACCAGTAACATAACAATTGGTCGGTGTGTGGTCAGTGCATCACCTATATATCCGCGGCAGTAAAAGCATTGGCGCACAGTCAATTGACACTGGCGCGGACGTATCCGTTACTACACCGACCATCCAAGATCATAATAGCCCGGGTTTTGGCACCCTCCTGATAGTTGCCAACGGTTCCGTTATTCGTACTAATGGAAAGTGAAGGTTACCGTTGAATCTTTGGCTCCCAAAGCCTGGCACGTGAAACTTCATCATCGCAGACGTCAGTTCACCGATCATCGGAGCCGATCTACTCGAACACTATGGACTTCTTGTGAATATTAGAGGAAGAAAGCTCATCGGGCGGCCGGTTGTAACAGCAGCAGAGGTAAAAGCCTCATCCAAGAAACAACCACCAGCAGTCTCCTCAACTGCAACCATCGGAATTGAATACGGTGCAATTCTAGCAAAGTACCCCGAAGTAACATCGACTACAACTCACCGCAACGTTAACTGCATGACGATGCATCACATCATGACAAAGGGCCTGCTAATTAACCCTAAGGCATTCGGCCTTTCACCCGAAACTCACCGCCACGAAAGCCAAATTCGATAACTTGCTGCAACAAGAAATCCGTCAACCATCCAAGAGTGCATGGAGTATCTCTCTGCGTATGTTGCAAAAAACCCAACTGCGACTGGCATCCTTTCCCCCAGCACTTGCACATCCTGGATCGATACCCAATAGGATTTCTGCAAATCTACACTGCCACATTGCACCATATAACAGCATTCACTGTGTTCGATTTACAGAATGCATTTCATCAGATACCATCGAGCTGGACGATATCCCGAAGATGGTAATCATAACACTCTTCGAACTTTACAAATTCATCTACATGTCATTCGGCCCATGCAACGTGGACCAGACCTTCCAACGCTCCATGCACGAGGTGCTATGTAGGCTCGACAAAGTAATCATCTACATAAACGACATACTAGTGTTCTCGGTGCGCCAGCGGACTCATCAATAGCATGTCGCAGAAGTATGATCGTCTCCGTAAATGTGGACTCGCCCATAATATCGACAAGTGCTAATTTGAACAGAAAGAAGTTCGATTCTAAGGACACACAGTTTTACCTAGTGGATTGAAACTTTTACCTGAGAAGATTCAAGGCATATCCGCAATCCCGAGCTCAAAGACAGTTCTGCAGCTGAAGTCATTGTAGGGTATGATCACCTTTTGCAGGCGATTTCTGCCACACGCAGCACAATATCTACCTCCGCTTCAACAGCTGATACTGGGATATAAAAAACGAACGAATAATTTCCAAACTGACTTCTTTTCTATCGCTTTAGCTCAACACAACGACCCTGAGCTCATGGCTTTGCGGGATAACCTGACAAACCAACTCGAGTCGAAAAAGAAGGAGCTGGTTAATCCTACGACACCACTGCACTGCATCGTTACCAACGACAAAATTCGACCCTACGCACCGCAGCAGTTTAGGTCAGCAATCACCCGGGTACATGCGCGACAAGACAACTAATCACCGACCGCTTCTTTTGGCTGACCAAGGACAAGGATATCAACAACTTTGTACAAAGTTGCATTGCCTACCAACACAACAAGATCGGACGTTACGTGAAGTCATCGATCCGATGTTACACTCCACTAAAAGTCAGGTTCGAGCACCTAAACATCGGCCTAATCGGACAACTGTCCCCGAGCGATAGTCACAAGTATTACCTAACTATCATCAGCAGGTTCACGTGTTAGCCCGAGGCTGTTCCGTCAACGAGGTGCAAACTAATGCATGGATGAGCCACTTCAGAGTGCTGGCACATATCACTATCGATCTGGGACACCAGTTCCAGTCTTTGCTGAGCTTAGCAGGATCCTGGCAATCAACCACATGTGGACAATTCGTTACAATCCTACCTCCAAGAAGTGGCATCGTACGCCAAAACAAAAGCATGCACTTAGGCCTGCGTGCCGCGTTGAATGAGGACATCGATGCCACACCCGCGAACATGGTCTCCGGTACGAGCTTACTGATTCCTGGGTAATTCTTCACCGCATTGCAGCCAAGCACCAACGACGCGGATTTCTTTCGCAATCTCAGATCACGCATGACGAAACTGTGACCTAACCACACTGCGCATTACACAGTAGCCCAGACCTTCGTGTACTGAGCATTCGGCACCAGCATGCATGGCTTTGTATGAAACGATGAGATCAAGTCATCGCTGGCGCCACCATATGATGGTCCGTACCCTATACTCAGCAGGAAGGAAAAGTACTACAAGGTGAGCGTCAGTGGACATCCAGTGTCAAAGTCAATTGACAGGCTAAAGCCCGCATTCCTGACGCCCAAACTTAGCATGCTGGCTAGGCCCTAACCAACGAAAATCACCCTCAGCGATCAATAAGCGATATCATACATGTGCATCGCGTCAGCGCTTTCAGGGTTGAAGCACTGCTGAAAAGCGCTTCAAGCAACGTGCTAAGTGGTCTCACATGGGCACGTTCAGCAGTTTGAATGGAGGATTGGCCTATGTGGTAGCGATAAAGATTATCTCGTCAGCGCGTCGAACGATAAAACATTTTTGTGTAGCAGTTGATCGGCGGATATTCTTCACTGCAAATGCTGGATACTATTTCGGTATCGTCACGAGTCATGAACTTACAATAAAATTAATTTGAGTCGCATGAAATGTTCAGACAGTCAGTTTAAACAGTCATATTAGACCTTAATTTTAGAATAATGCGTTTTTGAATCTTTTTTGAAATCATATTTCAAATATGAGGCGCACAAGTACTATTTTTTGAAAAACATATTTCCAACAATATTTATTGAATCCTTACCTAAACTCAACTTATTAGAGGATATCCTTATAGGTTTTTATCATATTCGGACAATATGATACCAAAAAGCTCTCTATACCTTCTCTCTTTAGGAAACCTGACTTGTCATGATAGATAAAGGGTGGTCCAACCAAAACGCACGATTTTAATTGTAAATAAAACAAAAAGTTTTCAAAGACTTATGTTAATATTTTTTATTATAATAGAAAGATCCATGATAATTATGTGTGAAATAAAATATTCGCAAATGCTCGCCACGGCTACGGTGGCATTAATCTATCCAATGGGCCATATTTTCAATGAATCTGAGACATAATTCAGGTTCAATATCGTTAATGTGCTAAATTATCTCACCCTTTAGCTCTTAAAGCGTTCTTGGCTTATTGGCGTCCACTTTTTCTTTTAAATATCCCCAGAGGAAGAAGTCCAACGTTTTCAAACCACATGATCAACATCGCCACAACGTGAGATAACACGTCCATTGAATTTCTCGCGCATAAGAGCCATTGTTTCGTTGGCTGTGTGGTAAGTGGCACCATCCTGTTGCAACCGCATATCGTCCAGGTCCATAACCTCAATTTCTGGCCACAAAAAGTCCGTTTTCATCTTGCAATAGCAAACACCATTCTCGGTAACTGCTTGGCCGTCCTCATTTTCAAAGATGTACGGTCCGATGACGCCGCCAGCTCATAAACCGCACCAAACAGTCACACTTTATAGATACATCGGCTTTTTAGCAATCTCTCGTGGATGCTCATTTGCTCAAATGCGGCAATTCTGATTGTTTACGAATCCAATGAGGTGAAAGTGTGCCTCGTCGCTGAGGATGATATGCTTTGTAAAGTCACCATTCGCTTTTGTCTGTTCAACCAACCATTCAGCGTATTGCCGACACTTGAAATGGTCAGTAGGCTTCAGTGCTTGAGTCAATTGAACCTTGTAAGCGTGTAAATTCAAATCTTTATTCAAAATTCACATCAGTGATATTCGTGAGATGTTCAATTGTTGGGCACGACGACGAGTCGAGGTTGACCGCTCTTCTTCAGCAATGTTTTCCACAGAACAAACTAGGCGAGCATGCACAGGTGATTTCACATTTTCTACAGATCCGGTTTGCTGAAATTTGCGCACGATTCTCCCCATTGTGGACACATTTGGTCGATTATGCTGACCAAGAAAATCACGAAGTGCACGAAATGCATTTTGATTTTAGCGCCTATTTTCGTAAAAGGCTTCCACAACCTTAACGCACTGCTCAGTTGTGTACCTCTCCATGGTTGAATTTGCCAAGCACTGAAACAAAGTAATGTCAAATTAAGTTCGGCAAAAACCTTGACGTTAAGGTGTGACTCACAATTAACATTGTGCATTATGGTTGAACCACATATTAAAAGAACAGAACACATTTAAGCATTTTAACTCAGAGGAAACTAAATTCCGCACCCTCAAAAATTAAAGTTTATCCAAATGAAAACATCAACATACTCAAACCTCCCCCTACTTCTATAAACATATTGTTTACGTTCCAGCGCTTCCTTCATGTATATCTTTCGCAAGTCTTTCATATGGATCTAAATAATTTCAACGCGAATTAAGAGCTTTAAAAAATGTCTGCTATCACTTAAAGTGAAATTGCGGATTCCACTTTTACTTTTCGTTGGTACTTTGCAATAAGCACAATACGATGAAAGGCAGGTGAAAGAATTGCCGTGAACGAAATAAATGTACGAGTACAAAGTCTCTGTACAGAATAAATGTTAACGTGCCATACATCAAAGGAAGACATATTTTGCTCGCGGTATAGTGTTAATAAAATTGAGTATCATAAACAAAAGCCAACATTTCGTTTTGAACTGTTTTAGCGTGGTGGATATAATCGAGTTTCGGTAAGGAGGAGCATTATACGATATAAAATTCCGATTAACGGCTCTTGAGGGCAACATTAACGTCTCGAATCACGTGACAATTATGATAAATCTGCAATTAGTCGGGCGCAGTTTTATCTCGTATTCAGCAATAAATAAAATATAATTGACTTGGCGTGAAGTTCTTCGGATGATGTTAAAGTTTTTTGTTGAGATTTATTGGTTTGACGGAATGTTCTAGGATTATGAGTGGATTAAATTTGCTAGAATATCTGCGTTTTTATTCATGGTTTTCTTCCTTTTGGCAATAATTTGAGTCCATAGTTAGTTTGGACTTTTGAATTTTTTGAATTATGTAGCACTGTTAAAACAACATCAGAAAATAAGTTTGAAACGTGACTGGATTTATTTGGAGATATTTGATATTATGAAGGACACTCATACATCTGATGAACAATTTCAACGCTACTTTTATCTTACAAATTAGCATTGCATTCATCAGTAGGCTGTCAAAGCTTTTCGTCACACATATGTAGCTTCAAACACACTGTCAAAATGAAGCTTGTTTTCATTATTCAGGGCCCGATATTCAAATTACTTTAGTCAAACTATCAATATCCAGTTCGGAAAAGAAAAAAATACCTCAAGGTTGACATACACCTTACGTACACAAGACACGCAATTACGAGACCGTGACCTACCAATTTTTTATAGATTATACTGGAATCACCCATGCCCGCTCAAAAGCTGGGTCAAGTAGAAATCAATATCACTGTGCTTTCGATTGAGCCATGGCCTTAGATCAGGAATCAAGCACGCATTCCACCTTCTGCTTGTGTCACTCTCCCAGAACTATTACCAGTTACTGAGAAAGCGTTGCCTCTCCTCCCTAGTTTTTCTGTAACAAACGAGGATAGGACTGGTTGGCTGATCAGAATGTAAAATGTTAGCAGCGTAAGTGACAGAACTGAGCCATGGTGTTTACCGATTTCAAAGATATTTAAGTAGCAAGAGCTTATTTCTTAATTTAAGCCACCAAAAGAGATAGAACTTGCTGGGAGCTAGATTCGGAGGATCCTTTCAATACTGCTAGATGATATCCTAGTGATACCAAACAAGTTTTGGCTGTTGCTTTTTGATCTCTTAGGATATGGACAATAGCTCAAGAAATGACCCGTCAAAATCAGAAATTATATACATACTAAATCGCCATTTAAAGAATATAATCCAAAACTAGGCGACTCATTAGAAATCACGAAACGAATATTGGAAAGAATAGGATGCAGGTTCTTACAAGGTTTGAACTTATATAAACTTTATAAGAGCTTCATTGAGGAGCACGTACAACTGAGTCACACCAAGTTCACTGTTTTCAAGAGAATCGCCCTCAATATATAATTTCTCTTACCACATCATGGAGCATTGAAACAACTAGGCACGGAAGTAAAAATTAAAGATGTTTTCAATAGCTAAATGAAACTCAGCAAAAATATTCACAAATTGTTGCACACCGGATCAAAACTCCGAACCAAACTCCAATCGTTTTGTATTGAGTTGACGTGTAGATAAAACGTCCGTAAAGGACTGCAGTGATAGTCTGCTGCCTCGGCGAGAGAGGATAGTGGATTTCAAAGAGGCCTTGTCTGAGGGCGCGTAAATAACCTGGCAGGCTAGTATTGCGTTGTTGTAGAGCGGGTTCATTTCCCCAGCACAATTGCCCACTATAAAAAAATTTCGCGTTCACGAATTGAAAGATCAAATGCAGACTGACAGGGGTCGAGGCCGAGGTAACCTACTAAAGGTAGAAAATTTGACGGCACAAAAGCATGAACGGTCCAAGTAAAGATTTTTCACCAGTGCGCGTGCAAGTTGCGCATATTTTCTCGTCTAAAGTGGTGCATTTCGCTATCGTGTCGTCGTTTACCTCAGCATTCTTGCATTGTTGACATTTGATTAAAAATTTATCGACAGTTTGCTGAAAGTATTCAATTTTAATGTGCTTACCTCCGTAGATTTTAAATTTTGGTTTTATTTTTTTTGATTTTAGCCAATTATTTACGTCATCAACAAAAATTGTTATATGGGGGCTGATAAGGGAATAAAGCAAAAGAACAATCTTATGTGCAAAAAATGCCATGCATAATTTACAAAAAATGGTGTACGCGAGCAGTTCGTTTGTCTAACGACGAATCACTGCGGGAAATGATAACTTTATGTTACATTAATGCATCCTACCTTTTTTTGTCGTTGGGAGATGAATATCATTCAGGCACAGAGTGTAGGACTCTCATCCTTGCAAGAAACCAACTGGACTACCCACTAAACACCTCCCCTGTCAACCTGAGAACCCGGCCTGGAACCGTTTGTCACATTACTTCGGGCCAGTCTCCTTGTGTTACGCCATGGGGCGCCTTCAAGCTGGGGAGTCTCTTTCCTAGCGGGTGGGGATAGAGGAAGAGAAAATGCTAGAAGAGCGATCCCCGAGCCCCAGCGCCCCTGGCTGCTGTGAGTCCCTTTTATATTTTAGGACTGCCCGAGCATAATGTGCCACCTGGTTCCATTTGTCAACCGATTCGAGCATCACCGCAACTATATTATCCGGGGTGAGCTCTCACGTCTCCCTTTAGAGTTCCCTTCGCAGCCTGAACCATTTTGTACTAGCAAAAAATATGTGACAGGCGTTGTCCTCCTCTCCTGGGCAAAACCGACAATCGGGGGACCGCAACTTACCGATCTTGTGCAGGTAAGACTGAAAGCACCCTTGCCCGCTCAAAAGCTGGGTCAGATAGAAGTCAGTCTCACCATGCCTTCGATTTAGCCACGGTCTCACATCCGGGATGAGGCACGCAGTCCACCTTCCTTCGTGCAATTGACCCAAGACTGCTGCCAATCGTCGAGCGAGCGCTGTCTCTCTTCGCGGACAGCCATCTCCGTCGCATCCTCGTTTCGGCGCAGGTAAATAGCGCGGCCCTCTCTAGCAAGGAGGGCGACAGGTTTCACGCCTGCAATAACTCTCAGCACCGAGTCAGAGACTGTTGGATACGAAGATGCAATCCTCAGTGCTCCTCTTCTCTGTACCTGTGCCAAACGTTTTCGGTATACCTTCTTGCTGAGAGCGTTGCCCCATACCTCTGCTCTGTATAGTAGCACCAACCCTACAGCACTCATCAAGAGGCATCTTCTTGATGGGCTAGGTCCCCCTACGTTGGCCATAAGTTGACTCAGGGCCGATATTCCCGAAGAAGCCTTCTCAGCCATTGCCCTGATTTGGTCAGAGAAACTCATCTTCGAGTCGATCAGTAGCCCCAGGTACTTCACCGCTGGCTTTGATTCGATTCGTAAGTCGCCAATAGTGATTATCCCTACTCTAGCGATTCTCTTTTTTGTCAAGATGACCACTTCTGAGCCCGCGAGTAGTCATCCCTCACTGGGCGCATTAGCATACCTAGCCTAAGTTGCGCTTGTTCAATGGTTCGTCCAGCGACCTGAGCCGCAACATCATCCGCATAGCCGACCAAGCGCGACTCATCTGGCATTTCAAGTCTCAGTAGCCCGTCGTAAGACACGTTCCACAGGTCTGGACCAAGGATAGATCTCTGGGCAACACCCGATGTAAATTGCATCCTTCTTTGGATCTGTGTGGTGTCGCAGAGCAGGCTGCGGTCCCTTAGGTAGTTCCTCAAAAGCCTCATTAAATATTCTGAAACTTGAAAAGGGTTTTCCAGCGTATCCAGAATATCCATCTATCTAGCGGAGTTGAAGGCATTCCTGACATTGAGTGTCACCAACAGGACGACCCGTCGCTTGGTGCAACTATATGCCTCTGCCCTTCGGACCGCGTTCACCACCTCTGCAATCGCATCAATGGTAGAACGTCCTGCTCTAAAGCCATACTGTCGAGGAGAAAGGTCCGCAGTAGCCTGGGCCAGGGCTTGCAGTGTTACGCCATGAGGCCCCTTCAAGCTGGAGGATCCCTCCTCTAGGGGGAGGGAACATATAAAGAAAAAGTACCAAACAAGCGCTCTAACCCTGCCCTGACATAATGTGCTACCTGGTTCCATTTTTCAACCAACCCAAGCATCATTGCAACTATACTATCTGGGATGAGATCTCTCACTTCTCTCTAGAGATGTTGTTGTAGTCTTTTCCATTTTTTGTATGCCAAAAATGTGCAGCTGTCTTTCTCTCCACGGCAAAACTGACAATCGGAGGACCGTGACTTAGAAATATTGTGCAGATAAGACTGAAAACACCCGTGTTCATTCATAAGCTGGGTCAGATAGAAGTCGGTCTCACCATACCTTCAATTTTCCATAGTATCACATCTGGAGTGAAGTGCGCGGTCCACCTTCTCTTTGTGCAATTCATCCAAGACTGTTAGCTATCGGTGATTGAGCATTGTCTGTTCTAGCAGGCAATCTTCTCCCTCGCAAGAAGGGCAATAGGTATCACGTCTAAAATAGCACTCGCTAACAAATTAGAGACTGTGGGATATGAAGATGCAATCCTCAGTGCTCCTCTTCTATGTCCCAATGCCAAGCGTTTTTGGGTTTACCTCCTTACTGACACCATCACCCCATATTTCTGCTCCGTACAGTACTGCTGACCCTATAGCACTCATTAGGAGGTGTCTTCTTGATGGGCTGGGTACCCTGCATTGGCTTTAAGTCGACTCAGAGACGATCCTCCTAAAGCAGCCTTCTCAGCCGTTGCCCTGATTTGCTCACATAAACCCATCTTCGAGTCGATGAGTAGCCCTAGACACTTCAACGCTGAATTCGATTTGATTCGTATGTCTCCACTTATTCTCTTTTGTTAAGAATTTTCCCAAGAGCAGCCTTCCATTTTCTCACTCAGCGCTCTGGCACACACAGCCTAAATTGTGCATGCTCAACGATATGTCCAATGACTAGATCTGCAACATTATCCACATAGCTGATCAAGCGTGATTCGCTTGGCATCTTCAGCCTCAGTAGTCCATCGTAAGACATCTTTCACAGGTCTGGACCAAAAATAAGCCCCTGGGCAGCACCTGATGTAACTTCCATACTTCGTTGACTCTGTCTCATATCATAAAGCAGGCTCCAGTCCTTTATGGAGTCCCTCAGAAGCCGCATGAAATATTCTGGAACTTGATAAGAGTTTGCTAGTATATCCAGAATAGCCACGCATCTAGCGGAGTTGGGGGTGTTCCTAACGTCAACTGTCATCAAGAGAACGATCCATCGCTTAGCGTGGCTATGTGCTTCTGCCTTTTGGACCATGCTCACTACCTTTGCAATCTCATCAATAGTGAAGCACCCTGCTCTTAAACTGTACTGCCAAGATGCTAAGTCCCCAGTGACACGGATCGCATTAATAAGTCTTCCCTTGATGAGTTTGTCTAGCACTTCCCTAGCCATGTCTAACATGCGTAACCGGTGGTATGCAGACAGCAATCCGCTCATGACAAGAGCATAGATTTAGGGAGACAACATCACAAATCTCGAGCAGAATGCGCTCATGATTACTGGCTAATTAGTTCTGTAATACCCTCCAATTTTTATTGTCTATACTAAAGACTCCAATGCGTACATCACGTCCGGTGTGTTCTTTCTCAGCCAATATAGCGGAAAGTGGCTGTTTTTCGGTGTATACTACGGCAAACGCCATCCGAGCTGCCATTTCTACGATTCATTTTCATCGTGGATCCATTAACAGATCCACGATGAAAATGAATCGTAGAATGTCATATTCGATTGCTTTGACGTTGAAGCCTCTCCCAACGAGCGTGTTGGCATCGGCACTCTAGAAAGGGCCCCCGGAGGGTTAAGCTTGGTTTGGAAAGATGATATTGGTTCGTTCGGTCGTCAGTACACACTAAGGAAGGTGGCCTCTGAGTACTGAATCTGCAGAAAACCATTCCCCGCCCACAGCGCGCCACCTTTAAATCACTATTCCGAACCCAAATGGTGACAGTACTAGTTTTGTCAGGATGTTACCTAACCAGTATACCGTATGTATAGTTACTTTGACACCACCAAGTGCTTTGCTTTCACGCAAACACACAACAACCCCGATAACATGTTGAGCTCTCCGCACTCTCTACTTTTGCAATCTAAGATAAATACATTAAGTAACAATCAAAGATAAATACATTAAGGAAAACGTTCCATATTTTGCAAAAATGATAAGCATTTGGATATTTGTAATTTTTAATGCGAAACAATCATTTTTATTTTTGTAGATATATAGTAAGACAAACTAAACCACATTGTATTTTAGCTATGAGCATTTGAGCATTCGCAATTTTAAGTTGTGTGAAAATATTTCTATTTTTCACACATCTATGTTAAAATCGAAAGAAACATTTTTTCATCTTCTTAGATATAGGATAAAGAACAACGTTTTGTATTGAAGAAATAGAGATAAGCATTGTTAATAAAAGGACCATGTTCCAATGACGACAGTAGAGTTTAGATCTTCAAGCAACGAAGACGAATAAAATTTATTATGCCATATTTAACTCTCATTTTTAGGGTTTTGTAAAATAATTTTATAAAACCCTGCCAAAATCGCGACCTGTCTGTCCGTCCGTCCATCTCTGTGTCACAGCAGTTTTTCTCGCAAAGTACTTAAGCTAGAAACACCAAGTTTTACACACAGATGTAAAGTGCTGCTCTCTTGAAAGTTCAGCTCCAAAAAACAAATTAATGAGGTATTTGAGGGGGGTCTCTCCATAGAGGGGATTGGCCCCCGAAAAAAAAATTTCACCAAAGGTAGTCAATATGGGTATCATATGAAAGGTCTAAACAAAAACTTTTCAAAACAGGTTTTAAACTAACATTTTTTGCTTCAGGGGGCGCACACGAAGCGGAAATACACGAAAAATTTGTGTCCCCCCCACGCGATTGGACACCTTTCATCCGAAAAATCTGAAAAAAATCATAGGGGTAGATATTTATGAGTACAACAACAACAAATACCTTAGAAGTCGAAATTCACTCAACTTCGTTAATAATAGTATAATTTTTGAATTTCACATTTTCCCCAATAAAATCGTACAGGTACCCTCAAACTCAACGTCATTCAATATTTGAGTAGTTACATATAAGGACCTAATACCCTGCAAGTTTGATGAAAATCGAATCATATTCGCGGGAGTTATAACCATTTGAAAATTCTGCAATTACAACAATAACACACGGTTTTGGTATTTTATGGATTTCCCATCGGTTCAGACACTGCAATTTTGATTTGATCTTCTTAAAATTTCCAGATAAGATTCAAAACAATACTTATTTTCCGAATTCATGATTTAAGTGATTTTTGTTAGTTTCGAACAAAATGGGGACCGTTGAAAATGGAGAAACAATAAGTTTTCTTTTAAATGTGCATATCTCTTTGACATGTTTCTTGACTTTATTTGTTGCTGGTGACTGTATTTCGGAGAGGTTGAGTACAAAACCCTTCTGACATGACCATAGGTCAGTTTACCCAACTTGTTTTAATTTCTTCTACCAAAAAGGTCACATCGTCAAGAAGATTGCAAAATTGTTACGGCCCAAAACGAACACGTAATTGTATACCAGCATGAACTAGGAGCTCATTTTGATGTGGATCCTATTAATACCATCAAGGCTTCCAGGGAGAAACAAATCTTCCTGCATGACACTTATCCGCAACTGTACCCATCTAAACTAGATCAACAAAGACGAAAGTTAATTTTGACTAATCATTTATTTATTTCTATTATTACCAAATTGACTAATTATATTTTCGCATGTTATTGTATTAAAAACGTTTAACTAACTATCAATATTGACTTGGGCCAGATATTCCTTGAGGTCGACAGGAGCTTGTCGATTGGGGTGGCCTATTGAGGTTCACGGCTCAAGCCAATACCTCACCCCTCATCATTTAGTTGATCACCAAACAACACCTCCGCCTTAAACTTAAATTGTGGATAGCGCGTACTTACTCGCACATTGTAGGGTTTTGTAGTGACTGAGTAGCAGCACGCTCTCTAATAGACTCGAACACAAACAAAAACTGCCAGACTCCACCAAGTGTTTATATTTGGTCGTAACGCGATTTGTTTGCTCCATATTTCACCGAAATTTGACGAATATGTGACATATGAGCTCCCACTCCAAGGAAGCTTTTCCTTCGCGCCTTGTCTCGTTTGTAGATTTTTGCAGCGAATTGGGGAAATTAAGCAAAGGAGAGCTTTAGTTTCGTTTTTCGGCACTTTCTACAGCTTTACTCCACTGGAAGCCCATCTCAAAGCTTATCATTTACGTCGGCCACAATGTGATGGCTTATATGAAGCGAATTTGGATGAATTCTTTTCGCTTGCTCATTGGCCGACATGCACATAATTCGATGACAATGAGAGTATGTGCTTAACCGTAGTGAATACATAAATATTGTTGAATTTTATTGGCTTAACTTGAACTCATATTTTCGTAACAAGGATACTATGATACAGCACTTTTATCGTAGGGTTGCCCAATCAGCAGCAAAAACGTCGACTTATGTCAGATGGTGATCCTTGAGCATCAAACCCACACAAAAGTATCCCCTGTCCGTAGCTCGCCACCTGAAAATCACTATTCCAAACCCAGATAGCGACTACCATTATGCAGAACTTTGATCGTAGTGTTGCCCATTCAGAAGCAATACATCGATTTTTATATTCTGGATCGGCACCCCTGGAAAGAGTACAGTGTGCCTCCTTTGTAAACTCTTTTCTTTTATGTCCAATCTCACCGCATACGTAACATAGGGAACTCCTACCGGGTCCTTTGCATAGTTGTGTAGTGCGTCCAAAGCTAACATATTTGAAACGTTGAAGAGGCACTACTCTTCACCGTACCCTGCAGACAATCTTCCCTATTCTTTCTTTGCCCTTATTCAGAAATCGTTTGGCATCCTTTTCTGTCAAGTTAATAATGGCCGTAAAGAAGACATTCGTCTGGTAATTAAGGGGCTTAATTTGGATAAAGGACTGGGCCCTGATCTGATTCCATCCTGATTTCAGGGTCAGTACAAAAATTAACTGACTCAACCCCTCAGCATCATTTTCCATAAGTCTTTCTCAAGTGGTATCTTCCCTTCGTTCTGAAATCCATCTTACATAATCCCAATTCATAGAAAAGATGAAAAATAATCGGTTGCCAGTTACAGGGATAGTGCTATACTGTCTACTACTCTTAAACTTTTTGAACAAATTTTATGCAATAAAATTTCTCCCGTTGTCTTACCATATCTAAATGAAGAGCAACATGCTTTTCAAAAAATCCAATCTACTACTACCAATCTCGTTGTTGTAACTTCAGACATTGTCTGTAATATGGAAAACTTCACCGCTCCGGAATTACAGGTCCAGTGCTCAGTTGAATGCATTCCTACCTGAGAACTGAAAACAATTTGCCAAGTTTCAAGGACATTTATCTGGAGAAATTCATGTCATCTCTAGGGTTTCACAGGGTAGCCATCTCAGTCCACTTTCTTTCAATATTTTCATATCTGATCTTTCGGAGGAATTATCCGACATTTCGCACCTTTTTTACGCTAACGATCTCAAGGCGTGTCATATCATACCACCTCTTGCCGAAACTTCATTTCTCCAGTCTAAATTAAATATTCCCTTTCTATGGTCCAAGGCAATCAACTAACACTGAACTTGGATAAATGCCGGGTATTAAGTCTCTCTAGGAAAAAGAATTTCATCTTCCACGATTACCATGTTAGTAATATACTTCTGAGTTGAGTCGAGTGTGTTGTAGACATTGGCGTAGTTCACGATACTAAGCTCCAAACTAACCTTCATTATGATGAAGGCCTTTTTGAGCATATAGAACGTCAGGCTTTATCAAAAGGAGAGCAAAAGAGTTTAAGAATATTTGGGGTAAAAAATCATTGCATATATCACTGCCGCGTCCTATCCTGGAACATGCCTGCTTAATTTGGAACCCTGTTTTTGATGCTCATAGCAATTGGTTGGAGTCAGTGCAGAAACAAGTTTTATTCTTTGTACTAAGGTCCCTGCATGACCCAAGGTTTTTCCACAATCTATCACCGTATGAAAATCGACGCCAATTGTTAAATTTGTCTTCAGTCTTCTACAAGAATCACATTATCCTCATTGTTATGCTATATACAACGTCGTCAATTGTCTAAGCTCCGCCAAGTGTATACGGCCAAGCGCATACGCCCATTGTCATTAAAACATGTACTTGTTGACCAACGGCAAGCGTAAAGTCTTCATAATTCATACGATTAGCGACGACGACCATGTACATAAGAAGCTTCGGGGTGTGCTTATAGAATCATCGACAAGCTACGCCCATTGTCATCAAAGCATGTACTTGTCGACCAACGGCAAGCGTAAAGACTTCATAGTTCGATCTACATAAACCACAACATTAGCGACGACAACGACCATGTACATGAGAAGCTTCGGGGTGTGTTTCCAGCGGAGTGACACTGTGCTAAACAAAAGCTTTTCCTCGCCTGATTTCTCCCTGCCTTCAAACCATTTCTCCAATTCACCACAAAGTTTCACCATGCGGGCAAGTGGGACGGAGCGCGGAGGAAGAAGCTTTCGTGGAACGAGAGCGCACGTTTCAACCACTCAGCGAATTTAGGGCGAATTGAGGCCGCATGAATCGTTTAAAAGACAATTGATCGTGCGAGAAACGGCAAGTAGTAATAACAGCGGCTACAGAACTGTACGCGAAGTGTATTTCGCCGCGAAGTCAACAGCGAAGCCAGAAAGTGCATCTAGTTCGGGTGCGATTGCAGGAAATCATCACATCAGTTAGATGGTGAGGTGTAGGCTTGAGCCGCGAATCTCACTCGGCTTGGATGCGTTTTTACGCAGCGTAGCCACCATCGACTAACTCCCACTTTCTTCTAGGCATCCTCCGTCCGTGAAGACGGCGCCAAACGCACGGGTGAAGCGTGCCGAGCAAGGCGAATAGTCAGAAGCCGTGCCCAGGAGGAAAGGAGCACCCCAGCAAGACCAGCGCTCGCCAGCGTGTGTATCCCGATCCATCGAGTGGCAGCCGGAGTGACCGCAGCAAGCAGCCTAGGTGCATGCCATCGTTCACCCAAGAAGAGTCTGGAGGAGGCACTCCGGGAAAACGCCAGGGCAGGTCCACGGCCCATCACCCGCGAGGAGTGTCCGTCCGAGAAGCCAACTACAAGCGGAGGCGCGGCGGTCGACGGGAGCAGTTACGGCAGCAGCTCCACGAATACAGGCGGCTCGCACGCATCTCGACCACGATAGCGGAGCAGCAGAAGGTGACGGAGCTGCGGCGCAAGATCAAGAAGGAGGTGAAGGATCGTATACGCGCTACTAAACGCGACCGAGCAGTTGTAGAAGCAAAATTCAAATAAATGTTAAACAATACAAAACTGGGTGTTTTCTTTTGGCAAGTCGTGAGAGTTTGAGGCGGATAAGGTAAACTGCAGGTGGCGAGGCTGAGTGGTGCCCAAAGTACCAGAGCAGGACATCTCGGAAAAGGCCGCGAGGATCCTGTGAGGTAGGAGATTTATAACATTACATCATGTCTGGTTTTTATTGTCTTGTGGGGCAATATTAAGATAAAAATCACATCGAATAAGATCTGTATGACGTCGACGAACTCCCAAGTCCACATCAATAACTAACCCACCGATGCTTTTGACACAAATATGGGACTAAAGCAGGGAGATGGGCTAGCCCTATTGTTATTCAATTTGGCTCTGCAGGAAGTCATAAGGAAGCTACCTGTCGATACACGAGGTATATTACCATACAAGTCGAGCCAAGTAGCAGCCAATGCGGATAACATAAACATTTTGCCATGGTTATTTACAAATGCCAAAGAATTTTTCCTGAAACTTGACAGCGATGCAAAACTGGTAGGGCTACAGATCAATGAAAATTAAAGGAAATGGACGCAGTCAAGAGAAAAAACACAAAATTCTACACTTTGCGAATACAGTATCGAGAATGTATTTGGGCGCCAAAATAACGAAAACGGGCAATGAAAGCGACGAAATACGCCGAAGAAAACAGCTCGCCAATAAAATATTTTTTTCAGTTTTGACGATCTTGAAGACCAGCGGCAAACTCAGGAAAACAAAGCTCCAAGTATACAAACCTGTGATAAGACCTGTGTTGTGCTATAGGTGTGAAACGTGGACCCTAACACAAGTATTCGCAAATATATTGAACGCCTTTGAGTGAAGGGTCCTGAGGTGAGTAATCGGAGCAAAGCTAGACGTGGACCAATTTCGAATTGGATTGTGACTACGGAAGCTGCAATGGGCTGACCACATGAATCGTATAGATGAACAACGGATACCAAATAAGGGATTCGTTGGGAGAACTGAAGGCCGGAGACCACTGGAGAAACTGGGGAAACGCTGGTCTGACTCGGTCAGTGAAGACAGTTCATCGCTGCTCGGGTTTCGAAATTGGAGGACGATATCAATGGACTGAGACATTTGGAGGCGCTGTTTGCAGGAGCCGAAGGCCCAAGAGGGGCTGTAGTGCTAAAAAGAAGAAGATTTGTATGGACGAGCCTGCTAAAAGCACAAGACACGCCCTCATGCTAGCTATTAATAGATACCAAACTATTTACGCAGACAACAGGCCAATTAAAAGAAGTTGTAGAAATTTCAACGGTGTCCTGTTTAAATCCACAATATTAAAATCCTTGTCTCTCTTGATACTTTAGATTAGTTTAAATGCTTGTAAATTCTTGTTACTCGTATTTTTGAACTGCTTTGTTTTGCCGAGTAAATAAATGTATACGTTAAGCTTTATATAGATTGAAGGCTATGGTTGGCTTGAAACTGTTTACTGGTTTCCTCAACATGCGGATCAGATTTCGCTTATTTTGTTTGCTGATAATTTCATCACTCCATTCTTTAAAGCATCTTGTCTTATTCATTTTCCTTCTTAGCAAAAGAGTGGCTTTTTGCCATGTAATTTGACCTCTATTCATACTCAGAGAACTTTCGGAGTCTCTGTGTCTGGGAAAGATTATTGCTTGTGCTTTAGCAGGGTTTACTTTCAAATTTAGTAGTAACAAGCTCTGCTGAAATCATTTAACTTGCTATGTAAGGCAACCACGATGTCTGGGAGCTTCTTTCTTTCAGGTAGCATGAAGCAATCGTTAGCCTTTTGCAGAACAGTAGTCTCATTGCTTGCTAGGTGATGTAGAACAAAAGTATACACGTTCAAAAGGAGGGGCTTAAAATCTTTCCTTGAAGTAGACGTTGTTTAGAGTATATTTGTGTGCGTTGGCGAGAAGAAGAATAACTTGGGACCCATCTCTTTTTCTAGTTTGAGCATCAATATGTCAAAGCAGGATCAGGTCGGCTTGGTTTTTCTGTAAACGTAGCAGTTTGGGGACAAGATATTGTTATCCTCAATAAAACGGTCCAGTTTTATTTTGATCAGTTTATTTATCATTTTTATTGGCACACTGATTAACGTGATCGGTCTGTAGCTACTGAGTCTTATTGTATCCTTGTTGGGATTTAGTATTGGGGTAATTCTAATAGCTCTGCATACATTCAGGACTTTTCAATCAATGACGGCTCTAGTACAAGCTTCAAGGAGGCATTGAAGGTGCTTTGAAGCAAGGGGTTTTAGCATTTTGTAATCGTTTGAGTCAACACCTGATGCCGTAGACTTCCTTTGCTTATTGAAGGTTTTATGTACCTTTTAAGCTTTAAATAGATGATTGGGGTTAACGGCGGTAAAAGTTTCCTCGATAATTTTAGTGCAAAGATGGTACCTGCTCCGAATGTCCAGAAGAAATCATAAACTTAGCTTTTCGCCCATTTGATCACTCGGGTTTCGCCTCTTGTGATATTTGATGTTGTCGACGATGGTCCAAAAGCGTTTGGTGCTACAGCTTTTTTCACCCCTCCTTCTTGGCCTCTCTGACCTATTTTACACTCGATACTCATCCATGAAATGTCAATACTCTAATGTCATTGAAAATGAAAATGGCTGATCCTTGTGCTAACATATTGTTACATGTACAAATAATTACATGTACAAATAATTCTGCGAGCTGCTGTCGCAATTGTTTTCATAATCAACGTCAACAAATGAATTTACTCGAACCCACGAGAACCCAACAAGCATGATCAACATCTGCAAGTGACGTCACTCCATTCATTAATTTGCTCGAATCTACCAGGTACCTCTCGGTAGAACATTCGATAATGTACGAGAAATGGGTGAATAGGTAGAGACCCTATATAAAGGCGAGCTGAATGAATGGGGGGATCATTCATTACAACCGCGATAGAAAACTGCGACATAGTGGAACGCGAAGTAAAGACGATTGATTGTTTGAGTGCGAAGTGATTTAGAAGACAATTGCGATAAGAAATTTATGGACAAGTGCTAGATTTTTTTCATAGTGAAAATTAAAATAAGTGAAAGTGTTAAATTGTTTATTGTGCATTTTTGTAATTAAATAAATTCTTTTGACTTAAATTAAAAGACATTGCGTTTTCACTTTCCCGGAACATTAAAATTATTGGCCGCGAACCGGAAAACACGCGACAGTGGTGTCAAGAAGTGCGAAAGAAAAATTTAGGAAGTGAAAACTTTTGAACATTTTTGTGCACAATAGTGAAAATCAACGTGGAAACTGGTAGAAAAACAGCCGAAACAATAAAAATGCCAGGAAACTTACATCTAAAAATTGATCAATTGACCATATCGGAGCTCAAGGAGGAGTTGGAACAGCGAAACCTGGCCACACAAGGTACAAAGGCCATACTGATTGCACGCTTGCGTGATGCGATCGAGTCGGAAGGCGTGAATCTGGATGCGGGTGAGCCCTCAGATGCGGAACAAGGCGCAGAAGGTGGAGAAGAAGAAACACCCAAATCAAAGGAGCCAGAAAATGTGATATTGCAAATGTTAATGCTGATGCAGCAAGAGCAGCGACAACAGTCATCTAATTTAACTGTGAAGCTTAATGAACAATCAGTGAAGCTGGATCAACAAGCGATCGAAATCAAGGCAGATTTTCAAAAACAGTCCACCGAAATAAAAGCGGAGCTCAGTAGTCTTAACAAGCAAATTAAAGGCGTAGAGGAAAAGGTTGACCAGGTCGACGAGAAGGTTTACCAGGTCGAGGAGAAGGTCAGCCAGGTCGAAGAAAGAATGAACCATGAGATGGAAAAAGTGAAAAAAGAATTGGAAGCTGTGAAGGCAGTAGAAACCACTTCACCAGCCCCGCTTATAACCGCAGCGCAAAGCACATCCAGAAATGTGCAAGCACCAATATTCGATGGGCAAACGGTCTGGAGTATTTACAAGACCCAGTTTGAAGCTGCCGCAAGGGCAAATCATTGGAATGAATAGGACCGAGCAACTGCGCTGATTCTTGCTCTAAGAGGACCAGCTGCCGAGCTTTTGCAGACGATCCCCGTTGAATCGCAATCAAACTCGAATGCTTTAATGAATGCGCTCGACATGCGTTATGGAGACGATCATCTAAAGCAGATTTATCGGTCACAGCTAAGGCATCGGGTGCAGAAGTCTGGTGAAACCCTACAGCAGCTAGCCCAAGACACTAGCACTTTTGGCTTACCCAGCCTACGACCCTGAACATCGAGATGATGCAGCGACAGAAGCATTCATCAGCGCACTAAAGGACCCGGAATTGCAACAAGCCGTGCGATTAGCTCAAAAGCAAACGGTTAAGGACGCATTGGCTTACAGTCTGAACTTTGAGGCAGCGAAAAATGTGACTCGTACCACTGCCCGGGCTCGTGAAGTAGTGACAGACGAGTGCAGGTGTGAACGCGTGGAAATTGAGCGAGACCCGCATGTAAATGGTGCGCCTAGATGCTGGAATTGCAGAGAGAAGAGGCACCTGCAAAGAGACTGCAAGAAGCGAAGAAAACCGAGCTATTGTCCAGGGTGTGCAGCTAGGAGGAGATCCAGACCGAGTCAGGAGGGTCGAGAAACATGTAAGAGCCAACTTCGTGGGGCAGAGGTTGGCTAGGAGGATCGACGTCCCCAGCACCACCATCATCGTGTCAAGACTACATCGTGGAGACGCGGACTTATGTCTTCCGGGTCAAGTTGACGGAGAACACTGCACCATAACAATCGACACTGGTGCAACCCGATCGATTATCCGACCAGACCTAGTTAGACAGCAACAACTTCACAAGGGCAGAATTTTCTCACTACGGACAGCTACGGAAGAAACTGCACCTGTTCATGGAGAGGTCAACCTCCAGATACAGTTGTGAGACCTTGTGTTCCGACATAATTTTCTGGTCGCAAACATTATGGATGACTGCATTCTCGGAATGGATTTTCTGCAACCACATGGAATCACGTTGGATTTGGGCAAACGTGTATTGAAATGGCAGAATGTAGAAGTACTGATGGAGGATTCCAGCGTCCAAATTCCCAAGATGAATGTAGTGGTATGTACTGACACTGATGTACCGAATTCTTCCGAAAGCATTGATTGGGCCAAGCTTGATGGTGATTCTGGAGACCACCGATCTTATCTGATAGAGCCAACGAAGACGTCCGCATTACGCAGTTTGATTGTAGGACGATGCCTTGTAAGATCTTTAAGGAACGGATATGTGCCGGTTAGAGTCCTTAACACCGCAGACTCAACTACGAGCATCAAAGCGGGAGAAGTCATCGGCAGCTGCCAGCCTGTTTCCACCATCACCTCTTTGGAAGCTACTCACGACCATCATTGGAAAAGGAGGCAAGACACAGACAAAGCCCGGGAATCTACGTCTGCAATATTGAAGCAGGTCAAATTGCCAGTGCAGCTATTCACACGAGCCTCTGATCTGGTCACCAAGTACAGTGACATCTTCTCAACAAGCCCGGATGACCAAGGCCGAACGAGTATGGTAACTCACGTCATAGATACACAGGGAGCCAAGCCGATTCGACAAGCACCGAGACGTCTCCCTATAGCCAAACAAGGAGAAGTGAGCGCGTTGATCTCGGACATGGAAAAACAAGGCGTTATTGAACCTTCTGTCAGTCCATGGGCCGCGCCTGTAGTTCTAGTGAAGAAAAAGGATGGTAGCACTCGCTTTTGTGTCGACTATAGGCAGCTTAACGACATCACTAAGAAAGATAGTTACCCGCTCCCACGCATCGATGACATCATGGACACTTTAGCCGACGCAAAGTGGTTTTCTACACTCGATCTCAAGAGTGGCTACTAGCAGGTAGAAATTGACAAGAAGGACCGAGAGAAGACCGCATTTTCAGTTGGGACCGGATTGTGGCAATTTGTGGTGATGCCGTTTGGGCTTTGCAATGCTCCAGCCACTTTCGAACGCTTGACGGAATATGTGCTACGTGGTCTAACCTGGAAAACCTGCTTGGTGTACTTAGATGACATCATCGTCATCGGGAGAACGTTCGAAGAGCATGTGCGGAACTTAGAAGAGGTTTTCTCCCGACTGCGACTGGCAAATTTGAAACTTAGTCCCGAGAAGTATACTCTTTTCGCAGATGAAGTAAAATACCTGGGACACGTCATATCAGCAGAAGGGGTCAAAACAGACCCTGAGAAAATTGAAGCCGCGAAAAGCTGGCCAACACCAAACAACAAGCGCCAACTACGAAGTTTTCTGGGTCTGGCGACCTACTATCGAAGATTCGTCAAAGACTTTGCCAAAATAGCTAAGTGTCTCCATCAGCTAACCGAAAAAAATCGTCCGTATGTCTGGAATGAACAATGCCAGACAGCCTTTGAGACCCTGAAGGAAAAGCTGTGTGAATCACCCGTGCTGGCGTATCCGAAACCCGGAAAAATGTTTGTAGTTGACACCGATGCAAGCAACGGCGGTATTGGAGCTGTACTCTCCCAGCAGATCAATGGCGAAGAAAGAGTCCTCTCTTATTACAGTCGAGTTCTCTCAAAAAGTGAGAGGAATTACTGTGTGACCAGGAAGGAGCTATTGGCTATAATAGAGGCCACCAAGCAGTTCCACAAGTATCTATATGGCCAGAAATTTGTTCTTCGAACGGACCATGCATCACTGAGATAGTTGCTCAACTTCAAAAATCCCGAGGGACAAGTTGCGAGATGGATCGAAAGATTGCAGTCATATGACTACGAAATTGTTCATCGGAAGGGCGGAGTTCATGGAAATGCTGACGCCCTATCCCGCCGTTCATGTCCAGCTAACTGCAAGCACTGCCGACGGATTGAGGAAAAGGAACCGCTCGTTGATCTGCGATTGATAACGGCGGAATTCGATGAAGGCTGGTCATCGGAGGAGATTCGAACCGCCCAGTTAGCCAATGACGACATCAGACCATTGCTCGTATGGAAGGAGACGACTGGGCGACCTGAGTGGAAAGACGTTTCAATGCATGGCGCAACCCTGAAAAGCTATTGGGCACAATGGAACTCCCTTCAGGTGGAGGGTGGCGTACTCAAGCGAAAATGGGAACCGGCGGATGGTAGCTCCTATAGGATGCAAACTATACTTCCCAAAAGCCGAATCCACGATGTGGTTAAGGAAATGCATGAAGGATCCTCGGGAGACCACCTTGGTGTTAACAAGACCTTAGCGAAATTGCGGGAAAGGTTCTACTGGCTCCACACTCGAGAAGACGTAGAGGACTGGTGTCGCAGATGCACAATTTGCGCTTCCGTCAAAGGCCCAAAGCGACGACTGAGAGGACAAATGCAAACCTATAACGTAGGCGTGCTATTCGAAAGGATTGCTGTTGACATCGCAGGACCCTTTCCTGAATCCGATTGGGGAAATCGATATACGCTGGTTGTAGCCGATTATTTCAGCAAGTGGCCCGAGGTCTACCCCATTCCCAACCAGGAAGCAACTACCGTAGCTGAACAGCTAGTGTTAAATTGGGTCAGTAGGTACGGCGTACCTTGCGAATTACATTCAGATCAAGGCCGAAACTTTGAGTCACTAGTTTTTGGCGAAATGTGTGAACTACTGGGAATACGGAAAACGAGGACAACACCGCTGCATCCCCAATCCGATGGAATGGTCCAACGGTTCAACGGCACGCTCAATAAACATCTGGCCAAGATGGTTGACGAGAACCAAAGGGACTGGGACCGACATATCCCACTATTTTTGATGGCGTACAGAGCTGCCGAACATGCATCGATGGGCCAAGCCCCAGCCAAAGTCAATTTTTGGTAAGACTATTCGTTTGCCAGCCGATATAAAGTTCGGAACACCCCCTGAGAAACCCCAAACGGTCTCGGAGTACGCAAGTGATCTAAGACAACGGTTGAACCAGATACATCGGACAGTGCGAAAACACCTCGAATCGGCTACTGACCGCTTGAAGACCAGGTATGATCTAAAGGCTAATTCTACTGGCTTCCAGCAAGATGACTTGGTGTGGCTTTATAACCCGCAACGGGGAAAGGGTAGGTCTCCAAAGTTGCAACATAATTGGGAGGGACCATACCGAGTTACAAAGCGAATCAACGACGTCGTATACCGAATACAGGAACATCGTAAGCCGAGAGCTAAAATGAAAATCGTGCATCTGGACCGTCTTTCCCCATATTACACCCAGGGAGAATTGACTACAAATAGCGACACATCTTTTCGGGGCGAAAAGAACTGAGGTGGGGGCAGTGTTACATGTACAAATAATTACATGTACAAATAATTCTGCGAGCTGCTGTCGCAATTGTTTTCATAATCAACGTCAACAAATGAATTTACTCGAACCCACGAGAACCCAACAAGCATGATCAACATCTGCAAGTGACGTCACTCTATTCATTAATTTGCTCGAATCTACCAGGTACCTCTCGGTAGAACATTCGATAATGTACGAGAAATGGGTGAATAGGTAGAGACCCTATATAAAGCGAGCTGAATGAATGGAGGATTGATTCATTACAACCGCGATAGAAAACTGCGACATAGTGGAACGCGAAGTAAAGACGATTGATTGTTTGAGTGCGAAGTGATTTAGAAGACAATTGCGATAAGAAATTTATGGAAAAGTGCTAGATTTTTTTCATAGTGAAAATTAAAATGAGTGAAAGTGTTAAATTGTTTATTGTGCATTTTTGTAATTAAATAAATTCTTTTGACTTAAATTAAAAGACATTGCGTTTTCACTTTCCCGGAACATTAAAATTATTGGCCGCGAACCGGAAAACACGCGACAATATGATGTAAATTCTGAACAAGTTTTAGTATTGCCATAATGAACCATTCATTCAGCAATTCAAATTTTTTAGTAAAAATAAATGAGCAATATTGTTTAGTTAAGATAGTATATAAGATTGTGAATTTCCAATTAACCTCTCTTTACAGTCAGAACGCTGATCTTTTAATTAGATTGAAGGCATAAGTAAAATCCTTTTGCTAAGGGCGTAGTCAATTGTAATGGATTAATTTGGGACTCAGGTGGATAAAAACAAGAAGACGTTTTACTTTTGTGTCTATTCTACACATTTATTTATTTTCTTTGGTCTAGTTCCCGTCGTAGGAAATGAACAGGAAGGCCTTCCAGGCCTGTGCTTGTTTTCCTTCGGTGGCAAGCTTTTTTACCCATATTAACAATTTTGTGATCTGGATTGAGCACAAAAGAAAAATAGAAAAAAGTAGTATTTTTAAAACAGAAAGATATCTACACCAATCTGATGACCCTAATCTTTATACATAACTGCTGAGCTTCCTACAAATTTTGATTATTGTAGCATCAATACGTTCTTAGAAAACATATTATGACATTGAGCAAAAATCGTAAGCTTTTATAAAACTAACTTCAGATGGCCCTCAAAATGAAGCTGCACCCATTTTCTAGAATTAATTTTATTGTTTAACATCACATCCTTAAGCCATGGACGAAATGGAATGATGATATCTGAAAGTTGTTCCCATATGACTAATATAATGAAATATTTCCCGCAATAACCATTATAGGGACGATGACCATGCCAACCATCATAACCCATTCCTATAATAACAATTAAAAATTTTTACCAAGAAATTACAAAGGATTTCCTCATAAATCTTTAAACCAATCAAAACCAATCAGACAGGACAGGAAATACATTTGTCATTGGTAATATTGTACACAAAACTCGTAAAACTATTAAAATTTCACAATGAAATAAATCTCCAAGATCTGATATATGTCTTCTGGCATATTCATGTGATTTGCATATTAATGAAGTCATGTGTCAGCGAATGGTCTGAATGATTTTGACTCATTCAATTCATCATCACCAAAACATCGTATCACATGCATACACACCCGAAAACCAACAAAACCAATATCATCATCACCATCATCATTATCCTCATCATAATCATCATCATGACTATCATTGAAATATGACAGCGTACGTGCATGCAATGAAGGATATTATGGGATATGTGCAAGAAGTACTAATGGTGTCAAAATGAAAATTGAATGCATCAAAACCAAAAAAAAAGAAAACAAAAAACACAAAAAAAACAATTCTTCATTAAATTTTCGGATGTCTATGATATAAACCACACACGTAGAATCTTATAAGTACAGATTGTTGTCATCATACGAGCTCATATGAGCAAGTATTATGCACATACCGGGGCACAATTTCGATTGGATTGAGTAAAAGCATGATATGAATGTGTAATTCCAAATGGAATCGACTGAATCATTCATTCAATTAATTTATTCGTAAATGCTATTTGTTGCTTTGCTGCTTTGAATTGATGAAGTGTTGATATGTAGATTGCATTTAATGCAAATTTCTAGCGGTTTTTCTGGATGAGGAATGGTAAGCTCTTTTTCTTGAGAAAAATTTCCAATTCGTTTTGCGTGTAAGATTTAATGTGGGTTTTAATCTTGAGCTTGGGATTTATTACAAATCATAAAATTGGAAAGTTTTCGATGATGGATTGTTAAATTATGCAAAAGACAATTTATATAGAAGACCGCTGATTTATTTGATTGATTTTATGATAGCCTAATTCAAATTAAATTTCAAGAAAATTAGATTTAGAGCATGAGCAACGATGACGGTTGGTTTGTAGAATTAATTTCCATGGTTTATAAATCACGTTATATTAGTTTGAGCTAACCAAAAAACGGTTTAAGTACCAAATAAAGCTTAAAGCAATTCTTTCAAATGATTTGCGACTGCGTATGCAGGATTTTTTTGTTATTGTAGGGAGGCGAATGCCCATTTATGCACAGGGAGTGACTCCCATGCTGGCAAGAAGGCAACTAGACTTCCCACTAAACACTTCCCCTGTCAACATGAGAACCCAGCCTGGGACACTTTGACACATTACGAGGTGTGACAATTAAGTAATGAGACTGATTCCATGAAAACCGAACATTGAAAAATTACCCTACAACTCTGCCATTCCCTTCAAAGTGGTCCCCTTGGGCAGTTATACAACAATTCCAGCGCTACGACTGGGATGTCCGCGAGTACCCTCATCACGGCCGCCTCGATGTCCGTAATCGACTCAAAATGGGTTCTTTTGACCACCGATTTTGTTCTAGGGAACAAAAAAGATGCACAGGGTGCCATAATGGGTGAATAAGGCGGCTGTTGTAACACGACCATCCCTTTAGAGGCCAAATACTGGGCCACGCTGTGACGGCTATTTGATGCTGCTTTTGATTCTCAGAAAGGTTATTGGAACCATCTTCGCGCACAACTTTTTCATCCCAAAATCATTGGTTATAATTTGTCTGACTGTTTCACGGTTCATACCCAGTTCTGAGGCCAACATTCGAACTATTAAGCGTCTATCTTCACGGATTAGGCCACGCACACACTGTGCAATTGCGTCAATCCGCACTTCGACTGGTCTCTCGCTCCACGCCTCGTATTCCACGCTTTCACGCCGCTCTTTAAACTCTTTATGCCATCGAAACATCTGGGCACGACTAAGAGTACTATCACCATGCACTTTGTTTCGCCCAATCTGGCGCAAAATTTTATCGCGACGCGTTTCTCTTGATTTCGTTTCTCCATTTTCGTGATAAGCACCACCAACACACGTCTGCTCAACACCGCAATAAAATTATTCTCATCACTTAATTGTCACACCTCGTACATCGGACCAGGTCTCATTTTGTTACGCCGTGAGGCACCTTCAAGTTGGGGGATCCCTCTTCTGAAGGGAAAAAAGAAACGCAAGACAAGCGATTCCCAGCCCCAACGCCCCCAGCTGCTTTGAGTCCCTTTTATCTTTTACGACTACCCGAACAAGATGTGCCACTTGGTTCCATTTGTCAACCGATGTGAGCATCACCACGACTATATTATTTGTGGTGAGCCCTTCCGTCTCCCTGAAGTGGTTCCTTTGCAACTTGCCCCATTTAATGCATGCGAAAAATATGTGGCAGGCATTGTCTTCCTCTCCTGGGCGATACCGACAATCGGGGGACCGTGGCTTACCAACCTTGTGCAGGTAAGACTGAAAACACCCATGCCCACTCAAAAGCTGGGTCAGATAGAAGTCAGTCTCACGAGGCCTTCATTTAGCCACAGTCTCACATCTGGGATGAGGCACGCAGTCCACCTTCTCTTCGTGGAATTGACCCAAGACTGCTGCCAATCGTTGGGTGAGCATCTTCCCTTTGATGCAGGTAAATAGAGTAGCGCTGTCTAGCAAGGAGGGCAACAGGTATCATACCTGAAATTACTCTCACCGCTGAATCAGAGACTGTCGGATACGAAGATGCTTTCCTCAGTGCTCCTCTTCTCTGTACCTGTGTCAATCGTTTTCGGTTTACCTCCTAACTGAGAGCGTCACCCCATATTTCTTCTCCGTAGAGTAGCACTGAGCCTACAGCACTCATCAAAGAGCGTCTTCTTAATGGGCTGCGTCCCCTCACATTGGCCATAAGTTGACTCAGAGCCGATACTCCTGAAGCAGACTTCTCAGCCGTTGCCCATGCAGGGTTTATATCTGCTACTTAGAAATTTGAAGTATATAACCATCTGATTTTAATTTTTGACATCTTGCATCTGCAGGCCTGAGACGGCAATCACTTTATAGTAAAATAGTGTAGAGTAGGATATATTATAAGAAGGACTTATTGTGAATAGAAAGTGATTGTAAAGAGATAGAAAAGGCATTCAAGATCAATAAAGAAGTTCTAAGTCATGTGTAGAATAGCGCCCAATCATCGAATTCAATAAATATCGTATTATCAAAACAAATGAGTAAGGAACAGCATTCTCCTGATAAAACAAGGGCCAAGAGCAGCCTAAACCCACCCTAATTGGAGCCTCTTGACGAGTATGACCAACCACCGTGAGGAAAATCTTTGTTTCCTCTGTGTTTTTTCGCCTTTACAACTCTATTATTAATTTGATATTTTTCCAGAAAAACGCAAATCTGTTTTGTTAAAGTAAACATATATATATATATATATATATATATATATATATATATATATATATATATATATATATATATATATATATATATATATATACTACTGTGACCAAAAAATAAGCTGACATTTGAATTTAAGCTGCGCGCGTCGAAGGATTTGGAAAATTGTTTATTTTTTTAGGTTAGTAGCACTATCAGTGATATCTATGTCAAATTTACATGTCAAAATATTCATTAGTGTTTGAGATACGCGTCGATTCCGGGATGGCCTTCAGTTCCGTCTTCGCTGCGGCTTGAATCTCCTCTATCGTATGAAAACTGTGTCCCCGGAGCGGTCTTTTAAGCTTGCTGAACAGCCAGAAGTCGCACAGTGCCAGATCAGCTGAATACGGTGGTTGCGGAACGATATGGGTTGAGTTTTTGGCGAAATGATCACGAATTACGAGTGCAGTATGGAATGGTGCATTATCGTGGTGTAAAAACCAAGAATTATCTTTCCACAATTCCGGCCTTTTTAGGTGGATACCGTTACACAAACGACACATAACGTTCAAATAATATTCTTTGTTATCTGTTTGGCCCAAAGGAAGGAATTCAAAACGCACAACACCATGATAATCGAAGAAGAGAAGAGGTTGATGGTCGCCCAGGACGCTCTTCGTCTTCGACACGTTCACGGCCGGCTTGGAACTCACTATACCACTTGTAAACATTTTTTTTTAGGCAAAACCACATCATCAAACGCTTTCTGCACCATCCTCAACATATCCGCAGCAGAAAATAGGTTCCGCAAACAAAATTTAATGCAAAATTGGCAAACGAAAAACTCACTTTTGGCAGCTCACAACACGATGCGTATCTCAAACACTAATGCATATTTTAACATGTAAATTCGACATGGATAGACTGACAGTACTATCAACCTGAAAAAAAAACAATTTTCGAAATCCTTCGACGCGCGCAGTTTAAATTCAAATGTCACCTTATTTTTTAAGATGCAGTAGTATACATATATATATATATATATATATATATATATATATATATATATATATATATATATATATATATATATACATATATATCTATATATATTTCGGGAGTAATAGTGCTCCCTTTTTCAGTATTTTTAGCTATGCTTAAGTTACAAAATTGTTTTTCTGTTTCTTCCCTTCACAATCCTACCTCTTTTTCAAAAAGCTTTTCACTTTAATTACCTTGCTACATTTTTTACTTAACCTAGGATCGCTTAATTAACTTACTATTAACAGAGGGTTTATTTGTACATATTTTAAATATTCTCCAATTATAACTATTGTTGCGACCGTTGAAGTCACCGCAGTTGCAGACATTATATTTCAGCAGAGAGGTGCGTAGCCCAAGGTGGCATACTGAGGCTGGCTAGCGCTCAGCCGTGTCGTTTGACTTACGGGATACCCTCTGCTCGTGCTGAACCACCTTACACATAAAAACTAACACAAAAGAAAAAGGACGGGAAGGGGGAGATGTTACGGCGGTAATTTGAAATTGCGACTGGAAGAAAGTTGCTACGCCGGAATCGTGGAGACGACCCAGATCCTGAGTGTCTCTTTCAGCCTGGCAACGAAGGGATGTCGGCAAGTGTAACTGGAAAAAACAAAAAAAAATAGACATTCACTGGGCTTAACACCATGAAAATATTCTATCTGGTTTCTGATTAGGTGATGGGCAAGCCCCAGTAGCCGTGGCTTAACTCGCTCCTCCCGGCAGACAATGCTCCATCCGAATTATTGAGCACCTCACTCAGCAGTACAATTTCACCACTGTAATGAGTATCGCCTGTGTAATGACCAGTACTCGAATAATGACGTTTTGAAATCGAGATGCTTTTGCTCAGCTTCACCTCATCGATGGTAGATAGGTGGTGGTCAACAACTCCGGATGGGTCACCAGCCTCAAGAGAAAAACAGCTTAAGGGGACTGGAGTAGACGTAAAAGATTCTGTAGGCAGGAGTAATGACCCTGACAAGATGTTGAAAACGTCCCAAAAATCAACCCCGAGATAAATAAAATTCGTTAATGCCAGAACAATCGAAAACCGAATCAACCGAGTGCGATTTTTGAATTAAACCAAGGCAGTGACGTATCTTAACACGTCAGCCTTATGACCTGATGCGGTCTTGACATTGGCGTGCATCGAATAAAGATACAAACCAAGGTCACGGACGAGGTCAAGGGCTCCCACTCCCAGGATGCTAACTCTTGCACCACTGTCTAACATACCTTTCGATTCGCATCCTTTAATGCTGATCTCATCATAAGGCCGTTTTTCTTCCATGCGATGCCACGATTAACTCAACGCACGCTAGCTTGAGAAACCGTCGCGGGACAAAATATTTCCATGATCTGTGGAGCCGCAACTTTGATCGTTGCCGCTTGTGGTCAGGCTTTAGGTCAGAATCAAAGTCACAAGCCACATCCAGGGAGTTGCTTGGGTGAAATTAGACCTCAGGCAGTGACGTTTGTGTGGAAACATCTACAGACCTAGGTGACTGAATTCCAATTTCCCAAGAGGGCGGCTGCAAGAAAAAAGCCGGATTTGTTTCATTAGGGAGGGCACCAGACCGGCGACATGAATTGTAACCAGCCGAAAAGTCGTCATGCAGTAACACGGAATTGATTCCACATGTCGAAACTGGATATTGAAGGTTATCCATTTCCAGCCGTTGCCATGTGGCTTCAATTTGGTGACACCTTCTGACGAGAGCTCAGGTGGTTGAGAACTCATGTCCAGCCAGATGCTCCTGCAGTCGGAGATTCGTGTTCCTAAAGACTAAGTCTCGCAGATCCGTGTCCCTCATCGGAGTCGTTAGTTGGAGAACCATCGCTTCAATGGATTCAAAGAACTCAATGAACGGCTTGTCAGATCTTTGCTTGCGGGCGAACATATTTTCCCAAATATGAGCGTCATCAAGCCGAGATCCGAATCGCTCAATGAGTTCACATTTCAGCTGATTCCAACTCAAGTCTCCATACAGTTCACGCATCTGCCAGTACCAGCTTACGGTGGTACTCTGCAGAAAAATATGTGGGCTGGACACCAATTCATGCTCCGAAATACCGTAGCTTTGAGTCAGGTTGCTAACGCGGAACACAAACTAGCGAGCATCCATTCCAACTGAGCCGCCATCAAACTTAAAGCCCCATTTATGCATGGGAAGAAAACTTCCATTCAACTCATATGTCTGGCCATTATCCCGGAACGGATGCTGTGAATGAGGATCTGGCAAATTCTGGGAAGAACGTAGAGAAAAGCGAGTTAAGCTTTTATGCTCGTATTGTGAACGAGGAAACATGGTGAAAATTAAAACCAATGAAAACCCGTACACCATCTAAATAATTTAAAAAATATTAAAATGAATGTACAAACGAACAAAAAAAAAACGATTTTATAAAAATAAATTCAAAATTGAATACCAGGCAGACAAACAGCCAAGTAAATAGATCTATGAAATTTAAACACCTAACTTAAGCCAAAAAAAAATTAATTTAGAAATAAAATACACTTCAAACTAATACAAACCAAAACCTAACTCACTATCCTAAACTAAACTCAATTAACAAAGTTCAACCTTACTAAAAACGAATCAAAACTGTATGCAATATACGATGTCGTTGATTGGTAACTCGGTATCTCCCAAATATACTGCAACTTTGGAGACCTACTCTTTTGCCGTTGTCGATTATATAGCCACACTAAGTCATCCTGCTGGACGCCAGTAGCATTTGCCTTTAGATCATACCTCTTCTTCATGCGATCAGTGGCCAATTCTAGGTGTTTTTGCACCGTCCAATGTATCTGGTTCAACCGTTGCCTAAGCTCACTTGCGTACTCCGAGAGCGTTTTGGGCTTATCGGGGGTGTTCCGAACTTTGTACCAGCCGGCAGACGAAAAGTCTTTCCAAAAATGACTTCGGCTGGGGCTTTGGCCGTCAATGCATTTTCAGCAGCTCCATACGCCATCCATAATAATGGGATGTACCGGTCCCAGTCCCTTTAGTTCTCGCCAACCATCTTGGCCAGGTGTTTGTTGAGCATGCCGTTAAAACGTTCGACCATTCAATCGGATTGGGGATGCAGCGGTGGTGTCCTTATTTTCCGTACATCCAGCAGGTTGCACATTTCGCAAAAAATTTTTGGCTATAAGTTGTCACATGTAGTACACATGCCACGCTGTACCTACTGAATGGGAATGGGGTAGACCTCAGGCCACGTGCTGAAATAATCGGCCACAGCCAGCGTGTATCGATTTCCCCATTTGGATTCAGGAAAGGGTCCTGCAAAGTCAACAGCAATCCTTTCAAATTGTACCCCCACGTTATTGGTTTGCATTTGTCCTCTCAGTCGTCATTTTGGACCTTTGACGGAAGTGCAAATCGTGCATCCACGACCCCAGTCTTCTACATCTTCTCCAGCATGGAGCCAGTAAAACCTCTTCCGCAATTTCCCTAAGCTCTTGCTAACACCAAAATGGCCTCCCGGGGATTCTTCGTGCATTCCCTTAACCAAATCGTTGATTCGGCTTTTGGGAAGTATAGTTTGCATTCTATAGAAGCTGCCGTCCGCCGTTTTTCATTTCCGCTTGAGTACGACACCCTCCATCTGAATGGAGTTCCATTGGGCCCAGCAACTTTTCAGAGTGGCGCTATGCATCGAAACGTCCTTTCATCCAAGTCGCCAAGTTATCTTCTTCCATACGAGTAATGGTCCGATGTCTTCATCGGCTAGCTGGGCATCTTGAATCTCCTCCAATGACCAACCTTCATTGAATCTGGCTGTTATCACTCGCAGATCCACGGTTGGCTTGTTTTCCTCAATCAGTTGGTAATGCTTGCAGTTAGTTGGACATGGACGACGAGATGGGGCATCAGCATTTCCAACAACTCCACTCTTCTGATGAACAGCTTTGTATTCTTATGATTGCAGTCTTCCGATCCATCTCGCAACTTATCCCTCGGGGTTTTTGAAATCAACCAGATATTTCAGCGATGCATGGTCTGCTCGAAGAACAAATTTCTGGCCATACAGGTACTTTTTGAACTACTTGGCGACCTATATTATAGCCAATAGTTCCTTCCTGGTCACACAGTAGTTCGTCTAACTTTTGAGAGAACTTGACTGCAATACGAGAGGACGTGTTCTTTGCCATCGATCTGCTGGTTTTGGATATGCCAGCACGGGTGATTCACACAGCTTCTTCTTCAAGGTTTCAAAATTATTGTCATTGTTCATTTCAGGCATACGGACGATTTTCTTCGAATAGCTGATGGAGACACCTAGTTTTTTTTGGCAAAGTCTTTGACGAATCTTCAAAAGAAGGTCACCAGACCCAAAAAATTTCGTAGTTGGCGCTAGTTGTTTAATATTGGCCAGCGTTTTACAGCTTCAATTTTCTCAGGGTCTGCTTTGACCCCTTCTGCTGATACAATCTGTCCCAGGTATTTTATTTCAGCTGCGAAAAGGGAACGCTTGTTGGAACTTTGTTTCAGATTCACCAGTCGCAACCGGAAGAATACCTCTTCTATGTCCCGCACATGCTCTTCAAACATTCTCCTGATAACAATGATGTCATCTAGGTACACCAAGCAGGACTTCTAGGTTAAGCTTTGTAGCACGTATTCCATCAGGCGTTCGTAAGTGGCTGCAGCATTGCAAAGCCCAAATAGCATCACCACAAATTGCCATAATCCAGTCTCAACTGAAAATACGGTCTTCTCTCGTTCCCTATTGTTGATTTCTACTTGCCAGTAGCCACTCTTGAGATCGAATCTAGAAAAGCATTTTGCGTCGGTTAACGTGTCCATGATGTCGTCAACGTGTGGTAGCGGGTAACTATCTTTCTTAACAATGCATTAAGCTGCCTATAATTGACAAAAAACGAGTGCTACTGTCCTTTTTCTTTACTAAAACTACTGGCGCGGCCCATGGACTGAGAGAAGGCTCAATAACACCTTGCTTTTCCATGCGCTCGCTTCTCCTTGTTTGGCTATAGGAAGGCGTCTCGGTGTTTGTCGACTTAGCTTAGTGAGTTACCATACTCATTCGGCCTTGATCATCCGGGTTTGTTGAGAAGATGCCACTGTACTGGGTGACTAGATTAGAGGCTTGCTTGAATAGCTGCACAGGTAATTTGGTCTGCTTCACTATAGCAGACGTGAATTCCTACTTAGCTTCTCTATGACGTACTCCCAAGCCAAATTGAATAGCTTTGGGGCCAGCCCATCTTCCTGCTTTAGTCCGATATTTGTGCCGCAGGAACCGGTGAGTCAGTTATTGAGGGCTTGAGAGTTCTTTGACGTCATTGTCATTTGAGTAAGATGGACTAATTCGGCATTATTTGGTACAGTACGTTATGATTAATACTATCGTCAACGAAAATTTGGTGTACGTCTATGTTCAACTCCCACTATTTTTCAAATACCTACTTGACTATGAACAATTTGTCTATTGTCGATCTATCTACTTTAAAACCGCCTTGATACTCCCCAGCAATACCGTTGTCGTATGATCTAATTTTATTGTCTAAGATTTTAGAAAATATTTTGTACGCCGTACAAAGTAGTGATATGCCTCTCTAATTTTCACACTGTAGCTTGTCACCTTTTTTGTGGATAGGGGATATAATTGATTGGCTCCGCTGGAATCTCATCGATGCCCGGCGCTTTATTTTTATTTTGGGCTTTGATGATGGAACAAACTTCATCCAGGGCGGATAGAGCCAATGGAACCTCTCCGCAGACATCTATAGGCTCCAATGATCTGGAGCTGTGCGGAGAATTCAGGAGGTCCTTGAAATATGATGCCCATCTTTCCTTAATCTTGGTTTCATCAGCGATGATATTGCGGATGTCTCACGGCAGAGCGTGGTTTTGGGCTGATAACCACGTTTCAGGCTTTTCACTACTTTGTATGTTTGTCTTGTGTTGTTGCTCGCTAGACTTACATCTATACTTCTCAATACAATATCGTATGTGGACTCCTGTTTTTAAATAGGGGAGAAGGGAAAGAAAGAAAGAAAGCTAAGGAACTGTCTCTGGTATTTCATCGACTGAGTCAATTTCATTTATCCACTCAAATGCATGATTTCTATGGATTGATGCTTTTGGTTTTTAGGGCTTTGTACTAAAATAAAAAACCCTATCACAATCACGACCTTTGTCCGTCTGTTCGTCTGTATATCGCAGCACTTTTCTCCGTAACTGCAGAAGCTACAGCCATGAAACTTCGTGGAAAGGTCAAAAGTGGTGACTCCTTGAAAGTTTTGGGGTCGGAAAATTGTTAAAAGGAGTTAAAAGGGGAGTCGTTCCATATAGGGAGGTGACCCTTAAAATTTTGTTTTCACCATTAGTAGTCGAGTAGGGTGTCATTGGAAAAGTCTTTATGAGATCTGTTCAAAAGAAGTCCTAAAATTTTCTTATCAGTACCGTGGGGGTACGAGGTAGGAGACAGCTGTAGTAATCAAGCAGTCACATAAGCAAACTGCTCGAAATCCTTCCAAATTCTTATCCGAAATTTTAATTGCAGATTTAGAAAATAATTTCATTACTTCCATTTATAGTCGTAATTTATAAGATATTTTTTTCTTATTATTATTATTAAATGTAATTTTATATCAATTTTCCATTATATCAAATTTAAACGTTTCCCTACAAGTATATTCTTCATGATATTTAACGTTTTTTTATTATTTAAAATCTTCTTTTCTTCGATTAACTTAAAAAAATTCAAATCTGCAAATTAAAGTTTTGGACATGGGAAAACTGATTTAGTGCATCCCTAATGTGTATTGCATTGCCGAATGCAATCTAAATCGGCTGAGCAAGCAGCTGTATTAGAGGTACCGCTGTGACACGGCAAAAGAAAGAAAAGGCTTGGATGGATCCCCGGGAGATTGCAAAATCGCAAACACGGTGGACTGGTTGTGAGAAGGTACTTCCATTACAGCTGAGCCATCATTTTCACGGATTTTATCATTATTGTCTTGTCGAGTCTTTTGTTAATGTATTTTAAACATAAGTTTAGTGTCCCAGTTCGATTATTTGGGGTACAATTTCGCAGCAGAGTGTGGGCGCTTGAAAAGTAAATATCACCCCGAGAGTGACGGATTTGTGAAAAAATTTCAGTCGGAAAGATCATGAAGTGCAGGTTTGAAAACCCTGGCTTTGCGTTATTTGAGCTTAAGGTTATCTCCAACCGAACAAAAACCGTCCCAGCTCAACACCGGACCGCCCCTTTATATTTCCCTTGCTCGGAAAACGTGAAAAGCTAGTGCAGGACATCCCACAATCGCGTTATTTGTTATTAAGTTAATATCGTCGTCCAATACGCAAATCCGTGACTACCCAATATACAGTTCATGGAACGTGATCTGATCAAAATAATTGACGCCGGATCGAGGAGTGAGGAGTCATGCAAAACTCTGCGGTTGCTCAAAAACCCAACCAACTCAAGCCGTAGCAAATCGTAATCGGGGCCCAGAAGGCAACACAAAATTCAAGTTACAAGAGCCACCGTCCATCTCCCAATCATGAGAGAGTGATTCAGTTATAGGAGTTGTTCTCAGTTTTCAGTAGTGGATGGGCATATTCGTCACGTTTTTGGTTGTTTAAAAATATTAATGTTCTCAAAATTGTCCAGTGTGATCATGGAAATTAAATTTATCGTTAAACTGCTGCGAAAAAGAGAACCTTGAACTCCCCACCAAACAACTTAATGCTGTCTCCACTTGGCCTAAAATACATAATTGCACTCGACGTCTTGTCCCAACGCACATAAACTTATGTGAGCTAAGAGTGAGCTTGAACCATAGATATAGAGAGAACTGGATCCAAAACCGGTCGCGAGAGCCTAAGCAATTAGCAACCTTCGCTATAGTTGTGTGAAGTTGAGGTTTGAAGTTATGCTTTTGTTTTTGCACTTAATTCACTCCGAAACACGTTTACGTTTAAAAAGTTTTTAATTTTAAAGAACGCGTGTACAAAATCGGCACTTTAGTTCACTGTTTTTATTGAAAACATGCGAATTTTCCATCGGCTTTGACACATGAGTTTTCTCGCCGTTTTTGCACCTCTACGAATTTCTTTTGCTTTGACATTCGAGTTTTCTGTGAGAGTCGTTTATTGTGTTGTACTCAAACTGTTTTACGAATGTTAAAGAAGGCGCGGTCGTGTGCACGTGAAATGAAATTTTGTCGGTGTGCGCGGGTGTCCGTGGGGGAAGTGATTCTTCTGAAGAGAGGAAAGAAAAGCCTGTCTGGAAACAAAGGGGAAGGAGAAGCAGAGGGAATCATATAGTTTCGAGAGCGTAAGTTATTTATAACTTATATATGTGGTAAATTTGCTTCCCACATGGACGAGTACACAGATTCTCGTTGCTCGTCCATTTATTTATATGTCTTTGGCTTGAACAGTATTGCTCATGGGTATGTTCTGGCACGATGCAAATGAAACTGGCAACTTAGTAATTGAGTGAATTATATTCACAACATATATTTGACGTAGATTTTTCAGCAACAGCTTGTATCCAGTTCACGGTCACAGATTGACTTCTCCCTCCATCGTTTTGCATTTGTAGCGAATCGTACGTGCAACGAGAAAAAATCTCCGGTATGAAAAACGCTTAACGAGTCGAACAGCAATTTCCCAAAGGCAAAAAGAAAAACACGTTTGGAGCTTTGTGCACACCTGCCTGTGCTTAATTTCCCTGTAGCGGATTTGAGAAGAATGGGAATCATTTGGTTCCAACCGATGTTATGATTTTGCGTATTGTGTATGATCTAATATTCGGATACAAGATAGTGTTCTGATCATAAAGATTCTGAATATGAGAATAATGTAAGCGTGATGAGTACATCGTCCGCAGTTTTTCCTGACGGACTACATTTGAGCAAAGCGTATTATCTTTTGTATGTGCTGTGTTTGCTTAAAAATTCAGTTACAAGTGATCACTATAATTTTTGGCGCGAATCCTAATTCGCAAGTCGGCTGAGCGCATAGTGACATCAGCACAAGACAAGCCATTAGTTTGCTTCATATTATTTAATTATTAATTCAGTTTGTTTCGGATTTCTTTTTGCATTTTCGTGCACCCAACTTTCCACCGTGGATACTCCAGCATCAACAGGCGGAAGTCTTTCACATGTGAGAACGGTTCTTACCAGGTACACCATTTTACAATACCTCAGGGGTAAACATAATGCCTGTGGCGTATAAAAGGACTGTCAGTAGCTAACAAATGTCCGGCAAGGCAAACTGCTAGAGTTACCTCCACCCTCCATTCATTAACTAATACAATGGCGGTTAGTCGAGTGCCGTCTTCCCCATTGCCAGAAGTAAATACACCTGTAGCTGAAAATCGGTGCTGTACACAGGTACTAATTTATAAATAAAATTGACTTTTTCGAAGAACCAACTGGATGAATAATACTGGAGTAATTGCAATTAATTTTCATAAAAGAAAGTTTTCTAGAATTTTTTCTTCCTATAAAACAACAATTAGTGAGTACTTCTAATAAACAAAAAAAAAAACAAAATGAAAATCCTGAATTTACAAATTATTAAATATATTAAAAGACAGTAAAAGACGAAAACAACTGATTTTTTTTAAATAAAAATAATAAAGATGTTAACACATATCTTTTCCTTTCAACTTCAATGAGTCATTAAATTGCAATTTTGCACACGCACATAAGCACAAAATAAAGGGAACAAAACCTTTTTTAGATTATAAGAATTCAAATTCCTCTAAAATGGGTTAGCCATCGGGCACGCTCTTCCCTTTTTTTGCTTAACAGGGGCTCTTGTCAGGTAGAGTGGCCTTCCGCTTGCGTGCCCTTTTATGATATAAGGTTTTGTGATTGCATTGCATAACGCTATGGCATAAATCAGTTACGTTTGTATTCCTCATTTGTGGGAAGGAGTCATGCAAATTATGTGGGTATGAGCCTTTCACTCAAATGAGAAATACATGGCCACGTCTACGTTTGGATCTTGATCCGGTTGGGAGGGTGCGAGGGGCACCGCTACCATCTGGATGCCCCGCTCTTATTTTTGGGCCATAAGGATCGTCATTAATGACGAAATCTATGCAAGTCCGGCCGTTTTTGCATGGTCCAATTCGTTCTTCGAACAAGCGTTTTAACCTTTAGTAGGTGTGGCGACATATCGAGAATCAACATGAAAGCCGTAAGGATTGGCATCGGTTGAAGCAATCAGCGAATCAAAAGTTACGAGGAGCGGCAGAGCGGAACAATAAAAACATTCAAAACTCTTTGAAACATCCTTGTGTATTTTCAACCGCCATTGATGACGCTTCGATTAATAAATTGTTTTAATTTTGTTAAAATCGTGTTTGACATTTTGTGAAAAGACTATGTGATCTCCTCAGTGGTGACCCCGACGTGATCCCCTTTGTGAATCAACAAACAGAACATTAATTAGTTAAAAAAATAAAATTCGTGACGTGACGCCAGTAACATTTTCAAAATGGCTACCGGGACGGATAAATTACCGGAGACTCCGAAGACGTCGAAGAATCCAAGTGGTGCACCGCCGATCGCGCCGAGGCCATCGGGATCTGCAAACTTATATGTGGAAGCGTCGCGCATCACCAAATTTCCCGCGTTCTACAAGCTAGACCCGGAATTCTGGTTTGAACAGGTGGAAGCCACTTTTCATACACATAGCATTACGCATGATGAGACCAAATTTAAGTATGTTATACAGTACGCCGAGCCGGAAATATTGCCACACGTCATCTCGATTACGAGGAATCCACCATCCGAAAACAAATATGATGCCGTCAAACAGCGAATACTGGCATACTTTTGCGGAATCCAGCGAATCGAAGCTGAGGCGCATATTTCAAGGCCAGAACCTCGACGGAAGGAAGCCATCGCATTACCTTCAGCATTTGCGGAATACTGGTGGAGAACAAGTCACTAATGCTATGTTGCGCTCACTCCTTCTGGAGCAACTACCAGAAAACATCCGGGTAGTTTTAGCGATTTCCACCGAGCTTGATATTGACAAACTGGCAAAAATGGCGGACTTGATGATGGAGCTTCAACAAACGCCCGCCATTGCAGCTGTGCAGACAAAGGAGGCTAGCAGTAACGTTTTGGAGCAAATATTGAACCGCATTGATCGTTTGGAGCTTCGAATGCGAGATCGATCACGCTCAACGTCTCAAGGGAGAAGAAAGCGGTCAAAGTCAAGACCAAGGGGCCCATTTTGTTTTTTCCATAAGCGTTTTGGTCAGTGAGCCCGGAATTGCCGTCAACCGTGTCAATGGACTTCTGACGAAAAAAGCAACTCGGGAAACTAAATTCGTCGTCCCGAGTCACGGCGGTCGAGGACGACCAACCGCACCAACGCCGACTTATAATCATGGACAAGAAAAGCGGATTGCGATTTTTGGTAGACACTGGTGCTGACGTCTCCGTCCTTCCCAAAACGAAGCAGCATAAAACACTTGCAAACTTAAAACTATATGCTGCCAACAACACATCCATAGCTACGTATGGTGAAAAATCGATGATACTTGATCTCGGCCTTCCACGACAATTTCCATGGAGCTTCACCATCGCAGATGTCCGGCAGCCCATCATTGGAGCGGATTTATTACGACATTTTGGACTTCTGGTTGACCTGCGAAGAAAATTATTAGTAGATGGTAAAACTAATCTGAAATCCATCGCCGACGTTTCGCTTAATGTTAGCTCTACCGTCCTGTCTGTTTCATCAAATACGCCTTATCACGAGCTGTTAAAGGCATACCACGACGTTACCATTCCTAGTAATATTAAAAAGGTTAGGAATCACGGTGTCTACCACCACATTCTGACCCAAGGACCACCAGTTGCCGAGCGAGCCAGAAGATTGCCCCCAGAGAAATTGCGTGAAGCAAAAACAGAGTTTGAATTTATGCTCGAACTTGGTATCTGCCAACCGTCTAGCAGCCTATGGGCAAGCCCACTGCACCTCGTGGCTAAGAAAACGGGTCAATGGAGACCATGCGGCGATTACCGGCGTCTGAATGCCATTACCATTCCTGATAAGTACCCGATCGCCCATTTAAGTGATTTCACGCAAAATTTGAGTGGATGCAAAGTTTTCACAACATTAGATTTGACACGCGCGTATAACCAAATTCCCGTGGCTCCCGAAGATATCCCGAAAACTGCCGTCATCACCCCATTTGGACTCTTCGAATTTAAAGTGATGACATTCGGGTTATGCAATGCGGCGCAAACGTTCCAGCGATACATTGATTCTGCGCTACGTGGATTGCGATTTTGCTACGTATACATTGATGACATTTTAATTGCATCGAAGTCAAAGGAAGAACATCAAAAGCATCTCCAAATTGTATTTGAACGGCTAAGAGAATATGGTTTGTCAGTCAATGTCTCGAAATGTGTTTTCGGCGCACCATCAGTGGAATATCTGGGATACCTTATCGACGAAAACGGTATCAGTCCTCTTCCTGCACGAGTTAAAACTATTTTGGAATTCCCGAAACCAGCAATAATTGCCGAACTAAGAAGATTCCTAGGAGCCATAAACTTTTATCGCAAATCATTGCAAAGTGCAGCTGAAATTCAGGCGCCGCTACATAGATTTTTACTTGGCGCTAAGAAAAAGGACAAATCGAAAATAGCCTGGAATCCTGAAGCGGAAGCGGCATTTCAACGATGCAAAGAGCAAATGCCAAATGCAACACTATTGCAGCATCCAATTGAAAATACCCAACTGGCACTTAAATGCGACGCATCCAATACTGCCATGGGAGCGGTGTTAGAGCAGCTAAATGGCAAGACCTGGGAAGCGCTGGGATTCTTTTCAAAGAAATTTACAGCTGCGCAGTGCAAATACAGCACTTATGATCGTGAATTACAAGCAATTTATAGTGCTGTAAAATACTTCCGAAATATGATAGAGGGACGGCCACTTATAATCAAAACGGACCACAAACCGCTTACGTTCGCGTTTAACCAGAAAGCGGAGAAAGCTTCTCCACGACAATTGCGCCAATTAGATTTTATTGGACAGTTTTCAACGACGTTGATCCACATTGCAGGAAGCGAGAATGCCACCGCAGATGCGATGTCACGAGTAAGCGCGATCACAGTCCCTATTGCAATCACCAGCCAGGATTTGGCGGCAGCTCAAAACCAGGATGACGAGCTGAAGCAGTTACTTCGTTCGGAGACAGCGTTAAAATTGCGTAAACTTTGCATCGACAACTCGGATAACACTATTTTTTGCGATACTTCTACTTCCGAGATTCGTCCGTACATCCCGAAAATTCTTAGGCGGAAAATATTTGATATAAACCATGGCCTATCACATCCCAGCGGGCGCACAACAAAAAAGATGGTCTCAAGGAAGTATGTATGGCCAAGCATGTCGAAAGATATCTTGGAATGGGCTCGGACATGCCTCAATTGCCAGCGCAGTAAAGTAAGCAGGCACGCCAAACCACCACATGAGCAATTCAGCATGCCAGATGCAAGATTTGCCCATGTACATATTGATATTGTTGGACCATTGACATCTTCTCGAGGATACTCTTATGTGCTGACGATGATTGACCGGTTTACGAGATGGCCAGAAGTGGTTCCGATCTCATCTCTAACAGCTGATGTCGTTGCAGATGCATTCTACACAACTTGGATATGTCGTTTTGGTGCACCTGCTATGTTAACATCGGATCAAGGCACACAGTTCGAATCGCTGCTGTTCCAGGCGTTGACGCACCTCGTTGGCTGTAAAAGAATTCGGACTACAGCGTATCACCCTTCTGCCAATGGAATGATTGAGCGTTGGCATAGATCATTAAAGGCAGCAATAATGTGCCATGACAATCTAAATTGGGTGGAGGTTTTACCAACTGTTCTACTTGGGCTGCGAACTAGTGTAAAGGATGACATCGGTGCTACTGCAGCTGAATTGGTGTATGGTGCTACATTACGGATCCCAGGAGAATTTTTCTTCGATGAGGATATGCCTCTTGATCCTAAATTCTTCGTTGAAAAATTTCGCGAACAAATGAAGGAGATTCGTGCCACTCCAGCGGCCCAACACTATAAAAGAAAAATATTTGTGCATAAAGATCTGTTCACGTGCACGCATGCATTTATTCGAGTGGATCATGTTAAAAAGCCACTCAAACATCCGTATGAAGGTCCTTACAAGGTGCTGAAACGACAGACAAATAATGTTTTCACTCTCGATGTGAAAGGAAAACTCATCTATGTCAACATCGAGCGACTCAAGCCAGCATACTATGAGGCCACGGCAGAAGCTTCACCATGCAGTTCCGATTCACCAACAATGACGCCACAAACAATACCAGGACCTACAACTTTAAGGACATACCAGGGTCCTAAAGCTAAAGCGAAGCAGACGAAAAATGTTACATTCAAGATGTAATGCGCATTTTGACAATCTTGTCATCTTCAGCTGACTAAATTGTTTGGAAGGGAGCACTGTAGCGACATATCGAGAATCGACATGAAAGCCGTAAGGATTGGCATCGGTTGAAGCAATCAGCGAATCAAAAGTTACGAGGAGCGGCAGAGCGGAACAATAAAAACATTCAAAACTCTTTGAAACATCCTTGTGTATTTTCAACCGCCATTGATGACGCTTCGATTAATAAATTGTTTTAATTTTGTTAAAATCGTGTTTGACATTTTGTGAAAAGACTATGTGATCTCCTCATAGGTGACCTCGGCGTCGACACCAGTCGATCGGCATGTTAACACGTCTAATTCGTGAATGCCAAATTCTTTTGTAGTGGGTCTCGCGCTAGGGGGAAAGAACCTGCTCCATAACTTCGCAGCGCTAGCCAGCCAGCGCATACATGCATCCCCAGACAAGGTCAATCTGAGCGGATCTCAACATCCTCTTTCGCCGAGGCAGCAGACCATCGCTGCAGTCCTGAATGGACATTTGTATTTACCCACATCACTACAGAGCTCCTAACAAAAGGGCTTTGTACCCATTCTAGGGTTCCAAAAAAAAGGCCATGAATCGATGATTGCAGTACAGGTGAGTGGCCCCTGAAAAAAAATCATCAAAGGTAGCGATATGAGTATCAAATGAAAGGTCTTTATGAGAGCTTTTCAATGCAGTTCTTAAAGTGACAGTTTTTGCTTCAGTGGGGGCGCCGGGGGAAAGTATACGAAAAATGTGTTTCCTCCCTCGCGATTGGACACATGTGATCTTAAAAAATTATCAAGGGAGATATTTATGAGTTTAACAATAATAAATACCTCAAAAGTGAAAATTCATTCAAATTTGTAAATAATAGTATGATCTTCAAATTTTACATTTTTTCCAATAAAATCGTATGAATGCCTTTAAGCAGCCTTACACAGTATGCTAAAACTCTGTAAGTTTGATGAAATTCGTATAATATTCACGGAAGTTATATCTATTTAAAATTTCTCCAATTACAACAGAAATAACACGCTATTTTGGTATTTTATGGACTTTCGCTCGATGTTTTGATGAATAAAGAGGTAATCACACACCTTTTCAAGAGGTAGAACTCGTCTCAAATATTTTTAATAGTAGTCTCAAATAAAACGAAATATAACAAAATTGAAAATACTTACATTCAGTTACAGAAATAAAGAAGAAATAATCGAAAGTAAATACTTTTTTTCTTTTTCAGTAGAGGACAGACTCCACAAAAGTATACTCCGGAATTTTAATTATGTGTCCTTGCAGCATGAACCAGCGTTTAGTGATCTCGTTCAAATCAAATACATTTCAACAAAAAATCACAATCCTAAACTGTTTATGTCAAAATTGACATACTAGATTGATGACACTTGAACAGCTGGAGCTCATACATTTTCACGCACACAATTCTAAGTTTGATTTCGAAATACAATTTTGAACATCAAAACCGCCGAATGTCAGTGAATGGCCAGACTATACTTCTGCATGGAGTGACTATAGTCAACACTAGCTACGACCCACATGCGATCAGAAGCAGCTCATTTTACAGTGTAACTCACCTCTAAATAATATTCATGGTCACCCCACTAACACTAGTATACTGGCCAAAGCTAAAAAGTGGTAAAATTCATACAATGGGGCGGACGAGACGAGGTGCATCTTCATTGGTGCATTAATTCTTTTTTTATTAGTTAAAAATATTCCGCCTTTAATAGAACTTTCAAATAAAAAAATGAAAGAAAGTATATACCCTTTAATTCTAATATTTATTTTAAATTTAGTATACAATTGTTTCGTTCTCTACTTGAGAACTTCCTCAGTACTACTATTCCCTAAACTATAAGTGTCCTAAAATTTATACTAAACTCATTAACGTATTAATATGAATCTCTAATTACATCTAATCCCTCAAAATACTTTTACTTAATCTCTAATTACCTGATCCTTTACCATTCAAAAATTTGTTTTTCCTTAATTATTACTTAACTACCTTCATTATTTTGTAAGCTTGAATAGCCAGGTGTATCCGTTACCTGGGTCGCCGTTCCAAATGTCCTGCGTCTTCCGATTGAATATCTCCAAGCTTTCTGCTACATCAAGCTTCCATCCGTTTGTAACCGTTTTCAGCATGCTTACGTTGTCCGCAGTGATGTCATGTTTTTCAAGGACTATATGCTCTGCTACTTTTGATTTGAAGTTTTTTGCATCCTGCTTTTTGTTTTTGTTGACTGCTTCCCTTAAGTGTTCATTCCATTTGACACCTAGTGATCTCCTCGTTTGTCCAATGTAACATCCATTACATTTCGTACACGATACCTTGTAGACTCCACTGCGCTCCATTTTGGGAATGGGGTCCTTGGTTGATCCAAGCAAGTTCTGTATTTTTGTGGCCCGGCTCGTTTAAACTAGGTCGATGTCTACGTTCTTCATAGCCCTCTTCATTGTTTCCGCTTTGAGTCAAACGTTACAACCAACCTCTTCCGTTGCTCGACTTCCGCAGTTAGCGTTGTGAACTTTTTATTGAAGATCTCCTTCGTTCGTTTGGCTATCAATTTGGTGACTTCATCCGTAGGGTATCCATTCCACTCGGCTAGCTTATAAATGTGGGACGTTTCTTTTTTCAGGCCTTCCTTATTCAATGGAAGCGTGAGCATTTGATTCACAAGCCAGCTAAATGTCGCCCATTTTTGCTGTTGGCAATGGTTCGAAGTGAAAGGAATTATCCGCATGGTGTCCGTTGGTTTGCGGTATATTTCGAATTCCAATCCATTAGCTCCTCTATTTATTTATTTATTGATTTATTCCATCTTACAGACTAAACAATCCAATCACAAAATGGAACGCAAAGAACAATCAGCAAAATTTAAATGAAAAAGAATACTAAAACGTCGATAATTAAAAGTTAAACTAGTAGTAACTCTCTTAGTTTTTTCTTAAATGCTATGTAAGAAGAGGGGAAAGGACCAAGCTCGAGATTATTATGATTTCGTACGATTCTTAAGATTGGTGAATAAAAATATAAATCAGTTCTAGCATATGGTATAACGAAATAAGAATTCATCCGAGATGAACGAGATGTTTGTCGGAAACGCAGCTCAGAAAAAATATTTAACGGGACTTGATGGTAGCAGAGTTTGTACAAAAAACATTGGTCTAAATAAGTTCGTCGGGATATTAGGGATGGAAGAGATAGGAAAGATAAACGACTTTCATAAGGCTGATACGGCAAATTAAACTTAAGGAAAAGAAAACGCGTGAACTTTCTTTGGACAGTTTCTAAAGAAGTCACGAGATAGGAATATCGGGGGGACCAGACAACAGAACAGTATTCAAGCAAAGGGCGAACAAGACAAACAAATAGGCGGACAGAAGAAGAGATGCTATTGAATTTATGTAAATGTCTAAGGATAAACCCGGAAACTCTAGACGCTTTAGTAATCACATTTAAAATATGTGCATCAAATTTGAGTTTTGGATCAAAAGTTACTCCAAGGTCTTTATGACTGAACACTTCAGAGAGCAAAGCATCATTTAATATATAATTAAAATTAATAGGAGAGTCCTTAAGAGAAAAAGTCATTTTATGACATTTAGTAGTGTTAAGACATAAATAATTTGAAGCACACCATTCATTTAGAGCATTCAAATCATTTTGGAGGAGCTGACAGTCTAAATGGGATTTGACTGCTCGAAATACTTTGAAGTCATCTGCATACAAAAGGCACGAGGAATTAATTACAAAGGGAAGATCATTTATGAACAACAGAAAGAGAAGAGGCCCAAGAATTGAACCTTGTGGAACGCCAGATGAAGGACAAAAAGGACTAGACGTAATACCAGAGAGACTTACTCGACAGGGACGACACGATAGATAAGATGACATCCAAGATAGAAGAGCACCCGAGATGCCAAGAGCTTCAAGCTTACGACAAAGAAGTAAATGATTCACAGTGTCAAAGGCCTTGGAGAAATCTGTGTAGATCACATCAACTTGCAGTTGGTTATCCAAAGCTCTTGCAATACTGTTTGTGAACTCCATTAAATTAGAGGTAGTGGAGTATCCTTTGAGAAAGCCATGCTGCTCTGGAGCAATAATAGGAGCTAGTGAGTTTGAGAGTCGATTAAGAACCAACCGTTCAAGTAACTTTGGAAAGCAGGACAGTAAAGAAATACCATTATGTCAAGGATTGGTAGCCGCCCCTCCGACTCCAGCTCGTGGGTGAAACTGATGTTGTTGTGTATTGAGTTGATCGCCGTGAGAGTTTGCTGTACCTGATCCTCTTTGATGATCGTGAAGATATCGTCTACATAACGCACCCATCGATGTGGCAGTTTACCTTCTTGTGCTAACTTCTCCTCCAAAAATGCCATAAAAACTTCGCTTAGAAACGGGGAAAGAGAAAAAATGCAAGCACAATAACATCACCCCGAAAAGCCACACCGTTAAACTCAAGACGAGTATACCGTTCAAGAAAGGTACAATGATCAAGTATCTGGAAATGCAGTTGGTGAAGGAGAGTATTGAAAGACTCTATGCAAAATTGGACAGGAGAAGCAGAGAGGCATACGAATTACATTTGAGCCTGGCCAAACAATATCCGTTGGGTTTCCCGTTGTTTCCAACAAAAGTGAAAGTAGCGGAAGAGTGTGAAACCGAGCGGAAGAAATTGATACTAGAAAAGAAGTTTCATCAATTTAGACGAGAACAAGTGACAGTGTCCCAACAAATCAAGGTGCGTACAATTGAAAATATAGTCATCAATCAATCGTCCCAGGTATTTACGCAAGCTCAACTGAATTTGCTGAACATGGGGCTGAAATACTCCATTAACGCGAAAGCCAAACCTGAAGATATCGTCATAGAAATTGAAGCCGGGATCAATAGACTTTCGAGCATGCATGGACTGACGGCAGAGGAAAAACAAAAGATAAGAGCCAGCACTGCAGATACACTGAGAAAAGAAACTAGATGGGTCGGAAAGCAGGACGAGAATAGGATAATCAAGGAGCTCAAAAATTTACCGGTTTACTACACGAAAGCGGATAAAGGGAATGCCGTAGTGATCATGGACAAGGCCAATTACGACAATAGAATGCGGGAAAAAATAAATACGGGACCAAACTTCAGTCTACGAAATAATCCGCTTCCTGAGTCAATAAAAAGAGTGGAAAAAGTGCTGAAAGAATGTGAACCATGGATTCAGGAAATCAAGAAATTCTTAAAAGTAACAACCCATCGCTGCCAAGGATCATAGGACTTCCGAAGATTCACAAGCCAGGCCATGAAATGCGTGAAATTGTGTCAGCAGAAAACGCTCCCACTCAGAAAATTGCGATGTGGTTAGTCAAGGAATCCAATAACATGGACAAAAAATTTGTTACCAGATCAGTAGCAAATTCGGCAGAATTTACTTCAAAGGTTTTGTCCGGGGGACCTTTGGAAGATGGGGATACGATGGTGTCATTTGACGTTAAGGCACTTTTCCCCAGTATTCCGGTCAAAGAAGCACTTACGTTACTTGAGGAGTGGATTCTGATACAAGGATCAGGAGAACAATGGAAAGCACGAGCCAAAATGTATTTGAAACTGGCTAGACTCTGCATGGGTGAAAGCTATTTCACCTTCAGGGGAGAATTTTTTAAGCAAGCACGTGGTGCTCCAACGGGAAATCCTCTTTCCCCGTTTCTAAGCGAAGTTTTTATGGCATTTTTGGAGGAGAAGTTAGCACAAGAAGGTAAACTGCCACATCGATGGGTGCGTTATGTAGACGATATCTTCACGATCATCAAAGAGGATCAGGTCCAGCAAACTCTCACGGCGATCAACTCAATACACAACAACATCAGTTTCACCCACGAGCTGGAGTCGGAGGGGCGGCTACCATTCCTTGACATAATGGTATGTAGAGGAGCTAATGGATTGGAATTCGAAGTATACCGCAAACCAACGGACACCATGCGGATAATTCCTTTCACTTCGAACCATTGCCAACAGCAAAAATGGGCGACATTTAGCTGGCTTGTGAATCAAATGCTCACGCTTCCATTGAATAAGGAAGGCCTGAAAAAAGAAACGTCCCACATTTATAAGCTAGCCGAGTGGAATGGATACCCTACGGATGAAGTCACCAAATTGATAGCCAAACGAACGAAGGAGATCTTCATTAAAAAGTTCACAACGCTAACTGCGGAAGTCGAGCAACGGAAGAGGTTGGTTGTAACGTTTGACTCAAGGACGGAAACAATGAAGAGGGCTATGAAGAACGTAGACATCGACCTAGTTTATACGAGCCGGGCCACAAAAATACAGAACTTGCTTGGATCAACCAAGGACCCCATTCCCAAAATGGAGCGCAGTGGATTCTACAAGGTATCGTGTACGAAATGTAATGGATGTTACATTGGACAAACGAGGAGATCACTAGGTATCAGACGGAATGAACACTTAAGGGAAGCAGTCAACAAAAACAAAAAGCAGGATGCAAAAAACTTCAAATCAAAAGTAGCAGAGCATATAGTCCTTGAAAAACATGACATCACTGCGGACAACGTAAGCATGCTGAAAACGGTTACAAACGGATGGAAGCTTGATGTAGCAGAAAGCTTGGAGATATTCAATCGGAAGACGCAGGACATTTGGAACGGCGACCCAGGTAACGGATACACCTGGCTATTCAAGCTTACAAAATAATGAAGGTAGTTAAGTAATAATTAAGGAAAAACAAATTTTTGAATGGTAAAGGATCAGGTAATTAGAGATTAAGTAAAAGTATTTTGAGGGATTAGATGTAATTAGAGATTCATATTAATACGTTAATGAGTTTAGTATAAATATTAGGACACTTATAGTTTAGGGAATAGTAGTACTGAGGAAGTTCTCAAGTAGAGAACGAAACAATTGTATACTAAATTTAAATTAAATATTAGAATTAAAGGGTATATACTTTCTTTCATTTTTTTATCTTTTTTTATGTTTGACCATTTTGCATCATTAGAAGGGACCATAGAGAGGTGCTTGATGGCATGAACGCAATGACTGTAAGATGGGAAGGAGCTATCGATTAGTCGTGGAAACGGTACTCAATCTCATCACGCAGCATGTAATAAAATTGCCTTGCTTAAATACGATAACAAAAACCTTGGTCTCACTTTTCTATCCACAATCTAAATTGAAAAAGTGACTCCTTTAACATCAAGCAAAATAAATCACATAATCCATCTACATTTTAATCTATAAATAAATTTCACCTTTAAATCCATCCTAACTAATGTTCATTAAATATCAAAAGCAGTAAATCAAAACTAATTATACTGACTTACGTAGTTTGCAAACTACCAATTAAAACCACCCTCAAACTATTGCCACCCAATCCAAACATATCACAGCACAAAATACCACATTAACATTTTTCACCGGTGATTTCAAACAATAATAATCGTTATTTTTAAATGTATCTCGTCCCCATTTGCGTGTTGAACTTTCATAGTAATTTTAAAAATAAACTTGTCAGCAGTTTAATCTTAAATGTTCGCTTGACGCAAGGACCCCATTTTAAAAGTTTCTGATTATGCCGGGCAAGCAACAACGCGCGGAATTCACATCCTGTATGCAAGTTTATTAACGTTCAACACGCACTCGAGGTCGACAATTTTTGTTGCCAGCGTGTTTTTTTTTTTCTTTCATCCTGAATAATTATTATTTGAGCCATTAACCATTGCGAATATAAAGGTCATGCAACGATAGTTGCACTCCAGGAGTTGACGTCAAAGTCCCTCACACCGTTAATTCAATTGTATAAGCTATTTATTTTTTCATTAACTAACTAGGAAGGATTAAACAAATTACAGGCTACAGGACCTTGTTTCGCTGGAAAATATACGAGTATTTTGCAATGGAATGAATGGGAATTATAAGGATGTCTGGTTTGTCGGGATTCGTTGAAAAATTGCCCAACTTAATGAGAACGTCTTTGATAATGGCTACATTTCCTTTCGTCTCAATGGGAGAAATTAATCGTCCTCATTATTCTTTTGTACTTATTATGTACGTGTGAATGGAAATAATTATTCTTGTGATGTCTGCCTTCCACCCGGCCTTGTTTCTGCTTTTGAAGTTGACCACCATTGCTTGTCAGAACTTAAATGGAATCGACTGGGTCTTAGTGCGCTGAACAGGCTATTCATAATAATCCTGTAAAGTTCAATTGAATAGCAATTTCTCCGACATTTCCATGAATTATGTAAAACCTGTCCAATGTTCTTCGCTTTCTATGAATATCCTGCCAGGCTACGCGGTATTGACATACTTGAGGTAGATAAATTAAAAACTTCATTAATTTGTAATTCTGATTACCCAGACAGGATAGCAAGGAAACGTTTTTTTTACGCTCCCTGGATGTCTAAAACAAAGTAACCAGCACACATTCATAATGTGCTTGGGCATATTGTCATACTCGCGCGAAGGATAACCCTTGCACCAACAGGACACACAGAGTTATAGACGCTAGAGAAAAAAAAATGTAAAAAAACTGCGATTTTTTTTTCGTGTTCGTTATCCTTTCGCTGTTTTGCTTATTCATTCCAAAAGCTGGTTATGAAAGTCAATGTTGACATACTTGTAAATACTTACACAGGCTCTACACTAAAGTGCAAAGAACGTGTATATCAAACTAAGGATAAAGCATAACACTGCAGAATTTATAATGGATGGAAAGATGATGGCTGCTGCTATTGCTGGTGCTGCTACTGTTTCTGTTATGCTACCATTATCATCCTTCGAAACATAACGTAAGACCGGCAAAGTGCTCTTTTGTCATGTTAACTTTGCATGTGTCGTAAGCTCTTGAATGATGACGACACACATTGCATACGAACCAACCGAACACATGCTCGAACATATGTTCTTCAAGGAACAACACGAAGAGAATAAACTTAAAAACAAATAGATAGTGTGCTCTTTCTTTGGCGTGTTGAGATGATGTTGTTGTTGCAACGGAATGAGGCGTATGAGTTTACATATGGTTTTATGTTGGGTGCAATATTCTAATTGGAAATTTCTATAATGCTTCTTTGAGTAGCCTAAATAGCTTTTCAAGAGGAAACTCGGTCTGCATTGTTTTCATACGCATTTAAAGTTAATGTCTGCTAGATGAAAAGGATACTCTTTAGGAGAAAAGTTTTGGAAGCTAATAGTTTTTGTTTTATACAGTATATGGATGGCTAGTAAATCTGACTCATTCAAAATACGTTTCTAAAATGTCTGGACAATTTTGAGATGGAAAGTAGTAAAAATTCTGATTATGAGGATATTTTTTCAAAAAATTAAACCATTCAAATAGGCTGGATTTCATCACAAGATAGATTAACAAAGAAGAGGATTTTTTATCTTGCTTGAATTTAAGCATGTGGGCCTCGCATATTTTAAATTTTCTGACTTTGCTTCTTTCGTTTCGTTTGAAAAACCATCTACTTTCTTATACCTCAAAATATGTTCTAGAGATGGTGCGACATCCTTAAAGGAAAACAGTATTTTACAGGTTAATATTGAGGATTCATAGTTTTTCGTCCTCCAAATACTACCATATGTGATTTTGTAGAATTTAAACCTATGCAATACCGAGCAGCACTTGACTAAATTTTGTGATAATGTAAAACTGTAACCAAAGTCATGAAATTTTAACATTCATTGGTAAAACCACTAATTGTAATATTACTAAAAGCAAGCCACGCACCTTTTTCTTGACCTTTCGATGCCATACATTTAAACTGAAGCAGCCAGATTGCTTCTGATTCACACGCTACATTGTGGACAACGATAGCAGTGATAAGTGCTGAAAGCACCACGAGCTCCGTATGCATTTAAATTATCCGAAGGAAGCTGGCAATATTCATTGGCACATTTATGCACACAGGTTACCAATAAAACGACCACCACACAATTTTTCCCTCGAAATCGGAAGGAAGCTTGACACAGTGGGCAACGGACAACAAAAACAAAAGGGTACAATAAACTGTCAGCCGACCCATCAAGCGGCCTCAAGCGACTTGAAACGAAACGCAAAATCCCCGCTACTACGACCGAATCATACGGAAATGGAAACTATCTACACCCATTCAAAGCACGCTGAATCACAGAATACATAACCCCTCGAAGCAATGGAATCGGAAATTAGAAAAACGTATGAAAATTGAACATTATACAAAGGAGAAGATATGCATAAATGCGTTTTAGTTAAGAGGACAAAAGCTACAGAACCATACGAAACTCCATGCGTGAATAAAATCGTTGATACAGAACGGGCAGTACTTTTTGAATCTGAAATTAAACAACCGTGCAATATTCATGTGGAACTTCTGCCTTCGTGATGTGTTTATTTAGAGACAATAGTAACCGATTACCAAATATTAAAATTATTTACAAGGAAAATCGATGAATAGTATGAAACATACTACGGCGAATTAATTGATAAAATTGAAGGATCTCTAAGAGTGATTCATTATGAGGTTGATTTTCAATACGCTTTTTGACAGATCATGCGTGACATCTGTCCAAATGTAATATAATTTTTATTCAGTATGGTCTGACAAATCATTGTGGAAAGACTTACACTATAACAAAATATCTAAATCGTTCAGCTAACGAAACCAATATAGTCTTGGATGATACTTGACCGATAAGACCACATCCAGTAGGTAGTGAAGGGAATATAGTGGCTGAACACCGTGACTAATCGAACGCGTCGTCTAAAATTAGAGCCTCAGGAAGGACCATTTACGGTGTAGTTGCGGTCAAATTTAAACAAGATAATCTGAAAAAAGTAAATGTCATAGATTATTCTTTTGACTCAGAATAACATTTTTACTAGAGAATTCAACTATATACCTTTTATTTGAGATTAAATCCAAACCTCATAATTAATCATGTATAAATTTTATAGATATATACATAAATATAACTATATATATATATATATATATATATATATATATATATATATATATATATATCTTTATGTACATATTGTCGCGTGTTTTTGGTTCGCGGCCAATAATTTTAATGTTCCGGAAAAGTGAAAACGCAGTGTCTTTTAATTTAAGTTAAAAGAGTTTATTTAATTACAAAAATGCACAATAATCAGTTTAACATTTTCACTAATTTTAATTTTCACTATTAAAAAATCTAACACGTCCATAAATTTCTTATCGCAATTGTCTCCCAGATCACTTCACTATTACGAAAACCACTTTCTGATTACTCGAACAATATCGCTTCCCACAGCTCGCCTTTATATAGGGTCTCTAATCATTCAACTCAGTTCTCGTACATTGGTGAATAAGCGGGAACATTCCAGCAGTGAATGAATGGAGCAGTGACTCACTTTCAGATGTTGTTCATGCTTGTTGGGTTCTCGTGGTTTCGAGTAAATTCGTTGTGTTGAAGTTCTTCATTGTTATGAAAACAATTGCGACAGTAGCTCGCAGAATTATTTGTACATGTAACAATGCGAATAATAACTGCGTGCTTAATGATGACATCTTACTAGGAGAAATACCAGCAGCCATTAGATCACTTAAACTGACTAAAGCATCCCACTTAGATGGGTTATTAAACGAATTCATCAAATAGCTTCCACCTGGCGTGCCACTTCACTTACTAGACACACACAGATTGCTAAAGTTTTTGATATTTGAAAAAGGAAACCAACTAGATACCTCTAACTTCTACCTAAAAGCCTTAGAAAATGCGAGCATCACACTATTAACTTCAATATTTTCTACCAGGCTAATACAATAGACAGAGCAGCACTATGCAATTACAGACTACCAAGCTGATTTCCGATTCAGAAGAAGGTACACTAGCTTATACAGACAACTTAGTGATCTTAGTCAATAACAGAGCCAACCTATTAGACAAACTCAATGCACTTAAAAATGCTGTCATTTGATCAGCCTACAAATCAACGTTTCGAAAACCAAACTAATTTTGTAGTGTAAAGCTTCAAAAATCTCAACAGAAAAGTTGCATTGTCTAACCAAGTAACCAAATGGAGCAAAATCTTCAAATACCTAGACGTCACCTATCCCATGAACGGGAACTACCACGAAGAGGCTGAACAAAAACTTACAACCACGAGAACTGCTCTGGTACAAAGCTTAGGAGTGCTCTCAACTATACACATACATATGTTTAACACTATACTAGCACTTTTTTTGTGTTTGGGAGGTGAATGCCATTTACGCACAAAGTGTGGGTCTTCCATGCTCGCAAGAAGGCGACTGGACTACCCACTAAATACCTTCCCTGTCAACCTGAGAACCCAGCCTGGAACCGTTTGACACATTACTTCGGGCCAGGTCTCGTTTTGTTATGCCGTGAGGTGCCTTCAAGCCTGGGGATCGCTCTCCTAGTGGAAAGGGAGAGGGGAAGAGAAAGTGCTAGAAAAGCAATCCCCCAGCCCCAACGGCCTCGGCCGCCGTGAGGTACTTTTATCTTTTAGGACTGCCCAAGCATAATGTGCCACCTGGTTCCATTTGTCAACCGATTCGAGCATCACCGCAACTATATTATACGGGGTGAACTCTCCCATCTCCCTGTAGAGAGCTCTTCGCAGCCTGTCTCATTTCGTGCATGCAAAAAATGTTTGGCAGGCATTGTCTTCTTCTCCGTGACCGTGACTTGCCAATCTTGTGCAGGTAAGACTGAAAATATCCATGCCCGCTCAAAAGCTGGGTCAGATAGAAGTCAGTCTCACCATGCTTTCGATTTAGCCACGGCCTCGAATCCGGGATGAGGCGCGCAGTCTACCTTCCTTCGTGCAATTGACCCAAGACTGCTTCCAATCGTTGTGCGAGCGCTGTCTCTCCTTGCGGACAACCATCTCCCTTGCATCCTCGTTTCGGCACAGATAAATAGCGCGGCGCTCCCTAGCAAGGAGGGCGACAGGTATCCCGCCTGCAATAACTTTCACCACCGAATTAGAGACTGTCGGATACGAAGATGCAATCCTCAGTGCTCCTTTTCTCTGAACCTGTGCAAAACGTTTACGGTATACCTCCTTGCTGAGAGCGTCGCCCCAAACTTTTGCGCCATACAGTAGCATTTAGCCTACAGCACTCATCAAGAGGCGTCTTCGTGACTCAGAGGTGATACTCCTGAAGCAGCCTTCTCAGCCGTTGGCCTGATTTGCTGAGAAAAACTCATCTTCGAGTCGATCAGTAGCCCCAGGTACTTCACCGAT